>LR990305.1:1325000-2782166 GCA_905147355.2 Apotomis turbidana
TATATTTAATTGCACATCTGTATAATTTTTCAGCACAATAGGTAACTCCACTAATTAACTGAATGCATACCAGAAAAACGAATGCTGTGCAAAAAAAACAATTAATTAACTGAACATGTCCTACAAAAAAAACTTAAACATCATTCAAAACGAGATAACCTTTTTAACCGAATTCACACCAAAAATATGGTTCGTACATCGGATATATTTAAAAGTTTCACCAAAAATGCTGACTTGCACACTAATTATATCCTCATACTGCACACTAAGATCCGACTCGGCCGGGTTCGGTTAGGTTAGTTTTTTTTTAATATCCAGTAAAACAGTTTTGCAAATACCTTTAAATAGTATATTGAATTCGCATTATTTAGTGTGCAAGTCAGTATTTTTGGTGAAACTTTCAAATATTTTGATCGAAAAAAGGGAATATACAGATATCCATTTTAAATACATGCCTTTTGGTAATATCCACCTTTTCCTTTGTACACAGCAAGAGCTCAACGTACCTGTCGCACGTGCGTCTGCAGCACCCCGCCATGAACGTGGCGTGCGACGTGTGCGGGGAGACCTTCGTCGGACGGCTGGGGCTGCTGCAGCACAAGTCCAGGGCTCATCAGAAAGTAAGTGTCGGAGGCTTATTAAAAAAAAAACAATATTCTATATTTCATAATCTAAGATAATAAATTTTGTTTTGTATTTTAGGGTGATGAGGCTTCGTTTGTTTAGTAATGATGAAAAACATACAGTGGTTGGCTGGTAGAGAATGCCTTAAGGCATTACGTCCGACGTTTGTACTTATTTTCTTACATTTTGCAAAAAAAAAAAAAAAAAAACGGACTACCTCACACAAATCGATCTAGTCCCACAGTAAGCTCTAGTAGGCTTGTGTTATGGACACTAGACGACGATAAACATACTTATATAGATAAATATATACTTAAATACATAGAAAACATAAGTGACCCAGGAACAAATGTTCGAGTTTATAACACAAATATTTGCCTCTGCTGGGATTTGAACCCAGGACCGCCGGCTCAAAAAACAGGTGTACTAAAAACTGCGCCAACCGCGTCGTATATTGTACCCACGTCGTATATTGTACCCACGTCGTATATTGTACCCACGTCGTATATTGTACCCACGTCGTATATTGTACCCACGTCGTATATTGTACCCACGTCGTATATTGTACCCACGTCGTATATTGTACCCACGTCGTATATTGTACCCACGTCGTATATTGTACCCACGTCGTATATTGTACCCACGTCTTATATTGTACCCACGTCGTATATTGTACCCACGTCGTATATTGTACCCACGTCGTATATTGTACCCACGTCGTATATTGTACCCACGTCGTATATTGTACCCACGTCGTATATTGTACCCACGTCATATCTGGCACAGATAGCGGCCCCGAGGCCCGAGTCGCGCTGCGCGTCGTGCGGCGCGCAGTTCGAGAGCGCGGAGGCGCTGAGCCGGCACGCGCAGGGCTCGTGCGACCCGCGCCACAGGTACACCGACTAACATAACTTGAGGGACATGCCTGCAGATTCACAATCTGACTTGAAAAAGTGCCCTTGAGGCCTACTTATTTAATATAAATACTTTGACCTCCTAACACAAGTATTGTCATACCCACCAGAAGGGACCGGTCACTATATTATGTAGCAATTAAGTATAGTTTACCAAATAAACATTTTTGATTTTTTGATTTGACTTATAAATAGGTAGTTTGCACAAATAGAATAGAATAGAATATTCTTTATTGCACACCTCAACAGGAAATAAATACAAACAAATTACAATTATTATTAAATTAAATGTAACTTTGACAGAGAAAAAATGTGTTCTTTTAGTCAAACTTTGACAACGGCAACTGTAAAGCTACCGAAAGGTCGGGGAGGCACATATAATTAATATAATCTGTGTAAACTGTTTTATTTAAATAAATAAGTACGTTTCATGTGGTATATTCCGCAGGCCCTGCTTAATCTGCGGCGAAACGTTGTCCAGCGAAGAGTTGCTTCAAGCTCACACGGAGGAGCGGCATCGTACGGACCAGTTCAAGTGTCTACAGGTGAGCTCACAGCGAACCTTACTTATAATACATACTAGTGGTCCCATCGTGCTAAGAGTTCCGACGACGGACAAACTAGCGACCTTCATAAGGAGAATTGGCCGAAGGGTGCCATGTTCCGGTGTTTCAGCGGGCGCCTACAAACTCTCGTAACACGCCGCTGTTGAAAAATGTGACCTGGTTACTTATGTTTTTATTATTTTGTATTTGAAATTACATTCTAGGTATGTATCTATGGACAACAGTTGAAATAAATGTTTCGTTCATTCTAAGCAGCAGATTAAGGGATTCATTTTTATTTATATAAATAGATAGATACATACATAATATATTCTATATAACAAAAAAATAAGCGATTTCAATGTGTGCAATGAGTATATATTTCGTTACTTGTTGATTTTCTCGAAAATCGCTGAATCAATTTCTATAATTTCCTTCCAGTGTGTTAAAACGACAAATGTTCTTATGAAATAAGCATAAGAAAATAAGGTATAGCACTCCGGAATAACAGTCGAGAGTCGCGCTATGATTGGTTGGACGGTTCTGTCAATCCTTTTCTGTGTTGCCAGGGGTGTATCATAAATACTCCCCGATTCCCTTGTTATAGTCTGACAAAAAAGAGTAGTAATTAAAAAGTGCCAATACTGTAGTGTCGTCCCTTTCTCATCAATGTAAGAAAACGGGGACGACACTACAGTATTGCCACTTTAATTTCTACTCTTTTTTGTCAGACTGTACCTGTATGAATCTCATAAAATCGTGACTGTTTTAAATCAAATATTTCGACAAAATAAAATTAATCAAAGTACTGTAATGCATATAAGCATTTTTTTTTTGTGAGACCAGCGGCAAACATTGTTTTCCTTATAATTATTTTGTTACCATTAATCGGCAACTAATCAGTGACGTATATAGAAAGGATGACTTGCCGGAGTGCCATACCTTATTTTCTTATAACATGGAAATAAGTATAAGACTATAATATTTTCTTCGGTTTAAAATATACGCGACATAATCCGTTTAAATAAAACTATTTAAACGGATTATGTCGCGTATATTAATTATTTGAGACTCCCTGACGTTTTAGTACCTTTACAGATACCGTTGTCAAAGGTTGACTGCTATAATATTTTCTTCGGTTTCCGCGACTGACACATTTAAATAAAACAATTTAAACGGATTATATCGCGTATATTAATTATTTGAGCCTCCCTAACAACCCTACAATATCTTACCAGTATCACAAAACGACAAATGTTCTAATGAAATAGGGTCAAGACTGTCAGCAACTCTCTTTCAGGAGCACTATAATTTCTTCCCAGTCTGACAAAACGACAAATGTTCTGATGAAATAAGGACAAGACTGTCAGCAACTCTCTTTCAGTAGCACTATAATTTCCCTCCAGTGTGACAAATGTTCTAATGAAATAAGGATAAGACTGTCAGCAACTCTCTTTCAGTAGCACTATAATTTCCCCCCAGTGTGACAATTAATGTTCTAATGAAATAAGGATAAGACTGTCAGCAACTCTCTTTCAGTAGCACTATAATTTCCCCCCAGTGTGACAATTAATGTTCTAATGAAATAAGGATAAGACTGTCAGCAACTCTCTTTCAGTAGCACTATAATTTCCCCCCAGTGTGACAATTAATGTTCTAATGAAATAAGGATACGACTGTCAGCAACTCTCTTTCAGTAGCACTATAATTTCCCTCCAGTGTGACAAATATTCTAATGAAATAAGGATAAGAATGTCAGCAACTCTCTTTCAGTAGCACTATAATTTCCCTCTAGTGTGACAAATATTCTAATGAAATAAGGATAAGACTGTCAGCAACTCTCTTTCAGTAGCACTATAATTTCCCCCCAGTGTGACAATTAATGTTCTAATGAAATAAGGATACGACTGTCAGCAACTCTCTTTCAGTAGCACTATAATTTCCCTCCAGTGTGACAAATATTCTAATGAAATAAGGATAAGACTGTCAGCAACTCTCTTTCAGTAGCACTATAATTTCCCCCCAGTGTGACAATTAATGTTCTAATGAAATAAGGATAAGACTGGCAGCAACTCTCTTTCAGTAGCACTATAATTTCCCCCCAGTGTGACAAAACGTTCGCGAGCTCCGCGTCGTACGAGGTGCACCACCAGCGCGTGCACCTCAACGTGCGCTGGCGCAAGACGCGCGACAAACGCGCGGCCCGCGCCGCCAGCCACGACGTGCCCAAGCGGAAGGAGGCTATGTGCGAGATGTGCGGGAAAGCTTGTGAGGTGAGGTCATCATTATCGTCAAGTCTATCGTTATTACGTAACTGTCATCATCATCATACTCGTAATTATTATTGTCAAACGGCTTCCCGCAATCCTGACCAAATCGTCGGTCTATCTTGTTAGAGGATCTCCACGCTGCGTCTTCCGTCATGTGGTCTCCATTTAAGAATCTTACCGAAGACCATTAAAAAACTATATATTTTTTCGAAAGTCCTTGCTGTAAGGATTTACAATTACAAACTGAGGGTCATTTTTGTTTTTCCACGAACAAGCCGTTGAAATATTGACACACGACAAAGATAAGTGTCAACCACCGATTTTTTTATTGGGTTTCGAAGGCAAAGGTCCCGTCAGCCAATTTTATTGCGAACTGTGAAAACTTTTTGAGAGTTAATTTTTTCTTCAGAAAGAAGTAAATCCTTACAGCAAGGACTATGAAAAAAAATATAATTTAATTGACTAATGGTCCTTGAAAAATTTTACTATTGTTTTTTGGCATAATATACGAATTTTGTAATAGCATGTTCGATTGATAACTTATTTATTTCATCACACGGGCGAGTGATTTAGATTTATTTATTTCGTTATAATAAATTACACTATAAATTACCTAAGTTAACCATTGATATTGAGGCATAACCATTACATTTTTCATAAATTTAACTAATTTAATTTACACAAATTGATGTTATGATCGTCAATAGAAACATAAAAATAAATAATAATCATTCAATTAACTGAAATATACCATCATAACACAACTATAACAATGAAAATACAATCATAATCAGAATGAACTTACAAGCGCTCCCAGTGTCCAAAATACTCAATGCCGTGGCTAATTTACGAGTCATGTGGTTATTTTGCAATAAACAGAGGGGCAGCTGTCTTGCTCGGTTTTGAAAAGAAAGTGACAGGTGGTACTTGTCGTGCACAGTGTGTCATTAAAATAAAATAAATGAGTACCACAAAAAATCCGCCATATGCCGTGGGCTGAAAAACACCCTGTTGAGCTATAGTTATATGAGGACTGGCGTTGAAAGTTGAAAGGTTAAGAGGCCTTATTCCTTTAAAAATGCTGATTGCTTTATTCATTTTTCTCTATGATCAAACTTGTTTCTTAACATATTATTGATGTTACTACCTAGAACAGGGCTATTGGGATTTATTGGTATATATTTGAAACCTAGTTTGAATTTTTCATTGATAATTTTTGGTTCAAAAACTACTCGAAATTGACAAAATATACGTGGAAAAATAGTTTTTTAACTTATTTTCGACTGTACGCAATAAAAGCATGAAATAGCTATGTTACTACCTAGAACTCGGGGAAAAGTATTATTCATTTCAAAAAGTTGGTTGCATTTATCAATATGTTTGTCATAATATGAAAAATTTTTTTTTAAAAAGGAATAAGGCCTCTTAACCTTATTATTTATTTGCCAGTCGAACGCGGCGCTCGTGTACCACCAGCGCTCGCACACGGGCGAGCGGCCCTACAAGTGCTCCCAGTGCCCCAAGTGCTTCACCATGCCGCAGGCACTCATCGTAAGTACTTATCATTTCAAAAACAGCTTCAACTCATGTAGAATTTGTCAGGAACGGCCCGAAATGTTTCATGGGCAACTATCCGTGCTGCTACACGACTCGCAATGCACTGGGTCGAGAACTGGGATAGTTGATAAAGAACTCCATGTTGTTTTATTTTCGTGTTAATTAAACAACATGACACTTTATACTCTCGCGGTTTGTACTCATAATTAACACAAATTATAACGGGTCTAACGCGATATTTCTTATTTACCTTCATAATCTAACGTTTCGGCGGGGTCGCACACGCCGTGGTCTCAAATGTACTGGTGAAACAGCGAGTTGTTACTGGAGCTGTCGGCCAAATGTACCCGACGAAAATAACAATAACGTTAAAAACGTTAGATTATGAAGGTAAATAAGAAATATCGCGTTAGTCCCGTTATAATTTGTGTTAATTATTAATTAAACAAATTTAGGAACAAAGTGGAATGTAACACACAGGTAATAATATGACTTAGTTTATGGCAAAATAAAGTACCTAGCAAGCGTCGGCCCGGCCCAGGGATAGTGGCGTTACAAACAGCTTTCATATGGCAATAATGAGCATACGTCATATATTTGCACTAATAAACGTCTCTAATGATTTGTCAAGGATACAATTTCTTCTCGATGTCGTCGGTTACTTTTTGTGAAAAAGCAATTGACCATAGTTATGCAGAAAGCGACCAGCGTAGATTTTTGTCAAAGTGACAGGTCTTAATCAATGAATGAGTCTGGTCGCTTTTTGCATTATTGAAAAAAAAAGTCATTGGTCACTTTCTGCATAACTATGGTCAATTATAATATGTTGTGTGACAGAACCACCAGCTGGTGCACTCGGACGAGCGGCCCTACGTGTGCTCCGCGTGTCCGAAGGCCTTCAAGCAGAAGGTGGCGCTGCAGCTCCACAGTCGGGTAACACCTCAATATAATTCCTCCTAATCCTTTTAATTCATCATATATCTCCCTCTTGTTCGCGAAATATTCGATAATTTCGAAAAAAAAAAATACATATGTCCACCGGAAAGCGCACCTAATCCTGACAATGACCCGTCAGATTTAGGTGCGCGTCTTTCCGGTGGACATTTGCGAAATTAAGGATTCCCGGTTCAAATTTTCTGATTAAATGCCTGTGAGAATAAAGAACGTTCCCGGACGTTTTTTGAACTGACAATGATCTATTTTTTTAACAATTATTGGCAAAACCTGTTCTGTTTTCTCAGGTGCACACCGGTGAGCGGCCGTACAAGTGTTCCCTGTGCGACAGCTCGTTCAAGCAGGGGCCGCATCTCCGCACCCACGTCAAGCTCATGCACAACGTGCCCGGCGAGCAGCGCCGCGCGAGGCGCAAGCTGTAGAGATCACTATTTAGCGATAAGACCGCTTTTTGTCTACTAACTAATCCAAGCAAGACCGGCGAGCGCAAAATGTACAAAAACTTCTTAATTTGGAGTAATTGTAACACGATTATTTTGTGAATAAAATGATGTAATTTTTAGTGTCTTTATCAGAATTAAAATAATTATTGCATATTATAGTATTTTATTGTTTTTTTTAACCGCACCGCCTAAATCATATGAAAACAACAGCCTTCGAAATATCGTAAACACCGAGGGCACTCATTCATTAAAAGATATTATGGTAAAATGGGTTGAACTTTAGTACTAATTTACTAACTCGGCCACGGAATTTGCAACTCATCATCATTTTACGTTTTACAGCTTCAATACAAGCTCCTCAAAAATTATATATTCGAGCTTCCATAGGCAACATCTTATATTATAACTTAACATGTAAAATAATACTTCATATTCTTTTATCGTGAAAATAGCCACTGTACCAGTGCGCGACATGACAGCAACCGGCCATTTGCACCAATCATTCGATTCTTGTACCGACCCGCCCGTGTTTGTTTATTGTCATTCGTGCGTTCATATTGCAATAGGTTAGGTTAGGTTAACGGATAACGGTACGTAACCCATTAATCTAGTTCTAAGGCAGGTCTGGGCAGGTCCGACTTGGCTTAGGTTAGGTACGACGACGAGCGAAGCGAGGAGGAGTGTTAGGTTGAGATGCGACCCTAACCTAAAATGAGATTTAAGTATTTTATTTTGATCTCTCCTCAATAATTCATATGTAATAATAATGGCTTTAATATACTATTTGATGTCAATTTTAGGTAAATTTTACGATCGATTAATGTAAGATGACATACACTTTAAACATACTAAATTACACATTTAGAGGCTAATAGAATTACTATTTTGGTGTCATATATTAATATTTTAGAAATTTGATATTTAAATGCATGCCTCAAATTTTGATGCAAAAAAATAACCACCATGCTAAGTTACAATTACAGTGGCTTACAAAGAAGATAACTAACTAAAATCGGCAACCTAAGTAGCACTGCTAGCCACCACAGCCCTTAAAAATATCAGAATACATGTAGTTTTAACACAAAAAATTATCAAAATTATTTTTACCCCAAAAATGTTGAATGAATTTTTCTTTTAGTCCAGTTTGACTTATCATGGTACATAAAAAAAGTATCGACACTACTATGGCAAGTGTTTTAAATTTTGACGCGACTAACCAAGATTCCAAAATGGTAGGATACTCTAGGAAAACTAGCGCCGAAAAAAAAACAGCTATTTTTAAACAAGAACCGACATTTTTTAATGTTGATAGTAATCACTTTACGTGCTACCACTAACCCGTCCCGAACTCACTTGAACTCTGCTGCTGCAGAGACACGCTGAGGCACCCTCTGGGTGGAAAGGCTAGCCTCCAAATGCCGGTCACCGGCCCTCTGCCTATCCGCATCCCATCATCGGCCACAAAAGTGGACTAAAACAAAGACTAGCAAAGCAATCTTACCTACGCCCACCCCAAGTGCTTCCCATACCTTGCAAAGTCTGATCTAGGCGAGATGGGTACCGAAGAGTGCACACCAAGACAATGACACCATTTGCCCTGTCTTCGCGCTCCCGTACCGAGTCCTCCTTCTGTGCGACAACAGACTCACAGAAGGAGGCCACGATCTCTCGCTCCTCAGTATGGCCACTACGACGCTGTCGAGCGAGAGATCCCCCACTCCAATCCAAACGCATGTTGTTTGGACAATCCCGTGGACACCATTAGTCAAGTGTGCGTAATGTCTATTGATGACAAAAGTGACGTTGGAGTGCTGGACGGACAAGTTGCGGGCTTGCAAGCACCCCCCGCCCCCGCGCCATCGGCGCGCACGCTCAGAGCGGAACGTCGGTCAAAGTATCAGCAGTGACGGGTTTGCCGCGGCGGTGTACGGGCAGCCGTCCCTGATGAAGGGCTCCATACGAGTTCGAAACATGTCGGGCCGTTCCTGACAATTTCACGTGAGTGTAAACCGCTTAATACAATAAGACTCTATAAATTTAAATACAGAAATGAAAAATACTACATTGGATAATAGATCCTGAACGTGGCGGGGAACACTTATTAAATTTTCTTCAGCAATGTCACTAATTTCACTGACAAGTGCCAACCTTTGGATTCCAAACGTTGGGCACTGGAAAATTAAAGCCTGACCAGAAATATATGAGGATGCGCCATATTGCGGTATTTCACTGGAACTAAATTCTTACACTGGCAATGATTCTATGATGGTTTGTCAACAATGTTTTAGGGAGTGTTTGGTCGATGGGTTGTCGAGCAGGGATTCTCCCTATATATTGATAAGTCGAGATGCAAAGTCGGAATGAATTTTATTTACAAATACACAGCCTTTTATACACAAGTTTTGATTTATTACTTAAAACTAGGAAATGCTGGCACTCGGGTGATTTCTACGGAATCCGCGCCCCATCACGCGATGTCTTCGTTGAGTCAGTCTTCTGTCCCGTACAGTGCGCGTACAGATGACAGAGATGGAGCGATGTGGGCGGAGCTTGTCGATATCGTTCGAGCTGCACGTGTCCTTCGGCGAATCATAGCTATATTTCCAGTTAGTCTCACATCGGCGCTGGCGCGGCGCGGCTGTCGTACGCCGCGTGCGCCGGCCTCACGGCATCAGCTGTTGTCGTGTATGAATGTATTTCAGCTATGCAGACGGAATGATGATGCGTAGCTAGCGATGTCATTCGTGGCGGTTTCTTTAAAAGACAAATATTTAAAAATATGCAAATAAAATTCCGAAAACCATTCACAATCGTGACCGTTATATTATAAATAAAGTGTACACGTTTTTACTACACGAAAAACAGCCAGGAAAAGAGTGCATTCCATTAGATGATATTACGAGGTTACTATAGGAACTGACAAGTATTTAAACTAATGTCATTATAGTGCGGTTGCGATTGGTTGCAAAATTGTTGCCATATATATTGCTATGAACGCCTACCCGCCGATCTTCGGAATGAACCATCTGACATGGTATTCAAGTGTAAATTGAGAAACCTTTTATTGGAAAATCCTTTGTACACGGTTGAAGATTATCTTGACATGTTTAGATGAAATTGTTTTGTATTATAATGTACCATAAGTGACGATCCTTTGTGGTGACTGTTGACATTTAATTTGTATGATAAGTGAATTTATTGTCATATTTATTTTACATTATTTAAATTGTTATATTACGTATTTAAAAATTTTGACATTGTTTTTTCTTACTTTGTTTATTTTGTTTATTATGTTGACGATCACCGTATAGATTCGTGTAAATTCACTATGTGTTATTTATAATGTATCCCTATATGTGTGAAATAAATATAATCTAATCTAATCTATAAATCTTAATAAAAATAGCGCCCTCTTGACAATCCTCATATATTTCTGGTCAGGCTTTAAGTGGTTTATGTCCGCGTTTTCTTTAAAACAGTACGCGCACGTATCTTCCGCAACGGTTTTCATCCTGTACAGATGTGCTGGGACTAGGCAATGACCAAACCGCAAACGGTTAATTATTGTATAATGAACAATAATGAATTATAATGAACTTTCGGCCGGTGTACTTGAAACGGTTTTACCATGGAATTGTTGGTAAGTCCGGCTGTAATTCAGCATACCATTTCCCCTTGTTCCTTAATTCTTCCCACGTCTTCAATACAAAATATAATTTTATAATGTTGGCTAGATTCCTTCATCTAGATTAATAAAGTACTGCCAACATAACTATGAAAGGTCTTTACTTTATACCTTTACTGTCAGCTACTGAAAAATATGCACTTCAATAAAACATATTAGTCAATCCATGGACCTAGAGTCAATCTGAACGCTGATCTTATTTCCCCTTGGATTTCCATTAAAAGGTTATGGGCCGCCGGCTGAGAGTCAGTGCCAAGCTACCTACAGGTTTTGTGGTCAGGTGGCTTGGCTTAGGACTGTAGAGGGACCTCCTGACGATGCGCGCCGTGTCCAAGAGTACTGCCTTCTGAATGTCACCCTTGAGCCAGCCATCTAGCGGGTCTCCTAAGGTGTTTCTCGAGGCTCTTTGCTATGACCGTTTGTCAAATCTATTATCGGTACAATGATCGTCGAGTCAACTTCCCTCATGGTGGTCACCTCGTGAGTAAAGCCAAGTGCGGTGGCGAGAGCTGTTATAATAAATGATACACCCGAAGTTTGCGAAACTTCATTTATTTCTGAATAAACTTACCTAATACAGGGCTACGGGGGATACCACTAGATCTTATAGCTTTTTTTTACATAAAAACAATTAACATTTATTTTCATAAATGTATGTAACATGTAATGTCATATTTTTTTAATCTGGGTATACACAGTTTAATTTAAACCGTTGACACAAAAATTAAAGCTTAAAGAAAAATTGAACTCCTTTTTAAATTACAGAGAGACATTACATGTTTCATAAATTTATAAAATAACAGCGCCCGCTCTCGCTTGCTCCTTCACTGCTGTATAGTGGTGCGGTAAGATGTGAATATTAACGAGATGTAAAAACCTTTCAAATAAAAATTCGACAGGTTACTTTGAGTCAGGGTAGCGAAGTGGTTAACGCGCTGGACCGGCAATACAGAGGTACCGGGTTCGACTCCCGGTCGCTTCCTCCAGGTAACTCCTTTTTCAATTTTTCTTTAAGCTTTGATCTCTGTATTCAATATATAGTACACTGTAGTGAAAGAATAAAAAATAAATCAGTGATACATAGATCAAAGCTTAAAGAAAAATTGAAAAAGGAGTTACCTGGTGGAAGAGAACGGGAATCAAACCCGGTGCCTCTGTATTGCCGGTCCAGCGCGTTAACCACCTCGCTAATAAATATATATAATAAAACAATAGTTAATTCCTTTATTTTACTGTATATATTATTGTTACATTTTACTGTAGATATAATTAACCTAAATAACTTCTATCCTCGTTTACAATAAGTCTCCTTTCTTATATTCTATAGTATTATTATAACTATTTTTACGTTCTAATAACACTACACAAGTCAAGATACTTTCTGAGTTTGTCATTCTCGGCCTTCACGAGGTTCTCGTCATGCGGGATGGTGATGTCGACGAGCACTGCCTGGCGCTTGGATCGGTCTACCAACACGATATCAGGCTTATTGGCTACAATAGTCCTGTCCGTGATGACTGATGATAGATCGAACCCGATAGAGCGTGGCACGATTCTCGAGAACTGGCATCGGTGCGTACTTGTAATACGGGACCTCAGACCCCACAAGACCGTATCGAAGAGCAAGTTGCTGGTGAATAATTTTGGCTACTTGGTTATTATTACTATATGAAAAGTTTCTCGCCACTGTGTGTTCTAAGGTGCCTTAGAAAAGAAGACTTATATTTAACATTGGAGCTACAATGCTTGAATTTGTATGAAAACTCGCCAGTGTGTTTTAAGATGAGCTCGTAAATTAGACTTAACTGTAAACATAGATGTACAATGACCTCATTTGAATGGCTTCTCGCCAGTGTGTGTCCTAAGGTGAACTTTTAAATTATCACTACGTGCAAACGTGAAGGTACAATGACTGCACTTATATGGCTTCTCGCCAGTGTGTGTTCTAAGATGAACTCGTAAATTAGACTTATTTGTAAACATAGAGGTACAATGATCACACTTAAATGGCTTCTCGCCAGTGTGTGTTCTAAGATGAACTCGTAAATGAGACTTATTTGTAAAAATAGAGGTACAATGATCACACTTAAATGTCTTCTCGCCAGTGTGTGTCCTAAGGTGAACTTCTAAACTACGGCTGTGTGTAAACGTGGAGCTACAATGACTGCACTTATATGGCTTCTCGCCAGTGTGTGTTGTAAGGTGAGATTGTAAATAACCACTACGTGTAAACGTGGAGGTACAATGACTGCACTTATATGGCTTCTCGCCAGTGTGTGTTCTAAGATGAACTCGTAAATTAGACTTATCTGTAAACATAGATGTACAATGTTTACATTTGAATGGCTTCTCGCCAGTGTGGGTTCTAAGATGAGATCGTAAATTAGACTTAACTGTAAACATTGAGGTACAATGGTGACATTTAAAGGGCTTCTCGCCAAAGTGTATCCTAAGGTGAGCTTTTAAGCTACCGCTTTGTGTAAACGTGGAGCTACAATGACTGCACTTATATGGTTTCTCGCCAGTGTGTGTTCTAAGATGAACTCGTAAATTAGACTTATCTGTAAACATAGATGTACAATGTTCACATTTGAATGGCTTCTCGCCAGTGTGTGTTGTAAGGTGAGATCGTAAATTACTACTACGTGCAAACGTGGAGGTACAATGACTGCACTTATATGGCTTCTCGCCAGTGTGTGTTCTAAGATGAGATACTAAATTAGATTTATCTTTAAACATAGAGGTACATTGTTCACATTTGAATGGCTTCTCGCCAGTGTGTGTCCTAAGGTGAACTTTTAAATTATCACTACGTGCAAACGTGAAGGTACAATGACTGCACTTATATGGCTTCTCGCCAGTGTGTGTCCTAAGATGAATTTTTAAAGTACGTCTTCGTCTAAACGTAGAGCTACAACGATAGCACTTATATGGCTTCTCGCCAGTGTGTGTTCTAAGGTGAACTCGTAAAGCAGACTTTTTTGAAAACATTGAGTTACAATTATAACATTCATATGGCTTCTTGCCAGTGTGTGTTCTAATGTGACGAAGTAGATGAGAATTACATGTAAACATGGCGCTACAATAAGTACATTGGAAAGGTCTCTTGTCCGAGTTCGTCATCATTTTCCTTTTCCGTTTTTCTTTTCCCTTTTGGAGTGAAGTTTTGGATTCATTTGTTTTTGCTTGTCCTTCTTCATTCACCAATCGAGCTCCAGCTGAAATACAAGTAGGTTTGTTTTATTTCATGTATTTTTTATAAATATCAATAATAGGGGAATTGTGGGGAAATTACTTAGTTTCTCCACACAAATATTGGTATCCATAACATATAATGAAGTGAGGATTAGCTGGCCATTTGCAAGGAGCGTTTTAGCGCTCCATAAGAATAAAAAAAGATGAACTTTGACGGTCGTCTCTGACTTTTAGAGCAGTCTAAGTGTAGTTAGTCCAACCCCAATAAAAAATAGAATCGATTGGCATCCTCAAACATTATTTCGTCATGCCTATTAAGAACGTACATAAGATATGTTTTATCAAAAAAGTTTGTTTGAGACACGCTTAGCTGCCAGTTACTACAATACAGCTTGGTATACAAAGATTGTATACAGAATACTAAATCACATTTTCAACACCTGCAACCCACCACTTCCTGGCTTGCGAACTATTGTTAAGCATTCACGAAACCTTTTTAATACGCGGCAAACCGTAAATTGAGGACATTACAGTTTTTTTGCGATGTCTCTGCTGAAGCTTAGCTTTGAATTTTCTACATATTCGTGCAAAATGCGTTCGCGTTGTTGATGTTGTTTGCTCGACATTTTGACAGCGAAAAAATAAAAGAAAAAAAAAACATATTATAGTTCCTTGTAATCAAATTGGCGTCTAAAAAGTTAGCATAACTCTATTTTTTGCGTAATAATAGGCGATTTTACATGCCCCAGTTTTGGCGTGTTCAACCTTTATTAACCAATCAGTGAACAATTGACAATGTATCATTTTTTTTACATATCCTTTTTAATATACAGTCCGAAAGAGGTTTTATTTTTAAGTTACACGTATTTTTTATTTTCCTCGAAAGCCTCCATTTCGAAGCAAAAAGCCCAACTTTAGAGTTGCTCATTCTAATAGATCGTAAGCGACAAAAATGACGTCAGTGCTGAGGTGACGTGTTGCCAGTTGAAAAAAGATAGCCACGACAATGTACGCCTGTCACAGACGTTCTTAAATTTATTTTTCACCTCACCAGCTCAAACATGGCGATTTTGCTGTCAGATAACAGTGAACAAAATGCGATTTTGTTTCGAGCGTGAGTAGAAAGTAACTTTTTAATTTTTTCAATATCTGACCACGAATTGTCATTCTTCAGCCAAAGGTTAATTATAAAATTCTAATCATTGGAATCTCGATGCACTCTGTTTCTTTCATATGTATATAAAAGAGAGGGATAGAAACTTATCAATTTGAAATTCGATTTTCGAATCCGACCTCGATTGAGAACAGTTCGTGTTAGTATATGTATCAAAATAAAATTAGAGTCTCTGCTTACTACTACTAACGCCATCTAGTGTTAAGATTGTAACTAACTACAATGTATATACCATTGTTCTATTGAAATAAATGACAGTTTGTTGCGAATATCCAACGTGTTTTAATAGGTTATGGGCTGCTCCCGAATTTATCAATTATTTTAGTTTAAAATAGATAAATTTGTGCTCGTTGATTCGCGGAAAAATGAACTCGAACTATATTGCTAGTGTGCCAAAGTTAAAAGGCAGGGAGAATTATGACGAGTGGTGTTTTGCGGCTGAAAACTTACTGGTCTTGGATGGGATGGACAAGTACATCAAACCAGTTTTGAAGTCAAGCCAGCGGAAGATGCAAAAACGAAGGCAAAGTTAATATTAACTATCGATCCAGCTTTGTACGTGCATATAAGAAATACGGAATCTTCAGAGGCATTATGGACTAAGTTGAAGACCATGTTTGACGACTCCGGTTTCTCGAGAAACCTTGCTTCGACATTTGATTTCCATAAGATTGGATAGTTGTGACTCGATGGCTACATATGTCACACAAATCGTCGAAACAGCTCAACGGTTAAATGGCACAGGATTTACAATAACCGACGAATGGGTGGGATCATTATTATTAGCAGGTTTGTCAGACCGTTATTCTCCGATGATAATGGCTATAGAACATTCGGGTATTCCGATAACTGCTGATGTCATAAAATCAAAGTTGCTTGACATGGAAGTTACCAATGAGTCTGAAGCCAGTGGCGCTGCATTCGTTGCGAGAAATAAATATTACTCTGGCAACACTAAGCCGAAGAAAAATGGCGGTGCATTTACGTCAAACAAGAAGACAGTTACAGATTCAATAACATTAACAAAGGAAGTCGTTTGTTATAAATGTAAAAGCAGCGGACATTATCGGAACCAGTGCCCGTTATTGAAGAAAACTGCAAACAAATGCGTGTTTAACGTGGTTTTTATAAACGGAAAGTTTAACAAGACTGAGTGGTACGTCGACAGTGGTGCAAGTGCACACATGACTGTAAACAAGGATTGGATTAAAAACATGAACTTAACGCCGTGTTTACCAGAAATCGTTGTTGCTAACGAATCAAAAGTATCAGTGGATTGTTCCGGAGATGTAGACATTGTCTGTCAAGAATGTGCTATGCGTGCCTAGTTTGACAACAAACTTGTTATCAGTTAGCGAGCTTATCAGGAATGGCAACAATGTCGTATTTGAGGAAAAGCATTGTTATATTTATGACAGAAATGATGCTTTAGTTGCGATAACCGATTTAACTGATGGTGTTTACAAGTTGCGATTGCAGTCGCCGAGTTACGACTTGGCAGCTCCTGCAGTTACCGGTAAATTATGGCACGCAAGGCTAGCTCACATCAACAGTCAAGATATGAACAAAATGAGAAATGGTATCGTTAATGGCCTGTCTTATGATGGCTTGTTTGACATAACAAAGGCAGAGTGTACTACTTGTTGTGAGGGAAAGCAGATGAGGTTGCCATTCTCTCATGTTGGTGAACGAAGTACAGAGACGTGTCATCGTATACACAGTGATTTGTGTGGACCTATGGAGGTGAACTCTCTAAATGGCAGCCGATATTTCATGCTATTTGTTGATGATTATAGTCGGATGACTTTCGACTTTCATCTATTTTATCAAGCAGAAAAATGAAGCTTTAAGTAAATTTAAAGAATTTAAATCTATGGTAGAAAACCAGCAAGGAAAGAAAATAAAGATCTTTCACACTGATAATGGACTTGAATACTGCAGTAAAGAATTTGAAAATTATTTAAAACAATGTGGTATTATTCACCAGAAAACAAATAGTTACACACCTGAACAAAATGGTGTCTGTGAAAGGGCTAATCGCACAGTGGTTGAAAAGGGCAAATGTCTATTGTATGATGCAAAGTTGGGCAAGAGATTTTGGGCTGAAGCGGCCAGTACAGCTGTTTATTTGAAGAACAGGTCCATTGTGTCAGGAATACCTAAGACTCCTTATGAACTATGGCATGGGTCAAAACCCGACATAAGCCACATCAGATTGTTCGGAAGTAAGGTGATGGTACATGTCCCCAAGGAGAAGCGCCTCAAGTGGGACAAGAAGGCCACACAGCACATCTTAGTCGGATATGGTGAAGATGTGAAAGGATACAGGCTGTATAATCCTACCAAGAACACCATCATCACCAGCAGGGATGTCATTGTGATGGAGCATGAGACAGGTGATATTGCAACCAGCGACGAGGCTATATGGATAGCAGAAGAGGAGACAGCACAGCATAGCGTGGAGACACCAGAGATCAGTGTGGAGAAGGAGAGTGGCGATTCAATGGGGGAATCCTGTGTTCCAGAAGAAGAGGATCAATGTGACAGCTCTTCAGGTTCTTCAGTTTACACTGATGGTGAAGATACTCTTCATGAATCTCCAAGTGAGGTGCAGGTGCAGGAGGTCCAGACAACATCAGATCCAGAGCCGGAGCCTTGTGTAAAAACAAAGCGCCAAAGAAAACAGCCTGAGCGGTATGGCTTTAGCAACTTGTGTGTATCCCAGTGTTGTTCTGTTCAGTGTGCCATGGCTGATGAGTTGCAGTCATTCGAGGACAATGATGCGTGGGAGCTTGTCAAAAACCCTGGTGATGTGTCTATAGTGAAGTGTCGTTGGGTGCTCGTTAAAAAGTTTGATGTGGACAATAATGTGCGGTACCGGGCTAGGCTTGTGGCCAAAGGCTTTACGCAAAAGCCAGGTGTAGATTACACTCGTACTTTTGCACCTGTTATTCGTCATTCTACTCTGAGATTATTGTTTTCTCTTAGTGTTAAAATGGGAATGAGCATAACGCATTTAGATGTAACTACAGCTTTTCTAAATGGTGTTTTAAAAGAAAAAAATTACATGTCAATACCTGACGGGTTTGCAAACAAAAGTGGGGGAAATGTGTTAAGATTAAAACGGGCTATTTACGGCTTAAAGCAGTCATCTCTAGCATGGTATGAGAAAGTAAAAGATTGTCTTTGTAAATTAGGTTTTAATAACAGTCAATATGAACCATGTTTGTTCGCAAAAACTAAAGGTAATATAAAGATAATAATTGGGTTTGTCGGGGACAGGTCGGATGGCCGGTGCCGTGTGTGGCACATTAGATGAGCTAATCGACATAGTTGTGGACGAGGAGGTAGTTGCGAGCAAGATGAAACAATACGGATGCAATTAACTTGATTTATTCCTTATACAATGAAGCACAAAATAACAGTTCCTGGCACAGAGGTCTGTAAGCTAGGTTATCAAAGTCTCACAATAGTCTTTATTAAATTAACACAGTATTGTTGAGTTATAACGTTTCACTGATTCTAACTTGGTATAGCACAACGAAACGGGACAGTTCCAAGGCAGTAGTGCACTCGATGGTGGCCCAGAGTGAAGTGTCGGTGGGCGTTCCCTGAGTGAACCGCCAAGACTCTGTCTAGCGCGCCAAAACAGGTTCAAGGGGGCGCCACTGTCGCCTTCCGATGGCGCGCCGGCTTCGTTGAGCTACCGTACTCATGACCGTCTCCGACACGGCCATCCTGCGATGACACACGTCCTCGTGTGCTGCTCTGAAACAATCAACAACCAAAACAGTATCCACTCGGTCAGTCCTGACAAACACGTCAAAATGGTACCTAAGACAAAACAAAAACTTCATCTTTCCTTTCGCATCAAATAGTTACTGACACCAAAACAAAAAAAAATATCACAAAAATAATTTTGACAACTAAGTGAAAGTTTTTGTTTTATAACCGCAATATTTCAAAAGATACAAATCGAATTATGGTATCTTACAACCAACTACCAATTGTATTTACTACTACATTACATTACTTATTCTTTCAATAGTGCAATACGTTTTAAATGAGATTGTACTACAATGTTGCTTGTTGTGAAACAAACTAGCTATTTACCACTTCTACCTTAGAAAACACATTAGGAACCATGTACCACCATATAATTTCCTTTTGGCTCGCCTTATTGACAATATCAAAACAATTAAATCAACGAAAATCCGTTCAACAAAACAGGTATCTCATTCGTGGCCTAGGGCTAACTTAGCCACCCACTACGCGCATCCCCACGGGATCGCCGAGTCAACCCTATGACTCTACGGTCTCTGCGAGAGTGACCCGACCTCCGCCAGCACCTACCGCGCACCGCGTATCCACGGACTGCTTAGAGCAGATGCCGACTTCTACCGGACTACGGCTACGATGAAGTGACTGGTATGGTCGACCAGCCGAACTGAGAACCTCCCTACCAGTCTCACAATATATTTTTTTTCGTCTACTTCAAATGGTACGTAGCTCCCGGCATTTCCCTCAACCTATCGTGCAAGTAAGCGCATGTTTGGAAGTCAAGTTTATGGCCAATGGTCTTGCAATTTACAATACTACATGTCAACATTTCTAATAGGCTCGCTTCAGTAAGTCTATTTACTGCACAGTACTAACAATTTTTATCTAGACTGATACAAGTCATACATAGTCACTGAATTATACAGCCGTTTGCCATGGAACTTATTGGAAATCAACTCTTCCATAAGCGATCACTCGGCAACCGAATCACAATAAAATGAGAACTCCTCACCAGATTGCCTCATATGGTGTGGTGTGGTGACGTCACACGTCAACACTCTTCCCCGTGGTTGAAGGCGCCCTGTCGCTCGCCTTCGCGCAGTTCTTTACGCGATGTCTTGTACCGTGGCAGCCGAAGCAGACGGCTCATGGCTTAGCTGTTAGCTGGTTAGTTCACGAATCTTTTCCTGAAACAAAAACTTCAAGCACAGTATCACAAAGCTCGGTCATTCTAACCTTAAATCCAACAAACTCAACTTCAATTCAATTCATTCAGTCAAATGAATTGTTTCTTTTGTTATCTGAAATAACATGCCATACGAATAATAATAATCCAATAAAAAAAGGGAAACTCAAATCAATCTAGCAAAGTTAGGTAGGTACACTGAAATTATGATTCGTTAATGTGAACACGACGACGAACGACGACCGACGACGTAGATGCAAGAAAAGATTTAAATCAAATCATTATTTGCATTTTAATAACAAACTTTACTTTGTATGATAACCTTTGGATTACCAAGGCTTTACCGATTGTGAAACATTAATGATAAAAATCAAACCTCAATTTCAAATTCTTGTTCTAATTAAGTTTAAATATTTTAGGCTAAAGCGATCACCACAGTTAAAAGTAACATTAGAATCGTTTAAACAAATCTCAGGCTCACCAGTTCTTACGGAAGTTATAGGCGCTAAACTACACACCAGCTAATCTACACCGAGTAAGAAACTATTCAA
Organism: Apotomis turbidana; assembly: GCA_905147355.2. Taxonomy (NCBI): domain Eukaryota; kingdom Metazoa; phylum Arthropoda; class Insecta; order Lepidoptera; family Tortricidae; genus Apotomis; species Apotomis turbidana. The sequence continues at coordinate 1,345,879 of LR990305.1, forward strand.
GATGTCAACAAATTAAATTGTACAGAATGATTGGAAAATCATGAACAGAGGGTAGATTATTAAAGCAGCCGCTCCAACTACTAAGTACTGTGTATGCTTAGAATAATAATTCTAAGTGTGTATGATTGATGCACCCTCACAGCGCAATTTTAAAATGATAAGCTTTAATAAGGGTAGGTAAACTGCGTAGTGGTCATATTAATCGACACTAAATCTCTGTAGAAACATTTCGCGTTTAGTCATATTATATCGCTACGAAAGCAATCGTTACAAAACGTGCAATAAACTTTGTTTCAAATGATTATTAATTTCTATCACGCAATATTCAACTTTTACTTGGAGTGTTGCTTTTACCAGTACCCATTAGTACTTTTTTTTGACAAATACCCACTAAACTGAATAAGTGCGACTTAAGTCTACCCCAGAATCTAGCTACACTTTTATTTGTGAACAAAATATCGGAATCTTAGTGAAAAGTTAACGACTGACCTGATGTGTTTTTCAAAATGTGTCGGTGAAGCCATAGTGCCTACGTTCACGCGTCGCTTGTAAGTTGTAGTTGACTGTCGCTTCTGGGTCACTTCTACTGGTGCAACAACTGACGATGTGTCCCGCTGTTCTTGAAGTAAACAATGAACTTCGATGTATGTAGTTTGTATTGTAACTGCTGGCTTTTGTCGCTGAGGTGGTAAGTTGTAGTTTTCTTTTATACGAAGTAAGCAATCGAATTTTTCGTGTCCGTTTCTCTCGCAATGAAAACAATTTAAACAGTGCAATCTTCATTTGTTTTCATACGGTTTTGTAGGTCTCCGTGACGGTGTTAGCTTGAGTTTCAATAACGGAAACGCTTGTAGCTCCTGTTCCTTGATTTGGTGATGTCAGGTTCGTTGTATTTCAAAGAGTAACCACAAAAGAGTAACCATCAAAGTCTCACAATAGTCTTTATTAAATTAACACAGTATTGTTGAGTTATAACGTTTCACTGATTCTAACTTGGTATAGCACAACGAAACGGGACAGTTCCAAGGCAGTAGTGCACTCGATGGTGGCCCAGAGTGAAGTGTCGGTGGGCGTTCCCTGAGTGAACCGCCAAGACTCTGTCTAGCGCGCCAAAACAGGTTCAAGGGGGCGCCACTGTCGCCTTCCGATGGCGCGCCGGCTTCGTTGAGCTACCGTACTCATGACCGTCTCCGACAGGGTTGTATGTAGATGATTTTTTGATTTTTTCAAACAATGATAATGAAACTGAAATATTAAAAAATGTATTAGCTTCAGAGTTCAAGTTAAAGGATTTGGGTCCTGTCCGACAGTATCTAGGAATGAGAATAAATGTAAACAAAAATAAGAATGTTAATACTATTGATCAAACACAGTACATTGAACAATTAGTTGAAAAATTCCAGATGACTGACTGTAAACCTCAAAGTACTCCAATTGAACCAAAATTGAATATAGAAAAATCTACAGAATCTTTACCTAATGTTCCTTATCAAAAACTAATTGGCAGTTTAATGTACCTGGCAGTATTAACAAGGCCAGACATTGCCTATGCCGTTAGTTATCTCAGCCAATTTAATAGTTGTTATAATGTTAACTGTTATAACTATGCAAAACGAGTATTAAAATATTTACATTGCACTTAAAATTATTGTTTAAAGTATACCAGTAATGACATGGATTTGCAAGGTTTTGTAGATAGTGATTGGGCATCCGATGCCTTAGACAGGAAATCCTATACTGGATTCTGTTTTATGATGTCAGGCTCAGCAGTTTCCTGGCAAAGCCGTAAGCAGAAGACAGTAAGTCTGTCAAGTACTGAATCAGAGTACACAGCGATGTCTGAAGCTTCCAGAGAAGCTGTATATTTACGAAATTTAATTCAAGAGATTACTGGAAAAAATATTGTAATAAATTTATACTGTGACAATCAGAGTGCCATAAAATTGGCTTCTAGTGATCAGTGTCATAGCAGGTCAAAACATATAGATGTGCGTTGCCATTACATAAGAAATGTTATTAATGATAAGGTCATTAAAATTAAATATGTTCCTACTGAGGAGATGCCAGCTGACCTGCTGACTAAGGGTTTGTCTCATATAAAACATTATAAGTTCATGAATATGCTTGGTATTGTAATTGCATAATATTTAGCTTATTTTGATAAGTGGGGGTGTTAGTATATGTATCAAAATAAAATTATAGTCTCTGCTTACTACTACTAACGCCATCTAGTGTTAAGATTGTAACTAACTACTAGAGAGCGGATTTCAAGTAGCAATTTCAATATTAATATGGATATGACTACTTAGTGCAATTTGTTAAATACCTGCCATGTTGTTTATATAGGTTCTTAACAGTCTATTATTATTACACCGCACACCGCAAGCAAATAAATAATTAGATTAAATAAATGTTATTTTTGCAACAAACTACATTTAAAGAAAAATATTTTATTATAAATAAAGGAGTTTTTATACAACTCAAAGATAGTAGTTCCAATATATTACGTACCTACATGATAGTTCATTTCAACAATGTCATTAATATTATGGATTTCTTGTTTTAGATGGCAATTTGCAAACAATGTTTTTTTGAACTAGAATTGCCAAGAGATTTAAGTATAAAACTGTTTTATGCAATCGTTACCGTCGTGGACAGTAAACATAACGGATGAAAATGTATTTTTCAACGGTGTATGCTTAAAATGCACTGTAAATGAGTATCATTATTGCTTAGACTTCGTTTGTGAGGAAGCACTAATAAACTAACTCGAAATTAATGATTGTTCTGTGAGCATTGTGGAAGCGAATTATTTTATTTTTTCATTTCTAAAAAAAATCCTAATAATTTTTTTTTACTGTGCATTGTGCACAAAAAAATATTAAAGAGGAAGAACTTAAAGAAATAAACTATTTCAAAAATTAACAAACGGTGTTTTTATTTATTATCATCATAATTTTTGCCCAGTAATTTACAAAAGCTTCCAAAATCATTTTTACTTTTTTGTTCTAATAAGTTACATTATTTTTGTATGTAGAAAAAATAATAAATTATACCAGTCATATCCATATTAATATTGAGATCGCTACTTCAAATCCGCTCTCTAACTACAATGTATATACCATTGTTGTATTGAAATAAATGACAGTTTGTTGCGAATATCCAACGTATTTAATAGTTCGGATACGCGTTATACCAAAAAAATCATTAAAAACACCCGAAAAAGTTTTAATTGCAACGTATTTTTTTTTCTTTATTATATTTTTATTTAACGACCGAATGTTAAAATGATTGTGCCTTTTACATAAAACAATTGATCATTGCTCAAATATAATAAGATGTTTCAGCTTATTACTTATTGTAAATTATATTATTTATATTTACTTATTGTAAAATATAATTTATAATTTCGTCATTTATCATAGATGCATATTCGAAACGTACCTTAAAAAATATCGAGTTCATATTGTAAGTTTTTTGCATCTCGTGCTGTTGAGTCCCTCGCTACACTCAGGATTCTAACATAGAATCACTCGCTACGCTCGTGATTCAAACGTAGAATCCTTCGCTTGCTCGGGACTCAAAATCAGCACTCATAACAAAAAATTACTTTGCTCTCTTGTTTCTATTCTATTCTATTTTTTTTTAAATGGCAACCGGTCACAGTTAAGCGACCATTACTGCCAATGTCTCGTTGCCAATCGCACTAGGCGACTAGATAGAGGATTGATACCACGTTGTACGGTGAGTTGAAAAAATCGTGCTTTTTGTAAAGTGATAGCGATTTACAAAAAACCACGCGGACTATCGGGCCTTGACCCAGGAAGGGCTCTGAACGCTTCAAGTTGAATTCTTCATTAGCTATTCACTCATACGTTAGATCACTGCACAATACGCTATCAATACTACACATTGAACAACTAAAATGAATAAATAATGAACAACTAAACTTAAACGCATGCGGCCATCTTGGGACACGAACCGGAAGTCCCTGCTCTCTTGTTGCACAAATAACTATTAAAACTGTCATACACGCACATGACTTTTATAACTATTTACATTATGTCTAATCCTACTTAACCGTATTTTGTTGATTTATCGCATGTACATTTATATTAAACCAAACCTTATTAGCATCAATTTGCATAGATTAATAAAAACTTTTGAGTGTGCGTATCTAATTGAATACATGTGTGAGTTTCGTTGTTGATGAGTGACAGATTACGAAAGATTAATGATCTGATCAACTCGATACCTCGATACGAAATATTTTCGCCAGTACAAAATAATTTTCAATAATATAAAATGTCTGTCGTGAAAACAAAATATTGTTTTTTAATAACTTGCAAAAATAACTCATCTGCGTGTCCTGCAAATATTATTTTTACAGTTGCTCGTGAAAATACACGAGAATGGTGTTGCGGGCGGATATTTTCATCTAGACGGCAATATTTTATACCGACGAAAATGGGGAAAAATATTGATTGTGCACTCTGTATGAAAACTATTTACAAATAAACGAATAATAGACGTTTTATTGGTTTTATTTTAAAATGAAAAGAAACATTGTTCGATAACATTTAGATCTTGACAGTAACTTCGATATATTTTTTGTCGATACAATATTTTGCTACAATACTTGTGGGGAATGCCTCGTCGGCCGGGTCCTCACACTGACATCTACGACAGCTCAGGGAAATGTAGAAAGTAAAGAGAAGTGGTGTAAATGAGATGGCTCGATTTACTACTGTAGAATTTAAAGAAACACAAGGGTAAACGAAAAACACTATATATTTAAACACAAAACAATTAACAAAAATAGAGGATCGGAGTATACTAAATTAACACACAAATTAACACGCGAATTTACAATTAAACCTTAACTAATGTAGTCCGTTATCTAACACTGCGGATCGATGATACTACGCACTACTAACTATCAAGATGGTCATACACTGGATAAAAGAGACTGATCTCAGCTTGTACTGGCGGATCGCTGAGCTGACGCACTGACTAACGGAGTTGACTCTACGTTGACTATTTACTACAAAATTTGCGGAAAATGGGCGTCCTTTTATTTGATCTGTTACATGTCTTAGAGGGACGCCCGCTCTGTTACTTTTTACTGATTCTTGGTTAAATTACAATATTTATCTTAAATTTAACTTATAGATAACATACTCGTAGAGGTTCGTGTAAAGAACATAATCGCAGATACAACTTCTTTGTGTCGACTCAGAGGCCGTCTCGCTCACACGGGTCGAGATATACACCTTCCTGGTTCCTCATATCGCGGCGCGCTCAGCGCGCCGCGTTATTTCTTAGTTTATCGTACTCGCAGCAGGTTGCGGCCGGTATAATGTAGAGATTTTACTTATATTTCTACAAGGAATGATTTTACAGAGTTTCAGAATAATCTAATTTTTATCCTTAATTTTTGCAACTTAATGTAAACAAACATGATTCCTTTGTCTTAGACTTCGCGCTGCGAGTGGAAAGTTACTGGGATGAGTCATCTTTGTTTACTTTCAGACGCCGTGGTCTTTTAACTATCTTAGTTAGTTATATTTTGGGAGCTCTCTTACAATGAATTATTTTCAGGAAAATAAATGTTATACACATAGTATAGCCGCTTTTAAGGGCATTTAGGAAAATAAGTAATATATTATTTATTTGTTTTAATACTAATTTCGCCTAACCGTTTACAAATATATTAGTCATTTATTTATTTATTAAGTTAGCCTAGCTGTCCGTAACAATACTTTTGTATAGATGCTCCGAGTTATTTATTTATTTATTCAAATTAGTTGCACAGCATTACAGTAATTAAACTAAGGCACTGTGAACTACAAAATCATACATAAAATAAACTTAAATCTAGTTGGATTTAGGCGACGTAACAGCGTGGCTCCGTTGCGTCGTCTGATCTGGCGCAGGATTCGGCAGATTGCCCCGGAACTGCCGAAACACAACACCCTTCGGCCAGAAGTCTGCACTTGCGATGGTGCCCTGCAGCGGCCGCGGCACGCGCACCACAAACGAGCTGAAGTGCACGTAGTGGCGGGACTGCAGCTGGTGCAGCCTCAGCGAGAAGCCAGTCTTCCGGCGGACGTACTCCACCACATCGTCAGCCATGGCGGAGTGATGCAAGCGCGACACATAGAGCGCCTTACTCGGTGTGGCAATCCGAAGACCAGAACCAACCGGCTCGGCAGTGCCACTCAGAGTCTTGCGGGGCACCCTACGCGCCTTGCTCTTCCTTTCCACCAGTGTGAACCCCTCATCATCCACATTGGTGCGGGAGGATTTTTCCTTATCAGGAACCCGTACTGAAGCCCGGTTAGCTGCGACAGACTGACCGGTGATTTCAGCATGAGCACGCTGGCAAGGACGTATTTACCCTAGGGCGATCCGGGCTATAGCCCGGGGCGCCAAACCAACAGGGGCGGCGTAGGTGCCCCTGGTCGATTGCATTTTGTTTTGGTATTGGCACCTTTCAACCAACTATTGCTTCTCACCTTTTTTTGTCAATCCACAATTTAAAATTAACATGAAAAATAAGAACTAGTTAGTCTTGGTCGAAAACATGCTTGTAAGTTTGTCAATATCTTCGGGGCGCGTCTAAGTAAGAACATGCTTCAAATATAGGGCGCGGGCGCCGAGCGAGGTCGTGGGGCGGCAAGAGGGGCGGGGGCAATAGGCCATACATTGTATCAGCGTTGCCAGATCGGATCTTCTTTTTTTTTTTTTTTTCGGGCTCGCTGCGCTCGGGTTAATATCTATTTCTGTTACAATATATACTATACTACGTAGTCTACGTACTTTTTTCTGATTGTGTTACTACGTACCCCCGCGCCGAAAAATTTGGCGCTCACTACGCTCGCGTTTTTTTTCTGATTTTGTTACTACGTACACCCGCGCCGAAAAATTTCACCCTCGCTGCGCTCGCGTTATTATCTATTTCTGTTACAATATATACTACACTACGTACGTACGTTTTTAGGGTTCCGTACCTCAAAAGGAAAAAACGGAACCCTTATAGGATCACTTTGTTGTCCGTCTGTCCGTCCGTCCGTCCGTCTGTCAAGACCCTTTTTCTCAGGAACGCGTGGAGGTATGAAGCTGAAATTTATATCAATTACTCAGGTCTACTGTCCCTTGAAGCTGTGAAAAAATCAAACTTCTAAGCCAACGCAATCAAAAGATACAGCCGTTTATGCCGCAAATTTTCGACACTTGCAAGGGAATCAAAACCTACAGGGTGCTTCCCGTGAACTCAGAATCTTGAAATTTGGTACGAAGCAACGTCTTATAGCATAGATAAAGGAAAAATTACGAAAACCATAAATTTTTAGTTACATCACATAATATATATTTTTTTAATAATTTTAAACTTACTACCCATTTCCTCATAAACGCGTAGAGGTATTAAATTGAAATTCATACCAAATACTCAGGTCTATAATACCTTTAAGCTGTAACAAAATCAAACTTCTATGTCAACGCAATCAAAAGAAACAGCAATTTAAGCTGCATATTTTGAAACTCGCAAGTACTCGCAAGGGAATCAAAACCTAAAGGGTACTTCCAGTCGACCTAGAATCTTGAAATTTGGCATGAAGCAACGTTTTATAGCACACATAAAGGTAAAATTCCGAAATATAATATAAAATAAAGGATTACTTAAACGATAAAGAGATCTTTGTCTTAAATTTATGCTCCTCCATCTTTCCCCATTGTAATGTTATGAATTTCATTTTGCAATAAAAATACCATAGTTATGACTCGATTGTCGTAATGAACGAACTTTGTAAACCTTGCAGGTTTGTACGGAACCCTCGGTGCGCGAGTCCGACTCGCACTTGGCCGGTTTTTTTTCTGATTGTGTTACTACGTACCCCCGCGCCGAAAAATTTCGAGCTGGCTGCGCTCGTGTTTTCATCTGATTGTGTTTACGCACCCCATCGCCGAAAAATTTGGCGCTCGCTGCGTTATTGCTTTCATCTCATTGTGTTATGCTCAATAATGTTTTTTTTCCTATGACCCAACCCTTACACTTGCTATATCTAAGTGCTTGATAGACACAACTACCATTATATAAAAAAATACATTAAATATTTCTTTGACTTCTGGGGCGGCGAAACTTATGGGCCCGGGGCGCCAAATTTCAAAATACGTCCCTGCACGCTGGCGTGACGTCGAAACTTGAGGCGGCCGCACGCGCGGGGGGCGCGCGGGCTGTGGAGCGGCGGTTATCCCAGGTATGCACATAAGCAAGCACAGAGCATGTTTATTGTTTACAGCCGCCATCCGAAGCAGGCATGACAATGTACTACGTCTATAACAGTTTCTTAAATTTCGTCAATTTCATATGTGATCTTGTACAACTTATCCTTGACGCGGTGCTCCGGAGTCATACGGCATTGAACGAAACATTTATTTGCTTCTCTGCGTACCTCCACATATCCGACTGCGTTATCGACGTGAGTGTTGCGTGGCTTTGGCACCTCTTATGGCGGCTAAATTATACTTATCAGAACTTTTCGTGTACTCCATCATCATGAGGGTCTCCACGCGTGGCAAGTTTGAGCTGTCAGCTTGTAAGATTCCTTCAGAATTCTTCATTTTATAAGTCCGTAAAGGGATGAGAATAAAAGTCCGTGGAATAGCTGTGTCGTGAAAAGGATGAGAATCTATGTCCGTGGGACAGCAGAGTCGTTAAAACAATAATAAAATGGAATATTGCGCACGAGCGAAAACTGAACAAAGACAAGTCAATGACAATTATTTGAAAAGCTTTCAAACGTGACAACCGGATCGGAGATTTTTTTTCATTCCATCGGAGGCTTAAGCCCTCAAGTCCAGCAACGACGTCAACATCCGGTTTAACATATTTTGTAGATTTTTTGGAAAAATATGAGCAGAAAAAATTCCTTAATTATTTTTTTTGCGCTCTTTACACGTTATTCTAGGACTGGTTTTCGATTAGCAAAATATGAAACGTTGTCAATAGGCTGCCTTTTTTAAATCAAATATGCTGATGTTCTCTTTTTGAAATTATTAGAATTGAGTACAGAGATGTCTTAAGAATCTTAAAGTTCTGAAGCGGGTACCATAGACTATAGAATTTTGGTACAGGATCAAAAAGTGCGTTATTGTGATTTGTCTGTGAAAATATTAGCCGGGTGCAGAGGTCGCGTAGGGAAAGCGAAATTGATCGCAGCGCTTGATGTGGCCAAAAGTGGTAACTTTGGCCTCTCTGTTTCTGTCAAACGTCATACTTTTCACTTAATGCTTAGCTTACGTTTTCTACTATAAAATAATAAACTGAAATAAAATGGGTCACGAAACAGCAATTGCAAATGTTAGGCTTTCCTACACCGGAAACAAGATCAGAAAATGAATTGGATCGCTGTTGCTAGAAGAATAAAGTAAGAGTATTAAACTGAACATGTTTTTATCTATTTAGTGCAATAATAATATTATGATAGAATGATTACAATTTTTCAATTAGAGATGCAACGGATAGTTGTTTGGCCGGATACCGGATATTCGGCCTAACCACCGGCCGAATATTCGGTATCCGGCCGCCGGATGTTCGGCCGGCGGAACTATACCTACATTTTGAGTTTTACAGGTGCGCGTCGCGCAGGTTTTGTCCTGTTTCGTAGTGAACGTTCGCACGGACACATTTGTAGGCTCGAAACGAGTTTTATTATGTCATTGCGACGTAACTTCATTCAATAGTACACGTGCAAATTGTAGTAGAAGTGCAGTTCATTCCAGTTTTACCCCAAAATCAAGCAAGTTTACTATCCGGTATCCGGCCGGATAGCACGGTGCTATCCGGTATCCGGCTGGATATTAAAATAAGGGCCGGATAGGCCGGATACCGGATAGCAACTGAATATTCGGTGCACCTCTTGTTTCAATAATATGAAATGTAGAATTACTTATAATTCGTGAATGTTACTTATTGTTTGTTTATTAATGTGCCAAAACTAACAGCTTCCCTTTACTCTCGGTTTGAGGCTGCTCTACAATCAATATTTTCAATTTGTTACCATAATTTCGTTGCGTCCGTTTAACACTTTTGACAGAGCCCCCAAAGTTGTGAACACTAGGTGGCGCTGACGTCATGCACCCGGCCAATAATTGACAGATAAAAGTACGCGAATATAAAACACCTTTTGAATCGTATTTACCATTACTTGGTTCTGGAGTAAATAAATGCTTTTTATTATAAATATAAAAGTAGGTAACTAATAACTTAGTTACAAGTGAACCTATAATAATAGCGTGTTAAGTACATTAATCAAAAGGGTATCTGCTCCCTAGTAATAAAAAAAATCCAGTCACTTGAATTGTCCGACCGATTAGACTTGCACATATTCGATAATGGGCCCTCTATTTGGCATAACCTTTATTGTCCGAAACTGTTTTAGCATAACAGACTTGTCATATTTGGTTTTCGCCGAATGGTAATGAAAGTAGCAGAAACCAAATTTTGCATAATTTAAATTAAAAGAGTTAGTCCGAAATTAAGTTCGCATACTATTATTATGACCGATTACATTCACACATAATTTTATTTAGCATATTATCGATTGATCGAAACGAAAGCCAGCAAAGTAAAAGTCATTTCAGTGTCCCTTAAAGAATCAAAATCCTGCCAGAAAGGTGGGCAAGGTTAGGTTAGAACTGCGACCCTCACAGAATCGAAAACCGGCCAAAAAAATCTAACTGTGACCAGAAAAATCGGTGAGATGGGGGACAATACATATCTGTCAGACAGTTTTCAGCAAGATAAATTTATGGTTAATTTAATTATGCGTAGACAAGATTCAGATCATGAAAAACATGACTATATACTATTCGGACTAACGTGATTCTGCGTAATTAAACTAAGCGAAATCGGATTTTGCGACAACAGCTTATGCATAAAACTTAATATGGCTGTATAAATTATGCCACAAAGAATTCGAACATAGAAAATTATGCGAAAACAGGGTGAACCATTCGATAATATTCGATATTCACTAATTACAATTAATTCCAATCTGGTGCACAGGTTCGGTACCTCGCATCCATAGATGCTTATGATGTAGAAGTGTACGCCATTTTCCTAGACCTGTCAAAATCATTTGATCACGTAAACTATGATCTGATTTGGCATAAACTTAGGGAGAAAGGTGTACAAAGAGTGTGTGGACATATTTAGGTTATGGTTTGGTACGTGGGCAGGCAGTCTATCTATGAAATTAAATACGATTCTGGTGTGAGACAGAGTGGCATCACATGTCCAAAGTTGTTGTGAGTTGATAGGTGGGCTTAGGATATTAAAATTACTAGTATAACATACATCTGACTTGCTTAAGTGCTCAATGGCAACTTCAGCTATTTATTTCTCGTATTATTTTAAAAATTATATTAACAGAAAGGATGATATTGCACTTACTTCCGAATTTCTTTCCTTTTCTTGAATTTAATTCTTCGTCTGAATCACTACTATCATTTTCAAGACATGATTGGAACTCACATATCTGATTACCAATCTTGCATAAACTGAGGTCCATGTCTACCAGCATGTGCTCTAGTCTCACGGAGCAAGTCCTTCCCGGCACAGCCTGGGTGTCACAGTCCGTCTCTTCCTTCTTCAGTAATGCTGCAAATTTAACACGCATTGCAAAGCCATGTCTTTACATTGGCTATAAAGCATGATATCTAAGGTAGTTTTATTCACAAGTAAAATAATATTCATAAATTTATGTGAACCAGTGGTTGGCAACGGACTTGTGAAGAATTTTGTAATGGTTAATGAAGTATAACATAATGGAATAAGTATTATGTAAAAGCAGTCCAGGCCACAGGGACAAGCCATATGGACCACAGGTTTCTAACCAATCTTATGAATATTATAGTGATATCCTAGTTCAATACTGAACACAGATTACAACTATACTCGACGCCACGTAGCTTGGCAATAGCGACCAATGACTCGTCCTACCATGAAACTCAATTTCTAATAACGACACTTTTTTTTGTTCCCCGTAACGACCATTTTTACTTTTATTGCTACACCGTGGTAGAGGGTCCGCTCCCTCCACGTCCAGACACCCGTCGTTACGGGGAACAAAAAAAAGTGACGTTATTAGAAATTGAGTTTCATGGTAGGACGAGTCATTGGTCGCTATTGCCAAGCTACGTGGCGTCGAGTATACCGCTGGCTTGCCATCCGGTTGTACACATCATCAAGGGTCAAACAATGTAGGGGTAGTCAAGTAGCTGACCTCTGCGCGAGTAGACCGCATCGGGCGGCTGGAGCACCACGGGGCCCAGCTCCAACTCCTCCTTCAGCACAACGGGGCCCGGCTCGTGCTCCTCGCTCGGCTCATAGTCCGCGTCGTCACTGTCCCACTCTGGCTCGTGCTTCACACACGCTGCCTCCAGAGAGTGAATAACAGATGCTAGAACAATATCAAGTGACAATACATTATTCCTCAATTTGATGATCAAACTGAACTCATAGCTAATTACATTTATTAAAGCAGTAAATTCTGCTAGTGTACACTTATAGCTATTTATAACACTTGGTTTAATCCCATATGCTATAACTTACATTGTATACGTATCTGTATGTTATTTGTGTTATGTAAACCACATAACATTCACGTTGAGACATGACCACTGCCCTCCTGTAAAATTAGGAAATAATCTACTGCCAACAAGTGACGTCGTAAAGTATCTTGGATTCCACCTTGACAAGAAACAGACATGGAAAGCTCACATTATGAAAAAACGTGATGAGTTGAACTTAAAATTTAGATCAATGCAATGGCTCATCGGCAGGCAGTCTACACTAAGTGTAAATAATAAGCTATTGATCTACAAGGTTGCTCTAAAACCAATCTGGACATATGGAATCCAGTTATGGGGATCAGCTAAGAGTTCCAACATAGAGATACTTCAGAGGTTTCAAAACAACATATTAAAAGAAATAGTTGCTGCACCCTGGTTCACCAAAACAAAAGAAGTACATGACTACCTGAAAATGCCTACTGTAAAAGAAGAAGTTGACCGAATGGCAGCCATATACAGAAACAAAATACTCTGCCACCAAAATGAGCTGGCATCTGTTTTGAGTGAATCCCTACCACAGAGACGCCTGAGACGACTACACATATGGGACTTAACAACTAATTTAAATAAGCAATAAGCATCTTGGATGGGCCTACCTCACACGCCGTAAAAAACAAACAGAATAACTGCTTATGGTCACATACAGACCGATTGCATGTTAGTTAACAAAATACTAAAAAAAATATGTGTTATGTATGGTAACAATGTGCCTGTGTAGATAAAGGTTCACAAGACAACAATATCGCTATCAAAAAAAGAAACAGTAACACTGAGGTACAGCGAGGCAAGGCAAGGACAAGTATTATATTATTATGGAATGCTAAACGACATTATTAAACTATATGACGGCGCCTCGAGAGAATTGGCTTGATGGCGCTAGTGTCGCCCATTTGATTTCTGAACGAACTGTCACGTGACGTAACACCGAGCGCTGGGGTGGCGGCCATAATGAAACGAACTGACGTTTAGGTCATTCAACGGTAGCCATATTGCGCGCGCGCCTCACGTGTTGCGGTGGAACGCCATAATTTTTGTAATCGTTAATTATCATCGTAAAATACTGTGTTGCTAGTGTAATCAAAGTGGGAACTCGATTAGAAGATTGAAGAACTATTCGGATTGACTTTTATTTCGTCAAACCTGGTCTCCTTGCCCAACTACCCGCCACTATGAATCCTTCAGATAAAGGCCGCGAACTCGAAGATCACAATTATGTTTCTTTATCAGAAGTGGGATGTCAAGGGCCTGGTAAAAAGGGGACTAGTAATGACACCGTCGGCCCCTCCAAGACGGACAGTGGAGGTGCGAATTTTTTTGGCAACATGGAGGCACTTTTGTCTCGCTTACTAGCGGTAACACAGAATACGTCTTCAGGACACGCTCAGGCAAATCTGATCAAGTTGGACCCGGACGAAGCTGACGCAGATATACAAGGTTGGTGCAACGTGACCGAAATCATAGTGAATAGCCGAAATCTTGCCGGACCAGAGCTACTGCTTGCTTTGACACATGCTTTAAAGGGACGTGCCGCTAAATGCCTCACTTCATTAAAGGCCGATGATTTAACATGGCCTCGTATAAAAGAAACATTGCTTGCAAAATTCAGCCGCCAGTTGCTTATGCAGGATTATTTCGACGACATCCTAAAATTTCAAATCGGCATTAAGGAAACTGCGGCGGAAGCAGCCGCGCGTCTATGGACTCTTATCGAACGTGTTCCAAAGGTTGATATGAATGAAGAAGTCATTACAGGATTTGCAATTTCAGTTCTGTCGCAGAAAGACCCTTTAATACGGAGAGAGTTGAATTCACACGTGATTTCGTCTAGAGCTCAGCTCTGCAGGATTCTAGGTGGCATATCATTAAAAAGACGCAATGACGACCACGAAACCAATGAAAACGACACGAAGAAGCCTCGACTAGCTAGTACGACGGATACGCGTTTTTCGGGGACCTGCCATTTTTGCGGCCACCGCGGGCATAAAATTGAAGATTGCCGCAAGCGACGCGAGTCCATGAAGTTGAGAGACGTCACACATTTACCGGAGAAAGAAAAAGAGAGGATTTGCTACACCTGTGGGAAACCGGGGCACATCAGCACTACTTGCCCCGATGGAAAGAAGAAACCAGCGAGTGAACCGATCGCGCGTAAGGAAGTCCACATCTGCGAGCGGCGGTCAGCCAGAGGTACCCTGTCGACATCGTCCGGTGAGGTTATTTCGTTCCTTTTTGATACTGGTGCTGCATGCTCATTGATCAAACGTAGTTTAACTGACAAGCTCTCTGGCACAAAGCGCAATGACTCCATCTGTCTAGTAGGAATAGGGGATAACGTTAGCTGCACTGAACAAATTATGAGTACAGTAGTGATTCAAGATATTCCTTTACCACTTCTATTTCACGTAGTGCCTGACCATGCAATACCGGAAGCGCTTATAATAGGTAGGGATGTCCTCGAGTTAGGTATTCATGTCGAAATCACCAGTGATTGCCTTAAGTTCTCTACGCGCAAAGAAGTTAATAATTGCGATGGTGTGCGAGCATTTGATTTAAGTGAGATCGATACAGATCTAGTAGGCACGGAAAAAGAAGCGTTATTAGGCATCTTGCAAAAGTACAGCGAATACTTCATTGAAGGCATTCCGACGCGCCGTGTCACAACAGGTAGTTTAAAAATTGACCCCATCGATCCGCATAAAACCGTGCAGCGTCGGCCTTATAGGTTATCTGTGGCGGAAAAAGATATTGTCAAGGGTAAAGTAGAGGAACTGTTAAAAGCTGGTGTTATCCGGGAAAGCTCCTCACCTTTCGCTAGTCCCATCCTATTGGTGAAAAAGAAGGACGGCTCTGACAGGATGTGCGTCGATTATAGGGAACTTAATGGGAATACACAACCCGAACATTACCCTCTCCCGAGGATTGATGACCAGATAGACCGCCTTGCTGGTGCCCATTATTTTTCTTCTCTAGATATGGCATCCGGGTATCACCAGATACTAGTTGAACCCGACTCAATCGAACGCACAGCTTTCGTGACCCCGGATGGCCAGTATGAGTATTTGGCAATGCCGTTCGGATTGCGGAACGCGGCCTCTGTCTACCAGCGTTGCATTAACAAAGCCCTGAAATCGCTCAAAGATACTGTAGCTCTGGCATATATGGACGATGTGCTCTGTTTTTCGTCAGATGTTACAGAAGGGTTACGTCGTTTAGACGCAGTTTTAGCAGCTCTGTCTGAAGCCGGCTTCTCTTTCAACGTACGCAAGTGCAAATTTATGAAAACTGAAGTCCAATACCTTGGGTATGTAATAAAATCCGGTGAAGTAAAGCCTAACCCACGAAAAGTTCAAGCGCTTATTGATGCGCCGGCTCCAGCCACAGCTACTCAGGTCCGACAATTCTTGGGATTAGCGTCTTATTTTAGGAGATTCATCCCCGGTTTCGCTACCCTCGCTGGTCCACTCTATCCGCTCACCAAATTAAAAGGTCCCATAATCTGGTCAGACCGGCATAAAGAGGTCCACAGCAAAATCGTACAAATACTAACCTCCGAACCGGTCTTGACGATATTCAATCCCGATGTTCCTATAGAACTCCATACAGACGCGAGTTCAGAGGGCTATGGGGGTATCCTGATTCAGAGGGAAAACAATATACCACACGTTGTCGCTTATTTCAGTCGCCGCACCACTGAGGTAGAATCCAGATACCATTCTTATGAATTGGAAACATTGGCAGTGGTGCGTGCCATTGAGAACTTTCGGCATTACCTTTATGGGCAACATTTTACGGTTTTCACCGACTGTAATTCGTTAAAAGCCTCCAAAGCTAAAGTAGACTTGTCTCCACGAGTCCATCGTTGGTGGGCTTACCTACAAGCTTACGACTTTGACATCGTGTACAAGGAAGGTCGTAATATGGAACACGCTGACTACTTGTCCCGGAATCCCCTCCCTTCGTCAACAACGATCACTAGCGACATTTGTGAACTTAAAAGTACTGCAAACGCCCGCTGCAAACTAGTTAATTTTGTTGAGCTTCATGATAGTTGGCTTCAAGTAGAACAGAAGCGTGACCAGGAAATCCAAGACCTAATAAGTAAGCACACAAACAACCAGCTTCCGGAAGGAATCGCCTATACATATGACGTACGCGATGGCGTCCTCTACCGGAAGGTCGAGCGTAATAAGACGAGCCCATTTGGTTACCCATTGTCCCGCGATCACTCGTGTGGACTCTCATAAACCACGTTCACAGCGAAATTAAACATTTAGGTTACGATAAAACGCTTGACAAAATGTATGAGCAGTTCTGGTTTCCGCAAATGGCAAAAAATGTCCGCAAGTTCGTCGACTCCTGTATAGTGTGCAAGGCCTCCAAGGGACCATCCGGAGCTCAACAAGTAAGAATGCATCCCATCCCTAAAATTTCCATACCTTGGCACACCATACATATCGATCTCACAGGCAAACTTAGTGGCAAAAGCGACCGAAAAGAATATGCGTCAGTCATTATCGACGGTTTCACTAAGTACGTCTTACTCGAGTATACTCAGTCTCTTGATGCAGCGTGCGCAGTGCGAGCCTTACGAAAGGCAGTCTCATTATTCGGGGCACCGAAAAGAGTCATAGCTGATCAGGGGCGATGCTACATTAGTTCGAGCTTTAAAGAATTTTGTAACGAGCACAACATTGAACTGCACCTGATAGCTACCGGCTCTTCTCGGGCCAATGGACAAGTCGAGCGAGTCATGCGCACCTTAAAAAGCCTCCTTACTATTATAGAAAACGACTCCAATAAAGTTTGGCGTGAAGAGCTTGACAACATACAACTAGCATTGAATAGTACACGCTCTAGAGTAACGGGATATACTCCAACAGAACTCATGTTTGGCATACGCGCCCAATCGCTAGGCCTTTCAAAAACATGCCCCAATATAGAGCCTCCCGAACGCGTTAACTTGGACGAAATCAGAAATGAAGCTGCACGTAGTATCCAAAAGGCAGCTGCTTCCGATTCCAAACGTTTTAATCGCGGTAGGGCACAAGTTCAACCATTCTCAAAAGGAGATTACGTCTTTATAAAATGTAGTGAACGAAATCAAACTAAGCTGTCCAGAAAATTTCGGGGTCCCTATATAATCACAAACGTGCTAGAAAACGATAGGTATGAATTGAGGGCTATCACTGGTGGTAATCGAGTCTTTAAATATTCACACGAAAATCTACGCTTGGTGCCGAAGGGTTTCGAGGGCTTAGTTGAAGTCGCTACTAGCTTGATAGATAATGAGGAGGCCGAGACGGCGGTTAATAGAGAACAAGTAGACCTTGACGATAGCGACAGTGATACTCTCTCGGTATCTAGTGAACACACCATGACCGCCGGCTCAGACACCCTCTCCGGTTCAGATGATGAAGAGCGATCAGTCACACCTAACAAGGAAAGGTGCACAAATGAAAGTGAGTCTAGTTCATTACAATAGTCTTTATTAGGATCTTGTAGTAACCTGGCAGACATAGTCATAGTTCAATTAAAGACATAGGTTAGATTAGTTAGTAGGCTTTGGTGATATATAGCCTGTGCGGGCAGAAGATACCGCGAATGTTAGTACCGCAATCTTACTGATCTTGATAACGGCCGGTCGAAGAGGCTTTATGCGCCTGGTCCGCGCCACGAGTGCTCAAAGCTGGTCGAAGGGGCTATAAGCGCCCGGTCCATGCTTTTGATGGTGGTGGCTAGTCGAAGGGGCCCAGCACGCCCGGTCTACGCCGCAGGTAAAGGTAGGCTGTTCGAAGGGGCCCAGCACGCCCGGTTCACGCCGTACATTTATGTGGGTTGATGGCTAGTCGAAGGGGCCCAGTACGCCCGGTCTACGCCGTAGGTAAAGGCAGGCTGTTCGAAGGGCCCAGCACGCCCGGTTCACGCCGTAACTTTATGTGGGTTGGTCGTATGGGCCTCAGCATACACGGGCCGCGCTGTAAGTGAAAGTAGGCTGGTCGAAAGGGCCCTGTACGCCCGGTCAACGTCACTGAGCAAGCCGCAGCTTTACCTTGTCGGTCAGGAATAGTCGAGCGAACCAATAATTGAAGCCATATCGTTATTTTCAGATGCTCCACGCGAAGGTGACTAATCGCACGAGGGCGTGCGACTGTCAGGGTTGGCCGTGACGGCGCCTCGAGAGAATTGGCTTGATGGCGCTAGTGTCGCCCATTTGATTTCTGAACGAACTGTCACGTGACGTAACACCGAGCGCTGGGGTGGCGGCCATAATGAAACGAACTGACGTTTAGGTCATTCAACGGTAGCCATATTGCGCGCGCGCCTCACGTGTTGCGGTGGAACGCCATAATTTTTGTAATCGTTAATTATCATCGTAAAATACTGTGTTGCTAGTGTAATCAAAGTGGGAACTCGATTAGAAGATTGAAGAACTATTCGGATTGACTTTTATTTCGTCAAACCTGGTCTCCTTGCCCAACTACCCGCCACTATGAATCCTTCAGATAAAGGCCGCGAACTCGAAGATCACAATTATGTTTCTTTATATATGAAATCATACATACGCGCATTATAATTTATAAGCATCACTAGCGACACCTTGGCCCCGCGCACTGCTGACGTATTTACCGCTCTTAAAGATAAACACCCAACTCCCACCGCAACAAATCCGTTACCCCTTCCGCCATCTAACGTACTTCAGCCTCTACAGGTTACTGAGGCTGCCACTTTACAAGCTATTCGATCCTTCCCCAACGGTTCTGCCGGTTGGATGGTTTGACCCCGCAGCACCTCCAAGACCTTACCGACCCTCTAATGGGTGACGCCGGGGAATCCCTCCTCAAGGAGCTGACTGGTTTAATTAATCTAATGTTATCGGGCAAAATTTGCAGCGAAATTGCACCCATTTTGTACGGTGCTAACTTAATTGCTCTAAAGAAAAAAGACGGTGGTATTCGTCCTATTGCAGTGGGAAGTTCACTACGCCGCTTAGCCTCTAAAATATGCTGCCGGGAGTATCATACCCTTCTCACCGACAAATTTCAACCGAAACAACTTGGTTTTGGAGTTAGAGGGGGGTGTGAAGCTGCAGTGCATGCCACCCGCACATTCATAAATAAATCTAACTTTGAAGTCCTATTAAAGCTAGATGTCAAAAATGCATTTAATTCGATTGACAGGGGCACCCTTCTAGATGAAATTCAAAATGAACTTCCCGAAATTTATAATTATTTACTACAATGCTACGGTACCCCATCAAAATTAATGTTCGGTGACAAGGAAATCTCCTCTTCCGTTGGTTGCCAGCAAGGTGACCCGCTCGGCCCTGTCATTTTTAGCCTGGCCATCCATTCCATCATATCACAGCTCACTTCCGATTTAAATATATGGTATCTGGATGACGGAACGCTAGGAGGATCGGCGTCTTCAGCTTTCAATGACCTAAATTATAATTTTATTAAAACTTTCGTGAGACATATTTAATTATTGTATTAAGCGGTTTACACTCACGTGAAATTGTCAGGAACGGCCCGACATGTTTCGAACTCGTATGGAGCCCTTCATCAGGGACGGCTGCCCGTACACCGCCGCGGCAAACTCGTCACTGCTGATACTTTGACCGACGTTCCGCTCTGAGCGCGCGCGCCGATGGCGCGGGGGCGGGGGGTGCTTGCAAGCCCGCAACTTGTCCGTCCAGCACTCCAACGTCACTTTTGTCATCAATAGACATTACGCACACTTGACTAATGGTGTCCACGGGATTGTCCAAACGCACAATATGTTTCGCCGCCGGAAGCACAGGCTTCCATGCTGGAGGTAAAGCCCAACCGCCGTCTCTATTAAAATTCGGGCGCCGTCCGATCTCGATAGCTTCGTGTACCTTACGTTGTATATAACGTTTCTCACGTACCAACACTCTTGCTTTATCGAAACGGACAAAATGAGACGCACCGGCTTCGACGACATGTTCAGCGACCGCGGAATTATTCGTGTCCAGCTTCCGTACACTGCGTATGTGCTCAGACAACCTTGCAGACACATTACATGTCGGGCCGTTCCTGACAATTTCACGTGAGTGTAAACCGCTTAATACAATGACCTACATTATGTTATAAAAAGGTTCTATGAGATTGGCCTATCTCTTAACTTCGACAAGTGTGAGCTTTTTATCTCAGAAAAACTCCCAGATGAATGCCGAGGTAACATTTTAAGTCTTTTTAACCGTGTAACGCCTAATATCACTTTACTTAATCGCGAATCCCTCACCCTACTCGGTGCTCCAATTTTTGAAGACGCCATTCCACCAACAATAAATTCAACATTAAACCACTTTCGCGATTCTTCGGATTTGTTATTTAAAATCAGCCCTTATGTAGCTATCTACATTTTACGTTTATGTCTTTTTCACCCAAATTCATGTTCATTTTACGCTGCTGCCCTGTCTGGAAATTTCCCTTCTTGACCACTACTATCGACGATCTATTAAAAACAACCACGAGCAAAATTCTAAACGTTTCTCAAAATTTATCTAGTTTATTATTATTATTATAGCCTTTATTGCCGAAACTAAAATACATATCTACTTAAAACTAACACATCGGATCAGTATTCGGCGTGTCTTCCGACACATAGGCCTCTCCCAGCTGCTTCCATTCATCCCTATCAATGGCCTTCCTGGTCCAGGTGGCACCCCCCACCTGCTTGATGTCGTCCATCCACCTTTTAAATGGTCTACCTCTTTTTCTGTGACCGTCTCGTGGTTGCCAATCTGTAATTATTTTAGTCCACTTTTCCTTACTATCTCGTGTCATATGTCCTGTCCATTGCCATTTTAACTTTCTTACTTTCTTAATTACATCTTCTACTTTTGTTTTTGTTCTTATTTCTTCGGCTCTTTTACGATCTTTTAAGGTGATGTTCATCATACTTCTTTCTATACCTCTTTGGCAGGTTCTAAGCTTTTGGAGATGTTTCTGAGTCAGTGCCCAAGTTTGGCAACCATAGGTTATACATGGGAGGATACACAAGTTAAAAACTTTTTTCTTGGCTGACATTGGAAAGTGCTTACTCTTAAGTATCTCCTTAAGCGACCAGAATCTTTTCCAAGCACTTGATACTCTTCTCTCTACTTCTAAAGTCGTCTGGTCTTTGAATGCTATAATTTGTCCTAGGTAAGTATAGTTCTGTACATATTCTATATTTTCATTATCTACTACTATGGTCTTTTCTTCTCTGTTTGTCATTATGTTAGTTTTTGATTTATTTATGGTAAGACCGACTACTCTGCTTGCCTCTGTCAGCTGTTGTAGCATGTGTTGTAGCGTCTGAGCGTTGTCGGCTACCAGGACTAAATCGTCCGCAAACCTCAAGTGGTTTAGCATCCAGCCGTTAATATTTATGCCAAGCGTATCCCATCGAAGGTCTCTAAATATGTCCTCCAGTAAGGCAGAAAATAGTTTAGGTGACCATGGGTCTCCTTGTCTTACCCCCCTAGCTATTGGGAACTCTTCGCCAACTGTTTCTAATTTTATTTGTGCTGTGCTATTCGAATATATGTTTTTAATTAAGCGTATGTATTTTTTTGGCACTCCTTGCTGGATTAGAGCTTTCCAAAGCGAACCATGGTTGATCGAGTCAAATGCTTTGCTATAGTCTACGAATGCAATGTACAAAGCCTTTCCGTATTCTTGACATTTTTCTATAAGTTGCTTTATAACATGCATATGATCGACAGTTGAGAATCCCGCTCTAAAGCCAGCTTGTTCCATGGGTTGTTGTTCATCCAGTATACTTTCTATTCTTTTTAGCATCAATTTAGAGAACACTTTATAGATGTTGGACATAAGGCTTATAGGCCTATAGTTTTCAATCGTGCTCCTGTCTCCTTTTTTATGTAGTAGTATAATGACGCTCTTGGTCCATTGAGATGGTATAAGTTCCGAACTTAAAACGGTGTTATATATTTCTGTGAGTTTTCTCAAGTTTTCCGGAATAGTTATAGAAAATTTGATCATCTCATTTGTTATATGGTCTGGTCTGACTTATCGTTTTTTTGAGATTTAAATGCTTTTTCAACTTCTGACTGGAGGAATGGTGGTATGAACTCGGTCTCGTCATCTACTAGATTTATACTCGGGGTCGGGGTGCTATCTTCTGCTGTATAGAGATTCTTATAGAAATCTGTTGCGGTTTTAATTATATTATTTCTTGTCCTTTCTTGCTTTCCTGTTTTATTTTTAAGATTTGGTATCCATTGTTTTGTTTCTGTTAATTCTTTTAAGGCTTTTTTAACTCCTCCAGTCTTTTTAATATGGTGGTTTAGCACAGTTGTCCTTCTCTTCATTCGGTCCTTTTTAATGGAATTACAAATTTTTTTACTTAATTCTGCAATGTCCTTAAGATTTTTTCTGTCTTTTCCAAATTTTAATATCTCCTTTCTTTGTTCAATTAATAGCCTGGTGTCTGTTCCAATTTTTTCTATTTTGTTTTTTGTAGGTTTTTTGCATGATCCATAAATTTCCTTTAACTGAGTGTTATATAATTCGTCTGTGTTATTTTTTGGGTTGTATAAATTAATATTGTTGCCCATGACTTTAGTTGCTTCATTGAATTTGTTTCTACTTTTTCTTGGTTCCTTATTGTTTATCGCTGCTCTCACCATTCGATGATTGGTATTAAAGTTGAACTGGTTTAAAATGCTTATGTCTTGGAACACTTTTCTATTATTAGTTGCAATATAGTCAATTTCATTCTTGTATGATCCGTCTGGCGAAACCCAGGTCCACTTGTTCTTTGGATTTTTTTTGAAGAAACTATTCATGAATGACAGATTGTTTTCTTGGGCCATAGTAATCATCCTTTCTCCATTTTTGCTCCTGATGCCGTGTCCGAATTTGCCTACTATCGTTTCTTCCCCAGTTCTTTGGATTCCTATCCTGCCATTGAAGTCTCCTATCACCATAACGTTTTTGCATGTATCTTGTAAGGTTGTTGAAAGCTGGTGATAGAAAATGTCCTTCCCCTGATCATCATGTTGTTCTGTGGGAGCATAGACTTGGACTATAGACCATTTATTCTTGTATCCTGGTAAATGTATATTAAGAACCGCTATTCTCTCTGATATACCCTTGAATTCATCAATGTTTCTTTCTAAATGTTTTTTAACCATAAAGCCAACTCCGTGGCTTCCTTTTGTTTCACCTTTGTGGAAGAATATATATTCTTTGTGGTCTTCAATATTTTCCCCTAATCTTCGTACTTCACTTAAGCCTAATATATCCCATTTTATGTTAGAAAGTGCTAGCTCTAGTTCGGTAAGTCTCTCTTGTGTTCTTAGTGTTAAGCAGTTCAGTGTTGCTATGTACAACTTTCCAGTTCTATTTGTTTTTAATGTTTCAATGTTGGAACAATTTCTCATAGGAGCTGGAAGGGATTGGTCCTTGACCCCCACGGGGACCAGCCGGGTTGGGGGT
Organism: Apotomis turbidana; assembly: GCA_905147355.2. NCBI lineage: Eukaryota > Metazoa > Arthropoda > Insecta > Lepidoptera > Tortricidae > Apotomis > Apotomis turbidana. The sequence continues at coordinate 1,369,989 of LR990305.1, forward strand.
TTATTGTCAATTTTCTTCGTCTGGTTAATATTTTTTCTTTTGTGTGTTGTGTTCATCCGGTTTCCGATGTGTGGCTTTACAGGTTTTTTGGCTGCGCTTCTTCTCGTGGGATCTCTCTGTTTGCCATAACATCAAAAGGGGTAGTTTTTGATTGTTTAGCCGGCTGCTTGATTCGCTCTTGAGGTTCGGTTGGGCCAAAGCTGTTTGGAGGTGTACTAGGGGGTGAAGAAGGAACTCTTTTCCTTTTATCTTGCTTTGAATGGTTGTTTTCCTTAACAATGAGCTTATTATATTTTATTATGGCGTATTTTCCTGATTGTCTTGCCTCTATCAGTTTTGGAATGAGAGCCTTCCTTTCTTCGAGAATTTCTTTAGGAAAATCTTCTGTTATTTTAATATTTTCTGGGTAAAATTTTTTGTTCCTAAGTAGTTCTAGTTTTCGCCATTCCAATGTAAGAGTGATTTTTATTGGCCTGGTCTTCTCTTCGGTCTTCTTCCCCATTCTTTCCGCTCGACTGATCTCCCATCGGTCCCACTCCGCACCATTATATTTCTTGTTGAAGCTATTAAAAGTTTCCAGAATTAAACTCATAAGCTCAGTCTTGTTGTTTTCTGTTTCTTGCGCGCCGTGAAGGATCACATTATTTTTTCTAGAGTCAACTTCCAGATTTTGTATTCTTTGTTTTAATTTTTCATTTTCTGCTTTAAGTTTCTCTGTCTCCAGTGTCAAAGGCAACAATTTTTCTTCTATTGTTGAAGAAATTGTGTTTTGGACTGTTGTGTTAATGGAAACAGTTTGTTTTTGGAATTCATCTTTCATTTTATTCCATAATGCATTTATTTGGTCTTCCATGATATTATTTGACAGTTTCTAAACGTATGTTGTGAAGAACGGAACGTATTTTTTTCTTGTAGGTTGTTAGTCTTGCACATATGCCACTGACGTGGGCCGCTGACGTTTATTTATTTTTGTGGTGACAACCGGTGGTGACTGCTATTCTTATCAAATATTTACTTGTCCATAACATCAGGATGTAGAAGTACAATTTTCTTTAATTTAATTAGATATTTACTTTGATGATCTTTCCTAATTTTCCTATGTTGGCATGCCTTACTTACTGTCACCATCTTCCCGCTCTTTTTCTTAATAACTGTACAAACGTCTTGTGTTGTCTGTGCCGTCCATAACATAAATAAAATGTTGTTTGTTTTAGGTTCCACACCTATCCTCCCACAAAAACACGAAATTATAAATACCGACCATTCTCCTATCGTGTGATATGCCTTCACGTCGACATTGGCGAAATACATCTTGCTAACCCAGCAAGAAGTGAAAGCCACAGAGGGAAAAAAAAAAAAAAAAAAAAACACCAGTCTCTTGCTGTTACGTTGGCTGTCTTGTCAGCTAAATCGTTGTTTATGGCGCTTGACTTTTTAGGTTATGTTCCGTAATGATTTAACACTCGTTTTCATGCTAAGATTTTATCGTGATGCACTGAACTTTATTTAATCGCACGAATTGGGTTCTAGTCTGTAGTTTTTTACACTGTCCACTCAAAATTATGTAGTTTTCACTGGTTTATCGATTTTTTCGTCGAAGAGCACAAAAAGCCATCTTTACTTAGCGAATACCGGAACCGGAAAATTTATCTAGTTGGTCCCAGGCAATTCTTCCTATTAAATATGGCGGACCAGGCATACGCTCCACAGGCGACCTTGCTCTTCCTGCCTTTCTCTCATCCATTCACAGTACTGTCACCCTCATCAGTGGTATTCTTAACATTTCTAATCCCACTGATGTAGAGGTTTCGGACCTGGTGGATGCAGAGTCAGCATGGAGCGCTAGGAACCCGGGTGAGAGCGCGCCATCTGAAAAAGCCAGCCAAGCTGCCTGGGATCACATAACAGTAAAATCCATTCACAAATTTCTATTAGACAGTTGTCTTACTACGACCGAGCGGGCCCGCCTACTGGCAGTATCCGAGCCGGAGTCGGGACATTGGCTGCATGCCCTGCCCTCACGCAACATCGGTTCCGTCTTAGATCCAAGTACCCTTAGAATCGCAATCTGCCTCCGTCTCGGTATAAAAATTTGCGAGCCACACCCTTGCTGCCGTTGCGGAGGCTCTGCTGACACCCTCGGACGACACGGCCTCTTTTGCCAGTCAAGCGCTGGTCGTTTTTATAGACACGGGGCACTAAACGACCTCGTTCGCCGGGCCCTTGGCACAGCATCCGTTCCAGCAACTCTGGAGCCTGTGGGACTTTCCGCTGAAGACGGGAAGAGACCGGATGGCTGCACACTGGTGCCATGGCATCTCGGGCGGCCTTTGGCATGGGATGTTACATGTGTGGACACTCTAGCCCCGTCCCATGTCCAACGTTCCGCCAGAAAACTGGGGATGGCCGCAGAAGATGCCCAAATCGTCAAGCGCCGCAAATATGCCTTCTTAAATAAAAATTACGAATTTGCGGCACTGGCGGTGGAAACAATTGGCCCGTGGTCTTCGGATGCAAAGAAAATTGTAAAAGAAATTTCACAAAAATTTATCAGAGTATCGGGTAATATCAGAGCGGGCTCCTTTTTCGCTCAAAGACTGAGCCTCGCCATTCAAAGGGGAAACGCGGCGAGCGTGCTGGGGACGATGCCTCAGAGCTTCTGTACTGGGGGATTCTTTTTAATTTTAAGTTTTAGTATGTATATTTTTAATTTATTTTCCATTGTAATAAATATATATGTCAAGCATCACTACATAGTATAAAACAAAGTCGCTTCCTGCTGGCTGGCTGACCCTATGTATGATTATTTTTTTTGATGCGGTTTTTTTAAATAGATAGTGAATCAAGAGGAAGGTTTATATGTATAATACATGCATGATATAGCATTGCACCCGTGCGAAGCCGGGGCGGGTCGCCAGTTGACAATATATGAAAGTTACACACCCGTGTCCCGACCCTCCAGCGGCATCGTCGGCAGCTGTTGACAACTATCCTCGCTTGAAATCAGTTAGTTACATTCGGCTACTGCGATTCTACGTGATGAGTTACTTTCCAATTACATTAATTAAGATACTATGAAGATACTGCTATTAACTTCTTCGGTCTTAAGACGTGAATTAAATTTCTTGCAAACAAAAATTAAGATCTAAAGCGGTAAATAAAACAACACACGGCACTTCGCATTTGATTTGATTGACAACTTTGACAAGACAATGACATGACATCCATCAAAGAATCTGACTTTTCTCTAAAATGTTACCACATTAAATAGATGCACGCGTTTGGTAGTTTTTGAAATATATGGTAGTTCTAGTTGAACAATGTAATGATAATGAATCAACTTTTTTATATTTATCTGTCACAATAATCAAAAATAACAACCGATAATAATGAGCCGTCAACTGTGACACTAAGCCGCGCGCAGTGGCCACTCACCATAACGTTCGAGAGTTCGGAATACCTGTGCGAAACATTACGTCACAGAATAAAATAATATAAAGGCTAAGCCGCTAAGCCTATACAGTGTGTATATTGGATATAACCGCATACTTTACGGGGGCTTAGTATAGGCACTTATTATTGCCCAGCAGTGGGACACAATTATAGGCTAGTAAAAAAAATATATATATATATATTTAAAAAACGAACATATTTTTTTCCAGATAAAATAAATCAGCAAGCAATGTAGTTAAGGAACCATCACGCATATAGTAACGAACCCTAAAATTCGCAAGGCTAACATTGTATTATTTTATTACCTTGTTCTAGTTAATTTGACTAATCCTCTGTCAAGAACAAATTCTATTCATTATGTCACGTACGGGTAATAAAATCAATATTTTATGACTTAAAGGAAAACTTGAGCGTTACTAATATGCCTGACGATTTCCTAACTACGCATTGTGTGACGCATTTGACGAATATAAAAGGAGTGCTGCGACACCCCAGCATCATTCCGGGTCAGCTCCTCTCACTGTAAAGTACTAATCTTGCGACTTGTAATACAGTCATTATAATCTCTGAATCTAAATTACGTCGTTTTAATCAACTCCGAAGCAGCATCCACCTCGAACCAGCTCAGCGTGTCTTCGAAATCGAAAAGGCTCCCTGGTGGACGACTTTTCTATGTACTGGTTTGTTGTTGTTTGTTGACACCATTGACACATAACATCGTGATGTCACAACTGTCACTAGTAATAACTACACCATACATTGCTGCTCAGAAAATTTTCAAAAATTCGGTTTCGGTTTAAAGAATCTTTATTCTCATAAGAATTACAAAAAAATCGCTTACATGAGAATCATTACAAAATTTCAAATCTATACTTAGCGTGCAGTACCTATTTTACAATAACTTAGATAATTAAATTACAAATAATATACAAATGTGGGTAGTATTAAGTCAAACGAGTATACAAATTACTTTGTTTTGCGCTTGACTCCACAGTATTACAAAGTTGCATCGTCGGTTGAGTTAAATTTGCACCTAGTGTGCATGCTAAGCCATGCATACCGGGTGCAAACTTTACTCAATCAAGTAATAGTACAATAACCGGCCGGCCGTAGATAACAGTTGCCCCGGGAGTATGTTGATGGCACCGAATGGATGCGGCATTATAGCAGATATATAAGTACAAGTTGAGGCACAATATAAAAGTTGTGAATATATTTTCTACATTTTTTTTTCTTCTTTTTTACATAGGTATAGGTAATATGTTACGTGTAGGTTAATGATGTAAGGTAAACTAACGATCAATATGATGACAATTAAAATTTGTTTTAAACGATTGTTTTTAAATGTATTGTACATAAAATAAAATGTATTATGATAAAAAAAAAACATATATTTTTTTTTCTTGTTTTTGTAGCTAGTTTGCTAGAAACTACATAAAACTATATCAAAGCGGTGTTATTCTTAACGTATCGTTTACATTTTGTTTTGAATAAACTTAATGACTTGATATTCCTTATGTCTAAAGGCAGTTTATTATACCGCTGAACACCCTCTTGTGTTACGTTTCGACGTCCATAATTTGTTCTCGACCGGCCAGTTATTATATTTTCGGCATTTCTATTGCGATAATTATGAAGATCTTTCTTTTTAGTAAAAGTAATTTTGGAATGTATATCTTTGTGCAATATTTTTCTTATTAGTATACAAATATTGAGAGTGTATAGCTGCTTAATAGACATCAGTTTGGTCTCATCATAGACTTTAATAGTGGGAGTTAAGTAGTCATAGTGGAACAGTTTTTTGACTAATTTGTTTTGCATGCGTTGTAGCTCTTTAAGATGCGTTTTGGCAGTACTACCCCATATTTCTATAAGGTATTGGAGGTGAGGTCTTGCCAGTGAATTATAAATCATAAAAGCGACTTGACGTGGAAAACAACGGACAACTCCACTCAAGGAACCTATTAGCACATTAGCTTAGATAATTTACTTTTAACTTAATAATATAAATTAATTACGCTATGGTAGTTAACGCTAAGTTAATAATTGTTATAAATATCAGATTATAGCACTGAAATCTCCGTCTGGCTACAATATGCGGTTGTATCAAATATACACATACATATATATATAAGCCGATTAAGAATAATCGTGTATATGTACTGTGATTACGTTGCGTTCGCTACAGTAGGAAAATGAAATGCATCCCTCACACTTTTAGGTTCTCCAATTTTTGATGAAGCAGTAAAACCCATCATTAATTGCAAACTAAAACTATTAAGCATAATATTTTCTTCGGTCTCCGCGACTGTCACACGTTTAAATATAGTACATTACTGCAGACGCCGGGAAATAAGGGCTTGCTGGCTGAGTAGGTATAGACGGCCGACCGTAAGGGAGGCCGTCTAGTGATACGAAGCCGGCAGCCCTTTTCACGCCTAAGGCATGTATAGTGCTTTTCTTAAACATATGCAATGAAATAAAAAAATACACCAATCAAACAAACATAATTCAGCTGTTCAGCCAGTTCATGAACACAGACGCCATGTTTAAAAAAGTATTTTTAATTTTCCCTCCAATCCCTCTATATTTTTTTTCTTTAATAAGTCCACGTGTGTAGTGTGCGAATATTATGAATGTTTTGCATTACAACAAAACATGTATTATGTCTTGAACGAATTGCACAGCTTTTACATGAAGAATGCGTTACATTTTGCTATAGAATCTGTGGCACATACCTGTCATTTAGTTACTTTACCCGAATTTGAACCTTCTGATCACCCATCAAGGCGCCATCTTTCCTGGGCGCTTACGTCGTTTCGTTTTTCACATTGTCTTCACCAGCAAGAGCCTTGCTGAAGCTGTGCAATTCGTTCAAGACATAATACATGTTTTGTTGTAATGCAAAACATTCATATTATGTCCATTCACGAATTGCACAGCTTTTACATGAAGACGCGTCTGGTATCTGCTGGTGATCAGAGTCTGTAAACGCTGTGTGAATCAAGACTGTAAATTACAAACACTTATAACAGAACATCACAATTCCTCTATCATTAGAATTTTACTAACGATTTATAAAATAAAGTAGCATATATTAATTAATATGATATTATATCTCTTGAATGAATCAAATAAATATTGAAAAGAATCTATTGAAGTCAATCAGTCAATATTTTACAGATATATTACCAATTCACTTGGGAAAGATTAAGTACCTATAGATCTTTCAGATCTAAATAAATAATATACACTTTACAACAGATATTTGTGCGAGTGGTGATGTTCTAATGTTTAGACATCTTAACTTAAATCTCAGATTTGACCGCTTTAGTAAGGATGTAAATCATGGTCAGAATTTATTAAATATAATTTTCTTAGGAAAACCATGCTTAGCGTGGAAAACATATGGTTCCAATAAAATAACAATGTTTTATATTAAAATTTTCCATTAATTTGCTTGTTCATAAATCCAGTGTAATAAATATTCCCTGGAATAGATAATGCATGTAATAATTTATTTTATTTTATTTTTTATAAATAAATATGTATAATATCTGGGATTACTGTTTTTGGTCAGAACCAAACTTGTCTTGAAATTGTAGGTACTTTCAGTAATGCCCATTTCATGACTATTCATGAGTAGGTTAAAATTATGTAATAAATTGATGACTCAATCCCGGATGTATAGGTATATTATTATAATCATAGTAATAGACAGATTAGACAGATCATTATTGTGTCAATTCAATCAATGGATAGTTATCTTTCTAATTAGAAGATTAAATTTAGCACCAAATTAATATTTTATACAATATTTTCTTCATATTATTTCATAGAATATTTTCTGCATCATGCCACATCAATCACATCATTATTCCAATAAGGACTAAAGTAAGCTGCATTGTGAATGTACCTAAATAGTAAAAATCTGATTTTACTTTATATAGGTATTTTGGAAACTAACTAGTACAGTAATACTAGTAATTTTTTTAGCTTACTTATGTAGATGTACATATAAATACACTAAATTTTATATTAGTATCCTCATTCTCTCATGAATTCCATCCCTTTCCATGTGACCCACATTCCACCCCCCTTTTATACTATGTCTGCAGTACCAATTAATCAATTGGAGGTGGATGGAGTCCTGCAAGGTCTGTCAATATGACCATTCCAATGGGGATGCTACTCATGAGAAGTGAATACAGCTATCAACTTAATTTGAATCTGTGCTGTGGATAAATATGTTATCGTCATCTTCCTTAGCCTTCCGCAGGTTGTCAAAATTGATGCCTGTATTTAATTGACATGAGTTTATTGACTGTGAAGGAATGTTGCTGGTTTTCCCGAAAAAATATTTATACTACCTCCTTATCGGTCAGGCAATTTTATTAAAAGTAGCAAACGATCTATAGTATAGATAGTCTATTCATTTATAATATGGCCTCCGTGGCCTTGCGAAGTAGGTGGCACCTCTAATTTATGAAAATAGTAAATGGTCATAGGCCGACCTTTTCACTTAATTATGGCCTCGGCGGCTTTAACAGGAAACTGACCGGTACCTTTAACTTATGAAAATAGCAAATGGTCTATTGACGACCTATTCACTAAATTATGGCCTCCGCGGCTTTGACAAGTAACTGGCACCTTTAACTTATGAAAATAGCAAATGGTCTATTGATGACCTACTCACTAAATTATGGCCTCCGCGGCTTTGACAACTGGCACCTTTAAGCTATGAAAATAGCAAATGGTCTATTGTCGACCCATTCACTAAATTATGGCCTCGGCGGCTTTGACAGGTAACTGGCACCTTTAACTTATGAAAATAGCAAATGATCTATTGACGACCTATTCACTAAATTATGGCCTCCGCGGCTTTGACAAGTAACTGGCACCTTTAACTTATAAAAATAGCAAATGGTCTATTGATGACCTATTCACTAAATTATGGCCTCCGCGGCTTTGCCAACTGGCACCTTTAAGCTATAAAAATGGCAAATGGTCTACTAGATTATGTTATGAAAATAGCGAATGGTCTATTGACGACCTATTCACTAAGTTATGGCCTCCGCGGCTTGGATCAGTAGCTGGCACCTTTATCTGCAGCTTTGACAATTACAATAAATACCTCTAATCTATGAGGATAGTAAAATGGTCTCTTGTAGACCTATCTGTTGTTATGGCCTCCGTGGCTTTGACAGGGAGGATGGACCTCCAAATTTTCAAATAAGCAAATTTGAATATATGCCACCAAGAGATAAAAACTGACACTGACATTTTCAGCTCATTGGTAAAGCACTTGCTTGTTGTTAGTTACAACAGAAGACCTGAACGGTCTGATATATCATAGTCTTCTCAGACAATCTAGTTTGTCCACTTGAATAAAGCTGAAGTAGGTATGTTGTATTTGCATACCTGGTGAGCATGATAACCTTTCACTGGTTGCCTTTTATATGTAAAAAATAATAATTTAAAATTGAAGGAAAGTTTGATCTGATTTATTCAATCCATACTGCATTGCACAATGTAATAAGTGAAGACCACACTTCTGCCAGATAACAGTAGGTTTTAGTAAAAATAAAAATTGTGCACAATATTCAACCACAGAAAACAATTAAAAACATGTTAGCATGTTATTTGTTTTCCTTAACCAATGGTCACCATAGGAAACTCTCCGCAAGTTCTTGGTGGAATAATTTTCTTTGGTTGTGCTTATCATAAATATCAGTCATTTCCAGTCATGTAGAAATAATGGTCTAACACTCCTCTTTTTATTTAAGCTTCAGCAATTTTAGCCTCAAGATTATCTTGAATAACTGATAAGCATTAATTTTCACAAAACAACTTCTGTTTTATGCAATATAATCAAAGATGGAATAAAGAGTGTTCACAGAAAGCAAGGATGCTTCACCACATGAAGTCTATTTATAATATTTATTTACACTCATATGAGTGTTCCATGCCCTGCTAGACTTAAGTAGAAAAAAATATCAATATTAACTTTAACAGTTTTTTGATTGTTACCATTACAATCTCAAAAAATTTCAAATAAATGCAAAGGTTTCACTGCTTGAACTTCTCAGTTTCAAATTACATATTGATGATATGAATTTAATTCTGGTATTGTAAGTGCTCTAGGTGTACCAAGAGCCCAGAGTTTTGGAACCTCCGAGGTTCACTAAATTGTTGGTCAATGTGCATAAATATGCATTATGCTTAATGAATAAATATTGATGTTCATTAACTTGCCTAAAACTGACACAGAATCAAAGGCACTTATATATAGGGAGCAGTTCTCCAAAAGTTCTTAGGCCCTGATAGTTACTTTAGTTATTCTATTTTAAATCAGTTTATCCGAAACGTTTGCTTTCTCTGATAACTATATTTTCTGAAAATGCCAAAGCTAATAAAAAATTTCATTTGTTGAAGTAGTACTTCATATCATAAAAAGTTTTGCCTTTTCATAGAGAGCTTATTACTGTGGGACTAGATAATTTGTGCAAAGATGCCCAATTATTTATATTATTCAAGTTAGGTAGTTGTCAGTTAATAATAATGATTAATGACAACAATCAATTGTTATTCAAATTAAAATGTGTATTTAATTTCTTTAAAACATATACTTCATAGTACACTGAACATTATTTCATTTAACATACTGTCACATGCAGTAATGTAAATAAAGATATTTCAACATTGTTATTAATGTTTATTGAATTTTCTCCAAAATAATAATAATAATAAAGAGGCAAATCAGTCGCCAAATGAGTCAGTTAATATAGCTTTTAGATGTTTTAATAAACACGAGTATAGAAAACGTGTAAATAATGTAGGTACTTGCAGTACCAACCACATTTATGCATTTAAAGTGGTACAGATGAAAATCGCAAGATTGTGCAATTTAGCCACTGCTGAACAACAGTTTGTTGTGAACAACAAACATAATAAGTAGAATAACTTACTTGTAAATTTCAAGTCATAAAAGAAATGAGACTGGGGCAGTCCAGGGTTGACCGCTTCCACTGGTAAACAAACCCTCTCCGAGAGGATTTTTCAGTCGTCTCTACTTCTCCTCCGCGAAAGAAGTCGATGGACAATGACGAATCCTCGACGTTGGATATGGACTCGCGAGTCAAGCATGTTATTCAATCATGTAAAACACGATTTAACGTCACAAGTAGTGCAACTATTGCGGCGTCGTGATTGAAAACTGAATTCAAAGGAAGTACTCGACTTATCGCCGAAATATACTTTTGGCTATTGAAATACACGCACAATTCACATTTAATAACACTTTGAAACACGAATCATTAACTATTAACAAGAAAAACTCGGGTTTGCAAACTTTTTCTCAAAACAAACACGTGCCTGTTGCAAAAAAGTAAACGCTGTGAAAAACGAAACGACGTAAGCGCCCAGGAAAGATGGCGCCTTGATGGGTGATCAGAAGGTTCAAATTCGGGTAAAGTAACTAAATGACAGGTATGTGCCACAGATTCTATAGCAAAATGTAACGCATTCTTCATGTAAAAGCTGTGCAATTCGTGAATGGACATAATAGAGCCATTATACATAACCTGATAATAAGAATCTTAGGCTCCGTCCACACTTGTATCATTTCGCCGATCCGATCCCCGTCGCGTATCCTCACCGCGTATCATGAACGGTAAGTGTGGACGTCGCGCCGTCGCGATCATGCAACGCTCGCGCGAAATCCATGTTGATACGCGTATCTTCAGTACCCCGCACACTCGCGATCAGGAAAGTGTTGCATGATCGCGACGGCGTGACGTCCACACTTCCGTTCATGATACGCGGTGAGGATCGGCCGTGATCCATCTCGAGTGGGTTTTTTCCCGATCATCAAAGGCGCTATTTGAGTCATCAGATGACAAAAATGAGGGCCTTCCTCGCTGCGACTTCCGGTACACGGCCCCCACTCAAGAATATTTCTGTCCCAAGGTTCAGTGAGCGATCTCAGTGGGCGAAATTTTTAAATGGGACGCAACTCCGCACAGAACAACGATCACAAACGAAATGAAATGTTCGACGAAAACGAAATGCCAAAATGATCGGGGCGGTGATACGGTGCTATGATACGTATAGCGTCCAGACTACTGCACGCCGAAATGATCGGTGCGGCGATACGCAACGAGGATACGATACGGCAAGTGTGGACACGTTTCTTCGTGCGACGGCGCAATGATACGGAGTGCCCGCAGTGAGCGTCCAAACAGCACGATACGAGGTGGAGATACGCAACGGGGATTGGATCGGCGAAATGATACAAGTGATACGCACCCTAATTTAATTTTGGTAGATTTAGTCGATTACAGTTGGCAACACTAAAATGACCAGAAACTCATGTAGTTGCTAATTTCGTTATTTAATTTCAATACGACGGAAACGTTTTTTTAGAGATTAAATCTTATTACCTACTTCTTTGGGCAGTAATTGCAAATATTTTATAAATATTATCAGCGTAACTAGCCTAACCTAACGCAGCTGTCAAACCCGATGCTATATTATTTATAATTTATACAATATACATAATAATAACTGTATTTCGGCGTTTAACAGCGATTAAATGTTTTATAATTACTTTGAATAGAATGAGTTAGTGTTTGATCTTCAAAATGACTACAATAAAGGTGGAATCTTCGGATCAGCTGCTAGCATGTCGAATTTGCCTCGCAACGGACACAGAACTCTTCGGAATACATGAAGAGGGGCTGGACGAAGCGTTCGTCGAAGTAACAGGAACTCCGGTAAATATAACAAAATAATAAGCATAAATTTATGAAACATGTAATGTCTCATTTTTTTAATGTGGGTACACACCACAATTTTTATTTAAAACATTGATACAAAGCTCAAAGCTTAAAGAAAAATTTAAAAATGAGTTAACTGGTGGAAGAGACCCGTACCTCTGGATTGCCGATCCAGCGCGTTAACCACTGCTAACTTAACTCCCAAGCAATGAATCGAATTTTCCTTATGTTTTCAATTTTAGTATCAATCTTTAATCTTTGTATCAATGGTTTAAATAATAAGTAGATTAAATAAGTGAATCAACACTCGCGTTACTGAGAGAAACATACGAAACCAATTTATTGATTGCTATTTAGCAATAAAACTGCCTGTTGTTTACCTCAGCCTGTTATTTTGATGTATCTCATGTTGTGTTGTGTGTTCCTTGATGTTTGAGGTGTGCAAAGAGTATGTGTATTGTATTGTAATATTAGCCCAAAGTTTAGGTTGCTGCTAATTGGCTTGTTGTTGGTTTGGACTTAAAATGAATGCCGACAAAACGAAGATAATGACCAATTTCATACAGAGGGATATCAAAATCGGTAATGAAAACCTCACCTATGTTAATGACTACGTATATCTAGGACAGACTATTTCTACTGAGGACCGAAATGTAAAGGAGATAAATTTGAGGATAGCCATGGGATGGAAAAAGTACTGGGCTCTTAAGGAAATAATGAAGTCTAAAGACCTAGGAATGGCAATAAAAAGAAAAACTTTCAATACCTGCATACTACCATGTCTAACCTACGGCTGCGAAACTTGGGCATTGACAAAAGCACTTAGAGCAAAGCTAGCCATCTGCCAGCGAGCAATGGAGCGAAGTATGACAGGTACACGAAGACAAGACCGGATTAGGAACACCACGCTTAGATCAAGAACGAAACTGACTGATATCCTAACAAAAATAGACCAGCAAAAGTGGAGATGGGTCGGCCACATGATGCGGGAAAAAAATGAAAAATGGAGCAGGAAAGTAACAGAGTGGTTCCCGAGAGATGGAAAAAGAAAGCGAGGAAGACAAAAAATTAAATGGTAGGACGATTTGAAATTGACTGTGGGATTAAAATGGAGAAGAGTTGCAAGTGACAGAAGCCAATGGAAGTCCTTGGAGGAGGCCTATGCCAAAAGGCACACTGAAATTAGGGATATATTGTAGTTTAATCGAAATTTTAATAACTTATTGTAAATTTACAAATTTCAGAATAAAGGGCTTTATTATTATTATTATTATTATTGGTTTGTTTTTATTTAAATCTTCTGCTTAATCTTTTATGCAATATCGTCGGGGATAGTGCAATACCACGTAAGTAACAATTGTAGATACGAATCAATATTCAAACAAATGCTAAGTATTTTATTGAAATAAGAACTTTATTGACAGCTGTTATTTACGCGGTATTGCACTATCCCCGACGATATGCTGAATTATTATATGTATTATATTGAGAGCTGGAATACACCCTAAACAATAAATCGAGTGATTTATATAAATGGTGGTAGTTTGATATTTTCTATGTACCCATTTTAATTAACATAGGTACAGTAAACAGTGATAAAATTATGTATAAGTATTATAATTATGTTTTGTTACTTATGTGTAAGTTAGTTGCACCGCCTACAATTTTTCCGCTTTGCCCTAAGGTTGACTGGTAGAGCATGCCTCATGGCATTAAGTCCGCCTTTTGTACGATAAGTTTTCTTTTGTGCAATAAAGATTAAATAAATAAATAAAATATAGAATGCACATCGATCTTTGGAAAGAGGCAATCGGCTAATTTCGACTTCGTATAGCGATATCTGTGTCGCACACACCATGACGTTTGTTTTGTCAGTCGTGGTTCAAATGCGAGAGAGTGCAGTCGCATATCCAAGTCAATATATACATAGAGTTGCTAAAACTTTTAAAAAATTAAATTTGGTCTATGGCATCTATAGGAAAAAAAGGTAAGCCGTTACTTTGCCAGTCACGCGAAATTATCTACAATGTTTATAAATATTTTGTAACTGAAGCCGACCAATTTAAAAAACATGAGGAAGTTAATGTAAGTAATTATTTTAAGAAGGTTCAACAGAGAGTTGCAGATGCCACTGGAATTTCAAGAAGAACTTTGAACAATTTATTAAACGAAGTCGGCACTGGCACTGATACACATTCTAGTGGAACAAAGTTCAGTTCTCCGAAAAATGGGAGACCAAAAAAACAATTTCGTTTAGATATGGACGATTTTGATTATGATGTTGTTCGAAGAATGGTGTACGATTTTCATCTGCGTTACAAAGAACTGCCGACGGTAAAATCATTAAAAGCAAAATTATCTGAGGCTATTAATTACAAAAATTCTTCATGAAATGGGGTTTGAGTTCACTAAAATGAAAGACAACAGAAAAGTTTTTATTTATTTATTTTTATTTATTTATTACATCACACAACTATCATAACAGGTTTACCTAATGCGACAGTGCGGGATTCTTACAACTAGGGACTTCATGTAATATAAATAATTCATTAAATTCTATACTAATTCCAAAATGTATACAAAACAACTGAATATAAAATATTATAACCCAGCATAACACAAAACATACAGCGTTACCCTTGTGAATTCGTTCAGACAGCAAGAGAAAATGTCTATCACATTTGCGACTCGGTTTAGCGTGCGTATTGCCCTGGTGGCGGGGGCCTGGCGCAGCAGCTGCGTGCGCGCGCGCGGCTCGGCCAGCAGGCTCGGCCGCCGGCGCCGCCACACGTAGCGGTCCGGCACGTTCAGACGCACCTCCCCCAGTACTCCGGGGTTAAATATATACAACTTAAATATATACGAAGCGAGCGCCAACTCCCTTCGGACTTCTAACTGGTTGTATCCTACCGTTCCTAACACGAACAAAGTAGGATACATCAGGGGATAATAGGGGTAAACTCCATACAGTTTCAGATATTAAAACCTGATAAATTTATTTTGAATACGCTCCAACATGAGCCTATATTTAGCCTCATGCGGGCTCCAGATGACTGCATTGCATTCTAAATGGCTCCTAACTATCGCCTCGTACAGTGCACGAATCGCGTTAATGTTTGTAAATGCTCGCGATTGTCTCATTACGAAACCCAGATTCCGGAAAGCTTTCTTACAGACTTGCGTTATATGTGCCCGAAAGCTAAGATCTGATTTAAGAAGCACTCCTAAATCCTTTACCTCATTAATCCGCTGCATCTGGACGCCCTCCAGCATGTACTGGAAACGCCGAGGATTTCGAGATCTGGTAAACGAAATTACGGCACACTTTGATGCGTTAAACCGTAATTTATACGCTTGACTCCAGCCTACTACTCGATCAATGTCTTCCTGTAGTTTTAAACAGTCTGAGTTGTCGTTTATTCTCCGAACTAGCTTCAGATCATCAGCGAAGAGCAAACAAACAGAGTCTCGTACGACTTCGGGAAGGTCATTGACCATTAAAATAAATTCTAACGGTCCTAAGTTACTCCCCTGGCTTACACCTGAACTCGTAAAATACGGCTGTGATAGATGGCCAGCATAGTCCACATACTGCCGCCTGTTACTCATATAGTTAGCAAAGAATATAAGAGTATGTGGACTAAATCCTGCATTAGCCAACTTACTTAGTAGGACGTCATTGTCGACCGTGTCGAATGCCTTCCGGAAGTCGAAGTATGCCACATCAACCTGATCTCCTGCATCAACAGCTGGAACTATGTGAAACATAAGATGCAGTAAGTTGCCGGTAGTACTACGCGCACTCCGGAAGCCATATTGGGCATGCGACAACTGGCAGCTGACTTGCGCCTCCACCGACTTGTAGATCGCCGATTCAAATACCTTAGCCGGCGTGCACAGTACTGCGACCGGTCGATAATCGTCAGCACTAGGTCCACCCTTTCCCTTAGGCACCGGAACCACTCTCGTCAGCTTCCACCTATCAGGAAAGACGGCAAACTTAAGGCAAGTATTAAAAACATGACACAACGGCTCAGCTAATACATTACGGCAGTCCTTAAAAATATAAGGGGGTATACCGTCCGGCCCCGCAGAGCGCTTCGGCTGGAGCGCCCGCAGCGCCTGCCGCACCTCCGCCGGCTCCAGCCGGGCCACGTGCACGCGCGCGCCGCTCGCCGCCGAGCCCGCGTCCGCCGCCGCCACGTCCAACAGAGCTGGGCTAGGATTGTATACCGAGTGGAAAAAGCTGGCAAATTTATCGGCACATTCTTGTTCAGAAAGTACACGTCCGTTAATCGCTAACTTTGGCTTACATACGGTACCTCTCTTGGTTCTTATGAAGTCCAGCTTTTTAGCTAAGTGGTTCTGAACACGGCAGTTCTGATGGAAAAGCAAGATGTAGCTCTCAGACGAATTGAATATCTGGACAAAATACGCGAATTTCGCGAAGCAGGAAAAAACATTATCTATATGGACGAGTCCTACATACATACAACCCACACTAAAGGAAAAACTTGGAGTGATGATAAGCAAATAGGAGTAAAAAAGCTGATTTCGAAAGGTCAACGTTTGATAATTGTTCACGCAGGAAACGAAAAAGGCTTTGTACCAGGAGCCTTTTTAACGTATAAATCCACGGACACTAAAGGTGATTATCACAACGAAATGAATAACGACAACTACAAGAAATGGCTGGTTAATCAATTAATTCCAAATATACCCAGTGATTCTGTTTTGGTTATCGACAATGCACCCTATCACAATAAATATGTTGAAAGACCCCCCAACTCAAACACCAATAAACCGGAAATGATCAACTGGTTACAAAGACACGAAATTCCAGTTGATCATAAATTTACAAAACCCCAGATATATGATATTATATGTCAGCACAAGGAGAGATTTACAGAGTTTTCCGTGGACAAGATACTAGCCGAACATGGGCACACTGTGTTGCGATTGCTACCATACCATCCGGATTTTAATTCAATTGAAAATATATGGTCTCAACTGAAAGGCTCTGTAGCTGCGAGAAACGTGGATATGAATTTAACTTCAATAAAAAAATTATTAGCTGAAAAAGTAAACATGATCGGGGCTGATGAGTGGAAAAAGGTTTGCGATCATGCGGTCAAATGCGAGAATGAATATCGAGGAATTCAACACGCTATGGACGACAAAATAGATAGATTAGATAGACTAGTAATAAATACAGCTGATAGTGACACCGGACCCCGTGCTCTCATTGGGGTATGAGTATGAATTGTATTTTAATATTAATATCGGTCCCATAGCTCTCCATTAGTCCTACAGTGCTAAAGAAAGTCCGATGCCTAGTTATTATGAATAAGGAATGAAGGCTATTTTACAAGCTTTTATTTAGCTTGCATGGTATGTTTAAAGTATGTTTGTTCGGGTGAAATCTTGCAACTCAATTGTGAAGCAGATATCGTCAACCGATTGAGCTGAAATTTTGCATACTTACTTAACTTTGATGACAATACAATAATATGGTACCATGGGGCTGATCTGATGATGGAGCCGGAAGGTGGCCATAGGAACTCTAAAATAGAAAAAGCAATCCTACCGATCTTGGGCTCTTTAGAATCGTCTCAGTGAGCATTTGATGGATATCCAAAGAAAAGTACAGTCGGCTATAAAAGCTTGCCACTAAAATGTCATTTTTGACAGAAACTTTTATTTTATTATGTCTGTTCAGTTTGCAGTGTGGGACGGGCTCCCCCAGCACCTGTGCGCCTACTGCCGCGCGCTGCTGCGCAAGAGCTCGGGGCTCCGGGAGCGCTCCCAGCGCGCCCAGGAGATCCTCAAGCAGAGCCTCATCTATCAGCATTATGTAAGTAGCAGCAACAAGTCTCTGGAAAGAAATAGGTTGTCCTAGGTTATCGCGGGCTGATTTTCCGGAACTCGACGTCTTACATTGCGCCTATTTTGCGTGATAGGTTGTCCTCGTGGTGTGGGTCAGGGTCAGTGGGGCCCAGCGCATTAACCGTCTTCAAACATATCTCAAGAGGTTTGCTGATGTTACTGGGAACTGGAGAGCTGGCAGAAGCACAACCAGCATCTACGGCACCATTTCAAGATTTAGATTAACTTGATTTTGTTCTAGTTTTGTTTTATTTTTAGATTTAGTTTTTTATCTTCCATTTCTGCGTTGACAACTAAAATTAACAAAATAACAAATTCCGACTTAAAACAAAGTTTGTATCTCTGTATCAATCTACAAACTAGATCTTATTAAAACTTTCGTGAGATAAGTATATTTAAATTGCCAGGAACGCTATAAAGAACGGCACATCGCTCGACTCACTCACCACTGCAATCCCCTAGCCTCGGGCTGGCTCAATAACGCCAGTGTGGTTAAAAGACTAAAACGTAACCACATTATCTAAGTAGTGAAAGAGGCACTGGCCTCTAAATCTACATACCGCCATTCCTCATTCAACTCATCTGATTATAGTCTGGCGACTGATTGCAGATTTGAAAGGAGAAAAAAAAATTGTCAGGAACGAATTGTGAGTGACAAAGTTGCCGCGGGTGTAAGGGTAGCAGTCCCTGATGGCTCCATATGAGTTTGAAACATGTCGGGCCGTTCCTGTCAATTTCGCTTAACACAATAATTAAATACGGGTTTTTAAGAGTAGTGACAGAAATTTTAGTGAGATTTTGTGGTCACCGGGTGATTTGATCTCATTGGAAAAAAAGCTTAGTTCTCATATCAACATTCATCCTCTATAATCGTTTTTTTTGTCCACAGTTAACAACGGACCTGATACGTACTATAGACAGAATATCCAACCGGTTGTCCTTTCGCCTCTCCACGGAACAACTAGACCAGCCAGAACCAGCACAACAAGACAATCTTAATGACGACAATGTTCACGAAAATGATGTCAATGGTCACGTTAATGTCGACAATGTTCACGATGATGATAACAATGACGATACAGTGCCTGTAGATGAGCTTGAACATGATCCGGTAGACAATAATGATGGAAACGAAAATGACGATACGACTGTTGAGAATAATGAATTGTCAACTGATAATGACGTTCGAGTGAAAGAAGAGGAACCGCAGCCTGAAGTAGTGGCTGAAATGATTGAAATAGAAATTGAATTGCCTAAAAAAGTATTACGGAAACGAAAAGTAGTGAAAAATGTTAAGAGTGTTAGAAAAGTTAAAAAAGATGTTAAGAATGTTAAAGTGCCAAAGGTAGTCAAGAACATTAAAGAGAGAGGAGATAAAACCGAAGAATCGAAGAATTATAAAAGAAAGAAGAAAGGGTTTAAGAGGTTCTTCAGTTGTGAAGAGGATTACATTAAGTTTGAGAATAATTATAACATCAGTATAGAAAAGGTAATTAATTAAAACCATTAATACAAAGAGCAAAGCATAAAGAAAATTTTAAAAAAGGAGCTACCTGGTGGAAGAGACGGGGAATCGAACCTGGTACCTCTGGGTTACCGGTCCAGCGCATTAACCACTTCGCTACCTTAGCTCCAGGTAGACCTGACGAATTTTTCCTTATGCTTTGTGTGTCGATCATTAAAAAAAATAAGACATTACATGTTTCATAAATTTATAGGTCATTAATTATTAAAATTAACTTCTTGCTGTTATCTACTTGAAACTCGTAGTGTGGTTTGAGAATATTTTATTTTATATATTAAAAACATTCAATTAAAATTTATGTATATAATCTCATCTTCATACTTTTATTGTAGTTTATTCTTAAATATAAATAAATGATTATAAATAAAATAAATATCACACAACCTCACACAAATCGATCTAGTCCCAAATCAAGCTCAAGAAGGCTTGTGTTATGGGTACTAGACGACGATATACATACTTATATAGATAAATGGATGCTTTAATACATAGAACAACATGACCCAAGCAAAAATATTCCAGTTCATCACACTATTTTCCCTGGCCGGTATTCGAACCTGGGACCGCCGGCTTTATTAACATGTAATATAATAGTTGACTTAATACTTAAACTTTTTCTAAAATATTAAAATATCTAATCTGAATATTTACAAGTTAATAAAGGACCCCGCAGCAAACTTAGGGAAAAAGTGGTTTCAGTCAAATCTCACTAAATTTTAGTATGATGTAGATTTAAATCTCTTGATTGTTTTTTTATAAGGGCGCAACTCACTCAGACGTATACTTTCTGAAATCCTCCTTCGTCCTTGTCCTTTGGAAGAAAATAAATCAAAGAACAGAAACGCACTATATCACACTTCCTGCCTCTATGCAACCTTTTTTTTTTAATGTTTTTTTTTTAGATCAGTGAAGAGGAACAGCGCAAAGATATGGAAGCGCGCAAGCTGTCGGCGAACTATGCGCGCGCGCACCTGCGCTGCGAGAAGTGCTTCAAGGGATTCCTGTCCGAGGCCACCTTCGACAACCACCGGAAGGTCCACGACCCGGTGAGTCACTCACTGATCATCACACATCGGTAACTCGTGGCATTTAGGTAGCTCTTAAATGATTAGTGAAGAGACACGTTTTCTAAGTGTCTTTTCAGATAAGATAAAATAATAAATTTATATTACCTACATGGTCTTAACATATGACGAAGTAGGTTTGATTACTAGTTTAAAAACATCAATGTCAATGATATTGTCATTCATTTCCTTGTAATAATTACTACGAGTATTATCAATAACTTATTACAAAATAAAGAAGTTGAAATCAAAGAGAATATCAATAAAAATACGCTACAACTTTACAATAAAATGCTTTTTTTACCCATTACGTCAGTGGAGGCTGAAAGTCGTTTACACAAAGTGGATTTTCTCGAGTAGAAGACGTAGGCTGACTTGTGTAAATTTAGATTAAATATTAATTGTTTATCATGAATGTCATAATATATTAAATGTTTAAAATTCCTTTTTATAGTGGTTTCTTTTTCTCGACTGGTATAAGAAGAACATTGTCACATCACTAGTCTGTTAGAAACTGTCAAGTGCTACCTAAGTGCCACGAGTTACCGATGTGTGCTGATCATCTAAATTATCAGTCTGGATTTGACCAAACTCTTATTCAAAGTTTAACGCTTATTTTCGCTTCAAATATTTCAATTATTGTATAGTGTTAAAGGTCCAGCTTTATCAATAAGTGCTTTTAAATTCTCCATACATTTTTACTATGGCGGCCGAGTGCCGATCTAAATACGCATTCCCCGCGCTCTATAATTCAGTAGCTAACGCTCGGCGCAGTCTTAATAAAATATATGAGAGATATAAAAAACACATAGTAGCAATTTGTGTGCTGGATTCATACTTAGATACATAAACACGAAGAACTGGGGAGAGAGAGAGAGATAATCAAACAGTGTAATATATTTTCTCGAACATGCAATGAAATATCGCCATAACGTGCGTTAACAGGCTTCGAAGTATCACGTTTCGGGCGGAACAATTTGAGAGAACTATAAAGAAAATTCATAAAAAATTGAAGCCTACGCAGGGAAATATTTTATTTAAACATGTATTCATGAACAGGTTAAACAGCTGAATTATATATTTTATTATTTCTTTGCATATGTTTGAGAAACGCACTATAAGGTGACTCGGGGCTATTGTAGCTATGGGGTTATTGTATCTTATTACCATTATAATGGTCTGTGATCATTATAATGGTCTGTGTATATATAGGATAGACCATTGTATTGTCTTGTGTATTGTCTTGTGTATCCTATATATACACAGACCATTATAATGGTAATAAGATACAATAACCCCATAGCCTCCTCCAATTGCTTCCATTTTTCTTGATCTTGCGCTGTTCTTATCCAGTTCCTTCCCACAACCGCCCTTATATCGTCCGTCCATCGTTTTTGTGGTCGTCCAACATTCCTTTTTCCGTATGGACCGATCCATCGTATCAAGGGATTCCTGTAAATAAATTAATGTCACTAGGATCTAAGAAAAATGTGTTGTAAATATGGTTATAAAAAGGTTTTATTATTATTATTTATTATTAACCCCATAGCTACAATAGCCCCGAGTCACCTTACATGCCTTAGCCGTGAAAAGGGTTTGCCGGCTTCTCATCACTATCTGTCTATACCTACTCACCCGGCAAGCAATTCTGCAGTAATAAATAATAATAAATATCAGACAACCTCACACAAATCGATCTAGTCCCAAATTAAGCTCAAGAAGGTCTGTGTTATGGGTACCAGACGACGATATACGTACTTATATAGATAAATATATACTTAAATACACAGAACAACCATGACCCAAGCACAAATATTCGAATTCATCACACAGATATTTGCCCTGGCCGGGATTCGAACCCGGGACCGCCGGCTCAGTAGGCAAGTGTCTTCAAACTGCGCCAAGCGCGTCGTCATGAGTAATGTACTATTATTCCAGATAATGGGCGCGAACGAATGCCATCTCTGTTTCGCTCGTTTCAAGCACCCGACGCGGTTACGTCGGCACATGGAGACACACACACTCAAGTTCATCTGTAAACTTTGTCCGCTGGTCACACGCCATCGGTGAGTGATCATCGAAATTATAAGACGCATTAATCGTTTTTTTTTATCAATTAATTACTCGGTTAAACAATTAACCGTCACATGATTAATCGAGATTAAATTAATCGATAGATTATTCAATTAAATAATTATTAATCGTCATTTTAATCGATTAAATTTCGATCGAAAACGTTATTACTTAATTATAAAAATAATACCAAACTACAGACCGACCAAAAGAGTAGAAATTAAAAAGTGGCAATACTGTAGTGTCGTCCCTTTCTAATCAATATAAGATAACGGGGACGACGATACAGTATTGCCACTTTTTAATTTCTACTCTTTTTGGTCGGACTGTACTTCAATGAAATACAATTCTAGGTTACCTATTTAATAAAATTATTAACTTTTGACAGAATTTCTTTTTTTTTTCTTTTCTACTTTATTTATTACTGTAGCATTACTGTTTATAAATTACAGAGGCATGGCCATGATGCATTCCGACTTCCACTCGGGCAAGACGTTTGAGTGCAAATACTGCGGCCTCACGTTCAAGAAAAAGACCACGTTCAACACGCACATACGCGTGCAGCACCCGCTGGAGAACGCGTCGGGGGGAGCCTGTGACGTTTGCGGGGAGACCTTCATTGGGAAACGAGGGCTGCAGCAGCACAAGACCATGGCGCATAAAAAGGTAAGTGACGACACGTGTGCGTCAGTTGGCAATAAGGTACCAAAACACGTTAGGGCATCAGATGGTCTCTCATTTAAGACCCCACTTAACTTAAGATTATTTCAAGAAAAAATTAGAATGTAAATAATACGGGCTCACCGTAATAAGTAATTCAATGTTCAACACGCACATACGCGTGTGACTGACACCCATATGCAGCAACACAAGACCATGATACATAAGAAGGTGTGCGACGACACGTGTGCGTCAGATGGCACCAAGGTACAGAAACACACTAGAAAGGCGTGTTAGGGCATCAGAAGAAAACTTTAGAATGTAAATACATTCTAAAAAAGTTTTCTTGAAATAGACTGTTGTTTAGCGCCAGTTATTTACAAGGGTGATGTTGTTATGCCGCACGTTTAATAATAATAAATACTAGCTATTTTTGTTCATGTACCGACCTTTTGAAAATATAAGTTTGTCGCGAATTTTGGCTGTTTCTCCTTATGAAGTGAACCCCGAGCCTCCACAGACATTATTTTATCTTTTTGTCCTATTGTTACAGCTGCCAATACCAGAATTAAAGTGCTCTCAGTGCAACGTGCAGTTCGAGAGCCTGGACGCAGTCGTGAGACACACGGACGGCGGCTGCGACCCCGCACTCAGGTGAGCGGGGACACTTAGTAGGGGCAGTTATGAAGTTTTCTCAATCATGCATTGAACAAAACGAGCCGGCAAGGTTTTATTTTTAAGTTCTGACTGCACTTCGCATTCTGTTTTTTTGTCAATGAAGTCAAAATTCCCGACCATTTTCAAGAGAACGATGGAACTAACTCCCCGAGTGTAATCTCAGCCATTTGACATTAGGTAATAATTTCAAGAATAAATTAGACAAGCATACCACTGAACCTGATCTTAAGACATATCACTGGATACAGGCATTACCAGTTGTAAAACTGCCGACCTCATTATAAATAATAATGATAAGGCTTGTAAAATATTGCAGATCGTGTCCCCAGTGCGGTGATAGGTTCCAGAATTCGGAGCAGCTGGAGTCGCACGTGCTGAGCGCTCACGCCAAGCAGTTCTACAAGTGTGACGATGTGAGTACGTTTACAGCGCCTGGCTGTTAGTGGGATTCAATGCTAGCTTGGGGATATAATCTCGCTTCCTGGCCAAGTCAGGACGTAAAATTTTGGACAAACTACGGGCGATTATTCGTAAAGCCACAGATCGCTTATTTATGGCCCGAGCCGAAGGTGAGGACACAAACACCTGCGATCTGAGACATTCCCGAATTCACCGCCCTAGGCTAATAATGGTTTTATAAGAAGATACGTTATCGTACACTAACATGACTGCTGCAATATTTACTTCCCAGATCACGGCTAGTGGTTAATATAAAGCGGCTTCATGATGATGTCAAAATGGCGTTATATTTGCAAAATTCAATGTTAAGACAGAGAAATCAAATTATTTCAGCTTACCCACTTGTGATATGAGATACCGTTTTCTTTTTTGCCTAATTTCTGCACTTGCGCATTACGCAAAGCGGCATTTTGGGGCCAAAATCGCATCGTTGCTTACGCATCTGTCACTTCCCAGAGATCAGCAAAAGCGTTGCCATGGCACATTTGGTGTCATTTGACTCATATTATGTGCTTTAATTTGGAGCGCTAGTAAACCATCTACTTATAAAATGTCATTGGCTAGGTATGTAACGTACTATTACTGCCTTTTCGTTGTAGTGCGACAAATCGTTCGCCACCAAGTCGTCCCTGGGCACGCACGTGGACCGCGTGCATCTCAAGATCAAGCCGAAGAAGACCGGCTTCTACAAACACAACATGTACCCCAAGAAGATGCAGATCAAACGGGTTGAAGAAATTTGTGAGATCTGCGGGAAGGGATATCCGGTGAGTTACTGTTATACTGTCATCATTTGCATCATAATCATTGCCAGAAACGTCATCACTATCATTACCATTATCGTCATTATCTTCGACATAATTTTCAACAGTAGCATCATTATTCTCAACATCACTAGCGTCTACCACTAAGTCAGTATCAGTTTAATACAACCGCTATCAGCATCACTGTTATTGTTTATATGTCATACATTAGTCTTAAATCTGTGAGAGCTGCGGGAAGGGATATCCGGTGCGTTACTGTTATATTGTCATCATCTGCATCGCTAACATCTCCATGGTTATCATCATCATTACCGGTAACGTCATTATCATCATCATTATCGTTACTGTGTTCCAATTCTATCATTATTTATACATTCATCTAAAATCTTAAGTTATTTACAATGAATTTGTATAAAATACAATACATAAGTTATTCGGTTTACCCTTGAAATGTCGACAAACGTTTCATCGAATTTTCATTTCATCGAAAGCATTTTTTTTCTGAAACCTTAAAATATTTTTGAATGATATAACACAAACCTAACCTAACCTAATCTAAAGGTTATAATTTACAAATAACTTTTAATAAATTTACAAAACCTAAATGTTACAATAGATCAAATATTACATTAGATAAAGATGGTTATTTATATTAAACAATACGGAGCCATATTGATCATGAATTGTCTGTATTGTCTGCAGAGTTCGACCTGGCTGAAGTACCACCAGCGCACGCACACGGGCGAGCGGCCGTACAAGTGTCCCGAGTGTCCCAAGAGCTACATGACGCCGGCCGCCTTGCAGGTCAGTTACTGATGGGTCAATCTACTTTTTTCTGTTGTTTTTTGTCGTTATTTCACATTTATAATTTACTAGTAGGCGCCCTCGAACTGCCCACACAGAAAAAAAGCGGGTTATGTCTTTTTTGCTTTGTAGTCTGAAGGGCTCTTGCACTGTCTTGCAGTGTCTGTCACAACTGGAATGTCTGTCACTACTGGACTGTCACTTCCTGGATGTCTGTCACTACTGGAATGACCATCACTACTGGACTGTCTGTCACTGTTGGAATGTCTGTCACTACTGGGCTGCCACTTCCTGGATGTCTGTCACTACTGGAATGTCCATCAGTTCTGGACTGTGTCACTTCCTGAATATCTGTCACTACTAGATTCTCTGTCACTACTGGAATGTCTGTCACTACTGGACTTTCTGTCACTACTGGACCGTCTGTCTGTATTTTCACTACTACCCACTGATACTACGCACACTTGTCTCCCGCCGCGCTATCTGCGCGGGCGAGGAGAGCGAACACCAGTGCAGTTGGCCGCGAGTCGCGTAGCATCGCAAGCATCTATCCTTGATGAAGAGCTCTATATGACTCCGAAACATTTCGGCCTCTTCCTGACAATTTTTACACGAGTTTAAACCGTTTTTATAATATTTAAAATACTTAAACGGGTTTACTCACGTCGTAGAAGTCGAATAACGCGCAACATGTTTCGAATCGATACACTACTGGACTAGTTAGTTCAGGTACTGGAATAGTCTAGTAGTTTTTATAATGATTAAACCTTGTCATTGTCTGCCGCAGAGTCACTCTGTGTCGCACACGGGCGAGCGGCGCTGGCAGTGCGCGCAGTGTCCCAAGACCTTCCTGCACCAGTCCTCCATCTACAAACACAAGCTGGTGAGTGTCAGAAGGTATAATGATGAGACACTCTGAATAAATTTGTCCTCGCCCACTGCATTCGCTCGTCGAAATAATCGCTTAGAGTCAGAGTTCGAAAGGATAATTATCAATGTAAATATCATGATAATTATCGTGATAATAACAGTTGAATAATTATTGTTTGATAATTACAAAATGCCAACGTGCCGTGCATTGGGGATTCCCCTTACAAGAAAAAATCTGTTAGGATTCAAAATTAAATATTGAATTATAAAATAAACTAGCTGTAAACCCGGCTTCGCTCGGGTAAAATGTAAGCAATCGCAATATACACTTCACAATTATGATCTTTTAATCTATTATATATTTGACAAAAGATTCCCAAAAAAAATGTGAAGAGTTTTAATATGGTCAGCTGAGTCCCGCGGTGTTACCCGCGGTTTATCACTTTTATCAGATATACTAAAACCTAATTATGCATTGTTTAGATACTCATATTCATCATTGTACTATAGTTAGGAAGCCTATACAGGTGTAAGCGTTACATGACCCGGCGATTATTCGGTAATTATAAGAGATAACTATATTGGCCCAGTTAATATGGGATAAGTGTTTGTACGGAACCCTGGGTGCGCGAGTCCGACTCGCTCTTGACCGGTTTTTTTAATATCTCATGTAATAACGAAATAATTATCCTGGTCACACGTACTTAACTGTTATACCCTGTATACCTTCAGGATAGCGGGATAGTATTAAAATAAGGCATGTATTTAAATCGATATCTGTATATTCCCTTTTTTCGATCAAAATATTTGAAAGTTTCACCAAGAATACTGACTTGCGCACTAATTATGCACACTAAATAATGCGAATTAAATATACTATTGAAAGGTATTTGCAAAACTGTTTTACTGGATATAAAAAAAAAACTAACCTAACCTAACCCGGCCGAGTCGGATCTGCTCTGAAAGGTGATTGATTCACCTCAACCTATTCTCTAGTATATTTAAGTATATTTAATTCGCATTATTTAGTGTGCATAATTAGTGTGCAAGTCAGTATTTTTGGTGAAACTTTCAAATACATCCGATGTACGAACCATATTTTTGGTGTGAATTCGGTTAAAAAGGTCATCTCCTTTTGTATGATGTTTATGTTTAAGTTTTTTTTGTAGGACATGTTCAGTTAATCTATTGTCTTTTTTGCACAGCATTAGTTTTTCTGGTATGCATTCAGTTAATTAGTGGAGTTACTTAGTTAGTTTAATAATATCCCTTAAAATAATATACGTACTTACTTATTAATATACGCTTACTGTTCAAGATGGTTTCGAGGTTGATCAGCAGAATTTTAACACACAACAACCTATATTTAGATTTTGATTGTGCGTGTTCTGAGTTGCAAAATGCATGACAATGCCGAGAAAAAAATGCATCGTTATTGCAATGAATAAAAAGATTAGGCTTCAAAAATAAACTGAAAAGCTTTGTTCAATAAAGAAAAGAAAGATGATTCAAATAATGTAGGTGTAAGTAAATAATATTTTTTTGCTTTTTAATGATTGAAATTAAATGCATAGATAACTAATATAGCGGGAGATCGTGGAGGTCGGGGTGGTCTTATTTGTATGTCTTATTTGTTTGTAGGACATGTTCAGTTAATCTATTGTCTTTTTTGCACAGCATTAGTTTTTCTGGTATGCATTCAGTTAATTAGTGGAGTTACTTAGTTAGTTTAATAATATCCCTTAAAATAATATACGTACTTACTTATTAATATACGCTTACTGTTCAAGATGGTTTCGAGGTTGATCAGCAGAATTTTAACACACAACAACCTATATTTAGATTTTGATTGTGCGTGTTCTGAGTTGCAAAATGCATGACAATGCCGAGAAAAAAATGCATCGTTATTGCAATGAATAAAAAGATTAGGCTTCAAAAATAAACTGAAAAGCTTTGTTCAATAAAGAAAAGAAAGATGATTCAAATAATGTAGGTGTAAGTAAATAATATTTTTTTGCTTTTTAATGATTGAAATTAAATGCATAGATAACTAATATAGCGGGAGATCGTGGAGGTCGGGGTGGTCTTATTTGTATGTATGCCGTTAGATTTATCCCTTTTAATTCCTAACCGTTAAGGATTTACCTTCTATCATCAGCTCCAGCATCATAAGACGTTAATTAAACTTAAGAAAATATATGAAAAACATTCATAGTGCCTGTAACATTTGAAGGTAACTTGGTGGCAATGGGACCACCTACAGGGGTACACTAAAAAGAACAGTCTTAACCTAACTGTATAATATTTAATAAATTACCTACTAACTCCTACAACCATTAAGGAGTTGTATCAACTTATCATAATAAAATGATGAATATCAGACCCAAATATCTGAATAAATTTTATAAAATACATGAAAAACACTGTTAGTGCTTAATATAATATTAGAGGATTGCCCTTGATTTCACTGGGATCCCATCATCAGATTCCGTCTTGGTAGTAATGGATCCACATCAGGATATACTCTCTCAAATAAAAAAAGAATTTTGATAATCGATTCACAATTGAAGGAGAAATTAGTGAACATAAATGAAAAAAAAAAAAAAACAGACATACTTACATTAGTACAGTGAAACATAGAAACTCCTCCTTTTTTTGAAGTCGGTAATAAAAGTGGGCTACCAAATTATTACAAATCGACTTTCCTATAAATAAGTAACAAATTTGCAACTCCTTCCTCATCCCACGGGAGCGCTACTATCATTTAATGGAATGCACTCTTTTCCTAACTGTTTTTCTCGTAGTAAACACGTGTACACTCTATTTATAATTTTACGTTCACGAATGTGAATGGTTTTCGGCATTTACTCTGGATATTTTTCTTTTAAAGATTATTTTAAAGAAACGGCCACGAATGGCATTGACATTGTTGACAAACCAGCATAAAATCAAAATCATTGCCAGTGTAAGAAATTAGTTCCAGTGAAATTCCGCAATATGGCGCATCCTCAAATACTTCTGGTCAGGCATTACTGTTAAACAATTCTACTTTGTCTATGCTCTAAGAAACACGTGTGAAATTGTTTATTTTCTGAACGCAACAAACGCGTTTCTGAAGGTATGTCAAAGAAAGCAATATGGCTGAAGGTTTAAATGTTATTATTTAATATTTTTAATCACGAAATACTCGACAATCCGAATTTTGCGGATATATGTTGTCGATTCGAAACTCTTATTTTTTTACGCTTATTAATTCGAGATAGGTTTCGATCGGGTCTACCGTACCCCGTGACGAAATTATTAATATAGATATAAATAAATAAATATTAAGGGACAATCATACACAAATCGACCTAGTCCCAAACTAAGCAAAGCTTGTACTATGGGTACTAGACGACGATATACATAATATATAAATACATATATAGATAACATCCATGACCCAAGAACAAATATTTTGCACAAATATTTGCCCCGGCCGGGATTCGAACCCGGGACGGCCGACTCAGAAGGCAGGTGTCTACCAACCGAGCCAAACGCGTCGAGCCAAATTAATAAACAATTTCGTTTCTTTTTTGGTAGAATTTGTTACGAAACAATAAAACTAATGAATTTGTTATGACACAATGTAACAAATTAATTTCTTATACTGGTGATAATGATCCGATAATGAGCTGATAATTATCCGACAATAATCTGATAATTATCCGACAATTATGTGTTTAATTATTCGATAATTATGAAGAAGCGTATTTTTTTCTTTTTATATGTAATCCAGTGCCACATATGCCATACGATAAATAATCTTGATAATTTCGAACCCTGCTCAGCGTCATACTGACTTTTTTTTTCAAATCTGTTTCGCACCAGGTCCACACAGGGGAGAAGCCGTTCGCCTGCCACATCTGCAGCAAAACGTTCACGCAGTCCGGCTCGCTCGCCACTCACGTCAAGTACGTGCATCTCAAGATAAAGCCGCCGCCGCGCCGCCGCAACCGGAACCATCCCTCTAGCTTGGGGGCGTAACGGTCTAACAAGCTTTGGTATAATATTGGTCAATATAACGATCGAGGGATATTATAAACGAATGATATAATAACATTTGGTATAATTTCATATTGAATGATATCGTATAATGATCATTTAATATAAGTCATGTTAATAGTTAATTAATAAAAACAAAATTACGATCGCCTCATTTGTGTGACGAAAGTTACTCATACAAAATATATGGGCAACTATCGTTACACAAAGGAATCAATTAAGTTTTGTACTAATTAAAGCCCTTAAGGCGCTCTTCTCCCAGTAGACGCCGAACTCACTCATTTTGTAATGAGTCGTAAACATTAAGCAGTGTTTGAAGATTATGAATAACATATATATCATACTTAAGGATCTTGCGATTATAAAATCGTTTTCAGTAACATGATTGGATAAATTTCGCTTGATAGAAAAGAATCCCAAAGTTACCTCTATTTGTAATATAATATTATTTCAATCGTAAGGCTAAAATACGAACTTTTTCCCCCGTTTTTTGCGTAAATGTATAGATACTAACATTATCTATGTGCATTCGCTAGAATTGTCTCGATAAAATTATTTATTTAATCACTAGAACTCGTCGCGCAAAAACCTACTAAAACTCGTCGCGCGTCAGCGCTTGAAGAGGACGGACCTACGTCAATTTGTTCCGTGCGACCACGGTCGGTAAATATCGCCTTAACTATGTACATGTTTTTTGAAAATGACTCCTAATACGTTTAAAGGCTCAATACACACTCAAACTGCTCAAACAAAAAAGTAAAACTGTAATAAAGTCATAGTTTGGTACGACGACGAGCGAAGCGAGGAGTGTTAGAAGATAAACGTTATATCAAATGTCTTTTATACTAATTGAAATTATATACCCAATGAAATTATGCTTATTGTTGTTATATCAAATGGTTTTATATCTAGTGAAATTATATGAAACGTCGTAACTTGCCGCATTAACCTTTTTAACGCCGCAGTCGATAATCTGACATACGAACATTGTGCCACTGACGCCAACGTCATTTCTAGCAAGTCAACTATGGATTAAGACAAGCACCCACAAGGCCATTGTCTTACTAGTATAAAGAAACTCTCTTTAAGAGGCCTTATTCTTTTTAAAATTTTGATTGTTTTTGACTTTTTTCTCTATGATCACGCATGTTGCTTAACATATTATTGATTAATACCTAGAACAGGGCTATTGGGATTTATTGGTATAAGTTTGAAGCCTATAGTTTGAATTTTGACAAAATTCACTCGGAAAAATATTTTTTTCAACTTATTTGACGCAATGAAAGCATGAAATAGCTATGTTTCAACCTAAAACTCGGGGAAAAGTATTATTTATTTCAGAAAGTTGGTTGAAATTATGAATATATTGGTCATAATATAAATAAAAATATTTTAAAAGTAATAAGGCCTCTTCACGTGTAAACAATATTTAATTATGTGCAATATAAGTTTACGTAATAAAATGAGTGAACAAATGTAAATTTTAAATAGGTGCTTGTTGTAATGATCACCCTGATAACGTATGTATTATGTAATTTTAAGCGATATTCGTCAGATTTAACTTGTCTTATGAATCTATGTAAATAAACGGTCTTATGTATAATTGTGTTTTTTTCCATGTTTCTTAGGAGACAGTTATCGTAATATCTGTAATATAACAAAGAAAACAAATGATAATAGCCAGGCATCGGTTATTCGGATGCTTGTACACCTACGTTGATGTTAAGTTGTATGGAGGCGGAACCAATATATATTATTTTTGTTAATGAACAGGTAATTTTAGCGTTACGTTAACAGCTTAGTGTTACGTGAATGTTTTGAAGTATCCGATTTAACAATTAGCTAATGAGTTATCATTATATTTTGGATAAAAAAAAATCGTACCTAATAGTTGAATTAATTGCACCTTAATTAAATAATCCATACCTTTAAAGTACTACAATTGGTTCACTTTATTATTTAAATAGTATGTTTGAATGTTAGTCTAAGTAGTTAAGGCGACGGGTAATGCGAAACTAGCGCCACTTACGTTTTTTTTTATTATATCTTCTAAACCAGATAAATTTTCAGTAATTACAAGATATGAGGAGCTGGAAAAACACCTTTAGTATTTACTAGCTGTGCCCCGCGGTGTTATCCGCTCATCCCACGGGAACACTAAATTTATTCGGGATGAAAAGTATCCTATGTTCTTTCCCGGGTCTCAAACTATCTCCATACCAAATTTCATCTAAGTCGGTTCAGTGGTTCAAGCGTGAAGAGGTTACAGACAGACAGACAGACACACTTTCGCATTTATAATATTATAGTGTGGATTAAATCATTATACACAATTTCTTGTTCTTTAGTTGTCTCTAAAAACTTGCCCAAAACTATTGACGTGAACAAGTTTTGTAGGATAAACTACAGTGAACAAATTGTGTAAAGTCATTTAATACATATTAAAGGCGTTTTGCTAGCTCCTAGACTAGCTATTTCTAAAAAAATGTCAGATTATGAAGGTATAAGAAAAAAATCGAAAGTGGCGCTAGTTTCGCATTACCCGTCGCCTTAATGTAGAAATCCAAAGATTCGTTAACCCTTTGAGCGCCAAGCGGCAAAGCAATTCACCGTGCCACTGACGTCGAAAACAAAAAAAAAAAAGTGCTCCAAAATCAACAGAGATTGAAAAACACAGATAGTGGTTTGAATTAGCATGTTTTTGACCGTTGAAATTTTTGACGTCAATAGGCGTCGTTGGCGTCAGTGGCACGAATTCCCGATGACGTGATTTGCCGTCTTTGGCGGTCAAAGGGTTAAATTAATTCGAGTCCGTCTCCGTACAGCTCCAGCAACTTAGGCGTCGACACCAAAGTTTAGTTATAAAAGCATCCAAATTTCCGATGCCTGATAATAGCACCCTTAGGTTTCGCTTTACTATTACGTATTTCCCACCAAGTTTTCAACCCACGGCATATTACGGATTTTTTTGGTACTAATGGATTTTACTGGCGACATATTTTTCTACTGACGTTGAAAGTCGGTGAATGTCACTGATGTACACAAAGAGGAAACAGGACTAAATATTCCGCAAATTTAAATTCTTTTTTACCCGCCCCGTCTTTGCACGGGTGCAATGCCAAAGCCAAAAGTATCCACAGTGAGTTTCGGTCAAGATTTTTTAAATAGGATTCAGTATTTATTCCGTAAGAAGAACGAAGGATTAAGCAGCATTCGGGTAAACGTCTTGAATTTGGTTAATAACAAATCCGTGACAAACCGTTATTGACGTTTAAAAATGCAAAATATGACGTAATTATGCTCATTATTGCCGCAAATTTCAATTATTTTTTGCATATTAAAGCCAAAACTATTCACAGTGATGAAAGTAAAGTTTTATTTTAATACGATCATTGATCTTTGTATTAAGAGGCCTTATTTTAAAATGCTGATTGTTTTAGACATTTTTCTTTGTGATCAAACATGTATCTTAACATATTATTGATGTTACTACCTAGAACAGGGCTATTTGGATTTATTGGTATATATTTGAAACCTACAGTTTGAATTTTACATCGACTGCACGCAATAAAAGCATGAAATAGCTATGTTACTACCTAGAACTCGGGGAAAAGTATTATTCACTTCAAAAAGTTGGTTGAAATTATCAATATATTTGTCATAATATGAAAAAAAAAAAATTAAAAGGAATAAGGCCTCTTAATGGTTATCAGACGAAAATGAAAAGAAATGTGTACGGAAAATAATTTTATTCAAGAACTACAGTTTGTATATCCTCATAGCAAGGACTATCGAAAGAACAATATAAATGTACTCCAATAATTTGAAATACCCTATTTCTTTTGGTATTTATCTTGAAAATAGTCTAACATAACCTACAAAAATAACAACTTCGCAGCTATTTTTAAAAGTTTTTTTTTAATAATTATAATAATAATAATAGTAGTTTATGTGACTGTACATAATGAAGGGCATTAATCACGAGTGTGGGTTTATGACACGAGCCGAAGGCGAGAGAGTTACATACACTACTTTATCTACTCACATATCATAAGCCTCCATGATGCATTCAGGAGCCGCATATTATGACCACCATACCTACTGTTTCTTTGACATAGCTGGTAATAAGTAATTAATGACGTTAGGTGCTTTGTTACGGATATCAGGAGGCGTCGCCGAAATATTTATATCATCTTGATAACTCATTTTATGGTTTATATTCAACAAATCGATCAATTTTATGCATTAAAACAAATTCTAACCGGTAATGGCGGCAATGAAAACTTTTCTTTTCTTTTCTGGCAGCTGTCAGTTTTTTAATTCAGAGACAAACTAGAGTGGGCCCGAACTACCATATCGTTCGATATCTTACTTGCGTGCGACATTTGTCAATTTGTCTGCAAATTGACAATTCATTTCGAACTAAACGTCATCTCGACTGATATTAGAATAGAGGTCAAACCAAATTTCTTTGGTTTTCAGAGATGTTCGAAATTTGAATGATATAATATTATCGAAATCGATGTTATTAATTAGCAATAATGACATTTTCACAGATAAGAAATTTGTTCTAACAACAACAACAGTTTATTTTTATGTTGGTCATAATGTGCGGTTCTTGAACGCATCATGGAGGGTTTATGATATTTGGGTAGATAAAAACTTTATTGACTTAAAAACCTAATATATAACATCACAATAGTATTTTATAACAATACGTTAACCATTAGGTTTGTAGCAGTTACACCAAGAATGAGCCTCTGCCTCTCGAACTAGGTCAAAGCCTGTGACTCGAGAGTCAGTGATTCCTCCATAGGTAGAGCATATATCGCAGCAGGACGGTGTTGTTGGTTGTTACATGCACACATTATAGTTTAAAGGAAAAATAACAAAAAGCGATAATAGAAACATAGAATAACAACATAATACAAATTAACACTATGCCAAGAAAAATAAGAGAATTATTGAAAGCTAGCTAGGGTATTAACAATAATATTATGCAACATATTGAGCGAGTTGCCACGTTTTCATTGGGCATTTATGCAAAGTTATTATTACTGCCTTTAAATAATAACTTTTTTTTTCACTGTTGACGGCTGCCGTCGCCACCTGTTGACGGCTGCCGTCGCCACCTGTTGACGGCTGCCGTCGACGCGTAGCCGGCTGACGTCGACGGCAGCCGTCGAGAGGTGGCGACTGCAGTCGACGCGTCGACGGCAGCCGTCGACAAGTGACGGCTGCCGTCGACAGGTGACGGCTGCCGTCGAGAGGTGACGGCTGCCGGCAACACGTCGATGGCAGCCGTCGACAAGTGGCGACGGCAGCCGTCAACAGGTGGCGACGGCTGCAGTTGTACAAGTGCCGTTCGTCTGTAAGGAAAGTGCCGTTCGTCTGTATGGGCCCTTAAATCTAGATATTTATTTATCAATATTGTAATCTTTTGAACGGCAAGCGGTGAAGTAATTCACTTTGCTGCAGTCGCCACAGCAAAATATAGAGCAATGCTCCAAACTCAACAAGGATTGAATTACAACTTTTTTGATCATTGCGATTTGGCCAGCACTAGATTGGCATCCAATTTCGTAATCTGAAGGATGTGGCGGTCAAAAAATTAACTTAATGTGTATTAAAAAAAACCAATAAAGATACATTGATACCGTAGGTAATAGTAGGTACTTATTTTAAAGAATTTTCACTTCCATGTTTCTTCTGGAGATGATTCATACTATTTTTACATTGGTAAGGCTTCTTACCAGAGTGGACCCTCTGATGCAGTCGCAAGCTCGCCTTTTTTCGGCATTTATAATCGCAAATAGTGCATTTGTAAGGCTTCTCGCCTGAGTGAATCAGCTGGTGACGTTTTAAGGTATATGTCGCTATGCATTTGAAATCACAATCTTCACATTTAAAAGGTTTCTCCCCAGTGTGTATTTTCAGATGTGCTGTCAAATGTGGTTTCTGCGTAGCGCAATATCGGCAGAACTCGCATTTGAAAGGCTTCTCGCCCGTGTGTACTCTCTCATGAGCTACCAAATTTGGTTTTTGATTGCAAGCATAATCACAGTAACGACATTTAAACGGTTTCTCCCCAGTGTGTATTCTTTCATGTACTATCAAGTGTTTCTTAGCACTACATTTGAAGACACAGAAGCTGCATTCGAAGGGCTTTTCGCCAGTGTGCTTTCGCTCGTGCCTTTTCAATCCTTCTCTATCGCCACATTTGTACTCACAAAAATCACATTCAAAAGGTTTATATCCAGTGTGTCTTCTTTCGTGTGAACGTAGATATGACCTCTGTTTGCACTTGAAATCGCAGCGACTACATTTATAAGGTTTCTCGCTTGTGTGCGTCAGCTGATGAGCATTTAATGCGCTTTTATATTGAGTTACATAATCACATCGGCTACATTTAAACCGTTTCCCAATAGTGTGTCTCGTCATATGAGTTGCCAAGTTTCTTTTGTTATAGGTCTTGTAGTTGCAATGACCGCATTTGAAACGAATCTCTTTAGTATGTGTCGTTTCATGAACCATTAAGGCATGTTTATTGTCGCATGCGTAGCTACAATAGCTACATTCGTAAGGTTTCTCCCCTGTGTGCCGCTTTTGGTGGACTTGAAACGTACTTTTTTTATCAGTTTGGTAGCCGCAAGAGCATTTAAAACGTTTTCTACCTATTTCTTCACCACACGAATATCCTAAAAGGAAATTTAATATGTGTATCTCTAGTCTGGATTTATTTTTGAATCGTTCACCGCAATTGTCACACATATAGTCATGTATAATTGATAAGTTAGTTTTTATGTGTCCTGGAGAATCATGATCTGGTATTGCTTCTTTCTCAGCCTTTATATCAAGGACAGACGCTTTTAAAGTTCCTGGTAACTCTCCTTTAGCATCATCGAAAGATTCCAATGCCGGTTTTGTAGCAACTTTATTTTTAGCAACTTTGTCTTGTCCTGAAATTAAAATATAGCCTATTACTAATATATAGATTTGGACGTTACTTTCTTTGCGGATTGCAAAGTTGTTTGCATGCGTGTTTTTGTTGTGGAAAGGGAGGGTGGCTTTATTATATTTATAGATTGCATGCTATACGCAAGCAAACACAATTCATTGTATCGTATATAATATGACAACCAACAAAGATACATTAGTATCTTTCCGGGCAATAGCCCGGAATAAACAATGTATAATAATGCATGTATCGATGTACAAATAACATTTACAAAGGAACTATTATCCAGTAATTTACCCACTATGAATTAAAATTACAAATCGCGTCACGTAAAAAGAGCGCTGGCGATCTTCCTGCACATTAAAGAGTTCCTGTAATTGGCTCTATGATTCTATTTAAGTTTCTACGTGCAGTGTGTAGCTATTGGTTCTTCTAAAATATTAAACTTACTTCCAACTTCTTTCTTAATATCCATCAGCGTAGGTTCCTTTAAATGAATATTCTTCCCAAAAGCTCTGTCACAAAGCTGGTAAGTCTTATGACCGAGCCGACAAATACCCTGCTCTATATCCACAGCCATTCGCTCCAACCTCACAGAGCAAGTCACAGTAGATGTGTCTGCTTTATTACTTGAGACATCTAATTTGTCCTCGGGGATTCTCTCTAGTGTGACCGAGCAGGGTTTCACTGTGGGGACTCTTTTAGTGTTTTCTGTTTTGTTACATGATGAGACGGCTGGGTGCGTTGCGGTCCCTAAAACATATAATGATAAATAAATAAATAAAAAAATAGTGCGTGGAGTCCCTCCGCGCGAAAGAAGTGAAACCTCGTATTGTGGAAATGAAAATAGGAAGGGGTAGAAATAGATTTTTAGTGAACTCATAATAATAGTCGAAAGGGCCTCTACGCGTTGGCTTCGGCTCCGCGCATGCCTCCCAAAGGTCCGGGACACTATTGTCCCGTGAGCGGGTGCGACATACAGGAATAATAATAATTATAATAATAAGACATTTATTCATTGTTTTTGTAATTTTTTGGTTATGAAACATGTATAATAGCAGTTGTATAGTATACAAAACAATGAAAAGGTAGATGGCTCAGCTAATGCCAGTGGCCTGAGCCAATATGACTCTTGGTCACTCATATTGTTTCTTTAAGACAAACTTCTTCGCTCTCGCTTTGTCTCTTTCTATTCCCACTCCCCAGGAGCGTTGAACGTTTAACGCATCAGTGCTTTCCTACCCCCTCCACGGTAGCGTTAAACGTTTAACGCAACCGTTAAACGTTTAACGCAACCTTTATGGAAGTTGCATTAGAAGTTTCCCTTCAATAAATGATATGATGTTAGACGGTATAACGATCAAGGGGTATAATAAACTACTAAAATCATAACTAAATGTACATAATAATAAATAATAAATTGGTTGTCTGTAAAGTCGGTTTATGGACGATAATTTTACGTGATAACGTGTGCCGGCCGATGGAGTGGAAGGGAGATAGATGCGTCACAAAGCCGAACACTTAGGCCATTCGTGCCTCTCTGTCGCTTGTCCCGCGCTCTCGCTTGCACGCTCGGGTCAGGCGGAACGTGACAATGAGTAACGGTTTTTCGTGCGTGCAGCCAGCGTTCATCGATTCATAAGACGTTAACACGTCAGTAATAATTATAACCTAAACACTTATAACTCACTAAAATAAAGGATAAAACGGTAACCAAAAAGTTAAAATTACATACTTAAAAAGACTAAAAAAAATCGAGCCCCTGTTGCAAGCTCCCGACGCTGGCAGCATTTACTCTCTGACTAGCAACGCTAATAGGTTGAGCGAGGAAGCTACCAACTCTTTGGTCCCCAGTGGTGTGGACCTGCAGTCTCATAATAACATTTCATATGGCATTATATCATTTACTATTTATATTCATTACTTATGGCCATCACACAATTAGACGCTACGACAACGTGCCGTGGCACGTTGCGGCGTCGTGTAACGTTGCGACGTCGTGTTTGGAAATCCACGGCGGGCAACTTAAAAAGTCACGCCACCGCGTCGTGCCGTGGCACGTTGCCGCAACGTGCGACGGCACGACGTGGTGTCACAGCCGTCGACAAGATGCCGTAGAAATATCAAAAATATGAAGCAGTTGATCAAGAGCCATGGACCGCACGAGATTTGTCCTCATCCTGCTGCTACTTATGAAGAAGTTGCGTAAAGCCGAGGCAGGAACACAGAAAATACTAGATCCATCCATTTCTTTCTATTACAAAGAGGCCGTCGTTTACACTGGTTAGACATCAAATGGCGCCGACGCAGGATTATATTAATGTCGTAACGTCGGTCGTTGCGGCGTCGTGCCACGGCACGACACCGTGACGTGATTTCGTACGTTACACGCAGTAGATTTCTACGACACGTCGCAACGTGCCACGGCACGTCGTCGTAACGTCTAATTGTGTGTTGACCCTTACTAACAATGTATGGCTCAATGATCATTTTTGAAATAAATAATTTGAATTTAATTGAATATTTAATGAAATTACCCATCATTACTCACCTGAGTCGGGTAGCCCCGCTAAGAGCTCCGGTTCCATCAACCGAGGACTCACAGCTGACTGCGGGGTGTCTCTTCTGTTGTATGTGTTATCCAGCTCCACCAAGCGGTTCAGTGTCACCGAACAAGGCCTCACAAGAGACTTCATGCTCAGAGTTCTGTTACACAATGCTACAACATAGGTATTAACTAAATAAGTCATTAGTATTTTTATGAACAAACCATTGCAACGAGCAACGGAAAAAAGTTGATTGGCCCACATAACCAGACCTAACTGACCTGTCTTAATGACAGCTACTAGCAGCTAGGGATCGCCTATATCGATAAAGTCATTTATCGATGCTTATCCCATATCGTCGGGGATAGTGCAATACTGCGTAAATAACAGCTGTCGATAAACTTCTCATTTCAATAAAATACTTAGCATTTGTTTGAATATTGATTCGTATCTACACTTGTTACTTACGCGGTATTGCACTATCCCCGACGATATTCATACTAGTGCCCCTAGCACGCTTTTTGAGTTTGTATTTTCTTGTGTAGGTACTATTCTGGTGACAATTATCATAATATGTTTAATATTAATAAGAATTATAATAATAATATCTCTTTATAGACCTCTTTACATAGTTAGATCAAAAACTGCTTACCTACTTAGACACTTATAATGAAAGGAGTAGGTACAAATTGTCAATGGCGTAATGAGGAAAAATATATGAATGAAGGTTTAAAAATCCTTTTGTTATATATATAATTGTACTGGCGACCCGTCCCGGCTTCGCACGGGTGCAATGCTGATAAATTATGCATATAAACCTTCCTTTTGAATCACTCTATCCATTAAAAAAAACCGCATCAAAATCCGTTGCGTAGTTTTAGAGATTTAAGCATACAAAGGGACATAGGGACAGAGAAAGCGACTTTGTTTTATACTATGTAGTGATATTGTTTCATTTGTATACTTTCAATAACTTTTCAA
Source organism: Apotomis turbidana (assembly GCA_905147355.2). Classification (NCBI taxonomy): domain Eukaryota; kingdom Metazoa; phylum Arthropoda; class Insecta; order Lepidoptera; family Tortricidae; genus Apotomis; species Apotomis turbidana. The sequence goes on from LR990305.1 coordinate 1,411,531, forward strand.
TTCAATGGATTTTTATTTTTACAAAATCGACGCGGTCCCTAGTATATTATGGGATAAGCATCGATAATTGGGTTCATCGATATAGGCGATCCCTAGCTGCTAGTAGCTGTCATTAAAATTTGCCCTTTATATTCCTAGGTCTACACATAGCGTTATAGCATGTGTGACTATATTACACAAGTATGTGGCCCACCTGATGTTAAGCAGTTACTGCCGCCTATGGAAGCTTGCGACTCCAGGAGCATCACACGCGCATTGCCGAGTCAAACGGGTCAAGCTGGTATTGGGGGGATCGGATCCCCCCAATACCCCCGGGATCCTGCCCAGAGGTGACGGCAGTACTCCATGTGGGGTCGGACTTGCGCTTTATAAAGTAGCAACCTTTCCCAAGGAATAAAGTACCACTTCGCTCTGTGAACCAAGCTTTTTAGATGCCAGTAGTGAACCTAACAGAGTTTGACATACCTTGGATAGTATAGACCACATCAGGCGGCTGCAATTGCTCGGGGCCTAACACCAACTCGTCCTTGACCAGATGGTCGGCGTACAGGCCTTCCCGAGCAGCTGCCGCGCTCACGCCTATCTCCCAGTCTGGCTCTTTCTTCACCAGCAGCATGATCCGCCCAGTTCTACTACTGTATTTATTTGCAATAGATAGTTTCCATATTGGCCTTAAAATATAAAAATTTAGTGTCATATAGACATGAGTAAGTCATGCAAATCTTTAATTGCCAATATTAACATCATATTTAAGTATTTAACCCTTAAATGCATGATGATGTATATATACACGTTACTGAAATGAAACATGTCAAAACCTGTATATAGGTAGTCAATATAAACTTTGTCAAGATGGTCCCTAAGTCTCAAACTGACGTGGATTTCATTGGTAATTACGTCATTTCAGAAATAAAATTTGTGTAATTGTATGCATTTAAGGGTTAATAAATATATTCTACTTATGTGCTACATCAAAATATTCTTTAATATGGTAATAAACTATTGTTTTTGTTTTTAAATTTATTAGAAGGTTAGTGATTAATTTTATTTATAAATAAATAAATATCGGACAACCTCACACAAATCGATCTAGTCCCAGATTAAGCTCAAGAAGGCGTGTGTTATGGGTATTAGACGACTATATACGTACTTATATAGATAAATATATACTTAAATACATAGAACAACCATGACCCAAGCACAAATATTCGAGTTCATCACACAAATATTTGCCCTGGCCGGGATTCGAACCTGGGACCGCTGGCTCAGTAGGCAGGTGTCTACAAACCGAGCCAAACGCGTCATCAAAATTTTATACACATGGCATAGCAATTTCTACCCTTCATTGTTGTGTGCATTTTGGGAACTACAAGTCTATCGATATCGAGTATTAAAATTAACACTATGACTTGTCTACTTGAATAATTCAGTGTGTAATATTTCTATTCGGCCTTAAGGTTGACTGGTGGTCAAAACACGCGTTGTAGACGTAGGTGCCATGACCGCAAAGCTGAAGTGTGACTGGGCTGGACATGTCTGCTGCATGCTTCCGGAATGATGGGCCAGAATAATCACCAAACGGACACCGCAAGGCTACCAGAGTAACGGCAGACCCAAAAAGATGCCATGGTAACTTTGATGCATTTAGGAACGAGTGGAGGGAGCATGCAGTCCATAGAGACGAGTGGCGCAAGAGAGGGGGGCCTTTGCCCAGCAGTGGGGTACAACAAGCAATGTATCTACAATTAGTGGGAATAGGTTTCTTTATGCAACCCCCTCTACCCCCAAGGGCTAATCTTCGATGGTGTGTACTTTTGGTATGTTTGTCTCCTAACAAGTACCTAAATTAGGTTACTATGGGGCTGATATACCTAATCATTAAGTATTCAATGCCCCTAAGCAGTAAAGAGAAAAAAAAAGTTCCCTAAACTTTTTTCTCTCGACCATTGTTCCGATATGAAAGGCCTTTAGATTTTACACTAATTAAACTATCAACGGCGACATGTGAATGTTATAATACAGTGAACTCGACTCATTTAAATTAATAAGTAGTTAACAAAATCTTACCTTACAAAATAAGTAGTTTCGTCAATTCCTTCCAACGACTACTACCATATCCCAGAATAATAACATTCAGTTTCTCGTTCGTATCCTTATATTTTAAGTACTTCTCGGTAACGGAATTTCGCTAAATACGCAAAAATTTAATTTCAAGTTTCAACGCATGCCGCAAGTATGCCGAAGCCGAACAAAAGTAAATCGTATTGACACTTGACAGTGACACTGACAGTAGTCAGTCATTTTTTTTTTTTTTATTTATTGCAAGCATTGATTGGCAACTAAACCATCAGCTTAAATCAGATCAGAGTACATACACATTAGAAATAAAGACAATTATAGAAACACGGAAAGTAACAAAAAAAACCTTACATAAAATCAAAATTAAGCTTAAATATACACATAACAGCTATAACAGTTATTTTTGTTTTTTTTTTATAGTACAGTATTTTAAAAGTAATTGGAAACGACAAAACCTTTTTGTCATTTATTCAGTAGTCAGTCATTGGTCAGTCACTAAAAGATCCGTTCAAAAACTATACAATTTATCTGTTCAGTGTGTTCCCGATTATCGATTCAAATATACTAAATCGCTTCGAAATGCTACTTAAGAAAGGACCATCTAATTACGGTCCAGAGTGGTGTCTCGCTCACTCCTAAGTACTCTACCCGTTTTTTTTCTGTACAAATCCGGTACTGGAACCGGAAATTCCCGTTTCTCGCCATACTAAATCAGAACCGGGAACATTTTCTACTCCTATGGCTGCCGTCCACCGCACCGCTGGTAGCGCAGTCAGGCCCTAATAAATTTAGCTTTACGTTTTTGACCCCAAAACCCAACAGAAGGTTGAATAATTTTTTCTGTAACGGTACTTTTAAATTCGAGCAAAACGTTGTAATATTATGTATTTAGAAACATATATGAGCGCAATTTATTTTTTCTTTGCGTGTTGATCTCTGTATCTATGTCCCACAACATTGTAATCCATACTAATATTATTAATGCGAAACTGTGTCTATCTGTCTGTTACCTCTTCACACTTAAACCGCTGAATCGATTTTGATGAAATTTTGGCATGGAGATAGTTTAAGATCCGAGGAAGGACAAAGGATAGTTTTCATCCTGGAAATTATCCCTAAAAAAATTTAAAAGTGAGTAAGTAATGCATGATGACATTGATGACCCTGTAGGAAATGTAATGAATACATCAAAAGCACAATTGCTCTTACATTTGCTTAGGCGCTTTTAATAATCCCTTTCATTAATTAAGGTGATTAGGTGGATATCTATCGTGTTGTACGAGGTTGCTTCCATAGGTACTTCCAAGTTCCACGCGGACGTAGTCGCGGGCAAAAGCTAGTATATTATATAATTTACGTCACCCTAGGCGGTATCACTTCCTAGCCAAGGCAAGACGTCAAACTTTAGACAAACCACGGGCTGTAATTCGTAAAGTCCCATATTTATGGCCCTTGCCTTTTCGGGCCACAAACCTGCAATCTGGGACATTCACGAATTCACCGCCCTAGGTATGTTTAGGGAAGAGAGTTGGTAGAAGAGAAACTCCGTAGACTGTACTTATTGTGATGTGTTTTTTTTTTAAATAATGATTGGCCAGAGTCTTTCGACTGTACTTAGCTAACGTGACTGTGCAGGTGGGGAGTGTGAAAGCGTGGTGAGTATAAATGCTGTGTCACATGTGGTGACCATGGTCAGCTAAGAGTGTGTGTGCGTGATTGTGGTGATAGTATTGAGGTGTGAGAGCATGAGAGTGTGGGGTAATGACAGTATTGAGATTTTAGTGGTGATAATTAACTGGGTCGGCCGGCCCAGGATTACATTCAGTGGCTGGGACAGTCCGGTCAGGCGGAGGTCCCGCTCGGCGAGGGCGTCGCGGTCTTGATACCTGGTTTCGTAACCAGGTCTACGAACGATTTACAAAAAATTGGTTTATTTTATATACAATATTTACAATACTCTTAGTCTATGTAGCACCCAGCATGATGCTACTTGGTGGGGATACAATTTGTACTTCGACACAATGTCTTCCAAAATGGCGCGTTACGTAACACTGAGCTTGTGTGCGCGCGCTCGCGCGCCTATAAATCAATGTGAGCAATGGCGCGAGCCGTTTTCGTCGCCGGCGTTCATCGTCTTCACTCGTCCCAGCGTGTCTCCTGTGCTTCAACAATCGAAGACTCGAAGCTTGAAGTTCTGAAGATTCACGAAGATCGAAGAGAGAAGACGATGCTGACTGAAGATATATTCATACAACTGTTTTTTTCGAGACAATACAACCTGCTCTTTTCAGAGCAAACGTTCAGGCGTCAATCATCGCTGTTTCTAATGAAACAAAGTCAATCGTCTTCCTCTACACCTACATATGTAACGTATACAGTGCGCTAGAAACTAGCGTTAAATGAAAAGTGTGACGTTTTAAAATGCATAAACGGGTTTACTCGCGTAGTAAAAGTCAAATATCGCTCGACACGATTCAAATCGGTACGCGATTCATCATCAGGAGAGCCGGTCAGTAGCGGCGACGGCCAACCGAACACTGCGTAAAATGTGGTGACGTTTCATACTTCGTTAACAGTAGACTTACCAGGTCTTCCAGTTTTGTTGAACAACCACGCCCCCTCTACATATTATCGTTTCACACTAACCACCATCTCTATGCTGTTCTCATTTGACTTTTGCGAACATTAAGAGATAACTGTCTATACCTAGACGTTTATTCTGTGACTTAAAATACAGGTTCTAAAAAAAAACTAATGTAATTGTCCATCATATATTTTATTCTCACTCTCAATAATTTGACACAAAAAATATAATTCATTCTCAATTATTATAACTGGGGTTTTTGGTATCTTGTGTGAAATCATTCGTTTAGTATGAACGCCGTCAAAAACAGTCGGGGATTTCGGTACTCTATAATATGTATTTTGATGCGATGATAGATTAAAATATCGGCTGCATTATTCGTGAAACACTCGAACTTTGTTTACAATGGAGCGAAAAACTCTACCCTAACCAAACCCTAAGGCTAGGGAAGCGACTGGTTGAAAAATTCAACGGCTCTGGCATCAGGTTCAGTGGTCCAGTTGGTAGGACGCCCGTGTTGGCCCGGAAAGCCGTTGGAGACACAGGTTCAAACCCTGCCTGAACCGTTAATTTTTCAATTTTTCGCTTCATTGTAAACATTTGGTTTACGTTAGCAGACGTTACTGCTTTAATAAAAATAAAAAAAAAAATAAAAAATACCCAGCGGGTAAATGTCCACGCGGTTCTAAATATATGTTAAAAAATAGGTTCAGAGGCCTTTTAAAATGTATTTTTTTCCATATTACAAATATATTGATAACTTGAATCAACTTTTTAAAGTGAATAATACTTTTCCCTGAGTTCTAGATAGTAACATAGCTATCTCATGCTTTCATTGCGTGCAGTCGGAAATAAGTTGAACAAAACCAGTGTTCTGCGTAAATTTCGAGTAGTTTCTAAAACAAACATTATCAATGAAAAATTAAAACTGTAGGTTTCAAATATACACCAATAAGTCGCAAGGGCCCTGTTTGATCATAGAGAAAAATGTCTAAAACAAGCAGCATTTTTGAACGGACAAGGAGCGTTAAGACAAATATATTGATAATTTCAACCAATTTTTTTAAATTGTATTATGCTTTAGATTATTTCATTCCGATCTGTTATATGAGGATCCTCAAGGACTGTAGGCCTGAGGACTGTCGTCGTTTCCAGTTTCCTCCAAAGTTGCGTTACAAAGTGTACCTTGCTCTTATGCTCAATTAGACCCAATTTAGTTTTAAATCTTTCTGAACACATTTTGCAGTTGAAATAATAACTCCTTTTAGTTTTTGGTACAGACACAGACCGGAAGCCTGAGTTTGCCGGTTTTTTTGAATCAGAGCCCACAACTATAATATTTTTTGAGGGCTGGTTTCGCGCCTCAGTGACATTATTTCTCTTTTTTGATTCCACCACCTTTTTTGGTTGCTCCCACTGAACGTTGGTTACAATCACAACATTTTCTGACTCTGTGTTGGTGTAATATTTTTTTGGATTAAAGTCGGCGACTGTCACCTTTTTTGGCGGGCGAATCTGAGAGTTGTGTGTGACGATTTTATTTACTTTTAATTTGTCTTGGATTGCCTGTCGTGCTTGACCTGTAACAAGAAATGTAAATTATCCTTTATTGTGTGTTAATTCAAAAAACAATATAATAAAGAAATAAATAATAACAGAATGTCGCTAAAAAAATCTTCCTGACAAACTTTGGGAAGCAGAAAAGTGGATTTTTATAGGTACTACAGGAATTATTTATTGTATCGTACACAAGGCGGACTTAATGTCATGTGGCGTTTTCTATCAGTCAACCTTTGAGTAAATTTCAACTGTTTGACATATATAGAAGAGGATTTCAACTGTTTCCCCGGCTCCACACACTATCATATTCACCCAAATTCGATCAACTTCGAGAGTAGTGTAAAGCAAGGATAAGATTTTGATAAGTGTCAACATTTCAAGTGTAAATAGGAGATTTAATATTAGTCCGAAAGGAGGATAGAGATAAAATGGACCCAGTGTATAAGGGACCATATACTGTAATTCTAGGCCTAGGTAGGTACTAACGTAAAAATATTAGTTTTAGGTAAAGAGCAAACAGTGCATACAAATAGAACTAAACCTTTCTATGTATAAATAAAATAATAACCACATCACAATTAGTCAATAAGAAACATGATATGTATTGCAAGTATGAATGTAACAATATCAGCCAATACCCATATCCATATAGGGCACATGGAATGTAAACATTACAATACCACTAAGATAAGAACCACTTTGTAAACCTTATAGTATTAAGCTTATGTATTTTAACCGACTTCAAAAGAAACTTCACTGTTTGTATTTTGATCTAGAAAGTAAACAACTTCATATTTTTTTTTGTATACCGTTGTCATAAGTAGACTAAGTATTATATAAGCCAAAAACAGTTTAAATTTTTACTATTTTTGTCGCAAAATAAGGGAAGATGCGGTATAGCCCTCAGCTGATGTGAATCATAGTTGATAAACACGTGTCATATAGGTTCAAGGCAACAGATGGAACCTTGACTAGCAAGGCCATTCGCTATGCAGATCACGTGCAGACAAAGGAAAGGAACACATGTTGTCTAGTATATAATAACCTGATTTTCCAATAAATGGTTCATTCTAACACCGAGCACCGTCGTATTATTATCTCCCGTACCTACCACACTTCAAAGTCATGTAGCAATTAAAAAAATCGGTCGTCTGTAAAGTCGGTTTACTGACGATAGTTGAACGTGACAACGTCATAAGAAAATACTGATGGAATGGTTGCATTTTTCAAAAGAAAATTTTAATTTTATTTGTTTGACACCACATTCACTTTTCACTGCACTTCATACTTGACGAAAACATGTAAATGTATTATTGTATAGCAGCTGTCCACGCGGACGCATCGCTCACTCAAGTAGGAGAGAGACAGATGTCAAACGCTGCCGAACGCGGAGGCCGATTGTGTCTCTTTGTCGCTCGTTCCGCGCTCTCGCTTGCACTTCAAGCCTTAAATGGAACGCCTCAGAGCGAGGTAACGCCGCATGAGTCATGTTTTTTCGTGCGTGCAGCCGGCTCCATCGAATTATAAGACGTTGTTACGTCGAAAAATGGAAAAGCCACGGTGAAAAAAATTGAGAACTGCAGTTTGTAGATTCTTGTAGCAAGGACTATCGGAAGTAAAATGAAATGTGTTCAAAAAACTATAGTATCCTATTGAAAGTGGTGTAAATAACTTGCATATACTTACGCAACTAAACGTCAATTAAATAGCATTAAGTCCGCCTTTTGTACGATATAGATTGAATAAATGAATGGTTTTGTAATAATGATAATATTACAAGATAATTTTACTTCACATATGGCCAAATGGACATATAAAGTTTGATTTTTTACGGTAGATGGCGCATGTAGAAGCGACTAGTTGAAAAATTCAATGGCACTCGATGCACTCGCATCAGGTTCTGCTGGTTCAGTGGCCCAATAGGTAGGACGGCCGTGTTGGCCCGGAAAGCCGTCGGAGACGCAGTTTGGAACCCTGCCTGAACCACTGAATCTATCAATTTTTCGCTTCATTAAAACATTTGGTTTACGTTAGCAGACGTTACTGCTTTAATAAAAAATATATAAAAAAAGAAACAAAAGAATCTTATTTAAATGAAACAATTTAAACGGATTTATTTGAACCTCCCTGACGTTTTGGTACCTTTACAGATACCGTCAAAAGTTGACTGAGAAAAACACAATTAATTATGAATAAGTAATAAATAAGGCAATCTGGGAGTTTTCTTTCGGCGGTTTTTTCTCTTCAGTAAGCCTTATAGTGAACCGCTGGTAGATATTTTAAATAAAATATTAAATGCCCTTCTGGCACATGTGTAACTGTCTTTATACTTTAAGCCCATCTGGCATGTATGTATACCTTTATTAGGGATCCGTACCCTAAGGGTAAAAACGGGACCCTATTACTGAGACTTCGCTGTCCGTCCGTCCGTCTGTCATCAGGCTGTATCTCAAGAACGGTGATAGCTAGACAGTTGAAATTTTCAGATGATGTATTTCTATTGCCGCTATAACAACAAGTACTAAAAATAAAATGAAATAAATATTTAAGGGGAGCCCCCATACAACAAACTTGTTATAGATTATGGTACGGAACCCCTCATGCGTGAGCCGGACTCGCACTTGCCCAATTTTTTTAAATTAATATTTATAAAATATCTAGTTTGCACAAATGTAACTTTGACAGAGAAAAATTGTGTTTTTCTCAGTCAACCTTTGACAACGGTATTTGTAAAGGTACCGAAACGTCAGGGCGGCTCAAATGATAATATACGCGATATAATCAGTTTCAATTGTTTTATTTAAATGTGTGACAGTCGCGGAAACCGAAGAAAATAAAAGAATCTTACTCAAATCGAAACTGAATCTCTTTTTCCTGTAAGCTGCCACGCCTCGTAGTCTGTAAGTGTTGTGGCCGACCCGGCATGTCCGCTGCTTTGTGTCCACGTGTATACGCTCCAGTCTCACCGAGCAGGGCCTGCCTGGCCCACTGCGTGCTGTAACACATCATAAATGACATCTATATTATTTTTATGGGATCTTTTTATCGATTCTATTTTTTTATGTGTAAATACCACATTTTTATTTTTATAAATAATGACACAAAGGTAAATTAAGAAAGAAAAATTAAATGCGATCAACTACAATCTAAGCAGGATTTGAACTTGCGACCTCTACGTTTCCGGCGTATTGCTCTTCCAACTGAGCTATTCGATCGCTACGTCAATCACACCAAATCTTTCATTCCATAATTCATACGCTACTGGAGCGCCCTCTGCGTCATATGTATTATTTATAAAAATAAAAATGTGGTATTGCCATATAAAAATATAGAATCGATAAAAATATTTAAAACAGCGCCATCTCTCTCGCAGTCTCACACTTGATATAAAGCAAAGGGGACAGGGGATCGTGCGTGTAAAGCGCACATCTTAGGGTATGGCTAATGCGCAGCATTTCAAATGCGTCAGCAGTAATGTACTATAATAGGCATCAAGATTGACTTCTTAACAGACAGTACACTGACCTTGTTCGGTATAAAACCCAACCGACTGCAGTGTCCCGGGGCCCGACACCTCGTGCCTGACATCATGCTCCACATACAGCCCTGCCTGGAGCTCGAAGTTCATCACGTCGATGTATCCTCGGTGGTGCGGCTCTTCTTTCAGTTCGTAGTGTATTGGAATCTCCCAGGAATGGGACTCCGATTCAGTTTCAACTGGAACTTCTGTAAACGCCGTATTCATTTTGCCAAAACTATACTTTATGACATACAAATATAAATTTAAAGCTATCTTAATTAGGTAATAAATAAACAACGTAAGATGTGCTTAATATTAAGGCGTTATTCGGTTGGCGAATATTTAAAACCTGACCAGAAATGTATGAGGTTGCGCCATATCGTGGAATTTCACTGGAACTAATTTCTTACACTGGCAATGATTTTATAACGGTTAGTAAACAATGTCATACTCGTTCGTGATGGTTTTAAGACATATATTTAAAAATATACAAAGAAAATGCCAAAAACCATTCACAGACTAACGTAATATTATAAATAAAGTGTACACATGTTTACTACACAAACAACAGTTAGGAAAATAGTGAATTCCACTAAGTGATATTACAAGGTTAACATAGGAACTGACAGGTATTTAAACTAATATCATTATAATGCGGTTGCGATTGGTTGCAACATTGTTGCCATATAAATCTTATAAATGGCGCCCTTTTGAAAACCTTCATTTATTTCTGGTCAGGCTTAAGTTGGTATTTAATACTTTCTTTCGACCTTTTTTAAATGCCAGTAATGTAAAAGTGTACAATGCCTTTGTGGCCTATTTACTGAATAAATAATTTTGATTTCAATGAATCCTATAAAAAAAACTATTTATATAGGCTTGATACCATTTTGGAGGACCATTTAAGTATATTTTATTTCGGTAGTCCTTGCTGTAAGGGTCTACGAAGGGCAGGTCATTAATTTTTCTTTACCAAGGCTTTTCCGACATTTTTTTTTTTTAATTATAAAATTTGAAAGTTCTCAATAATAGTTGCTGAAGGGATGCATTCGAAACTTAATAAAGAAAAAGTTGATGGTTGGCACTTGTCTCACTCGGGTATTGAAAAATCTAATCCAACATTACGTCTACCTTAGTTTTAAACTGACCTTGTTTGATGTAAACATCTGGCCGCTCCAAGACCACGGGCCCCAACACCACTCCATCCATGACCTCATGGTCCACATACAGTTCCTGAGCATCAAAACTCACACCCTCTTCCTTCAGCTCTAATTTCAATTCAGTCAACTTTTCAGGCGTCAGATCTACTGTGTCTAAATTATACAATTCTTTCTGAGCGTCCAAATTTACACCGCCTAATTCCATGGGCTCTTCTTTCAACTCCATCAACTCTTCTGGCTTCTGTGACAAATGTACTGTTTCTAAATTATATAATTCTTCATGAACGTCTATGCTCACGCCCACAACTTCCCTGGGATCTTCATTCAATTCTATTGACTGTTCTTCAGGAGTCAGACCTACTGTGTCTAAATTATGTATTAAATCTACTGTTTCCAAATTTAATCGCATGTTCTCTTCGTTGTTAGTGGGAATTTCCCAGTCGCAGGTCGATGAAAGTTGAGTTACAACTGAAATTGAAAAGGCAACATCATTATTTGTCATTCTGTTACAGCTGATTTGGGTTTTTATAGAAAAAAAAGCATTAAAAAACCACCAAAATGCGTCACACAGCACTTTTTTTTGGTAAAACATTGGTTTTGGTAAAAAGGGAAAAACCATGAATTTAAAAAATATCATTTTTGTTACTTGTAGACTTTTTTACATTTAGTATTCATATTCATTATTCAGACTTTTTAAATTTAGTATTTTTTGTTATAGTAGAAAAAGCACAGAAAACGTAACAGTTATACCAGCCATAGTATTCCAATACATACTCTATGCAACATGCAAGTGTAAGTGATGAAGTGTGAAATTTAAAATTAGCTTTTTGATGAAAAGCAATAAGTCCCCTTAATCTTAATTTTTTTTCTTTTTCTTTATTTTAGTATGCTGCAGACTTCAACATTAGTCATCTCATCGTCCGTATTAAATATACACTTGAAAGTGAAATGTTCAATACCATAAAATCCTTAATAACTGACCTCCTTTGGAAAAAACGACATCACGAAGATGTGACATCTCAGTCCTCAGGTCCTTGGGTTCCTCAGGCATCAGCACAGGTTCACTATTATCTTCATCCGAATAGAGTTTCTGAGCCTCCAAGACACCCTCGGTGTAGTTGTCTTTAGACTCTTCTTTAATTTCAAACAATACTATTTCAGCAGTGTCCTTTTTTGGTTTAATTTGGTCCTCATGAAGGTCTCCTTGAGCTTGCAAGCTCACATCAATATGTCTGGGTTCAGGCTCTTTCATTACTATTGAGTTTGTTTCATTAGTCTCCTTTTTTAGTTTAGTCTGGTCCTTTTGAAGGTCTCCTAGAGTTTGCAAGCTCATTTCCTCAATGTATCTATGCTCTGCCTCTTTCATTATAAGTGAGCTTGTTTCAACTGTATCATTTTTCGATTTAATTTGGTTGTCATAAAGATCTACTTGAGCTTGCAAGCTCACATCAATATGATGCTCAGGCTCTTTGATAACAATTGAAATTGTTTCATCTCTGTCCTTTTTTTGTTTAATTTGGTCCTCAATAAGCTCTCCTTGAGGTTCCAAGCTCACATCAATATCTCTGAGCTCTGACTCTTTCATTATAATTGAGCTTGATTCATCTGTATAATTTTTTAATTTAATTTGATTCTTAAAAAGCTCTCCTTGAGCTTGCAAGCTCACATCAATATATCTGAGCTCTGGCTCTTTGATTACTATTGAGCTTATTTCATCTGTGTCCTTTTTTGGTTTAATTTGATCCTCAAAAAGCTCTCCTTGAGCTTGTAAGCTCATTTCCTCAATATATCTCTGCTCAGGCTCACTCATTTCAATTGACCCTGCTTCATCAGTCTTTGTTAGTCTTATAGTATCTGAAGATAATTGAAAGTTCCCTCCACAATGGACATTGTTTATGGAACTTGACTCGGAAACTGCTATATAAACGTCACTTAGTTTGTGTGCACTAACTATGTCCTCTTGTTCGGGTGTCTCGGTAACTGATGACTCCAGTGACATGGTAAGCCTCAGTATCTTCCACCATCAGAGTATTTATGCCTGAAACAAGAGTAGAACATTTAACTTTGTGAGGCACAAAGTAACAATCATAACTCGGACCCAGACAGTTTGTGCTATACACCCACATAAACGCCCAGTGTACATTACAAAGTACAAGATTCTTTCCATGCATTTTATTCGTCTAGACCCTATAGCATCTTGAAAAACATACACCAAAATCCTAGTTGAGTTTTTTACAAAACAAAACATAAAACAAGTCTTGGGCCCCCAGTGTATGTAAAGAAATTATACATATGAATGTACATTGAGCATTTAGGCCTTATGGTTTAATTTGGGCTTTGGCCTCATAAGGTTAATGAACAAATGACAATGGTAACTGTTGTTGCTGAAATATCAGGGACTAATTTTATTTAAATGTGTACCAGTCTGCAAACAAAAGAAAACATTAAGAGTAGAACATGACACTAACTTCTGCCACAACCCATGGGTTTTTAAATGTGCTGTAATTGTTCTATACCCATACTAGTTTAAGTAGCATGCTTTAACTGTTTTCTTCACTTTTAACTGTGCCTAACCATGTAAGTTTGGGTTAAAGAATATTTTATTTATCTCAAAAGATATTTACATTTCACTTCATGAGACTTAGTAAATAATAACATGCATATTTACGCCAGTAAGTTGTGGATATTAAAGTGTTTATCTGTCTATCTATCTATAACTATTATGATGGAGTTAGTGTCATGCTCTACTCTTTTGCCAATTAAAACAACAGTCACAACTAATTGATTGGAATAAATAAAATAAACTTTCAACGACATCATCAATCCTTAACTTCTGTACCAGCGACATTATGACGTGGTAGTAATTAAAAACTATGGAGTAATATTTCTTTTTATATATTAAATGACATCATAAACAAAAACACGTACCTGCGCTAGTAAACATTCAGTAATTCGGCTTTTCCATTGGATTAATTAGGATGCTAATATTCGCAAAGCATCCATAAGCACAGAAAACAAACACTATAACTTAAAATGTTTGTTATGTTTACAGAAGCGAACCGTGCGAAACTTAAATTGAAAATGCGGAGATTTCATGTACATCGGAAAACAATTACAGTAGCATATAGGTTACATTAATTAGTTTTTTGTATATATACACAAGAACATAAATCTAAATACAATAAAATTGATTATCAAAACATAACCTCAATCTTGACTTGACAGTTCAAATTATACATTTTGACAGGAAATGTACGTTCGGAAATTATAAATTAGCGAATATTTTATTATTCGTTTAGTACGATTATCGATTCAAAAATAACTCAATCCGAATTATATCTAAAGTAAACAAACCAACATATTTAACATATAAATCCAACGGCTACGGTCCTATTAATTTAAATCTAAAGGAATTTCACTTCCTATAACCAAGGAATACATTTCTATACCTGTCATTGCACTATGCACTATTCGTACTCTGTTTACTAACCGCGTGCAAACTGCGGTCATTTGAATGGCGGGAAAATCTTTGCAAAATTTGCGATTGACTTATTAGTCCAGTAAAATTAGAGTGAAATAGAGAGTTAACCTTCGACAATTCTAAAATATTTGAATTTTGGAGTGTGGTTAAATGATGGATGACATTTTGATCTATGATGACAATCAACAGGGTATTTTTAAAATTATAGAAAATCTAGGCTTATGCATTCGATACAATTTCTTTTTTTTTCTAACTATTTTGCGTTTCTTAATGGTAAATTTATATTTTACATGGGAATAATCAGGTACATAAAACGATGTAAATAGGTATGATTAATAGTAGTTTCAATTCTTCTTCTTTCGTGTCGTGTCGTGTCGAGGTTCCTCAAATAGTTTCAATTAATAGTAAATATGATTAATAGTAGTTTCGAAATTGTTGAAATATGAAAAATCTCAAAATATATAGCCCTTTGCAATGAATGTTACTAATATATTTTTACAAAAGAAACACTGCACGTGTGAACCTGTGGAGTTACTAGACGGATTTAAACTGAACACTTGACTACTATCTCGCCAGTCGATAGACAAAAAGCATAAAAGCAGATCTTCTAAATTTAAAAATTTAGCTTTCAATTAACATTACTATAGTAATTGACATGAAAATTAAAGACTTAAAGTATCAAAGACTAAATCGATATTTTTACTGGACTATTTATCGCAAAAGATCGTTTCCAGCTTTCTTGATTAAATTCAGTGAGATTTAGTGAGTTAGAAAATTTAGCCATAAACATTGAGGTATTATTTATTATAGAGCCACAGACCCGAACAAAAGTGTCAAATAAAGTGGCACCGTTGTCATGTTCAAGTAGATGCCAATAACGCTTATTTATAATTTGCAGCAACATATTGACTTCGTACAAAAGAACTCTTTGATTAAACGTTTAAGTATCAAATTGACTTAATTACTTATTACCACAAATATTTTACGTGTAAATTAACTTTTTTAGCATATTCTGACTGAAGTCTCTTGTCAAACTTGGAACATGGCACGAATGGATCAGATTTTAATATTTTTACATACTAAAAATATTTTCACTATTATTTTATTTAGGTATTAAAATATATTTTTTGATTGAACTAAATAAACTCGTAAATTGTTAATAACTAATTAAGTTACGTTTTTATTGTAAATTGTTAATAACAAATTTAGGTACGTTTTTATTTAACAACTGCATAAAAAGTTTCCGATAGAAGGGATCAGTAATAATGACATTATTTCTCCTTGTTCCAGTATGTGAAATGAGAGTAAGACAAGTGCAAAATATTGACATTATTAACCCTTAAAGTTTGATCTTATTTGTCGGTGGCGTGGTATGCACGGCAGCACACGTCGCCGTCGCCTTTATGTGTTCTTGGCGTTCAAAGGTTTAAACTGACAGTGTCTAGACTCTGTGACAAAATAAAACAATAACAACAGAGCAATTTTTTAGTAATTTATGAATGTCACCATTTTACGCTTCTGTTGATTAACATAAAAAAAAACATGATTATGCCGAACACACGAGAGACGAATTATTTGGCTTCAATTATTCTTCGCGTTTGTCTCTTGCTAAATGTGATCTCCATTTTTACGTTGCTGAGAATGGGAATCTTGAATAAAAAAAATAGGATAATTATTTATTGCACTCCTTAATTTATTAATAAAATATAAAACTATAGCGACTCCTTCGATTTTTGTTCTGTGATGAGTTGCATTTTGTAGGGACAAAGTTAATAATTCTAATACAAAAATTGCTATGATTTTACATAGGATTCGTTAATTAATCAATAGAACTTAAGTAAAAAAGAATATTCCGTCCTGTTCCTTTATTTTATAGTTGTTATTTCTGTAATTTTTCACTGAAAATTTAGTCACTTTTGAGACCCGTCACGTGTCATGGTCTAAACGAGACTGATCGCCCAACTAATGCGATTTGTGATTTTGCATTAGTTGGGAGGGTGCCATTTTTTCCGTCTGATTGTGTGTCCATGTAATTATTACGTGAATGGCCATAAATAAATTTTTCACATAAAATAACCTACTAAATGCGGCCCGTCCATAGAAACTGAGAGGAGCGGAGATGTGTAAAATGTATCAATCACATTCCTCAGATTTAAATGCACTTTTTTGGCTTTAGAATGACGTAGCCTGATTTATTTATTTTCTCCGCTTCGCTTGTGTGGACAGACAGTCTATAATGATATGGATGGGTAGAACGTTGTCCATTAATTAGGTACCCCGTATAAATAGGAGCTTTTTCAATAAAATACCGCAGCAAAACTTTATTCACGAGATCTCTACACTGATATAAAAAAAAAAACATCTTTGTAAATAATCGATTTTAATTTTATTTAACGTCTTCTTGCCGCCGTCGACGCGGCGGCGCGGGCAATTTCAAGTGAACAGTGTTCACGTGAAGCTTGAGCGATGCCGCATGCGCTAGGAGCTTGCCGCACACGCCGCATGCCACTTGCGGCCGCTGACCCAGATGTACCTGCACATAGGCAAACATTGTTACTACCTTTACTAAAGTGAAATAGAGAGATGAATCTATTTATACAACATTGGAAGATGTTCAAGACATTCCCGAAGATGTCACAACTTTGACACTAATAGAGATGTCACGACTTTTTTTTTTATAAATATCAGACAACCTCACACAACTCGATCTAGTCCCAAATTAAGCTCAAGAAGGCTTGTGTTATGGGTACTAGACGACGATATACGTACTTATATAGATAAATATATACTTAAATACATAGAACAACCATGACCCAAGCACAAATATTCGAGTTCATCACACAAATATTTTGCGGTGTGTGGTCCCGGCCGGGATTCGAACCCGGGACCGCCAGCTCAGTAGGCAGGTGTCTACAAACCGAGCCAAACGCGTCGTCAAAACTTTGACACTAACGGAGATGTCACGACTTTGGTCGCTACGGTTGAGCGAGAGATCCGAGCGCTTCGGCCATATGAATGAGTGAGCTGCAGCTGTCGCGCAAACTTCGTGGCATCTCCATAAGGATATTAAGTAGGCAAGGTTACCACACGGTGGTGACGCCGCATGTTGTGCACGCTCCCGAAGCGCAGCGGACAGCCGGGCTGCGGACACTGTAACATACTGACCACACGGTGGTGACGCCGCATGTTGTGCACGCTCCCGAAGCGCAGCGGACAGCCGGGCTGCGGACACGCGTGCGGCCGGGCTCCGGCGTGACTGCGCTGGTGCGGACACTGTAACATACTGACCACACGGTGGTGACGCCGCATGTTGTGCACGCTCCCGAAGCGCAGCGGACAGCCGGGCTGCGGACACGCGTGCGGCCGGGCTCCGGCGTGACTGCGCTGGTGCGGACACTGTAACATACTGACCACACGGTGGTGACGCCGCATGTTGTGCACGCTCCCGAAGCGCAGCGGACAGCCGGGCTGCGGACACGCGTGCGGCCGGGCTCCGGCGTGACTGCGCTGGTGCGGACACTGTAACATACTGACCACACGGTGGTGACGCCGCATGTTGTGCACGCTCCCGAAGCGCAGCGGACAGCCGGGCTGCGGACACGCGTGCAGCCGGGCTCCGGCGTGACTGCGCTGGTGCGGACACTGTAACATACTGACCACACGGTGGTGACGCCGCATGTTGTGCACGCTCCCGAAGCGCAGCGGACAGCCGGGCTGCGGACACGCGTGCAGCCGGGCTCCGGCGTGACTGCGCTGGTGCGGACACTGTAACATACTGACCACACGGTGGTGACGCCGCATGTTGTGCACGCTCCCGAAGCGCAGCGGACAGCCGGGCTGCGGACACGCGTGCGGCCGGGCTCCGGCGTGACTGCGCTGGTGCGGACACTGTAACATACTGACCACACGGTGGTGACGCCGCATGTTGTGCACGCTCCCGAAGCGCAGCGGACAGCCGGGCTGCGGACACGCGTGCGGCCGGGCTCCGGCGTGACTGCGCTGGTGCGGACACTGTAACATACTGACCACACGGTGGTGACGCCGCATGTTGTGCACGCTCCCGAAGCGCAGCGGACAGCCGGGCTGCGGACACGCGTGCGGCCGGGCTCCGGCGTGACTGCGCTGGTGCGGACACTGTAACATACTGACCACACGGTGGTGACGCCGCATGTTGTGCACGCTCCCGAAGCGCAGCGGACAGCCGGGCTGCGGACACGCGTGCGGCCGGGCTCCGGCGTGACTGCGCTGGTGCGGACACTGTAACATACTGACCACACGGTGGTGACGCCGCATGTTGTGCACGCTCCCGAAGCGCAGCGGACAGCCGGGCTGCGGACACGCGTGCGGCCGGGCTCCGGCGTGACTGCGCTGGTGCGGACACTGTAACATACTGACCACACGGTGGTGACGCCGCATGTTGTGCACGCTCCCGAAGCGCAGCGGACAGCCGGGCTGCGGACACGCGTGCGGCCGGGCTCCGGCGTGACTGCGCTGGTGCGGACACTGTAACATACTGACCACACGGTGGTGACGCCGCATGTTGTGCACGCTCCCGAAGCGCAGCGGACAGCCGGGCTGCGGACACGCGTGCAGCCGGGCTCCGGCGTGACTGCGCTGGTGCGGACACTGTAACATACTGACCACACGGTGGTGACGCCGCATGTTGTGCACGCTCCCGAAGCGCAGCGGACAGCCGGGCTGCGGACACGCGTGCGGCCGGGCTCCGGCGTGACTGCGCTGGTGCGGACACTGTAACATACTGACCACACGGTGGTGACGCCGCATGTTGTGCACGCTCCCGAAGCGCAGCGGACAGCCGGGCTGCGGACACGCGTGCGGCCGGGCTCCGGCGTGACTGCGCTGGTGCGGACACTGTAACATACTGACCACACGGTGGTGACGCCGCATGTTGTGCACGCTCCCGAAGCGCAGCGGACAGCCGGGCTGCGGACACGCGTGCGGCCGGGCTCCGGCGTGACTGCGCTGGTGCGGACACTGTAACATACTGACCACACGGTGGTGACGCCGCATGTTGTGCACGCTCCCGAAGCGCAGCGGACAGCCGGGCTGCGGACACGCGTGCGGCCGGGCTCCGGCGTGACTGCGCTGGTGCGGACACTGTAACATACTGACCACACGGTGGTGACGCCGCATGTTGTGCACGCTCCCGAAGCGCAGCGGACAGCCGGGCTGCGGACACGCGTGCGGCCGGGCTCCGGCGTGACTGCGCTGGTGCGGACACTGTAACATACTGACCACACGGTGGTGACGCCGCATGTTGTGCACGCTCCCGAAGCGCAGCGGACAGCCGGGCTGCGGACACGCGTGCGGCCGGGCTCCGGCGTGACTGCGCTGGTGCGGACACTGTAACATACTGACCACACGGTGGTGACGCCGCATGTTGTGCACGCTCCCGAAGCGCAGCGGACAGCCGGGCTGCGGACACGCGTGCGGCCGGGCTCCGGCGTGACTGCGCTGGTGCGGACACTGTAACATACTGACCACACGGTGGTGACGCCGCATGTTGTGCACGCTCCCGAAGCGCAGCGGACAGCCGGGCTGCGGACACGCGTGCGGCCGGGCTCCGGCGTGACTGCGCTGGTGCGGACACTGTAACATACTGACCACACGGTGGTGACGCCGCATGTTGTGCACGCTCCCGAAGCGCAGCGGACAGCCGGGCTGCGGACACGCGTGCGGCCGGGCTCCGGCGTGACTGCGCTGGTGCGGACACTGTAACATACTGACCACACGGTGGTGACGCCGCATGTTGTGCACGCTCCCGAAGCGCAGCGGACAGCCGGGCTGCGGACACGCGTGCGGCCGGGCTCCGGCGTGACTGCGCTGGTGCGGACACTGTAACATACTGACCACACGGTGGTGACGCCGCATGTTGTGCACGCTCCCGAAGCGCAGCGGACAGCCGGGCTGCGGACACGCGTGCGGCCGGGCTCCGGCGTGACTGCGCTGGTGCGGACACTGTAACATACTGACCACACGGTGGTGACGCCGCATGTTGTGCACGCTCCCGAAGCGCAGCGGACAGCCGGGCTGCGGACACGCGTGCGGCCGGGCTCCGGCGTGACTGCGCTGGTGCGGACACTGTAACATACTGACCACACGGTGGTGACGCCGCATGTTGTGCACGCTCCCGAAGCGCAGCGGACAGCCGGGCTGCGGACACGCGTGCGGCCGGGCTCCGGCGTGACTGCGCTGGTGCGGACACTGTAACATACTGACCACACGGTGGTGACGCCGCATGTTGTGCACGCTCCCGAAGCGCAGCGGACAGCCGGGCTGCGGACACGCGTGCAGCCGGGCTCCGGCGTGACTGCGCTGGTGCGGACACTGTAACATACTGACCACACGGTGGTGACGCCGCATGTTGTGCACGCTCCCGAAGCGCAGCGGACAGCCGGGCTGCGGACACGCGTGCGGCCGGGCTCCGGCGTGACTGCGCTGGTGCGGACACTGTAACATACTGACCACACGGTGGTGACGCCGCATGTTGTGCACGCTCCCGAAGCGCAGCGGACAGCCGGGCTGCGGACACGCGTGCGGCCGGGCTCCGGCGTGACTGCGCTGGTGCGGACACTGTAACATACTGACCACACGGTGGTGACGCCGCATGTTGTGCACGCTCCCGAAGCGCAGCGGACAGCCGGGCTGCGGACACGCGTGCGGCCGGGCTCCGGCGTGACTGCGCTGGTGCGGACACTGTAACATACTGACCACACGGTGGTGACGCCGCATGTTGTGCACGCTCCCGAAGCGCAGCGGACAGCCGGGCTGCGGACACGCGTGCGGCCGGGCTCCGGCGTGACTGCGCTGGTGCGGACACTGTAACATACTGACCACACGGTGGTGACGCCGCATGTTGTGCACGCTCCCGAAGCGCAGCGGACAGCCGGGCTGCGGACACGCGTGCGGCCGGGCTCCGGCGTGACTGCGCTGGTGCGGACACTGTAACATACTGACCACACGGTGGTGACGCCGCATGTTGTGCACGCTCCCGAAGCGCAGCGGACAGCCGGGCTGCGGACACGCGTGCGGCCGGGCTCCGGCGTGACTGCGCTGGTGCGGACACTGTAACATACTGACCACACGGTGGTGACGCCGCATGTTGTGCACGCTCCCGAAGCGCAGCGGACAGCCGGGCTGCGGACACGCGTGCGGCCGGGCTCCGGCGTGACTGCGCTGGTGCGGACACTGTAACATACTGACCACACGGTGGTGACGCCGCATGTTGTGCACGCTCCCGAAGCGCAGCGGACAGCCGGGCTGCGGACACGCGTGCAGCCGGGCTCCGGCGTGACTGCGCTGGTGCGGACACTGTAACATACTGACCACACGGTGGTGACGCCGCATGTTGTGCACGCTCCCGAAGCGCAGCGGACAGCCGGGCTGCGGACACGCGTGCGGCCGGGCTCCGGCGTGACTGCGCTGGTGCGGACACTGTAACATACTGACCACACGGTGGTGACGCCGCATGTTGTGCACGCTCCCGAAGCGCAGCGGACAGCCGGGCTGCGGACACGCGTGCGGCCGGGCTCCGGCGTGACTGCGCTGGTGCGGACACTGTAACATACTGACCACACGGTGGTGACGCCGCATGTTGTGCACGCTCCCGAAGCGCAGCGGACAGCCGGGCTGCGGACACGCGTGCAGCCGGGCTCCGGCGTGACTGCGCTGGTGCGGACACTGTAACATACTGACCACACGGTGGTGACGCCGCATGTTGTGCACGCTCCCGAAGCGCAGCGGACAGCCGGGCTGCGGACACGCGTGCGGCCGGGCTCCGGCGTGACTGCGCTGGTGCGGACACTGTAACATACTGACCACACGGTGGTGACGCCGCATGTTGTGCACGCTCCCGAAGCGCAGCGGACAGCCGGGCTGCGGACACGCGTGCGGCCGGGCTCCGGCGTGACTGCGCTGGTGCGGACACTGTAACATACTGACCACACGGTGGTGACGCCGCATGTTGTGCACGCTCCCGAAGCGCAGCGGACAGCCGGGCTGCGGACACGCGTGCGGCCGGGCTCCGGCGTGACTGCGCTGGTGCGGACACTGTAACATACTGACCACACGGTGGTGACGCCGCATGTTGTGCACGCTCCCGAAGCGCAGCGGACAGCCGGGCTGCGGACACGCGTGCAGCCGGGCTCCGGCGTGACTGCGCTGGTGCGGACACTGTAACATACTGACCACACGGTGGTGACGCCGCATGTTGTGCACGCTCCCGAAGCGCAGCGGACAGCCGGGCTGCGGACACGCGTGCGGCCGGGCTCCGGCGTGACTGCGCTGGTGCGGACACTGTAACATACTGACCACACGGTGGTGACGCCGCATGTTGTGCACGCTCCCGAAGCGCAGCGGACAGCCGGGCTGCGGACACGCGTGCGGCCGGGCTCCGGCGTGACTGCGCTGGTGCGGACACTGTAACATACTGACCACACGGTGGTGACGCCGCATGTTGTGCACGCTCCCGAAGCGCAGCGGACAGCCGGGCTGCGGACACGCGTGCAGCCGGGCTCCGGCGTGACTGCGCTGGTGCGGACACTGTAACATACTGACCACACGGTGGTGACGCCGCATGTTGTGCACGCTCCCGAAGCGCAGCGGACAGCCGGGCTGCGGACACGCGTGCGGCCGGGCTCCGGCGTGACTGCGCTGGTGCGGACACTGTAACATACTGACCACACGGTGGTGACGCCGCATGTTGTGCACGCTCCCGAAGCGCAGCGGACAGCCGGGCTGCGGACACGCGTGCGGCCGGGCTCCGGCGTGACTGCGCTGGTGCGGACACTGTAACATACTGACCACACGGTGGTGACGCCGCATGTTGTGCACGCTCCCGAAGCGCAGCGGACAGCCGGGCTGCGGACACGCGTGCGGCCGGGCTCCGGCGTGACTGCGCTGGTGCGGACACTGTAACATACTGACCACACGGTGGTGACGCCGCATGTTGTGCACGCTCCCGAAGCGCAGCGGACAGCCGGGCTGCGGACACGCGTGCAGCCGGGCTCCGGCGTGACTGCGCTGGTGCGGACACTGTAACATACTGACCACACGGTGGTGACGCCGCATGTTGTGCACGCTCCCGAAGCGCAGCGGACAGCCGGGCTGCGGACACGCGTGCGGCCGGGCTCCGGCGTGACTGCGCTGGTGCGGACACTGTAACATACTGACCACACGGTGGTGACGCCGCATGTTGTGCACGCTCCCGAAGCGCAGCGGACAGCCGGGCTGCGGACACGCGTGCGGCCGGGCTCCGGCGTGACTGCGCTGGTGCGGACACTGTAACATACTGACCACACGGTGGTGACGCCGCATGTTGTGCACGCTCCCGAAGCGCAGCGGACAGCCGGGCTGCGGACACGCGTGCAGCCGGGCTCCGGCGTGACTGCGCTGGTGCGGACACTGTAACATACTGACCACACGGTGGTGACGCCGCATGTTGTGCACGCTCCCGAAGCGCAGCGGACAGCCGGGCTGCGGACACGCGTGCGGCCGGGCTCCGGCGTGACTGCGCTGGTGCGGACACTGTAACATACTGACCACACGGTGGTGACGCCGCATGTTGTGCACGCTCCCGAAGCGCAGCGGACAGCCGGGCTGCGGACACGCGTGCGGCCGGGCTCCGGCGTGACTGCGCTGGTGCGGACACTGTAACATACTGACCACACGGTGGTGACGCCGCATGTTGTGCACGCTCCCGAAGCGCAGCGGACAGCCGGGCTGCGGACACGCGTGCGGCCGGGCTCCGGCGTGACTGCGCTGGTGCGGACACTGTAACATACTGACCACACGGTGGTGACGCCGCATGTTGTGCACGCTCCCGAAGCGCAGCGGACAGCCGGGCTGCGGACACGCGTGCGGCCGGGCTCCGGCGTGACTGCGCTGGTGCGGACACTGTAACATACTGACCACACGGTGGTGACGCCGCATGTTGTGCACGCTCCCGAAGCGCAGCGGACAGCCGGGCTGCGGACACGCGTGCGGCCGGGCTCCGGCGTGACTGCGCTGGTGCGCCGCCAGGCTGGACACTGACTGGAACAGCACACAACTTCTATCAACCATTCTAACTCTTTTACCCTACCTCTACGTATGGGTTCCATATTCACCCAACCTCGGCCAACTTCACGTGTAGTTTCACCATACTTGAGGCGCAATGAACTATCAAAGTTTTGACATTGACAGATGTCAAAATTTCAATTACTGGCCCTATACTACTCGCAACGCTGAGTCCCGTTGACTGAATTTAATATTACTTTCTCCAACGAAGTGAATCTCCACACTATAATATTCGCCCAGCCTCAGTCAACTTCGCGAGCCGTATAGGAATTATAAATAATTTGACATTGACAGATGTCAAAATTCAACATCTTCACATTGACAAGTGTCAGAGAACCATTAGACAACTCGTTTCACAATTGCAATTATAAATGATATTCGCAAGTTACCTTAACACTTCGCTTCGCACGTCGTCGAATCCAACAGTCACTCTAACACAGTGTTTCATTTATGAGTTTAAAATTTCAATTTTTAATTTCTGATTCCGAAGAAAACTCCGAGCAGAGCTCAATCCTTTCCTCCGCTCCAGTCACTGTGAGCCTTTTATGAGGACAAATTTACGATGGCGCAACGACAGATAAGACTTAAAAAGCTAGAATACTTACGCCGCATTCTGTTCCGCACAGCTCGCAGATGAACGGGCGTGCGAGGCGGGGCCGGGCGCGCGGCGGCTCTTTCATGCGGATGTTGAGGTGGATCCGCTGGTAGTGCGTGTCGTACGATGACTCATCCACGAATGTCTTGTTGCACTGATAGTGGAAAATAAAATGAGCAATATGAGCAGGGTTCGGAAGTTCGGATCGATATTTACCTAAACTTTGGCGGCGGCTTTGTTATTCGGTCGTAGGTATAGGCTTTGTCTGACGAATGAGTAAGATAGCAATAGGATTTTGTCAACTTTAGCTAAATATCGATCCGAATTTCCGAACCCTGAATATGAGATTTCAAAGGTACACAAATTTGAAATTTATTGTGTTTTAAATCCAAAAGCTAATTTGAAATAGTTTTCAGAATCCACACAATTCAACAAAACAATAATTATACAACAACCACGCCCTTAAAAGCATGTTGCCCTTAAAAGCAACCACCAATTAGTTGTTTCTCCTATACAGATATTGGTAACTTTACAGGTGAAATTTTAACGGTCATTTCTAACTTTTAGAGCAGTCTAAATGTACGTAGTCCCATACAGATATTTCCAATAAAAAATAGGATCGATCGACATTGTCAATAAACTAAATTCAAAATTATAAAAACCCTGACCCAACCTAACATAAGAACCATCTCGACAAACAAGGCTTTCGATTTAAAAAACTGCATTAAAATCGGACTATTCGTTTGGGAGCTACGATGACACAGACAGACACAAATGTCAAACTTATATACACCCCTATTTTTGTCGGGGGATAAAAAAATTGTCATCATGCCTTTTTTATTTACTTGATTAATATTTAAAAAATTGGGCAAGTGCGAGCCCGACTCGCGCATGAAGGGTTCCGTACCTATACATATATATAATCTATAACAAGTTTGTTGTATGGGAGCCCCCCTTAAATATTTATTTTATTTTATTTTTAGTATTTGTTGTTATAGCGGCACTAGAAATACATCATCTGTGAAAATTTCAACTGTCTAGCTATCACCGTTGTTGAGATACAGCCTGGTGACAGACGGACGGACGGACGGACGGACGGACGGACAGCGAAGTCTCAGTAATAGGGTCCCGTTTTTACCCTTTGGGTACGGAACCCTAAAAATCAACAAAACTATAAATTTATGACCATATGTAATGTCTCGTTAGTTGCTTGGATGTTAGGGTGGCGGAGAGGTTAACGCGCTGGACCGGCAATCCAGAGATACCGGGTTCGATTCCCGGTGTCTTCCACCAGGTTACACATTTCTATTTTTGTTTGAGCTTTGATCTTTGTATCAATGGTTTAAAACTTTAATTATTGTCAGGTTATTACCTCCCGGCATAGACGCGTACGGGGCGCGGCACATGTCTCCTCGTGCCTCGCGAGCGCTGCAGGGCTGCCCTGGCTCTCGCCACACACCGTACATGGGCTGAGGAATGAAATCAAAATCAAAAAGTTTATTCTATAAAAAGGCCACAAGCGCACTTACACGTCTGAATCTGAATCTACCGGCATTTCACAAGAGGAAACCGGTAATGAGAAGAAAACGGAAAGAGACTCAACAGTAAGATTTTTTTTCGTAAACTATACTTAAGACTATTACGATTATGTTATAATTCATTGGCACACGTAATATACAATTTAAATTCTCACTTTTCACAGAGATAAAGGCCTAAGACACATGTAATGGCTATAATACGAAATAATTTTGGGCCAAGATGAATCGGCGACGCTTCGCTCGCTAGGTCAGATATATTTACGTCTCATGTTTACTACTCATATAGTCACAGATAACTTGAACTTCAACGAGAATAAATCGTATTTTCGAGAACAACTAAGTAAACGATTTACTATAAAAGACACCGAAATTTTGTTGTGGCACTTGTGGCTATAATATCTCAGAAGTTTCCTCGACTCCTCATGGATCTCATCATCAGATCTTCACCAAAATTGTATGCGACCAGCTTGGAGATGCCTACTCTCGATAAAAAAAGCGTTTTAATATCAGTTCTTAGCTGACGGAGTTCTGAGGCAAGAAACATGAAAAATACAACCGAACTGAGATCCTCTTCCTTTTTGAAGTCGGTTGAAACCTCTTAAGGGAGATTTTATCGAATGATTTGAACTTACTTTAAGCTCGCATCGTGTTCCGTGGGAGCGGACCGCGAATGCGCGGCGAGTGAGTCCTCGCTCGCGAAATGTAAGTTGCACGTCGCGCATGCGTGCTGCGATAGATTCGGCAGCTGAAATCAGAACAGATATAATAATAATTCATTCACTTCAGGCATAAAAGGCCCATAGATAAAACCTTACAATCTAACATATATATTAAATATTAAAAACAGTAAACTAAGGTCACATTTTTTTAATGCGATGAGTTACGCAAGTCCATCGTGTGATATTTTTTTTTAGGATTCTGTTTTTTGTAGCATCGGGGCTGTGCTGTGGGCACTCCATAATTTAGAGGCCAATTGGACAGTACAAACAAATAACTCACGTGGGATTGGGGCCCTGATTTTTTGTAAAGACTAAATGTCTACACCCAGAAATATGATGTGGTATTTGGCGTACGAGAAGAAGGCAAGTACGTAGGCTACTTTATATCCCGAAGAAAATTAGTGTTCCCATGAGATGAGCGGTTACTACCGCGCAGCACAGCTAGGCAATCATAATAAAGTATCTAAAACCTGTTTGATGAGTGATGACACTGTGTAAATGTAAGTAATAACTGTTTTATGAAACACATTACAATACAATACAACAACACTTTATTGCACACCAACAAGAAAAATATTACATGAGAAACCTTAAATTAAACAATGGTAGACAATAGGCGGTCTTATCGCTAAAGAGCGATCTCTTCCAGACAACCTTTGGGTAGCGGAGAAAACAAAATTAAACAGAAAATAGTAGGTGGTGAGATGAGAAGTTCAAGTAAATTATACATACAAAATATTAGACAGATAGGTCATACACTTACACAAATAAGTATCTATATATATAAACATACATAAACGTACATACATACAAAAGGGAAGAATGAAAAGAATATCACAGCTAACATTAGACTTATAATGAAAAACGACAGCATAGAATTATAAAAGGATTAGGCTACGGTAGAGACAAACAGTGATCTTTTAGTTTATGTTTAAAAATTGCCAAAGTTTTAGCTTGCCTTAGATACAGCGGAAGCGAGTTCCACAGTAAAATAGCTTGCACAGTAAAAGAATTAGAATAAAATTTTGATTCACATTAGAAAGATTGTTATGTATAAGGCTGTCTGTCCACCGAAGCGGAGACATGCGGAATCGATCAATCACATGAGTGAAACGGAGCTGAGATACAGATTTCAACTCTGGTAATGTATGTATGTATGTAAGCACTATATTGCACACAAAAACAAGAAATACATTAATAAAAAAAATAAGCATGTGCAAAGGCGAACATCCCTTTAAGGGATCTCTTCCAGTTAACCTTATAATTGGTCTATTCCGTATCTCCGCTCCGCTTCGCTCCAATGGAAACGCACCCTAAAGAATGCGATTACTCTATTTTCCACAGATCCGCTCCTCAGTTGTAGAGATGGGCGCTCATGGGTAAATACTAGAGATGCCACGAATATTCGGCAACTATTCGGTATTCGGCCTATTCGGCCACTTTTTTGCTATTCGGTATTCGGCCGAATAGTGCGTACCGAATAGCAAATCATGTAAAAAAAGACACGTTATTTTACTCAAAATTCTGTATTTATTTCCAAATTACAACATTTTAGTACTAAAAATTAATCAGTGGTAAGTTGTGGTGGATAAAAACGAGCTTTTCAGCATTTTTTGGTAGCAAACGATTGCGCTTTTCATCGTAAACGTTACCAGCCTCAGAAAATAGCCTCTCACTATAAACGCTACTTCCAGGGGAAGAAAGGTAAACTTTTGCAAATTTCGAAAGGTTCGGGTATTGTTTTTCGTTTGCTGACACTTGTAAGGATCGGTCTTCCAATCTAGGTGAACTGTTTTCAAATAAAAACCCAACTCGTGTAGCCGAATATTCGGCGGCCGAATATTCGGCGCTTCGGCCGACAGCGTTGCCGAATATTCGGTATTCGGTATTCGGCCAATTCACTATTCGTGGCATCTCTAGTAAATACCCGATAAATATACGGTATTTACCCATGAGCGCCCATCTCTACCTACTCAGTAGACAAGCCTAAAAGAAGTAAACTGAAAAGGAAAGGCACCCAAATATCCAACTCCGATTTGATTCATTTTGATATTATGTCATAGAGTAGTGGAAGACTTAAACACATTTTTTTAAAATATAAAATACGAGTTTGAGGTGAAATGACAAAACGCATGTCCATTATATTTTTATGTTCTCCAACATATAATGAAACCAGTAACTAATTATCAATTTGCTTGAACAAATCCCTCTGAAGAAGTTAGAGGGTTTGGTCAATTTTCAGTACTTTGAAGGACAATTTGTCGTAACAGGTTGAATTTGGGCAGCTAAAAATAAAAAAGTGTCTGCTATTTTAGACTACTCTATAACATATATAAAAAATAAATCAAATCGGAGTCGGACAGTTGGGTACCCCGTTGTTAGTAAGCCATATACCACTTTGTTTCTGTGCACTCTCGTCTTGTGGTGCCGCAGCCCGTTGGGCCCGACAAAGGTCTCCCCGCATTCGTCGCATGCGACATTCATGGCGGGGTGCCGGCGCCGCACGTGCGTCAGATACGATGTGTATTTGCTGCGAAGAAACGTAGTCCAGTAAAAATAGGAAAAATTAATTAAAATTAATTAATAGTTGATTAAAGTATTTCTATAAAACTTTGAAATTTGTAAAAAAATTAACATAGGGAACATGCACGATGCTTATTAAAAATAATTCATTCTTTAATATTTTTTTCGAAGTTTTGTGTTTTGATCATGATTATCTTTCCACTGACGCGTTGCAGACGGTGCCATTTTAGCGTTACCTTTGGAGCCGTCTTACGAAACTTTCTATAAAAAGCTTTTAATAAATGACGCTAGTATGCGGAGCATGTATGGTTAATACGATTTTACTCATAGTGGCGAGAAACCGTCAGCCATAGGTTTAGTCGCGTGTCGGTAAAGCAAGGATAGTAGAATCTATTCTAATAGCTTTACTAGTTAAACTAAAATGTTTTTCTTTGTATACTTATCTCCCTCTGCCTCTGCTTGCGTAAACCGAATGTTTACATGGAGGCGAAAATTTAAAAATAATAATATGAATGGTTCAGGCGGGGTTTGACCCCACGTTTCCAACGATTGTCCGGGCCAACACCTATTGGACCACTGAATCGATACGAGCCATTTTATATAACCAGTTTCTTCTTGAATTTTAAATTCTTTAATTTTACTTATCTCTAGTTTGACTCACCTAAATACTGCGTCGCAATGTGGACACTGATGTGTCGTGCCCGCGTGCGACAGGAAATGGTTCTTGGCTATGAATCTGAAAGGGAACACTATTTTTTTTTTAAGAAGTTATGACATTGGGAGAGATAATAGAAAACACTGCCTTGCGATGCTAAAATAATTTACTTTTTATAAAATATTAAATGAGACAAGCGACGAATTCTTATCGTTTATAACGTCACACCTTCTCTGTAAGGTACACAGATCAAGTGTCAATCATTGACCCACCACCCACACCCGGCACTTACCTGGTGCGCGTCAAAAAGCCGCACGCGCACGTAAACCGCAGGCGGTGCGCGTCGGCGTGTACGTGCGCGCGGCTCAACGTGCGGAAACGTATGCCGCATATGCTGCATGCGTGCGCGCCAGCGGACTGTACATAGATAACAAAGATAAGATTATTATTTAGCAATGCTATATTATGCTACAAACTACTATCACCTCTGCCCTGAGAAGAGCCGGTGTGAAACTCGGCGAGTATATTTTGTATGGTTTATCCTACTTTTATAGACAAACGTTTTAAAGAGTGTTTTATTTGACAAGCTTATTTATTCATAGTAGTTGTAATTTCACCGAAATAATTTTTCTTTTAAACCATAAAATATTTTGGATTGTTATAAAACAAATCTAACCTAAGATAATGTATAGCATGAAATTTTCAAATTTATGAAAAATTTATGACTTCAAGGGAAAAAATCGTCTATGAATTGAAAATTCTATGCAATGATGTTTCATTTGTCTATATATAATGAGGATTTACTTTTTTATTTACAAACGATTTACGATTTTACATTTACTGATATAAACTATTTTAGTAAAATAAACTAAACCTGTTAGATCACGAATGGAAGCTAGCTTACCACGTCATGTTTCATTAAGTGCGCGTCGTATACCTGTATAAGAATTTCAAATTGTAAACTTTCATAAATATACATTATATGAAATGATCTTATAATGTGTAAGCCAAAACTATGTATGCTAATCTAAGTATTTTGGGTCAGTGATCCAAAAAGGCTCTTACTCTTCGAAACAAGGCTACATTTCAATATGAAAGATGGTTTTAACGTAGCTTAGAGCCTGACCATCCAATCATGTCAAAAAATAAAAAGAGCTTTGAAAAATCGCAAGCTGGGGATTTTGAGTATACTTGAAATTTTCGAAGCTGTCCGTTTCCCCTCGAGAGTTCCTCTTGTAATTGCTACACAATGCCTTTGTCTTAATGGTGTACAGAAGCTCACTTTAGAACAACTAGAAGAAAATAACAAAAAAAAAACAAACTCATCTATATGATTTTTTAAGTTAAAACTCAGCCAACAACGTGAAATAAAATCTTGACACCACTTGCTGATCAAGTAGTCACTACTCAATCTTAGAGCTCACAGTGTAAAATGTAAAAGAAATAACCTGTTTCGTAGCAAATCCCTTCCCGCACTCTTCACACCCGTACGCCGCCAACGTGTAGCTCGGCGCCATCTTCCTCGTCTCAATTTCACGCAACTGCTCTTCTTTCGACAATATATCTATCTTCACATTATACTTGTTCTGGAACTCCTGAAGAACAATATTATTTTTTTACTCCTGTACCATCAGTGGGACCGAATTTCTCTGTCTCCTCACGCTAAAATAGCTGGATAAATATTAACCAATTTTGGTACGGCTCAGGATGACTACGCCCAGTTCTATTTCATCTCTTTCTTAAATCGTCAACAATATCTTATCGTCAGCATACAATTCCTAAATCGTCACGTCTAGTCCACATATCACATCGTCAATATATCCCATTCTGTCTACATATGGTCCACAGTGCTATTTAGTTCACAGTCACAACTCGTCCACATTTATCGGACAAGTTTTACGGATTCTAGTTAGTAAATCTGTCTCGAAATCGGGATGTGGACGAGTAGGCACTGTGGTTGAAACAGGAATGTTGACGAGTTAGCTGTGGCCCATATACCAAAGCGACGAAGCAGGAATGTTGACGAATCAGTTCAGTGGATCGCATGACTAAGAGAAGCAGTCACGATAACGAAATAGGATTATGGCCGAAGTCGTCCCGAGCTATCGGAACATCTCAAGATCGGATCGGAAAAAAGTTACGCAGGGGAAGTTTGGAGCATGTTCTAGTAACGAGTGAAAACTGGACAGGTATTTGGAATTACCAATTTCAGATTCCATTTTACATATTTAAATGAGTACCTCAAAATTGAAGTCCGGCAGAAATCCATTGTCCGCCATCCGCCTTTTTATAACCCTCTTCGTTTTTCCAGTTGGATTTACTTTAGTTATAGCTTCCGTTCGTTTCTTTTTTGTTTTTTCAACGGAATCTATTGCTTTTCTTTTAGTCCCTTTGGTAGACGCTGATATATTATTTTCTATAGTCGACAGTTTGCGTTTGTTTTTAACTTTGGCTTTACTTTTACGAGTATCGTTAAACCTAGCATGTTTTTGATTCCTGACTGATTTATCAATTCTATCATCATTTTCAAATTCATGACTGATTTCAGTATTGATCATATCAAGTTCAGGTGTTTTATCAATGTAGTCATTTGTATCGTCAAAATCATCAACAGCAGGTTCACTGACGAATATATTTTCTGTAAAGTCATCAGTCTCTTCTTTAACGTCTTCGACTTTGATGTCTGGTAGCGTGGAGTCCGAGTTGTACACGTGGCAGGTTTTTAGGTTGAAACAAAGTTTTTCAGCCACTCGGTCAATTTTCCGAATGTAATCGATGGTTACCTGTAATGTAAAACAGTGATGATATACTAAATTATTTAATACTAGCGACGCACCGGCTGCGCACGGTTGCAATGCTGTCTATTTAAAAAACCACATCAAAATCCGTTCCGTAGTTTAAACATAGATCAAACATTAAAGAAGCATACATAGGAACAGACGGACAGAAAGCGACTTTGTTTTTTACAATGTATAAAATTAATATTTTATTCGGTTTCCGCGACTGTCACACATTTAAATAAAACCATTTTAACAGATTATATCGCGTATATTAATGTGTATAAAATTTTAAAAACTAAGACTTTTACCTTTCACACCTAAATGGCTGGGCCGATTTCAACAATTTTCACATTCCCAGAAAATGAAAGGATACTTTCTACCCGTCTAAGGAGATGAAAACAAGAGGGTTATGCCTTTTTCTTCCACGCTGACGAATTTTGAATGCACTTTCTAGTTTAAGTTAAAACTATACCTTAATAGATTTGAAAGTTGTTGATCAAATGAAAATTCCTTGGAATCAAGCATTCTACGAAACGTTTGGTGTGATTGCTCGATTGATTTGATGATCAGACATACGTAATGCGACTGTGTCAGCGCAGCTGCCAGCAGCACCTGAGCACGGCGTCCACGCATGCGTAGCGAACTAGCGTGGCGGAGCTGCGCTCGGCACACGCCACACACGCTGCCCAGCCCACCGCACTCCTAGACAAATAGTGTTGATTTAAAGTTACAGATATTTAATTGTACATAGCAAAAATGTTAGCAGGTTAATATTCTTAAATATTATTGTGGACTTGAAGCCATTTCGACTATTATCTAGTGTAGCCAATAATAAAGACCGTGTTAGTTTCTAACTAACCAACGAGAAAAAAAACATATGCCTGGAAAATGTTGATACCTAAAGAGCAAAAAAGTAAGTAAGCATTTATATTTATGGTCCAGACCAGAGATAGTTGGCTATCTAATGATTAATCTTCAGAGTATCCATAACACAGTAGTATGTTAGAGAGCTATAAATCCAATATTAATGTAGATCATTTGTAGTAATACTCATATTTAAGTTAAGTTCAGTTAATTTGAAATCAAATTTTATAGTCAATTACAAAGTCAGAAGAATGTACTTAGACCTGATTGTTTAATTGCAGAAATATTTTTATTTATAATTTTAGTAATTAGACTAATTAGTAACAGTAACACAATAACAATAAGGTCACTTTAGAATGAAATATATTAATGAGAATATTGCAAATGAGTAAATTCGCAATACAGAATTACTTAATTTAATAATTAAAATTAGGCGTCTAAGTATTTTTAAACCACAATCACTTTTATACAAACTAACTTACATTACTCTAACTTTTTGGGCACTATTTTCATTTAATATTATCCATCTATTAGATGAGTCAAAGTTTTTTGGACTCTCACAACCACTTGCATTAAATTTACTTAAATTGACTGGACTAAAGACCTACAAATTTCAATTTTCTGACAATGGCATAAGTACATAATATAAATGTAAGTATCTGTTGTGAATGTGTGATGTATTTATCAGTTCGTTGAATTATACTTGCCTCAGTACCCATCAATCTAAGAAAGATATCTTGCAGCTTAGTTTCTTGTATATTGTACAACTTGGTATCGGTCGCGAGACATATGCGGCACACTTTTAGGTCCTGTGTTTCCTCTTTAACACTCATTGCGTCGACTATATAATATTAAAACAGTCTTGATTCAGCACATTAGAAATATAATGTATTTATTTACTATTTACTAATATTCGATCGATCATCTGTTCAAGGTACGTTCAGAAATTATATTATTGTTTATTTTATTTAGACAGCTTTTGTAAAAAGTTCGAGTACTAAAGCAAGTAATGCAAGGATATAACAATACAAAAAATAAAAAAGATATCATATAATCGAAACATAGTTCTGATTTTTGAAACATATATTGGTTTAGATTGAATCGCCTCTATCGTACGATTGGTTTAAGGTATCTAAACGTGACTTAGCACAAGATTTGACGTTTAGGCGAGTGTTGCCCGCAACCAACTACATTCAGCGTGTAAATGTAGAGGTTATAGATGGAGCTGGTGAGAGGAAGATGGGTCGCGGTGAACTCGGGAGCGCGGCGCCCGGGGCGCTGACGGTCGAGGGCGGAACAGTCCTAACGCCAGAGATGCTGCAGCGACTGCTGCCCGATGTGGCGATTGTCGTTAATGGTACCATTGCATTAATATTCTAGATCAGCGGTTCTTAACCTTTTGCCGTCCATGGACCCTTGGGAAATCACAAGTCTAAGGACCCCTTAATAAAAAAATAAGTAGATGTTATGTTAGGATTTGTTAGTAAGCATTTATTTATTATTGATCCATAGGTGAGACTGCGGCGAACCTCTGTAGATATATTTGCGGTGGACCACAGGTTGAGAAACACTTCTAGATCACAGATGGCAAATTATTTATTTATTAATTTTATACTTTATTGCACAAAATACCTACAAAATTAAAGTACAAATTGCCATAAGGCATTCTCTACCAGTCAAACATAGGACTGAACAGAAAAATATTGAAAAACACATAAACAATTAAATAACACATAAGTAACATACATTATAATATATATAAACATACACAAATATGACATACAATATACTTACTAATAAATGTGCCTTGTGTGAATCATTATGCTGATGGTTAACCGGGTCATTCTTCTTTTTAACCTACATGTCGTTAAAATTTTTACTCATATTTCAAAAAAAAAACATAACGCTTTCTAGTCAAATCTTATATGTTTTGTGATAGCTTATTGTCTATTATATCTGAAAAAGTGGTTGGCCGAGAAGCTTAAATTTTTTTGTAAGATTTTCAAGGCCTTAAAGATGAATTGGGCTAATAATTGTACACAGGATCGCACTTTGTGGCGAGTCATGGGGGAGGCCTATGTTCAGCAGTGGACGTCTATGGCTGATAGATAGATAGATAGATAGAATAATTGTACACCTCCGTCACAATATCTTTTATTTTTTTGTATCTAATAGTTTAACTCAAATAACTTACAAATTATTTATTTCAATAATAATCAAATGGTACTTTTAAAAAACTTACACAGCAATACTTCTGTATATAATAATAAATATATATTTTTAATCTTATACCACTCTGTCACAATTGCACCTAGTTTGAAGTATATTTTTACTATAATTCAATTTTAACCACTTTTAGCACAGAAATATTAATGTCGTAGATGATATTATAGTTGTAGTATTCTAAATATATTTTCTCTGAAATTGTACTATTCAAAACAAAATATAAAAATGGCTATATGCATTTTAAAACCAGGAGACATTGTCGTGACAGAGTGGTAGAGTACGTGACAGAGTTGTTATTCAATAAAATATCAGGTTGTATTTTGGAATAAAACTGGTTTTAAATGTATTTATTTAGAATCATTTATTACTTCTTTAGAATAATTAAATATTTAACAGTCTTCAGCTTTCTTAAAACCGAGATACTTACATACTAATAAAATCACATTGCAGAACCTTTGAAATGAGAGATCAGTATTATAGCATAATTAAATTATAAGACTTCTAACTTGTCTCAACTAAATAAATATCACCATCACCAATACCAGTAGATCCACAACTGCGTCCTTATTCTGCAACACCAACTAATTCAGAAGTTTCTAGCTCAAGGGGGAGGAAGAGAGTGAAAAGAGATAGGACAAATTTATACAGAGAGAATACTAGATTACAAGATAAAATAGAAGAATTAGAGAAGAAAGTTCGAAAATACAAGAAAAGATTGCACAGAAAATCCAAAAAAGGAACCAATAGCAAAGATGAAAACAAGAGTAAGAATGAAAAGAAATATAGTGTCCTTTCCAATGCCATCAAAGAACGATACCAAACTGTTAAAAGTCGTAAAGAAAACGCCTTTTCCAATCTTTACTTCAAACTCGCATTGCAAAAGAATCTAGAATGCACACTCAATTACAGTTGCCGAGAAACTTCTTGAGCCTAACCTTGACTGCGCAGTAGCCGATTTACGTACAAATATGCATGCGCAGATCCGCCATTTTGGGTCAAGAAGTTTCTCGGCAACTGTAGTAAGAGACATCTTAGGTGTAAACAGACCTTTAAGGTATAAGAGCGTTCTGCCACAAAAAAACTGATCTTGTACAGGAAGAACGCTCTTATACCTTAAAGGTCTGTCTACACCTAAGATGTCTCTTACTAATTGAGTCTGCATTCTAGATTCTTTTGCAATGCGAGTTTGAAGTAAAGATTGGAAAGGCGTTTTTCTTTACGACTTTTAACAGTTTGGTACCGTTCTTTGATGGCATTGGAAAGGACACTATATTTCTTTTCATTCTTACTCTTGTTTTCATATTTGCTATTGGTTTCTTTTTGGATTTTCTGTGCAATCTTTTCTTGTATTTTCGAACTTTCTTCTCTAATTCTTCTATTTTATCTTGTAATCTAGTATTCTCTCTGTATAACTTTGTCCTATCTCTTTTCACTCTCTTGCACCTTGAGCTAGAAACTTCTGAATTAGTTGGTGTTGCAGAATAAGGACGCAGTTGTGGATCTACTGGTATTGGTGATGGTGCCGGCGTGTTCAACAGCACGTTTTCAAGCATCTGTTTTTTCTCCTTTCTTTTTTTATTTCCATGTTGCCATTTTCTCTTCATCATACGATGTTCTCTCACGGTCATGTCAGCCACAAGCTTCTTATGAGTATGATATCTCTCGAGATCTTTGCGTTTCACTTCAGCAAGGTACCTTTTCCGGATCATTTTTCGTTTCTCACGGCAACGCCGCTGTCTTTCTGCTGCTGTTAATGCCTTCTTTTTCGCCATGATAATATCTTGAAAAAGAAAATATGTAAATAAGTATTTAAACATTAGAAAAACATTAAAACGTTATATCGAAATACTTGCCATAATAAGTAGTAGTCCTATTTCAACAGATTATTATATTTTATTAGATAATATAAATATTATATTCATTGCAAGTACTTTTTACCCCTCCGTCACGTATTTTACCACTCCGTCACATTTTTTTTGTGACGGAGTTGTAGCGTGACGGAGGGGTAAATCTTACTAACTAAATCGATAATATTTAAACGTTATCACAAAATACAAATCTAACAGATTGGCATGAAAGTTTTTCTTATTACGCAAAAGTTAAATAAGAAGAAGTAACTGTAATTGATATATTTTTGTCCAATACTTACGTGACGAAGTTGTCGCCGAATAAACACACACACCTCCATTGACAGATTCCGGGCGACTAACGCGCGATCTCGGTCCTATCGAGGTCATCCTAGCGGGGGAGAGGGAGCATTAAACATCCAATCGGTGGCGACCAAAGCGAGCTGCATGTACGCGTCGTTCGAATGAAAAAACACGTGACCGAATGTACCTACTAAAACAGTCTGTAGTGAGAGACGGGATTTTAAGATTTTTTTATTTTTTTATTCATAATGTAAAAAAATTGTAGTCACTATTAGAAAATGGACTATATCTTTAAGCATAAAAAATACTTTTATATTTGCTATTGTCTTTATATTTTTCGTACCACTATGAACTATACCACAGGCTCAGGTAGCGGGAGACAACTGTGATTTGTATGAAATACACCTCTGTCACGCGGATTGACGACTCTGTAACGTACTTTTTACTATATAAATATAAATTATTATTTATTTTGCACGTGTATAGCCTTTATATCTTTAGTATAGTACATATTGAAGCAGGAATAATAAAAAATATGGATAATTTTTGATTAGATATATTTTTAACTGATGAAGACACCTTTTTGTAGGCTAAAAAGAAGAACAATCCAACCACAGACATTATTGGAGAATTATTGTGTCAATGTGCCAATTCATAAAAGGTATATTATTAATGGCACAGCAAACAAATAATCGCCTCTCAATTTATTTTCATCAATTATATACTTTTTACATCAAATTAATTACTGCACAGCAAATAAAATAAATGCCTAGCAAAAATTGTACTGCAGATAATTAGAAAATACGCATCAGCACGACATTACTTTTCATCTTTTTAAAGAACCCAGTAGGTTAGGTTAAGTTTGTTTCATAATTATTCTGAAAAATAAACAGTTTAAAAAAAATGGCTTTCGGACAAATGACAATTTGGTGAAACGTTGCAGATGGGAAACAAAAATTAGTGTTTCAGATAGATAACCCTGGGTAACTAACTGGGTATTCATTTAAATTAGACGTATGGCATTACCTTACTATATAATAAAATAATAAGAACAAATAATAATTAAATTTCAAAAAGCTTATTTTAATTTAACATTTATATAATCTTGGCCAGTGTAGTAACAGTAGTAACAGATGGTCCTGCAATTACTTTAACCGTGATTATGTTGTTTAATTCGTATTCAATGAATATGCGTAGGCATAGACTTTTATCAAACCATTAAGCCAACCATACATGTTTGATATGGCTAAAATATTGATAATATTCAAATTCAAATTCAAATCTTTTATTTCAGACCAGAGTCCATAGATTGTTAGTACTACAAAAGATCTTATTGTCTAGGGATTAGTAACACAAATATTAAAATTATAACAGAGTCAAATTCAAAAACATAGTCAAAAAATTCCAATAAAATAATAGTAAGAATAATTTAAAATTGTATATTCATTAAAAATATAAATTAAAAATAAAAATAATAATAATTTCAGTGACAATAAAAAAATACATATAGTAAAGTCCTATAGAAATTTATTTGACTAGGCTTTTTAATATAAGCTGTATTTGAATTTAATATAAATGAACACATAATTAACATATGCATATTATAATTTAATTATTGAAATTCTTTTTTTTTTTTTAGGGATCGATTAAAAATTATGTGAATTATGAGATAAATACTTCACATTGGAATATAAACTATACTAATTAAACCTACATATTTAATTTTTAAATTAACCCACTAAAGTATAGTTTATATTCCAATGTGAAGAAGTAAAATAGAGTATTTAGATTTTCTTATGCACAGGTGAAATTTGTGAGCTCTTTCAGTCACATAGTGACGTGCCATTCTCGGCAATTTTCGGATACGAAGAACGTTTTGTATTGGAAATTTCAAGAACGGACTTTACGGACTCAATCCATATAGTATAGGATCCCGATATAAAACGACCTTCACCGAGATGTTTATTTGATGAAATGTATTTTATATTTAATTTAATATGTCAATAAATATATTGCATATGGGTTGCCTAACAAATTTTAGTCCAGGGTATGTTTAGTTAAAACTTATAAAAAAAATTTTTTTAAACATTCACCGGTTTGATTATTAGATAAATTCATAATAAAATAATCTTTAATTTTATTTAATTTCAATTCAATAATCAGACCGTTGCAAAATGCTAGTAGGTATAGATTTACCTGTTTATACCTGGCTACCCGATAGTTGTGACGGGAAAAGAATAGGCAACCTAACGTTTGCATATTCTATGGGCTTCATACTTTCGATTGGTATAGAATTTATCTAATATTAATCAAACCGGTGAAATATAAAAAAAAAAAAATATTAATTAAACATACCTACCCTGGACTAAAATTTGTTAGGCAACCCATATGCAATATATTTATTGACATATTAAATTAAATATAACATACATTTCATCCAATAAGCATCTCGGTGAAGGTCGTTTTATATCGGGATCTTAGACTAATACAAATCATTCAACGTTTTAGAGAACGGCACATCACTAAGCATCTTTATCTATATTTAATGAACTTTATTCAGGAAATCATTTAATTAACTATTTTCCATTCCAGGTGCAATCCAAAGTGCAGGTGCCAAGACCCAGCTGCCTCCTCCATCAAATCCTCAGCTTCCATCAAAGATCAATCAGGATCAAGCATCGAAACAAAAGCTTCTGCAAAACAACAAACTGAAGCAAGAAAAAGTAAAGCAACCAAACTTAGAGTCTCGCCAACGATGGAACATGTTCCCATGTAATCTTTGCACCCTCCGGTTCCCGTCTAGAGCCACTCTGAATGAACATAGGTTGAACCACGAACCCTTTAATTTTAAAAGGACAAGTGAAAAGACAGGAGATAAGAGTAAGGAAGAGCCATATATGTGCAAGTACTGTCCACGAATTTTCGCCACCAAAGAACGTCGACAACTTCACATGGCTTCACATCAAAAGAGCAAAACAGTCCGTGAAACTAAAGGAATTGATAATAAGCAAAATCATAGTGATATATTTTACTGCAATATATGTGACAAGTATTTTGCTAATAAGTTCGAGCTGCATGTTCATAAGAAGCGTACTGCTTGCTATTTGATGGATATGATCTCGCCCGGGAAGTATTCGTGCCATATTTGCAGTGAGGAGTTCGAAGACACGTTCGGTTTAACGTTACATATGCGAACTCACGGCGCTCCGCCTAAGAGCTATTCAGCACGGAAGCCGAAGCCAAATTCAGTTGATGCTAGCAAACGACACAAAGACACAGAGTTGAATGATAGTTTTTCAGTTCAGGAGCCAAAACCAGCAGGATCTGAATCAGTTAATGCTACCAAAGTTCACAAAGATGGAGAGTTTGGGGAAAGCTTTTCAGTCCGGAACCCAAAGATTACTAATTCAGTTAACGCTACCAACGCACACAAAGACACAGAGATGGCCAGCAGTTACTTGGCTCGGGATGCAAACCCAACTGATGTAGTAAATGTTACCAAAGTACACAAAGACTCAGCCAGCCAAAGCTCAAAGCCAGCTGGTATAGTTAATGCCACCAAAGCACATAAAGACAGAGAGTTGAGTGACAGTTATTCAGATGCGAACCCAAAACTAGCTGATTCATTAATTGCTGCCAAAGTACATAAAGATTCTAGGACCACAAATTCGGTTTGGGACCCAATGCATAGACACATAGAGTTGGAGGGAGGTTATTCAATTAGGAACCCAAAGCCTGCTGATTCAATTGATGCTACAATAACACATAAAAGACAATTAGAGGACAGTGTCCGCGCGTGTAATAGGATCGAGAAAACATATACGAGATTTAAAATTCCCAAGCTAATTGATGTTGCTAGCTATCCCACAGCAAACAATCAAACCATGGCCAAGAAAGTGCCAGGTGAAAATGACTTCAGAGATAGTCTCAATGAACGCATTAACCTTATCGCATGTCATATTTCTGATGTGCAAAGTCAAGAAACCCCAGATTCTACAAGTGAGAGTACCAAGGCTGACAGTAATAAAAACATTTTGCCATTTAAATATATGTGCCAAAATAATATAAATAACATTGATGTTACAAATAGTATAACAGCAAAAGAGGAGTTCAGAGAGAAATGCGATAAAAGTGTGAATCCTGAGGCAAGATCTGACCCGCATAAGATTAAAGAGCGAATATTACTTAAACCAGAGCTTTTCGAGCGTACAGAAATTGATCTGTCTGGCGAAGTGAGTGCCATGAACAACATAATTGAATATGTGATGGCTAATGCAGTGGTAGTGAATAAAGAATTTGCAAAAGACATATACTATCATGATGGTATAAATTCCGAGGTAAACAAACAAAACACGACTGTGGTCAAAGCAGAAGAACCTGAGGTTGTTTTTGGAGAAAAAATCAGTGAATATGGTAATGATGTTTGGTCTAGTGTAGTTATTAAAGAAGAGCCTCAAGAACTTGAGTTGGATAAAGAGACTATAATGAAGACCGAACTTTTAAGCCTATGCAAGCATGAGCTAAAAGAGGTGGTGAAAAAAGAGTTGTCTAAAGAGGGAGGCGACCATTATGATATAAGTCCCAAGGTAAACAAAAAAGACACAGTTGTGGTCATTG
The DNA here is from genome assembly GCA_905147355.2 of Apotomis turbidana. Classification (NCBI taxonomy): domain Eukaryota; kingdom Metazoa; phylum Arthropoda; class Insecta; order Lepidoptera; family Tortricidae; genus Apotomis; species Apotomis turbidana. Next base: position 1,454,659 of record LR990305.1, read on the forward strand.
CAGAAGAACCTGGAGATTTTAGAGAGAAAGTCGGTGAACATTTTAATGAGTCTAATTCTATTGTTAAAGAGGAACCTAAAGAACTTGAGTTTGATAAAGAGAGTATGATGAAGGCCGAACTTCTAAGCTTATGCAAGCACGAGGTCAAAGATGAGTTGATGCTAGGATCACTGCTTGAAAAACCCCAAATTACTTGTGAAGTGCAAAAGGAAAAAGACGTTGACTATAGTGTGAATGAACAAAACATAAAGACAGTGATCGTAAAAGAAGAGTTTACTGAGAACTTAAGTGAGGAGCCTAAAGATGGGGTTAATGCAGCACTTGAAGCCGCGTGGAAGGAACTATATGCAGAATATGAGGCCATGGAACTGGCGTTAGTAAAAATTCAAAAGGACCCAGATATAACTGACGCAGTGGACCTTACCCCACACATTAAGAACAATCAAGATACAGTAAGTGTAAAGGAAGAACTCGAGGTTGTAGAAGACCCAAAAACAACTGGTGTAGTGGATCTTATTAACGCACACACTAAGAACATGCAAGATGTAGTAAGTGTGAAAGAAGAACTCGAAGTTATAAAAAAACTTGACGTAGTGGATTTTACCGCACACGTTAAGAATATACAAGACACAGTAAGTGTAAAAGAGGAACTGGTTATAGAAGATCCAAAGCTAACTGCTGTTGTGGATCTGTCCGCACAAGTTAAGAACAAACAAGACACAGTAGGGTTGAAAGAGGAAACCAAGGTTAAAAATATATAATTCTATTGTCTTTGCAAAAACTAAACCCTATTGTTACAAACTTAGTTACAAGTGAACCTTACAAAAGCGTGATATAAAAATAATAATCTGACATCTGTAATTGACAACATTTATATGATCTTAACATATCTCATATAGGTACAGCTCTTAACCCTTAAATTGGCAAGCTACAAAATTTCAAAAAATGAATGCTATTGTTGATTAAGGGACTTAAATGGTGTCTCAGGGGCCACGAAAAAATAAAAATAAAAATCAGGCTTCAGTAGTTTTCCTGAAAACCTATGTGCCACACGTGGTACGCTGCCAATTATGTAGCAAACTTTCTTGACTTTACTACGTGCCCTGTGAGTCACCTTGCCAACATCTTAATAAAACACCATATCAAATTAAATTATTTTTTTATTATAGAAAAACATCATTTTTCGTGAAATAAACGGAAACAATTCCTGTTATTTTTGCCTCCAGTTATAAATCACAGAGGCATTTCACATTTAATGCAATATACGAAGGTTTTACCCCCTTTACAAAACCTGCATCGCATGCGGTTTGCTGCACTTTCAGGAAAATGCGCCACATTATCATATCGTACACTGTCTGTAGGTCTGTCTTCAGGCATTGTTTTTCCATTTTCATCTATTACTGCCTTTCCTGATTTACAGAGTCCTTCAGAAATGCCAAGCTGGAAGTTTTTCAATGGCAACTTTTTTTTGTCACCACCTCTGTAAAGAATCCAAGCATTGTTGATACACATATCCAGCAACTGAGCAAATATGCCCATATACCATTTGCGGGTTTTGAAAGGCGTTCGATACAATGAAATCAGCATATCTGCTAAATCGAACCCACCCATGTGCTTATTGTATTCTTTGATAACTCGGGGACATGGGATGTCGACTTTCGATTTAGTATCTTTAGAATATCTTTTTATTGTTCCAATCGGATGGGAGTCCACGAATGAACTGATCATAGTAACCGCTTTACTGTCATGCCACTTTACAACGGCTACTTTGTTGCCATTGCACACAACTTGATCAGCGTAACCCCTGGTTTTCTTTTTCATCACTTTATCAGAAGTCAGCAAATCCTGAGCACCTCGAAGGCGGTTTCCTTTGATTGTTCCTAGACTAAATATGCCATATTCCTGTCTCAATATGTAAACGAGTTCAGGACAGGTAAAGAAGTTATCAGCATATATTACGGCCGGCTTTGTCTGTATAGATTTGCACAAAGCAATGACTACCTTGGCTCCTAAACCAATAGAGTTTTCAGCGTCAGTAAAACTGTATCCTCGAAATGTATCATCTCCTCCATACATGATGAAATCGTAAATGAATCCCGTAACTCCGGCCTGGACAAAATTTTTGAAACCCCATTTTTTGGGTTTATTTTTCACGTACTGCCTTCGATTGCCCGCCTTAAAACCTTTATAAGGTATCATCATTTCGTCAATAGAGTATTTTCCTTCTTCATCGATCTTTAAGAAATTTTGACGTATTTTTTCCATTATTGGCCGAATTCTAAAATACCTGTCTGTAGTTTCGAAGCTATTATCCACAAAGTGCAGATACCGACGTATTTGCTGGTATAGAAGTAATTCTTTTGGCTGAGCGAATCCACTTAGCTTTGTACCCGATGAACAATACCCATTATCTGTATTGTTAGCTGCGGCCACAACTGCCACTTCAAAATGTAAGGCGTTATAAGTGCAAATTACTTTTACACTAAATTAGTCTTTAAGTCAAACGAAATAAGGTTTACTCTTAAACAAAGAGAACAGAGATGTTGGTCACTTCATTGTCTTATAAGCATCGAAACGAGCTTCACTGCTCTTTCACTTACGAAGTGACCAACATCTGTGTTCTCTTTGTTTAAGAGTAAACCTCATTTCGTTTGACTTAAAGACTAATTTAGTGTAAAAGTAATTTGCACTTATAACGCCTTACATTTTGAAGTGGCAGTTGTGGCCGCAGCTTACAATACAGATAATGGTATTGTTCATCGGGTACAAAGCTCATGGGATTCGCTTACCAAATGCGATTCGAACTATAACGTTTTAAAGGCATTTGGTCAGCAATTAAGGGATATCGTGTTGTTTTCGCCCAATAGTCAGTGTATGCTGGCATTTGTACAATTCCCATAAGTACTTCAATCCCCAAGAAGGTTTTGAATTCATTCTCTGAGAGTTGTATGGATTTGCCACATTTTTGGACGGAATATAAGTTGGTGTTGTGAACTATATCCAGTATTATATCCGGCGATAGAAACAGATATAAATATTCCAAAATCGAATCTAGTTCTGTCTTTCTTGGCTCATAGATCCCTTCATCTATATCACTTGTATGTTTAAAAGCAGCTTTAGACCAGTTTAGGTCAAGAGTGAATTTAGTTTTTTTTGCTTTTTTTGGGGGCACAACTTTTGGCGGGACTGGCTGTTTACATTTGCGGGTAGTACGAGTACGAGTAGCTCTTGTTACTACTTTGCTAGGACCTGGATGTGGCGAGTATTCAGGTGCTTCTGGCGTGGGTATGGATTGCACAGAATTCAAGGTCGGCAAAGTATCATAGTTTACAGTAGAAGAAGATGGAAGCACTTGGTTGAATATAGGCGTAAGCGGAGCATCGTCAAGATAGTTAGTGTGAGTTTCGCTGGTTAGGCCTTCGTTTAAGCTGTTATTGTCTGAGACGTCTGGTGTGATTTCTGATATATTTAGCCTTTCCAGGGAAGAGCTTATAGATGGTGGGTCAGAACTTATATCGGAGTCGGAAAACGAAGGCGGTTGCAAAATCGTGGATTCGTCCTCAGAGTCAGAACCATCGTCCGAAGATGCGTTACGGAGAGGAACTAAAGCCAAAATTTTATTTGCTCTCGTTTGTCTCAAGCACTGTAGACAAAAGAAAGAAAATCATGCGTAAATGAAAAACAAAAAAGACAGCTAAACACCAAAAATACACAACAACAAGCCAAAACCAAATGTTCTAATAAGATGGCAATGGGACACCTGGTACCCGCTATCATTGGTTAGCCATTTTCTAGAAACCTGGCAATGGGACACCTAGTACCCGTTGTCTATTACTAGTCATTTTCTAAGTAACTGGCAACGGGACACCGGAGGCACATACAAATGTTACCTACTATAGGCTTTCACATATGCCACGAACCAAGTAAATTAGTGAGTAATCTGATAAATTGATAAGTAAATATTAAAACACGCCATAAAAACCTATACCTCCATTCAGAAATCTGTCAATAAACATTAAAAACTTACCCGAGACGCTGACAACTGTTTCCGCGCCGAACTCATTTTGACACTGACATTAATTTATTAATGTTGCCAGCCTAAATTGTTTTTTCTACTACGCAAAATGAATTAATCTACCAGTTGTTATCAAAAAAATACAACTAATTCTTCTGAAAACTTAGAAATATTTTTTTTTCGTTAACGTACCACAGGTGACCCGACGCCAATTTAAGGGTTAATCATAATGCCAGATTCAATGTTAAAATTGTTTGTATACAAGTTTTCTATATTACCCCATAGGCTTTTGTATGTTATTTTGATTTAAAATACTGAATTAGAATAGTAGTACAAAACTTGTAATTTAACAAGTAAGGAAGAGTGTTGCCTCTTATGAGTAGCACGGGTATTCAATACTTAAGACGAGGCATCACACGCTGTGATGTAACCGTGTTATTTAATAAACACATTTGTTGTTTGTTTATTTTTTATTTTATAACATCTTACATTTCATGTCCGTTTCAGCTTGGCCCAAAATTATTTCGTATGTCCAGATGCTTTCCAGCTTTTTCGTCCTATATACATATTTAGATGTCGCATTTCTCCGCCGATTCTCATGAAATTTTGTGAGTAGGTTCTATATAATTATTAAGATATTTTACGACAGGTTTCAAAAATTTTCAAAATGGCGGGGATAGGTATAAGATTCAGATTCAGATTCGTTTATTTGCATATAATACGTAATAAAAAGGTCTTACAATAATCGTTCTGGTAACAGTATTAGTCGACATACTCAACATGCAAATATTAAAATAGTAAAGCTAACAAGTCATTATTCAAATTAAATTATACAGCATTGATAATTACAATTATAAAATAGCAGCTAGAAACATTAAAATTATCAAATAAAAAATATAAAAAGTCAAATCTCATATCAAAATATATAAAAAACAGCAACAAATAATCAAATATAAAGCTAAAATAATAATATACATTAATAAATTCCACAAGTCAATAAAATTTCCGATAATTATAATTTCATAATGATAAATTCAAAAACTCAGTCACAGTATAGAAACAGTGAGTGGTAAGCCATTTCTTCAAGCCAGTAGTAAATGGTCTACCCTGAAGCGCCTTTAAGTTATCTGGCAACTTATTGTACACGTTTATGCTCATATTGTAAGCGTTAATTTTATAAATATGCTTCCGACAACGAGGCTGATATAGAAGGTTTTGGTGACACTCTCTCTGATTTCTATGAAAAATATTCGTTCGTGGCTCAAAGAAATCTGGATGTTCTTTGACAAATACGCAGAGCCTAAAAATGTACATACATGCTAAGGGGAGTATATTAAGTTTTTTAAATATGGGCTTACAACTGGTCAAGTTAGAATCTCCAGTAATTGCGCGGACACATTTTTTCTGTACCTTGAATGCCCTTTCAACATCGACAGAGTTACCCCACAATATGATGCCATAATTTAAGATCGATGCAACATGTCCATAGTAGGCTGTAAGTGCAGCTTCTATTGAAACCGTTTTCCTTACTTGTCTCAAGGCAAATACGAAACGATCTAATCTGGAACATATTAAATAGATGTGTCCCTTCCAATTTAACCACTTATCTACAGTTAGCCCCAAAAAGCTAATACTATCTGTTTCTTTCAATTGGATATTATTGAAATTGATATTCAGTGAAACAGCATTAGCTTTATGAGATTGGAACTGCATAAACATCGTTTTGCTAATATTAATATGAAGATTGTTACTGATTGTCCAATTATTTACATCATCTAAAGCCCTATTTATACTAGCTTCATATAGGTTTGGATCTTCCCTTTTGATAATTATAGTGGTATCATCTGCAAAGAGTATACACTTCGGTCTTGATACCCGGGGAAGGTCGTTCACGCATATCAAGAACAGCAGCGGTCCTAGGTTGCTACCCTGAGGCACACCAGAGACCACCCCGCGATATGAAGATCTAAATGTTTTCCTTACAGTATGACTACCATCTTTTACTATTTTTTTTATCTCAGAGCATTGCAACCTGTTACCTAAATAATTTTTAAACCAATCATTAGAGTTAAAAACGAAAATAACAAATTTCAGCAATTACGAAACATACTCTACAGTCTAAGGTTTACAGCTAATAAAGCCACTAGTAAAATGCTCTTGTCACATGTTCTTTTTATCTCTTAGCTTTAACACCCCTGACTTGGTGTTGGTTTCATGATAGAAGTATGAAGAATGAATGTACTTACACCTAATTTCATTTCACGTAAAAAGGTGTTAAAAAACCGCTCTCTTTACGTGAGAGTAGGTATAACTACACTGCAACTGTATCACAAATTTATTCTGAATTGGAAGTTGGTATCTGGTTGAAGCCGTTTAGTTACCTAGGTAAATTAAATCGAATGGAATAATCCTATTTTTCGAATCCGAGTCTGCTATTTAAGTTTCTGAACGTTTTCGTATCTGTCAAGATAAAGTCGAATAACGCAAATGATATTTTATTTGTGATTTACTTTTTGTATTACTAAACTAGACTCTAATTTGTAAGTCATAGACATAGATATTAGTATGATTGAGTGGAGATGTTAATTGAATGTGCAGCAAAATAAGTGAAATTTTGTCAACACAATTTTAACTGTCAAATATGTGATTGTGTTGTTATTTAGGATTTCTAACTTATTTTATTTATTAAAGAAAACTATGATAAATTAGGTAAAATGACAGCGATTAAGTTAGAATTAGAGGCGGAGGACCTACTGGCGTGTAGAATTTGCCTCGCAACAGACACGAAACTTCTTGAAATCCGTGAGGAAAAATTAGAGGAGGCTTTTGCAGATATTTTCGGTATTCCTGTGAGTAAATTAATCCAAAAACCTTATTTAGTTTTTTTTATTACATCGATAGTCGTTCTACGTAAAATTAACATGAATTCGTAGTTTAAAATATGATATTATAGGTTACAAGCATATTTTTTTATGACTGTACCTCTAACTAACCATTAAGGTGTTGACCTTCTATCATCAGCTCAGTAATAGACTATAGACTTTAAGAAGGCTTTTGTAAAGCATGTCTTTATTAGAGTTGGTGACTATACATATAAATGACGGACAAAAGTATGGTCCTGTATAATAGGGTAAAGCTCCTAGCGTTCAAACCGCGCGATTCTAGCGTCAAAAAAACGGAAGAGCCAGTGTTTTTAATTGTGATCTAACTAGGATTTCACTCAGGAGTGGCTTTGGGGTACATAAAAATGCACATTCAACAATCATCTATTTGAATAATATTTGCAGAAATGGGAATGACGAAAAAAATGCTTTACAAATGCTGAATATTCACCCAATAATAGAAGTCTTTTTTATAGGTAACTGAGTAATATTTTTAAATGAAACATATATTTTATTACATTTATAATCCCCGGGAGTAATAAATTAAGTCATATCCAAATCTATATTAATATTACTTAAATTATTAATACAAACATATCAAAGCTCGATGGGACGAGACCGGGAATCGAGCCCGGTACCTCTGGATTGCCGGTCCAGTGTGTTAACCACTTTGCTACCCGAACTCCAAGCAACTTTTCGAATTTTTCCTTATGCTACGTGTTGATCTTTGCATGGTTTATTTGAAATAATATTACTTGAAATAAATTGCACATCCTAATCGGAACACTGAATGTCCCTGATAGCAAATATATTACTAGTAGCCTCGTGAGCTTTAAACCTCGTTTTGAAATGTCTGAAATTTATAATTTTTTACGTTTTCAACCCTCATATCTCTGCTATTGTCAAAAATTTCGAAAAACTGACACAACAAAAAAATATATATACTTAACAAACCTACTCCCAAAATTTCATGATACTTGCTTGAGATAGGTGGCCTGTAGGTGAAAACAGCTAGTAATCCTAACATATGAAGTTTTAGCAAAGCTGAAACAGATGTTTCCCTTTCTCAGTCAGTACATCTTCAAAACAGGAGAAGATTTTGTTAATTGTTTTTTTTAATGTCCATTCCGTTACTCAATTTTTTTTTTTTTTTTTTTATTTATATACCAAAAAAATATATACAATATTCATCTAGTATTGATTCTGTTTTCCTTAATTTCTTTAAATTTATCGCTATAATAATGTTCTAAGCCTATCAAATATTTTAATTTCTTATCTACCGGTAGAATTTTACATAAAGGGAAGAGTTTTTCATACTCTTTGTTACATTTTGTTTTTACATTCTTGCTAACAAGGAACTTTATCAGTCTTATTTGTAGTTTTTTTACATCCTTAATATAAGATATGAAGGTTCGTCCGTAAACAATTAATCCATAACTAAGTAATGAATCAGCAAGTGCATAATACACGACTCTCAGCGTTTTTTTATTTAACACTCCACTTAGCTGGTAGAACTTCCCTAGTACAGACCTTAACCTATTACACACGTCACTTACATGCGGCTTCCAGTTGAATTTCGTATAAGCAGTATCTGACTCCTCTCAAACATTTCAGTGGTCTCCTAGCGACGGGTTCCCGCAGCACGCATGCGAAGCCTGTGGGAGTCAACTCCGGCGCAGCGGCGAGCTCCGGGCGCGCGCCCGCGCCGCGCACGAGCTGCTGGAGAGGCTGCGGCTACAACATGACGTAGTAAGTTACTAGTATTCCTACTTAAGCCCATCAAGTTCGGTTGTAGCCCACACCATATCATATTGCGTATTTTAAGTCATCTTACTGGCACCAAAAAATTGGTAAATGACGTTGAAAGTCACTGAATATCAAGTAGGAAACAGGGTTCAATATTCTGCAAATTTCAAGTAATTTTCGCATAATAAAGCCAAAATATTTTCAAAGTTTTTTTGACCATGAGCATGTTGATGACATATCGCTATTGACATTTTATAATGCATATATTTGACGTATGCACATTATTGCCATATGAAAGCTGTTTGTAGCGCCACTATCTTAGGACGAAACCGCAGCTTATTAGGCTATAATTTATTTATCAGTGTGTACTCTTAATTTCGCCTTCTTTCAAACTTATTTTAGATCACAACCCACTGTATCCGTTCCGTGGACCGCACAGCGCTCCGCCTCACAGACGACAAGACGCACATACTCGTCGACTACCCGTCTATTGCGGACTACCCTGCTTTGACAAATTTCCACTACCCCGACTCATTGCCAGATAGCGACCGCGACGACAAAAGTGACGTTCAATCGGACAGTGTTGCCGATATGAAAATAGTAGAGGCGGTGGTAGAAAATGGTAGAAATAGCTTGGCTGAAGTGAAAATAGTAGAAACTGATGTGAACATTGTGGGAAATAGTGAAGTGAAAAAAGAGAAGCGGAGAAGGATTAAGAATGAAAACAAGAAGGTGATTAAGGTAAATTGCTTATTTGTTGTATAAATGTTACTACGTTTGTTTTGTTAGGGTTCCGTACCCAAAGGGTAAAAACGGGACCCTATTACTGAGACTTCGCTGTCCGTCCGTCCGTCTGTCACCAGGCTGTATCTCAAGAACGGTGATAGCTGGACAGTTAAAATTTTCACAGATGATGTATTTCTATTGCCGCTATAACAACAAATATTAAAAATAAAATAAAATAAATATTTAAGGGGGGCTCCCATACAACAGACTTGTTTTATGAACCCTTCATGCGCGAGTCGGACGCACTTGCTTAATTTTTTTTAGAAATATTGCAACAAATTTTAGCGAGTTATTCTTCTATTTACACCAACGTAATGTTTTTAACGCACTTGTTTTTGGATAACAAATTGTTTCTAATAATCCCGAAGAGTTAACGGCTTATGAAACAAAAAGTTTATGGCAAAAAATATGGCAAGTGATATATTTATGAGAAAATTAATTCGGGTAATCTCTTTTTATATCTTTTATTGGCTACATAATGATAATGTTTTATTTAAACCACGGATACAAAGATCAAAGCTAAAAGAAAAAAAAATCTTTATCTTTGATCATTGTATGAGTGGTTTAACTAAAAATTGTGGTGTGTATCCACATTTAAAAAATGAGACATTACATGTTTCATAAATGTATAAAGTTCTATTTGTTTTATTTTTGTGTCTGCATTCCTTTAGCCTCCGAGTAAGTATGTAATAAAGATTTGTAATGTTGGTAAAGGTAAAAGCGAAGCCAGAAGTCGAGTGGGTAGTGAAAAAGAAGCCGGTGAGGAAGAAAAAGGGATTCAAGCGGTACTTCATGTGCGACGAGGATTATATAAAATTCGAGGAGAAATACAACATTCAGGTCAGTGTCAAATTAGCAATAGATTGTTTAAAAAAAGAAAATCATTTATTCCTATCAACACAAACTCCTATAAGGTGTTTTATACAAAAATAGAAAACAACAAACTATACTTTTCAAAATACGTTATATACATTTCAGCTTGAATTTAGAAAAAGAACATAAACTACGACAGTTTTTAAAGGACTTCAAAAATTAAATCTCGTATACAATTTCCTATACAATTAATTAAATGAAAGTCTCATTGTAACCAGTGGTGTCGGAAATGTAATACATTTTTAGGGTTCCGTACCCAAAGGGACCCTATAACTGAGACTTCGCTGTCCGTCCGTCCGTCCGTCCGTCTGTCACCAGGCTGTATCTCAAGAACGGTGATAGCTAGACCGTTGAAATTTTCACAGATGATGTATTTCTATTGCCGCTATAACAATAAATACTAAAAGGGGGGCTCCCATACAACAAACTTGTTATAGATTATGGTACGGAACCCTTCATGCGCGAGTCAGACTCGTACTTGCCCAATTTATAATTTACGTTACATCCTTTGAGGGTAAAAAAATCATGCCTTTGTAAAGATGCCCTATCATACAGGTGATCAGGTTATCAGAGGAGGAGCAAGCCCTGGAGATGGAGGCGCGCCGCCGGGCCGACAGCTACCGGAACGCGCTGATGCGCTGCGAGAGATGCTGCAAGGGATTCCTGTCGGCGTTCACGTACGAGAACCATCTGAAAGTCCATGATCCGGTAAATATAGTAACTTTCTAATAATATTTCTACTTTTCTTGTCGTTTTCTTATGAGTTGGGACTGTGTCACTAGCCTCAGTTGTCATGGGGTAGTTTCCACTTGGAGTAGATGGTTTGCCTCAAGCTCTTGTATAACGTTTGTATTTCCAGATGCGATTCAGTACACAACAGATTTTGTATTTTTAGGCATCTACAGATAAAGAAAGAAAAATTAAAGCTTCAATTTATTTGGTTTAGGCGATATCGGGCCCGAACGAGTGCCGCTGGTGTGGCTGCCGCTTCAAGTGGCCCAACAACCTGCGCACGCACATGATCGAGGCGCACCAGCTCAAGTACGTGTGCAAGCAGTGCCAGCGCGTCGTCAAGGGGAGGTACGTGTTCTTACTTGACATGGCGCGGTCGGTAGGATCCAAATCTAATTTGGGAATCTTAAAACAAAACATGAAGAAGCATCTCTCGGGCCAGCATGGCAGTCAATTGAGAATACCGTTGGTTTCTTGTCAGTTGCCATTGCGACTTGGGCTCCCCTTTTTGCTTCCCATCAGGCGGAGTGGAGCCACTATGTTGTGCCAATAAAAGTGAAACGATTCCAAACGGAATCATCTCATTGGCCAGATCATGAAAACCTTAGGCATTTCATGAATCATCGTTATTTCATGGTTAGTCAAACATCCACCATATCGATCGAACTATTTGGAAAAATCCATTGCTCTGCGTTTGGGATAATTGGGTTCATGTAATAGGACTGAAACGTGGATTGTTGCAGACACGAGGCGCTGCTTCACGCGGAATTCCACGCTGGCAAAACGTGGGAGTGCGGGCACTGCGCGCGCACCTTCAAGTAAGATAGATAACTCCTCTAACGTGTATCAATTACCTAGTTATAATATAATTGTATTAGTTTTTAAGTATAATTTTCGTAAAAATGACTTACTGTTGAGTTTCATTCGGCTTTCTTCTCAACAGCGGTCTCCTCTTGCGAAATGCCGGTAGATTCACAATCTGACTTGTAAAAGTGTCCTTGTGGCCTACTTTATTATTTCATTTAATTTCACTCCGCGCTAGTTAGTAAGTCAATAGCGGTCATTGACGCCCCCTACCAAGAAACGTAACGTTGATGAACGACCCATTTATTTTGTGTTCAAATTATTATGGGGCGGAGTTGATGTTCCTTTTAGCTTGATTAAACAGTACTTACTTCTCTTCACTTTTATTTCTAGTTTTAATTATTGACAAAAACATATTTTTGTACTTTCTACGTGACGCCATATTTAGCAAAAGAGAGCCACAAATACAAAAATAGATGATTGGATGATAGCTCATTTTGCCAACATAACACAAATTTGCATGTTGCTGGCTAGTTTTTTGCTAAGAGGCGTCAGTGAAAGGTATTAATATGCTAAAAGGTTTAACGTGGACAAGGTTCCAGCTCAAACTATAGGAATGTAATCAACGAATGTCTCAGGAAGAAGTCGACGTTCTACACCCACGTGCGCATGAACCACGCGAGCACGGAGCCCGCGAACAGCACGTGCGAGAACTGCGGGGAGTCGTTTAAGGGTCCGCCGGGCTTGAAGCTGCATCAGATTAAGAAGGTTAGTGTAGGGTGCAGAGACACTGTTAAGACACGCCCTGTATGTAGTCACCCTTTATAAAGACACCGTGTATAATGCCAACCTGTATAAACGTAAACGACACCCCGCACCACAAGCGCTCCTTAAGAATGTCGGACTTTGACAGTTATTTAGTAATAAAATTTAGGGTTGAAAAGTATTTGCCCAATATAGACATTTAATACCATTGTTTTTATATGTAATATATAATAATTCCAATAAAAAAATAGGAATATTTATGTAAAAATCTTTGAAAAAAAGTCTGCTCCCCTATTCTTCGTCAATAGGCGTTGGTACTGGCCCCACCACCAAGTTATAGAGATTTTAGGAATGCACAAATATCTTCATTTTAATGTGCCAATTTGTGCGGGATGTGCCTCTTCGATTTTGGACTTATGAGTTAATGCATAAGTGGTCGGGCCAGAGCTAGAGCTCTAAAAGAAGTGATCAAGTGACGATATAATTATGTGTGTAGTGCAACAAGAACAGGAAGCCCGCGGAGACGCAGGGCGCGCGGCCTCGTGCGCCGGCGCTGGTTGCGCGCAAGGCGTTCATTTGCGAAGTCTGTGGCAAGAACTGCACTGTGAGTATTCAGCTGTATCAATATCAGTTGATGACAGCTTAAATCGGCTAGGTTGTATTTTTTTTATGTGACCTTTCTGCAAAATCAACTGTTTATGTGTAAAAAATACTGGGACTCCACTGATATGCTGCCCTTTATTAGTTCTTTTTTGTATTTCTGACCTTTATTCTCGGCTTCATGCGCCCTCTTAAGGAGGTTGGTTTGGTATTGCTTGTGGTGTCAGTGAGATCATGTGCCAGATTTCATATGTCTATTGAGCCGTTCTTTATATTTCAGACTTCTCTTTCTTACAGTCTCTTTGACAGTATCGATTTCTAGGTATTCATGAACTTCGTTATTTCTTATGAACCATGGTGAGTTTGTGATGGTTATCAAGACTTTGTTCGAAGTTTCGATGTAAGACTGACTGGCTGCTCCTCACAGCTCAAGGGTTTGAAGATTGATGTTTAAATTAACGTTTTATTTACCACAATTAGCTTTGTCTGCCTCTTCATTTCATCACTTAGTTTTGAATTTTAAGTTTGCATATGCGGTTAGTTTATTAGAGCTATACTTGTTAGCAATTTCTTTTAGGTATTCAAATATGTTGTATGTGTGTGTATGTGCACAGTCGCTGTCGATCCTGGCGGTTCATTTGCGCGCGCACACGGGCGACCGGCCGCACGCGTGCCCCGGCTGCCCGCTGCGGTTCGCCAAGAAAGACAACATGGAGAAACACCACCGAGTCGTGAGTACCATAAATAATTTATGTGTATTGACTCCTAGAATTACTTTTCGTCGAATATTTCATTTCGTATTTTTCGCATTTTTAGTGGCAACAATTTGAGGTTCTTATAAAACTAACCTAACGTAATCAATTGGATGTGCGAGAATTATGAAAAAATAATAGAAATACCTCAACTTAGTATCCCAGCCTAGTTCGAAATCTTATTTCAGTCTATTTTATTCATATGTGTTTTATGAAATAAATTCATTATTTTCCTTGCCTGGTGACCTGATACAGGTTCGCCCTAGCTCAGGCACCAGTCAATGCATAACTTGTGTACCTATTCATAAGAGCAATACTATAATTGACTGTAGTGGAGAAAATAAATATTTCTTACTTATTATTTTTCCACTAAGAGGCTATTCCTGTACCAAAATTAGTTAAAATGTGTCCAGCCGTTTCAGCGTGATGAGAGGACAACCGAAATTATGATCAACAGATGGCGCCAGGCTGGCATGGCGCCGCGCGCCCATACAACACAAAAGACGATCCTGAATCACGCTATTAAGATTTTTCCTGAAATCATGACCTCCATAGAAAACTGATTTTCAATACAAATCTAGAATTGTACAGGGTGTAACCGACAGCGTACCGAAAACGAAAACTGTAGTTTTAGACCATTATCACGAACTGAAAACGAGTGTTCATTTTCTCGGAAAACTCAAGGATAAGATTTTCCAAAATAAATTATAAAACTCGACGCGCAATGTATTGCGTCCAATTCTCTCGGGTGCAGACGCGCGGGGAGGGGAGCACGCGGCAAGCATCGACCGGTCTGGGCGCTCCCCAATCCACTCACGCGTCAGCGCAAAACATACCGTTACGCCAATGCGCATCGAATGACATGAATGAATGCAACCACAAAAACAACGCAACCACAGATCACAACTAGTGTACTACCTAACACCAATAACAACTGACCGACAAATTAAAACAGTCTAACAAAAGTTTCATTCAAGCAAGTAAAGCAAATAAAATGTGCGGGTAGGTAAACATTATTCATGCGTCCGACCGCAACCGACCGCGCCGTCCGGGCTGCGCGAGCGCACTGACTGGCCTGGCGGATCAACGACCGGCCAGTACCGTTATCTGCCCCACTCCACTCTCTGTGTTGTACCGTAAATCTTACATAATACTGTTTGTGATACATTGCGTGTTTTGCGGAAAATGCTATTTTCATGCGATTTTTCATGGAAAATTGTTACCGATAGAGTTCAATTCACGGAAAAATAAAGAAAAAATGAAAACTCGCTAGGAAGAATTCTCAAAGAAATTCCCACGATTTTCCAGGCCAGAATAATGGTCTGAAGCCATGGTTTCAGTTTTCGGTACACCGTCGGTTACACCCTGTATAATAGTATAGATAAAAAAAAATGTCTGCTCAGGTACACCTAGGCCAGCGGCCGCAAGTGGCATGCGGCGTGTGCGGCAAGCTGCTGGCGCATGCGGCGTCACTCAAGCTGCACGTCAACACGGTGCACCTCAAGCTGCCGGCGCCGCCGCGCGCGCCGCGCCCGCCGCGCAGCCGCAAGAAGTGCTGAGCCCCACCATACATCTGTAGCTACACCCCGAAACTCCGCCTGGGATATCGATCATCGCGTATATTCTTATTTCTTATAAAAGTGGAAATTACCGTCTAATTTTCTAACTACTAAAACTATTAAATATTAAAAAAAAGCCGTCTAAGAATCAGCATTGAAATGACGCCACCTTGTGGAAAAATTTACAGTCGCAATCTACAAAAAGTTATTACAATTTCCATACAAAATTCAGTCTTATAGTCCGACTGTATGAATCCTTGCGCTGTGACCAATTACTTTTCACGTACGCTCTTTTAGGACAAGGAACTTTTCAAATGGACTTTTAGTCATAAATTGAGATATTTCGAAAATTTTAGTAATATTACATTTTTTATCCTTTATTTGATTATATTGGTAAAGTCCCCTCTTCCGTCTATGTTTTATATACATACATTGTTTTAAAAACAAGAATTTCTAGTCATTTATTAATTTTAAAATTAATAAAATAGCGAGTTTATTGTTAATTTTAGAACACCTAATAAAAGTATTGTACCTAATAATTATATTTTTAAGTATAGTAATAAGTGATATAAATATAGTAAGGGATCGCATTTACTACAACATAATGAATAAAATAATCAGTGTATGACGTAAATAAACATTTTAACATTGCAAATGGCTATTCTTTATTAACCCGTCAATATTATCATCATCATCAGAAGATTTTATGAGTTATTTCTTGCGTGCCATAGAAATTTTTCAAAAATAAGTATTTCATGATAGTTAACTGGTCTATAGCAGACAAGTAACAAAATTAAAGATGTTGAATATTTCTACTGCGGATATAAAAAGAATGGAAAATGATTAAATAGTTTCTGCGAAGCCATTTTTTTTATTCTGCTATACATCATAAAAATAAAAATAACATTATTAATAAAAATTAGAAAACAAGAAATTAACAATCTAAATATAATAATAGAAATAAGCGTCTTTTTTCGCAGTTCATAGTAGAAATTTTACTTGCTTACCTGACAACACTGTACGTTATGCCAATTTCGTTATTTTTATCTTTTTTGGGACAACTTAGACGTAAGTTTGAATTTGATCTTTAAAAAATTGTATTAAAGTTCAAAAATAATGCACATTTTTGTGTATAATGCATTGCAAACCAAGTCTAACTAGCCAAATTACGTTACATGTCAGTTGACCTATAATGTTTACCTATCGATTTTATTTGTTATAAAGACTAAATAACATTAATCGCACAAAAATACAGTCTAAATGAGCTAGCAGTCTCAAAATGCTGGAAGGGCTCAAGCTGGAGACAGTGGATGAGTTACTAGCTTGTCGTATTTGCTTAGCGACTGATGTGAAATTGTACGGGATTATTGAACATGAACTGAACGAGTCTTTCATTGATATTACCGGCACTGCGGTAAGTAGAACCATGTTATTACACGTTAAAATATCTTAGATGTCTCCGTTTTATGTTTTGGTACCTTTTGATATGCAGTTTTAGTTATTATTATGGAAATTTATGGTATAACATACATTGGTATGAATGATAGCATTCTTAGGATATGTTCGTTTGATTTTTCGCTGTTTATGCAAATATCTAAATATTTTATATAGTTATGAATATAATGGATCCTTACGCTAATCATATTAATCCCAATGATGACTACAACCTTATTTTTAACAATACTTACAATATTAAAATTGTAAAAAAATTATGTCTGTATGTAAAAGATTTCCACTTGAGTAGAAATATATATTTCTGCAAAACTTTGGTCAAGTGAGCCTGGCCTGTAGGTATGTATGGACTCTAGAGATTCACAAATCATGTCACTTAAATGAAGGAGAACAATTTCATGTCTTACGATATATATCATGCATTTCGTACATGTCTTGCATTTATTTCAGGTTCATTTGAATGACGTGTCATAAGAAGTATTAAGAAAGTATATAAAATTGATACAAATAACATAGCTATTGGAAAAATATGACTTCTCTAAAAATTATCGACAAATAAAATTAGTTGGCTTAATTCCTTCTATAAGTATAACTTCATAATTACAAATAGCATTATTCAGTTCAGTTCATAGTGGTGAGTGGTTGCAAACAAAAGAGTATCACTAACTATTGAGCCAGCACTACGCTACCACTTACCCTTAAATCAGATTGATATTGCTCCTAATGAATACTAAATAATTAAATGAAATGTTATAGATCATTTCAAGGGCTTCTGATATCCGTGTTATACGCGTAAGATCCCGTACTACACGGACACGTCAAAGATATGTAGCTGTGTCTGCGTTCGGCTACGGATTGGTGGATATCGGCTCCGCTCGGGTATTGAAAGAAAGCTTGTGTCAAGCCGACAACGAACCGGATGTATCGGATCCGCAATTAAGTCACATAAGAAACGTGTAACACGGAGCTACGTATCTTAATTACTCGCATCCTAATTACACGTGCCGGACGGTCCAGATCTCCGTTGCCGTGTTACTCGGCAACGTAGATCCGGCTACGGGTACACGGACACGACCGCAAGCCATAATAATATCCGAGTGACATATTTATGATGTACATAATTTAACATACAATACAACAATACAACAATACTTTATTGCACACCAAAAAAGTTTACAAAAGGAAACAAGATAAATACAATTTATAAATAACGGTAGACAACAGGCGGTCTTATCGCTAAAGAGCGATCTCTTCCAGACAACCTTTGGGCAGTGTAATTGATGAAAATTTTAACTTAATACAGAGTAGGTGCAGCGAAAGTGGAAGGGAGCACATAACTAGATACTAACAGAAAACAAGTACGCATATGGGTAAATATACACATACATAAATAGATATACATAAACTTACACATACATACATATATATAAACAATAATATAAATAGACACTATGAACAGGCACACACTGGCTTGTGGGGTAGCTATACAAATTAGGTATATTTGTATAGAGTTAGGTAGCTAAGTAAGGTAAGTAAGTAAGGTAAGTTTGGTAATGTAATGTAATTGGTAGGTAAGTTAACTATCCAGCGTGTGTCTGCACAGACTGCGTACAGCTAAGGGTTGACTATGACTAGGGAGCCTACTGCCCTAAGTCCCTAACCTAACACCTTAACCTACGACTTGTAGCGGGAAATCTGTTACCAGGAGACCTAAGGTAACAGATGGATTCCTACGGGGAGGAACGGGGTGTCGGGGAGTGGTGGTTTTCTTACTGCCAGTCAACCAGGCTCAGTTGACCGATTAAGGGCTTGAGGGTGTCTTCGCCACAGTAAGAGGAGCTTAGTCTAAGGGGTTGGGTAAGAGAGGTAGTGAAACACCAACGGACAATTGGTATCTGATTTATTTTACTTCTTAACGCTATATATACAAATCTCACGAACAGCACACTACTATACATTTTCTTTGTCTACTGTACGTGTAAACTGCAAGCTGAGCTTGATCTCAATTCTTTATTTGCGTAAATGCATTGAGGTTGCTGATGCATGAATTCTGTTCTCTGAACATATTGGCGTCTCTCAGGGCAGCGGCTGTATTTGACGTAGCTCAGTCATCTCCAGGCTGCATCCGGGTTGCTCTGCGTCCTGTTGGCAGGGCCTGGCTCGCTGACGCTCGGGCTTCGGAGGAGCCCGTCTGGCGGGGCCGGGACGGGCGGGTGCTGGGGCGGGTCGGTTGCTGACCCTGGCTCGTACCCACATGATGACCTGAGGACCATAAAAAATAATTAATATCATAACTATAAACATTATTAATGATGAGGCGATGCTAGTTAGAAGCGAAAAATCGTGTTGTCTAACTCCGTCTGAAAAAAAGTTTCTTTATATTCTAAATGTTAAATTAGGTCTCTGGAATTGTCAAGCACTTCCTCATCTCTGTCCATGGTTTTTATTTATTTTGTTGACGTAGTTGTACTTATTGAAAGCTTCTATCCTTTTGCGTATATTTCTAGTAATACTATTAAACAACAACATTCAATTAATAAATTAGTTTGACGATGTATTTCGCTTGTGTTAGTTTGTTCTATTATTGTCGCGTGCCGCCCGGATCGTGTTACTGTCTACGGCAGACGCTATGTCTGGCGTAGCTCGGCTTATATTGCTGATTGCTACTGACGGACTGTCTGGTTCTCTATTATTCTGGGCGCACCTGTTTGTTATGGTGTCATATTCTGTTATAGGTAAAGGAATTACTGAATGCAACGCTCTCTTTAAACAGGTGCCTGACGACCTTTGTAATGTCAGCACTCTATTTATACCATCGCTGCCTATATGTGTTTCTTTTATTTTCGCAAGCGGCCACTTACTTGGCGTAATATTCTCATCTTTTATTAATACCACGGTTCCGATTTTTAGGTTCTCTTGGTTAAATTTCCATTTATATCTTTGTTGTAGCTGATGTAAATAGTCTTGTGTCCAACTTTTCCAAAAATCTCTCTTCATTTTCTGTATCAATTTCCATCTGTTTTGGAGGTCCATATTAGTTTTCTCTACCGGGTCAGGTATACCTACTGATTCTCGGCCTATTAAAAAATGGCTTGGCGTTAAGATCACGCTGTCGTTCACATTCTCACTTTGCGCGCATAATGGTCTGGAATTTAAACAAGCTTCTATCTGGCTCAGTAATGTTGATAACTCTTCATACGTTAAGGTTGTGTCTCCTATGACTCTCTTCAAGTGATGTTTCATAGATTTCACTCCGGCTTCCCAAATTCCGCCAAAGTGGGGCGCTAAGGGTGGCACAAAATGCCATTGTGTTCCTAAATTTGTTACTGCATTCTGGAACTGCGGTGACTGCGTTATTTGTAATATTTCTGCGTGCAGAAACTTGGCTGTCTTTATAAATGTCCCAGCATTATCAGAGTATGCGTGGTCCACGTGACCTCTCCTGGACTTAAATCTGGTGAAGGCGGCAATAAAGCTTTCCGTTGTCAAATCTCCTACTAACTCCAAATGTATAGCTTTTGTTGCCAGGCATACGAACACCGCTATGTATCCTTTAGTAGACTTATTTCCTCGTCCTTTGGTTGTTCTTACTTGAATTGGTCCCGCAAAATCAATCCCTGTGTGTGAAAACGGGTATGATGGATTCACTCTTGGTGCTGGTAGTTGACCCATTTTCTGGCACTGTGTACTTGCCTTGTATCGTATACATCGAACACATGCCTTTATGCAGGATTTGACCATTTTCTTAGCTCCTATGATCCAGTACTTCTGTCTTATGTATGTCAATGTTAGGTTATTCCCACCATGTAACGTTTTTTGATGTGCATCCCTGATAACTAACACTGATACATGGTGATTGTATGGTAATATTATTGGATGTCTCTGGTTGTACGGTAGATGTGAATGTTCCAATCTTCCACCTACACGCATTATCCCTTCTTCGGATATGAATGGATCTAAACTGGATATCGTACTATTCTTTTTTATGCAGTGTTCATTCTTTAATGCTTTGTATTCTTCGGATAGGTTCTCAATTTGGACGATCTTGACAATTTTCCATGTTGTTTGAATAAGTTCATTGTACGTTAGTTGATCCCTTTGTGCACTTCTTTGACTAACTCTGTAACAATATGACAGTACTCTTATCATCTGTTGAAAGTCCGAAAATCGGTCCCATATCTTCTCAGTTTTCGTTTCATCTTCTATCACAATATGATAACTGCTCTGTATTTCTTGACATACTTCCGGAATTGTTTTTGTAACGGGTAATCTTCGCTCTTGAAGCCACTTTGGACCTGTCCACCATAAATGATGGTTCTCTAGCTTGTTCGGTTCTATTCCTCTTGACAAAACATCTGCAGGATTGTCTGCGGTTCTCACGTGATTCCAATCTTTACTTGGTACCAACTTCTGGATTTCTGACACTCTATTGGCCACAAAAGTTTGCCATTTTCCTGCCTCTCCTTTTATCCATCCTAACGTACCTATCCGGCTCGAAGGACCATATGAACAGGCACACACTGGCTTGTGGGGTAGCTATACAAATTAGGTATATTTGTATAGAGTTAGGTAGCTAAGTAAGGTAAGTAAGTAAGGTAAGTTTGGTAATGTAATGTAATTGGTAGGTAAGTTAACTATCCAGCGTGTGTCTGCACAGACTGCGTACAGCTAAGGGTTGACTATGACTAGGGAGCCTACTGCCCTAAGTCCCTAACCTAACACCTTAACCTACGACTTGTAGCGGGAAATCTGTAACCAGGAGACCTAAGGTAACAGATGGATTCCTACGGGGAGGAACGGGGTGTCGGGGAGTGGTGGTTTTCTTACTGCCAGTCAACCAGGCTCAGTTGACCGATTAAGGGCTTGAGGGTGTCTTCGCCACAGTAAGAGGAGCTTAGTCTAAGGGGTTGGGTAAGAGAGGTAGTGAAACACCAACGGACAATTGGTATCTGATTTATTTTACTTCTTAACGCTATATATACAAATCTCACGTACAGCACACTACTATACATTTTCTTTGTCTACTGTACGTGTAAACTGCAAGCTGAGCTTGATCTCAATTCTTTATTTGCGTAAATGCATTGAGGTTGCTGATGCATGAATTCTGTTCTCTGAACACACTAGACATATATAAGAATCTTATATAACACAACGCAATACAATCAATTTTATTGTTCGAGAGATAGGTAATGTTCTTTAATCTTATTCTTAAATATAGACAGGGAATTAGCACTTCGCAATTCAACTGGGAGCGAGTAATAATATAATAATATGATTAGATAAAGTAAGACATTTGCATGCCAGATTTTTTTAGTGAGATATGTTTACTCTGTTATAAAATTTTATACCATCTCAAGTCTCAAGCAAATTAATTTAATTTAATTTCTTTTTTTTGTCAGCTATCATCATGGGACGGGTTCCCCCAACACGTGTGCGACGTGTGCCGCGTGCTGCTGCGGCGCGCCGCGGACCTGCGCGCGCGCAGTCGGCGGGCGCAGGACCAACTGAAGTTGATATTGCTGCATCACCACTGCGTGAGTACCCCCAGGGCCACCTGTACATACCCAGGGCGGTGAATTTGTAAATGTTTAATGAAATAATGAACTTTATTCTGCAAGTAGGCCACAAGGGCAATTTTACATGTCTGAGTCTACCGGCATTTTACAATTGGAGACCACTGTTGAGAAGAAACGCCGAAAGAAACTCAACAGTAAGTAATTATTTCAGAAAAGAACTTAACTATTACATTGATATGAACTTAACTATACGTAGTTCTACAAGAAAACATATTAAAAGTGTATTTTAAGACATAAATGAGGAAAAGTGTAAGAATAAAATAGAAACTACAAGAAAGCCGGACGGTCTATCACAATTTATGTACGTTTGATATGCTTTCTTATTAGAACTGTGTCCCTTAAACTAGTTAGGTACAATCTAAGAAGGAGTCGGCTACGCGGTTTTTGGTTTAAAGTTTTATTTACGAAAAAATAACTTACTCGTCGGGGATAGTGCAATACCGCGTAAGTAACAAGTGTAGATACGAATCAAAATTCAAACAAATACTAAGTATTTTATTGAAATGACAACTTTATCGACAGCTGTTATTTACGCGGTATTGCACTATCCCCGACGTACTGTTGAGTTTCTTTCGGCTTTCTTCTCAACAGCGGTCTCTTGGGGAATGCCGGTAGATTCACAATCTGATTTTTAAAAGTGCCCTTGTGGCTACTTACTGAGTAAATGATTTCATTTCATTTTATTTCAATGTCCCAGATCGCAGGTGTTTGGATTCCAGATCGCATAATAGGCATGACGGACAAACTTATTGAGCATGTGAATCAATTCCTTTTATTATTGGGATCAAATCTCTATATGGGACTAACTACACTTAGCCTGCTCTAAAAGTCAGAAATCACCGTCAAAGTTCAACATTCCTACGGACCGCTAACAACGCTCCATACAAATGGACCAGAGGCCATTTGTATGGAGCGTTTTTAGCGCTCAAATTGATCAAATTCGCGCTCAAATCGTCAATTCAAAAAACATTTCGGAAATACCATGGTCAAGAAAAATTAATGACAGTTCGTAGATCGTAATAGCACGGGCTATCGAAAATAATTAATTTCATGGTCATCCAAATATTGTACCAGCCTATTAAGGCTCTATCCCTTTAAAAATGCTGATTGTTTTAGACATTTTTCTCTATGATCAAACATGTTTCTTAACACACTATCAATGTAACTACCTAGAACAGGGCCATTGCGATTTATCGGTATATATTTGAAACCTCCAGTTTGAATTTTTTTGTTTCAAAACTACTCGACTTTGACAAAACTCATGCAGAAAACTGTTTTTTTTTTTTACTTATTTTCGACTGCAGATAGTGAAAGCATGAAATATGTGTTACTTTATAGAACTTAGACAAAAGTATTATTCACTTCAAAAAGTTGGTTAAAATTAAAACCATTAATACAAAGAACAAAGCTTAAAGAAAAATTGAAAAAGGAGCTATCTGGTGGAAAAGACCGTGAATCGAACCCGGTACCTCTGGATCACCGGTCCAGCGCGTTAACCACTTCGCTACCCTAGGTCGTTGGTTGAAATTATCAATACATTTCTCAGAATATAAAATAAAGGAAAAGGGCCCGTTAAGTCAAAGGGGGGTGTTGAGATTTGTTATTGTGTTATTTCTAGATAACGACAGACTTCATCCGCTCAGTGGACCGGCCGGCGGCGGGTCTAAGTCTCCCGATGGTCGTCGCGGCCTGCCCCGGCCCCGTCTACTACCATCATGAAGACTTGATTAAGGTTAGATTTTAGGGTTGCGTAACCAATGGGTAAAGAACCGGCAAGTGCGAGTCGGACTCGCGTACCAAGGGTTCCGTACAAGGGTCAATCAACTTTTTTCTGCTGCTTGTTGCCATGGTGATGTCCCCTGGGTTACTCTTTAAAATTACGTTTTTCGGCGGCAATATTCAAGACAAATGTTGTAATTGCAGCAGTTATAAGCCCATTCTTATTTAGAATATCTCTTGGAAATACCAATATTATAAATTATCAACACTTTTCTAAGAAGTTTACTCACCATTGTCTCCTGGGTGACGGGACAGAATAACAACAAGAAAATTTTAATCCACCCACAACTAAATTATTTTTGACTTTTTTTAGTTGTTGTTGTTATAGCGGTAACAAAATTATACTATATCTGTGAAAATTTCAACAGTCTAGCTGTCACGGTTCATGAGATACAGCCTTTTGACGAACGGTCGGACAGCGGGGGCTTAGTAATAGGATCCCGTTTTTACCCTTTCGGTACGGAATTCTAAAAACGGTACCCTATTACTACGACTCCGCTGTCCGCCGTCTGTCTGTCCGTTTCTCTCATGAACCGTTAGAAGAATAGTTAGACAATTGACGTTTTCTGTTGCCGCTATGACAACAAATACTAAAAAACAAAATTAAAAATATATTTAAGGGGGCTCCATGCAACAAACGTGATTGGTTGCGTTAACTTATTGTTTTTTTTTTGTTATTTCATTTATTATACACCATACATAAGCTGGTACTTATCTATTCTCCATATGCCAGCATTGCTGGTTAGATATGTCATTTGTGCTTATATATTTTTCATCCATCTATCTGTACCATATCTAAAGCAAATAAATAATTTCATTTCATACCGGTAAGATTTCAAGGTTCAATTATATTTTACCAATATTTAAAACCATGTTCTCATTTTAGTTGTTATCCTTAGGGTGAGTTCAAGACAGAGGTTAAGCAATGCCTATTGTTATAGGAGGAGATCCCCCTCCTGTCCCCTATCGCACCGCTGCTGTCCCCGTCCCCTCCCTCCCCTCCGCCCCCCTCCCCGCCCGCACCCTCCCCCTCCCCCTCCGCCGCGCTCAGCCCGAAGCTGGAGGACGACTCCAACGACGACGTGGCGCTCAGCGAACTGCAGTACCTCGGGCCGAAGAGGGAGAAGAAGAAGAAACCCGTGAGGAAACTCAAGGTAAGTAAATACATATATATAGGTAGTAATCGGGTCTCCGAGGTCACTCCCAGAAGTCGTCGGCAACATCAAGGGACTGCTAGGCTTTCTGGTAGAGTTGGGTTGGCAAGAGTAGTGCCAGCAACCCTTCACGCAAAATAGGCGCATTGTAAGACGTCGAGTTGCGGAAAACTAGCCCGCGATAACCTATAGGTAGTAATTGCGTAGCTCAAGGTAACTTTCCTTTGACATTCATACCTAGCTTACCTGACTATATCCGTATCGAGAAAATTTAATGCATATTTAAAAGAAAAAAAAAAACACTTATTAAATACACTGCCATAGTTTTATTTTTAAGTTGATACTGATTATAAAATATTTGGATGTTAAAAAGTCTTCCTGCAGACAAACTGTCGTAACAGTTTTGCAGGGGATTTGAACAAATTCATAAATAATAATAACATTTAGTAAGAAGAACGTGGGACCTAGAATGCTACCCTGAGGGACACCATAGTCGGCAAGCATTTAATTTTACACATGGTCGCCAATTTAAAATCTCTGCTTGCGTTTTTAAAAAAACGTTGAAACAAGTTTAGTTGATTTCCACGCATTTCAATGGTCTCAAGTTTATTAATAAGATTGGCATTATAAACTGTGTCGAACGCCTTAGCTGGATCCAAGAAAATTGGAAAACAAGCATTATTAGGGTACCATATAACAGATTTCTTCTCCTCAGTTAACTAGATAAATCTGATCTCCATAAAGGAAGCTTAAAGAAGAAGAAAGAAGTAAATAGAGCATGATGTCTATGATGCAAAAATGAGCATAGTTGTCATGATTTCAGGAAAAATCTTAATAGCGCGATGCGGGACCGTCTTTTGTTATGTATCGGCGCGCGGCATGCCAGTTTGGCGCCTTCAGTTCTGTTGTTCATAATTTCTTTGTCCTCTCATCAGGCCGAAACGGCTGGACAGATTTTAACCAATTTTGGTGCAGGGATAGCTGAACATTCAAAGATTGTTATAGGATACATTTACTCGACTGCGATAAAAAATGTTTTGCACAAACAAAGGTCACCTTCTAGTATGACTATGTGGTTCTTAGTGAGAAAAGGGACGGCCTGAAAACCAGCGCTGCGCACACGCTTGGCTGTCGCGGCACATGCTGTCCGCCCCTTGTTATTCTTGATTATTATTCCATGTAGGTACCTATTGTATTTTATGGTATGGCAATAAATGTTTCTTTATTTCTTTATTCTCTCTCTCTCTCTTCCTCTCTCCCTATATCTCTATTTCTTTCTGTCTTTCTTTCTGTCTTTCTTTCTTTCTCTCTTTCTTTCTTTCCTTCTTTCTTTCTTTTCTTTTTTTCATTAGTGTTTAATAAAAACGGCTCAGTAAAGTAACTATTACGCTATCTTCCCTCAGACGAAGAAAGTGAAAATGGAGAAAGCGAAGAAGGAGCGTCGGAAAACGGAGAAGATCCGCGACGAGGACTTCCCCGCGTTCGAGAGGGAGTACAACTTCGAGGTGGTCATACTCTCGCACGAGCAGCAGGTGCGTTGCGTCATTTACATTTTAAGATAGATAAAGAATCATTTATTGCACAATTAACAACAAACAATTGAAATATGGAACTGTGTTTACATAATGCATAAATTAACAGCGGACTGCGCACTAGGCCATGCCTGTATCGCGGGGAACCAGAATTACAATTTAATGTCATGGAACAAGTTAATTATTTTACAATATGAGATCAACCAATACAACATTAATTTACTAAATAAAGAATTTAATCGTCGGAATAATCCAAAGTACTGAGCCAGTTACAGAGAAGCTTTTTGGCTTTTTGATTTTACAAGCCTGACTACAAATATATGAGGATGCGTCATATTGCGTAATTTCACTGGCAATGCCATTCGTGGTGGTTTCTTAAGGCAAATATTTAAAAATATCCAAAGATAATGCCGAAAACCATTCACACTCGTGAACGTAATATTATAAATAAAGTGTACACGTGTTTACTACATGAAAAATAGTCGGGAAAAGAGTGCATCCCATTAAATGATTTCACGAGGTTACCATAGGGACATGACAGGTATTAAAACTAATGTCATTAAAGTGCGGTTGCGATTGGTTGAAAAATTGTGGCCATAAGAATCTTATAAATAGCACCCTCTTGACAATCCTCATATATTTTTGGTCAGGCTCTCAAATTGGTATTTTGGCGTCTATATTATTAAATTATTGACTCGCGACGAAAAAAGAGGCGTATTATACGTTTAATATGTGTATCTGTGTATAATATTTTCTTCGGTTCCCGCGACACACATTTAAATTAAACAATTTAAACGGATTATATCGCCTATATTTATTATTCAACCAGGAGTCAACTTTTGGCAACGGTATCTAAACGTCAGGGACGCTCAAATAATTAATATATGCGATATAAATTGTTTTATTGAAATGTGTATCTGTGTGTTTGTGTATTTGTGTGTCCGTCTGTGGCATAGCTCTCAAATGGATAGAGTAATTGGAGACAAAAGGATAGATCCGAGAAGACGAAGAAGGGGGAAGGGGGGGGGGGGCAACAATAGGTCAAATATGATCATATGATTTCTCGATGAGCCCTGACTGTTGTATTTTTATTTTTCCCTATAGGTGGACGACTTAGCGGCGCGCAAGGGGAAAGACAACTACATGAATTCCCAGTTCAAATGTGATAAATGCTTTAAAGGATTCTACACGGAGGCCACGCTAGCCAACCACAACGCTAAGCACCATGACGAGGTTAGTGCCGATGTTGTATATAAAGTTTATTGAAGATTTCAAATTTTTCAACCAACGTTTCAAATTTTCGGATTCGAACCCAAAACCGTCGGATCAGTGGGCAGTTGTATCTGCAAACAGCGCTGACCGCGTCGCAAATTGACAACATTTTAAATTTTCATTCTAAAATGTAGTATATCTAAAACTATGCCACAATGGAAAGGTTACTTTAGTCTGGTGTCTAATTAAAAAACTGTCCAAGTGCGAGTCTGACTCGCGCACCGACGGTTCCGTGCAAATTCTTATCACGTGTCAACTGCCCGGGTAAAGTTAAGTTTGCACCTGTTATGTATGGCGCCGCATACAAATGAGGTGCAAAGTTAACTTTATCTTTTTATAAGAATTATGATTGAATGTTTTGTTTGTCAGAGCGTGGGTCCGCACGTGTGCTCGCTGTGCCTGTGCCGGTTCCGCATCCCCGCCATCCTGCGCCGGCACCTCGCCACGCACCGCCTGCGCTTTGTGTGCCAGCACTGCGGCTTCACCGCCAGGGACAGGTGACCACAATATCATCATCATCATCATCATCATCATCATCATCATCCCCGCCATCCTGCGCCGGCACCTCGCCACGCACCGCCTGCGCTTCGTGTGCCAGCACTGCGGCTTCACCGCCAGGGACAGGTGACCACAATATCATCATCATCATCATCATCATCATCATCATCATCCCCGCCATCCTGCGCCGGCACCTCGCCACGCACCGCCTGCGCTTCGTGTGCCAGCACTGCGGCTTCACCGCCAGGGACAGGTGACCACAATATCATCATCATCATCATCATCATCATCATCCCCGCCATCCTGCGCCGGCACCTCGCCACGCACCGCCTGCGCTTCGTGTGCCAGCACTGCGGCTTCACCGCCAGGGACAGGTGACCACAATATCATCATCATCATCATCATCATCATCATCATCATCCCCGCCATCCTGCGCCGGCACCTCGCCACGCACCGCCTGCGCTTCGTGTGCCAGCACTGCGGCTTCACCGCCAGGGACAGGTGACCACAATATCATCATCATCATCATCATCATCCCCGCCATCCTGCGCCGGCACCTCGCCACGCACCGCCTGCGCTTCGTGTGCCAGCACTGCGGCTTCACCGCCAGGGACAGGTGACCACAATATCATCATCATCATCATCATCATCATCATCATCATCCCCGCCATCCTGCGCCGGCACCTCGCCACGCACCGCCTGCGCTTCGTGTGCCAGCACTGCGGCTTCACCGCCAGGGACAGGTGACCACAATATCATCATCATCATCATCATCATCATCCCCGCCATCCTGCGCCGGCACCTCGCCACGCACCGCCTGCGCTTCGTGTGCCAGCACTGCGGCTTCACCGCCAGGGACAGGTGACCACAATATCATCATCATCATCATCATCATCATCATCATCATCCCCGCCATCCTGCGCCGGCACCTCGCCACGCACCGTCTGCGCTTCGTGTGCCAGCACTGCGGCTTCACCGCCAGGGACAGGTGACCACAATATCATCATCATCATCATCATCATCATCCCCGCCATCCTGCGCCGGCACCTCGCCACGCACCGTCTGCGCTTCGTGTGCCAGCACTGCGGCTTCACCGCCAGGGACAGGTGACCACAATATCATCATCATCATCATCATCATCATCCCCGCCATCCTGCGCCGGCACCTCGCCACGCACCGTCTGCGCTTCGTGTGCCAGCACTGCGGCTTCACCGCCAGGGACAGGTGACCACAATATCATCATCATCATCATCATCATCATCCCCGCCATCCTGCGCCGGCACCTCGCCACGCACCGCCTGCGCTTCGTGTGCCAGCACTGCGGCTTCACCGCCAGGGACAGGTGACCACAATATCATCATCATCATCATCATCATCATCCCCGCCATCCTGCGCCGGCACCTCGCCACGCACCGCCTGCGCTTCGTGTGCCAGCACTGCGGCTTCACCGCCAGGGACAGGTGACCACAATATCATCATCATCATCATCATCATCATCATCATCCCCGCCATCCTGCGCCGGCACCTCGCCACGCACCGCCTGCGCTTCGTGTGCCAGCACTGCGGCTTCACCGCCAGGGACAGGTGACCACAATATCATCATCATCATCATCATCATCATCATCATCCCCGCCATCCTGCGCCGGCACCTCGCCACGCACCGCCTGCGCTTCGTGTGCCAGCACTGCGGCTTCACCGCCAGGGACAGGTGACCACAATATCACCATCATTATCATAATCACCATCATCATCATCTATTAAATAAGTTTTCATTAATAAATATTTAAATGTGTTTTTGTTTCCAAGTTTAGCTCCTCAGGAAGCTTTTGTTAACTTTGCGGGAGGCATTTGTCCAGCAGTGGACGTCTATCAGCTGATATGATGATGATGATTAACGTCCGATATGATTGCAGGTCGCACGCGATGACACACTCTAAGGAGCACAAGGGACTACGATACGAGTGCCAGTACTGCGGGGATACCTTTAAGTAAGTACTCTAGATAATCTGTAAAACATTTTCTATTAGTAGAGTTGCTAAGCCGCGAAATTGTGCGCATCGGGTTACGAGCATGAAATTTCCACCACAGATAGAACGTTCTGCGGTGATTATATTCAGATGTGGAGGGAAGTTAGTTTCGTCCTCTGTGTGGCGGGAGAACGGGGTGAATAGGACCAAGTAGAGCTTTATTTATTACTAACCAATTAAGGCCATTAGGGCTTGTGCGGTATCGTTTTATGACGTTTTAAGACTTTCGGCTTCTCAACAGCGGTCTCCTCTTGCGGTAGATTCACAATCTGACTTGTAAAAGTGCCTTGTTTGTGACTTACTGAATAAATTATTTCATTTAATTTCACTAATCGCCTCCCAGCCAGCTCCTTATCTCCTCCAGCTCTACCAGCATCAATCCCAGATTTACCGGAACACCCACAAATTCCGAAGTTTAATTTATCCGAATCCATCATAATTCCTAATTTTCATAATATCGAAAGCGCTATAACCCCAAACGATGATATTTGCTGTGGATGCAGGATGGTATGTGACACATTTTAATTACGTTAGATTAGGTTTATATGTAGGAGTATGTAGGTTTGTATGTTATCCCAAAAAAGTCAAAATATTTCACCAGAACATGGTTTTCGGAATTATGAAATTTCGGTGTTCGGACAAATGAAATGTCGGAGTTTTTTAGTGTAGCCCACATTTATATCGTAATGTCACAGGAAACGTTCAACATACGGCACGCACGTGCGCATCCAGCACCCGAACGAGAACAAGTCGTGCGACGTGTGCGGGGAGACCTTCCTCGGGGCCCTCGGGCTCGCGCTGCACAAGAAGAAGTCGCATCGACAGGTGAAACAACTCTCATAATATTTTCAGTAAACAAACAGGAACTTGTTGAAGTATTCATCTTTTGAATCCAGCTTTTAAAAAAAACTGTTGCTCAGATCCCAGCAAAGAAGTCAGGCGCACTTGTAAAACATAACATTGATGTAAAAGTTAGTTATGGCGCGACTGTCTGTTGTCTACAGCTGACTGGCGTTAAAGGTTTATGAAATTGGTGCCGTGACCAGGATATTTTTGTTTTTTTAATAACTATGATCCTCATTGGTGCCTTTGGAGATTATTGCTGGACATAGTCCACACGTCTTCAGCATCCAGTGACTAGACTTTTTATTTACTAAATACTTTCTTGTGACTAATGGTCAAGGTCCGGAATTCTTCATAGCAAAAATCAAACATCGATAGGGTTCGACCAAAATGTTTTATCGACTATCGATAAATAGTTTTCACTTAACGAAACATTGTTAAAGTAATGAAATCAGACTTTTTGATATATACAGTGGCGTTCAGCCAATAAGGGACATCATTATTTTATTCCATACAACTGCGTATAAAATATAACTTTTGATGAAAAATGTAAGATGCGATTGACCATTTTTATTATTAATAACATGAAGTATGGGTGCTTAAACGAGGTTTACTATAGGGAAAATAAAGTTTCTATAAAACTTGTACTCTAGAAACGAGACATGTTCAAATTAACACTTTTTACAACTTACAACTCCATACTTTAATAAATTAGAAACGGAATCCTACACATATGTCTATTTTCAAAAAAATATGTTTTACAGAAATTTCGTTTGCACTATACTAAAACTTGTTTAAACACGTGTACACCAGTTATCTATACTATTATAAAATACTAGATTTGTATTGAAATTATATAGTCACGATTTCAGGAAAAATCTTAATAGCGTGATGCACGGTCGTCATTTGTTTTGTATGGGCGCGCGGCGCCGTGCCTGCCTGGCGCCATCTGTTGGTCATAATTTTCTTTGTCCTCGGATCACGCCG
The DNA here is from genome assembly GCA_905147355.2 of Apotomis turbidana. Lineage (NCBI taxonomy): Eukaryota > Metazoa > Arthropoda > Insecta > Lepidoptera > Tortricidae > Apotomis > Apotomis turbidana. The sequence continues at coordinate 1,487,293 of LR990305.1, forward strand.
AAACGGCTGGACATATTTTAACCAATTTTGGTACAGGGATGGCATCCAAAGATGGTTATAGAATAGTTTTTATGCGTCACAGTAAATAAAAAATACGCGGACGAAGTTGCGGGCGTCTCTTAGTTAATAATAAAATTGGCAAACGTTGTTCATAGAATTTATAAAGTCATATTTTATATGCATTTGTATGGAATAAGATAATGATGTCGCTAATTAGCTGAACGCCAGTGTACCTATATATCCAAAAGCCTGATTTCATTACTTTAACGATGTTGCGTTAAGTGAAAATTATGTATCGACAGTCGATAAAACACTTTGGTCGAACCCTCTCAAAGTTTGACATTTGCTATGAAAAATTCCGGACCTTGCTAATGGTGAATACTTAAAAAAGTATTCTTGGAAAAGATACCATATTTTTAATATCCCGCCAGAAGCCTTTCTGTATTCATAGCCAAAAGTTAGATTTGTTTTAAAGCTTGATCGTACTGTCAATGATTACATTGGATATTTTGTCTACAGACTGTGGAGACCGGCGTGGCTCACTGTGAGATTTGCGGAGTGCGGTTTGAGAGCGAGTATGCGCGTGCGCGGCACCTGACACTCGCTGTTAAAGGCTGTCAACACACTAGGTAAGCTATCCCTACAACACTACGCTCTATCCACAAGATACGAAAGAGTTTGGGGCCAAGCTGATACAGATCCTTCGCTCGGTCGTTCAATCCGTGTTTAGTACATGACCATTATAGAAATTGAAGGAAAAGTTTTATTTATGGCTACCCACAAACACCGGTGAACTGGGACATTCACGAATCCATGGCCCTAATCTATTATGTGTCTATCTAATCTAATGTCTAATCTATTATGGTATTATTGTCGGCAGGGCGTGTTCGCTGTGCGGTGAGAACTTCAAGGATGACGAGGCGCTACACGAACACGTGCGCGAGCGGCACAGACAGCGCGAGACGCAGTGCCAGGAGGTATGCGCCTGTATTTTGCCTCTCCTATATATCACTTTAGCGAGTTACCTTTTATTTTTTTTAATATATCACTCTCGTGAATGCTTCATTCAGTTTCTTCAGTAATTCATGATTTAAATCTTATGTGTAGTGTGACATGACGTTCGCGAGCGAAGCGTCCCGGAGCGTGCATTACGAGCGCGTACATCTGAAGGTGAAGGTGCGGCGCTGTCTGCCCAAGACGGGAAGAAAATACGACAGATACGGTGACCACTTCATGTGCGAGATGTGCGGGAAAAAGTGTCAGGTAAATTACAATGTGGTGCCGTGACCAGGATATGAAAGGGATATAAAGAAGGGTATATACAAGTAGAACTAAATACTGGACTCTATTTGTTTAATACTCTACATTGATTTTACTTACATAACGCAAGCATGACTGGTCTTATCGCATGTCAAGAATTATCGGAATCTACAAATGTCAATTTGGAAATTGAATTTTGTTTCACAACGTAAATGTCATGAAATTAAGCTTCCGTCAACCGATATTTATCGATTGGTCAGCAGACATATGTCACTTATAAATAATTGGTGAAATAGGATCTAGATGGTATCATTCTTAATGAAAAAAATGTTTGAGTAGCGGAATGGTTTTAAAACTGAAAATATAATTGGGTAGACTTATGTAAATTACTGCAAGCCACGTAATCAAACAAACAACAGAACAAAGATGATTTTAGCCAGAAACATTTCTTTGTTGTAGACAAGAAAGATTATCTTTCGGTATCCGCTTCTTATACAAAGTCGAGTACGTCGTTACATTTTGGTGCCGTGACCAGGATGACTAGACAACATTACTGATTTATCTTGTTTGTTGCAGAACAACATCGCGCTGAAGTATCACATTCGATCTCACACCGGGGAGAAGCCGCACGCCTGCCCGCACTGCCCCAAGCACTACTCCACACCCGTCGCATTGCAGGTACACAAACATTAACATTCCGAAACCGGCCATGAACTTATGCCCATACATACTGACTCACTTTGTATTCTTTGACAGTTCATTTGCTTGGAAGAGCTGGCGTGGTTTGACTCTACCTAGTTGCATGCCGCTCTAATAGGCTACGCACCCTCTGGCATACAGTATGGCGTTGTTCCGTTCCATTTCGGCGCCCGCGTTGGCGTTTGCGAAAGCTTATTCAATCTTATGTTTGAGTTCGGTTTGTGGGTGCTGAAGGCACCGAAGTCTAGACTTTTTTCTTATTTATAATTTGTTTTGTAGGCAATATCACGTATGTTTACACACGGGTGACAAGCCTGCATCAATTAAACCATGTTACAAGTTTTTTACTTGGGTTTTTGACATTCTGCCCTGAAACCTCCCGAGGCGTGTTATTTAGTAGCAATTTTAACATTTTGTTTTGAATGAAATACTATGTCTAGTTACACACGGGCGACAATCCGCTGATATTCTATAAAAAATATAAACATTTTTTTTGGATTTGTTGGTACTGGCATAACATTATAATGCAACATAAAAAAATTGTTTTGTATGAAATACTACGTCGGCTAACACACGGACGGCAAGCCGTCGGCGTTAGCCATGACTCATTTACGCCGTATATTCCTGGTTGTGGGTGGTGTCCCGTCACGTGGCGCGTGATTGTTCGACATTAACATTATGTTTTGTATGCAGTACCACATCCGCTCGCACACGGGTGACAAGCCGCTGGCGTGCCCGCACTGCCCGCTGCGGTACGCCACCCACAAAGGATTGCAGGTACTTATTATTATTTCGTAAATAAGGGTTTGCATGCTAGAAAAGCGGGCGGTAAGTCGTAAATTACGCCCTAGGGTGGTAAGTAATTTTTATCACACTTTAAGGGCTTACATGCTAGAAAAGCGGGCGGTAAGTCGTATATTACGCCCTAGGGCGGTAAGTTAATTTTGTATTGACTACTATTTATTACTTGTTTTATTTCCTCCAAAGTGTGATGAAAACGTCGTACGTGACTCAGGTGTTATAGGAATTCCAAAGTCGTGTCATTAAAACCTTCGGCTTCGAGCTTCTATTAGACACTCGTTTGTAATTCCTCGTTTACCTCCCTGTAACGTACTATTAAAACTTCAGATAAACCATTTATACAAAGATCAAAATTGAAATTGTTTGCAACTGTATGTATGGCGCCGGATACAAATGAGGAGCAAAGTTAACGCAACCGATCACGTTTGTTGTATGGGAGCCGCACTTAAATATTTATTTTATTCTTTTTTTACTAAAAACAGAATCAAAGATATTTGTATTCATGGTTTAGAATCAAAGATCTTTGTATCAATGATTTAACAAATACAAGTTGGCAACAGAATTACATCACCTGTGAAATTACGACTATTTCGCTATCACGGTTTAAGAGATACAGCCTGGTGACAGATAGACAGCGGGGTCTTAGTAATAGGATCCCATTTTTACTGGGTACGGAAGCTTTAAAAAAAATAGTCATCAAAAAATTTTACCCTCTAGGATTTCTAATTCAACCCCAAAAAAACTACGACATATACGTCACTGTCAACATTGACAAAATTTAAATGACATCTGAGTTTGTTTCTTAGTTTGTAAATTATTGCACCAAATATTTTGAATACCTCAAGTACAATATCAGATTTTGTACCAAAAATCTTCGATGTTTAAGTTTTTATTATCTCCTCTCGTATTTATTGTAACAATTAATATATCTAATTATTTTGTTAAAACATAGAGTTAAAGTTACCAATTAATAAATTATCTTAGTTTGTTTAAAAAAGAATAATAAAAAATTGGGCAAGTGCGAGTCCGACTCGCGCACCGAGGGTTCCGTACAAACACTTTTCATCCTTAAGTGGTTAAGTTAAGTTTGCACCTGGTATGTATAGCGCCCCATACAAATGAGGTGCAAAGTTAACGCAACCAACCCGTTTGTTGTATGGGAGCCCCCCTTAAATATTTATTTTATTTTATTTTTAGTATTTGTTGTTATAGCGGCAATAGAAATACATCATCTGTGAAAATTTCAACTGTCTAGCTATCACCGTTTTTGAGATACAGCCTGGTGACAGACGGACGGACGGACGGACGGACAGCGAAGTCTCAGTAATAGGGTCCCGTTTTTACCCTTTGGGTACGGAACCCTAAAAAGGATTTTACTATTGTAAAAATATTTTACTGTAGTGGCAACCTTGTGGTAGTTTTTTTGGGCTTGAATTATAAATCGTAGTATAAACACTAGACTAGACTGGACTGAATAGTTATATTTTGTGCGCAGACGCACCTGCTGAAGCACACGGGCGAGAGGCCGTTCAAGTGCGAGTTGTGCGGGAAAGCCTTCACACAGAAGACTATGCTGCAGAAACACAAGACTGTAAGTATTTTATTACGTCACAGGGGCAACGTTTGATAAACGAAATACAGAAAAGTAATAAAATTGTAGTCATAAAAATATGAAATGCCGTCCATACTAGTCACGCTCTTTTATAATGGGACCTTTTCAAATTGATTTATCAAACATAAATTGGGATATTTGTATACCATCTTTTTATCGATTCATATTTTTTATGTTGTAATACCACATTTTTATTTTTATAAATAATGACACAAAGGTAAATTAAGAAAGAAAAATTGAATGCGATCCACTACAATCCAAGCGGGATTTATGCTAATTGTCGTGGAATGCGCCGGAAACGCAGAGGTCGCGGGTTCAAATCCCGCTTGGATTGTAGTGGATCGCATTCAATTTTTCTTTCTTAATTTACCTTTGTGTCATTATTCATAGTCAAAATGCTCGGTTAATAAAATGAAATTTTGACAATAGGGGTGCCGCCTGGGTTAAACATAATTCTATTTATTTCGTCAGTTACAATATTGAAAAATATTAGGCACGTAATTTTTGCTTTATCAAATTAATAGAAATTGACAAAGGTAGAGACGATCAAAGTTCTGGAGTTAGTGACGTCGCTTGTAAGTGAAAACTGATACCCACAAGTGTCGTCACGCAAAATTTCAAAGCTCTGTATAATCGTAATTTTTTTGTTTTATAATAAAAAAAATGTGTGTATTATATTTTAATAATCTAACTGATGGACTAAACAGTTTTTTCTAGTCCGGTTCCCTATTGTACAACTAGGTTGCAGTTTGCAATTGTGTGGAACTACTTTTTCTTGCTGTTATTCTTCCCCATGACCCAGCGGACAATAGTATTTAAACTCTTAAGAGAAGTGTTGATAATTTATATTACTGGTATTGTCAGGAGATAGTCTACATAAAATGGGCTTATAACCTTAAATTACAAAGCCTTTGCTAAATATAACCACGGAAAATAGTAGTTTTAAAAAGTGACGCAGGGGACATCACCGTGGCAGAAAATAGTTGTTTTTTTTTTCTCCCCAGTTAATTATTTTTCCTCCCCAGGTCCACACAGGGGAGAAGCCGTTCTCGTGCGAGATTTGCGGCAAGGCGTTCACGCAGTCGGGTTCCGTGCACACGCACGTGAAGTACGTGCACAAGAAGCTGCCCGCGCCGCCACGGAACCGCGGCAAGCGGGAGAAACCCGACTGACACGCGTACTAGTCTGAGATACCTAACTGACATACATACCTGAGAAAGAGAACCCCAACTGACATAAGCGGGCTCGCCTCAGGGCTAGATCCAACGTGTTGTCATGCGGGCCGCATGCTTGTTGCTTGAAAAAAAAAATGGAAACATACTTATTTCAAATTCAAATTCAAAATTTCTTTATACAAGACAACAGTGGTCCATGATCCTCGCCTTTGGCTTGGCCCTGTAAGCCCTCACACTCGTCTACTATCCTGACACTGACTGCCTGACATGTGTATTATAGAATTATTGTAATTAAAGATCTTCCATTATTTTTACATTTTAAGCTATACTTACATAAATACTAAGAAATCCTCATTTGCGATTATGTTGCGAATTATTATTAAGAGGCCTTATTCCTTTTAAAATGCTGATTGTCTTAGACATTTTTCTCTATGGTCAAACATGTTTCTTATCATATTATGTTTTATTTTCTCCAAAGTCTGATGAAAAACGTCGTACGTGACTCAGGTGTAAATTAATTCCAAACTCGTGTCATTAAAAAAATAAGGCCTCTTATTGACGAAAATATAACGAGCCGATTTGGAAAATTCTTTTTTTGTTTGAAAGAGTATACTTTCTAGTTGGTCCCTTGGTCATGTAACATAACTTTGTTACGATGACGTCGGCTATTTTTTGTTAAAAAGTGATTATAGTGTCACAAAATGAAGTAAACTGAAGGAAAATGCATGTTCATACAAATCAACAACGACACTGAAGTGTACCTATACCACTTAAAGCATCCAAATATCCGATCCCTGCTCATGTACCGTTTTTGGTACGACAATGTGCGAGAATCTTATTAGTTTAGAATATTGTTAAAACTGGGTCACAAATAATTAAAAAAATAACAGTTTTTGCCTTTTTGGTTTCCTTGTATTGTATTTTGACTTTATTTAGTGAATTTAGAACGGATGGAATTATAATTTAATATTTTATAAATGAAACAACGATACCAATTAACTGAACTTTAATGACGGATGACAGATTAGTATACAGACAACGTAAAATTTGTGTACGCAGATGCTAGGGTTTTGAGTCAGCTTGCAATGAACTATTTGAACATCCTCCCATTCAATGCAAACCCATTGCTGTGGCACATTCTTCAATCTTTCTTATGCGTAGTGGCTTGTTAGGATATCAGCTACCATAATTTCAGTCCCAATATAGTAGACTTAAATTTCCTTGACAGCAACTTTTTCACGAAGAAAATGTTAGTCTGTATGATATTTAAACAAACATTCACAGTTTCTGTAAATTGGTAGAAATCGATTAAATCGATAAATTTATAACCTAAAGAAAGAACTAAAACAAACTATTATTTTACATAGAAAGCTCCAGTGAGTCGGACGGCTCGTAGCTCAGAAAAATATTGATTTACACAAAATGAACAAAAATACATTCAGGTTTGAAAAAAAATTCGTCGATAAAATCGATTTGATCAACCATTCATAATCGTTAGATTTGGCAAACAATATGTCTTTGCTACATCACTACAAACATCAGCAGAGAACTGTCAAATGTTTGTTTAAATATCATACAGACTGTAATAGCACTTTGTTTATCACAGTAAATGACAGTCGCCAAAGTCCCAACACGATTATGCAGTTTAGACTCCGAGTATCTTAACCACATTGCCTCTTGTACAGCAGTGGCTAATGACATGAGCTCGGCCCCCATAGTTGATAGAGCGACCGTTTTTTGACGTTTGGAACACCATGATATTGTTCCACCCTGAAATAAAAAAGTGTAGCCGGAACAGGATATCCGGCTGTCAACATCCGAGGCCCAATCAGAATCGGAGTAACCATGGGCCCTTTGTTCTTCTTCATTTTGATTAAATGTGAGTTTTAAATCCTTCGTCCCCTATAAAACAAATATCAGGGCGGGTTCCCTGAGATAGAGCAAACTTCCAATTGCTTCTTGATATGGTATATTTGTAGCTACATTTTTCTCTTCTCCAGTACTAGATAAATTAATATTTGGGTCACAGGGTGAATGAACCTTTTAACAGTCGGCCATCTTGAGTCTGTAAAATTCGTTCAATATACGCAGTTTGATCAATACTTATATGACTTCTTGCTAAATTTTGTTTGATTCTCCAACCAATAAAATGATGTACTGGTCCTAGTTCCTTCATATCACTGACTTTTTGACTTCTCAATTGTTGTTTAACTTCTTCTCCTTTCATCTTGTTATTATGAAATAATAATACATTATCAACATAAATCAGTACATATGTATAAAATATTATCATTGTTGATGTTATAGTAAATACAGGGATCTACAGATGAAGATTTTAATCCCAGCCCCTTTAACACAGATGTAAGTTTCAAATTCCATTGGCGGCTCGCCTGCGTTAAACCATAAATGGATTTATTCAGTTTGCAAACGTCGTCTCCATGCTCATAGGAAGGCGGCTGAGTCATGTATATTTCCGTATCTATGCCCCCTTGTAGAAAAGCAGTTCTGCATCCAGCTGCTCGATAAATAAATTATATTTTACTGACATAGCAAGCAGATATCTGATGGATGTGTGCCGAGCAACTGGAGAATATACTTCGGTATATTCTGTTCCTTTCTTTTGAATGAATCCTTTTATGACTAACCTTGCTTTATATCTCACAGGCTGTCCATTCGCGTCAGTTTTGATTTTATATATACATGCAAGGGATAGCTCTCTTATTTTCTGGTAGCCTCGTAAGCTTCCATGTATTGTAGTGCAGGAGGGACTCATATTCACTATTCATGGCGTTTTTCCATTCTTTCGCATTTGAGTCTTTAAGAGCCTCTTCTACCGACTCAGGCTCTTTCACCAGTAAGGCTATTGCTTGCTTTGATGTACTCGGACTATCTTGATGACAGATATGTAGTGGGTTTATTTCTCGGTCGCAATGTTATGTTACGAGATGGCATGCCGCTGAGAGTTTTATCTGGCTGATATTCATCTTCTGCATTGGAGTAATAGTGCTCGTTACAGTCATCAGACAATAGTTCTTTTCAATCTCTTCTACTCAAAAATAGTTCTTGAGAACTCGGTGTCTCTGCTCCAGAGGCAGACTCATTTTTAACCGACTTCAAAAAAAGGAGGAGGTTCTCGAACTATTTTTTTTTTTTTTTGTGTGTATGTTACTCGATATCTCCGAGAACCGTGAACCGATTTTCAATTTTTTTTTTTTATCGAAAGGGTATAACTCCGAATTGGTCCCGTTGGCACTAAGTCGGGATCTGATGATGGAATCTTGGAGAAATCGAGGGAACTCTTCAAATGTTATAGGGACATGTACGGCGCTTTCGGTAATTTATTAGTTTTACTGAAGTCGGTTCTATTTTTTGTTAAAATTTTACTTGTCTTCTTTGGCACATGATGAATCAGCTGCAAAATCGTGCATTTCTTGCAAGTCAGACAATGGCATTATTACACTGGTATTTTTTACTGTATGTTCCAGAAAAACAATATATCTGCTTTTACATATTTGTCTTTTGTTCACATCATAGAATCTATACCCTTTCGTATCTTCACAGTAACCAAGAAATATCATTTTGGTTGCTTTTGGGTCCCATTTCTTCCTCCTCTCCTTCGGTACATGAACCATGGCTTGACAGACAAATATTTTCATATTGTTAATATTAGGTTTCATACCAGACCACATTTCATAGGGCGTCTTGTAATCTAAAGTCCGGTGTAGGGAGCAATTTACTATGTAGGTTGCTGCAGATACGGCCTCTCCCCAGAAGGTTCTCTCTAGCCTGGAATTTAAAATGAAACATTTGGCCTTTTCAATTAGGGTACGCTTCATTCTTTCTGCCAAACCATTTTGTTCCGGTGTGTATGGATTTGTCGCTTAATGTTTTATTCCAGATTTCTTTAAAAAGCACTGAAATTCATTATTAATGTATTCCTTGCCATTGTCTGTTCGGAGCCTTGGTATTTTTGTTAGTCTCATTTTCTACTATTTTTTTTAAATTCCTTAAACGATGATTCTTTTTTTTTGTATTTTTAATAATGCCGGTTGTTGTGCCAATCAATGATGGCAGCAGTCAAGATTGAGATTGATATTGACTCATATGCCGTGGTTGGGAAGAGCCTCGACCAAATTTAAGCATGGATTTCGAAAAAGTTGCGGTACACAAACCGAAGGACGAGGTGGCAGTGGCACTACGCGTAGAAGAGGAGGAGAAAAGGTTCGCTGACCTGGTGAACTTATACCAGGTCACTGAACCAAAACTAAATTTCCGTCCATCCTTTTGGCATTTAAAAGCGCCACCGCCGCCACCTCAGTCGTCCAGTGCGACTGCTAGCACACCAGTAGCGGTAGCCCCACCCACGCCTGCAGGGTCTTCTAGCTCGACTGCTGGCGCGCCCACCACCAGTAACCCTGGCCCGATATCAGTTCCCGGTCCCTCATCCTCCTCCATCCCGCACACCGCCCCGTCAAAAGGAAACCCTAAAAAGGAATCGTTTTCGGTGAAGGAGGATGCTCTCAAATCCCCTTCGCCTGAGGCGGTCCATAGGGAAGAAGGTTTGGGAGGATGCAAAAATATATTTAGCGGGAACTGGAAAACCGGTCCGTGGTCTCCCGCTGCCGTAAGTTGGCTAAGCATTTTGCGCATATTCTGAATGAAACTTACGACATGCGGCTGGAAAGGGCAAGGGAGTACAGATTTTTTTTTAAATAATTGATCATTATGGTTCCTTTTATCTAATTGAATCGCGAAACTTTCACGGTAAAATCCCAATTTTATTATTTCAGAAGCGAAGCCAGTAAGGCCATAACCTATTGTATTTTGACTTTATTTAGTGAATTTAGAACGGATGGAATTATAATTTAATATTAAATTGAGGAAAATTTTGCAGTGTAGTTTGCCTTATTTTCTTCGAATACCTTCCTCCATCATAATTCATAATTCATAATTATTTATTTCCTTTCAATTGAATACATTCCTTCAATTGCTCAAAGGTTAACTGGAGAAGATCCCATTTGATAAGTTCATCGGTGTACATGTTTTATTTGATATGAATGTACATATTTATAACCAGTTTCTGTATACATTAAGTATTTCATACACTCATACATACAAATTTCAGATCTGCAGTTTATAGATTGATCTTTAAAACCAAGGCTTTTCGGCTGAAATAATAATTTAAATATCTTCCAAAAACTGTATCTACCTTATTGTCTAGTAAATTGGCCCATAAAGTTTATTTTGATTTTGATGGACAAATTAATGTAAGTATTATATTGTATAAATGATTCTTAGAAGACACTTATTTTATTTGGCAAACTTAGCATAATATTATTAATTTACATAGATTATAATTTATAAGTATTTATAATTGTACAAAGGAGTATTTGTAATTGTAAGGAAATATACAGTTATGTAAAAATGTTTGTTGTTTTATTAACAGAGGAAAGGATGTTTCTTTTAAAAAGCTTGAGTTTTGGTTATTAGGAACGACCCTCATTTACCTCTCATTCCTGGAAACAAGATATTTTTTGGGGTTCCGTACCCAAAGGGTAAAAAACGGGACCCTATTACTAAGACTCCGCTGTCCCCGTCCGTCTGTTTATCTGTCTGTCTGCTCGTCTGTCACCAAGCTGTATCTCATGAACAAGATACAGTTGAAATTTTCATAGATGATGTATTTCTGTTGCCGCTATAACAACGAATACTAAAAACAGAATAAAATAAATATTAAAGTGGGGCTCCCATACAACAAACGCGATCGGTTGCGTTAAGTTTGCACCTCATTTGTGTGCGGTGCCATACATGCCAGGTGCAAACTTAACCCAGCCAGTTAGGACGGGAAGCGTTTGTACAGAACCCTCGGTGCGCGAGTGCGACTCGCACTTGGTGTTTTATGTAGCTTTTAAAAAGACCAAAGGCCTTGTACGGGTTTTACATGGAAATTTAGCTACAGGAAATTAAGTTACAGTTAACTTGCAATGTATGTATGTACCTAACTATGTTTGTTCGGGTGGAGTCTTGCAACTCAATTTTGAAGCAGATATGTTCAACCGATTGACCTGACATTTTGAACGCCAACTTAACTTTGACGACAATACAATAATATGGTACCATGGGGCTGGTCTGATGATGGAGCCGGAAGGTGGTCCTAGAAACTGTAGTAGATAAAGCAATCCTACCGAGTTTCGAGTCTTTAGAATCGTCTCAGTGAACAATTCGCCAACAAACTGCATTGCAGTATGGCGAAACATATAAAGTTTGTAATTTTTTTTGTATAATAAATAAAAAAAAAACAAAAAAATTGATTGATGTTCAAAGAAAAGTACAGTCGGCTATAGGTACTCGTAAAAGCTTGTCACAAAAATGAATTTTTTGACAGAAACTTACTTGGCAGAGGTGCTGCTGAGGGTGAGGAGACAACCTCACACAAATCGATCTAGTCCCACAGTAAGCTCTAAGTAGGCTTGTGTTATGGACACTAGACTACAATATACAGATAAATACATATAACATCCATGACTCAGTAACACTTCGAGTTCATTACACAAATATTTGACCTTGCCAGGATGCCAACCCAGGGCCGCCGGCTCAGTAAGTCAGCTGCACCACAGCTGCACTAAATTACGATAAAACTATTTTTACTGTTTACAAAATTTTCCTATATTGCTCTAAAGAGATTTATTTGGGAGCACGCGCGCGTTTGGTTGCGTTCTAATCACAATTAAGAGGCCTTATTCCTTTTAAAAAATATTTTTTTCATATTATGACAAATATATTGATAATTTCAACCAACTTTTTGAAATGAATTATACTTTTCCCTGAGTTCTAGGTATAGTGACATAGCTATTTCATGCTTTCATTGCGTGCAGTCGAAAATAAGTTGAAAAAACTAATTTTCCGCGTGAATTTTGTCAATTTCGAGTAGTTTTTGTAACAAAAATTATCAATGAAAAATTCTAATTGTAGGTACAATACAATACAATACAATACAATACAATACAATACAATACAATACAATACAATACAATACAATACAATACAAGTACTCTTTATTGCACACCTCATAAAATATACAGGAGAAATACAATGCAAGACATTACAATTAGAGGTAAACAACAGGCGGTCTTATCGCTAAAGAGCGATCTCTTCCAGACAACCTTTGGGTAGTGGAGAACTTGAAAAATAAGATTTTGTTATTAGGCGGTGCAAAAATCGGACCTACATTTAGACCAATTAGATACAAATAGACCTGATAAAACCGCACATGTTTACGTTAAACCAACCCAAAGATCCAGTAGGCACTCTTAGAACCCATCATCGTAAAAATCGCGCCAGGTCCGTCCTATTTTGAACGTATTTATTAAAAGTTGATTGTGAAATAAGTACAAATACCTTGAAGTAGTTTCCCTTTCGTTGGTGTGGGCAACCCTAGGAGTATGACACGCCCCACAGAAACTACAACCAACAGCGTCGCACGTCATTCAAAATTACCAATTAGATACTACCAAAAGAGCAAGTAGGTAACAAAAGAGTGCGGCTTCGGTAGTGTCTCTGTTGTTGTCTGAATTGCTTAATCGCTTGGCGTACAAAAGGTAAAAACAATGACATAGTTAGATATACATTGATGCAGCCTCTTTTCAAGTAACCCTATCCATTACTACCCTGTAAATATTTAAACAGGTACCTACGCTCCCCGGCCGCGCCATAATGCCTCTCTGACTTCCGCTTTTTTCGGGCAATTCGGCGCGCTATCGTAACCAGCCGCATTAGTCGGTCGCTTGACCTCGCACACACGATATCGCATCGTGGTTTCACCTTATCCATACTAATCCATACTAATATTATAAATGCGAAAGTGTGTCTGTCTGTCTGTTACCTCTTCACGCTTAAACCGCTGAATCGATTTTGATGAAATTTGGCATGGAGATACTTTAAGATCCGAGGAAGGACATAGGATAGTTTTCATCCGGGAAATTATCCCTAAAAAGATTGAAAAGTGAGTAAGTAATTCATGATGACATTGATGACCCTGTAGAAAATGTAACGATTAGACCAAAAGGACAATTGCTCTTACATTTGCTTAGGCGCTTTGGTGGATATCTATCGTGTTGTACGAGGTTGCTTCCATACTTCCAAATTCCACGCGGACGTAGTCGCGGGCAAAAGCTAGTATAATATAATATTACCTACTAATATTATATAGAGGCGAATGTTTGTAAGTGTGTTTATGTGTAGGTAATGTTTGTTAGGTACTTCACGCTCAAACGGCTGGACTAAATTGGATGCATTTTCCAAAGTCAAACCGTGAAAACAGTTTTGTGGGACGATGTACCTAGTGTTATGAACTTGACATTTGAATAAATATATAAATAAATAAATAAAAAAGGTTGTCTGGAAGAGATCGCTCTGTAGCGATAAGACCGCCTATTGTCTACCATTTATAAATTAAGGTTTCAATTGTAATATTTTTCTTGTTGTTGTTCAATACAGATTTGTTGTATTGTATTGCATTGTAAATAATGAAGGGAGCTGACACTCTGGATTAACACAAAGGCCACTTTTATCCCTTAAAATATAAGTAGAGTTCCCGGGCAACACCGCGCGGCGCCGCTTGTATAATATATACCTTATATTATAATATAAGGTAAGGTGCGGTAAGAGTAGGTAACATAGTTTATTGTCTAATGGGGTAAGGTAAGACTAACCGTTAGTTTAGCATTTTTGAACGGCTAAGGAGCCTGACAACGGACTGACGGCGATTGAAAAGACATGAAATATACCCCGGCTTGCCCTGAGCTTGTGTTTGACGCCACGCCACTGCCACAGAAGGCTCTCTCTGATGTCTGATCTTCGCATAGTCGCCGGATAAATACCTAACTGAATAGTACAATACAACAATACTTTATTGCACTTACACACCAAAATATAGTTTACAAAAGGAAACAAAACAAATACAATGTTTAAATTGCGGTAGACAACAGGCGGCCTTATCGCTAAAAAGAGATCTCTTCCAGACAACCTTTCGGTACCTACTTAGTGAAATTGTTGAAAACTTAATATGAAATGAAATGAAATAATTTATTCAGTAAGTAGGCCACAAGGGCACTTTTACAAGTCAGATTGTGAATCTACGGGCATTTCGCAAGAGGAGACCGCTGTTGAGAAGAAAGCCGAAAGTAACTCAACAGTATAAGTAATTTTTTCAATATACGTATACGTATTGCTTAGCTACCAAATTTAAGCGAACTGTATTATATAGATATATACATTTGATGCAGCCTTATCTCAGTTAACCCTCTATCCATTACTGCCCTGTAAATATTTAACCAGCCACGCCCCCCGGCTACGCCCACCCTCGCCCCGCCCACGGCCGCCGGCCACGCCTCCGAGCGCAGATCGCCCCCGCCTCCCGAGCAGAGCGGACGTGTTCAAGTGAAGTGTAGTGAAGTGAAAAGTAAAGTGAAGTGTAGTTGCAGTGTCGAAGAAACGGTAAGTTTTTCTCGAAGAATTTAATATACTCGTAGTACTAGCGACCCGCTCCGTCTTCGCACGGGTGCAATGCTGATAAATTATGCATGTGTAACATATAAACCTTCCTCTTGAATCACTCTATCTATAAAAAAACGCATAAAAATTCGTTGCGTATTTTTAAAGATCTAAGCATACCTACATATATTATATTGACTGTTTGCCTATCTCTCTCTATTTTGGTTTTTTTGCATTTTCATGTGTAAGTATTATTGTTAAATTATCCTCCTTCGTATTGTACATGTTGCTTTGGCTGTCTACCGTTTACATTTGTCTTTAGCACTCATTTACTCAAAGGTTAACTGGAAGAGATCCCTTAAAGGGATAAGTTCGCCTTTGTACATGTATTTCTTTTGTTTTAATGTATTTCTGTTTTTGTGTACAATAAAGTGTTTACATACATACATACATACATATGTGAGTTAGACAGCAGGAAGCTACTTTGTTTTATACTATGTAGTGAATATTAGAAAACACCCGTGATGGGTCTCAGACATTAAAATAGGTATTTGAAACGGGTTTACTCACGTCGTAGAAGTCGAATATCACTCGACATGTTTCGAATCGGTACGCGATTCATCGTCAGGGAGCTCCGATCAGAGGTGGCGGCGGCCCTACGCTCTCTAGAATTCTAGATTTATATTTAAAAACTGTTTTCAATGGAGAGGGGTCATGATTTCAGGAAACATCTTGATAGTGCGATGCAGTATCGTCTTTTGTTTTGTATGGGCGGGCAGACTGGTGCCATCTGTTGGTCATATGGCCCCTCATCACTCCGAAACGGCTGGACGAGTTTTAACCAATTTTTGTACAGGGATAGCTGATGGACATCCAAAGATGGTTATAGGATGAATTTTACCCGACTGTGGTGAAAAAAAAAATAACAAAATAGAAGTGGACAAATATTCGCTATGGGCTTGTATCAAATTGCGTACTAAAATTATCAACTACCTTTGGCCCCGGCAGAATCGATAAAAGACAACATTTTTGTTACCACAGCATCCACAGCATAGCATTCGTGCTGCTAAAGTTAATTTTGGTGCTGACTGTACACTAAAACTTTTTTATAAGTGACACACGCAATATCATGCAGGCCCATTCATGTACATGTACCTATATTTAAGCTAATCATTTTTAGGGTTCCGTACCCAAAGGGTAAAAACGGGACCCTATTACTGAGACTTCGCTGTCCGTCCGTCCGTCCGTCCGTCTGTCACCAGGCTGTATCTCAAGAACGGTGATAGCTAGACACTTGAAATTTTCACAGATGATGTATTTCTATTGCCGCTATAACAACAAATACTAAAACTGAAATAAAATAAATATTTAAGGGGGACTCCCATACAACAAACTTGTTATACCTATATATACATATATATAGGTACGGAACCCTTCATGCGCGAGTCGGACTCGCACTTGCCCAATTTTTATAGCGGAACAAGTGTCGGTCCTACCCAGGGCTAGTGGGGCAATAAATAATGTGCATACGTCATATCATATTTGCATTATTAAACGCCAGTAGCGATTTGTCAATGATTTATCATTAACCAAATTCAAAACATTGTTTACCGGAATGCTGCTCAATCCTTCGTTCTTCTTGCGAAATAAATACTGAATCCTATTAAAAAAAAAAGTTGATTTTCATCACTGTGAATAGTTTTTTTATGCAAAAATAACTTGAAATTTGCGGAGTATATAGTCCTGTTTCCTCTTTGTTTACATCAGTGACATTCACCGTCTTTCAACGTCAGTTACCAAAATGTGTCGTTGCCAGTAAAATAAATTAGTACCACTGAAAATCCGGAATGTGGCGTGGGTTGTAAAACCCCTAGCTAGCTAGGGCTATACAACATCATAAAAAAAATCACAAATGCACTAAGTATTTTTAGAGAAATCGTTTATAAGCGTTTATTCCCAGTTAACTATTACAAACAACTTTTACACCACTGTCCACTGCCATGAAACTATATCTTAAGCGAAAATGCCCTTATCCTCATAATAAAAGCTCCCAATAAATTTGATAACAGCAAAAATCAATGTTGCAATATTCACCACAATATTACGAGGACATAACAACAACACTCAAAACGCGACCTAAGCTCATAAACTATAAGGTACACATTATACAGAGGGGAGAGAGAACCGCAAAATGAATTTGTCGTTTAAGATACGGATGTCAAATGTGGCTGCTTTGTGGCCGGGACAGGTGACAGGTCACAGGAATAACCTGTCGAAGGCAAGGGGCCAGATTCGAAGAGGCAGCGTGATATATACACGATGATTCTTAATCCGTGATCAGGAGTAGAACAATATTAATATCCAGCTAAAATTAGACTTAATAGGCGAGGTCTCACGTAATTAGGTACATCACTGTTTAATGAATTAAAAGTCAAAACATAATTAAAACTAATAACCAGAGATACATGGTCACATCCTACATAAATTATTGAAGTACGATACCTACGTCAAGTGCCATCGCTTTGGCGGGAAATATCACGAAATTTTCTACGACTTTGTTTATGTAATGACAATGACAAGGTATTACCTACTCATAAATTGTCATTGCTATTAAATTATTTATTAAGGAGGTTCTAAGTTCACAAATACAGATTAGTAGGGTGACAAGGAATTTAAGACAAAATTGGTTTCAAAATAAAAATTATAATATCAAAATAAAAGTTTGTTTTCATGTAATTGCGACTTCAACGTGACCGCCATTAATTACTGAGTTAGAAAAATTGGTACCTGATCACCGATTTAAAATCATCGTGTATATATATCCAGCTGAGCAGTATCTCATTATCACGGACAAATAACGGGCATATTATTGACCGAACGAGCGAAGCGCCTCTGTTACAGCTTCGCCAAAATTTCTTTCATTTGTCCGGATGTTTGGTGTCCGGATTTCCGACTCTTCTGGCGTACAGGCCACATTTCTCGACCAATGCTCATGAAATTTGGTGAATAGGTTCGATATGTAGGTAAACGTAATTTTATTTTCAAGTATTTTTTTCTAAACTTTTCAAAGTGGCGGAGATATGGGGGTAGAAAAGGTAAAAAATGTCAATTTTTCATTTCCAAACAATCTCGCGTGGTCTGCTGCTCACAGAGCCATTAGTGTCATGGTATTCGAGCTACGTTATGCAGCATTTATACGAGTAGGTTGACTATATAAAGGATATATGGCGATAGAGATATCAAAAACGATTTCAGCGTTCTTTTCCGAAAAATAAAAAAAATATTTAAAGTCTCCATCACAAAGTATAGAAGTAGTTTGTACAGTAGCAGTAACAGTAACTTGACTAACTGAACATAATGTTAATGAAGCTTATGAGTAGGTACCTATACATTTTGCGGTAGCGAGCGCTCGACTGACGCGCGAGGGATCCGTGTCTGTTCCTTCTACATCCTCCCATACGCCATCGAGTGTCAGCAACATTTTTATTTGGTATTTCCATGTAGGGTAATTTTCTACGCCTCGAAGTTTCTCGACTGATTGGCTAGAGTAGTTCGCAGAGGTCGGCTGGTTTTCGTTGGCCATAAGAGAAAATCCAAGCTTACCGGCGAACTGGAAACACGTGGCGGTATATACCACAATAGGGCGAACACGGTGAGCCGGGTGACCAAGTTCTGTGCGCTGACGCCAACAAGTCAGCGATGTGCTCGTTCTCACACGAAGATCCTCAGGATACGATTTGTGAAGAGATTAACGGAAATAGCCAGAACAGTGCAATCGTCGACTGTGCCCTTAACCTGATAAAACCTAATGGTCATTGGGGCGGTGGAAGTAAAAACGCAGTGTTCGGCCTTCACGTTTATTGTGACTGTTACTTACACACAGAATCCGAAGCATTAAATTGTATATAACAATACTTTATATTAACGAGAAAAGAGCAGCTTTACAGAACACGTCTATAACCCGCTCCAGACCTTCCGATCCGATCCGATTTATCGGAAGAAATCGGATAATGTGTAGTGTTTTAGGTCCTAACTATTGCACTACACATTATCCGATTTCCTAACAATTACGCTACACATTATCCGATAAGTAGGATCGGATCGGGTAGTATCGGAAGGTCTGGAACGGGTTTATCTCCTAAGGCTACCATTGACAAAGAGAGCGACACAGACCAAGTAGATAATACACGTCGAAAAGATAAAGAGCATGCACACAATTCTACATAACCAAGTTGGTATTATAAGGGTGGTAATACATAATCCAATTTCTAACAATTACAAACATCGGTCACTCCAGTGCAGTCAAATTCATGCAACAATAAGATTTCCAATTCAAAATCTAGTCATATCAAACTACCGAAGATATCTATACCGAGTTTTTCGGGATCCTATACAGAGTGGATAAGTTATTAAAACTATCGTGAGACATCTTTACTAATTATAAAAACGGTATAAACTCACGTAAAAATTGTCAGGAACGGCCCGACATGTTTCGAACTCATTTGGAGCTCTTCATCAGGGGTAGCTATCCGTGCTGCTACGCGACTCGCGACCCACTGCACTTTTAATCGCTCTTCTTGCCGCCCTCTGCGCACGCGCAGATAGCGCGGCGCGGGGAGGGCAGGGCTCTTGCGCTGTCACCACTGGACTGTCTGTCACTGCATTTTCACTATTACCCACTGATACCACGCACACTTGACTTATTGTATCAACGACATTGGAACCCCTGGGGTGTATGAAATACCGTGTGAGTGTGGCAAGGCATACATAGGAGAGACGGGACGTAATGTTTCTACAAGATTGTCTGAACATATACGCAGTGTCAGGAAAATGGATACGAGAGACTCCGCTGTTGCGGAGCATGTTGTCGAGGCCGGTGCGTCCCATTTCGTACGTTTCGATAAGGCACGGTTGTTGGTTCGTGAGAAACGCTGTGTACAACGGAAGATACGTGAGGCTATCGAAATTGGACGGCGCCCGAATTTCAACCGAGACGGTGGTTGGGCTCTACCTCCAGCATGGAAACCTGTGATTCCGGCGTTAAAAAACATCTCGCGTTCAGACAATGTCGTTGATACAATAAGTCAAGTGTGCGTGGTATCAGTGGGTAATAGTGAAAATGCAGTGACAGACAGTCCAGTGGTGACAGCGCAAGAGCCCTGCCCTCCCCGCGCCGCGCTATCTGCGCGTGCGCAGAGGGCGGCAAGAAGAGCGATTAAAAGTGCAGTGGGTCGCGAGTCGCGTAGCAGCACGGATAGCTACCCCTGATGAAGAGCTCCAAATGAGTTCGAAACATGTCGGGCCGTTCCTGACAATTTTTACGTGAGTTTATACCGTTTTTATAATTAGTAGAGTGGATAAGCTTCCGGGATCTTTTCGTATCGCTCATTCATACGAACAAGGAGATAGACGATGTGCAGAAGCTTCACTATCTGAAAGCGCATTTGACAGAAGCGGAGCAGCTGTTGCGTCATATCCCTATTACCAACGATAGCTATGCTCGGTGTTGGAAATTGTTAGAGTGTCGTTACAATAATAAGCAATATTTGGGAAATTGCATCTTAAAACGATTCTTTGCGCTGAAGACACTTCTAACTGAGTCTGCCACTGACATAAAAATCCTGTTGGATACGACATCAGAAACTTTAAACGCTCTGTCAAACCTCGGAATAGATACTGGTTCGTGGGATATCATAATCATTTACACTGTTTGTCAAAAATTAGATCCGGAAAGCCGCAAACTTTGGGAATGTAAGGTCAGCGAAAATGCAACTCTTTCGTCAAATTTACCTTCAATTACACAATTCAAAGATTTCTTACAAACCAGGTGTAGTATACCAAACCCTATGGCAGGCACAGTACAGCTGTTTATATAGGCCACTACGCAAGAACTTAGCTCGATAACACACCATCACTCTCGCCAACGGTCGGCCAGCAACTAACCCCACTCCGTTGGTTCTGACGTATGCGCACGAGATAAGGATAGCAACACTACACCAGGTATCATTCTTTGGAGTTTCTGGATTCAAAACCAAATTGTAATAATAAACCGAAGTACAATATGTCAGGTAATGATTATAAGAGAAATGACAATGTAAAATATACCACTGTTCCAAAGTATAATAGTCCTTTATATCACAAATGTCTTTTGCAGTTTTTGTAAAGGGGAACACAGAATTATGAATTGTAAGGATTTCATTAGGCTCAATGTCAACGCGAAGCGTGATTTTATTCAGAATAACGGGCTGTGTTGCAACTGTTTCGGGAATAGCCACACACGTACTGTAAGAATCCTAGTTCTTGTAAAATTTGTCATAAGAGACATCATACTCTGTTACATGATCAGGACGAAATCAAATCGGCCGTCCATTACGGGTCGGCGGATAATCAAGTTGCTCAAGTTCACACACATAAGGGAAAGGAAGAAAACATAGCAAGTACTAGTATAGCAAATCAAGCAAGTTCAGTGGGTGCTTACTGGCTACAGCGGTCGTTGAGGCAAATACATTCAATAGGGAAAAGCGTCATTTGCTGAGGGCCTTAACTGACCAGGGATCACAGGCTTCCTTCATCACTTCGGCGGCTGTTGAATTGCTCGGGTTGAAGAAAACATCAGTCAAGGGTCTGATATCCGGGTTAGGGGGCAAGGAAACTATCCTTGCCAAATCAACAGTCGAAATCACTATCACATCAACGGGGCAACTCTGGTTGTAAATTAAACGTCAGGTTTTGTAGGTTTTGTAAGTTTTATAGGTTTTTTTACATTTTGTTTACTTATTCTGTATTATTTATCTTTTATATTTTGTGGGTTACGCTGTGTTAATGTGTATTCATTTGGGGGCAAAGGTAAATGGTAGTTATGTTTAGGATGCTTTAATGTTGAATTTTTTAATTGATTTAAGAACAGTGGTTCTTGGGGGGCGGAATGTTTGTGTCAATTTGTACCTTTTACTACCTAACTTGCCGCTAGATGGCACTTTTTAATAGGACTCTACTTCTACATCGCGGTATCGTTTGTTCGTCGTAGAATATACTTAAGGTTCGAGAATTCTATGCATTATATCTTGCAGCAACCAATTGATTTTCTTTGGAGATCGCGAGAAAGAAAAACCAACTGGTTCAGCCGCATCCTGGGCAGAAAAGTAAACTTTAGATGCGCGCTTATGCTCGGCGCTGGGCCCAAACGCAGCGTTTAAAGTTTACATTTCTGCCCAGGATGCGGCTGAACCAGTTGGTTTTTCTTTCTCGCGATCTCCAAAGAAAATCAATTGGTTGCTGCAAACGCTTCAAAATCGAAGAAACCATCTACCCTTCTGAAAAAGAATGTTAAGTTTTTGTGTGTGTGTCCGTTCAGGAAGTACAAGAAATATAGATGGTGAAAAACTATGCTAATCGTTTTATTTAATTATATAGAAAATACGCTAGACAGAATTTGATATGTTTTTGACAACACATTAAAACGTCTTCTCATTCAATATTCAAGTTCGTCGCTGGGCTTCCAATCATTGACATATTGGTGGCCAGTGCATACTTCACATCCTCGGTAGATTTTAAGAATTTTGGGATAAATTCTTCAGTCCCATTCTTGAGCTTAGGTCAGAGAGTCTGGGCCCGAATATTTCTAGTGTTAATTATTTTCACTTGTACGTATAGGTAGGTACCTATTTATTTTTTAATATTTTCTTCGGTTTCCGCGATTGTCACACATTTAAATAAAACAATTTAAACGGATTATATCGCGTATATTAATAATTTGAGCCTCCCTGACGTTTCGGTAAATGTAACTTAGACAGAAAAAAAACCGGCCAAGAGCATGTCGGGCCACGCTCAGTGTAGGGTTCCGCAGTTGCTCTCCTTCACAATGAACTGCTGTTTTAAGCCCGAGTTTTAAGTTAAGAAAGATTTTAAGCTCTTTAAAAAGGTCGTAAATGCTCTAGAAACTGTAATCACTTATTACCTTCTGGAAGTCAACTTACGTCCTTTAAAAGGAAAAATATGAAATTTGGCGATAACTCAAAAACGGCTCGACCGATTTTGTTCAATATAGTTTTCATTGAAAGTACTTATAAGGCCTCATTTACATGAATTTTTTTTGACCCGTGGTTGAAAATTTAGAGGGGGGGGACACTATTTTTTTTGTTTTCGGAGCTAATATTTACAAAACTGCTGACTTTATCAAAAAATAATGTTAGGAGACCCCTATTATTTTTACAAGACCTATTCAACGACACCCCACACACTAGTGTTGAAAAGAAAAAAAAAACACCCCCACTTTAGGTGTTCGAGAGGTACCCGAAAAATATTTTTTTTTTAATTTTTATTTTACCGTTCTGTCGGCGTTATACATACACAAATAAATAAATAAATATAAATAATTCTGGAGAAGCCAAAAGCAGACAACTGTATCTATCTCTTCAACAGAAGCGGAGATCATAGCAGCGAGCGAGTCTGCACAAGAAATTTTATGGTTGAACAGACTCTTCAGTGACCTGACCCTAACTGAGAAACCGGTGTTACACCTGGACAATGAGTCTGCTGTCTATCTTGCACATAACCCTAAATACGAATGTCATAAGCGCACCAAACATATAAAACTGAAACACTTCTTTGTTCGAGAATGTGTTAGTAATGGAGACCGAGCATCAAACAAGTTCCCTCGGAAATTCAATTATATAATAATAATAATATACTTTATTCAACCAACAACAGGTTTACAACAAAATTACTAATAGGTACACTTATTCTTAAATTGTTAGGTTACAATACCTTGAGTACAGTGGTGGCTTTTACTTCCCGTACTAGTTGAAAAACTGTATCACGGTGAAGTAAGATTCAACATCGTATCAAATTTAGTATAATTTAACCATCTTTTATTTTTATTATTTTTTTAACAGTGTATCCGCGTATAGCATAATATTTTTAGAAGATTAATCTAAGTATACAATGCAAGTAAATGAGGGTAACTTAAGGTAATTAACTTACAAAGACAGCGATTACGCTGCTGCCTGCTATTCGGTTAAGTTAGAACGTAAACAAGTAGTATAAGCAAAAAATGCAGATGAATCTTCGTATTGCATCTGTGTAATAGAAAGTTGTTATTTATGGTTCATTATGGTATTGGTACAGGTATATGTGTATATTTGCATGGATGCGTATGTGTGTGTGTGTATATAGGTGTGTTTTTGTGTGAGTGCATTTGTGTGTGTATGAGTCTATGTTTATTGTGTAATGCCATCATTTCATAAGGTTTTCCGTGTCATCGTAATCAAGCAAACTAAGAAATTTGTCCAAACACTTTTAACATTGATAAGAACTTAGGTTACGGAGTTTAATATTTTTACTTAAACGATTATACAGAAAAGGTCCAAGGTATTTTTGAAATTTACGACACAATGCTAGTTTGAATGTAGGAACTGAATAGACTAGATCATGTCTACGTCGACTTGCACAGTGGTCAGGTTGCTTTCTATGTTGAGCTAAAATTAAATATTTAATAAATAGTTGTCTTACAGTGAGAACTGACGTGTTTTTATATAGGCTTTGTGTAGGGTACCTGAAGTTTTTAAAAGTCATAACCTTAAGTACCGCACGTTGTGCACGCTCTAGGGGTAGTAAAGTAGTCTTTGCGCAGCCTCCCCATGTTATAATGCAGTAAGTTGTTATTGATTGGCAGAGTGCATAATATAATGTGGTTAACAACTTATTATCACATACATGTCTTAGATGCCTAAATATATACATTAGCTTTCTTACTTTGCGAGTTAAACTGTCGATGTATCTTTTCCAGTTAAGGTTATTGTCCAGTTCAACACCTAAATAACGTACATGTTCTGTGCTTTCTATTGGAAGACACGTACAGTTATTTAGATTAGTGCATTTGTGTGCTATTATTGATCCACTACCAGATAGCGGTTGAGTATTGTTACGTGTACTAAATGTGACATATTTAGTCTTTGAGGTGTTTAATGTGAGCAGATTAAAGTCTAGCCAGGTAGTCACTTCGTTAAATCCATGCTGAGCCATCTTCACCAACTGAGACCAAGTACCTACTCTCCTGAAAAAGCAAGACTGTGTCGTCAGCGAAAGTAATGATTTGGGCATTTTGTAATTTAAGTTTGGCCGATATGTTGATGCCTTATGACATTGGGATCATAATTTTTTATAGTAACTCGTTCTGTTGTTCACGGGAACACGACTGTTCCTCATTGAAATCGGTAACTTTTTTTGAAAAAGTGATTTATGTTATTCATTTAAGGACTCGTCTATTTAATTTACGTCTATTAAAATACACTATACTTACGTACGTACTCTAATTGGAAATAAAATGTCACAACGGTTTCGAATAAACCACTTAACTAAAGTAGACCAATAGCGGCGATATCTGGACCATATGCCTTTACAAATATCGAATCTAGCCCAAGGTGAACGATTTAAATAGTACTAAATGGAACCAGGTGACAGGAGTAGCGATTGAAAAACGATCAAAGGTTGTAAAACCTCCCGCTGTGATCTTGAGGGGAACTTATTGCGTTGAGCCTTCTATGAAGTAATTTTACTTTAATAGGAAATACTTAGTTTATATTTTTATCCCATTATGATAAAAAATCTGTTTATTTTATGTCAAATGTGATAGTAAATATATTAATAACTAGAAGATGCGCAACTTCGTACGCGTATTTTTTTTATAGCGTAGTCGGGTAAAAAAATATCCTATAACCATCTTTGGATGTCCAGCTATCCCTGTACCGAAATTGGTCACAATCTGTCCAACCGTTTCGGCGCGATGCGAGGACAAAGGAAATTATGAAAACAGATGGCGCCAGGCTGGCATGTCGCTGCGCTCCCATACAAAACAAATGAAGATCCTGCATCACGCTATTAAGATTTTTCCTGAAATCATGACCCCTCTCCATAGAAAAGTGATTTCAATACAAATACAGAATTTTATAATAGTACAAATAGATGTAAAAGTATAACTATGATAAACCTACTATAATAATTTTGACATATAATGTATTAATGTGGAAAGATATTTATGCGATATTCTTCTATTTTTTTTTTTAAGTTACGAAAGAGCTTCTTAACAGCAATCTGTCCCCTCCCTCGCTACAGGTGGTCTGTCCCCTGTCCCCTGCCGTCCCCTGTCCTGTCGCCATTATCACATTACTGGACAAGTGTTGACACTGACCTCGTAAAGTGAAGGGTGGCCAATTTCACAATAAAGTAAAGGGACTGCGTGGTGGTAGGCAGTATGAATGGTCATTAATAATAACTTTTACACTAAAAATAAGCCAACGAAAAGAAATTGTATTTTTGAGTACAAGTGTAATAATTAATTGAATATTTATTATGCCTCTATCGATGGTAGGTATTATGATTATTTAGACTATGAAACTGACATGTATTTAACTATTTTAATTTATTTATAAACCAATTGTGCAGTAATTTAGTGTTAAGTTATTTATTAGGTTTTATTATTATTTTTATGTTTGATACGCCACAAAAGCGAAAATAGCGCAATTGATGACTCTATATCTAGATATTTAAAAAAAATACATTAACATTTATAAACGTGTAATTAGACATGCCAAAAGGCTCGCGACCAGTGGCGGATTATCCTTAAGGCAAAGTAGGCACGTGCCTAGGGGCGCAAGGCCGCAAAGGGGCGCCAAGGGGCGCAAAGGGCCGCAAAGGAGCGCAAAGGGCCGCAAAGGGGCGCCGATGAGGTTTTTGCCTAGGGCGCTCTCAACCCTTAATCCGCCACTGCTCGCGATTCAGTCCCAAATTGAAAAAGCGAAGGATTCGTCAAAGGAGATTTGGAAAATCGTCCATAAACACCGTAACAAAATTACTGAAAGGTCGAGGAATAATTTAGTCCTAAAAATAGAACAAGAAAGTGGGGCTAGCAAAATAATAGATTCTCCTGAAGACGTGTGTACTGTCCTTTTGGAAAAATTTACTCATACGCATAGTGATCTTCATATTTCAAATAATGCTATCCCACTGCTCCAGGCACATGTCTCAAGAATAGAAAAGGATATGACGTTTGAGCCAGTAACTGCAGTTGAAGTAAAGCTCATTGTAAAAAACTTTAAATCTAAAAGCTCAAGTGGATACGATGAGATTCCCATTACTATTATTAAAGACAACATCGATGTACTCGCTGAACCACTAGCTTGCTTCTTCAACGAATGCTTTGAAGAAGAGACCAGTTTAAGGTGGCGAAGATCCTACCAATTCACAAAAAAGGCTCAAAACTAGACCCTAATAACTATAGACCTATTTCTCTCCTCCCAACAATCTCAAAGCTCCTTGAGAGACTAATGAAGGATAGATTGATGAGACATCTACATCTGCACAATATTTTAAGTTCCAGGCAGTATGGCTACCAGAGGAGCAGGGGTACAAACGAGGCAATTACGGCTTTGATAGGAGACGTAGTCCATCAAATGAACTGCAAGAAAAAAGTAGCGGGACTTTTCTTAAGCTTGAGCTCCGCGTTTGATACTGTAGATCACGACATCTTACTTGCGAAGTTGGAACACTATGGGATAAGAGGCAAAGTGCTGACCCTTTTTCGCTCTTATCTAACTAACAGGAAGCAATTTATTGAAATAAAATGGATACAAGACAACAGCGAAATAGTGTGCAAATCTAGAATGGCCACATTAGAGAGAGGAGTTCCCCAGGGTTCCATATTGGGACCGGTATTTTTCATTATCTTCACGAATGACTTGATATCGTATATATTAGTAACACTCTCGCGGATACTCAACTTGTGGTTTATGCAGATGATACGAACGCAATTATTTCAGCGGAAAACATGGTAGAGTTAAATATCAGAGTCAATAATGCCATGGAGGCATTTCACACCTGGTTTTCGGTTAACTCTTTGAAACTTAACTGTGCTAAAACCAATGCCTTGCTATTTAAAACAACTTCAAGTAATAAAGACGTGTTGCATATTTTCTCTAATAATTGACAAAATGGAAACGGTAAAATTTCTCGGTGTCCATATTGACTCATGCCTGAAATGGAAGAATGAACTGCAGGCAATTGCAAACTCCGTGAGTTCTGCCTGCTATGCACTGCGTAGTCTCCGAGATGAAATAAAATTGTCCCAGCTCAAGATGGTATATTATGCACTGGTAGAGTCAAAGATCAGGTACAGTATAAAATTCTGGGGAAATAGTTATAAGTACAATATTCAAACAGCGTTCACAGCTCAAAAAAGAGCAATTAGAATCATGGCTAGAGTACCCCAAAGAACTTCTTGTAAAGAGTTTTTTACTGCTTTCGGAATTCTCACTGTGCCATGCCTTTACATACTTATAGTTCTCACTGACCTAATAAAGCATTTAACAGATATAGAGACGCTTGAAGAAAGGGAAACGCGTCTGGCTACGAGAAGGAAAGACTTGCCACAGAGGATACAAACCAAACTTAAAGTTGTTAAGCATTCCGCTGGTTATCAGGCTATAGTTCTTTTCAACAAACTGCCTGTTGAATTTAAGTCACTGACAAACGCAAACATGTTTAAACACAAGCTTAAAGCTTTTTTGCTAAATAATTGTTTCTACTCGATTGATGAATTCGGTTAACAATTATGATATTATTTAATGAATGATGGTAATTATTTTTTTATTATTTGTTTTAATTAATTATTAATTTGAAATTTAATTTATTAATTGATATCGGAAATTGATTATATTACACTTATATATCTAATTTGCGACATAATTTGTATTTTTCCTTTTTGTGATATACCTATTTTGTGACATAATTATTAATTTAATCTTCTTCTTTGTGATGTAGTTTGATTTTCATGTACAGTGCCAAATTGTTAATTTATTGTTCTATTGTTAAGATGTAAATTAATTTGTATATATACCACTATTTCAAACACAATTTATATTGTTTATTGAATAAATGACTATTGACTATTGACTATTGATAATATCATACAATGTACATTGTGACTGAATAAATGAACTGATCTGAACGAATTACTATAAAAAACGCCGAAATCATTACAGATGTGCTTTAAATATTTGAGGAGTACCTTTGAGTACTCGTGGACGTCATCATCAAATCTTATAAAACCGACAATATAAAACCAACATTATAAAATTAATAAAAAAAAAAAACACAAAATCGCCATATAAATGACGGAGTTTTGTAACAAATATAAAAAATACAATCGAATTAAGAACCACCTCTTTATTAACCTCTGACGAAAAAGAGGGGTGTTATAAGTTTTACATGTGTATATGTGTATGTATTTGTGTATCTGTGTGTCTATATTATATTATGAGCCTGTTATGTCCCACTGCTGGGCAAAGGCCTCCCCCCTCTTCTTCCATCTGTCGCGGTTTTGAGCTGTATCTGGCCAGTCTTTCGAAAATGAGTGCAAGTCATCCCGCCATCGCCTACGGGGTCTGCCACGTCTCCGTTTCGAGTTGTGGGGCTTCCACTCTGTGGTTTTTTTGGCCCACAAGTCGTCGGGCATGCGACAGACATGACCAGCCCAGTCCCACTTCAACTTGGCCGCCTTCCAAGCTACATCAACTATCCTGGTTTGTGAGCGCAGCGTGGTGTTCCGGAGTCCGGTGTGTCTAGCTGTTTAATATTTGTCCGTAGAGATGGTTCTTAGTTCTATATCTGGTTGAAATAGGACTGTAGTTTCCAAAATATTAATTGGAACGAGTTACAAGATCTCGGCCAATATTGAAGTTACGAATTCCATGTGATATATGTATTCAGTTTTAGTAGCATTTTCTAACGGCTACTTGTATCGGGGTTGTTTTCAATTTCTTCTTTTCTTGTTGTTTTTAGAAAAAAAAATGCAACCGAATTGAGAACCCCCTTTTTAGAAGGTTAAAAATCAATTTGATTGACTGATCTCATAACTCCCAACACAAACAAAGCGACCCTGCGTTCCGGGAGTCCCGGTCCCGTGGGATGTTTGAAAAGCGCATCCTCCGGGTCCCGGGCAATGGCTGTTATTAATTAAACAGATAATCTGTCTGTGTGTATTAGCCGGGATTGTTTGCAGAGGGTTTAAAATGACTGGCGATAGGCGGGGATGTTTGAGTGACTTTTAACCCCCGACAAAAAAGGGGTGTTATAAGTTTAACATGTGTATCTGTTAAACCATTGATAGAAAGATCAAAGCCCAAAGATAAATTTAAATGCGTAACCTGGTGGAAGAGACCAGCACGGCTAGCATAACTTTGACACGCGACTCTTTCTCGCGCGAGATATACTACCTGTCTCTATCTGTACTGTACTATGAGTAAGTCAGGGCCGTCTTAAACTAGGCTGGGGCCCTTGGGCACACAAGAATTTGGGGCCCTTTTGGAAAGTAAAAAAAGCGAATTATAATAACATTTTTTTACTAAGTATGACTATTTATTGTGTGAGAGAAATTGTCGGTCCTACGGGGCCCCCTGAGAATGGGGGCCCTGGGCACAGGCCCCGTGTGCCCTTATGGTGAAGACGGTAGTGGAGATAGTGACGGATGATGCTATCTCGCGCGACATGAGTCGCGTGTCAAAGTTATGCTAGACGTGCTGGAATCGAACCCGGCACCTCTGTTTGCATCTAGCGTCGCCACCCTAACGCCACATTAAAACCTAAACCTAAACTTGAGGGATGCTTTGTCGCTTATATATTTACCGCGTGATAAAAGCAACCATCATTGGCCCCAGATCGTCGGTCCACCTTGTTGAATACGCAATAAGCCCCCAGTTATTGTTTGTAATGGATGCTGCAGTAATCCGCTCTCGGTAATGGGTGCATCAATATTGCAGGAGGGTTAACCCGGTACCGGTCGGGATCCGGCAGGGAAGGGTTAAATGGAGAAATTTACGAGCACTGGTTAGTAAGTTTAATTTGTAAATAATCATTTTTAGGGTTCCGTAGTCACTAGGAACCCTTATAGTTTCGCCATGTCTGTCTGTCCGTCCGTCCGTCCGCGGCTTAGCTCCGTGATCATTAGTACTAGAAAGCTTTTGAAATTTGGTATGAGTATGTGTATGTATAACGCCGACAGAACGGTAAAATAAAAATTAAAAAAAAATTTTTTTTTCGGGTACCTCTCGAACACCTAAAGTGGGGGTGATTTTTTTTTATCTTTTCAACACTAGTGTGTGGGTGTTGTTGAATAGGTCTTGTAAAAATAATAGGGGTCTCCTAACATTATTTTTTGATAAAGTCAGCAGTTTTGTAAATATTCACTCCGAAAACAAAAAAAATAGTGTCCCCCCCCTCTAACTTTTCAAGCACGGGTCAAAAAAAATCGGAAAAATTTATGTAAATGAGGCCTTATAAGTACTTTCAATGAAAGCTATATTGAACAAAATCGGTCGAGCCGTTTTTGAGTTATCGCCAAATTTCATATTTTTTCTTTTAAAGGACGTAAGTTGACTTCCAGAAGGTAATAAGTGATTACAGTTTCTAGGGCGTTTACGACCTTTTTATAGAGCTTAAAATATTTCTTAACTTGAAACTCGGGCTTAAAACAGCAGTTTATTGTGGAAGGATGAGCAACTACGGAACCCTACACTGAGCGTGGCCCGACATGCTCTTGGCCGGTTTTTATTAAAGCCTAATAAGAGTCGGTCCGGCGCAGGGATGGTGGCGCTACAAACAGCTTTCTTATCGTCGGGGATAGTGCAATACCGCGTAAATAACGGCTGTCGATACTGTTTTAATTTCAATAAGATGCTTAGCACTTGTTTGAATATTGATTCGTATCTACACTTGGTACAATAATGTGCGTACGTCATATATTTGCATTATTAAACGTTAGTAGTGTACGGGAATCTTCGATAGCTACTATAGCGAGGACAAAAACACAGCAGCTAGACACAAGAATATATTGACAACTTGTAAAACAATGGTACTTCAAAAA
This sequence comes from Apotomis turbidana, assembly GCA_905147355.2. Taxonomy (NCBI): domain Eukaryota; kingdom Metazoa; phylum Arthropoda; class Insecta; order Lepidoptera; family Tortricidae; genus Apotomis; species Apotomis turbidana. Next base: position 1,519,247 of record LR990305.1, read on the forward strand.
TAGATAAATAAAACATAGACAATATAAAAAGTAATATAAAGACTCCTTAACAAGTAGCGATTTGTCAAGAATTCCTGATATCCTCTTCCCCTAAATAACTTTTCACAGCTTATTATAAGTATCAATTTAAAAATAGTAGTTTAATATGCAACTGTTACATACCTATAATGATAGGCCAGAAGACACGCGTAGTATTATGAAACGAGTCGAAGGCGAGTTTCATAATAGAAACGCACGAGTGTTTTAAAACCTAATTATGTACAGTTGCATACACTACTTCATCTAAACAATCATAGAAAATAATTTAACCTTATTTTGAAGCGTGGCATTGATTCCTCAGCGCGCGAGCCCGGCTATTTGTTTCCCTTTGCCCTTGTTTGTGTCCTACGTAACAAAGCGTGTCCCTGTCACCCCGACAATGTGACAATGCGACAATTAGCTAATGAGTCCGCGCGAGGGCGCATTGTGTTCGACAAACTTTCTGACTTTTTGTTAGCGTTGGTTTGGGGCGAATAAGTTAGTAAGAATGGTGGAACATTGTACTATTTATTTATAACACAACACAACAGATTAACAATTACTCATAAAAATAAGTCCATCTAAATATACCTATTATTAAACTAAATCTAAAACTAAACTACTGTACTAAGTTTTATTTTAAATCAGAATTTTTGAGCGAAGCGTCTTCGTTTCAGCTTGGCCTAAAATTCTTTCGCATGTCCGGATATTTGGATGTTCAGGTGCTTTCAGGCTGTTATCGCGTAGAGGTTGCATTTCTCAATCGATTATCATGTTTGTGAGTAGGTTTGATAAGTTTTTAAACATTTTTTTCGTCTCAGTTTTTCGAAGTTTTTAAAATTTGTTTAAGGCGGCCGTTTGCGGCGGAATTTTGGCCAAAATTAGACGCCTAGTGCACAAATTTCTCAATAAAAAGCTCAAAAATCTAAACGGTCCTACACAGAAGATTTCCTTCTCATTCAGTTCCTAAAATTTCGTATGGATTTGTGAAGTTTTGGAGTAAACAGACGAGGAACGAAACCACGATTTGTACTTATGAAAAAATGAGCAGTCGTATTTCGTCATAAGACGGCCTTGCACAGAGCTAGAAATTAGTTAAGGATCTAGCCTAGATAGTAATATTAATTTCAAGAAAAAGTTTCTGTCAAAAATTTCATTTTTGTGATAAGCTTTTATAGCCGACTGTACTTTTCTTTGAACATTCATCAATTGCTCACAGAGACGATTCTAAAGAGCCCAAACTCGATATGATTGCTTTATTTATTACGGAGTTCCTATGGCCACCTTCCAGCTCCATCATCAGATCAGCTCCACGTCATCATAATATTGCATTGTCACGCGATTTGCATATTCATGCAAAATTTCAGCTCAATCGGAAACCGGAAAGGTCAAATTTAACTTGCAAAATTCCATTACAACCGGAAAGTAGGTACTTAAATAAAAGCTTGTAAAAAAGGAAAAACAAAGAAACAGTAAATAAAAAACTTAAACACCAATAACAACTATGTACAAAAAAGCTTAAATTAAAATAAACTAAAACGAATTCAAAAAACCAGCCAAGAGCATGTCGGGCCACGCTCAGTGTAGGGTTCCGTAGTTGCTCATACTTCACAATAAACTGCTGTTTTAAGCCCGAGGTTTAAGTTAAGAAAGATTTTAAGCTCTATAAAAAGGTCGTAAACGCCCTAGAAACTGTAATCACTTATTACTCATACTCATACTCATTTATTGATAAAAATTTCAATATTTTACAAGTCAGAATCTTATAGCTATTAAATGATTATTTTAAGACATCTTAATTATTTTAATACCTTCTGGAAGTCAACTTACGTCCTTTTAAAGAACAATATGAAATTTGGCGATAACTCAAAAACGGCTCGACCGATTTTGTTCAATATAGTTTTCATTGAAAGTACTTATAAGGCCTTATATACATGATTTTTTCCGAGTTTTTTTGACTCGCGGTTGAAAAGTTAGAGGGGGGGGGACACAATTTTTATTGTTTTCGGAGCGAATATTTACAAAACTGCTGACTTTATCAAAAAGAATGTTACAAGACCCCTATTATTTTTACAAGACCTATTCAACGACACCCCACACACCAGTGTTGAAAAGAAAAAAAAAATTCACCCCCACTTTACGTGTTCTAGAGGTACCCGAAAAAAATTTTTTTTTAATTTTTATTTTACCGTTCTGTTGGCGTTATACATACACATACTCATACCAAATTTTAGCTTTCTAGTACTAATGATCACGGAGCTAAGCCGCGGACGGACGGACGGACGGACGGAACGGACAGACGGACATGGCGAAACTATAAGGGTTCCTAGTTGACTACGGAACCCTAAAAATTGCTCCCCTGCGGCATGGTACCGAAAATGCTGGCAGCATTTCCTCGCTGAACAGCTATACTGATACGTTGCGAGGAAGCTGCCTGCTCTTCGGTCCCCAGTGGTCTCTAGATAGTTATTTTTTCAGGTCTCTTGCCATCTAGTAGCAGCAGTAGTAGTAGTAGTCTCGTCTTATGCCCTCGACGGATGCTCGGTAAGTAGATTGCGCCCCCGCCGCGCATCGAAATTAACTTCGACGGAAACACGCCATGACTGATTACAATCTATTTTCTAACTAGAAGGTTGTTTTTATATATTTTTATATATGATGTTATGATAAACTAGCGACCCGCCCCGGCTTCGCACGGGTGCATGCTGATAAATTATGCAAGTAGTCTCTTGAATTAATCTATGTATTAAAAAAAAACGCATCAAAATCCGTTGCGTAGTTTTAAAGATCTAAGCATACATAGGGACAGACAGACTGATAGACAGACAGTTTTATAGTGATAGTGAAGATGAATTGGAGAGCGTCTATAATCGAAGGCTGCAGGCTCTTGGCGGAAGTTTCAGGCTCTAGCTGCGAAACGCGAGACACTAAAATGAGAGAAAAGAAGAAATAAATATTTTATTTGCACACACACGAACAAATCATTAAGTGCAAATAAAATCAAAAACATTCAGAAAAAGCCGTGCCTGAGCAAGCAAAATTTATTTTAATGGCAATTTTTGGTAACTGACGTTGAAAGTTAGTGAATGTCACTGATGTAAACAAAGAGGAAACTAACTAAAAGGACTAAATATTCCGCCAAGTAATTTTTGCATAATAAAGCCAAAACTATCCACAGTAAAGAAAGTCAAGTTTTTTCAATAGGATTCAGTATTTATTTAGCAAGAAGAACGAAGGATTGAGCAGCATTTCAGTAAACAATGTTTTGGGTTTGTTAATCACGGTCTTATAACTTAGAACAAATTAACAGATTCTTATGCTACTCATTTAGGTGGTCAGTCTAACATCTGAAATTGCATCAATTTTAAGTGATATTCAATTTAGTCGAGTTACATTGGAAAAGTTTACCGGTTCTTAGCGAGAGATGTCACTGTTATCGTCTAAATTAAGAGTAGAATTTTAGACGCTAAATCTTATTACCATATTTTGTAAAATAGTTAATTTATATTATTTAACATATGTCCCACTAAAACAAACACTTTTAATCAAAATGCCTTTTTTTTGCAATGGTATCATTCAACATTATAAATTATGGTAACAAAATCTTCCAATATTTACTGCGGATTCCAATTGACGCATGAAATGTTTAGATCAGAATATTCTGAATTAGTATTATCAATGATTTTGTCACTACCGAAACAGATTTAAAAGTATGAGCACTCTTGTAATTTTGAAACGAATATATTTTATGATGTAAGGCGTTTGCTTTATAATTTATTTATTTTAATGAATTATTACTACAAATAATGACATGCTGTATTTTTTGTGAAATGGAACGTGATATTGACATATTTGACGTATAGATTGTGTTGATGTGTTAAATTAAAAGTTTACCGTTTCACATCTCAATTTCAATTTCGGATACATTCAAAACATTTTCTCTGCTTTTAATTGATTATTTACGACGACCTGGCTTTGTTTTTGGATGCCGATTCTTCTATTCACGACTACTCTGGCAATCTACCTACTGGTACTGGATGGTGATGACTGCTTCTTCTACGCAATTATATATTACGACAATATTTTCATTTGTAATGGACTACTTGTTTATAAATTGCGAGGATCATAAGACTTTTATTTAGCTAGTATTTGTGTAGTGTAGTGTAGTGTAGACTTGATTATGACCAATTCGACTAACTAAGTGTAAATGATGGCAGTAAATTACTGTAGATAACGCTACAGAAAATAAACTTGTACGCATTTAATATTGTTTTATTTTACAATAAACCGATTTTGATGCTATTTCTATCACACTATGTAAATTGATACATAGTGTAATAGAAATAGTTCGAAAATAATATCTTGAGCTAGGTACGTAGCACGCCGCATGTAGCTGTATAGTTTACCGGCACAAAGCACGAGATGGCGCTACATGTCAAATCTTTAAGTGATATCTCTATCTCATATTATACAAATATACTCTATGTTGTTAATGACAGATTGCGATATTGACGTTTCATAATGCAAATATATGACGTATGCACTTTAATGTCATATGAAAGCTGTGTGTAGCGCCACTATCCCTGGGCCGGACTGACGCTTGAAGCTATACATCATGAAGGAAGAATTTTGATTTTTGATTCAATTTAATGGAATGTAAGGTGTACATCGAGCGGATGCTGTCCCTATCCGTGTCATGTGGGACGCACACAGAGACAGCGCCCGCTAGGTGCAAGAACTATTGATGGATTTATGGAATCTAAATACAAGTTTGGCTATGGGGATGAAATGGAGGACTGGCTATAATTGGGCTATGGGTTGAGACTATCGGGCGTCTACCAGGAAGTGTCTCATAGCAACAAATGGACTGGTAGACGATGACTCGCCTCCCCCTAGACGGGCCCCCATAAAAAGCGACACATAGAGTGGCCTAAGGGCAACACCATTATTGTTATTATACAAAATTATACTAATTTATCCTACTCACAAAATTTCACGACAAATGGTTGAAAAACGCTACCTCTAAGTGATAAAATCCGGAAATTCAGATATCCGAACATACGGAAAATCGGCAATAGATAAATCCATCGGATTTGGGCTCATTTGGGTAAAGATTTGGTAAAGATACAGTTTTCAATCAAAGCGTGTGTCAACAATCACTAATTTATTCTTTCATCACGTTTTTTGTATAAGTTCGTGAATCATTTTAGAATTCTGCGCGAGTGGGATGGCATAAGATTCGCTATTTCCGCCTCGTGAGTGTTCGCTCAGACCGCGGAATGAAATCAAATCATGGCACACACCCTTACACACGTTTCTTATTCATAGACGACGCGTTTGGCTCGGTTTGTAGACACCTGCCTACTGAGCCGGCGGTCCCGGGTTCGAATCCTGACTAGGGCAAATATTTGCGTGATGAACTCGAATATTTGTGCTTGGGTCATGGTTTTTCTATGTATTTAATTATATATTTATCTATATACGTACGTACGCGTACGTACTCGCGAGTATATCATCGTCTTGTACCCATAACACTTCTTGAGCTTAATTTGGGACTAGATCGATTTGTGTGAGGTTGTCCGATATTTATTTATTATTATTTATAGCTAATGTTGTGTCGCTGATAAATTCTTGCTTTATATTATACTAATATTATACTAGCGACCCGCGCCGGATTCGAACGGGTGAAATACTGATAAATTATGCATAAATACATTATAAACCTTCCTCTTGAATCACTATTAAAAAATCCGTTGCGTAGATTTAAAGATCTAAGCACACATAGCGACTTTGTTTTATTCTACACACTGTATGTAGTGACAAGCTACGCCACACGGTGCTTTCCGCTTATCCCACGGGAACACTACATTTTTCGGGATAAAAAGTAGCCTGTGTTATTCCCGGGTGTCAGCTATCTTGAAACCAAAATGTATCAAAATTGGTCCAGACGTTTGAGCGTGAAGAAGTAACAAAGACACACATAAACATTCGTTTTTTTGCATATACTTAACTAGCTGTGCCCCGCGGTGTTACCCGCTCATCCCACGGGAACACTAAATTTATTCGGGATGAAAAGTATCCTATGTCCTTTCCCGGGTCTCAAACTATCTCTATGCGAAATTTCATCTAAGTCGGTTCAGCGGTTTAAGCGTGAAGAGGTAACCAGACAGACAGACACACTTTCGCATTAATAATATTAGTATGGATGGATATTAATTATATTAATCTGCGATATTAGTGTGATAATAGGCATGAGAAAACTTTCTTTTGAGGATGTCAATGACGCCACTCGATGCGATAATAACTACTTTTTATTCTTAGACAGCTCTAAAAGTCAGAAATGAACGTCAAAGTTCAGCAGTTCTACATTCCTACGTAGCGCTAAAAACGCTCCATACAAATGGCCTCCTAACCTCGACGTGCACTGCAAACTGCGCCAACCGCGTCGTCAACCATAAGTGTCGTGTAGCAAACTCCTTTTATAGCACAACCTTGATCGATAACCTTGAATTGTAATGCGACACGTGTTAACCCTTTGGAATGTTGTAGGTACCTACCATATATGGAAACGACCTTAAAGAAAGTTAGTATATAAGCATTGGTAATTATTCAATAATATAGTTATTTGTTATGCAAGGCTGCAAAGTTGTTATTTGGCGCGAGTGTTGAAATTGATTCGCTTCGCTCATGGTTCAATCTTAGATTCCTTCGCTCGCTCAGCTTTCAAGACACGAGAAGCTAAATAATTTTGCAGCCATGCGGAACACACAACTTTTCACCTCACTACAGCGAGGAAAATGGAAGTTCAAGAAAAACAATTAAAACATAAAAATAATCATGTTTAATTTTGCCTTCTATTTAACGCATCAAATTTAAAACATTAACACACTCAAATCAAAACTAAATAAATACGACAGAAGCACACATATTAAAAATATGGCCGTAATTTGTATTATCGTCGTGTATATTTTATCGTTGAGTTTTTCTTAAGCACTGTTATATTATATTTGTATTTGAAACTACTTGACATATTCGTTGTGAATGTGGGAGAATGGAATTCTGGCACATTCTGGGAAGGATTAGTTGGCCACTCTGAAGTATTTTCCATAACACTTGTTTTGGAAGTTATTGGACTATGGGATCCGCACAAGATTATTTCGGCTTAATCTTCTTTAAAAACGCCAATAGTTTCGGTAAATTACTTATCGTCTCCAAATATTTATAACAAATTCTTTTTCGTTTTAATGCAGGCTTTTAGCATTGAATAATTACTCTAAATTGGGCTTAACTTTCTTGTTTCCCATATTTCTATAAAGTAAGACAACAGTATGTATTCTCCACAGAACCAATTTACTTTGTTTACGTGAATTGTGAAAACTTCCAACTTTTTAATTACATATTTTTTTTTTTCTCGGGTGCGTTCAGAAATTACACTCATATGTTCCAACTTTTATAACAAATAAATATTAAAATTTGTGATGTATTTAATATATTTACTAGTCAAAATATATAAATGAAACTGAAATACTTACTATTAATATATATAAACATATTCAATATAAAATAGAGTGTAGAAAAAATAAAAACTTAAAAATCTGTAAGCACAAACCAGGTTTCTGGACGTGATATTGTACTTAGGTGTATTTTTTTTTAAAAGAAGTATTCAAACGTACATATGATTTTAGCCGGCCAGACCAGATCGCCCTTTATTAGCGTGCGTTGATTGGTTATTCGATGATTTATCGACTGATGAAATCAGTCACGCGTTGAAGGAGTCTTAAATATAAAAAAGTTTCATGCACCACAGAGAATCAAAATCGTCGTGTTCGAAATTCAAATGACTTTTTAACCGACTTCAAAAAAAGGAGGGGGTTCTCAGTTCGGTTGTATGTTTTTTTTTTTTTTTTTTTTTTTTTTTTTTTTTTTAATGTTTGTTACCTCATAACTCCGTCATTTATGAGTCGATTTGGAAAATTCTTTTTAGGTTCATGAATAGACATCTCAAGGTTGGTCCCATAAAATTTCGGTGAAGATCGGATGACGAGATCCATGAGGAATCGAAGGAATTCCTGAAATTTTATAGGCACTCATAATATTTTTCATGTATTTTCTAAAACTATTTAAGTATATGGTAGTCATCATTTTCTCATGCTGAACTGATGATGGAAGGTACAACTCCTTAACAGTTAGGAGTTAGGAGATATTTCAAACGAGATGCATGCCTTCAAGACCTCCCTGATCACCCCGCCATAAGTATTTTATATGAATCACTAAAAAGCGAAAAAAAAAATTTTTAACAAAAAAAAGAACCGACTTCAGTAAAACTAAAAAGCCGAAAATAACCCGTTCAAGTACAGATTACATTTGACTCACCCTTTGAAGTCGGTGCCAAACCTCACGTAAACTTTAATATATAAATATAATAACTGAGTGGTTTGGGATCGATTTCAAAGGGTGAGTCAAATGTAATCTGTACTTGAACGGGTTATTTTCGGCTTTTTAGTTTTACTGAAGTCGGTTCTTTTTTTTGTTAAAAATTTTTTGCACGCTAGCGGATAAAATAGACTTTTGCACGCAGATTTCGCCCTATAAACGGAGGTTTTCCGAGCGAGTGAGGTGAAAAAAATCATTATTACACTGAGACTCGTCGTATCATTACCTACGCGCGCATTTCACTCCGCCTTTCGGGACTCGAACCCGGCATCTTAAGAATACCGGTCCAACGGCTTTGCGTGTTAAACTTTGTATCTCTATAGCAGGTTAACTGAGAGTTTAACTCGCGCACCGTGGGTTCCGTACTCGAGTGCCCCATGAGTGCTCCACCTGTGCGATGGGCTTGGTCCCCAGGGGCCGACGCATTAGCCCTCTCGTGGGACCGGAACGACCCATTAGCAGCCCGCTCCAGTCAGTTCCCGAAACTATGAATAAAATACAGACCTTACTACAATGTACTATTTAAAATCACAAACAAAACACACACGACGACGCGGCTGGCTCAGTTGGTTGGTAGTGCAGCTGCCTACTGAGCTGGCGGTCCTGGGTTCGAAGTCTGTGTCTGCTTAATTAATGGTATTTCAGCCATTATTGAAACAGATTCGCGAGGACTACAGTTCACAGGGCGGCTAATATTAATCCAATTTATAAACCTTTTTTTTATGTCATAGAGCAAACGGATCGCCTGATAGTGCGCGATTACCGTCGCCCATAGACACCTGCTACACCAGAGGAGTCACAAGTACTTTGCCGGCCTTTCCATTGCATTTAATGCAGTTGCATTATGGATGGGAACAAAACTGCTTTGCGTTTTATCTCTACAGTCATAGAATGATAGGATAGCTTAATAACATCTCATACGTACCGTGTGGCAGCGAGCACGAGCGATGGGCGGGGCGAGGCCACGCCTTCTGCACCCTTCAGTGTTTAAACTTTAATGCCTCGTGCAAACATTTGGCATTATGCGCTATTGAAATGGAGCGGTGATTAATTCCGACGGGGTGTATCGGGGTTGGTTTCGCGATGTTTGTTGTAGAATTAGAATTAAGCTATGTTGAGAGATAACGCTGTGGTCGATTCATTTTTGCGTCGAGTGGGGTTAATTTCGTACCATGAGTTATCCTTTTTTAGTGTAGGTACCCAAACAACAAAACCGGGACTTTGTTATTAAGACTTCACTGTCTGTCACCAGGCTGTATCTCATGAGTCTTGATAGCATGAGATTTTTCACAGATTATGTACTTCTGTTGCCGCTATAACAACAAATATTTAAAACAGAATAAAATAAATATTTTAGTGGGCCTTCGATAAAACGTGATTTCTTTTTCCGTTTTTTTACTTGAAGGTACCTTTCGTGCACGAGTCCGACTCGTACTTAGCCCGTATTTTTTTTTCTTCTCGTCCTTATATTAATACCAATATTAATATTATATAATTGATTTTAATTACCCACAACAAAAAGGTGAAAGATTATTCTGTAGCTTTAAAAGATTTAAAGAAATACTTCATCTCGCCCCTGAGGCGAAACAATAGGCGTCAAGAATTATAATCTAGCTTAAGTATCTTTCCCCGGCAATTTTAGTTTTTTATCTGAAGTCTCTATGACAACACTGAAGATAGGACACTAATTAATCTTGATACTTGTCGCATGAAGCTCTTCATCAGAGACAGCTACTCGTACACCGGCGTAACGCTGATGAAGAGCTCCATACGAGTTCGAAACATGTCGGGCCGTTCCTGACAATTTCATGTGAGTGGTACACCGCTGAATATAATAATTTCCACCTCTCATAAAACAGATTAATAAACCGGCCAAGTGTGAGTCAGACTCGCGCAACGAGGGTTCCTTACAAAAATTTATCCCATTTTAACTGGCCGGGTTAAGTTTGCACCTGGTGTATGGCGCCGGATAGGGGAGACCGGGTATGGAAGTCACATTTTATTTCTTTTGCATTTTTAGTACTATTGTTTTTAGTTGGGGATGATAAAAGATAATTTAATGGATAGTGTATTTATTTGAGTTTATAAATATATCAATACTTTTTCACTAACATTATGTACGGAGGAAATATTTTTATTTTTATGAAAAAAGAGAAATGTGACTTTTAACACCGTGTCAGGGATGGTTGTCACAGGTGCTGGGGTATGTAATCACATAGTTAAATAAGAGGGATATACAATAATACACACATTTATATCAAACGAACTTTTTTCGTTTTGAAGATAAAAATGTTTTATGTAAGTTACTGTAACGGAAAATAACGAAATATTCGTAATTAATAAAAAAATCTCAAAAACATTTTTTTTTCAGTTAGTAACTTATATAAACATAAATGATGTATGTAAGTCACTGTGACCAGGAAAGTAACGAAATACGTATTCATAAATAATAAAAACACCCAAAAACTAAATTCGCTTTCAGCTAATAAGGTAGTCACACGTGACTACCAGCCCCCGTCGACCTGAGACAACCTGCCCCAAAACACGATTTAGAAAATAATCTTACAATATAAATTCAAATGAATGTTTCCACTAAAAACCTTATAACAATATGATTATACACAAGTTCAACTTGAACAATACACGAAGAAGCATATTAATATCCAAAATAAAAGTGTACCTACGAGATTTAACACAGATGCACAAAAAAATACTTTTACTGGCGGAAAAAAGTAAACGAATGTGGCTCCGTCACAACATACCGGAGCCGACTGAGGTAAAGTACGGAGGGGGGTTTAGCTCTCGCGATCCTTGGACACCGGTCGGTAAACTGATTCGTGCCTTTAGTTGTCAGTTATGGCCGCTGTGACAACCAACCCGTGTGACTTCCATACCCGGTCTCCCCTACAAATGAGGTGCAAAAGTAACGCAACCGATGCCGTTTATTGTATGGGAGCCGCACTTAAGTATGTATTTTATTCTTTTTTTTCAAATTCAAATTCAAATTCAAATATTTTATTTGCTTTACGTACAAGTACATGCAAATACAGTTTTAGCATACTTAATACAATAGTCAATTTATAAATAGGTACATATTAACAATTTCACAACGATATTTACACTATGATTACAAAAATACTTTCTATTCGTCCAGAGCATTAGCAAAAAAATCATCAATTGAGTAGAATGATCTATTAATAAAATAATCTTTCACTTTTTTATCAAAAGCTCTAATGTTACTACATTCCTTGATGTCATCATTTAGCTTATTAAAAACCTTAATGGCAATATTATTAAAACTATTGTTAAAATGCGCATAGTGTGATTTGCTTAAAGTTAAATTATTTTTATTTCTTAGATTAAAGTTATGTAATTGTGAATTAGTCGAATATTTATCCTTATTTTTAAACACGTTAATAGATAGGCGGTATAGATATAGTGACGTAATTGTTAAAATTTTGTTTTCTACAAACATATTTCTATGAGTAACGGGTATATCTTTCGATCCCACAATAAGTCGCATAGCCTTCTTTTGCATAAGCAATACAGAATTTATCCCAGTACCATTGCCCCAGACTTCCAAGCAATACCTAACAATGCTCTCAAAATAAGAGCAGTAAACCGTTTTTAATATCTTGGTGTCTGGCTATCTTTGAGAGACTTTTTAGTGTATAGCACGCACTAGCCAACTTTTTGTTTACTGCTTCTATTTGGTTATGCCATCTCAGATAGGGGTCAAGTTCAACTCCCAAAAATCGGATGCAATCAGATTTCTCTATGGGCATGTTGCATTCAAAGTCTGGGCTTTTGGAACTTCGACGGAAAATAATGTAGAAACTTTTGTCGCAGTTGATTTTGAGTCCATTGAAAGCAAACCAGCTCTCCAGTTCCTCCCAACATTTTTGAATCCTAACATGAAATTCTTCCCTGGTATTTCTACTTAAAATAATGCTCGTATCATCTGCATATAACTACGGTGTACCACAAGTAAGATAGCTAGGTAGATCGTTTATGAATACTAGAAATAATAGAGGACCTAGTACTGAGCCCTGCGGTACACCGTAGTATATGATTCCTTCTTCGAAACGAAAAGCATTTTTCTCTGCGTTAGAAATTTCTACGTATTGTGTGCGATTAGTCAGGTAGGATTCTAAAGATTTAAAGCTGTGCCACGGACACCATAGTGCTCTAGTTTGTTGAGAAGTATTCCGTGATCGACGCAGTCGAACGCTTTCGTTAGATCACAGAATACTCCTCCACATGTGTTACCATTGTTCAAATTGAGCATTACTTCGGAAACTAAATTTATAACTGCGTCTGAAGTGTTTTTCCCCTTTCTGAAACCATATTGACATGAGGTAAAGAAATCATTTTTCTCAAGGTGGCCTTCTAATCTATCGGCCAAGCATTTTTCGAGTATTTTTGATATCACAGACAATAGAGATACTGGCCTGTAGTTGTTTAGCTCAGTGCGACTTCCTTTTTTATGCAGTGTTATAACTTTGGCTTTTTTTAGTAAATCGGGAAACACACCCATTTCTAAGCATGTGTTAAAAATTAAACAAAGAGGTATGCATAGTACCTACATTAATATTGTCTTTTACAAATTTTGTGTTAAGATTATCAGTTCCACTAGAGTTGCTATTTTTGAGGTTTTTAGCGATTTTTATAACTTCTGGCTCAATTATGGGATTAAAAAATATGGAATTACCATTTTTTTATTTCATGTCATGTAATACTGTCATGTATTGTTTATTAGAGTTATTGCTAGTTGATTTTCCGACATTCAGAAAATAATCATTAAAAGTATTAGATATGATCCTTACATCTGTAGTTGTCCCACTGTCAAGTTTCAAAGTTAACTTCGGTTTCATTTTAGCACCTTTGCCTGTAGTTTCCTTTACTAAATTCCAAATAGTCTTGGCCTTATTTTTAGCTTTGGAAATAGTTCTATGCAAGTGATTTTTTTTGGCGTGTATTAGTACTTTTTTAAATGTGTCTTTATAAAGCTTAAAATAATTATTAAATGCTTCGTCGTTCACATATCGCGATTTCACTAACAGTTTTCTTTTTCTCAGACTGGATTTTTTAATACCCTTTGTTATCCAGGTGTTTGGTTTCTTACGAGATTGAACTTTTTTTAAAGGAAAATGTTTGTCAATAAGTAAAAATATAGTTTCATAAAAAGTTTTCAATTGGCTATTAACATCTTTATTAGCAAAGGCTAGATGCCACTTAACATGTTTTATTTCCTCTTGAAATTTTATAGTAGCCTTTTTATGGAATATGCGTTTCTCTGTCGTTTTCTGTGGTGCCGATTGCCTCATGAGTGAAGTTGGCAATTCAAGTATCTGGGCATCATGATCTGAAAAACTGCATGGTACTACATAGGGTCTAGTATATTCACTAATATCAGTTAGAATGTTATCTACCATTGTTGATGTATTGGCTGTTATACGAGTGAAATCAGAGATTGTGGGCTTACGTGGGTACGAGAGAAAGATTTTGTTTTACTGTCATCTTTATCTGCAAGGTTTACATTAAAATCTCCTGCGATAAATATTATGGCGACCTGAAGTGGGATAAGGTATAACTAAACTGTTTAATAAATAGATCGAAACTTGAGCTTGGGCACCAGTAAACTACCAGTAAATATATACTAATGTTATTTCCTAATTCCAGACAAATTTCGCAAGCCTTGAATACTTTTTCTACAAAATATTTAGATACATCAATTACTTTAAAACTATTTGAGTAGTCGTCACTTACAAGAATAATTGTACCACCGCCCTTAAATAAGGTTTTTTTAGTATTTGTTGTTATAGCGGCAACAGAAATACATCATCTGTGTAAAATTCAACTATCACGGTTCATGAGATACAGCCTGGTGACAGACGGACAGACAGATGGATAGCGGAGGCTTAGTAATAGGATCCCATTTTTACCCTTCGGTTACGGAACCCTAAAAACAGTATAAAAATTTCATAATAAAAATGTATGTTAATAAAACCGAATCAAGAATTACCGGCGCCTGCTGGGGGCTATTTTCATTCAATAATCAACCCTCGCGATCGACCTATTGTCGAGTCATTTTCTCAACAGAGCTATTGTAGCCCGTCGACTTTATTTATAAGCTTATAAAGTCTCGTTTTTCTGTAAAAATAAGGAGTTTTTCACAATTTGTGTACGATTATGTAATGTATTCGCCGCATGTCGGCGCGAGGTGCGATGAAAATGTATTCAGAGATGATATTGTGATGATAGTTTATTTGCTTGGGCATCTTTTCTTTTTAACCGAAAAAGCAAATGAAAGCTATGTACCTAAGTAATATAGTATTTTACGTGACCTAGGCCATAAGTGGGATTTTCTGGAGAAAATCTCACTTCCTGGCCAAGGCAAGGCGTTAAACTTTAGACAAATCGCGGGCGGTAATTCTTAACGCCCCAAATCGCATATTTATAGCCCATAGTTTCGTGTCGGGCCACAAACTCATGACTTCTGGGACGTTCCAGAAATTCACCGCCCTATTTTGTAGATCTAGTTATGAGATTTAGTAATGATAAATAAATTATTTAATTTTATTTATTTCTTTTCTTTTTTTTAAGGGACAATCGTACACAAATGGACCTATAGTCCAGTAATCAAGGGTATTTTATTTTTAAGTTTTAAATTATCCCATTTGGTAAGGCTTGATGCGGTTACCCTACCACTATGATTTAAAGCAAAGAGGTTTAAAGTACTTCAAATCAACACTTTCCTCTTTGGTTATCATCTGACATAGCATTTATGAAGTAAACGTGTTTCGAGTAATATTTTTTTTGTAAGATTGAGATTTATGGGTAAATGCATCGTCTTTACGGATGAATAATGTATTTTTTTTATTTTACATCGCGAAGTGCTTTCTCACCAATTATTTCAGTTAATATATCTTGTAAACTTCAATTGACGTAACTAATGTAAATAACGACGAGTGACAGATATGACAGTTAGCTATTGAATTGCCGGTAACCGGACGATTTTTTTTACATCGGGATTTTCTAGAAATGGTATTTTGCTAAGGTGTATTTTTTTTGATATGAACATAATACAAGCATGGTTTATTATCCTTTATAAAGTTAAGTAGATAATTTATAAAAATCAGACATTGGCAAAGGCCACGAGCTGCCATTCCTGGATTAATATAATAATATAACCATTAGGACATCACACATTGGGACTTTAATTATTTTGGTAGCTAATTTTAAGAATTGACTTAAGAGAAGAATTGAATTGATCAGTAACTGAGCCACAATCAAGTGTTTTGTATTACCAATTTGAAGTCATCCTACGTATACTGCGTGTCAATATTCAGTCCGCGCGTCTTCTTTGAGCCGCCACAACGCGATTGCATTGCAAATATACAATTTTTACAATCTGATTATAAGTGCGTGCCGCCCCGCGGCGTCGCGGCGCGGCGCTGGGGCGCATTACTATGACTGCCGGTCTAGCACAACTATACATTACGGCACAAAAAGAGACCGGTAATTATCTCGCGCGAGAAATAGTCGCGTATGACAGTCATGCTAGGGATACCTGGCTTCATTTCTGGCTTCGCTGGCTGCGGGAGCGAACCGTTTCTTCAGCTTGGCCAAAAATGTATTTCTTACTAGAATACCTACAATCTATATATTTATTCCGCTTACCGGAAGACGCAGCGTGGGAAGACTCCCAACAAGGTGGACCGACGATCTGTTTAGGAAAGCGGACATAAATTTGATGAGGGCGGCGCACGATCGACCGTTATGGAGAATTTTGCGGGAGGCCTTTGTCCAGCAGTAGACGTCTGTCGGCTGATATGATGATGGTGATATATTTAGGTATTTCTTTTAATTTATTCAAACTTTATTGCACATTTATGGACAGCTGCCCCTGATGAAGAGCTCCATACGAGTTCGAAAAGATGTCAGGCCGTTCCTGACAATTTGTACAGTCCAGATGATTTACATCTACACACTAACGAGAACAAAAATATCTGAACACGACCCTATTGTCAGAGGAGCATAAAATCGTGTTCAGATATTTTTGTTCTCGTTAGTGAAGCTCGTGATTGAGCAAATGAAGTAAAAGGTTAGGTTAGGTCATTGTTGAAGGCAGGTATTGCATTGCCACAGATAGTTAAAAAAATGGATATGGCGTAAAAACACTTTTCCAAAGTAGCCCCTGCATTTAAAAGTATCCCCGTTTTACGGTATCAAAAATACACGCTGTATAAGACTCTTCTCGGGCTCGGTCAATGAGATTCGTAAGATTCCAAATGAAAACCTGCATCTTAAAGCCAGTAAAAAAAATATTGAAAAAGGTTTTCTTTCTTAATTTTTAAGGTTCCGTACCTCAATCGAAAAACTCACTTTGTTGTCCGTCCGTCTGTCTGTCTGTCAAGACCCTTTATCTCGAGAACGCAAGGTTTCGAGTTGCGAGCCATATACTCAGGTCTACGGTCCCTTGAAGCTGTAAAAAAATCAAACTTCTACGTTGACGATACGGCCGTTTATGCCGCAAAAAACGTACATTTCGACGCTCTCAAGGGAATCAAAATGATAGGGTACTTCCCGATGACCTAAAACTATGACATTTGGCAAGTAGCATATCGTCACATACTACAAATACTTTTAATAATCTGAAAACTATACATTTGTAATAAAATCATAAAAAATATAGCTTTCAGGCTGTTCTCGCCTACAGGTCGCTTTCTCGTTTTGTGAGTAGGATTGATAAGCGTATAGAATTTTAATATCAATTCAGTGTTTTGATTTTTTCATAATGGAGGATCATATGGAGATAAAAAAACGTAAAAATACCGGCCAAGGTTCATGACGGTTCAAGGTTCATGAGATACAGTGTGGTGACAGACAGACAGACGGACAGCGGAGTCTTAGTACCTATAGGGTCCCGTTTTTACCCTTTGGGTACGGACCCCTAAAATGACAATTTTTGAAAGAAACTCGCTAGGTCCACAGCACACAGCCACAGCATCAATATTAATTATAGCTAGTATTGGTTGGCTTATCGAATGCTGAAAAGTGAAGCCTGAATATCTGATTGATTGTAGTATTTGTAGCTCGTTGGGAATCAGCGCACGATCGATCCCGCAATATCCGGTTGTCGCGCGCACAAAGTGGATTTTTGCGACTTCCGGGACGAAAGGCGACGGGAATTTACCTGCTTGTCATTCTACAGGTAAATACTATATCTATAATTTAATGCATGTAATTATATTTTTAATTACATGTATTTAATTAAATTAATAGTTGGTCCCAAATTAAGCTCAATAAGGCTTGTGTTATGGGTACTAGACGACGATATACATACTTATATAGATAAATATATACATAGAAAATCAATGACCCAGGCACAAATATTCGAGTTCATCGCAGAAATATTTGCCCTGGCCGGGATTCGAACCCGTAACCGCCGGCAAAGTAGGCAGCTGTTCTAGCACTGCGCCAACCGCGTCGTCAAAAAGAAAGAATGATGATATTAAGATAGTACTGCTTACTTTGACGACGCGGTTGGCTCAGTTTGTAGACACCTGCCTACTGAGCCAGCGGTCCTGGGTTCGAATCCCGGCCGGGGTAAATGTTTGTGTGATGAACTCGAATATTTGTTCCTGGGTCATCGATGTTATCTGTATATGTATTTATATATTATGTAGTACAAGTGTTGCTTAATTTATGACTAGGTCGATTTGTGTATGATTGGTCCCGTAATATTTATTTAACTTTGATATCTTCGTATATATTTTTATAGAATCTTTTTATCGATTCTATTTTTCATGTGGAAATACCACCTCTGTGTCAATATTTATATAAAAATAAAAATGTGGTATTTCCCTTTGAGTATTTATAATGACAGGAGATGCCATGGACGGGCGACCCCCTCCGGCAAAATAACTGGTCAACTGGTCAAGCACGTTATATAAAACTACTTGAAGTCGCTTCACCGCCATTTTGCATTGATCTGTGTCGCGTGACACTTCCCTCTAAAAATGGTGAATTGTGCAGATATTTTCTTGTAAAAGGCGATCTGACAGCTCAAATACGTAACAAGATCGCGTTTCCTATCACAGGTAAGTATTTTTACGAAGTTTTAAATGTGTATTAAAGTACAATCTCCATTTAAAGAAAAAAACCGTTGCGATACGTAAACGACAGAAAAATGTAGATATAAAATGGTGGTACAGGGGCGAGGGATGTGACAAAGTCAAAACCGCGACTCAACATTTGAATGAATCATTCATTCATTCGATCACTGCAGTTCGTTTAATAGTTAGTGTATTATTAGATACTTGCGACCCTCCCGGCTTCGCACGGGTGCAAAACTGATAAATTATGCATGTATTATACATATTATAAACCTTCCACTTGAATCACTCTATCTATTAGGAAAAACTGCATCAAAATCCGTTGCGTAGTTCTAAAGATCTAAGCATACATAGGGACAGACAGACAAACAGGCAGACAGCAAGAAGCGACTTTGTTTTATACTATGTAGTGATTGAATTTAATAATAGGTATAGATGTATGTTATTTTTAAATCTTGTAAGGTGAATTAGAAATATTACCTTTCTCTAGACATACGATGTTGAAATTTTATATGAAAATGAAAATAATTGTTTGCTAAAAGTATATCTAGGTAAAAGGAACATTTTATGCTGGGCTATGAGTATATGCGTTATACATATACTATTATTTATAGACTTTATTTCATATTCTTTCCATCTTCCCTGCTGCCTCCTTATTTCCGTATTCTTCTTTTCTTTTATAGAATGAGAAATGAGGATATGCCGCAGAAGACCCAAAGTAACCGGCATAGCTCACAGGACTGCACGATTGAAGTGGCAATGAGCAAGCCATCTAGCCCGGAGAATCGATGGCTGTTAGGTCAGCAAAGTGCTAGAGTGGCGACCACGTATAGGAAAGCGCAGCGTAGCGAGGGTTGTGACGATTTTTGGGGAGGCCTATGTTCAGCAGTGGACGTCTGTGGCTGATAGATAGATGAATATATTTACTTAATTATAACTTTTTTATTTTATGTTATATGTGGTAATTCTAATTAAATTAATAACAATTTGTTTTATTGTTTTCTCTTTACTCATTATTTACTCATATCTTTAAATCACTTTATATGTGGTTTCATATAATCACCTTTATTTTTAGATGGGCGTACGTTCTTTTCCTGAAGGTTATATTCACTGACCTCTAAACTACAAGCACGTTGGACTACATATTCCATAGGGAATGACAGTTGTTTTTAGTGCCCATTCAAAGCATCCTGCGTGAACGTCTACTAAAATTGTCATTTCAGGCAAACGGTTCTTTGATCTGTGGCGATCTGTGAATCTCTAATATTAGATCCATGGACGCTCACACAACTTGCACATAGCTATCAGCTCCAAAATGGCGAAAATGAAGTGGTTTCATTTTAGCAACGACAATATGAAGTCGAGTGTACTTGTTTTAGAAGTCCGTGATTGTTTAAGCCCGAAACAACCGCAGGCGACAGTTTTATTTCACAGTTAAGTTATGCGAAAGTGATAAGGACACAATAAATATAGACAGATATACATAGAAACTAATATATTTATTGGATAACATCTTCAATATACAGAATTTACAGTTTTCAAATTTCACAATAAATAGTACCTATAAGACAATTCAGTTCATTCATTAAAATGATTTGACTCATTCTTCATTATGTGTCCCATCACTATGTTTTTCTTATGTATGCTGCACAGTTACGTGAAAACAGTATCTGTGTGCATGACATTTTTGATGTGTTGAATTTTGCTGTAGTGTGCGTTTATCGCAACAGCAAAATTTGTGTCTGTTGAGTTATTCGTCTTTTGGTGGTGTGCTGTACGTGTTTACCTCACCCCCCGCTAAAATTGGCGAAAAAATTTGTTCGAAGAGTTTACGTTATGACATCTCCATTTGTCTATGCTCTAAGGGTATTTCCACATAATAAATACTTAGAATCGATAAAAAGATTCTATAAAAATATTTAGAACATCGCCATCTCTCTCCCAGTCTTCACACTTGCTGTAAAGCAATGGGGACAGGGGATCGTACGTGTAAAGCGCACTTCTTAGGGTATGGCTAATGCGCATAAGCATTTCAAACACATATGACGCAGAGGGCGCTCCAGTAGCGTAAGAATTATGGAATGAATGACTTGGTGTGATTGACGTAACGATCATAGCTCAGTTGGGAGAGCAATACGCCGGAAACGTAGAGGTCGCAGGTTCCAGTCCTGCTTAGATTGTAGTAGATCACATATAATTTTTCTTTCGTATTTTTACCTTTGTCAATATGCGATATCTTCGCTTTCAACTAAAGTCTCTTCAAAAGTCGAACTGTCAGGATCTCAGGAAATTCCACTTGATGAAGTCTCGGGTGTCTTAGCCCTGCGAATGGCGCTTCCGGCGCGGGATTGGTTTCCGGCGTCTAACGTCGTTGTCTATGGGAGTTGAGTCCGACGCGCACTTGATCCAAAGAATATATATACTAACGTAAAAAGAAACGACAGCGACACTTGTGTACAGTAACAAAACTCGCGACTATGTGTGCGTGTCGAGGGGCGAGTGTGGGACGCGCGCGGGGGTGAAGGGCATTCACGTGAATGCCTCGTCGAAGGATTCGGTATTACAAGGTCACCGACGCCCGAGTTACACAGATAGGCCGCTGTCGCTCCTGTGCTTGATCTGCATTTTTCAACCGACTCCAAAAAAAGGAGGAGGCTCTGAATACGACTGCGCATATGTTGTTTAGTTTTTTTGTGTAGGTATGTATATTGTATGTATGTTACGCGATTATTCCGTCAATTGTGGACTGATTCTCATACTATACTATCTGAGGTGGCACCATTGACACCATGTTCGGATCTGATGATGGGATTTTAGGGAAATCAAAGGCAAGACTGAAATATTATAAGTACTGAAAATGTTTTTCATGTATTTTATAGTTATTGAGGTATTTGCATCTCATTATGCTTAGCTGATGATGGAAGGTACAACTCCTTAATGGTTAGGAGTTAGGGGATAATTCTCGGGGAATACATTTTCTTCTCGTTCGTGTCGATTATTTTTAACTCTCGACGAAAAATGAGGGGAGTTATATAGTTTATGGTTTACGATATTTATTCCTCATAAGATTTTACAAACTCACTTACCTACTGAGAAAAAATATATTATTGGCTTAAATCTAGGTAAGAGAGGGTGACATGCAAAGTAACCGTTATAATATAAGTTTAAGATGTGTATTTGTATGTCTGTCTGTAGCATCATTGCTCCCAAACGGATGCACCAATTTGAGTGCGGTTTTTTTAGTCGAATGACATGCCCGTCTAGATGGTTCTTAGCTATGTTTGGTAGAAATAAGACCAGTAGTTTCCGAAATATTCAGCTTTAATTCAAACAAGTGACAAGATCTCAGCCAATATTGAAGGGCTTATTATTTTTGCGGCGACAGAAAAAATGAAGAGCAGCAAACTATTTGCAACTAAAATAATAACTTGTCAGCGAATAAATATTTTGGCAATCATTTATATTAAATGAGCTTTAAACTAAGGATATTTTAAAATTCAAATAATGGCAGCTACTTTAAGGTAGCAGAAATAATAAACAAGATTACTGAAATCATAGGCGAGGTACTATAAATAATGACTTGGCGACAATGGCGACTAATATTAGCAGAAGGATAACAAACTTTATATTAGTGGCAACTACAGGTCTCCATCTAAAAAAGCATTTTGGGCTTTGATTTGCTGGCAGCTTAAATATTAAAAGGGGTACTATATAAAAGTAATGGGGAGTTATTTTTTAGTTTTCGAAACCATAATTTAATGAAAACGGCGATAAGCGTTTTTTAGGTAAAAATGTTTCACCCATACAAAACACGCTTATTTTAGTCCGAATCTAGCTAAAACACGCTACGCTAAAATAAGCATTGCATTATCATAAGACTTGCCTCAGAACCGAAGCTGTCAACCCCGATTCCACGTGGTCTTGTCTGCCCTAACCCTAGAGTGTATATAAAAAGCCGGAGGCGCGGAGGAGAGTGCGGAGCGGAGTACGGGCGACCGTGCTTTGCCACGCAAGGGCGGAAGGGCTGCAGTTCCCGCAGCGCTGGAGCTAAGGCAGAGTCTGACATATGACAGAGTCCATATCTCGGTAATTATTAAGTTTAGAAAAAAGTTGTCCATACAAAACACGTTTACTTTAACGTATTCTATACGATAGAATCATAAAAAATAGGTGTCAATATGACATCACACCTGACGAAAATGTAAGTTCAAACCCCCCCCAACCAAAATTACATTGGGTCCCCTTTCGTACACATTGACCAAAATCAGAGCCACTAAATAAAACTATAGACCAAAATTATTATTTATACATGCAATTTTCAACTTTGATTAAAGCTCTTAAAGTGTCGCACAAAGTATTTTTTTTATGACCTTGATTTATTTTATATGCAATCTCCATTGAACAATTAGAGTAGGCCATTTTCAACTTTTTATCCGCTGTCATGTTTCCGCTTAATTAGTTAATTCAGTCGCCAAAACAATAACTCGATGCTAGTTTATTTTGAAACAAAGCCGAAAATTGATTACTTAGCTGCTACTTTTTACTTTATACTAGTCTCCGCAATTAGTCGCCAACTTATTATTTTTGCTACCCCCTTTAATTTTTTATAAATCCCTAAATCAGATTAATTTGTCGCCGCGTTAAATACATGCCATATTGAAGAACTTCAAATTTTGTACGTATGTTCATTTTTAGTAGCATTTTATATATCACTAATTGCATGAAGGTCTAATGATGATGACCAGCTACTTGATATACCTACATAAATTTTGACCAACTTTTTGTATTTTATTATTTAATGTTAGTAATGGTTAATTTAGGTTATTTATGAAATACTATTTATTCACTTCTGCTAACTTGTTAACAGTTAGCGATGACGGACAGCGGAGGGTAGAGAGCAGCCCGCTGCAGGGAGGCCGCAGCTAGAATAGGTGGACCGGCACTACCGGCACTACCAGCATGGCGCAGCAAGGGTTCCCTCTGCCCTGGGGGCTGCACTACCACCACCGGTGAGACCAAACTACTTTTTAACTTGGCAGACTTCTTTATTTTGTTGATTTAGAGAAACTACAATAAAATTTAGACACCAAAGTTTGCATGCTGAATAAGGGCAGTCGCCCACGGCGACTTTTTGTAGCGATGCTGTCGCGCGTTCGCATAGATACATTCGCAATGCGGTCGCTAGCTGTGTGCCCTCGCCCACATAACACAATTCAGTCACGATGCAAACGCGATACCGTCACTACTACCGATTTTCAACAAATTTGAGACGATGGTGCCGACGATAAAGTCTAAATCTTTACGGTAGATGGCGCTACGATGCCACCCTAAGGCATGTTGAAGCAACTGGTTGAAAGATTCAATGGCTCTGACATCTGGTTCGTGGTCCAGGTGGTAGGACGCCTGCGTTGGCCCGGAAAGCCGTTGGAAACGCAGGTTCGAATACTGTCCGAACCATTAATTTTTCGGTTCATTGTAAACAATATCCGATTTTATTGTGTAGCCGTTTTGAAGTAATTGGATATGGATGAAATTTTCAAAAGGTCTTCTATTTTTGTTTATAGGCAGGAATAATCCTACTACCTACTAATGAACCCTAGTTGTTTGTAGGAATGTGGGCATTCCTAGAAGGTGCACGACAGCACCCCCGCCGAGTTAAAATATTATCCCCTAGGTTAGGTTTCCCCGGATGCCGTTGCCCGTACAAGGCAGGCAAAAACATTTTCATCTTTTAAGCTACAGAGAAATCTGTATTTTTTTTTTAGGAATGAGGGGGTTATTCCTGTCTATCAGCCACAGACATCCACTACTGATCATAGGCCTCCCTATGACTCGCCACAAAGTGCGATCCCATGCCGACCGCATCCATTGATTCTCCGCTACCCTCATGCACGAGGTCACCCGTCCATCGAGTCAGGGGCCAACCCACACTGCGCTTTCCTATACGTGGTCGCCACTTCAGGACTTTGCTGCCTCAAAGGCCGTCCATTCTCCGAGTTATTCCTACCTATGAACAAAAAAAAATGCGTTCTCTATTGGTGTGTGCGCAGGGAGGCGAGCGCACGCCGCGCGCCGCCGCCGTACGCGCATGCGCGGGACACGCAGGCGTTGATCGACGCGCACTCGTGAGTATCACAGCGGTTACAGCTGCCGGCAAACTTTTAGAGCATAACCTTGGTACACAGTAGCCGATTTATGTACATATGTACATGCGCAGATCCGTATCATTTTTGTTCTAAAAGTTTGCCGGCCACTATACACGCTCACGGCCCAGCCAAGATTGTGCGACCAGCGGCAGCCGCGGCGGTGAGCGGCAAAAATAAAATGAGTGCAAATGCTGTATCATTTATTTATCACGTAATAAACGCAACCATTATTTCGCATTGATGATAACTCACTAAACATGCATAATGTTTCCCACAATGTATTGTTTACTATACGACATGGTCTTGATTACCAGTCACATAAAATCATTTTATTATTTTTATCCATACCTAAAATATTATACTTAAATATCAAGTGCAAGTTAAATATTAAAGAAATACTTACGTTAGGTTTCACCTGATTGAGTAACTGTAATGATGGGTCTCTTAACTTTGTCATTGGCGCAGTTAGTAGGATCTGAGAGGAACGAAATTTAATGAAGGAACTGAAATATTTTTTTGTAAACCTTTTTAGTCATTATTAAATAAATATACTTACACAGTTTCGAAAACAATGGTTTGGAAATGGGATCAGTATTGTAAGTAATGGGTTTTGCAGATGCAAGGGCGAGGTAGAAGAGCGGTTTGGGTACACATCGGTAGGCGCAGGCGTGAGCGGTTCCCACCTGCCTGCGCCTACGTTGCTGCCCGAGCACACGCGACATGAGTAAGTACGTATTCTAGTCAGTAAAAGTGAAGCCAGTTCTGATTAGCCACGGGCTTAACGTCCGTGTATGCATCGCAACGTCAATATCAAGTGAAACGTCTCGATTAGTTCGTAGATACGCACACAAATCAAAAGTGGCTTTATCTTTCGCAAACCTATCGTATGAAGAGTTGAAGACTCTTTTTGTAGGCGTAATTATTCGAAGAGACCCGCGTACAAGGCCCACAGTTCAGCTTCTGTCAAACCTCAGAAGGCAGAAAATTGTTTAACCAAAGGTTATGTTCTGCATAATGCTCATTTCCCATAATTGTTATTCTACGGACACCATTGACTTCTCCGAAAGTTTGTAAAATAAACCTAACCTAACCTACCCTAGGTGAGGGAAAATAATTTTCTACGAAACAATAGTTAACAAGTTGCTTCACCTCCAATTGTCCTTCGTAGGCATATGTACGAATAATAAAAGTTACCTAAGGTTGTGGCTGGTTTTTCAATGCATTTTTAATTTCTGATACCTTACAAGATAGCAAGAAATGAAAAAAAACGGCCATGTGTGAGTCTGACTCGTGCACCGATGGTTCCGTACAAACAGTTATCCCATGTTAACTGGCTGGGTGGGTGGGATAGTTTGCAGCTGGTATGGATGGCGCCAAATTTGCTCATCATTTGTAAATGACGAGCAAAGTTAACGCAACTGATCACGATTGTTGTACGGGAGCCCCCTTAATTGTTGATTGTTATATGGGAGCAACATAAATACATCAACTGTGAAAATTTCAACTGTCAAACGATCACGGTTTATAAGATACAGTCTGGTGACAGACGAACACGGACAGCGGAGCATTAGTAATAGGGCCCCGTATTTTACCCTTTGGGTATGTAACCCTAAAAAGCACTCCGCGTTCCTGCTGAGCCTGCTCTTGTCCGTTAGGGTGCGTATTCACTGAAGTGGAGCGGAGATGTGAAATGAAAGGAAAGGAAATGAAATGAAGTGAAATGAAATGAAATGAAATGAAATGAAATGAAATGAAATAATTTATTCAGTAAGTAGGCCACAGGGGCACTTTTACAAGTCAGATTGTGAATCTACCGGCATTTCGCAAGAGGAGACCGCTGTTGAGAAGAAAGCCGAAAGAAACTCAACAGTAACTCATTTTTTCGTAAATAATACTTAAAACAATTACAATGATTACATTTGTGTTATAACTAATTACACTGGTACACGTAAAGGAGATGTATAGACACTCCAAATCAATGTTAAGTAGGAACATTAAAATAAAATTTTAACGATAAATTCATAATATGAAATATACCCAGAGATGTATAAAGTCTCTGGGTGTCACAACATGCAATAAAATATAATTACTTAATTAATTTAATTCCACAGAGATGTATAAGGTCTCTAGGCGTCAACGTGAATAATTTACAATAGAAAATAATTATTAAACCTAAATTTCTTAGATATGTATAAGAGAGATGTGAGGAATCAACCGATCATAAAAGCGAAGCAGAGCTGAGATACAGATTTCAACTCAGGTGGTCTATTCCGTTCGTCTCCGCTCCGCTCCGCATCAATGCAGACGCACCCTTACGGCGAGACGCACCCTCTGAGATGTTCATGGACTTCTTCAATCCAGCGCCTTGGACAAGTGATTCGTTGTGTGGTGCCTGTTGCGAGGTGTCTTAAATTTAGGAAAAACTCGAGTTGCCCACCAAAGTCGCCATAATAATATTCATATTCAACATGTGATCCTCAGGTCGCAGTATAAGTGCGTGGACACAGGGCCGCGCGCGAACGATGAAGAAGCCGTGTCGTCTTCTCAACCACCACACACGCACTGGGACAAGATGGGTGAGCATTATGGGGCTGCTAAACGGTCCATATTTCACAGCCACTACCGGCAACTATGGCCCTCGTCCTCGGCCTCCCTAAGCTACAGCAATATGCAAATAAACGCCAACCACAAATTGCAGCAAAACATGGCCCGTAGAAGCTTATTTACACCTCGAACACTATCATTGCGTTGAGCTGGAGGCAGGAATGCCACGCGCCCACTTTACACTTATGTTTTTTTTTTGATGCAGACAATCGCGTGGTATATGTGATTGCCGGCCTTTCAGATGGACTACGCTGACCGCAGCAGTAAGCTAGTGATAGCTTACACGTGCCGGTTTGCGATTCACCGTGGAAAAAATTCCCACACGTATCAAGAAGTTTGACACTGCCATGCTGGGCTGATAGATGCTTCTTCACGCTTCGTTTGAGGTTCCCATGTTATAAGAAGAAGTAAACATGAACCGATTTCATTTGATTTCCTTTTAACATGGGACCCTCAAACGAAGGGTGAAGAAGCATCTCTCAAACAAGCATCTATCAACCCCATTTTTAATCATAAAACGCCCTTTAGGAGCCAGCGCCCTGGGTTGAACCATTCCCCCCTTAAGGCCGCCACTGGAGCACTGAACGTGCTGGCTTGTTGCAGGTCCGACGACGGGCGCGCCGTGCGCTCGAGCAGAGGCTGCGTCACCGCACCAGCTTGTTTCCACAACACACGCCGGTACGGGTTGCTTCTGCGCTTGAAAAGTTCACATCAAATTAAGATACCGTAAAAATACACAACTATATAAACCATTGATACAAAGATCAAAATGGTTTAAATAAAAATTGTGGTTGTGTACCTACATTAAAAAATGTGACATTCCATTTTTCATGAATTTACCCAGCTATAGTCCAGTTCATGCAACTTTGGTCCAAACTAACTCTAAAATTACTCGATATTAGCGCGTTATGATAACTTATGGATAAAATGTAAGATGAACGAATTAATCAAATTTGAATAAATATGTACGTTCTAAAAGCTCTTAACTTTTGACCACCGGAGGGATGATTTTTGTTTTTCTGGGCCATCTCTGTTTAAAATTTAATACACATCTGTTAGCGTGAAAAAGCAACAAATACACCCACACAAAGTTTCGCTTTTACAAAATAAGTGAGATTGTCACCATACGCAATACCTTTCGCTCTTACAAAATTAGTGAGATGGTCTCTATACAGGAAGCGCCTCGAGCGGCGGTAGACGCGGCGCACTGCAGCTGTGGCAGTTCCTAGTGGCGCTGCTAGCAGAGGGAGCTCGCTGCGTGTCCTGGACCGGCAGGGGGCTGGAGTTCAAGTTACATGAGCCTGAAGAGGTAAATGAGGAGCAACTGTAAGCCTAGCATATCTTGCCGCAACTTCACTTGTCGTCACCTGTCTTTCTCGCAGAGCATTTTTTTAGGACAACAAACAGTAACACACATTGCTTAACAAACACGATTTTGCGCGACAGCAGCTGCGGTGCACGGTACGTGTCTCGCTCACTCGTACGACTGCGCTCGAACCTCCTGCGCTCGCAATTCCTTCATCTCCCGAACTATTCAAAAATTGAACTTTTCACCGGGTCATGTGTTTCCTCCTTCTTATAATATGGCACCCTTCAAACGAAGCGTGAAGAAGCATCTCTCGGGCCAGCATGGCAGTGTCAACTGACAGGGCACCGTTGGTTTCTCGTCAGTTGCCATTGCGACTTGGGCTCCCCTTTTTGCTTACCATTAGTACCGTTATAAAAAAAAACTCCATAACGTTGATTGCGTGTTGCTGGTACAGGTGGCACGGCGCTGGGGCGCGCAGAAGAACCGTCCCGCGATGAATTACGACAAGCTGTCCCGCTCTCTGCGGTATTACTACGAAAAGGGCATTATGCAGAAGGTCGCAGGTACGCCGCAGACTCGTAGCATCAAACTCATGTCTATTGAACTGTAAATAAATTAGGACCTTTTCAACTCCCATATCTATTTTAATATACTTATAGAACCTACTCACAAAATTGTATGAGAACCGGTTGAGAAACGTGGCCTGTAAGCGAGAAAAATAGGAATTCCAAACATCTAGCTTAATGGGTTGGCTATCATATATACTATACTTAATGTAGCTACTTATTTCGGAGTACTTGAATGTATGTCTGTGTGTGCAGGAGAGCGATACGTGTACAAGTTCGTATGCGACCCGGAGGCTCTGTTCAGTATGGCGGCGCCGCGCGCGCGCAGCCCGCCCCCGCCTCCCGCTCCACCAGGTAATACACCAATCGGACCTAGCAACCAAACCACCCAAGTTGCAAGCACCAATCCAACCTCCTAACAGTCAAACCAATCATCTACACAAGCAAAACATCTTCCAAACTTAAGAGTCAAACCACCCACCAACCAAGCAACATACCTATCGAGCCTCCTAACAGCCAAACAACTCATCTACACAAGCAAAACATCTCTCAAACTTAGTGGTCAAACCACCCACCAACCAAGCAACCCTCCTATCATACCTCCTAACAGCCAAACAATTTATCTACCAACCAACACGACATCTATCAAACCCAGCAATCAAACGACCCATCTACCAAGCAAAACATCTCTCAAACTTAGTGGTCAAACCACCCACCAGCCAAGCAACCTTCCTATCAAACCTAACAGCCAAACAACTCATCTACCAAGCTACACATCTTTCAAACCCAGCAATCAAACGACCCATCTACCAAGCAACACACCAGTCAAACCGCCTAGCACCCAAACCCTAATGTTATGTTAACAGTTCAAAATTCAAAATTTAAATCTTTATTCTGCAAATAGGCCTCAAGGGCAGTTTTACATGTCTGATTCTATATCATTGAATAACAATAATAAATATAAAATTACAATTATGATTACACCATAGTAAATTAATGCAACAGACAAATCGCACCCTTGGTAAAACAAAGCCACATCTGCAAAATGTGTACTTTACAGGAGAGCAGTTTAAAAATTCTGCAAGTGATTTTTGCTGATAACATTTTTGCGTTTTGTCGAATTGTCATATACTTTTGCATATAGGTTTTTATTAATATAATCTATTAAATGTGTTATGTCCCATTTAATTTAACGCATTATTTTTCAAAATAATGTAACGGATGTGCACATACGGCTATTTATTACCAAGCATCAGCCGACGTATCAGCAGATCCGTCATTATTTTACAAAAATCTACGTGACGCATGTGCACATACGTCTTTGTTTTATGAATAACCCTTGAAATTATGAGGTCGTATATGTGTAAAATATTATATTTCTATAGAATCTGAAAGATTTAGGTATCTGTAAATGAATATCATTTCAAGTGAACTTATTTTACCGAATTATTTACTTAAATAACTAGGCAGCAATGAGTAAAAATACTGTGGTTTGCTACTAGAACACAGTATGTGCAAGAAGATAAAACAATGTTATTAATTTTAATACATATTAACTTTTTATCGGCATGATAAGGTATCATCACTTATATAATATTTTCCATAAAATATGTACCCACAAAAAAATAAGCGTTAAAAACTGAAACTAGTAAGTAACAACTCGTTCATACTAAACACTATATAAATTTTATTTATGAAATACCCGTACTTGTACCTATTATAAAACTTAATAAACGAATAGATAAGAATATTAAACTTTTTGATAGTAGGATATACAACTGTTACTTAATGATAAGCCTTAAAACATGAGCATTGACCTGAGCTTGGTTTTACGAAACACACGAGTGTTTTAAGACCTAATAATTATATAAGTCATAAACTGTTTTCATCATAGGCCTTAAAATTTGTATCAGATGATTATTTTACTATGCAGCGTTTTTGTGGCAGTGTTAAGATTAAGAATGACTATAAAGTCCGATGCGGGAGTGACAGTGATGAAGATTGACATTTCAATAAAGGGTCGTTAGATGATCGAGCTGGTGAGACAACCATCCTCTCATTATGGTGTCTCCTCTCGCGTTTTGCGGCTATAACCTGAAACCAGCTTTGATTTCTCGGTCTTACAGTCTTCGAATAAAGACTTTCTCCACTTGCTATGATGGTCTTTCCCAGTCTGCTGGGCTGATGCCAAATGCCGAAATTGCTCGCTTAGTGCAGTCCTTGAAACGCAACATGGGCCTCCCCACATTTCAGGGTACACAGTAAGCGAGTGGCATCCATACGGTGCACATGCTTCCCCAGCCACCACAATCTACGCTGTTTAAGCATTGCAGTAATGCTGGAAAACTGCGCGACTTACAACACTCATTCGTGACCCTGTCTCGCCAAGTGATGTTTAGACTGCTACGAAGGCACCGCAAGTGGAAAATATTCAGCCTTATTTCTTGCTTGGCATACGACGTACTGGTTTCAGTTCCACACAAAACTATACTCAGAACACAAGTTTGATACACAAACACTTTGGTCTTTGGTCAGATAGTGACTAGTCTAGACTCCTGCACTGAGCTTCCCAAACATTGTAACCACTTTACCACCGACCAATCAGCTTAACTTCTTTTTTGCTTAAAACACTTGAGAGGTTATGTGACAGGGAGTTGAGGGAGAAGGCATTAACTAGTGTACCCCTACACCCTTACCAACATGCCTACAGCCAAGGCAAATCTACAGAATCAGCTCTTCATGCCGTAGTTGTCAAAATAGAAGAGGCCATTATAAACAAGTCTATGTGCTTAGGCACCTTCATAGATATCGAAGGAGCCTTCGGCCGCAGCTCCGGCTCATAACTGGAGCGATAACTGGACATGCGCTGCTAAACAAGCACTTATTTACTCTAGGTGTTACTGATAGTCCTCTTTGCAGAGCTTGCATGGAGGCCGAAGAGACTGCCGCCCACGTCATTCTCGAATGTCCTGGTGTGGCCAAATACCGGGCACAACACCTCGGGTCTCCGAGGTCTCTCCCAGAAGTCGTCGGCAACATCAAGGGACTGCTAGGCTTTCTGGTAGAGTTGGGTTGGCAAGAGTAGTGCCAGCAACCCTTTACGCAAAATAGGCGCATTGTAAGACGTCGAGTTGCGGAAAACTAGCCCGCGATAACCTATAACCTATAACCACTTTACCAAGCCGGCTCCCGATATCCACATGCTTGACAAGTGGGATTGCTTGATAAGGGAACTGATCAACAACATCAAGGGACACGACACAATCCAACAAAATTTTCTGGTGAAAACCTTGCGCCAGAACAACTGTCTTCTTAGCATTAATGGACATGGAAAAGAGAGAACAAAGGTGTGCGAACTTATCGAAAAGAATCTGTAACTCTTGGGAAATTTTTGGCAACGAATGCGGCATCATCGGAAAATAACAGTGAATCTATGTATATGTTTACGACGAGACCTCAACAGGGAAAAATCAAAAAGTTTCCCTTCTGCTCTTGTGTGTAAAGTGTATCCCCTAAACTAAAGTTCCCAAATGCAACCTTCAGAAGCAGGGAAAAAGATGTCGAAAAGTGTCGGTGGCAATACTCGGCCGCAGTCCCTCCGCATGTCGAACAAAGCAGAAGTCCGGCTGTCATGAACAACAGCACCGTGCGTGGAAAGATTTAACTAGGTTTACAAGTTTTGGTGGACATCTGTCGAGAGCAGGGCCTTCCTTCTTATCTTTTTCTGCTTTTGCTGTTACAAGCACATTATATGCTAGCGTTATGTAAGCAGTCGAAAGTAGTAACAGGTTATTTTTTCGCTTTTATTTGCTCTACCCGACCCTATGTCGGGTAGAGCAAATTCTTCTAAGTTCGCTTTGTCGAAGATTTTCTCGTGTCCCAACATTTCGATATTCCTTTAGAAACTTCAAATAACGAAAAGAGTAATCACTTCTCTAAAAACGGCATCATAGAAATAAATACAATATGATAAAATATGTTAAGATCTACAAATAAGTAGATTTTATTAGTAGGTAAAGTTCGTACCTACAGTTCATAAGTTCATATAGGTAATAAAAATAAAAATACGATAAAAATGGTTTAAAATAGTTGGAATTACAGGTAAGGCATTTAGTTATTACATATTATTAAAACGTTAGATTTCTTTTACAATAACATGCTTTTTTATACGTTCAAACTTTTTGATAACGACGCATCTTAAACTACGACCTAAAATAACGCAACATGTTACGATGCGACTATGAATAGTTTGTACAACAACGACGCAAATGAATATACGACCATAATTTTAAAAAACAATTAAATTACCTTAAACTCTTCTTATAACATTATGGCAATATTGCCTATCATGTTTGTTGAAAAAAATATTAATTAGTAAAAAATCGATAAATAACGTCGAATATGATCATGCGACTGGCTATTTAATCTCAATAATTAGAACTCAAACAGTCGTATGTGCACATATGATTGTTTATTACAAGATAATTTTCTTGACCTGTAAAAAGTAACTTATCATTACCGGTTTCGTTTTCCGCATCCATTCTCGCCTATTTAGATCCAAAACGCAACGCATGATCACAGTCCGGTAACACCGACGCATCTGACTTTACGACAACGCGCGCGCCGATATGCGCTCACAGGAACGACGTCAAAAAAGGACGCATACGCATTTGTAGCATTATTTTACGTCGCCTCTTCACTTGCGTCGTTTTCCGCTTAAAATATCTCAGAAACGAAGAAAGTTACAATTATAAAAAAAATCTACCGTGTAGAACGCATAATTCTAAGGATATTTCCGTAATAAAACCACTTTTGACGCAAAGTCACATGTTGCATTATTTTACCAAGGGTGCGAAATCACTGGGCATATTACTTTACCTGGAGATGTATATTGACGAAGCGTTTGGCTCGGTTGGTAGACACCTGCCTACTGAGTCGGCGGTCCCGGGTTCGAATCCCGGCCGGGGCAAATATTTGTGCAAAATATTTGTTCTTGGGTCATGGATGTTATCTATATATGTCTTTATATATTATGTATATCGTCGTCTAGTACCCATAGTACAAGCTTTGCTTAGTTTGGGACTAGGTCGATTTGTGTATGATTGTCCCTTAATATTTATTTATTTATTTATATTTATATTGTCTCCGGGTCTATTAATAGAATAACGCTTAACCTATACTACCAGAGATGTAAAGGGTCTCTATGCGTCAATAATAAAATACGATGGATTAAAAATACATAGTAAAGAGCCTACAACACAACTAGCTGAGATAAGGCTGAGATGTATAGCGTCTCCAATGTCAAAAGAAGGAAGAAACACAAATAATAATAATAATAGGGTGTAAAAGGTTCCCGCTGTCAGGTTTTGGAGGTGTATAGTGCCTCCAAACGTCAAATATGAAAAATACAATACATCGAAAGAGACTATTCCCCATAGTGAAAGTTGCTCATTGTGACCCTCCTCAGTACCCCGTTCACTCCTGCTCCATGTCCCCGGAATCACCCTGTATAGTTATAAATTATTTTGTTTCGCAATTTTATTCAGATTGTCATTTTGTATCATTAGAGTATTTAATTTGTGTATTTTAGGTATAATATTGATTTGCATGTTGACTTTTATGTCGACTGAATACTGGTTCTGTAACAATAATAATCTTAAGACCTAATTGTGAAGTATTTCAACAAATAAACATTTCTATTTTTATTTCTAAATTAAACTTCATCTCGAACAAACCACAATTTAAGTATTGTGGTTTTTCAATGCTTGTCCCTTATTTTATCCATTTGTATTCTTCGCAGGCACTTACGACGTGCTAACACAGCTGTACGGCGTGTACCCTCAATGGTCGACGCCGACGCACGCGCCGCACACCACGCACGCCCCGCACACGACGCACGCGCCGCCTGATTATCGTCGGTACTGCCCGCATGAGCCATGCTCCTACGACCAGTGAACTGTCTTCGAACTCCTCGAAGGTTGAAGCCAAAATATACTTAGACATATATTTGACAGAATAACCGATTACCTAATGCACCGCTAGGGGGTTGTCTAATGTTTGACAGAATTTTATTTAAAATAATTTCATATGCCAGTATTTCGTTTGCCCGAATTTTTGCATGCTGGTCGCAGTTCTAACCTAAACCATTAACCTACTTTACTGGTAGCAGTCCAGTCCTGGGGCGCTTCACCGACCGCTGCCGTGATACGCTCGCCTCGCGCGCTGTTGTGGTCGCCGTTCTAACTTTTTTTTTTTTTTTTTATACCCGGAGAAAGGGTGCCGTTCAATTTGCATAAAAACTTTTAGCATATTTTCATTTAACTACTTTCAAAATGCATAATAAACACATTGCATAAAAACAAAATACATAATTTTGTCAAGCATAATATTTTAACATCATAACTATTAATAATCATAATAACAATACAATACAACAATTCTTTATTGCACACCAACAAGAAAAATATTACAATCGAAACCTTAAATTATAAATGGTAGACAATAGGCGGTCTTATCGCTAAAGAGCGATCTCTTCCAGACAACCTTTGGGTAGAGGATTAAGCAAAAATAAACAATAAAAGAGTAGGTGGTGAGATAAAAAATAAAAATTCAGCAACATAAATAACATATAAAAGACACAAACTTAAATAAATATATTTAAAGATAAACATACATATATACATAAATATATATACATAAATATATTATATAATATTCATACATAATATAGGCACATACACATATAAAACAGGAAAAATAATAGATACAACACAGCTGATACCAGACTTAGCAGGGAAAAAAAAAATACCAATAGCACACAATAAGCTACGGGAGCGACAAATAATGATCTTTTAATTTAACTTTAAAAATAGAAAGTGACTTAGCCTTCCTCAGATCTAACGGAAGGGAATTCCACAATAGAATGGCTTTAACTGTAAAGGAATTCGTATAAAATTTTGACTTTGCTGCCGGAACAGTGAGTAAAAAATTTTGAGCGGATCTAGCTGATAATAGGTAGCTAAAACGTTCTTTAAGGTAGCGGGGAGTTGCGGGGTTAAAGAGAATACTATAGAGAAGGGAAAGAATATGAAAGTTACGACGAAGGCGGATAGGCAGCCACTTGAGTTGTGAACGGAAACTAGAGACATGGTCATACTTGCGTAGCCCAAATATGAACCTAATGCAGACATTTTGAATACGCTCAAGTTTGTTAAGTTGCTCCTCAGAAAGGTCAACATAAGAAACATCGGCGTAATCCAAAATAGAGAGGAGCAAACTCTGAGCAAGCGCAATTTTAGTAGCAATGGGAAGAAAATTACGAAGTCTCCGCAGTGAACCCATGGAGGCAAACACCCTCCTACTAACCTGGCTGAGCTGAGGCACCCAAGAAAGAGTGCGATCCATGATAATACCTAAGTTTTTAACTTGCAAAGAGAAAGGAATCACAACACCATCGAACTGAATAGGTGGCAAGTTAGCAAAGTCAACTTTGGCGATCATCTTAGAGCTGCCAATGATGATAACTTGCGACTTAGCAGGATTTACTTTCAAACCATAGCATCTACTCCATTCCAAAATGCGCTCTAAATCACAATTCGTTGAGCATATGACCGATGGCAGATCACCAAGCACACCCTGAGAATATATTTGAAGATCGTCGGCATAAAGGTGATAAAAAGAAGATAGGTTACGAGTAATGGAACTAATGAAAATAGAAAATAACAATGGAGATAACACGCCACCCTGCGGAACGCCGGCCAACGTGCTGCACCAAGAAGAACGGGAAGTGTCCACCTTTATACGCTGCCGACGACCGGTTAGATAACTATGAAACCAATCAATAACCGCAGGAGATATGTTAAGAGAACGTAATATCGCCAGTAAAATATCAAAATCTACAGTGTTAAACGCGTTACTAAAATCGAGCAGCGTTAGTACCGTCAGTTTCCGGTCACTCATACCTGACCGAATATCGTCTGTAATTTTTACAAGAGCAGTAGCACTGCTATGACCAGTTCTGAAACCAGACTGGTAAGGATTAAAAAGATCATTGCGGTTAAGAAAAGAAGTGAGTTGCTGGAAAATCAAGCGTTCAAGGACTTTGGACAGGAAAGGAAGAATGGAAATAGGGCTATAATCTGAAAAAGAAGAAGGATTCGATTTTTTAGGCAAAGGAATTACATCCGCATCTTTCCAGATAGTCGGGAATACACTACATGAAATTGAGGAATTTAGAATGCCGGTAATGATAGGTACTAGGAGGTCAAGGATGGGAAGGATCATATTCCGGCTCACGTCATCGACACCAACGGCGTTGGAATTAATAGATAGTACGTTCTTCTTAACATCACTGTCGGAAAATTGAGTAAGAGAAAAAGGACAACAGTCTGGAGTTGGGAGAGATGAAAGATAACTAAGGGTCCTGGCCTTAGCAGGGCCGCTAAAAATGGAAGAAGAAGAGAAATGCTGATTCAACTGATCAGTATCGACGTCTTTAGAACAGGAGTTTTGCTGAGTTTTCCCAACTCCAAGTGACTTAAGAAACTTCCACACCTTAGCAGGGTCACCGTTTTCTACAGACTGATGAATATGTCGCCTTTGAGCATCACGACACATAGTGCTACAACGATTACGCAATGTGTGATATCGTAATTTGTTTTTAACATTCGTTATAATGTTCATAAGTCATAATGTCACTTGGTATAACATTCATTCAGAATAATTATGAAAACTCATAAAAACACTTAAAATAATTATCAAGTTGCATAAATATCATACCTATCAAACTGCTTCAAGAGATAGGTAGGTTAGGGTCATTTTTTTTTATGACCTTAAAAACGAAACTGCTCCAAGAGACAGGTAGGTTAGGGTTATTTTTTTTTATGACCTTAAAAACGAAACTGCTCCAAGAGACAGGTAGGTTAGGGTAATTTTTTTTATGACCTTAAAAACGAAACTGCTCCAAGAGATAGGTAGGTTAGGGTTTTTTTAATGACCTTAAAAACGAAACTGCTCCAAGAGATAGGTAGGTTAGGGTTTTTTTTTTTTATGACCCTAAAAACGATACTGCTCTCAGAGATTGGTAGGTTAGGGTTTTTTTATGAGTTTTTTATAATAATATGTGACACGACAACAACGTTTATTTTTATTTGTTTATTCATTTGGACAACATTTATGCTTTAAGTTATTATGAAAAAAGTATGATATGACAATTGTATAGTATACAAAGTGACTATTATGCTATTTGTCTATTATGCAAATACATTATTATGCAATTAAACTATTATAATTTTCGAAATTATGCAATTCGTTTGTATGCATTTTGTTTTTATGCTATATGATCACTTATGCAGGTTGAAATTATGCAATTCGTTTTATGCAAAATGAAAATTCGCAAATTGTTGTTATGCAAAACATTACACACCCCCGGAGAAATGCATTGAATTGCATACCCCTACGTAACATGAGACCCTCGGGGGTAGAGTCAAATATTACGCATTGGTGATGTGGGGCTCTCTAATCCGCGAAGGACTAGCCTACCCACTAAAACTCTGGGATGCTGCCAACCCGTGCCGTAGTGGTGATGCCATGGGATCGCGAACATTCACCAGGACACCACCGGCACGTTCGCCCTAGGGCGAACCCTCACCGAAAGACACACTGTAGCATAGCAGTGTGCCTTACCCTCACGACTTCCCCAAGCCCCCAGGAAGCGGGGACCGCCACCGACACACGGTGCTTCGGTCCCACCCTCCTTGCTGAGGGAGAACAAACGCCCCTACCCCTCAGCCGGCCATGGGAGGACAAAACGCCCCTACCCCACGACACACTCCCCACACCAAGGGAGGACAAACGCCCCTACCCCTCGACCCGCCACGGGAGGACAGAAGCCCCTACCCCGTGGGTCCTTCAACGCCGACGGGGGCGCAATTCAGCACAAACACCGAAGTGCCCACCCGAGTCATGCCCCGCCAGCCTCCTCCTCGGTCTCCTCCACCGGTGGAGGTGAAGTCCATCACAAACACCGAAGTGCCCACCCGAGTGATGCCCCGCCGGTCTCCTCCTCGGTCTCCTCCACCGACGGAGGTGAAGTCCATCACAAACACCGAAGTGCCCACCCGAGTCATGCCCCGCCGGTCTCCTTCTCGGTCTCCTCCACCGACGGAGGTGAAGTCCATCACAAACACCGAAGTGCCCACCCGAGTCATGCCCCGCCGGTCTCCTCCTCGGTCTCCTCCACCGACGGAGGTGAAGTCCATCACAAACACCGAAGTGCCCACCCGAGTCATGCCCCGCCGGTCTCCTTCTCGGTCTCCTCCACCGACGGAGGTGAAGTCCATCACAAACACCGAAGTGCCCACCCGAGTCATGCCCCGCCGGTCTCCTTCTCGGTCTCCTCCACCGACGGAGGTGAAGTCCATCACAAACACCGAAGTGCCCACCCGAGTCATGCTCCGCCGGTCTCCTTCTCGGTCTCCCCCGCCCGTCTTGGCCCGTAGGCCCCCTCCCTGGTGTCTCTTGGCTTCCCCGCGCCCAACCGCAGGTACTGAGCCCCCCCACCACGACAAGGTGGACACCCTCGAGGGGGCGCCGTTCTAACCTAACCTAACCCATTAACCTACTTTACTGGTAGCAGTCCGGTTCTGGGCATTTTTTTCTACTACATGAATATTATCTCACTAAATATTATAGAATCAGATGATTCTGGAAAGTAAACTAGGTATATGGAATTTGATATTATGGCACAAAATATTATGAATATCGAGTCGATTCGTCTAGTCAATGATTATTATGATTCACAAAAATTCTGGCATTTCATTTTATGTTGAACGTGGAAAATGAATTGCTTTAAATGAAATTCTGGCAAGCGAAGGTATACCCCGATAGGGGTGTGTAATGGTGGATACAATAACGTTTCATATAATTTCACTAGATATAACAACAGTTGATATACTGTTTCATTTGATATAACAACGACAAGCGTAATTTCAATTAGTACAAAAGACATTTGATATAACGTTTATATTCGCAAGATAACCAAACACTCCTCCTCGCTTCGCTTATCGTCGTACCTAACCATGTTTTTATTACAGTTATACTTTTTTGATTTAGCAGTTTGAGTGTGTATGAGCCTTTAAACGAATCACATCTTATCATTATACCATATGATATTATGCCATTTTAGATTATACCAAATGTTTATTATATTCCTTGATCGTTATATTGACCTATATTACATCACAAGTTGTTACTGCGATTGTTTACGCACCCGCACCGCTAGACTACCGTCGTCATTGCCTGCATAAACAATGCTCCTACGGCCTGTGGACCTTAAAATTTACCAACCTGATATTTTTTTTAAATTGACGTTTTATTTCTATTAAAAAATACACACGTACATTATAGGGATATTAAAAAATATACATTAGTTGCTCAGTTGGTGCGCCTATGTATGTTTCCACTCCAAGTAGAATCCTTTTCCGACCCCGTTGTCGCCATCTATTAGCGGCGCCGTCCGCGCGATCTGTGTCCCATCGAAAATCTCCACTGGTTCGGGCCCTACACCTCTTAAACTCGCTCCTAGAATCAGCTCCATTCTTTGATATATTTGCAAGCATATGGATAGATGTGTGCGATGAATGTTTGAGGTTTTGTGAGATGATGGATGTTCGACCTTCTTCTGTGTAATTTATAATTGTCCTTTGTTCTTTTATGTAAACGTTATGTATTCTTAGTTTCACAGTGCCTTGGTTGTAACTGTTATGCTGTGAAACGTAATAAATGAATAAATAAACAAAAACAGGTTTACTCACGTCGTATAAGTCGAATATCACTCGATATGTTTCGAATCGGTACGCGATTCATCGTCAGGAGCTACGACGTGACTCTACTTCGGAAACGGAAAATTAATCAGTTAGGCAAATTTATTTTCTTCGATTAGACACCAAACTTTCGTATTACCACTAATAACTTCCTACTCCTTCCTACTAATCACTATAATTGATTTCAATTTGTTAAACACGTTGAATAGTACTATATCAAGTATATTGACACCTCGTTTGAGGTGCGTACACAAAGTTGAACTCAATATTTGAATAGATTGAACCCAATAATGGCGTTAGCACACGGCATGCGATATAATCAGACCACGCTAACTCTTGAAAATGAACTGTCAAAACGGCACAGTCCATCTGGGCATACAACCAATATACAACGTCATTTTACCGATTATTTAATTGTCTCTGTAAAATTTGTGGGATTTTTAAGTTGTGCACATACTCGCACATCTCTATCCGGAATTCTAAGATTAAATTATGTCAAACTAGCACAAGTGAAAGATGACCTTAAATTTACTTGCATAAGGATGTTTGTACCTTGTGCACATGTGACTTTATTTGATCTTAGAGATCGGACACACTTAAACGTCAGTTTTAAATTTATGAATCTTCCTTCGTATGAAACAGTCGTCGTCTCTGTTTCAGCTTAGGTATTACAAAAATTCTTTAATATGTCCGGATGTTTGGATGTCCAAACGCTTTCCGGCTTTTCTCGCCTAGAGGTCGCATTTCTCGTGAAATTTTGTGAGTAGGTTCGATGATTATATAGTTTTCTTTTTGTCGATGCAGTTATTCCAAAATGACGGAGATGGAGTTGAATAAAACTAGGGAGGTCTAAAGCAGTATATAACTATGGCGGAGATCTGCTGTCAGTGTGTCGCGGCCTAACCTAACCCACTAAGCTAATCGTAACGATATTACCGCCCGCTATTACGCGATTGCCTTCGACACTGATATTACTGCTAGGGCTGTCACAAACCAACATTAGAATAGTTGGATTTAATTACCATTAAAATCTATTTTTTGGCACTTCAAGCCTTCAGTACATACCTAACGTTTAGTTTAGTATACATGTACCTACACTTAGTGGCTCTGTGAGCATTAGAAATTGCTGAAATTTGTATTGTTTAAGTTTTAGATTCCCATTTCGCCTGACAAACTGACTCTAACAACATGTAATTGTTGAACCTGCTCACAAATTATCACAAGAATCGGTTGTGAAATCCCAACATCCTCACATACGGAAGAATTTTGAGCCAAGCTGAAACTGAGACGCCTCGCTCGCTCGGTTAGTTAAACATGCTGACGACGATAAGGGTGAAGCCAGACGGGCGTACTTTTTTCAATTGTGAGCCGCGTAATTTCGGCCGCGCCATACTTTATGTCATATGACACTACCGACGACGAAGTATAGCACATCCGACATTACGCGAGTCACAACTAAAAAAAAAACGGTCAAGTGCGAGTTGGACTCGCGCACCGAGGGTACAAATACTTTCCATCCTTAAGTGGTTAAGATAAGTTTGCACCTGGTATGTATAGCGCTCCATACAAATGAGGTGCAAAGTTAACGCAACCAATCCCGTTTGTTGTATGGGAGCCCCCCTTAAATATTTATTTTTATTTTTAGTATTTGTTGTTATAGCGGCAATAGAAATACATCATCTGTGAAAATTTCAACTGTCTAGCTATCACCGTTCTTGAGATACAGCCTGGTGACAGACGGACGGACGGACGGACAGCGAAGTCTCAGTAATAGGGTCCCGTTTTTACCCTTTGGGTACGGAACCCTAAAAATTACGCTCGTATTGCTTCACCCTAAAATTCTGAAGATCAGTTAATTTTTTAAATAAAATATGCATTTTTACACAATTAACTGGACTGTTAACACACCCGGTATAATTTAGGAAGAAATAAAAACTGTCCTCTAAAAATGAAATGAGATTCCCCGGTATAGGGTTGATTTTACTAATTAGTTACCGATCTATTTCGATGGTGTTTTGATACTTTTTCACACAAAGTTAAGAACCTTGGTATTGTCATGGATCGGACCTTATCTTGGGTGCCTCAGTTAAATCAAGTTAGCAGGAAGATGTTTGCAGCAGTGAGTTCTCTGAGAAGACTCCGTAATTTCCTTCCAATCGCCACCAAAATTGCGCTTACTCAAACTTTACTTCTTCCTATCATGGATTATGCTGATATCGCTTACCCTGATCTCACAGAGGAACAGCTAAATAAACTTGAGCGTATTCAGAATATTTGTATCAGGTTCATATTCGGGTTACGCAAATATGACCATGTATCCAGTTTCCGTTCGCAGCTCAGGTGGCTTCCTATCCGTTTTCGTCGTAACTCTCACATCCTTTCTCATATTTACAATATACTTTTCAACCCTGCAACTCCCCGTTACCTCAAGGAGCGTTTCAGTTATTTCGGTCTGTTAGATCCTCTCAAAATTTGCTTATGGCTGTCCCCTCTTCCTCCTCTAAATTCTACAACAGCTCTTTTACTTTCCAGGCTACCTTGTTGTGGAACTCTCTGCCTGTAGACTTAAAACGTAGCCAATCTGTTGCCAATTTTAAAACACTCCTTAAAGAACATTATTTGTCCCTTCTTTAATTTTTTGGTATTGTGACCGACATGAAAGTGTGGTTTGTTACTAATATTATTTTATATGTATATGCCTATGTTATGTATGTTTAGGTAGGTTTATTTGTGCATATATATTATATTTTTTTGGTATTATACATTATGTATGTACGTGTATTTATGTATTATTTTAGTAGTTTTTTTCTACAGATTCCATGATTACTTTTGCATCGCCTACTCATTTCTGACGTTTTTATTTAATTTCGCTACCCAAAGGTTGTCTGGAAGAGATCGCTCTTTAGCGATAAGACCGCCTGTTGTTTACCTCTATTGACTGTTACGTGTAATCTGAATTTGTTTGTATTTATTTCCTGTTGAGGTGTGCAATAAAGAATATTCTATTCTATTCTATAATTTAGGAAGAAATAAAAAAAAGTCCTCTAATAAATAACATGAGATTCTCCTATTCCATCCGTGTTTATCAAATAACTTTTCATTTCTTTTTTAATTACGAAGTCTAGCAACCCTATTCCCCGTGTCGAGCCAGCGGGCGCCGACAATGGTCCGCTGAGCCCGTGTGTCGAGTCATTCGGGGCGGGCAAATAGTGTCGATAAACATTAGCCAATTACTTGATCGGTGGTCTGGTGGTTAGGGCTGAATCGTGACTATACGCATCAGCTATAAAGTATAAGTAGTAAGAATTATTTTGAGGCCGATTTCACTTCGCTTTGTGCTGTCCAACTTTGCCCTTGCGGTGAAATTTGCGCACAGGCCTAATAAATATAAACAAAAAAAAACATTGAATTAAGGAACGCACATGCTCTCACACCACTGTTCAAAATACGCAGACGACGCTTTTGCTCAATCAAATTGTATGAAAAGTAATTGCTGGGTGGCGTTTGCGTCACGTCCTTTTCATACAAGTGCTCTGAGTAGTGGTATGTGATGTCTTTAACCTATCCGCGAAAAAAAATAAGCTGTTCATAATGTCAATGTCATTAGTGTTTTTAATTACACACCGGACTAAAGTAACCATTCCATTGATTTGAAGGGCAAGGGCAAAGTTGGAAGCTTTCACGGTATCGGTTGTGTATTTTAAGGTACGTGTTTGCAATAAATGGTTGTAAAGTTATGAAAACTGA
The DNA here is from genome assembly GCA_905147355.2 of Apotomis turbidana. Taxonomy (NCBI): domain Eukaryota; kingdom Metazoa; phylum Arthropoda; class Insecta; order Lepidoptera; family Tortricidae; genus Apotomis; species Apotomis turbidana. The sequence goes on from LR990305.1 coordinate 1,564,013, forward strand.
TCTCTAGTCAAGGGCTGTTGGAATTAATCCAAATACTAGGTTAAGTAGATAATAAAGTACTCTTTTGTTAATTGCAATTGAGAAACGTTTGTGGATAAATCGGTACAACGTGACACAAACTAATATTGATTTCACTGTTAATAAAAAACTTTAATTTTAGAAATATTAAAGCCGACTTTAACGAGAATAAGTCGTATTTCCAAGAACAACTGAACAAATTACAATAAGACACATCGACATCTCCATTAATGTGCCTATAATATACCAAAATAACGGAGTTCTGAGGTAACAAACATAAAATACAGCCATCTTCTCCTTTCTGAACTCAATTGCAAATTACGCGATAATTTTTGTTGCTTTTTCTAATCTGAAGTTAATATTTTTGAGTTTGTTGTGTAAACCTAATATAACATGGTGTGTATTTAAGAAATCCTGAAAATTTACCTTTAATATGATTAATTAAATAATGGTTTGCGAAATTATTTGGATTGTTTCATATTCGTACGTTATCTGCAATCGTTTCTCAAAGAAACAGATCTTGTAATTACGTCTTGAAGACGTTGCATGTATAAAATAAGTAGTATAGTTTATAACTACGAAAAATATCGATCTCAATATCTGGTAAGCTCAGCTATAAGTAGCGTAAGTTATTGTACATTGTAGTATGGTATTTTGAACAGTTCATTCGTCCTTACTTGACGTATTTAGTGTATGTATACCGCTGGTGCTGACGTAGGTATATAACTATAATAGGTATGATTCATGACCCAGGCACAAATAAGCGATTTCAACGCACAAATAATTGATTTCAACCGTTGCCGGGATTCAAACCCAGGACCGCCGGCTCAACAGGCAGCTGCTTTACCACTGCGCCATCACGTCAAGAGCTTATTGTTTATTTGCCTAAAACGACAAGTAAGGATGGATAATGTTATCGGCGCATATAGAAGTGTCATCGATACTGTAAGTTTTCGCCACCGGACTCTGAAATCATTTGACCCGAACTGAAAATATAGCTTGGGCCGTACTTACCTCTAGGCCCACTAGGCCCGTGCCTAGGGCCCCAGCCAGTCTGTGAGCCCAATCCCAGGACTTGCACCATAATAATGTTGTTAAAGGGGAGGGGGGCCAATGCCAAGTACCTAGCGGCCCTGGCCCTTTAAGTCCGGCCCTGCTTGGGATCCACTAATTCTAGTACTATTTAGTAAACAAACTTGGCACCTCAAAATAAACACGGTTAATAATAGTACATACCTAGGGCGGTGAATGCTTAAATATCGCAGACCACAGCATTGAGCTGCGCGCCCATACAAAATAAAACATGATCCTGAATCGCGCTGCTACACTACATAACTAGGGCGGTTTGGGACCCGAACCGAAGGTGAGGGCCATGAGTATCCGATCTGGGGCTTTACGAATTACCGACCGTGGTTTGTTTAAAGTTTTACGTCTTGCCTTGGCCAGGAAATGAGATTCTCTTCCCGTAGCGGGCAGAAAATTCAATTTACGGCCTAGGGTGGCGCAAATGTAGATATTAAACGGTTTACACTCACGTGAAATTGCCAGGAATGGGCCGTCATGTTTCGAACTCGTACGGAGCTCGTCATCAGGGACGGCTACCCGTACGGACACGCGGTAACTTTGTGACAAATCACGTGAGTGTAAACAGCTTAGGTAATACATTTGTTAAATATTTATCACGAGATTTTAACAAGATTATAACACGGTTATAATCTTCTTAAAAACTCTGACATTAGATGTTATGAAAATATTGGCTATATGGAATTATGGAGCACTTCTTTATTGTTTTGCTGTGATGTCATGCGATATGCGTGGAGCTTATAAGGTCAAAGTTATGTTCTTTTTTATAAGGGTCCGGTTAGAATAAGGAACTGAAGCAATCTTGTCAATAAACAACATTACAATCTATGCTCGTTTCTATTACACACCTTACATTAAATTAATCTACTCACTGAAAGTTCGGGGTTCCCGAATCTATCCTTCAGAAGGTTCACTACCTGCCAAAAGGGACCTTTCAATCATCAAACGCCATAAACATATTTTTCAAACATGCAATAAAATGTCGTCATAACGTGCGTTATAACAGGCTTTGAAGTATCACGCTTCGGGCGGAACAACTCGAGAATTGTAATGAAATTTCATACAAAATTGAAGGCTTAGGCCGGGAAGTAATTTTTTTTAAACATGGCGTGTGTGTGTTCAAGAACAGGCTGAACAGCCGATTTTTTTTAAAGGTGTATTTTTTACATATATGTATATGTTTGAGAAAAGCACTACACATGCCTTAGCCGTGAAAAGGGCTTGCCGGCTTCGTATCACTGTCCGTCTATACCGACTCACCCGGCCAGCCCTTATTTCCCGGCAGCAGTAATGTACTATAAGCGAACACCGTCCACTATAAACGCGTCGTAACTGGGTGAAATGAAACAAATTATAAACACAACAATATATTTATATTACATAAACTCATAAGACGCCGCGACGCACCGCGTTACAGAAGTCGATAGACAATATCTTTTTCTCTCTCTATCCGTTCTCAAAATTTACGCAGAGTTTGAAAAAATCCATCTTAGTTAATACTTGTCTATAGACTTCTCAGACAATAGACAATACAGTGTAGAGACTTATACAATTCCATGTAATAAAAACAAATACATAGCACTTAATGTGCAGGCCTCAGAGGCCATTGTATGCCGTCCTGCTCACTCAAATATACGTAAGTAAGAGTGCAAGAAGGATGACACGATCAAAGCATCGGAGTATAACTTATTTTTTTCACTGACTTAGGTGTCGTCGCAGCTTAACAGACTTAGCATTGAGTATACAATACATTTAAAAACAACAGCACCTTTATCTGAGTGAAGTATTCGCTTTCAAAATTTACATTAGAATCATTAATAACAATATATTTTCAGTGGGCAAAGTTAACAGCATAATAAAAAAAAAAACAAGGAAAACTACCGGGCAGTTGCCTCGTACCTTAAATCAAAGTTTAGGAACCGTGGCAAAGTTACACTAGTGGGCAAAGTTGTATTCAAGGTCAAGAACTCGTAAGGTAAAGGTCTGTTGAATCTAGCTGAGGTAACAGTAATACTATAAGCGTGCGCGCATGGCATGCCGATTTTGGTGACCGCGTCGCGTAATACCGCGACCCACTACTCTATATTTTTCCCGCAGTCGCTTGTATTCCTCAACATTTTATAATAATCTGGTTTGGAAGAGATCGCTTTTTAGCGATAAAACCGCCTGTTGTTTGAAAATGTATATTTTGTATTTTATTCCTTTTGTAAACTGTTATTGGCGCGCAGTCAAGTATTACGGACACGGTCGCCAGTTACGGTCACAAGTCGCGATCCTCAAGATCAGCACCTCTAGCGTAATCCGCGTCGTAATCTAGCGTCGTCCGACGCGACTTTTTCTCGCGCGAGATAATTACCCGTCTCTTTCTGGGCAGTGATGTGAGAGAGTAACGGGTAGCCCAATGTCGCGCCGCAAGAGTCGCAAAGCAGTTATACCTACTAGACGGGCAGTGTATCGTCTTCTCTTCACGATCATTATTTACACAACACGTTCAGCGAGCAAGCATAAGACAATCAAACATATTTTGACTTACTTTAAAACAGATTATACTGACATAACAAACGCATTGATGATGTGCTATTTTAAATGACAAATTAATAGGTGAGGGTAAGTTACTGTCATATTTAGACATATATTTTTATTAATATAATTCGTACAGTTTAGTGTACATGTACAGTAATCAAAAATAGACTGCACTATTTGAAGTGTCAGCTATAACGCAACACATATATTTCTTACTATAGCGTTTTAATTTATGTGTAGATATGTTTGGCTATTTCGAGACAGGCTAGTTGATACGGACTTTACAGCCAATAACGGTGGCACAAAAATGATAGCTTTCCCTAGATATTTCTATTTAATTATTATTAATTTATGAACGAAAATAAGTTTTGCGTCTGTACAACTTTAAATCTACATAACTAAATACAATATTCCACCATTTTTATAAAGCTTGACATATCATAATGTAGCCTAATTAATAAAATAACAATTACCTACACTTGGTGCACAAAGACATTTCAGTTGAGAACCTAGAGTAAAAATCGCATACAAAATGTTCATCAACGCAGATAAAACTCTCAAAAATTAAATAAATCGGATACGATATTGCATAATTGCATAATATCAATATTGCACCACCCTCAATAATCATCCAACATTTCAACTCAAATGCCGCTTCTTTTAGTAACGTGTACAACTTTGCCCATATGAAATAGAATATTCTTTATTGCACAACTCAACGGGAAATAAATACAAACAAACACACATTACACGTAACATTCAATAACGCTAAAGAGCGTTAAGACCGCCTGCCGCTATAAAAAGTCAAAAGTAACACCCTTTTTATTCTCTAGGAAAAAGTAAGGGTGCCGGGCAAAGTTGCCAGGCCTCCGGGGCCGTTCAAATATAACGTACGCAAAATTTTACTAATTTGGAATTTTGATATTTTGACGTCCCCTGCCTAACGAAATGACACTTGAGTTAAACAATTACTATACAATATAGATTAGTTACTAATTGTGAAAATTGACATGCATATCATCATTAGATTAAATAACCGTATGGAACTTACACAAATCCGATATAAACATTACTTATATACAAAATGTATTAGGACCAATTATTATGTTGTCGATTTTTTTCTTCATTTTATCATCTGATTTTGTACCATGTTTTAGTACAACATACGAAGTTTAATAATGAAATTATCATACATGTTGTGTAACTCAATGGAAAGAATTGTAGGACATACCGTGAAATTGGACTTACCATGGTCAGAATAAGCAACTTTACCAACTTAGATTGAATACTGACAAAAAAATACATCGACTACAAAATAAATAAATGGCCCCAATACAGGATGCATTTCTCGTTAATTCGAGCGATATTTAGAGTATTCTATATAACATCGATATAAAATCGTCTGTTGACAACCAAAACTAACTAAGTATCAAATACCTACTTAAAAAAAGCTCGTATCTCAATGTCAATGTAGGCACTAGATACGAGGTCTTGATTGATGGACGGTCTCCAGTGTTCGGAAATCGTCGTAAACAGCCAATTGTTGAATTGCCTCTTTCTAACCCTTAATTTGGCGTGTATGGCAGGGTGAACAAATTCTTTGGCCATCTTTTGAACCAGAATATTTTGCTTTACTTTACCATAACGAGGCTTGAACCAGCGAACTTCGTCATCTTTTGTCAAATTAAGGGCTAAAGACCGATGTGCAATATTTATCGCCGAGTACAGTATTAGTGCATAAAGTTTTTGTATTTTTCGGATCATAGACTCGGATACTCGACAAGACCCGAATTGTCAATCAACTATTATGCTACATAATCGACGTGCTTAAGTCAAGGGCCTGACACGCTTTGATGGAGAAAGCCTTACGATACTTATAAGAGGAAATAGAAAAAAGTGCCATTTTTTGGCTCTATCACCGACCGAGCATTTTTTCATGGTCGATTTATAGGCACACTTATATTCATGACGAAAACTGGCTATGTGAAAGAACCATATTGGCACCAAAAAGACAGTCAGTCTTTAGTCAGTTTTGGTTGTCACCATATCACTAAAATATGTTGTGCATACATTATTGTCACGTCAATTCAGTTCTTATAACTATCTACTATTTTTTTTTTTCAAGGTATACAGCATGTATATTTGATATAACCGCAAATTGAAGCCAGACGAAGATTTTAGTGCTATAATCTATTATTAATTTAGCGTTAACTGCCATAGCGTAATTAATTTTTGAAATTTTTCTGAGCTGTAATGTATGGCGTAATTATTACTATTGTCAGTTGTCACATCGCGATGTTAAGTGTCAACAAACAACAACAAAAAAATACATTGCGTGCTGAATTACTTTATATGGAAAAAAAAGTTCGATTTTTTTTATAATTTACGGTGCTATATATTTATAAATGCCTACACTAAGACCCCGTAAAGTTTGCGGTTATATCAAATATACACGCTGGATAGTGATGCATATTATAATTCTAAAAATACAAAAAGTTATTGTTATTTCTGTAAAACTGTTTGTATACACTAGGTACCTACTCAAAAAATAAAACGACGGTCGAATTTAGAACATCGGTGTAGCCCTGTTTATTTACTCGGTATTCTACGTCACGCCACAGACAAGCAAAAAGCAAAAATGGCGAATGGCGTTTTTATCTGTGCATAAAATTTATATTTTCAGTTAATAAAATTTCGCTGTGGGCTTGTACACAAATCACGCGAGGTTAGATAGGGGGAGATGGGATACGAAAAAATCACGTCAGATCACGTTGGGTGACCACACGTGCATTTTTCTACAGTGAACGAACTAAGAAAAAAACTACCACATGACTTATGTTATTGCTCGGTTTCGATAAAAATAAATCTTCACTTGTTAAATATTTCATAATAACGAGTCTAATTTACGAAATTCTGGCGAAAAAAAATACACATGAGATTGTGGGGCGAGGGGGGGTAAACAAAGAACCTCACCAAATATCACCAGGGGGAGAGGGTGGGCAAAGTCGAAACCATTAGCAATCGAAAATCATTATTACACATTATAAAAAGGTCTCAAACAGCCTATTACCGCAGTGACTACAAATAATTAATATCTCAACGTTTAAAGTATTAAGTCGCGAGTGTCTTGAAGTAACTTTTTAACACACAACACGTACAGTCAACCAATTTGATTCCTAGGCCATTTCGTACCTTGTCACAGTGAACGTCAATATGAAAGCCGCTTGAAATCTCATTTCATTGTCATTGTGACAAGGTTCTATAGTGGCCTAGAAATCAAATTGGTTGACTGTACATAGGGCTCTTCCAGAAATCGGGAGAATCACCTTTTAAAGGGTCACCTATCTGAAAAACTAATTTCTGTTTCCCATCTATATACCTATCTATAACGTTTCGCCAAATTGTCATTTGTTCGAAAGCCATGTTTTTCCAAAACTGTTAATTTGTCAGAATCATTATAAAACAAACCTAACCTAACCTAATGGGCTCTTCAAAATGATGTTTATTTATACCAGGTGTTTCCTGTAATAGGAGCAATAAATTTAAATATAGATTCTACTCTTCAAATTGATAACATATTTGTTCAGCAACTTTAAAAAAAAATTAGTTTTCACAATTTTATTATTTGACACAAATTAAATAGTATTTTCAAAGTACGTCGTCCAACATTGACATACCCTGAGCATTGACATAGCTGTCACTCTACTAATATCGGACATTTCGCAATACATTGCTACTTTGTCTAAACATTATTCTACAAATTATCATTTAATACACGTTATTTTCAGAAGTTCAAGCGAAGAATCTATGTTTTAATTTATCGCTCCTATTACAGGAAACACCCGGTATCTTGAAAATATTGCAGTTTTCAGGAAAAAAATCACTTTCGGACAAATTAAAATTTGGTGAAGCGTTACGGATGGGGAACAATCTTTCGGAGTTGAAATAGGATACCCTTTTGAAGTCGGTGCCGAACCTCACCTAAACTTCTTGATCAAACAAACGTACTCGTAAATACTAAATAGTAATTATTAAAGACTTCAATGCGTGGCATTGGCATCTGAAAATAAATGATATTTTTATTATTATTTATTATTTATGTGTTTTCATAGTAATAATTGAATAGTTTGGCACCGATTTCAAAACGTGTTCCATAGGATTTTCTATACGGGAATTACTACATTTTGATCTCATCGGATTGATTTGAAAAATGGTGAGTATTTATCATTTCAGTGGGTTTTGGACAAAAAAGAACCTTGTGGAGAAATAATATCCCATTTTTTTTTGGACCAACCTAGTAACCAGTGCTGCCACCTATCGCTATTGTAGAGTGAGCGCCATCTCTCGGAGCGTTGTCTTGATCTTGTCGTAAGTGGCGAAGGAGATGCCGACGGCGACGGGCCCCTTCACCCAGTTCATGCTGAGGCCCTTGAAGAAGCCCCGCCAGCCCTCCGCCCTGTACACAACATTAATAGTACATTACCGCAGACGCCGGGAAATACGGGGTTGCCGGGTGAGTAGGTATAGACCGGCGACCATAGGGAAACCGGATAGTGATACGAAGCCGGCGAGCCCATTTCACGACTAAGGCATGTATAGTGCTTTTCTCAAAAAAAAAAGTTTTTTCTTAAACATGCAATGTAATGTCGTGATAACGTGCGTTATAACAGGCTTCGAAGTATCACGTTTCGGGCGGAAAAACTCGAGAGAACTGTAAAGGTATTTCATACAAAATTTAAGGCCTTAGCCGGGAAGTGTTTATTTTTTTGAACATGGCGTCTCAACAGACTAAACAGCTGAATTATATTTTTTTGAATGGTGTATGTTTTTATTTCTTTGCATATGTTTGAGAAAGCACTATACATGCCTTAGCCGTGAAAAAGGCTTGCCGGCTATGGCCTCTGTGTTAAATGAACAGCTGTTTTTTTTTGGTAAATACTTAAAACAGAATAAAACAAATATTTAAGTGGGGGTGACAGCGAACGAGAGTTTACAGATATATAAAGATAGTTTGACAGTGAATAAGACAGACAGTAAGAGCCAGATAGAGAGAAAGAGAGAGAGAGAAAGAGAAAAGACAGATGCAGATAAATAGAGGTAGAGATAGAAAGAGAGAGAAAGAGACAAAAAGGTTTTTTTGGTGTTATTTGAATCTGCGGGTCCTTGGGGGCCCTTTGCGTGTTTTTGGACGTCTGCGGGTCCTTGCGACAAAAACGGAGAGAGAGAGAGAGAGAGAGACTGGGGAGAAAGATAGAGAAAGGGGAGAGAGATAAGAGAGAGGGGATGCAAACTCACCTGTACACGTCTCGCAGCGCGACCATAATGTTCGCGTACGGGTAGGAGCCGTCGCTGCGCCGGCGCGCGGTCTGCATGCGCCGGCGCACGATGTCGAGCGGGTAGGAGCGGAGGTAGAGACAGATAGAGAGAGAGGGGACTACACACTCACCTGTACACGTCTCGCAGCGCGACCATAATGTTCGCGTACGGGTAGGAGCCGTCGCTGCGCCGGCGCGCGGTCTGCATGCGCCGGCGCACGATGTCGAGCGGGTAGGAGCGGAGGTAGAGACAGATAGAGAGAGAGGGGACTACACACTCACCTGTACACGTCTCGCAGCGCGACCATAATGTTCGCGTACGGGTAGGAGCCGTCGCTGCGCCGGCGCGCGGTCTGCATGCGCCGGCGCACGATGTCGAGCGGGTAGGAGCGGAGGTAGAGACAGATAGAGAGAGAGGGGACTACACACTCACCTGTACACGTCTCGCAGCGCGACCATAATGTTCGCGTACGGGTAGGAGCCGTCGCTGCGCCGGCGCGCGGTCTGCATGCGCCGGCGCACGATGTCGAGCGGGTAGGAGCGGAGGTAGAGACAGATAGAGAGAGAGGGGACTACACACTCACCTGTACACGTCTCGCAGCGCGACCATAATGTTCGCGTACGGGTAGGAGCCGTCGCTGCGCCGGCGCGCGGTCTGCATGCGCCGGCGCACGATGTCGAGCGGGTACGAGCGGAGGTAGAGACAGATAGAGAGAGAGGGGACTACACACTCACCTGTACACGTCTCGCAGCGCGACCATAATGTTCGCGTACGGGTAGGAGCCGTCGCTGCGCCGGCGCGCGGTCTGCATGCGCCGGCGCACGATGTCGAGCGGGTAGGAGCGGAGGTAGAGACAGATAGAGAGAGAGGGGACTACACACTCACCTGTACACGTCTCGCAGCGCGACCATAATGTTCGCTTACGGGTAGGAGCCGTCGCTGCGCCGGCGCGCGGTCTGCATGCGCCGGCGCACGATGTCGAGCGGGTAGGAGCGGAGGTAGAGACAGATAGAGAGAGAGGGGACTACACACTCACCTGTACACGTCTCGCAGCGCGACCATAATGTTCGCGTACGGGTAGGAGCCGTCGCTGCGCCGGCGCGCGGTCTGCATGCGCCGGCGCACGATGTCGAGCGGGTAGGAGCGGAGGTAGAGACAGATAGAGAGAGAGGGGACTACACACTCACCTGTACACGTCTCGCAGCGCGACCATAATGTTCGCGTACGGGTAGGAGCCGTCGCTGCGCCGGCGCGCGGTCTGCATGCGCCGGCGCACGATGTCGAGCGGGTAGGAGCGGAGGTAGAGACAGATAGAGAGAGAGGGGACTACACACTCACCTGTACACGTCTCGCAGCGCGACCATAATGTTCGCGTACGGGTAGGAGCCGTCGCTGCGCCGGCGCGCGGTCTGCATGCGCCGGCGCACGATGTCGAGCGGGTAGGAGCGGAGGTAGAGACAGATAGAGAGAGAGGGGACTACACACTCACCTGTACACGTCTCGCAGCGCGACCATAATGTTCGCGTACGGGTAGGAGCCGTCGCTGCGCCGGCGCGCGGTCTGCATGCGCCGGCGCACGATGTCGAGCGGGTAGGAGCGGAGGTAGAGACAGATAGAGAGAGAGGGGACTACACACTCACCTGTACACGTCTCGCAGCGCGACCATAATGTTCGCGTACGGGTAGGAACCGTCGCTGCGCCGGCGCGCGGTCTGCATGCGCCGGCGCACGATGTCGAGCGGGTAGGAGGCGGTCTGCCCGAGCGCGCCGGCCGCGCCGCCGAATACCACGTTCAGGATGCTGCTTTGCTGCTTGCCGAAGTGCTCTAGGATGAAAATACAACCTATATTCAGGCTCCTTATCCGTTCAGAAATGCTGATTGTTTTAGACATTTTTCACAACTCATGGTATGAAAACAAGGTATGGAACTCAGGCTAGTGAGAATTTCTACGCCACTGATTAGTTGCCGATGTATGCTAACAGAATAAGTAGAAGGAATTTTTTTTTGCCGCCAGTCGTAAAAAAAATGCATTACAATTGTCATGTTATTTGACTAAATTTTTGTTTTGTCGTAAAACACTCACGATTTACACTATTGTCACTCATGATTTAAAACACTCACGATTTGATTAGATTTATACGGGTAACAGGGGAATCGGGGAGTATTTGAGTTTGAGTATGACACACCACCGGCAACACGAAGAAGCGGATTGACAGAACCAACCAACCACTCATAGAGTGACGACGTCAAAATTCCACGTGTAAATCCGGAGTAGCATACCTTGTTTTCTTATACCATGCTAAAACATAACTTCAAAATTTGGTAATGAAATGAAATAATTTATTCAGTAAGTAGGCCACAGGGGCACTTTTACGAGTCAGATTGTGAATATACCGGCATTTCGCAAGAGGAGACCGCTGTTGAGAAGAAAGCCGAAAGAAACTCAACAGTAAGTCATTTTTTCGTAAATAATACTTAAAACAATTCCATGATACATTTGTGTTATAACTAATTACACTGGTACACGTAAAGGAGACTCCAAATCAATGTTAAGTAATAGGAACATTAAAATAATTGGACTTGGAATTCTTAGCTTCAATATTGGTTGAGATCTTGTCACTTGTTCCAATTAAAGCTGAATATCTTGGAAACTACTGGTCCTATTTCCACCGAACATAGCTAAAAACCATCTCGACGGCAGTGCCTTATTGATACCCAGGCCCAGGGCCTGCCAGTCTAGGCCGTCCCAGAAGCAGACAAGTCCTCTAGCATACTTATGTTCTGGTGGCTCCTTGTCCGTTCAAAAATGCTGATTGTTTTAGACATTCATCATGTTTCGTAACATATTATCAATGTTACTACTTAGAACAGGGCTATCGGTATATATTTGAAACCTACAGTTTGAATTTTTCATTGATAATTTTCGTTCCAAAAAACTACGAAATTGACAAAATTCACGCAGATAACTGTGTTTTTTTCGACTTATTTTCGACTGTACGCAATGAAAACATGAAATAGCTATACATATAACACTTTATATTCTCGCAGTTTCAACACATAAGTAAAACTTGCCGTGTGCCTTGGTCTCAGACGTACTGAGACCACGGCACGTGAAACCGTGTTGAAACGTCAGGCAATGAAGGTAAATCAATATCGCAATAGACCCAGTTCAACAAGTTTTAATTATGAAATAGCTATGTTTCTATCTAGAATCAGGGAAAGGTATATCACTTCAAAAAATTAGTTGAAATTATCAATATACTAGCGACCCGCCCCGGCTTCGCATTGATGCAATGCTATATTAAGCATGTATTGTACATATAAACCTTCCTCTTTAATCACTCTATTTATTAAAAAAAAACCGCATCAAAATCCGTCCGGGGTGTAAGGGGTCCAATTTCCATCCACCGGACTCAAGCCAACCTCACCTGCACGCGGTGCACCCTGCCGAAAAACGAACGAGGTACTGGCGACCAACCCACCAACCCGCACTTGGCCAGCGTGGTGGGCTTAAGGCCTAAACCCCCTTCATGATTATGTACAATTCCCCGACTTGGCCCCCAGTGCCCGGCCGCTCTAGGGTCCCTGGCACCGACGGAATCCAGATTAGCCCTAGAGTAGGGGGTGCTAAGAATCTCCGGGCGGGATCGAACCCCCGTCGAACGACCCAAGCAAACATACAGGATACTGATTTTATACACGTTTTGACCTACAACGTTCGTACTTTGATGTCAGAAGAGCGCCTTGTGGAACTAGAACACGCATTAAATGATGTCAAGTGGGATGTTGTAGGCCTTTCAGAGGTAAGAAGAGAAGGCGAACAGACAATTGAACGGGAAGATAATGTGTTTTACCACTTCGGAACAGCAGGCGGACTGTACGGGGTAGGATTTCTCGTCAAAAAGAAGTGGAAAAACAATATTCTCGAATTCTTGGGCTATTCCGACAGAGTTGCTGTGTTGAAATTGAGTATAACAGAGAAACATACCCTAACCCTTATCCAGACATACGCGCCAACTTTTTCACATAGCGACGACGAGGTAGAGGAATATTACGACCTCTTGAACAGAGCTTGCGATGAAAATCGAGGAACATGGACTATGGTTCTAGGCGATTTCAACGCTAAAGTCGGAGTACGAACTGAGTTTGACAGTAACGATATACTTGGACCACATGGCCTTGGCAGCCGGAATGACCGTGGCGCTCGTCTCATCCAGTTCGCGTTCGGACAAAGCATGAGTGTTAGTAATACCTTCTTCTTCAAAAAGACACAACGTCGCTGGACCTGGTTCTCACCAGACGGTAACACTAAAAACGAAATCGACTATGTTCTTTCATCTCATAAACATATAATTAAAGACGTTCCCACCATCAACCAGCTTAAATATAGTTCTGACCATAGACCAGTGAGAGCGAGAATTCAATTTGACATGAAAATTCACCGGAAACAGCTTTTCGTAAACAAAATAAAACGTCTTAACAGAGATATACTAATATCTAACCACGATCAATTCAATTTGGAATTACGCAATAGTTTCAACCTACTTAATAATCAAGACACGACAGACATAACAGTTCAAATGCAATACGATAGTATCATTAGTAGCATAAAAACAGCTAGCAGCAAAATTAAACAAACTAGAAGAAACAACAACAAATTCACAAAAGAGACGATAAAATTGATAGAAGACCGTGAACGCATTAAAAGTGACAAGTACCAGTACAAAATCATGGATAGAGAGGTGAAAAAAAGCATAAGAAGGGATATTCGTAATTTCAACACGAAACTCGTCGAGATAGCATTAAAAACTCATACTTCACTCCGAACGGCTCAGCAAGGTATCAATAAAGAAAGACCATTGATTACCAGCCTTCGGGATGAAAATGGAAAGAAATGCAGCAGTCGGGACCAAGTTACAGATATTTGCACAAAATTCTACAAGACATTATATTCTGCCGATCCTTTACCTTCACCCTCATCTACAACACTACCACGCAGTTATTTTTGCCCAGACACTATCCCTTCCATATCAGGTTATGAGGTGAACGCCGCTCTCAAAAGCATGAAATATCAAAAGAGCCCCGGAGAAGACGGCGTTACAACAGAAGCCCTCAGAGAAGGAAAGACAACCTTGCTGCCCCATTTAACTAACTTGTTTAACTCCATCCTTTATAGCGGTACATTTCCAGCTCACTTGTGCCACTCAAATATTGTACTTCTGCACAAAAAAGGAGATAAGTCCGACATCAGTAACTACAGGCCAATTAGTTTGATATCACACATTTATAAATTGTTCATAAAAATAATTGAGAACCGGATTGCCCCATTACTGGACAAACATCAGCCACCCGAACAAGCTGGTTTTCGACCTAGTTTCTCCACAACAGACCACCTTCATACTCTGAACCAGATTATTGAAAAGTCCAACGAGTTCAACAAACCTTTGTATCTCGCTTTTGTCGATTACAGCAAAGCGTTCGACAGCATCAAACATTCTGCTATATTTTCTGCCATGCAGAATCAAGGAATAGACTCCACATATGTTGAACTCGTTGAAACCGTTTACCGCAATAGCACAGCAAATATAAAACTACATGCACCCGGTCCAACATTTAGTATCGGAAAAGGCGTCAAACAGGGAGACCCGCTGTCTCCAAAATTGTTCACCAGTTGCCTCGAGGAAATATTTAAACAGTTGGCGGTCTCGTGGGAGAAAATGGGCATTGAAATTGGCGGTAAAAAGCTAACAAATCTACGATTTGCCGATGACATTGTTCTTTTCTCCCACACGGCATCCCAGCTACAACAAATGCTGCAAGATCTCAGCACGGCGAGCTTTCAGGTAGGACTCACAATGAATAGAGCGAAAACTCAGTTGATGACCAATGGAGCAAAGTATAAAGTCACGGTGGATGGGCAGGACATACATTATGTCGACGAATACATTTATTTGGGCCAGATAGCCTCTTTCGAAAACAGGCAATGTAAAGAAATCGATAGACGTATCGCAAACGCCTGGAAAAGCTTCTGGTCCATGAAGGCTTTATTGAAGGGTGACCTTCCTCTGTGTCTTAAGCGCAAACTCGTCGACATGTGCATACTGCCCATACTAACGTATGGTGCTCAAACCTGGTCATTGACTGAGGCTTTAAAGTCTAAACTGAAAGTTTGCCAGAGAGCGATGGAGCGCAGTATACTAGGTGTTCGGAGGACTGATCGAATCAGAAACACGGAACTGCGCTCCAAAACTGGTATAGTGGATGTGGGTGTCAAGACCGCAAAACTGAAATGGGACTGGGCTGGACATGTCTGTCGCATGCATCCGGAAAGGTGGGCCACAATAGCAACCCAATGGATCCCACAAGATGGATATCGGAACCGAGGCAGGCCGAAAAGGAGATGGCGGGACGATCTGGACGCATTCTGCAAAGAATGGCAGAACCACACTGGCAATAGGATCGAATGGAAAAAAGAAGGGGAGGCTTTTGCCCAGCAGTGGGACACCTAAAGGGCTATTAAAAAAAAAAAAAAAAAAATCCGTTGCGTAGTTTTAAAGATCTAGCATACATAGAGACAGACAGACAGCAGGAAGCGACTTTGTTTTATACTATGTAGTGATTTGTTGTAATATGAAAAAAATATTTTTAAAAGGAATAAGGCCTCTTATGTATCGCTGTAAATTTAAAATACTACTATAGTACGGCTCATCGCAGGTGATTTTTTTGCTTCGATCCCTTATCTTTCAAACAAAGGCCATTGTCTCTATTATCGCAAAGCCGCTAGCTACCGAGTGCACGTGCCACTAGAACATTCATATTGAAAAACAAACGGTATCGTCATAGTATTAAGGTTCAAATTTAATGTCACTGATATTCTAGATATTACGTTTATACCTACTATATAATTTGCTGAAAACCGTTTCGAGAATGCCAAGTGCCTAGTGGCCCACTAAGCGGGCCTGCTCTACAGACAAGTCTCTTCGAAAGCCGGCCCTAGTGTTAGGGTGAGACTCACCGAGATATTTGCGCTTCAGAGTGTCATACATGAAGAAGGAGACGCCCGCGTACGGAACCACGCCGAGAACCGTCGCGCCGTAGCCCCTGCAACAATCATCACAGTTAAACTTAACTAGGGACAATAAAAAAAAAATACGGAACCCTAAAAACCGGCCAAGAGAATGACGGGCCACGCTCAGTGTAGGGTTCCGTAGTTCCCCATCCTTCACAAGGAGTTCTGAGACTTCATCTTAAAAAGGTCGTAAACGCCAAAGTAACTGTAATTGCTTATTACCTTCTGGAAGTTATCGATTATACGCGCTAGATTGAGTGGAATGTTTTAATGCAGTATGGCACTTAACTAATATGTGTAACGTTCGAAGTATAAGGACACCGCGCGGCACTTACGTCATTGTAAAGAAAATTATTCAATATAGTTTTCATTGAAAGTACTTATAAGGCCTCATTTTCCTGAATTTTCCCATAATTTTTTGACCCGTGGTTGAAAAGTTAGAGCGGGCAGACGCTATTTTTTGGATTTCCGGAGCGAATATTTACAAAACTGCTGACTTTATCAAAAAATAATGTTTGAGACCCCTCTTATTTTTAAAATACCTATTCAACGACACTCACACACTAGTGTTGGAATGAAAAAAAAAATCACCCCCACTTAAATAAGAGTCAGATTCTAAGTTTAATCGTACAAACTAGGTTTAGGGGGTCACGAAGGAATTTTGAGTCAAAAATTTTGATAAACACTGCTTTATTTGATTGCCAGGTCCAGGGGGTAGGTCGCTCTGTGACGTCACTAGCCCTGCACTGTCGCTCACCTATACAGCGTGCGCAGCCCCTCCTCCCTCGCCACCAGCCTGAACACGGCCCCGATGGTGGGGTAGGTGTGCGAGCTGGTGACGGCCATGCGCGCGCCAGGTCCAGGGGGTAGGTCGCGCTGTGACGTCACTAGCCCTGCACTGTTGCTCACCTATACAGCGTGCGCAGCCCCTCCTCCCTCGCCACCAGCCTGAACACGGCCCCGATGGTGGGGTAGGTGTGCGAGCTGGTGACCGCCATGCGCGCGTGCGCCAGGTCCAGCGGGTAGGTCGCGCTGTGACGTCACTAGCCCTGCACTGTCGCTCACCTATACAGCGTGCGCAGCCCCTCCTCCCTCGCCACCAGCCTGAACACGGCCCCGATGGTGGGGTAGGTGTGCGAGCTGGTGACCGCCATGCGCGCGCGCGCCAGGTCCAGCGGGTAGGTCGCGCTCTGTGACGTCACTAGCCCTGCACTGTCGCTCACCTATACAGCGTGCGCAGCCCCTCCTCCCTCGCCACCAGCTTGAACACGGCCCCGATGGTGGGGTAGGTGTGCGAGCTGGTGACCGCCATGCGCGCGCGCGCCAGGTCCAGCGGGTAGGTCGCGCTCTGTGACGTCACTAGCCCTGCACTGTTGCTCACCTATACAGCGTGCGCAGCCCCTCCTCCCTCGCCACCAGCTTGAACACGGCCCCGATGGTGGGGTAGGTGTGCGAGCTGGTGACCGCCATGCGCGCGCGCGCCAGGTCCAGCGGGTAGGTCGCGCTCTGTGACGTCACTAGCCCTGCACTGTTGCTCACCTATACAGCGTGCGCAGCCCCTCCTCCCTCGCCACCAGCCTGAACACGGCCCCGATGGTGGGGTAGGTGTGCGAGCTGGTGACCGCCATGCGCGCGCGCGCCAGGTCCAGCGGGTAGGTCGCGCTCTGTGACGTCACTAGCCCTGCACTGTTGCTCACCTATACAGCGTGCGCAGCCCCTCCTCCCTCGCCACCAGCTTGAACACGGCCCCGATGGTGGGGTAGGTGTGCGAGCTGGTGACCGCCATGCGCGCGCGCGCCAGGTCCAGCGGGTAGGTCGCGCTCTGTGACGTCACTAGCCCTGCACTGTTGCTCACTTATACAGCGTGCGCAGCCCCTCCTCCCTCGCCACCAGCCTGAACACGGCCCCGATGGTGGGGTAGGTGTGCGAGCTGGTGACCGCCATGCGCGCGCGCGCCAGGTCCAGGGGGTAGGTCGCGCTCTGTGACGTCACTAGCCCTGCACTGTCGCTCACCTATACAGCGTGCGCAGCCCCTCCTCCCTCGCCACCAGCTTGAACACGGCCCCGATGGTGGGGTAGGTGTGCGAGCTGGTGACCGCCATGCGCGCGCGCGCCAGGTCCAGCGGGTAGGTCGCGCTCTGTGACGTCACTAGCCCCGCACTGTTGCTCACCTATACAGCGTGCGCAGCCCCTCCTCCCTCGCCACCAGCTTGAACACGGCCCCGATGGTGGGGTAGGTGTGCGAGCTGGTGACCGCCATGCGCGCGCGCGCCAGGTCCAGCGGGTAGGTCGCGCTGTGACGTCACTAGCCCTGCACTGTTGCTCACCTATACAGCGTGCGCAGCCCCTCCTCCCTCGCCACCAGCTTGAACACGGCCCCGATGGTGGGGTAGGTGTGCGAGCTGGTGACCGCCATGCGCGCGCGCGCCAGGTCCAGCGGGTAGGTCGCGCTGTGACGTCACTAGCCCTGCACTGTTGCTCACCTATACAGCGTGCGCAGCCCCTCCTCCCTCGCCACCAGCTTGAACACGGCCCCGATGGTGGGGTAGGTGTGCGAGCTGGTGACCGCCATGCGCGCGCGCGCCAGGTCCAGCGGGTAGGTCGCGCTGTGACGTCACTAGCCCTGCACTGTCGCTCACCTATACAGCGTGCGCAGCCCCTCCTCCCTCGCCACCAGCTTGAACACGGCCCCGATGGTGGGGTAGGTGTGCGAGCTGGTGACCGCCATGCGCGCGCGCGCCAGGTCCAGCGGGTAGGTCGCGCTGTGACGTCACTAGCCCTGCACTGTCGCTCACCTATACAGCGTGCGCAGCCCCTCCTCCCTCGCCACCAGCTTGAACACGGCCCCGATGGTGGGGTAGGTGTGCGAGCTGGTGACGGCCATGCGCGCGCCAGGTCCAGGGGGTAGGTCGCGCTGTGACGTCACTAGCCCTGCACTGTTGCTCACCTATACAGCGTGCGCAGCCCCTCCTCCCTCGCCACCAGCTTGAACACGGCCCCGATGGTGGGGTAGGTGTGCGAGCTGGTGACCGCCATGCGCGCGCGCGCCAGGTCCAGCGGGTAGGTCGCGCTGTGACGTCACTAGCCCTGCACTGTCGCTCACCTATACAGCGTGCGCAGCCCCTCCTCCCTCGCCACCAGCTTGAACACGGCCCCGATGGTGGGGTAGGTGTGCGAGCTGGTGACGGCCATGCGCGCGCCAGGTCCAGGGGGTAGGTCGCGCTGTGACGTCACTAGCCCTGCACTGTTGCTCACCTATACAGCGTGCGCAGCCCCTCCTCCCTCGCCACCAGCTTGAACACGGCCCCGATGGTGGGGTAGGTGTGCGAGCTGGTGACCGCCATGCGCGCGCGCGCCAGGTCCAGCGGGTAGGTCGCGCTGTGACGTCACTAGCCCTGCACTGTCGCTCACCTATACAGCGTGCGCAGCCCCTCCTCCCTCGCCACCAGCTTGAACACGGCCCCGATGGTGGGGTAGGTGTGCGAGCTGGTGACCGCCATGCGCGCGCGCGCCAGGTCCAGCGGGTAGGTCGCGCTCTGTGACGTCACGCCCGCCAGCGAGCCCGCCACAAGGTGACGCACTTTGTGCTTCCTGTAATAAAAACGTCTGATACAGTAGAGGTAAAAAAAACGATTAAATTAATTTCATTTTAAATTTTTCGTGCTAGCTGCATATTTTCATGAAAGCAAGCCGTTTTGCACAGTGATAATAGGGACCAAAATAATCAATTTCACTCGAGGATAAATTAGTACAAAAATGGCACCAGCCGTTAAAAAAAAACTTAAACCTGAACGGATACTCCGATTTTGATGATTAAGGTGCCAATCGACAGACGAGATAAAATAGGTAGAAAATCAGTTTTATTACCAAAAAAAATATTGTTTCTCAAAAACGCGAAATTGTGTCATTTTAAAAAGTATACTGTAGGAGTAGTGTCCACACCTAGTACTCTCTTCCACGGCTCATGAGCAGAAAACTGCCATAGTCACTACACTCTAGGGGTAGATACTCACTTCGCTTCTGCAGGGGTGTCCACACCTAGCACTCACTTCCACTGCTCATACGCCGTTAACTACCATGGTCACTACACTCTACGGGTAGATATTCACTTCGCGTCTACAGGAGTATCCACACCTAATAATGTCTTCCACGGCTCATGAGCACAAAACTGCCATGGTTACTATACTCTAGGGGTACTCACTTCTCTTCTGCAGGGGTGTCCACACCTAATACTGTCTTCCACGGCTCATGAGCACAAAACTGCCATGGTTACTATACTCTAGGGGTACTCACTTCGCTTCTGCAGGGGTGTCCACACCTAGCACTCTCTTCCACTGCTCATGCGCAGTAAACTGTATGGCGGCGTACGGTATGATGCGCGCCATGGTCGCGGAGTTCCCCCGCCATAGTGACGTCACGCCTTCTGCGCGTACGCTTCTGATTAGGAAGTCTAGCGCCGCCCGGAATGAATAGGGAGTTTCACTGTAAACAAACAAATAATCACTTGTATAATACTTACTAGCGACCCGCCCCGGCTTCGCACGGGTGCTATATATAACCATTCCTCTAGAATTGCTTTATCTATTAAAAAAACGCATCAAAATCCGTGGCTGAGTGGGTGCCACAAGATGGGCAGCGCAGGCGGGGCAGGCCTAGTTGGAGATGGCGGGACGACCTGTACACGTTCCTCAACGGCTGGCCGGAGGAGGCATCTGATCGGGATTCGTGGAGATCAAGGCGAGAGGCCTTTGCCCAGCATTGGGACACTCAAATAGGCTAATAAAAAAAAACTACACGTAGACTGCTCTAAAAGTCAGAAATGATCGTCAAAGTTCAGCGCGAAAAACGCTCCACCAAATGGCCACAAATGGCCACCTACAGTCTGACGTCATTCCCGTCACTAATTTGCCATTGCCTCCGTGAACAAAAGCGGCATCTAATCAGTGACGTAGAATGTCTCACTAGCCGTCAAACCTTATTATCTTATACCATGGGACTATGGAGCAATGGAGTGTGGTGTATAAGCATACCTGTGCTAACTCGGGGCACGTTCTAGGGATAGGATATCGATAAAAAAGATGTCGATATAATACTACGTTACTTTCGTATAGGTGCCCCGAGTTATCCCAGGTATGTGTATAAGAAATGCCCGGGCCGACCTTAGCAAGAGAGTACTTACGAAGCTTGGAAGTTGATCTTCGCTCGGTCGAGCGGCGCGATGGTGGTCTTGGCGAGCGCACCGGCGCACGCGCCGGCCGCGAGTGACGTCAGCACGGCGGCGCCGGCGGACAGCGCCGGCGCCGGCGCCGCGGTCTCCACGCGACGACGGGTCGCTGGCGCCTCTGCAAAATGCAGCGGTGAATAAGAAAAATACACTCGCGGGACTCGCGCACGAACGTTCCGTACCATTATCTGTAAGTTTGTTGTATGGGAGCCCCCCTTAAATATTTATTTTATTTAATTTTTAGTATTTGTTGTTATAGCGGCAATAGAAATACATCATCTGTGAAAATTTCAACTGTCGGACGGACTGACGGACAGCGAAGTCTCAGTAATAGGGTCCCGTTTTTACCCTTAGGGTACGGAACCCTAAATATTGATGTCAATTTTCAAAGAGCGGCAAAGCGGTTCTTTTACAACTGGCTCTGTGATCTGTAGACCTGATATATTTTTAGGAATGGCTGAAATATAATACAATTTTCTCAAAAATGCAATGAAATTTCGTCATAACGTGTGTTATAACATGATTCAATGTATCACGTTTCGGGCGGAGCAACTAGAGATAACTGTAAAGGAATTTCGTACAAAATTAAAGGCCTAAGCCGGGAAGCTATATTTTTTAAATATGGCGTCTGTGTTTATTTATTTATTTAATCTTTATTGCACAAAAGAAAGAACTTATCGTACAAAAGGCGGACTTAATGCCATAGGGCATTCTCTACCAGTCAACCATTGGGCTAAGCAGATAATTTGTGGGCGGTGCAACTAAATTAAAACAATTTCAAAAGATGTATACTTAGATAAATACATATTCCTATAGGATATACACACAATATATATATATATATCCCAAGTAGCATTTTACTCCATTTAAGAGTACACATTTAGTTCCCAGGTGTACTTGAAGCATTATTACAGTTCACTCGTGATGTATAAGCTGCATTATTGCGATAAATTACACCTACACCTGTCTAAGGGACTTATAGGAGTGTAGAGTTATACTTTTATACGTTTGTTGGTGTTATAATACTCTAACAATTATCCTTTAGTCAGCCGTCTGACTAAGAGCATTATAGGAGGGTAGAGATACGGCAACCGCCGTTTAACGGCCTACTTGTACGATGTTATAGAGCT
Organism: Apotomis turbidana; assembly: GCA_905147355.2. Classification (NCBI taxonomy): domain Eukaryota; kingdom Metazoa; phylum Arthropoda; class Insecta; order Lepidoptera; family Tortricidae; genus Apotomis; species Apotomis turbidana. The sequence goes on from LR990305.1 coordinate 1,586,376, forward strand.
AGCATTTTAATAGAACACACGTGGTCATTTATAAAGCCAAAGGCTGTTATGTTTACTTGTTTTAGACTGTTATACAGCTAGTAGCTGTAGTAGGACTTGCGTTTATGATCATTAAAATAACCTTTTTTTACTATCTGTACAGAAGTGTTTAAATGGTTCGCATGTGCACTGTAGGCTGTTAAAAGGACTATACTGTGAACCTATATACGCTCAACCGAATTAAATTGGAGTTATAACAGTTCACATAGCGGTATTTCATTTCCACCATTTTGTTCTAACCTAAAATATTTACCAAATATAAATCTCAAAAATTATCATGCAGATATCACAAAATACGCAGATAGAGCGATTGAGTTTTGGTTTCATGTTATAATTAATTACCGTAGTGTAATTATAATGCCAATATAATATCAAAAACTGAAAATTGTAGATTTCCTCTCAGCCAGTTTTAAATATTTTAAAATGAATATCGCGTTTTTACAGAGGCGCGTGAATATTTTAGCTATAAATATGTATACCTTTCACGATAAAGTTGCATTCCCATGGCATTAACATTATTAAGTCTTTGAAACAGGTACTTAATACCGCGTGTTATCATAAATTTTTATCCAAATATCCGCCGGAGTTAATGTTTTCTGGATGGCACACACAAAACCAAAATCAATTGTGAATAATTATAAAATGAAGAAATAATTTAGGACACACGTGAATTTTAGGTAGCACTGGAGTACTTTTGTCGGATTTTATAACTGTGAAGGCTGTGTATTTAGCCACTTGTTACTCTTTATTACGCTCATGTACATTGTATGGATCACACTGCGTCCCATATAGTGCCGCAAGTCAGCCATAAGTCCGATGTTACTACTTAAACTGCTATTATAATGCTATTATACTGCTAATGTACAGCCATAGTGAACTTAAGGCTGTCTAATTTGTGCCCAAACTGGTTCTATAAGAGCGTTTTAGCAAGCTATACAGCTCTTATACAGCTGACTTACACAGCTTGTGGAGTACATGTGAACGACTAGACATCTTATATAGAACCCCGAATGCTACTTGGGATATATATATATATATATATATACATATAAATAAATACAGATGAACAAATTAATCAGATAAGCTATGAGTTCACATTTCTGCCAACAAATAGATCACATAAAGCTTTTTTGAAAGCAAACTTGTTCGGGACTTGCTTGATTTTGAGGGGAAGGCGGTTCCAAAGGCGAGACACTTGGACGGTAAAGGATTTAGACATAAAACTAGTTCGGTGATATGGGATGGAAAGAGATAAATTGCCAGAAGAGCGAAATTGACGGTTAAGAGCTACACCATAATAGTGAAAGAAGTTTCTAAGATATTCAGGAGAGTTCGGGTCCTTGAGAATAGAAAAAAGAGTGCAAAGCATGCGAATTTCACGTCGTTGACGGATAGGAAACCAGCCAAGCTGAGAACGGTAAGAAGACACGTGGTCATACTTACGTAAACAGAAGATAAAGCGAATGCAATTGTTAAGTAGTCTCTCCAATTTATTTAAAAGCTCCTCGGTTAAGTCCGGATAACACACATCACCGTAGTCAATAATAGGTAAAATTAACGTCTGAACTAGCAGGATCTTGGTCTTAATAGGTAAAAAGTGCTTAAGCTTGTTGTGTTAAGCTTGTTGTTGTTGTGTTCATATGAACAGGCTAAACAGTTGCTGAATTATAAGTATATTTTTTGTGTGGTGTATTTTTTATTTCATTGCATACTTATGTTTGAGAAAAGCACTATACATGCCGAGCCGTGGAAAGGGCTTGCGGACTTCGTATCACTATCCGGCCTCCCTACAATCGGCGGTCTGTACCTACTCGCCCGGCAAGCCCTTCTTTCCCAGCGTCTGCAGTAATGTACTATTAATGACATATTTTAGTAGTTTTCAATAGATTCCATGATTACTTTTGCATCGCCTACTCATTACTGACGTTTTTATTTAATTTCGCTACCTAAAGGCTAAGAGATCTCTATTTAGCAATAAGACGGCCTGTTGTTTACCTCTATTGATTGATACGTGAAATCTGAGTTTGTTTGTATTTATTTCCCGTTGAGGTGTGCAATAAATAATATTCTATTCTATTCTACTCTATAATATTTATACGTCCCCCTAGGTTTTAGCCAAAGCAAGACGTGAAACTTTAGACAAACCAGGGGCGGTAATTCATAAAGCCTCAGATCGCATATTTATGGCCCTCACCTTCGGTTCGGGTCACAAACATCGCGCGATCCAGGACATTCACGAATTCACCGCTCTAGTTATGTAATGTACTAATATCTAATAAATAAGGTTTAAAATCGTACACATTTATAAGCAACGAATTACGATATGTTTATAAGGATTTACTGATAAAAGTACTTGAACTTATCATTCAATTGTCCTTATCAGCGATTGCAGGCAATTTAACAGGAATACCTACTGATAAATGATTTAGATACCTATGAGAAATGTTGTCAGATAAGAGTTCAATTTCCACTAATGCCTTGATAATGATAACACGTACCGAGCAAACAGTACGAGACAGTGCTCTCGGCCGAGTAGGTACTCGGTACCTACGTATAAACAGTGCCACTAGATCGACCGAGTGGATGAGTAAAAATTGGTACGGAAAGCTCGGGCCGCGAGTCAGGTTCGACATGGCTGGTTTTTTTAGTTGTGGCAATTGTTTTTCGGGTCTTTCCCGCCCCCTATGCTGCGCTGACGAACGCCAGTACTATCAACATTTTAATTTACTTTGAAAATACATTTTAATTTACTTTGAAAATACATTTTAATTAACTTTGAAAATAGTCAAATTTATACTTATTGTTAATGTTTTTAGAATCAGCATTAAATAGGTTTTTGAATGGTGTTAAGGAGTTTTTATATTAGTTTTTATATTGTCTATGTTTTACCTTTGTCTATTTTTAGAAATTATATTTTTTTAGTTATCAATATATTCTTGTGTCTAGCTGCTGTGTTTTTGTCCTCGCTATAGTAGTTATCGAAGATTCCCGTACAAATGGTATTTTTCGTTAACCAGGTTCAATACAAAAATATGAAAATATGAGGGTTTGTTTGCATTTCGTTACATAAAATATTAAGTATTGCGTCATGTTTTGCTAAGATACCCTAAAAAACTGGCATGAGGAATGAATTAGGTATCATCTAGGTACCTGATAGCGATACCAAACTTGTCCGCCATATTTTTTTTCTGAGCGCCGGGAGCTCTGTACTTTCAGTAAGGTATGGCACTCCATAGTCAGTAGATAGTAAGGTATGGCACTCCATAGTCAGTAGATAGTAAGGTATGGCACTCCATAGTCAGTAGATAGTAAGGTATGGCACTCCATAGTCAGTAGATAGTAAGGTATGGCACTCCATAGTCAGTAGATAGTAAGGTATGGCACTCCATAGTCAGTAGATAGTAAGGTATGGCACTCCATAGTCAGTAGATAGTAAGGTATGGCACTCCATAGTCAGTAGATAGTAAGGTATAGCACTCCATAGTCAGTAGATAGTAAGGTATGGCACTCCATAGTCAGTAGATAGTAAGGTATGGCACTCCATAGTCAGTAGATAGTAAGGTATGGCACTCCATAGTCAGTAGATAGTAAGGTATGGCACTCCATAGTCAGTAGATAGTAAGGTATGGCACTCCATAGTCAGTAGATAGTAAGGTATGGCACTCCATAGTCAGTAGATAGTAAGGTATGGCACTCCATAGTCAGTAGATAGTAAGGTATGGCACTCCATTTTCAGTAGATAGTAAGGTATGGCACTCCATAGTCAGTAGATAGTAAGGTATGGCACTCCATAGTCAGTAGATAGTAAGGTATGGCACTCCATAGTCAGTAGATAGTAAGGTATGGCACTCCATAGTCAGGAGATAGTAAGGTATGGCACTCCATAGTCAGTAGATAGTAAGGTATGGCACTCCATAGTCAGTAGATAGTAAGGTATGGCACTCCATAGTCAGTAGATAGTAAGGTATGGCACTCCATAGTCAGTAGATAGTAAGGTATGGCACTCCATAGTCAGTAGATAGTAAGGTATGGCACTCCATAGTCAGTAGATAGTAAGGTATGGCACTCCATAGTTAGTAGATAGTAAGGTATGGCACTCCATAGTCAGTAGATAGTAAGGTATGGCACTCCATAGTCAGTAGATAGTAAGGTATGGCACTCCATAGTCAGTAGATAGTAAGGTATGGCACTCCGGAATGACGAGACTTATGACGTCATCGCGCTATGATTGGTCGGTTGGTTCTGTCAATCCGTTTCTGTGTTGCCAGCGGTGTATCATAATACTCCCCGATTCCCTTGTTACTTTATGAATCTCATAAAATCGTGAGTGTTTTAAGAGGCCTTATTCCTTTTAAAATGCAGATTGTTTACACATTTTTCTCTATGATCAAACATGTTTCGTAACATATTATTGATGTTACTACCTAGAACAGGGCTATTGAGATTTATTCAGAACTGCAATTAGAGCTTATAATAAATTGGACATTAGTATTAAGGAATGTAGTAGCTACAGAATATTTGAACGAAAATCAAGAGATTATTTTACAAGTAGACCATTCTATTCAATTAAGGAATTTTATGCTAGAGCGCTAGATTAATTTTAAATAAGTATTCAATATTATTATTTTAATTTATATTTAATTTTCTTTCAAATACGACATGTTTATAATTAAATTTATTTTGTTATTAATAATGATTTGATTTTACTTGACATTTTATTTATTTTAATTGAGCATTTTGTTACTTTTACTTTTACTTCTTTTATACTTGTATTTGCACGCATAATAAGTATGTTTTATTGCAAATAAATGATTGATTGATGATTGATATTGGTATATATTTGAAACCTACAGTTTGAATTTTTTATTGTTAATTTTTGTTTCAAAAAGTACTCGAAATTGGCAAAATTCACGCGTAAAATTAGTTTTTTCAACTTATTTTGCGGCTACACGCAATGAAAGCATGAAATAGCTATGTTACTACCTAGAACTCGGGGAAAAGTATTGTTCACTCCAAAAAGTTGGTTGCAATTATCAATATATTTGTCATAATATGAAAAAAAAAAAAACAAAAGAAATAAGGCCTCTTAAATCAATTATTACGACAAAATAAAACTTAGTCAAAGAACATGACAATCGTAATGCATAAATTCATAATTATTCGTTTTTACACGACTGGCGGCAAACAATATTTTCCTTACAATAGGCTAGTTGACTCATGTCAATTGTAATATACTAATGTTTATTCCGTATAGTATTTAGCAAAGGAAACCTAAATATATATTTTTCAATTCATAAAAGTGAAAGATGGCTGAAAAAATTTAATTTGAAAATATGGTTTTTAGTCTGTATTTTGAAATGCTTAAAACGCTGTCCGCCATTTTCGCTTATGATAGTGACGTCATTGGGCATGTAAACAAAACTGAAAGTCTACTTTGACGACTTCGAATAGTGCCGTCCCTCTCGATCTGTCAAAGTATATTGGAGTGAGCGGAATGGCACTATACGACGGTCGAATTTCGAATATTTACAGGTAATTGTACGTCACGCCACAGCAAAAGCAGCATTAGCAAAAGGCAAAAATGGCGGACGGCGTTTTTGACTGTTCATGATATTTCTAATTTTCAATTGATAAAATTTAGCTTTCTAGCTTTCACAAAAATACAAGACATTTTTTTAGAGCTAGTAAGATCATTATTAACCATTTCAAATATATTTTAAAAGTGGGTCTACTAGCCTATTATTTTGTCACCATAAATCGGGAACTAATCTGTGACGAAGAAAGTCTTACTAGCCGGATTGCCATACCTTATTCCTTATACCATGGGTTTATCCTTCAGTGAGTTACTGACATGAATGAAAAGATTTGAACGACACAATTTTGCCTTTGGTCTTTGGAAATGGACTCAACATGTCGAGAGTCGATTAGCACTGGGACTCACGTCACGTCACACCGGTGTGACGGTGTGTCGGCGTCTAGCATAACTGTCATACGCGACTATTTCTCGCGCGAGATAATTACCCGTCTCTTTCTGTGCAATTGTGAGAGTGACGGGTAGCGCTATCTCGCGCGACAAGAGCCGCAAACCATAGTAGCTGCCATCCCTTATAGCACTGAGTATACTAATAAACGGCGCAAGGATATTGTTTGCTCTAAAACTATTCGAAGGAGTCACTTCTGTTTTAGATTTTTTGTTTCGCTGGGTCCTCTCCTGTACAGTAGGCTTAATACGAAGCTGGATATATATCCGCTCAGCTACGCGAAATGTAAGAAAACACTCCGGGAAGCGCTACAAAATATGTCATACGAAGATACAGAGAAGTTACTGATTGTTCTAAGTTGATTTTCATGTATTCATTCTAATTAAATATTATTGTATCCGATCTATAATTTATCATTTAATGTGTTTATGATTATTTATTTAAGAAATTGTTAATAAGTTAGTCCTCTTTATGCCTGAAACACAGGGAATCCTAGTTCAGGCGCATGTCATTTTTTGCCAAGTAGAATGTCTTAAGCTATAGTTATTATTACTGTAAAATAAGTTATTATTCAATAAGTATCTTATCTTATAGTTGTGCTAGACGGGCAGACTTCAATTGAATCACTCACTCGCGATCGACAGATCTCTTCCCCTTCTCGGGTCTTTGGAAATGGGAGGACTCACCATGTCGAGGGTCGGTCAGCACTGGGACGCTTGCGCCGCCCGCTGCAGCCATCGTGCCTCACATGTCACGACACACCGGCGTGACGGTGCGTCACGACACGGCTGTGACAGGTACGGAACACACCTGCAACAAACCATTTATTTTTATATCGGACGACCTCACACAAGTCGATCTAGTCTAGTCCCAAATTAAGCTCAAGAAGGCTTGTGTTATGGGTACTAGATGACGTCATACATACTTATATAGATAAATATATACATAGAACAACCATGACCCAAGCACAAACAATCGAGTTTATCACACAAATATTTGTTCTGGCCGGGATTAGAACCCGGGACCGCCGGCTCAGTAGGCAGGTGTCTGCAAACTGCAACAAACGCGTCGTCAAAGTGTATCATTTATACGAGTTGTCCGCGACCTTCGTCCACGAGGAAGAAAAAAATATATTTATAACCCTTATTATGCTTCTTTGTAGTCGGTTAAAACTTATCCTATAAGGAAGCCCTTCTACTTGTAGAAACTTATTTCGTCAAATGTTTTTTGTTGAATGTTTCATTCCGCCAAAAATCATTTCGCAGAATTTTATTCCTCTGTCCTGTAGTCATACATTTTCCGTAATACTTGTAAATATCACCGTATTGATTAGGTCAGGTCAGGTTTGTTTGACAGCAACCTCAATTAGTTTATGGTTACAAAGAAAAAGGCTTTCTACAATTAATTGTATTAATAATAGTTTGATTTTTCTAAAATTAATTAAAATTAAAACTAATTTTAGGAGTAAATTTTTATATACTATGACGGTGGCAAACAAGCATGCGGCCCGCCTGATGTTTAGCAGTTACTGCCGCCTACGGATGCTTGCGATGCCAGGAGCGTCACACGCGCGTTGCCAACCGTTTAAGAATATAGACCTATTCTATAACCATCTGGGGACGTGCAGCTACCCGTATGCCAACATTTTTTAAACCAGACTGAGTGAACCAGGTGTGATAAAATTGAATAATGTAAAAAAGATGATCACTTGCATCTCTTAAGATTAAGTTGAAGGAGTTGTGGCTTTCTGATGACTTATGAATTAGCTGAATACTTTGATTGTTTCTTAACTTATCTACATGGTGGTAGTTTGCCTATCTTCCTTGAATGTTCATTCAACCGCTCAAAGGTTAACTGGGAGAGACCCTTAACCCCTCGTATGCGATGTCAAAAATTTGCTAATCAAATTGAAATTTACTGATATGTTAACGTAAGGTTCAAATGTCCCGCACGGATCCGTGTCTAAGCATACGAGGGGTTAATAGGGATGGGTTCTCCTACGTAAGGTTAATTATGAGTATAAAGGTTTGTTATGAGTGTATTTTTAATATTTGGTAACAATGAAGTGTCTACATAAGTATATTATTATTATTTCATAGAAATTAAATATAATGGCACCGCTCTTTCATAATTTGATTGGTGAATAATAGAACTAATATCACAAGGTATATAACAACTATTCATTTTATTTATCCATTTAACTGTAACAGATATTGGCCTGTTGAAATTTTTAAATATTTTTACCAAATATGAGCTATTTTGTTTAATTTGTTTCTTCTCTATTTCAAGCTCCTATTTTAAGTAAAAAGAGATAGAGGGAGACCTTAGCAACAAAAAAAACGGCCAACTGCGAGTGGGACTCGCGCACGAAGGTTTCCCTACCATTGTCAGTAAGTTTGTTGCATGGGAGCCCCCCTTAAATATTTATTTTATTTTATTTTTAGTATTTGTTGTTATAGCAGCAATAGAAATACATCATCTGTGAAAATTTCAACTGTTAGGTAGCTAGCTATCACCGTTCTTGAGATACAACCTGGTGACAAACGGATGGATGGACGGACAGCGAAGTCTCAGTAATAGGGTCGTGTTTGTACCCTTTGGGTACGGAACCCTAAAAAACAGTAATAATATTATATTTTATTTATAGCTATAAGACATTTATCAGCAAGTAACTGATGTAGTTTTAATAAACAAATAAACTGTATCGCCAACGACACTCTAACAACGTTATCTAATCGCAATGATCAAAGGCATACGGCAGGTTGCGAAAATACAAAAAAAATACTATTTTACACTATAACCTTAATGTATTTGTATTATATTGCATTCCCCGTGAGGTCGCTATACGCTTAAATATGTTTTAATGAAAGCACAGTCAAGACACACTAGTAAAAAAACGTGTGCGACCCAAAAACACATAATCGTACGTAAAAAGTTCAAAGTCTAAATTTCAACCTTGAACTAAGGTATTCAGGGCTTCATTGATCAGTAAAAACACAAATACTATTAATAGAACGAAGGCGAGTAGGTTATGAATAAAATAGGTATTTGTACTCACTCAGAATTCCAGTAATAACTACAGAGGTGGGAAAGTAGACAACACGCACTGTGTACTTCGAAAAATCACAGAAAAGTCCACTTTTGACCGTTAGTGTCAAATCAATAACGCAAATCGTGGCCGTCTAGTTTTTTTTGATTACTCGGTTTGTTTATACAAGTTTTCTGTAAAGAGAAAAGTAAGAAAAACTTATCACGTAATTTCGACTTCGCGGTGTCACTCGCGAAGAGTCACTGACACTGACAGTGACGTCCAGTGACAGCTGAGCTGGTGAAAAATGTTGCCAGCCCACTACTGCTGCACTGCTGCCAAACCACAGTGCCAAACAGCCAAATCACTATTTATTCCATATTCATTTGAAAGTGTTTTTTAAGACCATAATCCTCATGATTCAACAAAACAATAAATTGTATTGAGACCCTTGAGAATTTTATAAAAACCCTAATGAAACTGGCCAAAACTGCCAAGACTTACAACCTTGAGACCTTGGGTGATTTTAAACCAAGAGTGAATTAATGTCTCGTCTCTTGGATCATTATTAAATTTGAGCTTTTCAATTCAACCGTATCATTAGGTACTGTATGTCCCATGTATGTATGTCCGCTATATGTATTAGCCAATTCATGACAGCAATCATCATGGTTTTGATAATAATTGTAAAAAAAATGCATACAGTCGAACATAAGACCTCCTTTTTTAACCGACTTCAAAAAAGGAGGGGGTTCTCAATTCGGTTGTATTTTTTTTTTCAATGTTTGATACCTCAGAACTCCGTCATTTATGAGTCGATTTGGAAAATTCTTTTTAGGTTCATGAATAGACATCTCAAGGTTGGTCCCATAAAATTTTGGTGAAGATCTGATGACGAGATCCATGAGGAATCGAAGGAATTCCTGAAATTTTATTGTTTTTCATATATTTTCTAAAACTATTTAAGTATTTGCATATGGTAGTCATCATCTTTCAATGCTGAGCTGATGATGGAAGGTACAACTCCTTAACGGTTAGGAGTTAGGAGATAATTTAAACGAGATTCATGCCTTCAAGACCTCCCCGATCATCCCGCCATAATATTTTAAATGAATCACTAAAAAGCAAAAAAAAAAACATTTTTAACAAGAGAACCGACTTCAATAAAACTATAAAGCCAAAATAACCCGTTCAAGTACAGATTACATTTGACTCACCCTTTGAAGTCGGTGCCAACCTCACGTAAACTATAATATATAAATATAACAATTGGGTGGTTTGAGAATTTTTTTTTGGTATTCAGTAAAAAAGCCGCTCCAAAGCAACAGAAAAATGATCGTTAATATTAGGGACACAGTAAATAATACCTTTCATTGCGTCAGACCGGTTCCAATAGCTGTCTCGTGTAGGTATAATGTTTATAATAAAGGAAAACCCAGTAAAACGTAAAAAAATGTTTATTCCACAATTTACACTGAGAATGTGATAATAATACTAATTTATAAATCGTGTACCTATGTCTATCGTTATGTAATATTAGTATATGTAACCTATAACAGATTGTCATATTGTGTACAATCAGGAAAATTGGACAATACATAAATGCAAGTAAAAAATGTATCAATGTATTCTATCCGGAATTCTAAGATAAAACTATGTCAAACTGGCACAAGTGAAAAACGACCTTAAATTTACGTCAATACGGATGTTGTACCTTGTGTCAAAGTGACTATTTGATCTTAGATCGGACAGACTATAAAAAAATATCAATTTCAATTCAATAACCTCGTACAGTCCGACCAAAAAGAGTAGAAATTAGAAAGTGGCAATACTGTAGATTTTTTTTGTATTGTTTGGATCTGCGGGTCCTTGGGGGCCCTTTGCATGATTTGGGACTGACAAGCTTCGTCCATTTGGACAATGCGCCGACGCAATACAGTAGTGTCGTCCCCGTGTTCTTATATTGATTAGATAGGAAGGACACTACTGTATTGCCACTATTTAATTTCTACTCTTTTTGGTCGGACTGTATAACGCACCGTAAGTGGGAGCGGGAGGTCCGAGCTCGCTGTCTCGCTAACTCTACTGCTGGGAAAGTAAACAAACAAACGTATTTATAAAATACATACTACATATCTCAATTCGATTCGTATTAGTATAATTTGATGGTTTGCGTAAACCATCAAATGATCAAAATACAGACACTCAGTACATCATACATCAAGTCAGTGTCAGTGTTCAGTTGGCCGCCGCCGCGACTGTGCGGCTCTCCTGATGATGAATCGCGTACCGATTCGAAACGTGTCAAGCGATATTCAGACTTCTATGACGTGAGTAAACTCGATTATGTATTTGAATATTGTCTGCGACTCACGGTACTTTTCTATGTAAAACATCAAATTATCATTGTTATGTATATGACCTTACTTTACGCTAGGCCGTAAGTGGGATTTACTGCCCGGCATGCGGGCAATCTCACTTCCTGGCAAAGGCAAGACGTAATAGTAAATTACGTAACAAGGGTGGCCTATTAGAAGCCCGAAGCCGAAGGCGAGGGCTTTAATGACACGAGTTTGGAATTCCTTGACCACCAGAGTCACGTACGACGTTTTTCATCACACTTGGGAGGAAATTAAACAAAAGTAATAGATAGTAGTCAATATCAAAATTACTTACCGCCCTAGGGCGTAATATTCGACGTACCGCCCGGTTTTCTAGCATGCAAACCATTTATAGGAGCAAGTGTGATGAAAAACTTTATACAAACCACGGGCGGTAATTCGAAAAACCCCAGATCGCATATTTATGGGGATCGCCAACACCTGCGATTTGGGACGATCACGAATTCCCAGCCCTAGGTATGTAATGTACCATTTTCAGCGTGTTTTTCATTTTAATTTGAACATATAACGTATATTTTTATGGCAAATTCGTTACTATTGCAACGAAAAAATACTGGAATTAACATACATTATTAATTATGTTGTGGGTTTACATTTAAAATAGTGATAACTTTTAATGTTTTGCGTGAAACAAAAATAAAATACAATGTATATTATCATAAAGTTTGTTTAATTTGTTTGCTAGAAAATCGTGCTTTTTGTAAAGTGATAGCGATTTACAAAAAACCACACGGACTATCGGGCCTTGACCCAGGAAGGGCTATGAACGAAAGTTGGATTCTTCATTAGCTATTTACTCATACGTTAGATCACTGCACAATACGCTATCAATACTACACATTGAACAACAAAAAATAATAAATAACGCACAACGAAACTTAAACGCATGCGGCCATCTTGAGTCACGGACCGGAAGCCCCGCCTTTGTTTTAATAAATCGTCTGTCGACCGCCAAAACTGACTAAGTAACATACCTACTTAAAACAAAGCTCGTATGTCAATGTCAACCTATAAACTAGACACGAGGTATTGAAGAGCGACAGGGTCTTTCCGCGTAACTCGGACATGAAAAGGAAAAAAATAACTATTGATTTTAGAATGTGTTTGAATGTAGAATAAACAAACCCTCATTTGTTTAGCAGAACAAATTTTAGAACCTATTTTGCCAAAGGATGAATTACAAAAGCAAGTAGCATTACAACAATTGTTAGACGAGTGGGATACTGGACTGTGGTACTGGTTTCCCAGACGATGGTGGGACACGAATTGGATCCCGAAGTAGTTTTGAAAATAGAGAAGTTTTATCAGATTACATCAGCCGCCAGTCTCCTGGTCTATCAGACCTAGCTGAATAAAGCAATATAATTTATAACCTTTATACAATTTATTACATTAGATATAATAATATCTCAGAATAATAAGTAAAAAAAGTGCTATTTGTTTGCTAGAAATGATAAAAAATTATCAAAATATTTTAGGTAGTCGCAAGTAACGTGAATCACGTAATCGCCGTAACGTGAGTTCGTAAGGTTTTATATTTTATTAAAATAAGTGTGCATTGAAGGGATGTAGGCCGGTAATAAAGAAGTATTTGGTTTAAATAAAGATTCCGTCACTGTCAAGTGAACGACATATTAAAAAAAAATGATGATTCCTCTACGAGACGCCACCAAACAACCATATTCATTATTGTATTTCTGCTGGTTCTTCTTTCTTTCACAATCGACGGATGGACTGTCTCAGCCAAGTTGTCATTGTTAGTTTCCTTCTAAGCTGTCTCATCTGTAAGAGTCTGATCATTTGGACTCTTCAAGATCGTAGTCTCTGCTGTACTGTTCGGTTCTTCATCGCTGGAACTGTCTTCATCAGGTTCTGAAGGGTCCTCTTCTATTTGGAGACTCGTGGAGGCTGTCGCAGTTGGGTGGGTCTCCATGCGTGTGTACTTGTTAAAGACTTCGGCCTCCCGTTTCTTAGCGAGCTGTCTGTTAGCTTCAAGCCTAGCCAGCAAGGCCTGGTCTCTCTCAGCAGGGTCATCGTCGAACTCTTCTTGTCTCACTTGAGGTTGGAGATGCTTCCATTCACGCTGCCGCCGTCGACGTTGGAGGGCGCGACCGCAATAGCTCTTGAGCTTCTTTTAAGACTTTAGCTTTACTCCATCCTAAGTCGTCCTTCTTGTTGGCTTTCGCCACGCATCGCACGACATCGCTAAAGTCTGGAAAGGGCGTATCGCCTTCCTCATTGGCTTGCTTGTTGAGAAACTTCTCGAGCCTCTTGATAGGACCCTGGGGTAACCCCTCAAAGATTTGAAGACGTATTGTTCGACGTTCGGGCGGCTCCTCGCCCACTTAAGTGCATAACTCTTTGTACAATTTCACGATCAAGGCCCGTAACCTATCGCACTTGTACAGTCGAGTTCATTTACATCTACACACTTACCAGAACAAAAATATCTGAACACGACCCTATTGTCAGGAGCATAAAATCGTGTTCAGATATTTATGTTCTCGTAAGTGTGTAGATGTAAATGAACTCGACTGTAATAGGGGGAATTTGCGTCATCATCTGTGACTTCTTCTAAATCAAGTTTAGTAATAGTATTATTATGCTCTTGTATGGTAGCCTCAATTACTTTTATCCTCTTAGCTTTCTCTTCTTCTGTCATTTCCGCTGGCCCCTTTTTCTTTGGATTTCGTTTCTCTAATTTCACAATCTTTTCTTTTTGAGGTACTAGCAACATGTTCCCATCATTTAAATGTTAGCTTGATCCTATATTTTCTTTCTCGTGGTTGATTTCATTGACTGTAGGATTATCATTCAGAAGTTCTGTCTCCTGATTATCATCAATAGGTTTAATAACATTGCAATTACTAATTGAACTATTCCTTTCTTTTTGATTAGGCAGTGATTCCTCTATTATTTTCACCTCTTGACTATCTTGAATTTCAATGGTTTCATCAGTGACTAGATGATCTTTTGTATTGTTATTCTTGTGGCTTGTTTCTTGATTATAAAGCATATCTTCCTTAACATTGTCATTAATTGGTAAGACGTCGTCATCCTTATCACAGCGGAATACATCATCATCATCATCATCATCATCATCATCATCATCGAGAGCAATAACCTCAGGTTTACTTTTCTTCGGACTAACTCTACTACTACTTTCAATGCTAGGTCTTTTCCTATTGATTTCATTGGGTTTCACTGTCACTTTAGTAGACAAAGTAACTAAATTAACCCTCTTCTTTTTATCAGGTGCCTTTGCAACATGAATCTTTAGGGTATCAAAAATGTCACTTATGTGAGTATATTTCCTGCCCGGATCGTTAAGCAGTCTTTGAAATGCCTTTGTGACAACTCTCTTAAATTTCTCTGATTGCTTATATTCCATAAACTGCTTTGACATAAGCTGGCAAGCGAACTTTGTTTATTATAGTTTCCATTCCCGATGTTTGTTCCAGAAATATACACTTATCTATAGTCTGTAAGACGTTTATTCTCTTTGCAGAGGTTTTTATTTACATTAGAAGATTTTCGTTTTTTTGAGCTTTTTGGAGCATTTTCGTAGGTTGTGATCAATTGTTTCAATTACCTCTGTTTTGTTGGTGGTACCTTTAAGCGGTGTTCGGTAGTCTATTAAATGCACATCTTCATCAATATCCATGGTATATTAAAAAATCGACTCAAAATTAACTAATAAATAAAATTTGTAAGATATAAGAACAGTGAACACATTCGAGCACCCGTTTTTGAAGTTATCAATGACAGGACAGGACAGGATTGAACAACCATATTAATTATTGTATTTCGATCCAAAATATATTCTAAATTAACAAGTAAAGCGTTTCCCTGAGCCTCCTACCCACATATGGCGGAGGTGCGACGATGTCCCCTGTTTTTATGGCGAGAGAATGCCTCTCGTATCGCAAGCGAGTGTAAGAAGAATATTTGTATGGTGAGCGACGTGCGTGGGACGAGGAGTCTCACGAGGAGGAGACAGCATGGAGCAGATTAGCGTTGCGCAATGTGCGTGCGATGCGAGTTGATAATGATAATGATAATTTATTCATTATCATTATCAACTCGCATTGATGAAGACGACCGAGACGAGGGTGGTGTGAAGATTTGCGGACATCTGTATCCCCAGCTTCCACACCACAACGTTAAAAGCTGCGTTTGGTGTTTGTATGCGTTAAGAATGCGTTTATGTCGAGCACGATATAGTGCTATAATATATGTGCGTACGAGGAAATCAGCGAGCTAGCTGAGGCGACGAGTTGAATTGAGTTATTTTCCACTTTTCTCCAATTTTTATAATTTGTTGGAGAAAAAGTAGTTCGATAAATGATTCGCCGTAATGCACCCTGAGATAATATTATCAAGTTTTCGATGTAGAAAGCACTAGATCTCAAATATACGACAAGATTGTTAGGAATAGTGACTACAAAAGTAACGTGAGACCGTGGATTTACCCGACAGATATTTTTAGTCAGTTTTGGTCATCACTATAATGCGACAAAATTTATATTCAAAGATACAAATTATATAACACTAGTAAAATAGGTGACCCAAGTATTATAAATACAGTCTGGCTAACGAATCAAATGTTTGGCGGGAACTTCAAAAATCTTGGGCTGTTTAGTCTTAGTTTGACTTATTTAACTCATTTCCTTAGCCACTCAATTGCTTCGAATTTTGAGTTGGACTCTATTTATATAATAAAATAAGAGCGGTGACAGGTAGCCGTGGTTACCAAAAGCAATCTAGTGGTTAGGTAACTTACGTGTGGACAGAATATCTAAAATATTTTCTAGCATCAAAACTATGATTCCCTACACGAAGCGAGATAACCCAAGATTTTTTAAATCTCCCGCCAAATATTCAAGTAATATTTCGTTAGCCAGACTCTACAAGCATTTAAAATCAAATTAAATAGAAAATGTAGTAATATTTGCGCTGACAACATTCTGTCAGTCGTTTTATCATACATACAAGCATTTAAAATGTAAAATTTAATTGTAATTTTTTTTTAAATATAAATTTGAGTAAATATGAGTGCTGGCAACATTCCGTCAGTCGCTGAGTCCGTCAGAGCTGTCAGAGTCCTGTCGCCCACGCACGGTTTTCTTGCTCTGTATGTGCATCTTGCGCTGCGCGCGCGCCTCTTCGGGAGGCACCATCAAGTCGCCGGAGTACTCGATCACTTGCGACCTGGAGATATAAGTACATTACATCAGAGGCCGAGAAAATGAGGATTTCCGGCCAAGTAGGTATATACGGCCGAGCAAGCGTGCGAATAGAATAGTATTTATTTGCTTAGAATAAGTAGGTACAAATGTGTCATAGTATGGTATGTGACAATAGGTAGCTTATTCTGCGAGCGAGGCCGGATAGTGATACGAGGCCGGGAATCCGTTTTCACGACGAGGCATGTATAGTGCTTTTCTCAAACATACAATGAAATAAAAAAATATACTTGAAAGAACAACATTTTATTAATTGACAAATAGGACATTTTAGTCTAACAACCAACCTTTAAAAACAAAACCTGCTTTTTGTCAAACCAGCCAGCTGTGTGAATGACCTTGTTGTTGAAACCAAAAAAAAGTTACTTTGCAGGCCTAGGCCTGAAAAGCAGTATGAGATCCCTTTACAGTCCTCTCGAGTTGTTGCGCCCAAAAAGCGATACTTCCGAGCCTATTATAAGGAACGTAAAGACCATATTTCATTGCATGTTTGAGAAATAGTACATCACTGCAGACGCCGGGAAGGAAGGGCTTGCCGGGTGAGTAGGTATAGACGGATAGTGATACGAAGCCGGCGAGGCCTTTCTAGTGCTAAAGCATGTATAGTGCTTTTCTCAAACATATGCAATGAAATGAAAAATACAATACTCAAAAAACATATAATTCAGCTGTTTAGCCTGTTCATGAACACAGACGCCATGTTAAAAATAATACCTCCCGGCCCAGGCCTTAACTTTTGTATGAAATTCCTTTACAATTCTCTCGAGTTGTCCCGCCCGACGCGTGACACTTCCTAGCCTGTTAACACGCACGTTATGTTATGACAACATTTCATTGCAAGTTTCAGAAAAATACTCTTTACGTCACCCCAGTCCGTAAGTGGAATTTTCTACCTGCTAAACGGGGATAAAATTCATTGTAGTTTCAATAATTGGATATTTTGTATAGTTATTGTTGAAAACACGAATTTCATTACCTACTTTTACACTACTCTTTGAAGCACTTTTTAAAGATGCGGGAGTTAATGATCTTCGGAAAGATCCTTCCCCCCTGTATTTGAAATGACGTAACTTCTGAACAGGCCCTAGGCCCTTGTTGACATGACATCCTTTGCCCCCCACCACTACATCATACTACCATCATCAATGACCCAATTTGGACTGAAGAAATTTCTGAACTTTCGCTTTCGGCCCTAGGCCTCACCTGGCGATGCTCCACTCCAGCGTCTCCGTGGAGAAGTCGTCCCGGTTGCCGAGGTCAGTGAACCCGACCACGAAGTCCCTCGTCTTGTTCTCCTTCACGTCATGCTACTATCATATCATTCAATGTCCAGCCCCCCCCCCCCCCCCCCCCCTACATGCTACCATCATCCAATGTCCGCCCCCCAACCTTCCTACGTCATACTACCATCATATCATCCAATGTCCAGCCCCCACCCACGCCATGCTATAGTTGCCGGCAAACTTTTAGAACAAAAATGGCGGATCTGCGCATGTACATTTGTACGTAGATCGGCTACTGCGCAGTCAAGGTTATGAGGCCTTATTCCTTTTGAAATTTATTTTTTTCATATTATGACAAATATATTGATAATTTCAACCAAATTTTTGAAGTGAATAATACTTTTCCCCGAGTTCTAGAAAGTAACATAGGTTTTTCATGCTGTTATTGCGTGCAGTCGAAAATAAGTTGAAAAACTAATTTTCAGCGTGAATTTTGTCAATTTCGAGTAGTTTTCGAAACAAAAATTATCAATGAAAAATTCAAACTGTAGTTTTCAAATATATACCAATAAATCCCAATAGCCCTGTTCTAGGAAGTAACACCAATAAAATGTAAAGAAACATGTTTGATCATATAGAAAAATGTCTAAAAAGATCACCATTTTAAAAGGAATAAGGCCTCTTATGCTCTAAAATTTTGCCGGCTGCTGTACCATTATCCAATGCGCCCCCTCCAACGTTATGCTATCATCATCCAATGTCCAGAATGACGTAATTTCACAACTTTCTCAATGGGTCTAAGGCCTAGGCCTCACCTGGCGATCCTCCACTCGAGCGTCTCCGTGGAGAAGTCGTCCCGGTTGCCGAGGTCAGTGAACCCGACCACGAAATCCTTCGTTTTGTTCTCCTTCACCAGCGCGAGGGTCGGGATCACGCGCACCTTCAGTCTGCCTGCGACACGAATACAATGACAAATTAATAAATATAGTACATTACTGCTGACGCCGGGAAAGAAGGTCTTGCCGGGTGGACGGCCGACCGTAGCGAGGCCGGATAGTGACAGTAAGACAAATATATAAAAATATCCCAAGAAAATGATGAAACCCATTCACAGTAGTGAACGTAAGATTATATAAATAAAGTGTACACGTGTTTACTACACGAAAAACAGTCAGAAAAGAGTGAATTCCATTAAAGGATATTACTAGTTTACTATAGGAACTGACAGGTATTTAAACTAGTGCCATTATAGTGCGGTTGCGATTGGTTGCAAGATTGTTGCCACATAAATGTTATAAATAGCGCCCTCTTGACAATCCTCATATATTTCTGGTCAGGCTTAATATTTGTCAGAGAGTTAGTTACCAGCGAGGAACGGGGCCCGTTCAGCGTCCAGTTTCACGAAACGTGTCTCGACGTGTTTCTTGGCGAGGATCTTGAGGTGCATGTCGAGGATCTTGGAGCGCGGGGAGTCGTTCTTGTAGAAGTGGCACACCACGTTCTCGGACTTGTTGCACACCGTAAAGAATTCCTTCTCTCCGTCCAGCTCAGAGTATTCGCCGTGACCCTACAAATTCACACAGGGGTAAATGAAATGAAATGAAATAATTTATTCAGTAAGTAGGCCTCAAGGGCGCTTTTACAAGTCAGAAAAGCTGATTGAGAAGAAAGCCAAAAGAAACTCAACAGTAAGTAAATTTTTCGTAAATAATGCTTAAAACAATTTTATTATGCTGTTTTCATATGGAATGACTCATTAGTGTTATAACTAATTACATGGGTCCACGTAAAGGAGATGTATAGATTCTCCAAATCAATGTTACAGACCGACCAAAAAGAGTAGAAATTAAAAAGTGGCAATACTATAGTGTCCTCCCTTTCTAATCAATATAAGAAAACGGGGACGACACTACAGTATTGCCACTTTCTAATTTCTACTCTTTTTGGTCGGACTGTGGGTAGGTACAGTCGCCATCAGATATATCGCAGCATATAAGGCGTTCATAAATATCTGACCATGTACTGTAATGCCCAGTCAATAAGAGTCGTGTTCAGATATTTATGAACGCCTTATATGCTGCGATATATCTGATGACGACTGTAGGTACATTAAAATAAAATTTTAACGACCAAGTGCCTACAAGAAAAGTGCCTTTTATGCACCTGTCACTATCTATAACTACCTGCCAAATGGCTTGAAACAGTTGCCATTAACGCCCTTTAAAAATAAATAGCGGTCAATGTGAGCGAAACAATGTTTCTATTCAGTTGCGGAGTTCTTAAACTATATTTTTGGAGAGTAAAAGTGCACCTATATAATGATAATGAATTATAAATATCCGAATAATGATGTACCTAATAATAATGAATTGATATTATGTGAATGTGAATATGATAAATATTAATATTTGTATCCTTCTAATCTGACTACTAATAATGTAATATAATGATAATTTCAATGTATTGGAATGATTTCATGTAAATATGTCAATGTTATTAGTTATTCAAAATTTCTGAGCACTGATTTTGTGTATAATGTGTTATGGATCTGGAAATTACATTTGCACGCCTAATCGGCAAGTTACACAGCACCTTATTCAATGCATCAACATCCTGTAGCTTATAATTACTTGTAACTCCAAATAAAAATCGACTTCAACAATCATCTATTTTAACAATATTTGCAGAAATGGGAATGACGAAAAAAAACGCCTTACAAACGTACAAGGTGATCAATCCAAATGGGTCCGTAGGGAGAAAACAAAAATTATAAGAGATTGGGTAATCTGTTCTTAAGAACCATGGCGTTGAATTTAGATTTAATAGAAACTGCATTCAATTGTTTTTTAAAATTTACAAGTAGCTAAGCGTTATAACACGCTCACAATGATCTGTACAACCTTTATTCTGTTCAAAAAAGATGATATGATACATTACCCTATAGATGATATGATGCCTCATGGCATTAAGTCCGCCTTTTGTACGATAAGTTTTGTTTTGTGCAATAAAGATTAAATAAATAAATAACTATTTTGACTTTTTAGTTAAAAAATGTTTTCCTGCACATGTATTGTCAACACATGTACGAAATAATAGAAATGTGCTCACGTTGGCGAGCCACTCCTGTTTCTTCTGCGCCCGTTGCTTCATCTCGGCGAGCCGCTGCTGCCGGATTGCCTCCAGGTCGCTGTTGTCCAGCTGATCCAGCCTGCACACGTACCAGATTATACAACATACTGTAGTAATATGAAGAAAACTTCCTCCATATGTCAAGAAACAAATCAATTTTTTGAAATATGTGACTTCAAAGGTACGCAAGACTTGTGAGGCCCAATACCTGCATACATAGGTGCATTTAGCACCATTTACAAATTTTCTACTTTGCCATAAGGTTGACCGTTTTATTTTGTGCAATAAAATTGAAATAAATTCAAACAAATACGTGAAGATTCAGAAATTACAGAGACCAAACAAAAAAAAACAAGTGCAAGTTGGACTTGCCAACTGAGGGTTCCATACAAACAATTCCCATCTTAAGTGGCCGGGTTTGCACGTGGTATGTACGGCACTGCATACAAATGAGGTGCAAAGTTAACGCAATGTTTATTTTATTATATTCTGTTTTCAGTATTTGTTGTTATAGTTCAACAGAAATACATCATCTGTGAAAATTTCAACTGTCACTGTTCATGACATACAGCTATTCGCTTTAATATGGCTGAGCAGTCATACGAGTACAATAATAGGGGCCGAGCAGTCACGTGACTGGCATTAATCTGAATATTCATTTAGTACCTTTCCAGCTCGCTGTCCAACTGCTTCTCCACCGTTTGTGCCACATTGTACAGCACCTGTTCCATCTTCAATGTGGAACGTTACCTGGAAATAGTCAGTGAAATCACACCAGTGTTATAAAGGTGAACATGGGCATATTTAGGGGTGGTCGGGTGGGCCATGACCATAAATGTTATAATAAATTTTATAATAGATGATATGAATTTTATAATATAGGTGATATTCTTTTAGCAATAAGACAGCCTGTTGCTTACCTGTTATTGTAATTTCTTAAATTATCTATTTCCTTTTTGTTTTTGCGAGGTGCTATACTGGTTCTTGTATTGTTTTGCATTGTAAATAGGCATTTTTTTTAAATACAATCATAAGTTTATCCTTACTTTTTAAGACCATCCACCATCTCACAACACTAATTCATATTATCCATAATAATTCTAGTCATTTGTAATTTTGCAATTGACTTCTGTATTTTAAACCTTAACCTAATGGAAGTCAATTGAAATTTGTCTCAATGATAAAGAAAAATAATTAATAAATATCAGACAACCTTACACAAATCGATCTAGTCCCAAATTAAGCTCAAGAAGGCTTGTGTTATGAGTACTAGATGACGATATACATACTTATATAGATAAATATATCCTTAAATACATAGAACAACCATGACCCAAGCACAAATATTTGCCCTGGCCGGGACAGGGGCGGCCTAATATGGTCTAGTGCCCACCCCAGGAATTTGGTTTACTGATGGAATTCATGGCTTCATCTCAAAGAACATGGCCAGGCCCCCACCCAGGCCCTGCCTGAAAAATTAATCTAAGATACGCCAATGAAGGCAAGTGATTGTTTGAACTTCTTCATGCTCAAACGGCTGTGGAGATTTTGATAAAATTTAGAATGGTGGTAGCGTACACCCTGGATTAAGACATAGGCTACTTTTTATCCCCCAAAAAATAGTTTTCCTGTGAGCTGAGGGGGCAACACTGCGGCTCAGGGGTGTGTAATGATCGATATAAAAATAAATGGTATAAGTATGTTTGATATAACAACATTTGGTATAATGACTCATTTGATATAATAAACGTTTGGTATAATTTCAAAATATCTATTTTTATTTCGTATACTTATCATTTGGTATAAAACTTATTTCCTATAACCATCATATGGTATAACAACATTTGGTATAATTTCATATGGAATAACAACATTTGGTATAGCAACATTTGGTATAATTTTTTTTTTTTTTTTGGCAATAATAATAAAAAATATTTATTTTATTTCAAGAAAAACTTAACTTATAACAAAGAAATAGTAATAAAAATAATAATGTGTAGCAAAAAGTTATAAAACACATCTCTGCAAGTTGCAGTTTAGCTAGTGCTGCGAACTGGGAATGGCTGCTCCGTCGTCAAACCCCAACAGTTTCGCTGCAGGTTTGAATTTGTGACGTGTGCCTCGTATGCACATACTGGAGGCTCGAATTATAGCAGTGCATATCCTTGTTCTAAGCCAACCCAGTATCGTACTCAGCGATTTGTTCCAACGGTCCGAGAGGGCTTCGCCTAAGTGTTTGACGAAGGAGGCCATCTGTGGTGCGAACATTTGGTATAATTTCGCTCGTCGTCGTACCTAACCATGACTCTATTACAATTTAACTTTCATGTTTGAGCAGTTTGAGCGGGTATTGAGCCTTTAAACGTATTATATACCTTTTTTTTTTTTTTCCACTTTTTTCCTTTTTTTTTCTATCCTAACCTAACCTAACCTACGTTTCTCTTGAACTTTCGGCTTAAGTTTTTTTTTAATGCGGGGGGCGAACTGCCCCCTGCCCCCCTATTTCTCTATACCCTATACGTTATGCCATTTGAATGTTAGATAAAATAAACGTTATACCATAAATTCATTAGACGAAATATGCATTATACTAAAAGAATGTTATATTAAATGTTATTCGATAAAATGATCAGTATATGAAACAATAATTATATCAAATGTTGATATATTAAGTGTTGTTATATCATTCAATCATTATATCGAATGAGCGTTATACCGACTGAAATTATATCAAAAGTTGTTATAGCCATCGTTACGCACACGCGGCTCAGCTAGTTATAAATAAATTACAACATATCTATGGTCATTAATTGTATGTTTACAATTTTTTTGACCAGTTGTATACAGATAAACCATGTGTATTGTACAGTAAAGTTATCCTTGACAATTATTTTCAGTTAAATAAAATTAATATAAAAAAAAGTTAGAATAAGCAACTCTTCTTATTAATTCATACTTAATTCAACAGAATTGATTTGAAACCCCGCAACTTACCAATCAGAGGCAAATTTAGTGTTTAATAATATCAACACCTGGTTGCTGAGAAATAAACTGAAAGCCAACATTAGTAAAACCAAATATATGGAATTCTACGCTCCCCAAAATAACGCCAAAAATCTGGTAGTTGAACATAACCAACAAGCCATTGAAAGTGTTCAAACCATAAAATTTCTTGGAGTGATGCTGGATTGTCATGGTAACTGGCGAGCGCATATTGAGTACCTGGTCGGCAAGCTGAACAGATTTGTGTTTGCTTTGCGCAGGATATCACAGGTGGTGTCCCAAGAATCCGCTCTTTTAGCCTTTCACGGCCACATTATGTCTAACATCCGTTATGGTCTTATTTTATGGGGAAATTCCTCACAGGCCCAACAAGCATTTCTACTTCAAAAAAAATGCGTGAGAGCGATCTGTGGTGCCAACACGACGGATTCATGTAGACCGTTGTTCCAAAAATTGAAAATTCTTCCGTTACCCACACTGTACATTTATGAAATGTGTCTCTTTGTGAAGGCTCGTATTAGTCAGTACAATATAATGAAATCTAATGATAGGTCAACTTCTAAGCACCATGGGCTTAATATCTGTTATCCATGTCATAGCTCTGCTCATTTTGAAAAAAGTATTCTTTTCATGTCTGTCAAAATCTTTAATAGTTGGCCAAATGACTTGAAATCCTTGGATTGCCAAGGTTTCAAACCCAAATTGTTTAAGTGGTGCCTACAAAGAATGTACTACTCTGTTAATGAACATTTTATGACCACCAATACCCAATCAATATTTGTTTTATTTTATTATTATGAGTTTTTTTTTTTTTACATTGACATTCAAAAATGATTTATTAAGGATTGTTATTTGCTGTTTACCACTTTTCTATATGCATGACATTAATTTATTATCTAACTACTTTTATTCTCATCATAACTTATTTTTAATCTGACATTATTAAATACATACTCTTCATAGCTTTTAGTGACATGCATATATTATTTAAAGACAAAATATTGTGCGCCAAATTCTGGCTGATTGTGATGTACCAAACACTAACCCTACCACCATTTATAACCACTCACATTCAAACAATAAATAATTTTGTATTTGTATTTGTATTTTGAAAAGCTTACTTGATTGGTTACTTGTAAATTTGGAATATATCATTAAATAACTCATTGAAAAAAAATACGACGTAATTTGGTAAAAAAGCAAATCATGTATGTTTTATCGTACAAAATGAATTTATTCCACTCTTATCTTACACCGAAACGTAATACAAAAGCACTACTTTCATTAATATACCCAAAATGGAATTCCTAAAGACGATGACCTCATACCAACCGCGCATGGTGCTTTATTTACAAATATCACTAAAACTAACCTTTTCAAGCAGAAAATTCTTATTACAACCGAGTGATTGTATGAGAAATCAACGTTTTTGCACGTCGTTATCAAACTTTTCAAATGGTAACCATTTAAAAACCCGGAAGAAACAAAACTATACGGTACAATTTGTTTTTTCAACAGTTCAATGAGTTTCGTGACAAATTGACGATGACATCTGTCAATATCGTTCAGAGACAATACCTTTTAACTTTTTTTAGGGTGACTAGTAAAAACTTTTAGAAGATTTAGTAGTTTAATATTTCTGTAGCCCGTATAAACTTTACCAAAAATCTTTTCAGTAAATTCAACATAGTAATAAAAAACTCCTCCGTACTAATCGGACACATTTGAGTTTTGAATATGACGTACAGAGCTTAGATTATATAATAGACACATTCACTATTCCATACTCTAAGGTACAGAGCGTTTATACCAGTCTCGCTCACTCTCGCGATCCAGATTAGGACCTCTCAGTTTACACCCCGAATTTGAGAGTTCACGGACTGTTCAGTCTTGGTTGGGTTTTCCGGCTCGTGGTCTTCATTCGAGCTTTTATGACTAGATAGGTACTTGAATATTTACGAGACCGTTTATCCGCAATTCATAGCAAAAACAATTAATTACGCATTTAAATCATTTAATTACATGTCACATTCATACACAAATAAACTAAATGAGGTAACAGATTTACAAACATAATACATTGAGATTCTAAAATAATAATTAATATCAAACAACACACTCGCACAAAACTTGAGTTACATGTAAATATACTACGAGTTACATAAGGCATTTTACAATAAGTTCTGATAATAATATCTTTTCCCTCTTATTTCCTCAATTTTTAACCCCCGACAAAAAAGAGGTGTTAATAAGTTTAGCATGTGTCTGTCTCTGGCTTCGTAGCCCCCAAACAAATGAACACTTGGTGTTTTAATCGAAAAACTTGTCCGTCGAGATGGTTCTTGGCTATGTTTGGTGGAAATAGGACCAGTAGTTTCCAAGATATTCAGCTTTAATTGGAACAAGAGACAAGATGCCAATCTTTAAGCCAAGAATTCCAAATTTGTAGTTATGTTCAGTTTTAGTAGCATTTTCTATATCACTCATTGAAGGGTCTCATGATGTCCAGCTACTTGCGTCGGGGGTGTATTACATATTTAATTTTGGTCGTACTATTAGTTGTTCGGATTAATGAAGATACACATTTAAAAAGAGTCCTTATTTTTTAAGGCAATCTAATAATATTCATTCGAATGGGTGTCTAACCGAGGCTTTACCCTAAGAGTACTAGGACAATTAATAGAAAAGTTTGGCACCAATTAATGTCTATTTTAGGCACCACCACAACACAATGTTAATTAAACATAATTATTGCAGTAATATTGGTATAAGGTCACATGAGGTAATTGCGTCTAGAGAGGAAAGTGCGTCTTTTGATTATATCATATAAACTATCAATTTAAGTTTAATTAGTTCAATGAATGTTCATACTTTTACGTATATTTGCGGCAAGTGCACATCCTTAAGTGTCATATGTGTCGTCCTTAAGTATCATGTGAAACAACTAGTTGTGATAAATATCCACACTTTTTTTTATATACTTGTATAATGCCATATTTCAAGGCAGCAGGGCTATCAGGTCTTGAAATGTTGCGCTTCTATATCATTTAAAGACGCATTTGCCTCTATAGACGCAATTGCCTCGGTCACCACAATGCCTAACAAATATCTTATCAGCTTAAAAACAAACAAAATTAAAATTACGTCAGAAATTATAAAACAACAGTATTAATTTACTCAGACTTTGTCACTTATCTAACTTTATTAAGGTAGTCAGATTATCCACAGTTACTAGAGCTTCAAATACCGTTATTTTTTTTAGGGGTAATACCGGATTTGTCCATACACAAAATCCCGGTATAAGTAGCCCAAGTCTATATTTAGCCTATGGTTAATTCGGAATACATCTTATACACAACTACACTCTGTGAGCTACAGATATCGCCATCGTTTTTCGAAATGGTTGACACAATACAATGTTTTCTTGGCCATTTTAAACATATAAAAAAAATACTAACTCAACATAAAACATAGTGCATTACATACCTAGGGGCGGTGAATTCGTAAATGACTCAGATAAATATATATCGGACAACCTCACACAAATCGATCTAGTCCCAAATTAAGCTTGTGTTATGGGTACTAGACGACGATATACGTACTTATATAGATAAATATATACTTAAATACATAGAACAACAGATCGAGATCATCACACAAATATTTGCCCCGGCCGGGATTCGAACCCGAGACCGCCGGCTCAGTAGGCAGGTGTCTACAAACCGAACCAAACGCGTCGTCAAGATTGCAGGTGTTTGTCCCGAACCGAAGGTGAGGGTCATAAATATGTGTTCTGGGGCTTACAAATTACCGCCCGTGGTTTATCTAAAGTTTACGTCATGCCTTGGCCAGGAAGTGAGATTTTCTCCTCGTAGCGGGCAGACGTAAATATATTTATTGTACCAGTTTACAAAATTTCACGAGAAAATCCGAGCAAACGGACATCCGGACACACGAAAGATTTTTTGGCTAAGCTGAGACCCTTTGTGGCTCGGTCAGACTTCAACGAGAAGAAATTGTCTGGGTTAAAAGTGTGCTTGATTTTCTAAGGGGTCCGTGGACAAAAAAGGTTAAGAAACGCTGCCTTATGGCATTAAGTCCGCCATTTGTACACTTTTTGTTTTGTGCAATAAAGTTTAAATAAATGTTCTCGAGAACGTTCTTAACCACAGACAACCCCCACTAGACGGAGCATGTAAGGCGATCCGCGCGCACCAACGATATGGTACGGCAGAACATTAAAGTATCAACACGGCGGCCACCGTTTAGTTGCGTCCTTGTTTATGATCCATGTGTACGTCAACGAAAAAAGAAATTAAATAAATAACATGGTAAATTGTAGTGTTAAGTGGTGTAGAGAGACCTCATAAACATGGACGCAACTAAACGGTGGCCGCCGTGTTGATACCTTAATGTTCTGCCGTACCATATCATTGGTGCGCGCGGGTCGCCTTACATGCTCCGTCTAGTGGGGGTTGTCTGTGGTTAAGAACGTTCTCGAGAACATTTATTTAAACTTTATTGCACAAAACAAAAAGTGTACAAATGGCGGACTTAATGCCATAAGGCAGCGTTTCTTAACCTTTTTTGTCCACGGACCCCTTAGAAAATCAAGCACACTTTTAAACACCCCCTTAATAAAAAAAGCAGCAATAAATAGCGTAGCGATTACGAGCCTTTTGGTGGCATTTATTTATGATTGTTAAATAGTCCATAGATAAGGCTGCGGACCCCCATACATATGCTCGCGGACCCCCAGAGGTCCGCGGACCACAGGTTAAGAAACACTGCCATAAGGCATTCTCTACCAGTCAACCATTGGGATAAACAGAAACATTTTATGGTGCAGGGCTTGCTAGCTATCAACATAATACCAAAAGAGAAACTTATTTCTTATACAAATTGGGAAACGTCTCGAGAACGGCACATCTCTAATATCTCTATGTACCTACCTACCTATAATATTCGAGGAGTTCCCTCTATTCCGCATGAATTTCATCAGATTTACACCAAAAATGTATGGACCAACATGGAGGTGAAGCTGAAGTAACAATACAGCTGAATTGAAAGCCTCCTTCTTTTCGAAATCTCAAAAAAATTACTTTTGTAGATTTACATGTTCCTTTTTTGGTAATTGGCATTTTATTATTTAGAATTTGTAGGCCCTTATTTAATGTTTTTTTACAGATTAATTGAACAATACATGTTTGGAAATCTTTGGACCTGCCAGTTTAGTATTCCGAATTAAATAATAGACCGTAATTATTCATAACACTGCATGTATTATATCAACATATAGGTCGCGCCACATAAATAGAGAGCTGGCGATCTTCCTGCGTAGTACAAATTTCTACTGTGTAATAAGTTTAACAGCGCTCTTTTTATGTGGCACTACCTATAGTCCTCATACATTTGTTTAAAATATTTCTATAACACTATCACAACAAATAGGGGCTCGATTGTGTTATTCCTAAGTTACTCCCCATTTTTAGGGCTCCGTAGTAAACAAGGAACCCTTTTTAACATAATCATTTTGAAGTTTAATTTCCTTGCACAGTTCAACATGTCGCATAGCATACTCATACTGAAAATCCCAGATTGTTCGAATTAGCAGAAATAGGTCTTAATTGTTAAGTTGCTTTTAGATGTGTCCTAAGTTGAAACAGTACTTAACATTCATCAAATATAAAGGTTGGTTGGGACGAGTGCGCCACACGGAATAAGCGCGCGCATAAATAACTTTCTGTCAAAGATTTAATTTTTGTGATTAGCTTTTATAGCCGACTGTACTTTTCTTTGAACATCCATCAATTGTACCATTGATCCATCCACCAATTGCTCACTGAACCGATCGAGAACACACAGAAATCCGGATATTGAGATTACTCTACAGCTTACTGTACGGTCAAGTTCAAACCGCGACGACTCGCTCCCTTTATTCGCTCGGTAAATTAACGCCATCTTGCGAACTCTCAACTAAGTTACTTGTATTCATAGTAATAGCATAACAGCTGTACTCCTTGATGGTTTTATGGTAGCACTTACCCCAGGTGGCGCGTATCCGGACTTACCCTATATAGTCTATCAAAGACTTAATTACTTGCCAGTTTTTTGTGATGTCAATTGTAATAAAAAGAGACTTGCGTCTAGACGTTTAACCTTTTCAACGCCAAGAACACATATGTCGTGAGCTGTCGTGCCTGCCACGCCTTCGACACATACGCGTTAACAAGTATAATATAAAACCAAAGTAATTCCTTTCAAATAAGGTTTATTACAGTCTCTTGACACTTCTGTATTTGACGTGAAACGTATAAAAGGTTAAACGTGACTCATAAAGGCTGTCTCATGGTATATTATAAGAAAACAAGGTATGCCACTCCGGCTAGTGAGACTTTCTACGTCACTGATTAGTTGCCGCATTATGGTTACAAAAAAAATGCCGCCAGTCGTACAAAGAGTCAAGTTCATTGACTAAATTTAATTTTGTCGTAATACTAATAATTGATTTAAAACACTCACGATTTTATGAGATTCATAGAGGTAAAAAGGGAATCGGGGAGTATTATGATATACCACTGGCAACACAGAAACGGATTGACAGATCCAACCAACCAATCATAACGTGATGACGTCGAAAGTTCACCTGCCATTCCGGAGTGCCATACCTTGTTTTCTTATACCATGAGCTATCCCTAATATTGTTGATCCTTCGTTTCCGGACTACATCTTCAAAGTGCGCATCTACCCTCTTCCAAGTCAAACTTAACGCTTAGGAACTAGTTGGCACAGCCTTGTAAAGGCGTAGTCTCGCTTCGGAAAGTGCAGCCAAAAGAGTATCTCCATTCAATTGGACGGCACAAACATCGAGGGCAGGTTCGGCAGCCGGCAGAGATATGGTCCTCGCTCCTTCAAGACCGTGCAGTACCAGGGCCCCAGCGGATTCAGAGTGAGACGCTATCCAGGCGGACTCTCCCGCTCTAACCCACGAAGCACGAGACATTAGCGAGCTGCGCGCCGAACCTTGGAACATCTGTTCCACCTGACACGTCACCTCAGAGGCATCACTCCTGAACTGGCATAAAGCCAATCTAGCCCTCTCTCCGTTCCCCGGACGGCACGACACAAGCGCCCGATGGGATTCATTGTCGTAACTCAACGACATGAAAGGACCTTCAACAGGGATACTCCGAGGCTCCCAGCCTGAGCTACCAGGCACCCATAACCAGCAGGAGTTTAAGTGGCACGAGAGGAGGCCGTGTTCAGTGGACTGTAGAGAAACAACTGGCGACATATCCCCTGGGGCGGACAGTCTTTGGATGTACGAGCTTGGGTTCCTAACGTCGTATTGCTGGATGAATCCTCCGACCCCACCTACGTAGAATTCGTGGGTCCGGAGGTGGTCCCAGGAACAAGACCAGAGCTGAACTCCTGCTTGGATAGTAGTACTAGGAATCCCTCGTTCGACGATGCGAGCGCTGCTGTCAAGACCAACGCTGAGAAGCAAGTCCCTGGGCTGGGAATAAGATATGTCCCTGATAGGTTTCGGGTGCAAATGCACGAATTGTCCCTGCTTGTAGTCCACACAACTCACTTTCCGGATACCGTACCCGGGGAACAGATTATTCGTGCTTTTCTGTGACACGTACAGCTCGTAAGTCCTGCAATTGTAAGTCATGACTCTGCAGCCGCCGTCTTTACATATTTCTAGGTTCTTCTCTAGCGCGAAACGCCAGGATCTCCTAACTTGCGGTTTGACCTGAGCCTTCTTGAGGGTTTCCAACTGTTGAAGACACGCGCGATGCGCTATCTTGGATTTCTGCAACTCCAGTTCTAATCTACTCTTATCTGCCTGCAGTTTATCAACTTGTTTCTGCATGTTTGTGAGTTCCGAAGTATCAACAGCGACTAACCGTTTCGCGTAAATGTGCCTCAGGTCTCTGGTGGTCGCTTTGGTCTTGCAAGTGGGACAGGAGCGGTCTTTCTGCGCCTGCGCTTTAAGCCATCGCTCGACGCAACGCGACCCGAATAAGTGCCCGCATTTTAAAGCTACCAGTCTGTGATCTCCTGACGTGCCCCAAGAATCCAAGCAGATTGGACAAGTCTCGCCGTCTCCGTCCTCTTCTTGTGTATCTACCTTTCTGATTTTAGCTGGAGGTTCATCTGTCTCGCTCCTGGCATCTGTCGCACACCTGGCATCTATCTCACTCCTAACATCTGATTCTGGTTCGGCGTCTGGCTCGCGAATAGTAACTTCAGGGAGAGAGGGGTTAGAGTCTTCAGACATGGCTGTGCTGAACATGCTATTCTCATTGGAGACGAATGGGCTGGGCGGTTGAGTGTTGGACTCGTCTGTATGCGCTGGCCGCGGCCACTGTATCGTCATGCTGCTGTTGCTGGCTTCAGGGTCGAAGGTATAAGTCGAGGGTGAGGGGAAGACCCCGTCGATGGAGTTACTGTTGTCATCGCCGGTGGGGAAGCTGCTGGCGCTGTTCTCGTTGGGATTCGTGAAAGTGTCGGAGTCCTGGAGGCGCATGGGCGAGGGGGCGCGGAGGACCGGGCTGGGGGAGCGCGGGGGCGAGCGGGGGGAGGCGGGCGCCTCGAGGATGCTGGGGCTGTCCCGTGCCGGGAAGTACGGCGGCGAAGAACCCATCCTCACTCATAGGGACCTAGAAAGAAAAGACTTGTGTTGGTTATCTTAAAAAAAAAACATATTTATTTTATACATAGAATATTAAACAAACAAGCTACTTGATGATTGATCTGGTGTTTGTATACTATGTCAGAATATTTATGTATTTTATGATGACGGAAAAAACAGTGCCTACACAAATCAGGTATTCGTATATTCTTCTGACTTGTAAGCTTGAGCGCCAACAGTCTGTCTACATATGATTTACTTTTTAATTCTCATGGTATTTTGGTGAAACTATGCTGAACTTTCTCCAGCATTTCAATGACATTAACAAAGTAAGGATTCCAGGTATGGCAGGCTAATATTTACCTATGTGTATTTTCAACAGTTGATAGTTGTACAGGAGAAGTTGCTTCACATTGAGACCAGATTTTATTGTATATCTGTCATGTTTTGTATTGGGTGTGCAATAAAGTGGATTTGATTATTGATTCACTAGCTTTTGCCTGTAACTTTTATTTTAAGGTACAATCTAACACAAATCAACCTAGTCCCAAACTAAGCAACACTTGTACTATGGGTACTAGACAATGATATACATATATAAACAACATCCATGACCCAGGAACAAATATTCGAGTTCATCACATAAATATTTGCCCCAGCCAGGATTCAAACCCAGGGCCGCCGACCACATTGTCTACATGGAACAAGTAATTTTGCTACCATTACTCAAAGCCATCTATGTACATAAGGTGCTTTACTGAGTGTTTTATCTGTTTATGGTGCTTAACTTTTATCCACCATTTGACCCTTTAAAAGATGATTTCCAGGATGAAAAGTATCCTATGTCCTTCCCAGGGACTCAAACTATATGTTACACATATAAGTGTAAGTTATATGAGTTCAAACCATAAGATGGGGGATGGAACCAGCTAGAATAGACAAACCTGGAGGAGGCTTTATGAAATAATAAAACAAAATTATATATGTACAAAAATGATAAAAGTGAAATAAATCACACACGCAGTAAGACTTACACACGCACACACACGCGTACACACTCACAGAATTTTAATTAATTAATAATAGTTTATTTTATGTATATTTTGCTTAATTTTTTGCCTACTATTGTGTAAACCGCATATGTTGGCCAAGATACAGGCTCAGCCTAGTTTGGTCACTGACGGACACATTTATTACGTTTCAACTGAATTTTGTTTAAATAAATCATTTTGTATTTGTATTTTGTAAATAAAACCATAAGATTGTGATGTTTCTGTTCTGCATTTTTTGTCCGCAAGCTTAGTTTCGGATATTGGTCTGGGTGACATCAGAGGTTCTTATCTCGATCGCCATACCTGGGATAACTCAGGGCATCTATACGAAAGTGATGTAGCAAAATATTTTATCGACAAAAAATATTTCGATGTTACTGCCAAATCTAAATGATATCCAACATATTTTTTCTTTTCATTTTAAAATAAAAATAATTACGTCTATTATTCGTTTGTTTTAAAACAGTTTTCATAGTAAGTGCACAATCAATATTTTTCCCATATTCGTCGGCATAAAATATTGCTGTCTAGATGAAAATATCCACTTTATCCGACATGATATTGAATCCTTTTATAGGAATCAAGAATATTTAATGAGCACATCTATAAATATATTTATATATCAACATCTTTTTTTTTCAATATTAAGTAAGTAAGTAAGTAAGTAAACATTAAAATTTTAAATCTCGATTAATGTGCCCCGAGTTAGCACAGGTACGTTGATCACATAACAATAAGCGAGACAGGTTTAAAACATGAATCACATGCAATCAGCCCATATACTGTACATCTACCCTGAATTGGTTACAACAAGACCGAATATTAATTTAATTTGACTAGAAAGATTTGAACTAATTAAAGAAACATAAATACAAGCAGTAACTTAAATTAAATCATGCAAAAATTATAGACATCAGTTAGTCGTATTTATTTAAATCTTGTTTTTATTTAGGTACATGCAACAAAAACAATTTTTCTTTGACTTTTTTTTTTTTATTCTAAAATCAATTTAGGCTTGACTGAATGAAAAGAAAGGTGGAGGCGTACGAAACCTACATACAATAGGAGTGCATTTCGATTATTATTTTGTATAAAATAGTTGAGCATATGAGAAAACAATGCACGAAAACCAGTTCCGTTAAAAAAAAAAAACACAAATTAAGTAGGTTTTCTTTTTAATTTGTCTAATGACCGTTTTGTTAAAGTTGAAGTCCAATAGCACTGGAAGACTACGGAGTACCGTTTAAAAGCTGTTTTACATTATAACTTACTCGTTATTGCTGTTTAAACACGTGAAACAGAAAAATCAAAAGCCGTAACGTTCGAAGCTTCCGAGCGTCGGATTCCCTCCAAATAGAAGTCATCCACTCACTTTATTCACAACAAGATTCATACCAGCGTCACTAATTCAGGTTTTTACTCAATAAGTGGTTCAAAATCTCACAAAATTAATAAATTTACTCGAAAACTATTTGACAATCATAAAACAGTGAAAGCGCGTACATGAGTTTGACAGCAGTTGCAGCTGTTGAAATTCGATTCATAACACCATTTTAATACTGCTTCGCTATTGGCTCAGAAAACACAACAAGTTGTATTTGACCAATCATAAGCTATGTCATAATCGACGACCATTCGTGTTGCGAGGTTTGGTAGTTTTAAAACAAACATTCTAAAAAATTAGAAATAACAACTTTCTTTTATACAACGAAACGAAACGGCAAATAAAGTAAATTTACTTTGGTACTTTGTATGAAATAATTTAGATTAATATTTTATATCCGAGTAAAACATTTCAATAGACTTTCCTAATCGATCAAACGTCAACTAGCGGTTGTCTATGGTATTTATTTATATTTTTGTGCAGTTGGCAGCAGTGCCGAAATAGCAGAGGACGGAGAAACATAACGGGTCTCATTCGTCCTGCTTTTTTTATCAATTTACAACTCGACGAGCTTATTATCGTGATCTGTTTGTGTAAAAACGTAATCAGTAAATAGTAATAAGTGTTTAGCGTTGCGGTTTCCGCGCCGCGCGAGTGTCGTAGTGAGTGAAATCAGTTTACAAGTTGACGTGCCCGTATGTAATGGCGGTGTGTTGGAAAGAAATGTTTGTTTAGGATTATAAATCCATCACATATTCGTCCGTAATGACTCTGTTAAACGGTAAGCTATACAAAGAGCTAAAATCTAACATATTCAAGCGCCTCCACGGCATTTCTGTACTGTATCAACAAAACGGAAGCATAAAAAATGCTATAAACAATACGTTGTTAGATCTCGTAAATTTTATATTTCCAGTTTCTGGGACGGCATTGGTCAATAGGCTGGCTTATAGCTGGAGGCCAGGGCTGTTGACATTTAGCGAGCTGCTAGCATTATGTCGTAAGTCGTAAGTAGGTCACTTGCTTGGGTCAGAGGCGCGCGCACAAACGTCACCGGGAGGGGGGGGGAGGGGTTGGGGACGAACTATCACTTTCGAGCATGACATGACCCATATCTGAATTTGGGACGCCTAAAACCTAGGTCATTTAGTGTACCTAGGTCTATTTATATTGTCCCCTTTACTAGGTACCTATACTCCCTGCTAGATCCTATCTGAGGCTAGGGCAGTGGGACAGGCACTAGAGAGCTAAAAGTTAATTATCAAGTTTGAAACATTATTTCAATTTCCATTAACCAAAATAAAAAAAAGAGGTTATATGTTCATCTGTATGTATGTTTTTTTTATGTAGATAACAATAAAAAAAAGTTTTATAAAGTAGCGGTACCTTTGGAAAAAAAAAAAATTCATAGTTAATTTGCTACATTAATAAAACCTGATTAAATTACTATAAGAATATTTTCTACTGAATGAAA
The DNA here is from genome assembly GCA_905147355.2 of Apotomis turbidana. NCBI lineage: Eukaryota > Metazoa > Arthropoda > Insecta > Lepidoptera > Tortricidae > Apotomis > Apotomis turbidana. The sequence continues at coordinate 1,622,978 of LR990305.1, forward strand.
CTTACCCAGCATTTTGAATCCTAAAATAAATCTAAATTTATTTACTTCATCATATGGCAGGGCTATATATCAAATTTAGCATAGGTATATGTTCAGACGATGCCATAAAATTGCTAATGAGTCTTAAACTTAATATAAATCTAAATGACAACAGATTAAAAAAACCAGTCAAGTGCGAGTCGGACTTGCACATTGTGGGTTCCATACAACTAAATAATTTTTAATTTTTTGTTGTCTGTTATTGTTGTTAAAGTGGTAACAGAAATACATCATCTGTGAAAATTTCAACTGTCTAGCTATCACGGTTCATGAGATATAGCTTGATGATTGAGCAAAAAATGGCAAATAAGTCACTTTTGTTGTGTGGGAGCCCGACTTAAATATTTATTATTCTGTTTTTAGTATTTGTTGTTATAGCAGCAACAGAAACAGATCATCTGTGGAAATATCAACTGTGAAGCTGTCATGGTTCATGAGACATGAGCGTGGTGACAGACGGACGGACAGCAGAGGCTTAGTTATAGGGTCCCGTTTTTACCCTTTGGGTACGGAACCCTAAAAAAAAACAACAGTCTTTTCTCTGGTATCTCTAATTTGGCGCATAAATTTGATAAAATATACAACAAAGCTTTATATCTGTGTAAATTAATCAGCATAATATTAATTTAACAATTATAAAAACGGTTTAAACTCACATAAAAATTGTCAGGAACGGCCCGACATGTTTCAAACTCATTTGGAGCTCTTCATCAGTGGTAGCTATCCGTGCTGCTATGCAACTTGAGACCCACTGATTTGATTAATTTATTCAAATCCATGAAATTACCACAATTTTTAGAATTTATTCTTTATTTTTGGGAGATTACGGGATATTTCTTTTGCCATAAGTAGAATAAGAATAATCATTTAAAAATCATCACTTGTGAATGATTTTGCTATTTTCAGTCTTTATTATTCATTCAATAAAATTCATTTCATCATTTTCTAATATAAAAAATGCAAAAACTTGAAGTGTTTTGTTAGTCATCTGTTATTGTTTTGATTGATATGGATATCTGCAAAACCTTTTATCTATATGTACTGCGAGCCATTCAAGGAAGAGAAGAGGAAGAGAAATGTTTATTAATTTTTTTTAATTAAAACCTTATTGCAAAAAAATAAAAATATTTCTTCAGAACTTACACTGTCTCCAAAGGCTCTCAACTTACCTTTTATGGTACCAAACCTATGTTTGAAACATTGAATTTTTTTTTTGCTTCCTTTGCTAGTGCCATCTACGGTAAAGATTCTGACTGTTCTAGTTTCATATTAAGTGATAGTTTTTACATTCCAGAGGCGGCGTGGGGCGGTACACAGCGGTGATGCCGGGCTCATGAGCCTGCTCTGCTGCCGCCACCGCGCGCGCCGCGACATGGGCGCCGCGCTCTCGCTGCACCCCCAGGTGGGTTACTCTATGTACAGAGGCGGCGTGGGGCGGTACACAGCGGTGATGCCGGGCTCATGAGCCTGCTCTGTTGCCGCCACCGCGCGCGCCGCGACATGGGCGCCGCGCTCTCGCTGCACCCCCAGGTGGGTTACTCTATGTACAGAGGCGGCGTGGGGCGGTACACAGCGGTGATGCCGGGCTCATGAGCCTGCTCTGTTGCCGCCACCGCGCGCGCCGCGACATGGGCGCCGCGCTCTCGCTGCACCCCCAGGTGGGTTACTCTATGTACAGAGGCGGCGTGGGGCGGTACACAGCGGTGATGCCGGGCTCATGAGCCTGCTCTGTTGCCGCCACCGCGCGCGCCGCGACATGGGCGCCGCGCTCTCGCTGCACCCCCAGGTGGGTTACTCTATGTACAGAGGCGGCGTGGGGCGGTACACAGCGGTGATGCCGGGCTCATGAGCCTGCTCTGCTGCCGCCACCGCGCGCGCCGCGACATGGGCGCCGCGCTCTCGCTGCACCCCCAGGTGGGTTACTCTATGTACAGAGGCGGCGTGGGGCGGTACACAGCGGTGATGCCGGGCTCATGAGCCTGCTCTGCTGCCGCCACCGCGCGCGCCGCGACATGGGCGCCGCGCTCTCGCTGCACCCCCAGGTGGGTTACTCTATGTACAGAGGCGGCGTGGGGCGGTACACAGCGGTGATGCCGGGCTCATGAGCCTGCTCTGTTGCCGCCACCGCGCGCGCCGCGACATGGGCGCCGCGCTCTCGCTGCACCCCCAGGTGGGTTACTCTATGTACAGAGGCGGCGTGGGGCGGTACACAGCGGTGATGCCGGGCTCATGAGCCTGCTCTGTTGCCACCACCGCGCGCGCCGCGACATGGGCGCCGCGCTCTCGCTGCACCCCCAGGTGGGTTACTCTATGTACAGAGGCGGCGTGGGGCGGTACACAGCGGTGATGCCGGGCTCATGAGCCTGCTCTGCTGCCGCCACCGCGCGCGCCGCGACATGGGCGCCGCGCTCTCGCTGCACCCCCAGGTGGGTTACTCTATGTACAGAGGCGGCGTGGGGCGGTACACAGCGGTGATGCCGGGCTCATGAGCCTGCTCTGTTGCCGCCACCGCGCGCGCCGCGACATGGGCGCCGCGCTCTCGCTGCACCCCCAGGTGGGTTACTCTATGTACAGAGGCGGCGTGGGGCGGTACACAGCGGTGATGCCGGGCTCATGAGCCTGCTCTGTTGCCACCACCGCGCGCGCCGCGACATGGGCGCCGCGCTCTCGCTGCACCCCCAGGTGGGTTACTCTATGTACAGAGGCGGCGTGGGGCGGTACACAGCGGTGATGCCGGGCTCATGAGCCTGCTCTGCTGCCGCCACCGCGCGCGCCGCGACATGGGCGCCGCGCTCTCGCTGCACCCCCAGGTGGGTTACTCTATGTACAGAGGCGGCGTGGGGCGGTACACAGCGGTGATGCCGGGCTCATGAGCCTGCTCTGTTGCCACCACCGCGCGCGCCGCGACATGGGCGCCGCGCTCTCGCTGCACCCCCAGGTGGGTTACTCTATGTACAGAGGCGGCGTGGGGCGGTACACAGCGGTGATGCCGGGCTCATGAGCCTGCTCTGCTGCCGCCACCGCGCGCGCCGCGACATGGGCGCCGCGCTCTCGCTGCACCCCCAGGTGGGTTACTCTATGTACAGAGGCGGCGTGGGGCGGTACACAGCGGTGATGCCGGGCTCATGAGCCTGCTCTGTTGCCGCCACCGCGCGCGCCGCGACATGGGCGCCGCGCTCTCGCTGCACCCCCAGGTGGGTTACTCTATGTACAGAGGTGGCGTGGGACGGTACACAGCGGTCACGGGCCCATGAGCCTGCTCTGCTGCCGCCACTGCACGTCACACAGCAGTAGTTACTATAAAAAGGCAGACTTAAAATTTATTGTCATCGGTTGTTTGCTTGATTTTTGAGGTTGCAGATTTAAAAAATGGAATCCATCATGGATTTCAAGATGACGGACTTTGAAAATAAAACGGTTTTGAAAATGTCACGCGCATTGTTTTCTCCGGGATGCAGATATCAAACAAATTTGATCTATTGCAAACATTTTTTTATTATGGCTTTTTTCGGATATAATTAAATAAGTTTCTGTCAAAAATGACATTTTAGTGACAAGCTTTTATAGCAGACTGTACTTTTCTTTGGATATCCATCAAATGCTCACTGAGACGATTCTAAAGAGCCCAGTCTCAGTAGGATTGCTTTTTCTATTATAGAGTTCCTATGGCCACCTTCCGGCTCCATCATCAGATCAGTCCCATGGTACCATATTAATGTATTGTCATCAAAGTTATGTCAATCTTTCAAATAAACAATGTAAAGATCGACACACAAAGCATAAGGAAAAATTCGTCAGGTCTACGTGGAGCCAGGGTAGCGAAGTGAGTGTACTTCCTTTTCGCCGAATTATGTTTCGCAAACGTTTCATTTCGCAAAAGTTTCATTTCGCCAAAAGCATTTTTCACTGAAACTGTAAACTATTTCAGATTTTTGTAAATATCATCCTTTAGATTATGTTAGGTTAGGTTTGTTTTATAACAATTCGAAATAGTTTACAGTTTCAGTGAAAAATGCTTTTGGCGAAATGAAACTTTTGCGAAATGAAACGTTTGACGAAACGTAATTCGTTGAAAAGGCAGAGAACCAGCGAAGTGGCTAACGCGCTGGACCGGTAATCCAGAGGTACCGGGTTCGATTCCCGGTCCCTTCCACCAGGTAGCTCCTTTTTCAATTTTTCTTTAAGCTTTGATCTTTGTATTCATAGTTTAAATAAAAATTGTGGTGTACCCACATTAAACAAAATGAAACATTACATGTTTCATAAATTTATAAAGTTATGTCAGTAAAAAATCAGCTCTATCGGTTGACGATATCTGCTTCAAAATTGAGTTGCAAGATTTCACCCGAACAAACATACTTTAAACATACAATGCAAGTTAAATAAAAGCTTGTAAAAAGGATAATATTTGGTGTTTTCTTATACAGGAGGGCGAGGGTTGCGACGGCGCCGGCGCGTCGGCCGCGCCGCCCACCATGGCTGACGTCATACGGTTAGTGAAACACGTTTTCAGGGGAAACCCTTATGCTACGTTTACACGCTTGCCAAGCCTCGGCAAGCGTGCAGGACGCAGTCATATGTTAAAGTGAGACGGAACTACATCGTGCTCACTCTAACATATAACTGCGTCCTGTAGGCTTGCCGAGGCTTGGCAAGCGTGTAAACGTAGCATTATAGGATCACTTTGTTGTCCGCCTGTCTGTCTAGACCCTTTATCTCGGGTAATATGCAGTGCTTTCATAGTCCTTACGCAACCAATTTCATGTATCAATTATTAATTTGCTTAGTATTTAAGAAACCTCCTTAGTTTGTACGCCAACTGGCAAAACATAGTGGACCATTATATTGTATCGAACACCTCTGTATTATTCAGTGTGACCTATGTTTACAAATAAAGCACTTTGAACTTTGAACCCTCGGCGCGCGAGTCCGACTTGGGCTCGTCTGGTTTTTTACTTTCACTTTCATCAATCACATTGCAGTTGTCGGGTCTCCTAACACACAATTACAGTCCACTAATATATTGTCTGTTTTCAACCAAATTGCACTAAGTAATAAATACCTACTTAAAATAGAGCTCGTATTTCGGTGTCAATGTATGTAAAGCCTGACCAGAAATATATGAGGATTTTCAAGAGGGCGCTATTTATAAGATTTATATGGCAACAATTTTGCAACCAATCGTAGCCGCACTACACTGACATTAGTTTTAAATGCCTGTCAGTTCCTATGGTAACTTCGCAATATCATTTAATGGAATGCACTCTTTTCCTGACTGTTTTTCGTGTAGTTAACACGTATACACTTTATTTATAATATTACGTTCTACGTTACGTATTACTGTGAATGGTTTTCGACATTTTCTTTACATATTTCTCTTCTAAAGAAACCACCTGGAATGACACTGACATTGTTGACAAAATTGACAAACCATCATATATCATCATATAGATAAGTGTACATCTAGTTTCACAGTGTATTAGATTTAAGTCTGTAATGCTGTGTAAATATAATTATAAATAAATAAATCATAAAATCATTGCCAGTGTAAGAAATGAGTTCCAGTGAATTTCCGCAATATGGCGCATCCTCATATATTTCTGGTCAGGCTTTACTAGATGCGAGGTTTGGATGAGCTGTGATAGAAATTTTAATGAGTTTTGGTTGTCAGGCGATATGAGGATTGTTAATAGTCGCTGTTTGTAAGATTTGTATGGCAACAATTTTGTGGCTGTCAGTATATACCAAAAATATATTGGCAACTATAATTATTTATAAAACCTTACTCTAAATAACCTAAAAAACATTAATAAAAAAGGGGGTCATAAAAGGAATACCCCATCCAAACTTTTACTAATTATTTACTTTAATTATTTACTAAATATATTACTTGAAGAAAAGACAAATAAGAAATTTCACTATTTAGAGATCTCTATAGTCTTATCCAGTCATAAAATAAATTGAGTCACGCATCATTATTACAACAACCAATCCATCATAACCGCACTATAATGACATTAGTTTAAATACCTGTCAGTTCCGATATTAACTTCATAATATATTATAATTGAATAGAACTCTCTTTTCCTGACTGTTTTTCGTGTAGTAAACACGTGTACACTTTATTTATAATATTGCGCATGATCGCAATATAAACATCCGTTTATTGAAATTTTCACGACTAGCTCAATTTCCATAAATTTTACAAGTTATAAACCGTCTTTTCGGTAGCATTGTGACAAAATATATTCACTAACCAGTGTTCGATCACATTTCACTACTTTCAATAGGGATCATTAAGTCTTCCAAAGGTAGTCATATTATATATTTTTCCGATAGCATACGTTGTATGGACCCTGAATCTACGAATAATTTATGTTTGAGTCGTGTAGTTTTTTAGATATATTTTTTTTAATCCCCTAAATGACAGTTGGTAAAAGCCCGAAAGTAAACATTACCGTTCAAGTCAAACAATATTAAAAAAAGTAATTAAAAATTTAACAACTATTTGTTGACAAGTTGACATTGTCAAAAGAATTAACGGGTTTGCTTGTTATTTACGTTTGCTTTCGTGTTTGCTGTTTTCTCGAGCTTTTGAAGACGACTTGTGCCTGATTTCTGGATTCCGACTTACCTGCATTCCACGACGACCCCGCGCTACATATTGGACTACGACTGGCTTTTTTTTTTACGACTAACACACGAGACTTCATTTACCTGCCGGAGCCAATCCGAACTGAAATATATTGCCTCTCTCATTCAAAGCCAGATATGCCAATGTGCAATGCATTATCGATTGTTTCGAAATAGAAATCGAGAAGCCTTAGACGCCGTGATCCAGGCTACGACATGGTCGCGATATAAATCCTGCAACACGATCAAATATCTCATCGCGCGTTGCCCAAATGGGTTTATTTGTTGTTTATCAAAAGGTTATGGAGGAAGAATATCAGACAAGGCTACTACAGAAAATAGTGGTTTTGTTGATATTCTTCCTCCAGGGGCTGTGGTCTTAGCCGATCGAGGCTTCAAGGGGATCGAAACACTTTTGAGGGACAAAAATGTGATGTGAAGGCTCACTCGGTTATAAACCACAGCCACTTAAGATATACAGACTAAAGTGTGATAATTGAATAAATTTACAAAACGAAATAATAAAAATGCAGTGAGTATTTATACTGTTTTATTTCATTATCATTAACAATAAAGTTGTTGTAAATTGTTTACAAATTACTACTACTACTACTACTACTACTACTACTAGTACTACTCAAGCGTTACTCATCGTCGGATGGCGCTAGTGCTGCGGGAGTTTCCACGCGGCACCCATTTATGGCGTTGGGATCGAACTTCGTTCTGGTACAACTTTGGCTCGAATAATGCAATTATTGTTGTCTCGGTTTATTTCCACATAACCTACTGCATGCTGGACATAACATTTCTTGATGCCCTAAAATGTAAACAAAAAATTACTTATTATACTGTAGTAACACTTTAATTCAACATAACATCTCGACGCGACTCTCCGCGACATGTCGGAAACAAGCCCTGAAATTCTTCGGTCATATTATTCGGTCCTCAAAGCATTGTCTGGAGAAGCAGATTATCATAGGCGCAGGGAAGGGCACCCATTAGATGGTCCGACACACTTAAGAAGGCAGTGGGCAATAGCATGCACCGGGTGGTCCACGCAGCATATAACCGCACTGAGTGGAAACAGATATGTGGTCGCGATCCTCATCAGTGAGGGAACGACGAAGAAGAAGAACACTTTAATTTGTAAAAGAAGTTATTTAGTAACATCAACGTTTTTACACCTCTTATCTCAGCAATTTTGTATTTGTCTCTGGTCTTTAAATATTCTATAACAACTGCCGTATCAACATCTGGCAAATTTGTAGAGTCTGCCTGCACAAAACCAACTGATGCACTCATTGTAAATAATAAGCTAAATAATAAGTTTGTTTACATCGTTTTCCAAAATACGTGCGTGAGTCGTCAGAAAAGAACCAGTCGTAGTCCAATACGTAGCGTGGGGTCGTCGTGAAATGCAGGTAAGTGGGAATCCAGAAATCAGGCACAAGTCGTCTTTAAAACCTCGAGAAAACAGCAGACACAAAAGCAATGGTAAATAACAAGCAAAACCGTTAATTCGTTTGACAGTTTGACAATGACAACAAATAGTTGGTATTTTTTTTTATTTAAATTTTTAATATTGTTTGACTTGAACGTTAATGTTTAGTACGAGGGTGACACTGAAAGTTTTTAGAACAGGCCACTTGTAAACGATATAATAAAAAAATAAGTTTAGATTTTGAAAATGCATCCCTCTGCGAATATTATGGTGTATGTATTTAATTCGTTTGTCATTTGTTTTATGATTTGGCGGTGAATTGAAAATTGTCTCTTTCACGTCGGCATGAATTTTTGGCGAGAAAATTTTCGTGCAGTGATTTTTATTATTTTCGATGTCATTAAAGTCAACAAGAAAGTTATGATAGACTTCGATTGGCCTTTCATGATAAAGCCCCATTTCGTGCCACTGTTTATAACTGGTTTAATGAGTTTAACCGTGGTCGCACTAATTTCACCGATGATCTGCGTGAGGGCCGTCCTTCGACTGCGACGACTGGAGACAATATCAGTATTGTGCGGCGTGCGATAGGGACTGACAAAAGAATGTCCTATCAGCGGATTCAGATGAGCTTAGGCATTGGTATGAGTCAAGTGCACAAAATCCTCCATGCAAATTTACCAGTCAGGATTCTTTGTGCCCGGTGGATACCTCATAATTTGACAGAGTCCCAAAAACTCTCTTGTGTTGATTGGTGCCGTGAAATGGTTCAAAGATTTAACGGAGATGACTCAAATGCTGTTTTCAACATGCTTACGGGTGACGAAAGCTGGATTTACTGTTATGAACCTGAAACTAAAAGGCAGTCTGCTCAGAGGGTATTTCCTTCAGAGGAGTTGCCAGCTAAAGTGAAGAGAGGTCGAAGCGTGGGAAAAAATATGGTGGCGTCGTTCTTCGGAATGACAGGTCATATCGCAACAATTATTATAGAGGATCAAAACACAGTTACTGCAGACGGGAACACTAACAATTGTTTACCACATGTCTTGGAAAAAGTTCGGGAGAAGCGACCTCGCAGTAGTCCTCCTTTACCACGACAACGCCTCGTCACACACCACCAAGCAAACAATCGACTATTTGGCGACGTCAGACGTGGAATTACTGGGTTACCCACCGTATAGCCCCGACCTCGCACCTTGCGATTTTTATTTATTTCCGAAAATAAAATAAAAACTTCTAGGAAAACGTTTTATGGACGCCGAGGAAGCAGTGGCTGCATGTCAAAGGGTGGTCGAAGAGAGCCCTAGGGACGAGTGGGCAAAGCGCTTTTGTCAGTGGTTCCATCGGATACAGCGATGCATTGATGTGAAGGGAAACTATTCCCAAAAGATATAATAACACTAACAACTTGCTAGTTTGTTCAGTTTTGATTTTCTAAAAACTCAGTTTGACCCTCGTATCGGATTTTTACCACCTGTCATTTAGGGGATTTAAAAAATGATATCTAAAAAACTATACGACTCAAACATAAATCATTCGTAGATTCAGGGTCCAAATAATGTATACTATCGGGAAAATATATAATATGACTACCTTTGGAAAACTTAATGATCCCTATTACAAATTAAGACCAAAATAATTAGAAATGCACAAAAGTAATCAAACAAAACAGACGAAACGCAATGACAAACAAAACAATATGGCTGACGAGGGATGACCACAGATTAGATACTAAGAACTATACTGATGGAGTATGGTGGCTATTGTTTGCCATGTAAAGTCCATACAAAAGTTTTTTTGTTCCTAGTTGCGTTAGACTGGTATAGCCCTGCGAGGGGTTTTACAGCCCACGCCATATTGCGGATTTTCAGTGGTACTCAATTATTTTACTGGCAACAACAAATTTTTGGTAACTGACGTTTAAAGTCGGTTAATGTCACTGATGTAAACAAAGAGGAAACAGGACTAAATATTCCGCGAATATCAAGTAATTTTAGCATAATAAAGCCAAAACTATCCATAATGATGAAAGTCAAGATTTTCAATAGGTTTCGGTATTTATTCCGCAAGAAGAACGAAGGATTTGTGTGTTGTTTTAAATTTCGATAATGATAAATCCTTAACTGACGTTTAATAATGCAAATATGACGTATGCACATTATTGCCATATGAAAGCTGTTTGTAACGCCACTATCCCTGGGCCGGACCGACGCTTGCTAGGCTATAACAGCTAACACGTTTGTGTTGTTGCAGAGAGAGGAAGAAGAAGGCGGGGGGCGCGGGGCTGGGCACGCTGCGACGCCGCCTCGCCGCTGCCGCTCGCCGCCCGCGGGACTCCAGGCCCGACCGAGGTTCGTGAACTGAGAGGCCTGTGCACTGATGCGGAGCGAAAAATTAACCAATCAGGCTGCGCCTTCGCAAAGACGGAACAGGGCTGCTACTTTAGGTGAAGAAGGAATTACAAGCGCGTAGAAGCCCGTAGCCAAAGACTGAGGCCTTTAATGATACGAGTTTGTAATTCTTCTCAAAATTAGACAGACTACAGAGATTCGTTGCGCCTCGGAAATTCAAGACTGACTTAACCATAGGGCCCGTTTTTTACAGTTTCTTTGGGGTATTTTTTTTATTAATTACGATGCATATGAGGTTTAGACTTGCGATGTTTTGTAATCTCACATATGAAAACTGGTGTGTTCCGCAGGGTGCGAGCACGCGCGCTTCATCCGCTCCGTGGTCTCCTCCTGGCGGCTCGCGGAGGTGTTCCTGCTGTGCGAGGAGTTGGAGGCGGGCGCCGCGCTCCGGGACCTGGTGACGCAGGCCGAGCTGGCGCGCGAGCCGGCGCCCGCGCTGCACGCGGCGCTGCACCAGGCCATGCAGGACAGGTGAGGACATCCGCTCCGCGGTCTCCTGGTGGAGGGGCTCCTGCTGTGCGAGGAGTTGGAGGCGGGCGCCGCGCTCCGGGACCTGGTGACGCAGGCCGAGCTGGCGCGCGAGCCGGCGCCCGCGCTGCACGCGGCGCTGCACCAGGCCATGCAGGACAGGTGAGGACATCCGCTCCGCGGTCTCCTGGTGGAGGGGCTCCTGCTGTGCGAGGAGTTGGAGGCGGGCGCCGCGCTCCGGGACCTGGTGACGCAGGCCGAGCTGGCGCGCGAGCCGGCGCCCGCGCTGCACGCGGCGCTGCACCAGGCCATGCAGGACAGGTGAGGACATCCGCTCCGCGGTCTCCTGGTGGAGGGGCTCCTGCTGTGCGAGGAGTTGGAGGCGGGCGCCGCGCTCCGGGACCTGGTGACGCAGGCCGAGCTGGCGCGCGAGCCGGCGCCCGCGCTGCACGCGGCGCTGCACCAGGCCATGCAGGACAGGTGAGGACATCCGCTCCGCGGTCTCCTGGTGGAGGGGCTCCTGCTGTGCGAGGAGTTGGAGGCGGGCGCCGCGCTCCGGGACCTGGTGACGCAGGCCGAGCTGGCGCGCGAGCCAGCGCCCGCGCTGCACGCGGCGCTGCACCAGGCCATGCAGGACAGGTGAGGACATCCGCTCCGCGGTCTCCTGGTGGAGGGGCTCCTGCTGTGCGAGGAGTTGGAGGCGGGCGCCGCGCTCCGGGACCTGGTGACGCAGGCCGAGCTGGCGCGCGAGCCGGCGCCCGCGCTGCACGCGGCGCTGCACCAGGCCATGCAGGACAGGTGAGGACATCCGCTCCGCGGTCTCCTGGTGGAGGGGCTCCTGCTGTGCGAGGAGTTGGAGGCGGGCGCCGCGCTCCGGGACCTGGTGACGCAGGCCGAGCTGGCGCGCGAGCCGGCGCCCGCGCTGCACGCGGCGCTGCACCAGGCCATGCAGGACAGGTGAGGACATCCGCTCCGCGGTCTCCTGGTGGAGGGGCTCCTGCTGTGCGAGGAGTTGGAGGCGGGCGCCGCGCTCCGGGACCTGGTGACGCAGGCCGAGCTGGCGCGCGAGCCGGCGCCCGCGCTGCACGCGGCGCTGCACCAGGCCATGCAGGACAGGTGAGGACATCCGCTCCGCGGTCTCCTGGTGGAGGGGCTCCTGCTGTGCGAGGAGTTGGAGGCGGGCGCCGCGCTCCGGGACCTGGTGACGCAGGCCGAGCTGGCGCGCGAGCCGGCGCCCGCGCTGCACGCGGCGCTGCACCAGGCCATGCAGGACAGGTGAGGACATCCGCTCCGCGGTCTCCTGGTGGAGGGGCTCCTGCTGTGCGAGGAGTTGGAGGCGGGCGCCGCGCTCCGGGACCTGGTGACGCAGGCCGAGCTGGCGCGCGAGCCGGCGCCCGCGCTGCACGCGGCGCTGCACCAGGCCATGCAGGACAGGTGAGGACATCCGCTCCGCGGTCTCCTGGTGGAGGGGCTCCTGCTGTGCGAGGAGTTGGAGGCGGGCGCCCCGCTCCGGGACCTGGTGACGCAGGCCGAGCTGGCGCGCGAGCCGGCGCCCGCGCTGCACGCGGCGCTGCACCAGGCCATGCAGGACAGGTGAGGACATCCGCTCCGCGGTCTCCTGGTGGAGGGGCTCCTGCTGTGCGAGGAGTTGGAGGCGGGCGCCGCGCTCCGGGACCTGGTGACGCAGGCCGAGCTGGCGCGCGAGCCGGCGCCCGAGTTAAGGGTGCTGCAACGCCCAAATCCTCTCGCGTCAGCGATAATTATCGCATATCAGCATCAACGCAGTAAACACCTTTCTGGGACATGCGTCAATGCTGAAGATGCAGAAATTAGCTATAAATAGTAATATTAATTAATTTTAAGATTAGAATACTTTTGATTGTAAAACTGTACTGTTACTCTGTTAGTTGAAATAAAGATTTTTTTTAACTTAAATCTCTGCCGTTCACTTAATTGGCGCTGAGGACAGGATTCCCGTCGTTTTCCTGACACGTCCAGTGACCGATATTTCGCGATCGTACCGTGCCGGGCAACGTACGTTTCAACGTTTCAACGGGAAGCCGAACAAATAAATTTATTAAGTAACGCAAGAAGGCCAGTCGCAGCAGTAACAAGCAGCCGATCCAGAACGCTGTCCAACTCCAGCCGACCGGAAACAATCCAGAAGGTTCCACCACCGTGAGGACTCGTGAAAGCAGCCGGGGGGAATGTGAGTCAATCTTTTTCATCATCCTTTTCTCGCTCCTTTTATACGTATCCTCACTTGTATTAAATATATGTGTGTTATTAGGGATTAGCAACGCCGTAATAACATTAATATATCGTCATTGAAGGTATCAAATTCTACTTTCAATTGACATCGTTAGTTAGGTACTATATTATAAAACAAATAAGTAGTTATTTCTGTTGAGTGTATTTATATCGCAATTTTAAAATAATGGAAGGAATTACGGAAGTTCCACAGTCACTCATCAATCTTATCCCGCTTTTTGAAGGCAATACGAGACAATTGCCAGTTTATATAAAGAAATGCGAGTATGTTATTAGTAGGTATACTAGGAGTCCCGAACAGGACCGATATCTGTACGAGATTATTACTAGTAGGTTAACAGGGCAAGCAGCTATTTTAATAGCCGAACAGGAGGACATCACAACATGGGATGACCTCAAGTTAGCCCTTAGTAAGCATTTCGGGGATCATAGGAACGAGCATGGCCTCAAATTGGCTTTAGAAGGACTCGTTATCCAAAAGGACGAAAGTTATTTAGAGTTTTGTCAACGAATTCAGCATCATCTTGGTATACTACTTGCGAAAGTCACAGAGACAGTAGCAGACCCGAATACGCGAAGGTCCAAAGGCGAGCTTTACCATCAGTTAGCTTTTGATACCTTCACCTACAATTTACCACAGAAGTTAGTTGAATTAATTTACGATAAAGGCGTAAGTAAGTTAGAAGACGCGTTACGAGTAGTTTTAGAACGCCAGAACCTCCAAAATGTGTATAATTTAAAGAATCCCTTCAGGAACAACGTAAATAATAGGCAGAATCATAATCAAAATAATTTCGAGCCTCATAATAGGCAAGATAGACATCCGAATAGGAATATTTTTAATTCCGTTAGTCAAAATAGTAACCGTAGACCGCCAAATAATTTTAATTCACCAAATAGTTCATTCCAATATCGAAATAATAGGCCACAAAATAATAATTCTAATAATATGCGCAATCAATGGCAACAACCGCTGGTATCGGGGCCGCCGCAAATGCACAATCAGCAACCTTCGGGTTATTCACCGTTCGCTTCGCAAAACCAACACGTGCCGCCGCCGCGTAATGTACCGTCGGGCTCTAACACTGACGTCACCATGAGAACGGCTAGTTCGAGACGTGTTAATTATACGGAAAATTATGATACGAACCCTATACATTTTGAATCAAATGAGGAACCAACCCCGGGACCATCCCACAGCTATACTGAGGCGGAAAATTTTTTCATAATGGCCTCCACGATAGAAGGCGAATAGAGTTAAATTTTAATAGGTTACGTAGACTGCCACACATTTTAGTTCTCGAATTGCAAGGCGTTTTTATGATAGATACTGGTAGTACTAGATCGTTTATTAGTCCCGAAAAGGTAGAAAAATATTACAAAAACTATAAGCAACTGGAAAGATTTGAAGTGGTCAGTACCCACGCATGTAGCAAACATGACACGGTTGTCTCTATCCCGTTACCTAAGATTTTCAATAGCTTAGAGCGGCACAAGTTTTATGTATATAGTGTCGATAGTAAATACGACGGATTAATTGGTAGCGACCTGTTGAAACAATTAGGTGCAAATATTGACATGAAAAGTCAAATGTTGTATACAAATACAACACGAATACCTATTGTTTACACGCCGCCAATGCGAGAGAAACTCGAATTACCTCCTCGCAGCGAGTTACGGGTCAAGTTACCGGTAAATTTATTAAATGGCGATGCCATATTAGACTTTAAACAATTTACAGAAGGCATAAGAATGCCAACCGCACTTGTTAGCTGTGTCAATGGATACGCTACAACTGTGATTCAGAATTATAAGTCAGAGAAATTGACTTTAGTAATTACGGCACCTTTCAAAGTCGAGCCTTATTCTGATGAAAAAATAAATTTAAATTTTTCGCAAGACGCGACCTCCACGAACCAATTATTGTCAGAAAATCTCTCAAAATTGAGATTGGATGACTTGAATAAAGAGGAAAAAGAATAAATAAGTCAGTTATGTGAGGAATATAAGGACATATTTTACTGTGAACATATTCCGTTATCTTTCACTAACCAAGTGAAACATAAAATTCGAACGGTCAACGAAGACCCTATATATATTAAAGCGCATAGAATGCCTCCTGTCCAGACACAGGAAATTAAAAAACAAGTGGAAAAAATGCTTAATGACAACGTCATTCAAGAGTCACACTCTCCATGGAGTGCCCCAGTCCATTTAGTACCTAAGAAGATGGATATGTCAGGGGAACAAAAGTGGCGTATGGTCATTGACTACAGACGTCTTAATGACATCACAGTTGATGACAAGTACCCGCTACCAAACATAAATGACCTGTTTGATATGCTGGGAAAAAGCACATACTTCACCACTTTGGACCTGGCTAGTGGGTATCACCAGATCGAAGTGAATGACGAAGATAAGCCCAAAACAGGCTTCAGCACGCCATTTGGCCACTATGAGTTCCACAGGATGCCCTTTGGACTGAAAACGGCTCCAGCGACGTTCCAGCGAGCCATGGACAACGTCCTGAGAGGACTTCAAGGAATACATTGTCTTGTATACCTTGATGATGTTATAATCTTCTCAAGCAGCCTTCAGGAACACATAATCAAACTGAAAGCAGTATTTGATAGGTTCAGAGAAACAAATTTAAAAGTCCAATTGGATAAGTCCCACTTTCTCAGGAAGGAAGTCCTCTATCTCGGACATACCATAACGAGTGAAGGACTTAAGCCAAACGACGACAAAATTACTGCGGTACTTAATTACCCCATCCCAAAAACCACTACTGAAATAAAAAGCTTTTTAGGACTCATAGGATATTATAGGAAATTTATAAAGGATTTCGCAAAAATTACTAGACCAATGACTGTATGTTTGAAGAAAGGGAAAAAGATTTTATTCGATGATGAATACAAGGAAAGCTTTGAACTTTGTAAGAAAATATTAACTAACGCACCATTGTTACAATTCCCAGATTTTAAGAAACCTTTCATCTTGACGACAGATGCTTCAAACTACGCAATAGGCGCAGTATTATCTCAAGGAACCATTGGTTCAGATAAGCCCGTAGCATACTTTAGCAAAACATTAAGCGACACTCAAGTCAGATACAGTACTATAGAAAAGGAACTTTATGCCGTAATAGAGGGTGTAAAACATTTTAGACCTTATCTGTATGGAAATAAGTTCTATATTTATACCGATCATCGTCCCCTCGCTTGGTTGTACTCGTTGAAAGAACCCAACAGTAAACTTACGCGATGGCGATTAAGGTTAAACGAGTACACATTTGAAATTTTATATAAAAAAGGTAACCAGAACACGAACGCTGACGCTATGTCTCGTATAAAACTTAATATAACAAACGATGACAATGAGTCAATGACAGTTAATGTAGACGAACAAGAACAAAAAATACAAAAACACGTAGAGTCACTTGTTGATCAAATAACAAAACTAAGTAGGCCTGAATCAGAACCAGAAATAGAAACTATAGAGCTTTCAGATTCAGATGATGGAGCCACAGCTCACTCTGTCTCGAACCGAGAACACGAAGGTATCCCAATAATGAATGAAGCGATAGATATGAAACCTAAACAGATTTTAGTCTATACTTGGTTCAAAAATGATATCAGTGTCAAGGATAGTTCTAATAAAAAACAGAAAATCCTTGAAGTCCACATGCCAGTTGGGAACGAACAGTTAGTTAAGAAATTCTTAAAGGAATATGTAGATTTTAAAAATAAATACTATATTTATTTTGAAGTACCAGAGTTTCGAAAGACCTTCAGTCACGTTGTAACGAAACTTTACAAGAAAGGTACGCAAAACTTAGTAGAATGTACAGAACGAGTTGTGAACATGACGGATGAAGATGATATAAAAGAATTAGTCAAAAAATATCACGAAGGCAAGACATGTCACAGAGGAATAAATGAAACTTTAGCCAAACTTAAAAGGTCGTATTGGTGGAGCAATATGAAAGAAACAATTTCCGCAATAATTAATTCATGTGAACAATGTCGCAAGATGAAGTATGAAAGAAAGCCCATTAAGCCATTTATCCAACTCACTCAAAATCAGGAATCACCATTCCAGGAAATTTTTATAGACCTCTTATTTATTGAAGGTAAATATTACCTAACAGCAGTAGATGCCTTTAGCAAATTAGCACAGGCAATAGGTATACCAAATCGAAGCACTCCAGAAGTCGTAAGAGCTTTGATTAAGTATTTCAGCATGTATGGTATTCCCAGGAAAATCAGTTGTGATTCTGGTGCAGAATTCAACAACGAACTAATGAAGGAACTATTGAGTTTATATAAAATTGAATTGCACATAGGAACCCCAAATAACCCTAATTCGATGGCTATAGTAGAACGATTTCATTCTACTCTAATTGAAATTTACCGTTTAGCAAAATATGATAAAAGCGAACAGGACGCGGCATCTGTCATGACCTATGCTATAATGGCCTATAATAACTCCATTCATAGCGCAACAACGTTTACCCCATTCGAAATGGTTTTTGGCCATACAGACACCGGAAATCTGTTCGATATAGATAGGGAACGAAATCTTATGCAAAAATTGCTTATAGACCACAGGAAACGATTAAAAGTACTATATGAATATGTTAGTGAGAAATTAGTAAATGATAAGGTCAAAGTTAGGGAAAAGAAAGGAGGCGAAATCCCACCAGAAATTAAGGAAGGCGATACGATTTTTATGAAGGACACGAGAATCCGTAAAGCTAAAGAGTTACCTAGATTCGAAAAAGCTAAAGTTATAGGCAAACCAGATAGGAATATAATCCCTGTCCAAGTAAAAAAGCGTAACACCCGAGTAGCACTCAAGAATATCAAACGACCTCCACAGGTGGCGTGTGATATTACTGATGGCCCTGGCGCATCAGGGATGCAGCCTCAACATCCAAAACCTCGAGCGGAGTCCGGGGATAGCTCCAGTCAAGATGGGTACAGCTCTGATGAGGACTAGTTCCTGGAGCATTATTAAGACAATAGATCTAGAATCGATAAGTTTATTATTAGAAGCTAATTTAGAACAGTATAGTAAGTTGAAACAAATTATTGATAGTAACATAGATACTAGAAGAGAACTGATGGGTTTAGAAGTACAAGTAAATTCTTTTATAGAGCTTTCTAGAGATAGATTATTACAGATTCTGCCAACGGCAAGAACAAAACGAGGTATTCTCAACCCATTAGGATCAGTTGTTAAATTAATTACGGGAAACTTAGATAACGACGATGCAATTAGATTTAATACGGCAATCGATAATATGAAACATAAGGAGACATCAGTAGAAAATAAGGTAACATTACTTCAAAAAGCTCTTGATAAATTAGTAAACGTCTCAAGTGACATTAATTTTAACGTTAAACATTTAGGTTATAAAACTAAACAATTAGAGTCAATTCAAAAATAAGAGTTTAAACTTTTTAATTTGGTTTCCATAATTTTCGGACTATTTATAATATTATTCAGGAAATAGAAACCGCCATAGCTTTTAGTAAACTGTCAACGCTACACCAGTCCGTAATAAATTCAACTGAATTAATTAATGTTCTTTTTGAAATAGAGAAACACGCTACTGTAGTTTATCCAGTTTCAAAAGAAAATTTAGTTAAGATAGAACGTAGTATAGAATTAAAATCATTTATTAGTAATAATCGCTTAACTTTTGTATTAGATATCCCACTTATTGAAAAGAACACATATATTTATTACAAGATTATCCCTATTCCAATATATAAACCTGAAACCGATAAAACATTCACAATAATTCCCAAATATCCATTCCTCATGATGAATAGATTGCAATTCAAACCTGTAGCTAGATATTGCGAGGAAATAGAGGAAGACAGAGGTATTTCTGCACTGATGATGACGTCGTGCAGCATCCAACAGCAACCTGTATAGAACAACTGATGCTACTTAAAGATAGCCTCACAAAATGTAACCAGCAGACAATCAAAACTGAAGATACAATTATCCAGAAAATTACATCTGACCACTGGCTCCTCTACACCAGAAGAAGAGCAGTGATAACCGAAACCTGCGGAGATGAAGTCTCCAAACACAACCTAGAGGGAACATTCATACTGACACCAACCAAATACTGCGAAACCCAAATAGATGATATAACCATAAAGGCAACGAGCAATACTACAACAACCAGCTATACATTACCGTCTGTAATATTACCAGAACCGCAGCTTCAGATCCAGAGGAACGAGAACGAGGTAGATCTTCGAGGCGTGGACTTCAGCGATGTAAAGGACATCCTCAACAGCGTCAAGTACAATAGTGATAGTGATGATAGTGAAAGCTATGTCATTAGCTATAGAGTCAGTGTGTGGACCATTGCGTTATACGTCGCAGCACTTATTATAGCATTAACATATATCTCCCATAAGCTACATTCTATATTTTTCAGACGAAATTATCTGAAGCCAACTGTGTCACCTTCAGATAACTTCTCTCTTGAGGAGGGAGGAGTTAAGGGTGCTGCAACGCCCAAATCCTCTCGCGTCAGCGATAATTATCGCATATCAGCATCAACGCAGTAAACACCTTTCTGGGACATGCGTCAATGCTGAAGATGCAGAAATTAGCTATAAATAGTAATATTAATTAATTTTAAGATTAGAATACTTTTGATTGTAAAACTGTACTGTTACTCTGTTAGTTGAAATAAAGATTTTGTTTAACTTAAATCTCTGCCGTTCACTTAATTCCCGCGCTGCACGCGGCGCTGCACCAGGCCATGCAGGACAGGTGAGGACATCCGCTCCGCGGTCTCCTGGTGGAGGGGCTCCTGCTGTGCGAGGAGTTGGAGGCGGGCGCCGCGCTCCGGGACCTGGTGACGCAGGCCGAGCTGGCGCGCGAGCCGGCGCCCGCGCTGCACGCGGCGCTGCACCAGGCCATGCAGGACAGGTGAGGACATCCGCTCCGCGGTCTCCTGGTGGAGGGGCTCCTGCTGTGCGAGGAGTTGGAGGCGGGCGCCGCGCTCCGGGACCTGGTGACGCAGGCCGAGCTGGCGCGCGAGCCGGCGCCCGCGCTGCACGCGGCGCTGCACCAGGCCATGCAGGACAGGTGAGGACATCCGCTCCGCGGTCTCCTGGTGGAGGGGCTCCTGCTGTGCGAGGAGTTGGAGGCGGGCGCCGCGCTCCGGGACCTGGTGACGCAGGCCGAGCTGGCGCGCGAGCCGGCGCCCGCGCTGCACGCGGCGCTGCACCAGGCCATGCAGGACAGGTGAGGACATCCGCTCCGCGGTCTCCTGGTGGAGGGGCTCCTGCTGTGCGAGGAGTTGGAGGCGGGCGCCGCGCTCCGGGACCTGGTGACTGGGGCGGCTGCCCGGGGCGCTGGCTCCTAAAGGGCCCTACTTTTACCAGGACTAGGACGCCACATCGCCAAATAATGGATAACTTGCCACGGGCGCCTCCATGGTTAAGGCTGGCCGTGGCTGTCGCGCAAAGTTGTGGCATCTCCGTTTGCCTTTACTTAGTTTAGCCAAACAATGTTAAATTCATTCCCCTGTATTCCAGACGCTGGTGCGACGTGGAGCTCGCAGGCAACGGCTGGGTGTTGCCCGCACATAGGGCTTTGCTCGCCGCTCGCTGTAGCTACTTCAGGGAGCTGTTACACCATTATCCCAGGTACGGTCTGCATTCTGTATACTTTGCGTCAGTTAGCATGTCAATAGCGGTCATTGACCCCATCTACCAGGTAAGATGTGTGATGTGGAGATGGCTGGGTATTCCCCGTACATAGGTCGTACATTGTCATTACTGTTACACCGTTATCTAAGGTAGAATTTGCACCCGTATACTCTGCCAGTTAGCATGTCAATAGCGGTCACTGACCCCCCCTCTACCACAAAAAGTAAATATCAATAACGACTTCGTACCACTATCCGTCTATCACTCACCCGACAAGCTCTTCTGTCCCGGCGTCCGCAGTAATGTGCTATTGTTTTAATTGCAGTGGTCCATGCAGAGTGCCGCTAGAGGGCGCGATGGCGGAGCTCCCCCGCAGCGACGTAGAAGCGCTTGTGGCGGCGCTGTACGCCGGCCCGCGCGCGCCGCACTGCGACTCACACGACTCGCGTGAGTATACAGTGGAGCCTGCAGAGTGCCTGAGGAGATTAATGAATGTTGATGAAGCGGAAGATGTATGTCAGGACCGTAGCAGGTGGAAAGATGTGGTCTCTGCCTACCCTGCTGGGGAAAAGGCGTGATTATATGTATGTATAAAAAAGAAACTATGATTTTCGTCTAACATAATGATTATCTTAACCCTGTGTTTGTCCTCAGACTGCGAGCGCGGTTTCAGCTCGGACGGGAACCTGGACATCATCAACGTGGAGGGAGCTGGATGTGAGTGTTCTATATTATGGTTAGGCATCGGACTCGGGTAAAGAAATAACGTAATTTCAAAGTTTAGAACGAATCGCTCGAATAGATCCCGACGGAATAAATATTTTAAAAATATTGTGAAAAAATCATAAGTCAAAAACTGACACAATTAGGATGTTGATACTTAGCATAAATATGCTCCATTAGAAGTGGTATAATTAAACCAGAGCCCATTTAATGTAAGGCCCAATTTGACTATGGCCTTTAATTTAATTTATAATTTTTGCAATTAAATGCTTGTGTGTCCAGCGTGCTCGTGCTCGCTGGGCTCGGCGGGCAGCGTGCGGCGGCTGGCGGAGCGGCTCGGCGCGCGCCTCGACGAGCTGCATCGCGACATGCGGTACCTACTCGACTCCGGTGCGTGTGATCACTTGTGTATACTACAAACTGTCTGGTGTGTGTCCAGCGTGCTTGTGCTCGCTGGCGGAGCGGCTCGGCGCGCGCCTCGACGAGCTGCATCGCGACATGCGGTACCTACTCGACTCCGGTGCGTGTGATCACTTGTGTATACTACAAACTGTCTGGTGTGTGTCCAGCGTGCTTGTGCTCGCTGGCGGAGCGGCTCGGCGCGCGCCTCGACGAGCTGCATCGCGACATGCGGTACCTACTCGACTCCGGTGCGTGTGATCACTTGTGTATACTACAAACTGTCTGGTGTGTGTCCAGCGTGCTTGTGCTCGCTGGCGGAGCGGCTCGGCGCGCGCCTCGACGAGCTGCATCGCGACATGCGGTACCTACTCGACTCCGGTGCGTGTGATCACTTGTGTATACTACAAACTGTCTGGTGTGTGTCCAGCGTGCTTGTGCTCGCTGGCGGAGCGGCTCGGCGCGCGCCTCGACGAGCTGCATCGCGACATGCGGTACCTACTCGACTCCGGTGCGTGTGATCACTTGTGTATACTACAAACTGTCTGGTGTGTGTCCAGCGTGCTTGTGCTCGCTGGCGGAGCGGCTCGGCGCGCGCCTCGACGAGCTGCATCGCGACATGCGGTACCTACTCGACTCCGGTGCGTGTGATCACTTGTGTATACTACAAACTGTCTGGTGTGTGTCCAGCGTGCTTGTGCTCGCTGGCGGAGCGGCTCGGCGCGCGCCTCGACGAGCTGCATCGCGACATGCGGTACCTACTCGACTCCGGTGCGTGTGATCACTTGTGTATACTACAAACTGTCTGGTGTGTGTCCAGCGTGCTTGTGCTCGCTGGCGGAGCGGCTCGGCGCGCGCCTCGACGAGCTGCATCGCGACATGCGGTACCTACTCGACTCCGGTGCGTGTGATCACTTGTGTATACTACAAACTGTCTGGTGTGTGTCCAGCGTGCTTGTGCTCGCTGGCGGAGCGGCTCGGCGCGCGCCTCGACGAGCTGCATCGCGACATGCGGTACCTACTCGACTCCGGTGCGTGTGATCACTTGTGTATACTACAAACTGTCTGGTGTGTGTCCAGCGTGCTTGTGCTCGCTGGCGGAGCGGCTCGGCGCGCGCCTCGACGAGCTGCATCGCGACATGCGGTACCTACTCGACTCCGGTGCGTGTGATCACTTGTGTATACTACAAACTGTCTGGTGTGTGTCCAGCGTGCTTGTGCTCGCTGGCGGAGCGGCTCGGCGCGCGCCTCGACGAGCTGCATCGCGACATGCGGTACCTACTCGACTCCGGTGCGTGTGATCACTTGTGTATACTACAAACTGTCTGGTGTGTGTCCAGCGTGCTTGTGCTCGCTGGCGGAGCGGCTCGGCGCGCGCCTCGACGAGCTGCATCGCGACATGCGGTACCTACTCGACTCCGGTGCGTGTGATCACTTGTGTATACTACAAACTGTCTGGTGTGTGTCCAGCGTGCTTGTGCTCGCTGGCGGAGCGGCTCGGCGCGCGCCTCGACGAGCTGCATCGCGACATGCGGTACCTACTCGACTCCGGTGCGTGTGATCACTTGTGTATACTACAAACTGTCTGGTGTGTGTCCAGCGTGCTTGTGCTCGCTGGCGGAGCGGCTCGGCGCGCGCCTCGACGAGCTGCATCGCGACATGCGGTACCTACTCGACTCCGGTGCGTGTGATCACTTGTGTATACTACAAACTGTCTGGTGTGTGTCCAGCGTGCTTGTGCTCGCTGGCGGAGCGGCTCGGCGCGCGCCTCGACGAGCTGCATCGCGACATGCGGTACCTACTCGACTCCGGTGCGTGTGATCACTTGTGTATACTACAAACTGTCTGGTGTGTGTCCAGCGTGCTTGTGCTCGCTGGCGGAGCGGCTCGGCGCGCGCCTCGACGAGCTGCATCGCGACATGCGGTACCTACTCGACTCCGGTGCGTGTGATCACTTGTGTATACTACAAACTGTCTGGTGTGTGTCCAGCGTGCTTGTGCTCGCTGGCGGAGCGGCTCGGCGCGCGCCTCGACGAGCTGCATCGCGACATGCGGTACCTACTCGACTCCGGTGCGTGTGATCACTTGTGTATACTACAAACTGTCTGGTGTGTGTCCAGCGTGCTTGTGCTCGCTGGCGGAGCGGCTCGGCGCGCGCCTCGACGAGCTGCATCGCGACATGCGGTACCTACTCGACTCCGGTGCGTGTGATCACTTGTGTATACTACAAACTGTCTGGTGTGTGTCCAGCGTGCTTGTGCTCGCTGGCGGAGCGGCTCGGCGCGCGCCTCGACGAGCTGCATCGCGACATGCGGTACCTACTCGACTCCGGTGCGTGTGATCACTTGTGTATACTACAAACTGTCTGGTGTGTGTCCAGCGTGCTTGTGCTCGCTGGCGGAGCGGCTCGGCGCGCGCCTCGACGAGCTGCATCGCGACATGCGGTACCTACTCGACTCCGGTGCGTGTGATCACTTGTGTATACTACAAACTGTCTGGTGTGTGTCCAGCGTGCTTGTGCTCGCTGGCGGAGCGGCTCGGCGCGCGCCTCGACGAGCTGCATCGCGACATGCGGTACCTACTCGACTCCGGTGCGTGTGATCACTTGTGTATACTACAAACTGTCTGGTGTGTGTCCAGCGTGCTTGTGCTCGCTGGCGGAGCGGCTCGGCGCGCGCCTCGACGAGCTGCATCGCGACATGCGGTACCTACTCGACTCCGGTGCGTGTGATCACTTGTGTATACTACAAACTGTCTGGTGTGTGTCCAGCGTGCTTGTGCTCGCTGGCGGAGCGGCTCGGCGCGCGCCTCGACGAGCTGCATCGCGACATGCGGTACCTACTCGACTCCGGTGCGTGTGATCACTTGTGTATACTACAAACTGTCTGGTGTGTGTCCAGCGTGCTTGTGCTCGCTGGCGGAGCGGCTCGGCGCGCGCCTCGACGAGCTGCATCGCGACATGCGGTACCTACTCGACTCCGGTGCGTGTGATCACTTGTGTATACTACAAACTGTCTGGTGTGTGTCCAGCGTGCTTGTGCTCGCTGGCGGAGCGGCTCGGCGCGCGCCTCGACGAGCTGCATCGCGACATGCGGTACCTACTCGACTCCGGTGCGTGTGATCACTTGTGTATACTACAAACTGTCTGGTGTGTGTCCAGCGTGCTTGTGCTCGCTGGCGGAGCGGCTCGGCGCGCGCCTCGACGAGCTGCATCGCGACATGCGGTACCTACTCGACTCCGGTGCGTGTGATCACTTGTGTATACTACAAACTGTCTGGTGTGTGTCCAGCGTGCTTGTGCTCGCTGGCGGAGCGGCTCGGCGCGCGCCTCGACGAGCTGCATCGCGACATGCGGTACCTACTCGACTCCGGTGCGTGTGATCACTTGTGTATACTACAAACTGTCTGGTGTGTGTCCAGCGTGCTTGTGCTCGCTGGCGGAGCGGCTCGGCGCGCGCCTCGACGAGCTGCATCGCGACATGCGGTACCTACTCGACTCCGGTGCGTGTGATCACTTGTGTATACTACAAACTGTCTGGTGTGTGTCCAGCGTGCTTGTGCTCGCTGGCGGAGCGGCTCGGCGCGCGCCTCGACGAGCTGCATCGCGACATGCGGTACCTACTCGACTCCGGTGCGTGTGATCACTTGTGTATACTACAAACTGTCTGGTGTGTGTCCAGCGTGCTTGTGCTCGCTGGCGGAGCGGCTCGGCGCGCGCCTCGACGAGCTGCATCGCGACATGCGGTACCTACTCGACTCCGGTGCGTGTGATCACTTGTGTATACTACAAACTGTCTGGTGTGTGTCCAGCGTGCTTGTGCTCGCTGGCGGAGCGGCTCGGCGCGCGCCTCGACGAGCTGCATCGCGACATGCGGTACCTACTCGACTCCGGTGCGTGTGATCACTTGTGTATACTACAAACTGTCTGGTGTGTGTCCAGCGTGCTTGTGCTCGCTGGCGGAGCGGCTCGGCGCGCGCCTCGACGAGCTGCATCGCGACATGCGGTACCTACTCGACTCCGGTGCGTGTGATCACTTGTGTATACTACAAACTGTCTGGTGTGTGTCCAGCGTGCTTGTGCTCGCTGGCGGAGCGGCTCGGCGCGCGCCTCGACGAGCTGCATCGCGACATGCGGTACCTACTCGACTCCGGTGCGTGTGATCACTTGTGTATACTACAAACTGTCTGGTGTGTGTCCAGCGTGCTTGTGCTCGCTGGCGGAGCGGCTCGGCGCGCGCCTCGACGAGCTGCATCGCGACATGCGGTACCTACTCGACTCCGGTGCGTGTGATCACTTGTGTATACTACAAACTGTCTGGTGTGTGTCCAGCGTGCTTGTGCTCGCTGGCGGAGCGGCTCGGCGCGCGCCTCGACGAGCTGCATCGCGACATGCGGTACCTACTCGACTCCGGTGCGTGTGATCACTTGTGTATACTACAAACTGTCTGGTGTGTGTCCAGCGTGCTTGTGCTCGCTGGCGGAGCGGCTCGGCGCGCGCCTCGACGAGCTGCATCGCGACATGCGGTACCTACTCGACTCCGGTGCGTGTGATCACTTGTGTATACTACAAACTGTCTGGTGTGTGTCCAGCGTGCTTGTGCTCGCTGGCGGAGCGGCTCGGCGCGCGCCTCGACGAGCTGCATCGCGACATGCGGTACCTACTCGACTCCGGTGCGTGTGATCACTTGTGTATACTACAAACTGTCTGGTGTGTGTCCAGCGTGCTTGTGCTCGCTGGCGGAGCGGCTCGGCGCGCGCCTCGACGAGCTGCATCGCGACATGCGGTACCTACTCGACTCCGGTGCGTGTGATCACTTGTGTATACTACAAACTGTCTGGTGTGTGTCCAGCGTGCTTGTGCTCGCTGAGCGGCTCGGCTCCATACCATGATACCGTGTATGTGTTTTATGGGTGGATCAACTTTTTCTTGTTGTTATTCTGCTCCGTCACCCGGGAGACAATGATGATTAAACTTCTTAGAAAAGTGTTAATAATTTATAGTATCGGTATTTTCAAGAGATATTCTAAATAAGAGTGGGCTTATAACTGCTGCAATTACAACATTTTTGTTGAATATTGCCGCCGAAAATCGTAGTTTTAAAGAGTAACCCAGGGGCGTCACCTTGGCAACAAGCAACAGAAAAAGTTTATTGACCCTTATACTATGTAGTGATGATACCATGTTCTTGTCGCAGGCGAGTACTCGGACGCGCGGCTGGTGTTCGCGGCGGAGGGCGGCGGCGCGGCGTTCGGGTTCCGCGCCGCGCTCGAGCTGCCGTGCCACCGCGTCGTGCTCGCCGCGCGCTCAAGGTTCTTCAGGTAACACTCTATTTTACGTGAAGCTAGGCCGAATGTGGAATTTTCTGCCCGCTAATCGTAGAGGAAATGTCACTTTTGCCTTGGCCTCCTGGCAAACGTAAAGCTTTAGACGAACCACGGACGGTAGTTCGTAAAGTCCCAGATTGTATATTTATATTTACGGCCCTCACCTTAGGTACGGGTCACAAACACCTGCTGTCTGGGCCGTTCACGCATTTACCGCCCTAGGCATGTAATGTACTATTTCATCACACTTGCTCGTAAATAAAGGGTTTACTTGCTAGAAAGCCAGGCGGTAAGTAACTTGGTATTGATTACTATTTATTACTTTTGTTTAATTTCCTCCAAAGTGTGATGAAAAACGTCGTACGTGACTCTGGTGGTAAAGGAATTCCTAACTCGTGTCATTAAAATTCCAAACTCGTGTCTAATAGACACTCCTTTGTAATTCCTCGTTTACCACCCTTGTACTATGACCGTGTGTTGTGGCAGGAGCGTGCTGTCGCGGCGGCTGGGCGGCGGCGCAGGCGCAGTGTGCGTGGACGAGGGCGTGCTCCCGCGCAGGTTCGCGCGCGCGCTGCTGCACGCCGCCTACACCGACCAGGTCACTTTCTATAACATTCTGTCTGACATTTAATTTTTTATGTCAAGCTTTTATAGCCGACTGTACTTTTCTTTGGCCGCCACTGCTGACAGGGCTATCTATGTAGTACGTAAGTACCTACACCGGCACTATCTCGCTGACTGGGTCAGCGGTTTATAGTGATTAACTTTCACCCCCCATTTTACCCCTTTGAAAGATGATTTCCGGGATGAAAAGTATTTATGTCCTTCCCCGGGACTCAATCTCCATACCAAATTTCATCTAAATCTTTAATATAGCTTTTATTTTATCCAATGCAATAAGTGAATATTTTTTTATGTGGCAGCGCCACAGCCTCCTAGCAACAGTCGCGGATTGGGTAGTAGAAGGCCCATTCTAGCAAGGATGGAATGCCTTGAATTTTTCACCTAGGGGCTTGTGCACAAATCACATGAGGTTTTTTCGGCTGCTTTTTGATCCCCCCCTCCCCCCTGGTGATATTTGGTGAGGTTCTTTGTTACCCCTCCCTCCCCTCCAACCTCACGTGTATTTTTTTCGCCAGATTTTCGTAAAATAGACTCGCTATTTTGAATTAAATATTTAACAAGTGAAGATTTTTTTAACGAAACCGAGAAAAAGTATCTACTCATGTGATAGATTATTCTTCGACCACTGTAGAAAAATACACGTGAGGTCACCTTATCCACACTCATCCTCCTTTCCCACAACGTGATCTCTCGTGATGTTTTCGTGACCCCTATATAACATCGCGTGATTTGTGCACAAGCCCTATGGTAAGGCTCCTTATCCGTACAAAAATGCTGATTGTTTTAGATTCTTTTCTCTATGATCAAACATGTTTCTTAACATGTTATCAACGTTCCTAGTTAGCAGCGCGAAGTTGTCAAAATTCG
The DNA here is from genome assembly GCA_905147355.2 of Apotomis turbidana. Lineage (NCBI taxonomy): Eukaryota > Metazoa > Arthropoda > Insecta > Lepidoptera > Tortricidae > Apotomis > Apotomis turbidana. Next base: position 1,651,867 of record LR990305.1, read on the forward strand.
CACAGAAAGCTGGTCTTTTTTTTTCAACTCATTTTTGTCTGCAAAAAAGCATGAAATAGCTATGTTACTGTCTACTCAGGGAAAAGTATTATTCACTATAAAAAGTTTTATGAAACTATCAATATATTTGTCATAGTACGAAAAAAAATACATTTTAAAATGCATAAGGCCTCTTAAATTAGTAAAGGTTTGTTTGATATGTTTATGTTACTAGCATTAGTTATAAGGCTTATTATTTGTGTTACTATTAGTAATATGGATACATTTCCGAAATAATAGTAGTTTATGTGACTGTACATAATGAAGGGTATTAAACACGAGTGTGGGTTTATGAAACGAGCCGAAGGCAAGTTTCATAATAACATCACACGAGTGTTTTTATGTCTAATTATGTACAGTTTCATACACTACTTTATCTAGCCACATATCATAACCCTCCATGATGCATTCAGGAGTCGCACATAATATTATGACAAATATTACCCGTAATGGCGGTAATGAAGTTTTCTGGCAGCTGTCATAGTTTTTTTTTAATTCAGAGACAAACTAGAGTCGGCCCCAACTATTATATCGTTCGATATCTTACTTACGTGCGACATTTCTCAGATTACAGATTGACTATTCATATCGAACTAAACGTCATCTCGACTGATATTAGAATAGAGGTCAAATCAAATTTCTTTGTTTTTCAGAGATGTTCGATGAATAAATAAAATTAACGAAATTGATGTTATTATTTAGCAGTAATATTTTTTTTATAGATAAGACATTTGTTCTAGCAATACAGACTATTTTTATGGTGTTCATAATGTGCGGTTGTTGAACGCATCATTGAGGGTTTATGATATTTGGATAGATTAACGATTATTATTATGTTCGTTTCAGGTGGACTTGACGCTGATCGGACGCGCCTCCAACTCGCCCAGCAACACCATCAGCAGCGCAGCGGTGAGTTTCTGGTATATTAATACTCATTCTCTCATCCTGCGAAAACGCAGCGTGGGAAGGCCCCCAACAAGGAGGACCGACGACCTGGTTAGAATCGCGGGCGGAAATTCGATGAGGGCGGCGCAAGACCGATCGTTGTGGAGAACTTTTGGAGAGGCCTTTGTCTAGCAGTGGTCGTCTATCGGCTAATAAGATGGTGATGATGAATACTCATCCTTGGGACATATTACTAGGCAAAGGACTATAGCACGGTAGGAGTTTAGAGAGCTATGGAGCTGATATTAACATTAAAATACAATTCATACTCATACTCAGTCTCATCAGTGTATTTAATTGGAAATTTTAATTTTATAGTCAAGGACTAAGTCGGAAGAATATACTTAGAAACACCTGATTTGTGTAGGCATTGTTTTTAATTTTATTAAAATAGTAACGTCTGCTAGCGTAAACAAAATATCTATAATTTATAAATAAGCGAAATTTTACCATGTAATGACTCGAACCCGCGTTTCCAACGGCTTTCCGGGCCAACACGAGTGTATTACCTATTAGACCACCGAGACCTTTCCCTATTTCTTATATTATTTCTTACAGTTCGCTACTTTATTAGTAACTAGGAGGTGCCCGCAACTTCTTCCGCGTATTTTTTATTTACTGTAGAGGAATAAAAAGTATCCTATAACCATCTTTGGATGTCCAGCTATCCCTGTACCGAAATTGGTGAAAATCTGTCCAACCGTTTCGGCGTGATGCGAGGACAAAGGAAATTATGACCATCAGATGGCACCAAGCTGGCATGGCGCCGCGCACCCATACAAAACAAACGATCCTGCATCACGCTATTAAGATTTTTCCCGAAATGACCCTCCATAGCAAAGTTATTTTCAATACAAATCTATAATTTTATAATAGTATAGATGTTCTTACTCGGTTGATAATATGTATTCTGCGCAGGCGTGGGCCGGTGTCGGTCGCAGCGGCAACCGCGCGCCCTCCACCGCCATGCTGGACGACGCATTCCAACTGTACGAGATAGCCAGGTACGTTCAAAACTGAAAACATTCATACACACCACGCTTGCTTGACAACTTGTGTTATGAGCTCGAATATTTATGCGTGGGTGATGTTCTACGTATTTAACCTTTCAGCGCCAAAGACCACAACGGTGATTTCCTCCAACTATAATAAACGCGATTGCAATAAATACATGTGCTTCTCGTCTCGAAAACAGCTGGTCATAATCAAATATTGAATGATCACCAGGTTCCTGGAGATGCCGATCGTGGCCCAGGGCTGCGAGGACGCGATCCTGTCGGCCCTCTGCGCCGAGAGCCTCCCGCACGTGCTGCGCTGGACCGCCACGCCGGTCGCCTCCCAGTGGGTGCACCGGCAGGCCATGCGGTACCTCCGGGACGAGTTCCCCACCATCATGTCGCATGCGGCGGCGGCCAAGATACCGAGACCGGCGCTGGCTGCGGCGCTCGCGTCGCCGTTCACGCAGTGCAGTGAGGCGCAAGCGCTGAGGGCGTTGTTGCGGTTGGCGGAGCGGGCTAAACAAGCCGGTAAGTTCCTTGAAACCTCTTGCTATGGGTTGTTACAATTTGGTGCCGTGACCAGGATTTGCAACAAAGCCAAGTCAAGCTTAATTACCCGCAGAAAAACTTCTTTTGCGTCGTTCTTGACTTCGGGGTAGGGGTTGTTACAATTTGGTGCCGTGACCAGGATTTGCAGCGGATACAAAGGAAAGTTCAGTTTGCTAGAGCAAGACTTCTTTTGACGCGGACGAAGTTGCTAGTTGTCGCTCGTTCGTGTAATCGTTTTTATCTACCGTAGTCGGGTAAAAAGTATCTTATACCCATCCATCTTTGGATCAGCAATCCGTGAGTCTCAGACATATTAAAATACATAAACAGGTTTACTCACGTCGAAGTCTAATACCTCTCGATATGTTTTGAATCGGCACGCGTTTCATCATCAGGAGAGCCGCTCATTCGCGGCGTCGGCAATCCGAACACTCACTCACTCCGCCCCATCCCTCAATCCCTCTAGTAAATCTGGTCAAAATAAATCAAAACCTTAACTTTCTTCGTCTCCGTTGCAAATCCTGGTCACGGCACCAAATTGTAACAACATAGTTGTTTGAAAATGTTGGTGCAATTATTGAACAGTTTGCCTGTGTATCCTTAGAGCCGCACCTGGTGTGGAGCGGCGGCAGCTCGCGGCGCCGGCGCTCGCTGCCGGACGCGGCGCTGTGCGGCGCGCTGGGCTCGCTGGCGGCGCACGTGCGCACCGAGCATCTGGGCACCGCGCCCGTCGCGCCGCCGCTACACCAGGCTATACGGAGAGGTGCCACCATTATTATTTATCTTATCTCGGATACCCTTGAAATGTCGACAAACGTTTCACCGAATGCTTCATTTCGTCGAATTTTCATTTCGTCGACAAATTTTTACTCGTAAGTCATAAATTTTTCAGACATTTTGTAAATTATAACCTTTAGATTAGGTTAGGTTAGGTTTGTGTAACATTCAAAAATATTTTATGATTTTAGAAAAAAAATGCTTTCGATAAAATGAAAATTCGACGAAATGAAAATTCGATGAAACGTTTGTCGACATTTCAAGGGTTAAACCATCTTATCTTCTCCAGTTTTTAGGGTTCCGTACCTAAAAAAATACGGACCCTATTACTAAGACTCCGCTGTCCGACCGTCAGTCACCAGGCCGATAGAACTATTCAGTTGAAATTTTCACAGATGATGTATTCCTGTTTCCTTATGCGATAATATGCTTATACGAGCAATGTGCCCCGCTTACTGCCGTTAGTCTCGCAACTTTGACCATCTCATTAAGGCTGGCCGCAGACGTTCGGGATGACGTTAGAAAGGGTCTCTGTCTTTCGTATGGCGATGTCTCGCTTGCTGACGTGAATCCAGCACTTCTGCGGCCAGCCGTAGTGTTGTAGCGACCCGACCATTGAACTGTGTGTGTGCGCAGGCATCGTGCCGCCGCCCGCGCCGGCGGCGGACGGCGCGCGCGCGGCGGACGCGTGGCTCGGCCGCGGCGCCTACCGCCCGCCCAGATACTTCCTGCCCTATCTCGACGAGCTCAAGGTACATATGGCTATCGAATCTATTTCTCATAGGTCACACGTTCTTAAGACTGTCCTACTCAGGAATGTCGTAACTCTAGGAATCTGTATCTCGATGGACGTCGCAAGACCAACACCTATGGATTAAGTGCTTAGTGATGATTAATGGAGATCCAATCAATTATTAAACTAGCTTATTTATATCTCCAGGCGTTATTGGAAGACCAAGCGGTGCCCGAGGTGGAGGTAGCTCGTATCCGCCGCTCGCGATACCTACACCGCATACCTGACACTCTGTATATGGTGAGTTGCTCGACGCTGGGTAAAGCGAACCACTTCAAAAATAAGAGAAGTGTAGAAGTGCTAATAAAACTATGTCAGAATAAGGCTTCGTGGTTCTTTTTTTCGTTTCTTTAGGTTTTTTTTTTCAACAGCGGTCTCCTCTTGCGAAATGCCGTTAGATTTACAATCTGACTTGTAAAAGTGCTCCTGTGGTCTACTTACTAAATAAATTGTTTCATTTCATTTCATTTCTAGGAAAAGGAAGGGGCTTAAAATTGAGCCCTGAGGTACCCCCGATAGATATAGACAGCAACAGTTGTTCTAATTAATTGAGTTCCGATGTATGACGGCTGCGTTCTGCTATTCGACAAAAGAAACGACAAAACAAAGTCCATGCTGCCAATGTTTTAACTTTTACATTAGATTCTCATAATTAACACAATCAAATGCCTTACTTAGATCGCAAAAAAAAACCAATAGAAATCCATTTAATTTCCAGGTGGCAGCGGAACGCAACCCGACAGCGACTTCCACACAACCGACAGTGTCCGCCGCCGCTCTCGCGTGCGTGTCGCCGCGCGTGCTCGCGCTCCTCCGCGCGCGCGTGAGGGAGCTGCGCGCCTCGCCGCCCGCCGCGCGCGCGCTCGCGCTCGTGGCTAGCGACAGGAGGGCTGTGCGCACTCAGGTAATACTGAGGGAGATGTGATGTGTCGCCTGTTCCGTGCGGCGTGAGGGAGCTGCGCGCCTCGCCGCCCGCCGCGCGCGCGCTCGCGCTCGTGGCTAGCGACAGGAGGGCTGTGCGCACTCAGGTAATACTGAGGGAGATGTGATGTGTCGCCTGTTCCGTGCGGCGTGAGGGAGCTGCGCGCCTCGCCGCCCGCCGCGCGCGCGCTCGCGCTCGTGGCTAGCGACAGGAGGGCTGTGCGCACTCAGGTAATACTGAGGGAGATGTGATGTCCAGAAAAACCTAGACCTAGCAAAAGCAATCGACACTATCTCTCTATCGCACCTTCTAAGAAAGCTCGAATTTATTGGTAATAGGAGGCCCCTTATGATTTGTTACATGACTGCCGAACAGATACACGCAAATGTGCCCGTTTTGAGAAACATCTCGATGATTTAGTAAATATGAATTACGGCGTTCCCCAGGGAAGCTTGCTGAGGCCTATACTATTTCTTATGTCTTTAAATTACAATTAGAGTGTAGACTGATGTAGGGTTGATGGGATGTTATTTTCCAATACATTATATTGTAATTTCTGAATTAAGAACACTATAAATGTATTTCATTCGCACTTGACGATCACAGAAATTTATATACTATTATAAAATAGCCTTATAAAATTCTACATTTTTAATGAAACTCAGTTTTCTATGGAGACAGGTCATAATTTCATTTTCAAATGCTAAAAAAATTATCAGCCTGATGTAGGATCGTCTTTTGTCTTGTACGGGCGCGCGGCGCCCTGCCAGCCTGGCCCCCGTCTATTGGGCGTAACTTCTTTGTCCTCTTATTAGCCGAAACGGCTGGAAAAATTTTAACCAATTTTTCTCCAACTTGCTTGGAAATGTTCCCATTAATGTAGTAAAACTGGACCGCGAACCCGTTCGTTATATTTAGAAGGCGTTAATAAAAATTAAAAAAATATATATATATTATTGGCCTTAGCCGGGAAATCAATATTATTTAAATAAGACGATTAAGTAAAAAACACACCTTCCGTTTATAACGTCTCATACAAATGAGGGTAATCTTAATTTGGCCGGTTACTGCATTTTTACTTTTAATTTTTTCAAAGACTGATAATTCACCATACAGCCAATTGTCCAATAAATTTTAAAAATAAAAACTATTATAAACTTTTTAATTGTTCTCTGCGTTTAGTTCTTGCACTGAATTTTTTTTTGCTCTGCTACTGTCAATGTATTTGAAATGTCGACAAATTTCGAATAATGGACAAACAATTTAAATAATAATCTTATATGCGGTTAATTTATTTTCATGATTCTTAGTTATTTATTAGAGATTTCACACGAGTTTTAATTTTAATAATATGATGATATTTAATGAGTGAGTTGAAAATTAATAAGTGTACCAAACGTAAACAAATAAAAAATAAAACAGAAATTATTGTGTCCAAATCAATATAAAAGTTATTTTGAAGTTATGATCTTCTCCGAATGATAAATATGGTATGGTTTCTAAAAAAAAGCAGTGTGTTTAGAAGTTGTTAATTTAACTAAAATTTATAACTACCTATGTGCATATTTTTTGTTATTGTGTTTTCATATATATTTCATTCTTATTCATATATTTTGTTTTAAATCAAACATATGATTCGGACCCGAAATTTTATTACTATTCCTAAAAAAAATAAGTACCAAATGAACTTCATGGTACTGATACATTAAATTAAAATGTAGATTGGTGATTATTTCCAAGTATATTTGGAGAAAAGCACTATACAAGCCTCGGCGGGAATGTCAGTTCGCAGATTCGTATTATTGAAGGACTCGGCTACGCCTCGTCCTTCAAAATCATACTCATCCACGAACTGACTTTTCCCGGCCTCGGCAGTAATATACTATTGTTACAAGGGTATCCAAAGATGGTAATAGGATACTTTTTACCGTTCGTTAACACAGTTGCCGGCACCTTCTGGTATTATTTATTTATTGAATCTTCATGGCACAAATGAAACGGCACCATATATTTCAGATCGCGTTGCGAGCGGTGCGCGAGATGTCTCTCCCGGACTCGTGCGCGGAGCTGCTGCTCGCCGACCCGGACAGCGACACGGAGGCCGCGGACAGGTCAGACAACACTACCACTGTTACTGCCTACGAGACTATTCATACAGAAAATCGTGGCATATAGTAAAGCCTGACCAGAAATATATGAGGATTGTCAAGACGGCGCTATTTACAAGATTTATATGGCAACAATTTTGAAACCAATCGCAACAGCATAATAATGCTACTAGTTTAAATGCCTGTCAGTTCGTAAGTTAACTTCGTAATATCATTTAATGGAATGCACTCTTTTTTCTGACTGTTTTTCGCGTAGCAAACACGTGTACACTCTATTTATAATATTACGTTCAATGGTTTTCGGCATTTTCTTTGGATATAAATATTTGTCTTTTAAAGAAACAACCACGAATGAGAAACCATCATAAAATTATTGCCAGTGTAAGAAATTAGTTCCAGTGAAATTTCGCAATATGGCGCATCCTCGTATATTTCTGGTCAGGCTTTACATTGTGTCATAAGGGTGGTAAAAAGGGGATTACTAACTAAGGTCTATTTAACAATGTTTTTCATCACATTTGGGAGGAAATAAAAAATATATAAGACCGTTTCGCCGTGGAGGGATCAGTGCCATCTAGCGTCAAATCTTATAACTAAGATTACTTTACACCCCAGGCCAAAAGTATAAACAAGCTTATATTACTATACAAACCTGTGATTTCCTTACGGAATAAATTACAAAATCACAATATAAAAATGATTATAAACATTTTAAAAGTCAATAACGCAAATTCTGCTTATGAAAATTGACAGTGCAACATTTTCTAGAAAGGCAATAATAAAACGATGACATGCACTTTGTCCCGGAGTTAGGTAAGTATATGTATATATATTTTTACAATATGCCGATGCTTTAATAGTGGATGTTCTATTTTTTTATCTTTTGGGGGTGGCCTAACGGTTACTATCATTTACACAAGGAATAATTATTGGAAACTTTAAATATTCAAAGAATAAACTTTGTTTCCATACTTTCGGCCTGGGGTGTAGACACTTATACAGGCGCCAACAAACTAGGGTTTCTAGGCGTGTTCATTAGTGTATGTATAAAATTAGGGATCCCATCCCTTTGTTCCCTTTTTTAGGGTTCAGTACCCAAACTCTCCACCGTCCGTCCGTCCGTTCGTCCTGTCTGTCCCTCACCAGGCTGTGTCTCTTGAACCGCGATAGACTGATAGACGGTAAAAATTTTCACAGATAATGCGTTTCTTTTGCTGCTATAACATCAAATACTAATAACAGAATTAAACCAATATTAAAGCGGGGCTCCCATACAACAAACGTGATCGGTTGCATTAACTGCACCTCATTTGTATCCAGCGCCATACATACCAGGTGCAAACATAGCTTATCCCAGCCAGTTAAGATATAATAAGTGTCAGTACGGAACCCACGGTGCGCGAGTCCGACTCGTGCTTGGTTGATTTTTGAAACTTGCACTGAATTTAGGTAATGATTATTAATATTAATATTTATGTGTGTAGGGAACGTAACGGATGGGAGTCCCCGCGACCAGATCGGGAGTCCTGGCCCGATCCAGAGTGCTGCAGGTATTGTACTTGTAGTGTATTAATTAAATGCCAACTTGCATTAAGTATTTATTAAATAAGTTTCTGTCAAAAATGACATTTTAGTGGCAAGCTTTTATAGCCGACTGTACTTTTCTTTGGATATCCATCAAATGCTCACTGAGACAATTCTAAAGAGCCCAAGCTCGGTAGGATTGCTTTTTCTATTATAGAGTTCCTATGGCCACCTTCCGGCTCCATCATCAGTAGACCACGGATTTTCGTCGCAGTCATGTGACAATAGGGTAGTTTGGGGAGTAAATGGACCTGTGTTAATAAATAAGGAAAAACTAACAGTTTAAAACCCAATAAATTTTAACTTTTTTTTTTTTCAAAAATAATAATTACAATTTTTTCGTATTTTTATTAAGTAATACACTCCACTTGTTATTAAATTATAAACAATAAAAATTAAAAATCTATAATCTTTTAAAAGCTTTTGTCTTTGTATATGTTTATAAATTTAAATAATTTAGGACAAAAATTACATAATTAATTGAATTAATTGATCAATATTATTTTTTGGTAAATTAATGCAAACCAAACATTTGATTTGTTACGGAGTCAGTTAACGAAATAACAACGACGATAAATAAATCAATTGACAATTGACATATAGGTAATATTAACTAAAGAATATTAATTTATTTATGTCATTTATTGTATTTATGAACACCGGTCCGTTTACTGCCCAAACTACCCTATTGTGACGTCACCGCGACAAATGTCCGGGGTCTAATCATCAGATCAGCCCCATGGGACCATATTATTGTATTGTCATCAAAGTTAAGTAAGTATGCGAAATTTCAGCTCAATCGGTTGACGATATCTGCTTCAAAATTGAGTTGCAAGATTTCACCCGAACATACATACTTTAAACATACCATGCAAGCTAAATAAAAGCTTGTAAAATACATTATAATATAACCACTATTACAATCTTAGTATGAGACGCCATATTTTATGATGCCCACCGTCATTTGTCACTCGGGTGAGTTGTAGAGGCGCTGTACGGGTAGTGTTCTAAACGCACTATACCACAGTACTGACTATCAATACTTGACGACGCGGTTGGCTCGGTTTGTAGTGAACCTGCCTGCTGAACCGGCGGTCCTGGGTTCGAATCCCGGCCGGGGCAAATATTTGTGTGATGAACTCGAATATTTGTTCCTATGTCATGGCTGTTATTTATATATATATTGTGTATATCGCCGTCTAGTAACCATAGTAAAAGCTTTGCTTAGTTTGGGTCTAGGTCGGTTTATGTAAGAATGTCCTTTAATATTTATATTTTATAAGTAGGACTTGTAAATTTTAAAAGATGGAAAATAGACTCTCTACTTGGGATGTCCGGACAATTAATAAATAAATAAATATCAGACAACCTCACACAAATCGATCTAGTCCTAATTTAAGCCCAATAAGGCTTGTGTTATGAGAACTAGACGACGATATACATACTTATATAGATAAATATATACTTAAAGACATAGAACATACATGACCCAATCACATATATTGAAGTTCACAAATATTTACCCTAGCCGGGATTCGAACCCGGGACCGCCGGCTCGGTAGGCAGGTGCTCTAAAAACTGCGCCAACCACGTCGTCAAAACTTTAAGAGGGCGCCGAGCGTTTGCGACTGAACCATAGAGCGCGGGGAATGCGTATTTAAATCGGCGCGCGGCCGCCATAGTAAAAATGTATGGAGAATTAAAAGCACTTTTTGATAAATCTGGACCTTTAATACCAAACAATAATTGAAATATTTGATGCGGACAAATTGTAATGTAAACATTCATCTTTTTTTTGAACTGAAAATCAGAATAGATTTCCATTGTTAAAGTATAAAAAAACACTTAACGCCTGCTTACGATTTTTCAATTTTCGTCCAACTTTACTTAGTTCTCTAGGGTAAAATATTAATAATCTTATAATTTTTCCACGGAGAAGTTGTTAACACGTTCTTCGAAATGCTAAATATATAGTTAAGAAATAGATTAAACAATTAGTGTTGACGTTATCTACTTAACGGCAACTGCCTATTTTTTCACATTTCGCTCGGTGCAGTCTTAAGGTTTAGTCAAAAATCAAATGTAATAATTGTGTTCTAGACAGTCCCAGAGCAACCCATTAAAACAGAATCGATATAGTATTTTATGCAACCGTTGTATAAGAGGGGGCAAAAAACGCGAGTGGCATGGATTACGATGTGAGCGCAGCGAACATCGTAAGAAAGATGCCACGAGCGTTTTTTGACCTACTTATACAACGTTGCATACAATATTTTTTCTACTACTCGACATTTCATAAATAAAATGCAAATAAACAACAAAGAAAATAATTACATGTTCCCGCTCGGAATCAACAAAATTAAAAAGAAAAATTGTCTCTGATAAACTTTTTTTTTATTGACATCCATCTGTCAAAAAAATATTAACTTATACATAAAGGTATACGATCACCATACTAAACATCTGTCAAAAAATTTAAACTTATACATAAAGGTATACGTTCACTATACTAAACATCCATGCACTGAAGATAAAACTTTTTTTTTAAGTTGGCAGCAATGCCTTAGTACAAAAGTTTTTTTTTTTAATTTGCAAATTGTGTGAATGCATCTGTTCATCATGTAATCTGAGGTACTAAGTGATGGTTTTTTGGCGACATTATAACATCGGTTAGCAGTGTGTTTTTGAGCAGTAGAGTATAGACTTTTACAGACTTTCATAATTTATGTCTTTATATTAGAGTTAGTAACTATATAAATGACAGAAAAAAGTACTGGAGTAGAAAAAAAATATTCTATGCGTTAAGTAAATGACATCTATGTTTTAACACATGTTTCGTTTGACAAAGTACATTACTGCAGACGCCGGGAAAGAAGGGCTTGCCGGGTGAGTAGGTATAAACGGCCGACCATAAGGAGGCCGGATAGTGATACGAAGCCGGCAAGCCCTTTTCACGGCTAAGGCATGTATAGCGCTTTTCTCAAACACATGCAATGAAAAAAAAAATACGCCACTCAATAAAAACATGACTCAGCTGCTTAGCCTGTTCAGGAATAAAGACGCCATGTTTAAAAAACACACTGCCCGGCATAGGCCTTCAATTTTGTATGAAATTCCTTTCAGTTCAGTTCAGTTATTTATTCGTAAACAATGTACATTGTTTGAAATATAAGTATGACAATACAATAGTTAAGACGAAAGAACACGATTGAAAATGTAATACTACACAACAAAACAATAACGAATTTAGGCACCTATTACTTTACAGTTCTCTCGAGTTGTTCCGCCCGAAACGTGATATTTCGAAGCCTGTTATATAACGCACGTTATGGCGACATTTCAATGTAAGCATTTCTTTAAAAAATTGCCCACAATTAAGACAGAAATTAAGGTCTAATATAATTTTCCTATTTTGTTACCAATTTTCTTTTTCTCTTCATATCAGATTATGTATAATTAAAAAAGTATAAGCATAACAGAACCTTAATTATCGAACATAGCCATAACATTGATATAAAATTACTAAAATAATTGGTAACAAAATAGGAACATTATATTGGACCTTAATTTCTGTCTTAATTGTGGGCAAAATTTTTGAGAAATGCTCAAGTATAACATGCAATAAAATGTTGTCATAACCTGCATTATAACAGGCAGGTATATACGTACTCAACCAGACCCCTCTTTCCCACTGGGCACTTGCCCAGGGCCCCACCCCACGTGGGGTCCCGAGAACCTCGAAAAAACGTACTTAGAGGACTTTTTAGGCCCCCAATTATGGAGTGCCCAGGGCCCCGGCATGCTTTAAGACGGCCTTGTACAGTCGCCATCAGATATATCGCAGCATATAAGGCGTTCATAAATATTCGAACACGACTCTTATTGACTGGGCGTTACAGTACATGTTCAGATGGTTTACCCTTGTTTTATAGAAAAACGTTTCATAGAATTTTCATTTCATAGAAATTTCATTTCGTCGAAAGTATTTTTTTTCCGAAACCATAAAATATTTTGGAATGTTATAACACAAACCTAACCTAACCTAACCTAAAGGTTATAATTTACAAAATGTCTTTAAAATATATAACTTCCGAGTAAAGATTTGCCTACAAAATGAAATTTCTACGAAATGAAGCATTCCGTGAAGTGTTGGTCGAGATTTGAAGGGAACACCATGTACAGATATTTATGAACAATCGAACTCTGCGAATCGAAATCTGAACTCGGTTTTATGCTCCTGACAATAGGGTCGTGTTTAGATATTTTTGTTCTCGTAAGTGTGTAGATGTTAATGAACTCGACTGTACTCACCCGGCGAGCCCCCCTTTCCCGGCGTCCGCGGTAATGTAGTATTTTTAAAAGCTTTTATTTAACTTGCAATGTATGTATGTATCTAAAGATGTATTAGATAATATTATTAAGTTACCCACATATTTCTACTAAAAATGTAACCATCAGAAAGAGATGTTAATTTGTAAGTAGTTGTTTAATGAATAAAGTTATTATTATTATTATCTAAGTATGTTTGTTCGGGTGAAATCTTGCAACTCAATTTTGAAGCAGATATCGTCAACCGATTGAGCTGAAATTTTGCATACTTGCTTAACTTTGATGACAATACAATAATATGGTACCATGGGGCTGATCTGATGATGGAGCCGCAAGGTGGCCATAGGAACTCTATAATAGAAAAAGCAATCCTACCGAGCTTGGGCTCTTTAGAATCGTCTCAGTGAGCATTTGATGGAAATGTAAAATAAGAATACTGAATTAAATTTATTCTATATGTAATAATAATAATGGCTATGATTGTGTTATAGCTTAGATTAATTGACAATGTATGGTTATTACAAATAAAAATCTATCTATCTATCTATCCAAATAAAAGTACAGTCGGCTATAAAAGCTTGCCACTAAAATGTCATTTTTGACAGAAACTTATTATGATACATAGGTCGGGCGGCTCGCTGCGCTGCGCGTCGGCCGGCAGCCTGCGCGCGCAGCCCGCGCACCTCGCCGGCACCGCGGGTCCGTATACTGTTCCTACAGCGGTTAACCCTTTGAGCGCCAAGCGGCAAAGCAATTCACCGTGCCACTGACGCCAAACCAAAAAAAAAAAGAAGTGCTCCAAAATCAACTGAGACTGAAAAACACACATAGTGGTTTGAATTAGCATGTTTTGACCATTGCAATTTTTGACGTCAATAGGCGTCGTTGGCGTCAGTGTCACGAATTTCCGATGACGTGATTTGCCGTCTTTGGCGGTCAAAGGATTAAATACAGTATTTGACTATACTGAATATAAATTGTTGCATTGAAACCACTAAACACACATAATAAATAAACTATCACTAACTTTTGGACGTTATACTATTTTTAATTGTTCAATAACTAAATAGAAGACGTGTTTTGACTACTGCTTTTTATGACGTCACATGCCTGTATCGTCATAGAGGCTTCATACTAACAGATCGTTTTTGACATTTCATAAAGAGTAGCTCATTTGAGCTGTCATCAAACACCGTATTTTAGCTTTCCATACAAGTGTGGAACGTAAAGCCTGACCAGAAATATATGAGCATTGTCATAACATCTATATGGCACCAATTTTGCAACCAAGCGCAACCGCACTATAATGACATTAGTTTAAATACCTGTCAGTTCGTATGTTAACCTCGTAATATCATTTAACGGAATGCACTCTTGTTCCTGACTGTTTTTCGTGTAGTAAACACGTGTACACTATTTATAATCTTACGTTTACGACTGTGGTTTTCGGCATTTTCTTTCGATATTTATACATATTTGTCTTTTAAAGAAACCACCAGAAATGACCATTGACATTGTTGACAAACCATCATAAAATCATTGCCAGTGTAAGAATATATTTCTGGTCAGGCTTTATGTCATTTTGCACGAGTCCCTAGGACTAGGGACGACTAAAGTAGTAACATTGGTATTTATTTACAGAACGCGCGGGAACGTGTCGTAGAGATCCTTCGCGATTGGATGGCGCTCACAGGTATGTTACTTTCATTTCCTTTTTTTTTATGTAATAATCGGAGATCTGAGTGAGATAGCAATAGGATTTTGGCAACTTTAGGTAAATATCGATCCGAATTTCCGTTGCCTGGTCATCATACTAAAATTAATACTGCAGGTTACGAGGTTGTCCATTAAATACAGGACATCGTGTATAATGACGAACATTTGCTCGATTTCTGCTAATAATGCAAAATCGATTAATATGACGTGTCATCATCATCAGCCTAGTCTCTTACTGCTGGACATTGGCCTCTCCAACTGCACGCCATTGTAAGCGATCCTCGGCTACTCTCATCCAGCTCTTGCCAGCCACCCTGCACGGATCATCGCTCCACCTAGTCTGAGGGCGTCCCACACTACGCTTGCCGATCCGCGGTCTCCACTCAAGAACACGTTTACCTCAACGGTTATCGGTTCTACGGCTAAAATAACGTGTGACCTGTGACAACCCTAACATTTCAATTAATTGACAACATTTCATATTTATAACAGGTGGAAATTAATATAGAGATCGACAGGGCTTTATGTCGTGTATCTAAAAAAAAAATCTTTGAATTTATTCTTCTGTATTTAAAGAAATAAAAGAAAATACATCAAATAACTGCAATCTAAGACAATACGGTCTGAATAGGGTTGTTGTCTAAACCAAAGAGCGAAAAAAAAAAAAAATTGTTTATTTGACGTTGACAGAAGACAGGTGCATACCGAGTTTTATTAAGTTTTTTTTTTTTTAATAAGAAAACCGACTAAAGTAACCGTTCCATTAAGTTCTGGTTTTGGTGTTGCCACATTTTAAAATGAGTATGTTTTTATAAATTAATAATAAAACAAATAATCATCTCAGAAAATAAATAAAAACAGAGATTACTTCATCTTTTTAAGCAGAATTCAGAAAAGTAATAAAATGACAGTCTTAAAAATATTGAAATGTTGTCAATTGTGCATGCATTTCTGAGCCCCGATGAGTGTGTGTGTGCAGACGGTGGGAGAGCTCGGCGGGCGGCGACGGGCTGTCGGCGGCGGTGCCCGACGTGGCCATGGCGCCCAACGGGAACACGCACCTGCTCACGGCGCGGGACTACGCGCGCCTGCCGCACAAAGGTTACCCACTCCATAGACCGCCCCCTCATGGGCCACCAAAATTACCGACTTGAATAGACTTATACGTTATGGGCCACCAAAATTACCGACATGAATATCACCTCTTATGCTTCATGCGCCACCAAAATAACCGACATATGTACTATTCAATGTTAACTGGAAGAGATCCCTTATAGGGATAAGTTCGCCTTTGTACCTATATGTTAATTGTAATAGATGTATTTTTTTACGGTTTTTGTGTACAATAAAGCGTTTACTTACTTACTTACTTACTATTCAATGTTTACAAATGAAGCGAAAATTGAAAAATATAATGATTCGGACAGGATTCATTAAATTTTTCAATTTTTGCTTCATTTGTAAACATTGAGTTTACGCTAGCAGACGTTACTGCTTTAATAAAAAATAAATATATACTATTCTCTCACGCGCCACCTAAATTACCGTTAGACATATATACTACCCTACCGACATGAATAGAACCCCCCCGCCCCTTAAGCTTCATGCCCACCAAAATTACCGACATGAATAGTATCCCCCTCATGCTTTATGGGCTACCGAAATTACCGACATGAATAGTATCCCCCCCATGCTTTATGGGCTACCGAAATTACCGTCATGAATAGTATCCCCCTCATGCTTTATGGGCTACCGAAATTACCGACATGAATAGTATCCCCCTCATGCTTTATGGGCTACCGAAATTACCGACATGAATAGTATCCCCCTCATGCTTTATGGGCTACCGAAATTACCGACATGAATAGTATCCCCCTCATGCTTTATGGGCTACCGAAATTACCGACATGAATAGTATCCCCCTCATGCTTTATGGGCTACCGAAATTACCGACATGAATAGTACCCCGCTCATACATCGTGGACCCGAGAATTACTGAGTTGAAACGTTATTATGTAGGGTTTTTCGATAGGTACTAAGTTCCTGTATTTATTATTTATTTAAACTTTATTGCACAATACAAACAAAAAGTAAGTACAAATGGCGGACTTAATGCCTTTAGGCATTCTCTACCAGTCAACCACTGTATCGCTTTTTATTAACTTTTTTTACACAGCAGTTCGAGATTCCCCGCCATACAAAAATTCCAAATGTCAGTTTGAAATTCAAAAAAATATATATTATCCAAAAACCTATATGAAAAAAACCTTTCCAATGATAAATGGCTCGTCGTTATTGGTCCCTAGGCCAGAGTCCATACAAATCTACCCATCCTCCTTTACCGACCTGAATAATATGCTTCATGCGCCACCAAATTTACCGACATGAATAGTACCTCCCTCATTATATTGTGGTTAATGCATACCTTTGTCCTCTTGTTGCAGAATATGGAGTGCTTCAGTTGGACTTGGGCGACGGAGCCACGCACACGCCACGACCCGGTAAATTACCTATTTAATTATTTTTTTCTAATGTCTGAGAAATGTACTTCATTCACAAATGGAAGATCCTTATCCGTTTGTGTGTGCTTTTAGGTATTTTTCTTTAATATCAAATATAATTTTTAAAAATATTATCAATTCTTTTGTGGAAATACCACATTTTTATTTTACAAATATTGACACAAAGGTAAATTACGAAAGAAAAATTTAATGTGGCCTACTATTATGTAAGCAGGATTCGAATCTAATAGCTCAGTTGGGAGAGCAATACTCTGGAAACGTAGAAGTAGCAGGTTCGAGTCCTGTTTAGATTGTAGTAGAGCACATGAAATGTTTCTTTCGAAATTTACCTTTGTGTCAACATTTATTATCATTTATCAATGTTACCTCTTAGAACAAGGCTATTACGAATATTTTCTTCGGTTTCCGCGACTGTCACACATTTAAATAAAACAATTTAAAGAGATTATATCGCTTATATTAATTATTTGAGCCTCCCTGACGTTTCAGTACCTTTACAGATACCGTTGTCAAAGGTAATTAATATACGCGATATAATCCGTTTAAATTGTTTTATTTAAAGGCTATTACGAGTTATTAGTATAGTCCGTCGGTTATCGTTGTGTACGATCTCATTATGACGGACGATATTGGGGTACAAAACCACACAATAGTACTGTTTTCTTTAATGAAATCGTGCACAATGCGAACCGGACGACTATGTACATATTGAACGTTCCAAGTTTCACTGTTAATCCAGTGAATAAAGGGGGTTTACCTTACAAACGGTTTCTAGGATGGTTAGTGAGTGTTTAAAATGCAAAATGCACAATTCTCCCCCCCTCAGCGCCCGTCGCCATATTGAAAAAATCGTCAATTTCTTGCGAAAGTGTGTCTGTCTGTCTGTCTGTCTGTCTGTCTGTTACCTCTTCATGCTTAAACCGCTGAACCGATTTAGATGAAATTTGGTATATAGATAGTTTCAGTCCCGAGGAAGGACATAGCATACTTTTCATCCCGAATAAATGTAGTGTTCCCGTGAAAAACGGGATTAATCTTTGTATGGAGAGCAAATCATTGTAGTTGCAACAACTCCCTACATGTCATCGTTTTGACGTAAACTAATCTACCTACGATAGACCTTCACCAAACGCATACCAAACTATTCTTTGTAAAAAAACAATAAATTCTGATACGGGAACATGTATCCGCAAAATTCGATTAATCGCGTAATTTCAAGAATCAAATACATAAAATTTTACAAATTTGAATCAATCACATTTGATTTGACAAACGTCACACACCCATCTGGCAAGACATGTCAAACCAGTGATTGCAGAAGGGCTACTCCGATGTTCAAAATTTGACTGTAGAATAGTGCCATCCCTCTCGATCTCCTGTCAAGGTATATTCGAGTGAATGGAATAGCACTATACGAAAGTAAAATTTCGAACATCGGAGTAGCCCTTCAGGTAGGTATCACGTTCCGATACGCACATCATCTGAAAATAGTGCCTACGAGCTTTGATTATGTACCTCCGCTTGGTAACAGTATAAATAAAGTAGTAAATAACTCAGTATGCAAAGATACGATACTTAACATATATAAATAATCCTAATAATATTATAAACGAGAAAGTATTTACGTTCATTCCCATTTCATTCATCTTAATTTTAAACAATGATTGATGGAAGGTCGCCAGTGTTCGGAAATCGTCGTAAATAAACAGCCAATTGCTGAATTGCCTCTTTCTAACCCATAATTTGGCGTGTATGGCAGGGTGAACAAATTCTTTGACCATCTTTTTCCATATATTATTTTCGAACCAGAATATTTTGCTCTATTTTACCATAACGAGGCTTGAACCAGCGACCTTCGTCATCTTTTGTCAAATTAAGGGCTAAAGACCGATGTGCAATATTTATCGCCGAGTACAGTATTAGTGCATAAAGTTTTTGTATGTTTCGGATCTTAGACTCGGATACTCGACAAGACCCGAATTGTCAATCAATTATTATGCTACATAATCGACGTGCTTAAGTCAAGGGCCTGACACGATTTGATGGAGAAGGATAGCCTTATTATGATACTTATAAGAGGAAATAGAAAAAGTGCAATTTTTTGGCTCTATCACCGACCGAGCATTTTTTCATGGTCGGTTTATAGGCACACTTATATTCATGACGAAAACTGGCTATGTGAAAGAACCATATTGGCATCAAAAATGATATTGTTTTCAAAATCAACAAAAAAAGTACCAGTTTTGTCAATGCGCAACTCAGACGCACCCAAATTTGGCAACGGCGCTAGATTGAGAATCACCTAATTAGGGAAATACATTGTGAAGGGCACGATTTTAACGGGAGAAGCCAAGGTACAAAGTGTACTTATACCACGTATTCCAATTATACAGAATAATTTACCATTTAATTTTAAACGTCTACAGTTTCCATTAAAAGTTTTTAACATTTTCTATGACTATTAATAAATCATAGGGGCGAACATGAAAAGTAGCAGGAATACATTTGGGCACGAAATGTTTTTCTCATGAACAGTATGTAGCTTGCTCATGTCTCCAAATCAAAAAAATTACATGTTTTTACTGACCTAAATAAATCATTTAGGATAATTTATTGAACTATACTTCAATAAACTAAGTTGTAAAAACCAAGTTAGAAAAATAATAGTAGCTACCTAATAATTATTTTGTCCCAATTTCATAATGTGACAAAATTCTTTGGTGAATAGAACCATACCTTCTTCGTCAGTTGATTATGGACCGTCACCATCTCGAGCCATTTCTGAGCATAGCTTATGGAATCGAATAGGACTTAGCCTCGGATAACTTATTGAATCGAATGGGACTTAGCCTTGCAACTCCAAAAATATTAAAAAAAGGATGTTTTGCATTTTGTCCATGGCTTTCACCCAATAGCCCAGAACTAAACTACTAACTAGATTCCATTCGAGTATTGAATACCTGAAAGGGTTGAAAGTCTAATTTTTTATTTTTTATTGTCAATATCAATTAACGAGTTCTACGCGTACGAAGTCGCGGGCAAAAGCTAGTCATTTATATATTGAATTTCGTTTCGTTGGTCACAGTTTCGTTTGTAAGGTCACCCCCAGTCTTGTAGTCTCTCTTCACCGAACTATTTATTTATTTAATCTTTATTGCACAAAAGAAAGAACTTATCGTACAAAAGGCGGACTTAATGCCATACGGCATTGTCTACCAGTCAACCATTGGGCTGAGCGGATAAATTGTGGATAAACTATGTATGTAGTATTGTATGAACATTGTCTTGGGCAGGCTCACGCGCCGCGCGCGCCGGCGGCAGCCGCCCGCCGCCGAGAGACCATTCACAGGTAATTTAGATCTAGACATATTTTATTTCATAATATAAAATGTCAATATAAATTACACTAAGTCAATTTACGACACGATTGGCTCAGTTTGTAAGCACTTGCCTGCTGAGCCGGCGGTCCCGGGTTCGAATCCCGGCCAGGGCAAATATTTGTGTGATGAACTCGAATATTTGTGCTTGGGTCATGGTTGTTCTATTTATTTAATTTATCTATTGTAAGTATGTATATTGTCGTCTAGTACCCATAACACAAGCCTTCTTGAGCTTAATTTGGGACTAGATCGATTTGTGTGAGGTTGTCCGATATTTATTTATTTATTTAAGTATTTATTAAAATAATAATAATAATACTCATCATAAAACAGACAAAATAATTACATGTCAAAATTTTAAACAAACTTGAGATAAAAATGTCAGAGAAGCTCCTAAATGGATTGTCAAAATGCAAACATTAACACGGTAAAAATAAAACTGAAAATTACAAATTTTAATATGACAATAATTAGGAATACGGTCAAAAGTAACTTTTAAGTATTGTCAATGTATATAAATAAAATCGTACAATCGACGCCATGGTTCCTAAGAACAGATTTCCCATCTCTTATAGTTTCTGATTTCTCCCTACTGATCCAGTTGGATTGATCACTCGGTATATTTGAAATGTACAGTTTGAATTTTTCATTGATTACTTTTGTTTCAAAAACTACTCGTAACTGACAAAATACACGCAGAAAACTAGTTTTTTTTTAATTATTTTCAACTGGACGCAATGAAAGCATTTTGTCATAACATCCATTGCTACTACTACTATTTCTTGTATTTTTGAGTGTGTACTATTTCTTGTATTTTTGACGTAATTTGACTATACCCGGTATTGAGAGAACCTAATGAAATAGAAAATGTCTTACATGTATTTCATGGATTTTTTTCTTCAGTCGGGATTGCGTACGCGCAGCGACGAGGATGAGTTGCGCGCCGCCATCGAGCTTTCCGTCATGAGAGGTAAATCAAATGTTTATATTAAAGATCTCTCATTGTATAGCAGTTGGGTGAATTAACTTTTAAAAACAACTTTACCCCTGTGGCGCGGAGATAATCCCATTAGCGGGTTATACCACAAAGTCCGACTACTGGTGGTGAGGGCTAACCAGCCCTGATACAGTTCAAGTGACGTGAAAAAGAAAAAAAACTTTTAACCCTTTGACCGCCAAAGACGGCAAATCACGTCATCGGGAATTCGTGCCACCGACGCCAACGACGCCTATTGACGTCAAAAATTTCAATGGTCAAAAACATGCTAATTCAAACCACTATCTGTGTTTTTCAATCTCTGTTGACTTTGGAGCAAATTTTTTTTTGGTTTGGCGTCAGTTGCACGGTGAATTGCTTTGCCGCTTGGCGCTCGAAAGGTTAAATGCACCTCGTTGCTATCGTTACGTAATATTTGTCCCTCGGACAACGTAAGAATTTTTCTATCAACAAACAGTATGAAGATGTCACTTGGACAACGGGGACAGAGTAAACAACACAAGTTGATTCACTCAGTTGCATAAACTACTATTATATGAAACTCGTAGATCACGAATGTGACGTTTGCTCCGTTGCAGCGTACTCGTCGTTCGGGTGCCGCGCGCGCGCCGCCGCCGTGCAGCCCTCCGCGCCGCCGCCCGCGCCCTCCGGTACACACACACACACACACACACACTAGCACACTAGCACACACGCACACACACACACACACACTAGCACACTAGCACACACGCACACACACACACACACACACATTCACACACACACACACACACAGAGAGATAGACAGACAGACACCCCTAAAGACAGACACACACACTTATGCGTCATTACCATGCTCAGAGTTTTTGGAGCACTAATGATTCGACGCCTACTTTTGTGATACCAAATCAACCGTGTCAAAATACCGAAGACCGTAGGGTACTCATACACTCATGTTTCCGAGATGTCGGAACAATGGGGCCACGCCTTTTCGCCGTCAAAATAAACATTGTTCGGTTCATGACGCATTGGTGTAAACTGTAATGTTATGTAACTGTTTTTCAATAAATAAATAAATGTTTACTGTAAAATGAAAACATATAGGACTATGTGTACCTTGCGGTGCCCATCTCTATGGACATCCGAGATATTTCGACCGACAAATGGCGCTAAAGCTTTGTTACGGTGTAAATAACGAGTGTTATATGACGCACAGGCTGCCGGTCGCGCGGCTCGCCGTCCCCCTCCAACAGCGCGCACCTGTCCGCCGCGCGCCGCGACCCCGACCTGCCCGACACGCACCGCGACCGTGAGTACACCAAACTAGTGTACGTGTGTACGTGTGGGCACACCACGCTAGTGTACGTGTGGGCACACCACGCTAGTGTACGTGTGGGCACACCACGCTAGCGTACGTGTGGGCACACCAGGCTAGTGTACGTGTGGGCACACCACGCTAGTGTCTATATGTCATCGCAACAAACATTCCGACAAAAAATATAGAAATTAATTATCCGTAACAGCCTCTACAACAATGTAGTATAGTAGTAGTGTTCCCCGCAGCGCACCGCGCGCACTCCGCGCCGCTGGGCGCGCGCACGCCGTCCCCGCGCCGCGCGCGCGCTCTCTACCGCCCCGCCCCCGCGCCCGCCCCCGCGCCCGCCCCCGCGCCCGCCCCCGCCCCCGCCCCCGCGCATGCGCCGCACAGCGCGCACCCGCCGCAGCCGCATGACTACAGGTATGTCACAACACCTCGTCGTCTCTATGCCAGAGCAGGCTCATATCCAGAGACCGGATTTCTCCTCGCACTTTTGAGCCGTCATAGTTTTAGATGTAAGTTATTATATCAATACTAACCCCTTTAGTTTGTAAGTACAACTAATAAAATATGCGTCTTTGGTTACATGAAATAAATATAATTAATTCATAGAGACTTCTCGTTTGAAAGCCCAAAAGTGCCACAAGAAATCAGGTCTCTGCTCATATCCTACCGGTTGCGCCATGTTGTTGTCGCAACGGAGCCACGCAGTTACGTCGCCTCAATCAAACTAGATTTAAGCTCTTTTAAAATGTAATTTTGTAGTTCACAGTGCCTTGGTTTATACGGTAATGCTGTGTAACTCATTTTAATAAACAAATAAATAAATTGTAATCCTAATGGTAATATGACGCAGCTGGCAGGACGAGACTCACAAAAGCGTTCAACTATGCTTAGATCTTTGACCATTGGCGTATATAGGGGGGTGGCCGGGCGGGCCGTGCCCACCCCAGTATGGTCTAGTGCCCACCACAGACTTTTGGGTTACCGATAGAAATTCATGGCTTCATCTCATAAGCCATGGCCAGGCCCCCCCCTAGCCCCCCTGAAAATAATGTTAGATACGCCAATGTCTTTAACTAATGTCAATGTACAAAATAACTGTTTCTATTTGCAATTCTTTCGCGTCTGGTTGCAGGGAAGGCTACGGGCGCTCGGGCGGGCCGAGCCCCGGCGGCTTCGCGTGAGGCCGCGCCCACTCCGCGCACAGGTACCACGGCGACCACCATTTGGTAGTGCAGCTGCCTACTGAGCTAAGATGTCCTGGATTCGAATCCTGGCACGGGCAAATATTTACGTTATGAACTCGAATATTTGTTCGTGGGTCATAGATGTTCTCTATGCATATGGTTGTCTAGTACCTATACTACAGGCTTTACTTAGTTGACGGTATTGGTCCACCTAAGGATCCTCACACTACCTTCCTTAGCTTTTCTTTGATATGTACTACTACTTATTATCTCTAGTATTCAATACAATACGTTTACTTTAAACTCCGAGTAAAAAATAATAATTTCCAAGTAAAAGGCAAAGAATTCAAATCCTGGTCACGGCACCAAATTGTAACACAACACACAAATCACACATTAATATAAAGTGACCGCTTATTAAACATTGATGTAGGTAATAAAATTTTAATTCGTACTCTATCTTTACACATTATCAACAAATAAATGAGCGCATTTATTTTAATAAAACAAAATTATGCGTTCATTGATTAACTGGCCTATCAGCTGATAAAATTACATGGTTGGATGTGTACCTGTCCCAACGTCCATTATTTTTTTTTTGTTTTTTTTTTTTTACTGTGTATTTCTAGTGTTTTATATCCCTGTGTATTTAAGATGTGCAGCAAAGTGTATTGTATTATTTTATGAATAATGTATTTATAATTTCGTCCACAGACACCGTCCCAGGTCGGAGCGGTGACCCCTGATCTCAGGCACGTGCTCGCTAGGCGCACGCGCACTACTGCCCAGTGGTCCCACGGTAACTGCGAGGTACCCACGGTAACCATGGTAACCGTATCCAAGGTAACCATAGTACCCTAAGTGGGCCGCGGCATCCCGAACGCTCGGAACACTTGCTAAATAATAAGTTTTACCTGTTTACGTGCTTAGTTACTGTTTTATATACAACTAGCTACGCTCCCGGTGTTACTCGCCCTTCCCACGGGAAAACTGTTTTTTTGCGGGATGAAAAGTAGCATATGTTGATCCAGGATGTCAGCTGCCTTCGTATCTAATTTTATACAAATTGATCTAGCCGTTTTAGCGTGAAGAAGTGACAAACACACTCACAAACGCCTTCGCCTTTATAATATTAGTGCAATAAATTCTCCGTACAAAAACGAATTGAGTATGTAGTGTTTTTGTTGTTTCAATATACAGGGTGTAAATGACGGTGTACCTAAATCTCAAAACTTGGCTTCGGACCGTAATTCTGAGTAGTTTTCAGTTTTCGGTGTACTCCCTGTATTCAATGGTTTTCTTTGACATTTTAGCGCCCAAACTAGTTTAAGTTTCGTTTCTGAGCCTTGAGATATTTATTTTCCTTTCTAGTCACTTGATCGATTTTTTATTTTTTAAGGCGGCACTTACGACCATATGGCAGGGACGTTCAATTTGTTTATAATTGTTTGTATATAAGTGACGATATCGTATACAAAACGAACGTTTCTGCTGTCTGGGTTCATTTTCAACTTATTGTATTAGAAAGAGACTTCCGCTCTTAATGTGTAACTTGGCTGGTCAGAAATTATGCAATCTATGCATTGAAATATATATATATATATATATATATATATAAAGTTTATCCTAGACTTAACTCGCTTTCTGTATTTCATTTTTAAAATCGTTAGCTTATCTTGATAGATTGGACTGATCATATTCCTTAGATTTAAATGCATACATAAAGATGCATCCTCCGGTTCAGTTATCTGACAACCTTAGGTCATGCAGAGGTGCACTAAAAAAAATCCTAATATTAACTCCTAATCATACTCAATCCATGTGGATAAGGTCACGGGGCGGAGTATAGTTGAAATTTAAATTATTTATTCTCAGGCAATTGTGGCCCATAAATACAGGGTGTCTCTGACCGTGGGGCTAAAATGCAAGGTTTAATTTTGCTCTCCAAACTGAGCATCTTTTGTTCTGCAACTTTTTCCAGTCTTATTTTGATTTTTTCATACAAGTTATGTTATTTTCAATGTAAGGAATCCAATGCTAAATTGAAAACATACTGATATTAAATGTTAATCTTTAAGAGACGTCAAATGCCTCATACATCGACTTAACAATTAAACTTTGAGGTCTAACAAATTATGAAATTATAAACAAAATGTTTTCTTTTTAATTATTTCAACACAAAAAAAGGAAAAACAAAGAAACAAATTAAAACTTAAACCAAATAAAACTATGTACAAAAAAGCTAAAATTTAAATAAACTAAAACAAATTCAGCAAATTGCTTCCCACTGCATGGTGTCGAACATGCTGGCAGCATTTCCTCGCTGAACATCTATGCTGATACGTTGCGAAGAAGCTGCCAGCTCATCGGTGCCCAGTGGTCCTTATGAAGGTTGCGGGCGATGGGACCCCATGGACTTAGGTTCTAGAAACGGTACAAAATTAGATCAGTTAAGTGAGTAGAATCGAACTTTACATCTAAGGACCTATAGTCAGTGACACCCTGTATGTATTTGGATAAAACAATTTAAATGGATTATATCGCGTATATTAATTATTAGAGCCTCCCTGACGTTTCGGTAGCTTTACAGATACCGTTGTTGAGTCAACCTTTGACAACGGTATCTGTAAAGCTATCGACGCGTCAGGGAGGCTCAAATAATCAATATAGGTACGCGATGTAATCCTTTTAACCTTTAGAACGCTTTTCAAAATGTGGCTTAACACATTCACCGTCCCAGTTTGACATGTGAACCTTATGTCACTGTAATAGAGGCTTGCCGTGGCCCCACATATGGGACAGGGACAGTGAACGTGTTAAACGCCAATAGTTGAAATAATTACCGGCCAAGTGCGAGTCCCACTCGCGCACGAAGGGTTCCGTACCATAATCTATAACAAGTTTGTTTTATGGGAGCCCCCCTTAAATATTCTTTTTATTTTATTTTTAGTATTTGTTGTTATAGCGGCAATAGAAATACATCATCTGTGAAAATTTCAACTGTCTAGCTATCACCGTTCTTGAGATACAGCCTAGTGACAGACGGACGGACGGGCAGCGAAGTCTCAGTAATAAGGTCCCGTTTTTACCCTTTGGGTACGGAACCCTAAAAAGAAAGCCAAAATATACCTCATCTGTCAGCGGGAAAATTGCTTTGAAAGCGTCCACCATTATCCCTTTAGGTGTCGCTGGCGTGGTAGTCACGACCACATTAGTGGCTCTTGGCGTTCAAAGGGTTAAATTGTTTTATTTAAACGTGTGACAGTCGCGGAAACCGAAGAAAATATTAGCCTGTATAAGTTACATACAAACTAACATATATTTATTTAAGTAATGTCTCAAATTGTGTATAAATAGTAGCGAGTGTTCCCAGCGCGTTTGCCCCGAGGGCTCGCTGTACATATTACCCCCGGGGCTAGACCGAGAGCCTGTGTAACGTAACGACTTACAATCCGGTTACAATGACATTAGTACGGTTAATATCAACAGTTGCTATCAATTCTACTACTGGCGTATGTCAAATTGCATCATTAAGCGGTTCACACTCGCGTGAAATTGTCAGGAACGGCCCGACATGTTTCGAACCCGTATGGAGTTCTTCATCAGGGACTGCTGCCCGTACAGCGTCGCTCGTCGAACGAAATATCATGGAAAAGCCCCTGTTTTTGTATGGGGCCTTAAATTTTTGTTATTTTATCATGAATAGTGTTTGTTGCTACAGCGGCATCAGAAATACATTATCTGCGAAAATTTCATTTGTCTAGCTATCACGGTTCGTGAGATACAGCCTGGTGACAGACGGACAGACGCACGGACAGCGGAGGCTTAGTAATAGGGTCCCGTTTTTACCCTTTGGGTACGGAACCCTAAAAAGAAATGTAGTAGACAAAAGAAGAAAACAGATCGCGCCAGACTGGCACAAAGACGATCCTGCATCTATTTTCCCTGAAATCATGACCTCTCTCCATAGAAAACTGTGTTCCATACAAATCTAGTATTTTATAATAGTATAGATGTCATTTTAACCGGATTGAACTGACGTTGTCGATATGTTGTAAATGTTTACTGTTATTCGCAAACAGAGATGGGCAAAATGTACTCGATTAACGATACTTAATCGCAATTAACGATTAAAAATGACGATTAATTAATCTCTATCGTACGTGTTCCGATTAATTCAATCCCGATTAAATTAATCATAGATTAATATACAGTGTATTTTTTTTTTTCGATTAATAAATTTAATTAATATTCTCTCGATTAATATTTGGAAGAAATAAGATTTTTTTTGTAAGTCTAAGTCTCGCCGTTACCTAGGAGAACCCAGAGTACTGAACTATAAAAACCACCTTGTGCTACTGGAACAAGTTTATTTCACACAACATACTAGAATGATTCTTCAAGTGTTTGTATACATGACAAGACGAATTGCAAATCAAAATTGAATTAATTGTAAGATTTTATCGATTAAAATAACGATTACTTAATTGTTAATCGAGACTACAGTAGATTAATTTCATCGTGATTAAATTAATCGCGAGTAATCTTGTGACGATTAATTGTTTCATCGATTAATTAATTGATTACAAAATGTATCGATTAATGCCCAACTCTGTCGCAAACGAGTTAAACCTATTTTAGTAAAAATAAATTTAGAAAAGTCTTTATATTATCGGTTCGACATGTGTATATGTAAGTTGAATACGGGACGCATTTAAACTAAAATAGGTATATAACATGAGAAGAAACTAAAATAGGTATATAATTAATATTGTAAAGCGACAGTTAATATTGTATCATACGGCCACGGCTAGCGGCCGCGGTGAGTGGCGGCCGTAGGTGTGAGCGAAAGGTCCGAGCGTGGCGGCCCTTCGAGTGAGCGAGACACTGGTATGGTCGCCGCCGGCCGCTGTCGCTTTCCGTCGAAGTCGCGGC
Organism: Apotomis turbidana; assembly: GCA_905147355.2. Classification (NCBI taxonomy): domain Eukaryota; kingdom Metazoa; phylum Arthropoda; class Insecta; order Lepidoptera; family Tortricidae; genus Apotomis; species Apotomis turbidana. Next base: position 1,680,951 of record LR990305.1, read on the forward strand.
GGTATTATAGGCGGGTATGGTGCGGAGCAGATGTGTCGTTATTCAACTGAGATTGTGACAAAAATTAACATCTCTTAACATGTTCACATTAGAGGCCTCTAAGGTGCAATACCTTTCAAATAAATAATGCAAAGAGCAGAGCATAAGGAAACATTCGAGAGGTATTCTGCCGTTAGGGTGGTGGAGTGGCTGAGAAGTTAGACCGGTAATCCAGAGGTATTTTATTTATTTATATAACGCTTTTAAAAGGATTATTATTTTTTATATATTAGCTTTGTGACGGCACATATGTTCTGCGCACGAACCTGGCGAATATGTTAAACCCTATATATTATTGTAAATACTAGATTAAGTGTGTATGTACATTATAAATATAAATATATACTCGGCGGCGGCGCGCCGGCAAAGGGGTTGTTGTTTAAGCGAAAACCGGTTTTTATTTGCATGAAAGAACCGGTTTCGTGTAGTTAAAAACCGGGTTTCAAGTTGTTCTTGTTCTGTGATATTTAATTAGCTCTAAAGTTTTAGTCGGTTTTTATTTGGATTTTAATGAATTTTTATATGAAATAAATAATTACTTGTCTATACATTCTTAATCGAACTGAAACCGTCGTAAATTCATACTACTGACTCAAAATATTGTTAATGACGACGGGTTGGCACAGTTTGTAGTGCACCTACTGAGCCCACGGCCCTGGGTTCGAATCACGGAAATGAACAAATAATTTTGTGATGAACTCGAATATTTGTCCCTTGGTCATGTATTTATATATTATTTATTTATTTACAATCAAAATTTATACAGCATTACAGTTATTACCAATACACTGTACAATTTATAAACATTTAAAAGAATATAAATAAAACTTAAAAGTTAGGAAATCCCGCAATCATCCATCACCTCACAATACCTCAGGAGCATTCGACACACATCCGTCCATCGACTCGCAAACAAATCAATCTCTGGTACAGATGACAGCAGCGCGTTTAAAAGTTTGAGAGCCAAATTATGTATATCGTCGTCTAGTATCCATAGTACAAGCATTGCTTAGTTTGGGACTAGGTCGATTTGTGTAAGATTGTCCCTTATTATTTATTTATTTAAAATATGAGTTTGAAGGAGACGCTTTCTGGAGTCGACCTAAAATACATTTATATAGTTACTAAATGCTTACTATGAAGCGAGAAAAAAAAATGGTTCAGGCGAGGTTAGAACCCGGGTTTCAAATGGCATTTCGGTCAACACGGGCTTACCTGCTAGACCACCGAACCGATGCGACTAGTTCCTTCATTTCTTATATTCCTTAGAGTAACATTGGCTTCACAGAAATTGTGGAAATATATATGTTTGTGTTAAATATTGAGTTAAGAATGTATAGACTTGTGTATAGAAATAAAAATGTAACTACAAAAATACGTTATGTTATAGATGTCATATTTTATATAAAAATACCATGTTTATTATTATTTTACTTTTTAAATCAACTTTTTGAAAGCCAAGAAATAGATTGATTATGAGATCACAATTAGATGCAAGTTTTTGATAAATTTACTTTCATCTAGGTGAATAATCATATAAAGGTAATACAATTTTAATTCACTGACAATATTATTTAATTTTATTTTGGACGAAGATATACGACTATCCCTATTATAAAATTATCGAAAGTCGAAAATAGTTTCGTTCTTTTTTTTTCGCTAAATGTTTTGGCGTTCGAAAGGCAAATTTTATTAATTAATTTATATACAAATGGACTGTTGATAAGACTTGACTAAGATGCCATACTGAGTGCGTCGGCCGCCGCCGCGACCGTGTTCTACAATAGACACAAATACATCTACCAGAGAGTATAGAGTTAGTGACAATGTCTAAGGAATACGGCAACTTGCACAAGAACAAGAATATGGTCTACATAAAAAGTCCCGTGAATTTGAGATATATTAAATTTTAACATTGAAATTGTTTGTTTTCCTGATCGAGTGGTCCCGTTTTATGAAATATAAATTGTGGTATTGAAACCACTAAACACACATTAAAAAATACGCGGCACCAAATTATCCATCACTAACTTTTGGACATTATACTATTCTTAATTGTACAATAACAAAAAAAAAGAAGACGAGTTTTGACTACTGCTTTTTATGACGTCACATGCCTGTATCTTCATAGAAGCTTCTGTAGCATAAACTTATAAAAAGCCACTTCACAATAATATATAAATTTAATTATAAAAAAAAAACAGTCAATAAAAATCTGATTTGACACGAACGAAATGTTAAATAAAAACATAAACCTATTGTTAACGGCCAGCACGACAAAGGAGGTTAGCATGCGGTTGATGAAACAAGTGTGCAGCGTATTATGCTGCACTTCATACTAACAGATCGTTTTTGATATTTCATAAAGAGTAGCTAATTTGAGCTGTCATCAAATACCGTATTGTGACATTTGCGTATAGTTTCGCAGATATGGGAGGTACGCGGATGGGCTATATGTCAAAATGTGCGTCTACCGGAGGGCTTCAAAGTGCAATTTGAATCCCCAAAATCGGTCCGTAACTTTTTGAGATTTTCAAAATTTTGTCTAATTTCAACATTTTTTTCGCTGCCTCGAGAATTTTGCCAATAACTGTTTTTTCAGCTCGCTATTCAATAAACGAATAAAATAATAACCTTGGGATTGAATAAAGTTACAGTTTGAGCCATCGTAGGCGTCAGGTGGACACAAATAGAGATGGTAGCAGATCCCTTACGTGCAAGGTCAGAAAACAGTGAAATATCGTGTGCTTTTTCTAAATTACATTTCCAATGCCTTTCATATATATTTTTTTTATTTAAAATGAATGCTAAACTCGCGCCAATTATCCTAAAGAATAAATCTATGAATCGTGAACTGATTCGAAACATGTCGATTAATATTCGACGTTAGTAAACCCATTTTCTATGTATCTTAATATGTCTGAGACTCGCAGGAATTTTCTACGTAACGCTTAACGACAACTGAAGTGTCGCTGAATCGTCAATTTTGTCTCAGGTATAAATTGTACCATAGATGGCGTTGATGTCATTGACCATTTTGAATACAATTAAAGACCGCGTGGTATTCATGTCATTTAATCACACTTTTCCAGAGGTATTTTTTTAGACAATGTCTTAACTTTATACTCTTTGTCTACACCAATGTAAAGCTCGAAAATATCTACACTGATTTAAACCTAACTGCACAAATAGGCGTGTTCCTTATTTGCAATGAAAGAAATTAAAAAAAATATTTCGTATGTACGGTTTTCCTGCCGTTCTCGCGTACCGGCCGCATTTCTCAAACGATTCTCTTGAAATATTGTGAGCGGCTTCAATAATTATTTAGATTTTTTTGTCACGAATTTATTCAAAATGGTGGAGGTGTGGAGTAATAAATGTCATACAACAGCCATTTTGGAAAATGATCGCGCGGTCTAGAGTTTACAGCTTTGTCACGCTATGACACTGAAAGAAATACTTTAAGATATCTGTTAAATTAATCACTGTATTTACCAGTGATTTTTCCAGTTATTTGTGTTTTTGATTTGCAAGGGTTTAGTCTGGTGTATAATTTTTGAGCGTTCCATCCGTGTATCTAGTTACTAAAACTGCCCGTTAAAGATATGTACACAATTTCACTATTTCGTTATGAGGTGAAAAAAAAACTACTTATCTGTGACGTCATTTGTACAGTCGCCAATAATATCATCTGACAAGAAAATATACTATAAATATACTAAATATACCCTTTTTATTTCTTTTTATTCTGTACAATGCAACGGAATCTTCAAAATTATCTTGCCGAAATCCATTTTTTTGTTATCAGCCTCGAATGAGATTAGAAAATATTTTTGAATATCATTTTCATCCTGATAAATATGTAACTTGTGTATAAACAAACTGTTGCTAAGTAAAATTACTTTCTGTCACAGTAGCATCACCAATTTAACTCCTTTCAGAGACGAGTTTTGGAGATAATTAATTTTATAACCATTACTTTAGTAATGGTTATAAAATTTGCCCTCCATATAAAGGGATAATGATGAAAATGCGATTTCTTTTTCCCGGGGGCTACAGTATGCGGTTCTTCAAGAGGGGAGTAAATAGGTTCTTGAAGGGTCGGCAACGCGCGTGTGATGCTCCTGGCGTCGCAAGCGTCCATGGGCGGCGGTAACTGCTTAACATCAGGCGGGCCGGACGCTTGTTTGCCACCGTCGTAGTATAAAAAAATACCTAGGAACATTTCAGATATTGATGTACTTTCTTGACAGATATTATTATTGGATTCTGTACCATGTATTCAATACTCGTTCAAATGGGGTAGCGAGCCTGAGAGGTTACTCCTAAGTTTGTCGTACCATCCCTCTCGCTCTCGTGTTAAAATGTATTTGAGTGAGCGAGACAGTACGATTTGAATTGAATTTTGAAGTCACCTTTCTGGTCTGGAGGCGGGCGGGCAATACATTTGTTGCGACGAACTTGTTCTCTGAACTTCTTCGATCATGCCGTCTCGCTCGCTCAAGCATTGTACAATATCAGAGCGAACGGGGCGGCATGATGCGAACTCCTAATCTAGGAGTAATTCTGTTAGCGACGCGTCTACTTTCGACAAATGACTGTTATATTATGTGTACGATATATGACGTTGTGATAATCGCAATCTAGGGCTCTCGCTGGTTAGGACGCGTGCCGACACAGAGCACCCTAGAGTGTTTTCGTAAAGCCGGTGGCGCGGAGAGAGGAGCGTACTTCGCAACATCGACATCTTTTTTTTTTTCGATGTATACAAAAATCTAAAGTTATTGCTTTCTCGCATAGTCTTCATCTTTCAAATAAATTTAAAATAAAATAATGATTTCGATGTGCCAGTAAAACAAGAATGGGTCCCCTTAAATCGCCAACTACTATAAAATTCAATCACTTCACGCCAGTGGCGAGGAGGCATCTCCATAAGGCCGACTGTCCGCAGCAGTCGCGAGACGTGCGGTATCGACCAATCACCCGCGTTGAAATCTGTATCTCAGATACGCTTCACTTATGTGATTCGTCTATTAAACCTTATTTTAACAGTCCTTAGTCAAAAGTACATTCAACAAAAAAATAATGAAATTATAAAGTGGCAACACTGTAGTGTCGTCCCGTTTTTCTTAGATTGACAGTATTGTCACTTCTTGATTTCTACTATTTTATGTTATGTCATACTGTAACGCGTCGCATACCAATACAGATATTTTATGTATGGATACAGGAAACTTATATTGAATACTCGACAAGTTGGAAATAAACGTTAAATAGTATTTAAACTATCCCAGTGTTGCTTTAAATTAAATCGTGACATATGTCTTATTGACAGCGCGGTCGAAGAGTTTCCGTGGCAGCTTGACCTAAAATTCCTTAGAATGTCCGGATTTCTGGGTGTTCTCGCCTACAGGCCGCGTTTGTTAAACTATTCTCATAAATAATGACACAAAGGTTAATTAAGAAAGAAAAAAAGTAGCGATCAAATAGCTCAGTTGGAAGAGCTATGCGCCGGAAACGCAGAGGTCGCAGGTTCAAATCCCACTTGGATTGTAGTAGATCGCATTCAATTTTTCTTTCTTAATTTACCTTTGTGTCATTATTTATAAAAATAAAAATGTGGTATTACCACATAAAAATATGAATCGATAAAAAGATTCTATACAAATATTTAAACTATTCTCGTGAAATTTAGTGGCCAGGTTCAATAATTAGAATTTTTCTGTTGAGAAATGCGACCTATAGGCGAAAACAGCCGGACATACGAAATAATTTACTAGAATGCAATCAGTGACATTACAATTTAAGCTCGTCCCTTTTTGAGCTGATAAATAAATACATTTATTTATTTTTAGACCAAGCTGAAACGGGGACGCTTCGCTCGCTCGGCCAATTGAAGTGATATTATGTTAAATATGTAAAATATCGGTATTGGGGGGTCTGTCGTAACCAATAATAACTACCGTTTAAGATAGGTGTAACTTGTTAATAAAATCAAATTTCATTATGGCTACTTGTTTTATTTTACATGTCTACCTTCCTGATTGATCAAATCGGCTATTTTTTATTTTTTTATGAAACGTCAAAACGCTGAACATTATGTTCATAGACGGTCTCACTAATAACTACGCCCGGACGCCTACATACAGTATCATAGCTAATAAAAGAAAAACTCTTCGGACCACAGAGCCGGCTAAAGGATAGCTTGGCTTCAGCAGGGGAATGTAGCAGGCATTATGGGGACTCTGCCGCAGGGCCGATATCTTGGGGTCATTGTTGTTTTTCGCTTGTTTTTCGTTTAATAAAGAGAATCGTAAACTTACATTACCGCCTTGTATGGTTATCGACTTTAGTTTGATTTCTTGGTAATATTGAAACAAGCGAAAATTATTGTTCTTTGTATATTTTTGAAAACAACGCGCAGGCAACTCCTAAGCGTGGCCGCCCAAGATTTTTTAAATCTCCCGCCAAAAAATCAGGTAATATTTCAGTAGACAGACTTATATGCGTTATATTTATGTACACTATATGCCATAGGCTATAAATTCCGGCACCGATATTGATCGGATAATGTGAAAACGCCTTTAGTAACTTTCGTTACTTGGAGCTGGTACCACTGGAAACGTCAATGCGTTCATCGATTGAAGGCATAAGAAACTGATTCCGTAGTCATGAAAAAAAAACAATGCGTTGACAACTTGACATTGACAGACAGTGACACTGACAGTTGAGGCTTAGTCTGTGAGTTGAGGCTACTTAGTTCATTTCATTCTGCATTATTTCATTTCATTTTATTTTACTTATTGATTTTTGCACTTGCAGGGGCTTTGTACCCGGTGTAGTCTACTAATTATTTGATCTATTAGTTAATGAAGCCTGTTGTGTCGAAACAAAAATGCCGAAACACTACCTTTCGACATTTTCCTATTTTTAGACGGTGAATTATAACAAATCGGTAATCTACAACTACAACACTTTTTGCAATAGCCAGTTATCTAAATAACTGTGTTTAGTTATACGAAGCTGAAAGTATGTAGCACAATTCATTCAAGAAATGTTTCTTGGTGTTATGGACTACTTCATTAATTAAACAGGAATAGAACAAAAAAAATACTATAAGATAAAGTGTTATACAGATCTAATTGTATTGAATACCTATCGTGCTATCCAATCATTGGATTCGATTGATAACCAAGCATTGATCACAATTGTATTCTCCATTTGATAATACTATGTCATTTAATTATAACCTATGGAGACATTTAAAATGGCACTAGGCTGATTTGATAATTGCCATTGGCGAATATAAAAAAAATGGACTAGGCTGATTTGCTAAGTGACATTGCCTAATCTTTGAAAAGGAAATGGAGGGAAGCAATAGGAGAATGTTGGATGAAGTGTGGGTGAAGACGGAACCATTATGGGAGGATAGCGGGGGCTGTGTGGTTAATTATACCAGTTATGAAGTGAAACGTGAGACGCCACCATTAGTAGTGTTCCCTGATAAAGGTAAGGAACTTTTAACCCAACAGCTTCATGCAAGAAAGTGAGTTTAGGCCGCTGTCTACTAGCTTGTTATAAATTTTACAAGCTTTCACCTAATTTACAATGTATGTATTTGTATGTAACTATATTACAATGTAACTATGTTTGTTCGGGTGGAATCCTGCAACTCAATTTTGTAGCAGATATCTTCAACCGATTGAGCTGAAGTTTTGCATACCTGTAACTTTGATGACAATACAATAATATGGTACCATAGACCTGGTCTGATTATGGAGCCAGAAGGTAGACCTAGAAACTCTGTAATAAATAAAGCAATCATACTGAGTTTGAGGCCTTTTAAATCATTTCAGTGAGCAATTGATGGATTTTCAATGAAACATACAGGATTTAAAAGTTTGTCAGAAAAATGATTTTTATGACAGAAACTGATAAAAGAATTAATATCTTCTGTTTACTTTGTTGTAATGGTAAATGTAAAAGGTAAGGCTTCTTGCTTTTATGAATGAACAAAAATTCATGAAGTAGGCACCATCCTCGACCTACATCTTCTGTTTGAGTTATATATATAATAGAACCAATTTCTTTCTTTGCAGTTCTTTCGATGAATGACAAATCCAAAGATAATCCAATAAGTCCAAAAGAGAGTAACGTAACTACAGGCATTAACGCCACCCCATACAGCATAGTCTGTCATATAAAGAAAGAGCCTGAAGACAGTGTGAGTGCAAGTGGCTTTAAGACGTACTTGTGCAGCCAAGAAATTAAAAAGGAGGTGGGGCGGATTGATGGCTCTAACCAGGCACACCTAGCTAGCGACTATGTTAAGCCTGCAGTGGGAAAATGTGGTGCAACTGGTTACAGTGGTGCTAAGTAAGAACATAACATAATTATTTTTATTAAAGCAGTAACGTCTGCTAACGTAAGCCAAATGTTTACAATAAAGCAAAAAATTGAAAAATTTAATGGTTCAGGCAGGATTCGAACCTGCGTTTCCAACGGCTTTCCGGGCCAACACGGGCGTCCTACCAACTGGACCACCGAACCAGATGTCAAAGCCATTGAATCTTTCAACCAGTTGCTGCAACATGCCTTAGGGTGGCATCGTAGCGCCATCTACCGGAAAGATTTAGACTTCATAGTCGGCACCTTCGTCTCAAATTTGTTGAGAATCGATAGTAACGATGTGCTACACCCGAATTAATCCTGTCTGAACCATTAAATTTTTAAATTTTTCGCTTCATTGTAAACACATAACATAATAACAAAACAGTACATTAAACAAATGCATGACCATTGCATTAGATAAACTGTGTCGCAGTCAGTTACGCTCTCCATCCTTCCGAAGTATCTATCCCTCTCATAATTCGTATTTTATTCAACTGATCCTATCACCTTGTAGCTGAAATTAGATGTATGTATTTATTGTTTATTATACTTATGTATTATATTTTATATACTATTCATTTTTCTGCCTTTGCAACACTTTTTTTTTGAAGATGCATATGGCTGATTAATTAATTATTATAATAGGATTGTAAGTGCTTATGATAATAAGTGCTTCCCAAAAAACAAATGCCGATCCTGCATCACGTTATTAAGAGGACTTATTCCTTTTAAAATTTATTTTTTTCATATTATGACCAATATATTTATAATTTCGACCAAATTTTTGAAGTGAATAATACTTTTCTCCGAGTTCTAGGTATTTATTTCATGCTTTCATTGCGTGCAGTCGAAAATCAGTTGAAAGAACTAATTTTCCACGTGAATTTTGTCAATTTCGAGTAGTTTTTGAAACAAAAATTATTACTGAAAAATTCAAACTGTAGGTTTCAAATATATATCAATAAATCCCAATAGTCCTGTTCTAGGTAGTAACATCAATAATATGTTAGGAAAAATGTTTGATCATAGAGAAAAATGTCTAAAACAATCAGTATTTTAAAAGAAATAAGGCCTCAAGATTTTTCCTGATATCATGACCTCCATAGAAAAATGACTTTCCGTACAAATCCAGAATTTTATAATAGTGTCTAATGTCTCATTTTGAATGGATTGCTAGTGTTGGCCAGACAGCCCTGAACAGAGAACTGAAGGTGAAGGTAGAAGGATGGGAGAGTGTGAGCGAGGAGGAGCGGGCCAGGCTATACTCCGGCCATCAGGTGAAGATGGAGATAGTTGTGGGTCCAGAGCGCCTGCAGCCGTCTGACGCAGCCTTCGCGCTTCAAGGTGACTTCTTTGGATACAACCTACGACCAGTGCGACCTCTACGGAAACGTAGAGGTCGCAGGTTCAAATCCTGCTTGGATTGTAGTATTCGCATTCAATTTTTTCTGAATTTACCTTTAGATCATTATTTATGAAAATAAAAATGTCGTATTTACACATAAAAAATAGAATCGATAAAAAGATTCCATACAAATATTCTTTAGATACATTTTTTTTCATCACAATTGCAAGTAAATCAATTTACATGCTATAAAACCGGTTGGTAAGTCGTAAGTTACGCCCTAGGACGGTAAGTATTTTTATCACGCTGAAGGTTTACATGCTATGAAACCGGACGGTAAGTCGTCGGCGGAAGTGACTTTGTTTTATACTATTTATTTATTTATTTAATCTTTATTGCACAAAAGAAAACTTATCGTACAAAAGGCGGACTTAATGCCATGAGGCATTCTCTACCAGTCAACCTTCGGGCAAAGCAGATAAATTGTGGGCGGTGCAAGTAACTTAAACAAATTTTAATAAATAATATTTAGATAAATACATATATACATATAATATATACACATATAAATAAATAAATACAGATGAAACATACTAATCAGATAACCTAAGAATTCACAACTCTGCTAGCGTAGAGGTCACGCAAACATTTTTTGAAAGCGCATTTGTTCGGAGCTTGTTTGATCTTGAGGGGAAGGCGGTTCCAGAGACGGGAAACTTGGACGGTGAACGATTTAGACATAAAACCAGTACGGTGACGAGGGATGGAGAGAGACAGATTGCTACTATGTAGTTATATAAGTTGTTATTTACTAATATTAAGTTTTTAGTAAGCAGTATTAAGTTTGGTAAACCAGACTACATAAAATGTTAACCTTTTGCTACACCCTGACCTTGGTCCTTGTACCTAGTTATAAGTACTTGGATGCAATGAATATATTATTATTATTTATCAATTTAAACTTTTGTACTTATGCCTTACAAATAAATAAATGATTGACTGTTATATAAAGAGCATTTCTCAAAAAGTTTGTACACAATTAAGGCAGAAAATTAAAATCCAATGCTATGGCTATGTTCGATAATTAAGATTATGCTTATACTTTTTCAATTATATATATAATCTGATATCAATCTATTGGAAATCACAAAGAAAATTCGTACCGTAACACTACTCAACTATAGTCCAAGCATCCAACTATGGTCCAAAACAGAACTCGTTTATTTTTATCAAAATCCATATTCTGTCGGTGATTTTATAAGATTTTATTTAAGTTTGTTTAATTATGTTGTTCACCTTAGAGTTTATTCGATATAATTGTCATATATTAACGAGTAATTTTCGGATTAAATTTATAGTTGTGTGGACTGGACTATAGTTGGGTAACGGTAACAAAATGGGAAAAGTATATTGGACTTTAATTTTCTGTCTTAATTTGTGTACAAACTTTTTGAGAAATGCTTTAATAATTATTGATTGATTGAATGAACATTTTAGCGACCTCCATGCTAATCTACGTCTCATTACAGGTTCTCCAGAGCTGGCCACGGTGAGAGACCAGGCGGAGCGAGAGAGAACAGCTACCAGCTACGGATCGTCTGACACCCCTCTCGCTCCCACACCAGACACAACTCCAGAACAACAGGACAGCCTTCTAATCGTACACAAACCGAAACGAGACACTTACGCGTGCGAAATATGCAAAAAGGAATTCAGAAAAATGGGAAAACTAACTAGACATAAGAAAACACACATGGGAGAAAAACCATATGCATGTGGAAAGTGTGATAAGAAGTTTACGCGACCACACCATTTGAGGGAACACGATCGAAGTCACACAGGGGAGATGCCGTACTCGTGCGATTTGTGCGGAAAAAAGTTCCCGTTCGCGCGGCAGTTGAAACACCATGGAATAACTCATAGTAACGTGAAGCCGTTTACTTGTGATGTTTGCCAGAAAGGATTCACGCAGTTCGGCCATTTGATGACACATAAGCGACTTCGCACAGGAGAAAAACCGTATACTTGTGAGATATGTAAAAGGGAGTTTGCTCAGTTGGTATACTTGAAGGAACACGTGCGCGTGCACTCCGGTGTTAAGGAATACCGTTGCGATGTATGTAAAAAAGAATTCACAAGAATGGGTGAGCTGAGGAGACATAGGCTTATCCACACGAAGGACAGACCTTATGAATGTGCGACATGTAAAAAGGCGTTCAAGCAATCGAGCCATTTGAAACGGCACCAGCTAGTACATACGAAAGTGAAACAGTTCTCTTGTGATATTTGCTTGAAATGCTTCACTCAGAAAAGCACTTTGGGTAAACATAAGTTGCTACATTGTAGGAAGGACTCGACTGCTGTAGCAGAAAGTGTTGAAAAAGTATCTGACGATAAGAAGTGAGTGGGTAGATAGCTATACTATTTTAATAAAAATAACACTAACAGAATCATTTGTTTTATAGTCTGGCTAAAATATCTTTGCCCCAGCAATTTTAGTTTTTGTCTGTAAATCGATATATCAGACAACAAAGAAGATGGGGCACTAATTAGTCTTGTTACTTGTCTATTATTCTTTATCTTTAAACTAATATTAGATTCTAGTAAATTTAATATAAATAAAAAAACATCTTGGTAAGTTATGCTTTGATCTGATTTGTACTTATATTTTTTTATTTTTATTCTAAATAGCCATGCATTTAACCTTGATTGCACCTGATGTTAAGTGACAATAAGGCCTAAGATGGAGCATACTTGGCTAGAAGATGCCTGTTCACTCTCGACTTGAAGAGATCCAAGTTATATTTATCGGGGAACAGGTGCGCAGGAAGAGAGTTCCATTCCTTAGCTGTCCTCATAAGGAAAGTAGACGCAAAGCGTTTCGTACGTATCAGTGGTATATCGACAACATAGGGTGGAATCCAAGTCCGCGCCGAGTGTTGAATTGTCTGAACGGAGACGGTGGAATTAATTCGAAGTATTTAAAGTATTTAAATACTTCGAATAGAAATTCAAAACAGTAACTTCAGTTTATTGACATTATTGTGGGATTTTAAAATAGAAATTCGAAGGCAAAAAGCAACGCTGTAAGCGCCAAGGGAATTCATTGGCGTTTACAGCGTTTACGCTCTTTGCCGTCGATATGCAAGTAGCAAGATTGTTGGTTACTCTTTGGTTAGTAATGCCATACTCAGTTTTTATGTATTTGACAGTTCATTTGCTTGGAAGAGTTATTGTGATCCGATTCTAGATTAGTTTGTTTTGCTGCAATTTGTGGCCCGGCCATTTGCATCCTGCTCTAGCGTAGTGTCAGAGAAGGACGGCCATATGCCGGCTACGAACTGCAGCTATACTTGGCTGTTTAGCAGCCCCTTTATACAACTACTCTTTGAGCGGGATTTGAACCCGTCTCCACGGGTTTCCGGGCCTTACTGTGAACTACCAATTGTTCTACCAAAGCCAGGGGCAAAGAAGTGAGAGATCACCTGAAATGCGGGCGAAGACAAAGGCCCTAAGAGGCCTTATTTCTTTTATATATTTTTTTCATATTATGACAAATATATTGATAGTTTCAACCAACTTTTTGAAGTGAAATAATACTTTTTCCTAAGTTCTAGATAGTAACATAGCTGTTTTATGCTTTCATTGCGTGCAGTCGAAAATATGTTGAAAAAATATTTTCTTCGTGAATTTTGTCTTTTTCGAGTAGTGTTTAGAGTATTTTCCAATACATACTAATAAATCTCAATATCTGTTCTAGGTAGTAACAAACGATAATATGTTAAGAAACATGTTTGATCATAAAGAAAAAAAATAGCATTTTAAAAGGCATAAGGCCACCTAACTCATCATTTCGGATTCGATGTGTAAGGAAACTTCGACCATAGCTCGCTCCAATGGCCGTTTTAAGAGGCCGAATTGCTCATGATTTTTTTTTTACAATATGACAAATATATTGATAATTTCAACCAACTTTTTGAAGTAAAATAATACTTTTTCCTGATTCTAGATAGTAACATAGGTATTTTATGCTTTCATTGCGTGCAGTCGAAAATAAGTTGAAAAAAAAAACAGTTTTCTGCGTGAATTTTGAGTAGTTTTAGAAACAATAATTATCACTGCACAATTCAAACTGTAGGTTTCACAAACATACTAATAAATTGGAACGGCAATCTTCTAAGTAGTAAAATTGCTAATATGTTAAGAAACAGGTTTGATCATAAAGAAAAATGTCTAAAACTGCGCTATTTGGGACGAGAAGATATTCCGCAGTTTCCCGAACGCTGCCCATCCGAGTTAGATTCGACAAGTGACCTCTTTTTCGAAATTAAAAATAACAACGATACAATACAGTAGTATTTTATTGTACACCAATGTTTATTGGTTGGAAACAAAACATTTTAAGGAAAAAATGTTTATTTTAAAATAAACGTACAAAACAAATACAATTTTTAAATAACGGTAAACAACGGTAGGTCTTATCGCAAAAAAACAACAAATACTGAAGAAATAATACTAAAATAATGGCATGCAATTTTTTTTTTTCTGGGTTTGCTACATTTTACTTCTTAACAGTACAATGATGATGGGTAGGCACATGGAATTTGCATAGAGTATGTATTTACAACAAATACAAAAAAAAAACTGTTTAAAAAACCTATATATTGAATGATACGGAACCCAGTTCCAGTCCCAAGTTCGACGCACATGGGTTTTGGTTACTCGCGCAGATATACCGATATTACCGATTACTTTTCAACCCCCACTCTGATCGCTGCCCTTTGAATCTTTCGTTTGCAATTTGGGTTTTTTCATTTTCTTTGTGTCCTTCGTGTGAGTCTTCTTATGTCTAGTCAGATGTGCTTTCGTCACGAACCTTTTAGGGCACACATTACATTCATGTGGCTTCTCTCCTGTGTGAGACCGCATGTGAGTCGTCAGATCGGTCGACTGCCGAAAATGCTTACCGCACGTATCACAATGGTAAGGTTTTAATCCTGTATGTATTCGCTTGTGAGATTTCAAAGCACTAGATTGCGAAAACCCTCTTAAACAAATGTCACATTGAAAAGGTTTCTCTCCTGTGTGAGTTCGTTGGTGTCCTATTAGAGTACCCACTTGAACGAAGCTTCTGTTGCATATCTGGCAAGAAAATGGCTTTATATTTAAGTGTATACGTTGATGCGCGCTCAAATCGCCTTGCTTTGTAAATTTCTTGTCACAAACATCACAAGAATAAGGTTTCTCTCCTGTATGAACGTATTGTTGGTGCCTCTTCAAGACAGACACTTTCTTGAATTCTCTGTTGCATAATTCACAAGTATACCTTTTCCCCGAATGGTTCAATTTGTGGGAGTGTAGGTGTTTCAACTGCGTGAATTTCTTCGGGCAAACATCGCACGCAAACGGCCGAATTCCCGTGTGGATTAATTGGTGTTTTTGTAAATAGTTTTCCTTTGCAAATGTTTTGTTGCACGTATCGCATCGGTGCGGCTTCGCTGGGTCATATGGTGGCGCGATAGCAGCCCCGAGCGTCGGGGCCTTTGTGTGTTGTTCCGCGTGTGTTGTGGTCTGCTGGCTGCTCGCGTGTGCCAATGGATCTGGAACAAAGAAGTGCTTCGTTTATGGGTCAATCAACTTTTTTCTGACTTTTCTGTTGCTTGTTGCCATGGTGGTCCTGGGTTACTCTTTAAAACTACGATTTTCAGCGGCAATATTCAACAAAAATGTTGTGATTGCAGCAGTTATAAGCCCATTCCTATTTAGAATATCTCTTGAAAATACCAATATTATAAATTATGTATTTATGTATGTAAACACTTTATTTTACACAAAAACAAGAAATACATTTTAAAATAATAAACATGTACAAAGCCGACCTTATCCCTTTAAGGGATCTTCTTCCAGTTATCAACACTTTTCTAAGAAATTTAATCACCATTGTCTCCTGGGTGACGGAACAGAATAACGACAAGGAAATGTTGATTCACCCTTATTCATTTTGGAGGCTTGTTTATTTGTACTCGATACGGTGAAAGAGGACAGGTGTATATTAAAAACCGGCCAAGTGCGGGTCGGACTCGCGCACCGAGGGTTCCGTACAAACACTTATCCCATCTTAACTGGCCAGGTTAAGTTTGCACCTGGTATGTACGGCGCCGAATAGAAATGAGGTGCAAAGTTAATGCAACCGATCACGTTTGTGTATGGGAGCCCCACTTAAATATATGACGGCGCGGTTGGCGCAGTGGTAAAGCCCTACAGAGCCGACGGTCCCGGGTTCGAATCCCGGCCAGGGCAAATATTTGTGTGATGAACTAGAATATTTGTGCCTGGGTGCATGGATGTTATTTTCGTGCGTATGTTATATGTAAGCGTGTGTATTTATCTATATTAGTATGTTTATCGTCGTCTAGTGCCCATAACACAAGCCTACTAGAGCTTACTGTAGGACTGGATTGATTGGGCATTGCATTCGAGCATTACTTAGTTTAGGACTAGGTCGATTTATTTTAATTTTTTAATAGAATCTTTTATGGATTCTGTTTTGATGTGGAAATACCACATTTTCGTTCTCAGTTTGGCCTGTAAGTATGTATGTTTGTCCGCGATAATCCCGCGTTTCGCTCAGCCGATTTTGATGCTGTTTTCAGAATTAGTTACACTTAAGAGAAGGTTTAGATTTTTAACAGACTTCAAAAAAGAGGTTTTCACAGTTTCATCCGTATATATGTACATATATGTTTGTCCGCGATTATAAAGTAGTTCATGAACAACTTTATAATCTTGCATCATGAACAACTTTTTAATTTGCGTTTGATAGTCATCATCTTCCTATGCTAAGCTGATGATGGAATGGAAGGTATAACTCCTTAACGGTTTAGGGGATAATTCAAACGAGATGGATGCAAACGAGAAGTCCCCGATCATCCTGCTGTATGTATTTTAAATATTTTAATTGAATCAGTAAAATGCGTTTTTTTTAACAACAACCAACTCAAAAAATACTGACCCGTTCATGTACAGACGACATTTAAATCAACTTTTGAAGTCGGTGCCAAACCATACGTAAACTTCTCTCGTTAATACCAAATGGTAATCATTAAAGGCTTCATGTGCGACATCTGTTTTAGATAGTAATAATTGAGTGGTTTGGCACCGACTTCAAAAGGTGATTCAAATGTAATCTGTACATGTACACAAAACAAATTGTATTTTATACAGCTTTCTTTTGTGTTTATTTAGGTATAATATGGTATATATATATATAGAAGAAATAGTATATATATATATATATATACTCCCATGCCGGTTTCGGCTACGGTGACTGCTAGGTACCACGCCGGTGATTAGAGGCACTCGTGATTAGCCCTATCGTGTGCCCTCATATGGCTACAGTAGCCAATCTTATGCGTGAACGTGTGCGAGCATTGGCGGCACGTAAGGACACCGTCAACATAATTGTAATTGATGGCCGTCGGTGTTTTAGCCTTAAGAGCATCACGCTTATTATCAAGATCAACTTTCCTTTGCTCTTCAAAGTGATCTACTTTCCCATGTACCAAACGCCTCCACTCTGGACGACGAGTTGCAACTTCCTCCCACTGTAAGGGATCAATATTACATTGCTTCATATGTCTTTTCTGAACATCCTTGAACCGAAGGAACTGGCCGCCCTGCTTCCGCTTACCATCTTGGAGCTCAGAAAAGAAGATGCGTTTTGCTATTTGTTTGTCGTCCATTCGCGAGACATGGACTTTTGCCCGTCGAAGTACAAAAAAACAGCACTGGAACTGTACTGCAACACAGAGTCTAGGCTCCCAGCATGCTGTGCTTGTCCTTTTGTCATTGTTCCATTATTGGATCTTTTTACTTTGTTTCTTTTTCGTATTTTTTTTATGTACATAAAACTATGTTGTGTTATTGTTGGCAATAAATGTATTTTCTTTGTTTCTTTTTCTTTCATAATAAACTCTGAATGTGTAACAGTAAAAATATAATAATTGTCGATTTTATAAACCAATATAATCAATAGAACCCAACTAGTCCAAAAAACATGGAAATAGTCACAATTATTTACGTATTTTATAATAACAGCAGACCTATCTCATGCCGTTGCCCAGCAGGGGGACACCTAACATGCTATAAAAATAAAAAGTTATGACGAAAAAAAAAACAATGCATAGACAAATTACGTCCTTGTATATTCTTCTGATGTGAACAGTGGACTTGACTATAAAATTAAAATTGCAAATTAAATAAGTTTTATCCTGAAATAATTTAGTATTCCCATGGGATTAGCGAGTCACACCACAGGGGGCAGCTAGTATCCTTATTATTATTTTTTGTTATCGAGTCTCGGGCTCATACATCCCGGTATTTTGGAAGTCTTGCATGGGGATATGGATCCAACATGTAGAGGCCCTTTATTTATTTATTTAATGCACAGGCAGCTTACAGTTGATGCGTGCATATCACTATTCACTTTTGTTCTGTGTTTGTAAATGTTTGTCTAGTCTATTTTTGAAAGAGTTCACTGAGGGTGCACTAATCACGGATTCGGGTAAACTGTAACCTTGGAGAAATTTGCTGTGGCTGTAGCCCTGCTGGGACCCGTTCCTGAACATTATCAATAAGATGATACATACATGGACCGGTCCTAGCAGGTGATTGACCTATGGCATTGATATAAAAAAGAAACCAGGCTATTAAAATGGAGTTTGGATGGACTATTTGTTTGGGCTATTGCAGTAGAAAAATGTTACCCGCCGTAACCATCAATGTGACTGTTACCTCTTGCGGGTGGTGACTTGCCCCACACTAGGTAGGCCTTATTATTATTATTTATAATGAGGCAGGCAGGCCTATATCCAGCGATATGTGTCTTGAGATCATTACTTAGTGGTATGCTTGTCTAATTTATTCTTAAAATTATTGATGTTAGGTGCTGAGATTACATCCTCAGGGAGTTTGTTCCATTTTATAGACACAAATAAACAACTGACAACCTCACACAAATCAATCTAGTCCCACAGTAAGCTCTAGTAGGCTGTGTTAGGGCCGCTAGACAAACATATTTCACTCAACTTTGTCATAATCATACTTAAATAGAGATACACATACTTAAATATAAATAACATCCATGACCCAGGCGCAAATATTTCTGTTCATCACACATAATGCCCTTGCCGGGATTCGAACCCAGGACCGCCGGCTCAGTAGGCAGCTTCTTTACCACTGCGCCAATGCATCGTCAAAATCCTCGTCGGCAAATGAAAGCACAAAGCAACTTACCACGAGACTCAAACTCTTCAGGTAACAGCAGGCAGTCCGGCTCTACCAGTACTTCTACCGTGACCTGATCGTCCTGTTCAGGTTCAATCTTCACTACTAGGTCTCGCACGCTGCCGTTGTCATCCTCTTCACAATAGATCTCCTGTTTCACGAACACTGTCTCCTGCGGCATGACGCTGGATCCTGCTATTCCTGCTCCCTCCATGTCTCACAATGGAAGAATCAGGAAGTCAATAACTTATACCGCTCAACGATGTACAGCTTCCAATTATAGTTACTGTTCACAATCACAAGTAAAGGCAAATAGACTGACTATAAAACTCGACTTAGCGTCATAATTAAATGAAACATCTGAGCATGGAAGAAATTAAAATACGAAAATATTATATTCTATTCTTTAAAAAATGGCAACAGGTCACATTAAGTGACCTTAAAATACGAAAATATAATCGAAAACCTAGTCTGCCATCGGTTTAGGTTAGGCAAGGGCGGTGAGCTTGCGGTGAGGTGAGGCCATGACAGATTGACAGATGACACTGTAAAACAAAACATTCAATAAAAAAAAACATTCAATATACTCTATGACACTGTCTGTGTGAATAGTTGAATACACTTCACTTCACTACTGATTGATAGTTAATTTAATGCCGGCTACACACTACTCACAACACTGACATTGGCGAAGGCCCCACCCTAGTGCTACACTACTCGCGAAGTTAGCCAAGGTCGTTTCAACCACAAGCAACTTCAATCCAACTAATCTTTCATTCAATGTACATCTTATGCATTGTATATGTTACGTAAAATTGTAAACCAATCGGCTGTGTTGACTGTAGGGATGTCACGAATATTCGCATTCGCATATGCGAATGATTCGTATCATTTTAAACATTCGCATCAACATTCGCATTCGCATCAAAGGATGCGAATGTTTTGCGAATGCGAATGTATGCAAGTCGTGAGTCACGATTCGAAGTTCGAAATCGCCTTATGGGTGAAAAGGCGGTGAAACTACTATTTCTGAAATATAATTTGCCTCTTTTAAAATTCGATTACTAATTTTATGTACCTACTTGAAATTTGAACAACAATTTGTAATTTTATAATTACTGTTCGGGTTCTCGATTTTACTTTTAATTGAAGATTGTAAAGAAAAAAATTAAAATGATGACTTAAACTGAGTGTTTTAATGAATTTCCTTAAACATTCGCATTCGCATTCGCACATTCGCATCCGAAATATTCGCATTCGCATTCGCGAATGTGAACAAATTGACATTCGTGACATCCCTAGTTGACTGCATACCATGCATACGTTACTTCAACATTATCGTATGGAGTAATTTTTTGGGGTAACTCCACAGACCGTGAATAAGTATTTCAAGCCCAGAAACGATGTTTGAGAGCGGTGTGTGGTCTGCGGTCTACGGAGTCTTGTAAAGCACATTTTATAAATTTAAACATTCTCACCCTGCCTTCTTTGTATATTTATGAGATTGCTTTATTCGTGAAGATTAATCCAGACCAATTTAAAAGTTTTCAAGTCAGAGACTTCAAAATAAGTTGTTTGCTGCGCCATCCAAAACGAGTCTTCTGTCCAAAAGTGTAATTGGAATGGCCTCAAAAGTTTATAATAAAATTCCATGTGCAATAAGACACTTGGGAAATGTCATAGATTTTAAAAAGACGTTAAAAAAATACTTAATCAAAAAATGTTATTATTCTATTAATGAGTATTTCAATGACTATGATGTTTAGATTAATTTAATTAGCTATAAACATGTATATAGCAACTACCTATTTTGTATGCCCTAACCTAGGGTTGAACATAGCTGAACACAGAAACGAAACTTGTTACCTATTATTACCTATTGTTCACAAATAAATAACTTTGACTTTGATCTTATCAGGTTAATTGTGATCTTAGTATCTCCCAGTGAGTTCTGTTTAATGATTTTAATGAGTTTTTTTTTATTTCCTACAAACTGTGTGAAAAATGGGGTGGAAGTTTATACACATAGGCAATCAAATCAACAACTGCTGCTGCTGAACTGATTTAGGTAAATGAAATTTTGATATGAAGATAGATTGAGCAAGGACATACTTTTTATTCCGGAAATCATCTCTAAAGCGGGGGAAAAGGGGGTTGAAATGAAAGACTATATTAGATATCAATAACCGCGGAACCGATTCAGACGAAATTTTGTATAAGGATAATTCGAGTCCATATCAAATAGTTTTATTACGAAAATCATCCCTTGAGGGGACCAAAAATAGTAGAAATTAAAAAGTGGCAATACTGTAGTGTCGTCCCTTTTTTCTTAGATTGATTA
Source organism: Apotomis turbidana (assembly GCA_905147355.2). NCBI lineage: Eukaryota > Metazoa > Arthropoda > Insecta > Lepidoptera > Tortricidae > Apotomis > Apotomis turbidana. The sequence goes on from LR990305.1 coordinate 1,702,352, forward strand.
GAAAGGGACGACACTACAGTATTTCCACTTTTTAATTTCTAGTCTTTTGTGTCGTACTTTACAGTCCGACCAAAAATAGTAGAAATTAACCCTTTGACCGCCAAAGACGGCAAATCACGTCATCGGGAATTCGTGCCACTGACGCCAACGACGCCTATTGACGTCAAAAATTTCAGTGGTCAAAAACATGCTAATTCAAACCACTATCTGTGTTTTTCAACCTCTGTTGATTTTGGAGCACTTTTTTTTTTGCTTTGGCGTCAGTGGCACGGTGAATTGCTTTGCCGCTCGGCGCTCAAAGGGTTAAAAAGTGGCAATACTGTAGTGTCGTCCCCGTTTTCCATGGACCTAGTAAATACTATAGTATACCTGGACTGCTCATTGCTTCGTTCGAACGATCCAAGTAAGAAAGCCGCCAAGGGGGCAGTTTGTCCCACTCTGCTGGCGTAACCAAATATTTAGCAATAAAGAGGGACTCATCCTTATTCCATTTTATTACAAGTTTGGCTCGGTTTGTAGACACCTGCCTACTGAGCCGGCGGTCCCGGGTTCGAATCCCGGCCGGGGCAAATATTTGTATGATGAACTCGAATATTTGTGCTTGGGTCATGGTTGTTCTATGTATTTAAGTATATATTTATCTACTAGCTGTGCCACGCGGTGTTACCCGCTCATCCCACTGGAACACAAAATGTATTCGGGATGAAAAGTATCCTATGTCCTTTCCCGGGTCTCAAACTATCTCCATACCAAATTTCATCTAAGTCGGTTGAGCGGTTTAAGCGTGAAGAGGTAACAGACAGACAGACAGACAGACAGACACACTTTCGCATTTATAATATTAGTATGGAGTGTGGAAGTATGGATAGTATGGCTATAAGTACGTATATCGTCGTCTAGTATAACACAAGCCTTCTTGAGCTTAATTTGGGACTAGATTGATTTGTGTGAGGTTGTCCGATATTTATAAAAAAAAATTAAAGTCTAATAATGTATATTGGCTGGCACTGTAGCTAGAATTTATTTTATATATTACCTATGGAAATTCATAAATAAATATAGTGAATGTTAGCTACTATGCCAGCAATAACACACTTTTGGCTCCTGTTATTTTAACAGAACGCAGCAATCCCGTAACTGTTAATTTGATTTGATAAATGACAAACTTCGTTAAGTCATACTTAAAAATTCTCGAGAAAGCGTTCTATACACGTATGAATGACTTCCTAACAAAGTATGATATACTCTGCCCAGAGAAATATGGTTTTCGTGGAAATAAGTCAACGACTCAGGCCTGCTTTGAACTTATCAAGTACGTCACAGAGAGTATAAACAATAACATCCCGGTCGCATCGGTATTCCTCGACAAGTCTAAGGCTTTCGACTGCGTTAATCATTATAAGCTTCTTTGCAAACTTGAGTGCTACGGTGTCAGAGGGAGAGCGTATGACTGGATAAAGAGTTATTTACAGGACAGGGCTCAATGTACAGAAATTAGTAGACTCACAAAAATAAACAGCAATATCCTGAAGCAAACATATAGGTCGGAATACAAATCGAATTGCACTGGTATTCCGCAAGGGAGCATCCTAGGTCCGCTTCTCTTCCTTCTCTACATAAATGATTTACCTAAAGCAACTGTCCAAAAGAGTATTTTATTTGCAGATGACACGACCCTGGTAATAAAGTGTTTCAATAGGATAACTTTTGAGCAAGATGTAGAAAAATCTCTAGCTGACATAATTAATTGGTTAAATAAGAATGACTTGAGTATTAATATTAGTAAAACAAAGTATATACAATTTATTTCATATAACTCGAACGGATTGCCAATAGCAGTCAAACACAATAATGAAATTGTGGACGAGGTAGCATCTCTCAAATTCCTTGGTGTCACAATTGCATTGCAACATTTGAACTGGAAGGAGCACATAGACCAGGTTTGCAATAAACTCAACCGGTTCGTGTTTGCTCTTCGTAGGCTGAGAAACACTGTATCAGTAGAAGCCGCCATTACAGCCTACCACGGTTACGTGTCATCCGTCCTCTGCTACGGGTTAATACTGTGGGGTAACTCTGTGGATGTGGATAGAGTCTTTAAAATTCAAAAAAAATGTGTCAGGGCCGTCTGCAATGCTCGGATTGATGATAGCTGTATACCCTTATTTAAAAAATTAAATATACTGCCACTGCCCTGCTTATATGTTAGAGATGTGTGTGTGTTTGTCTGTAACAACCGGTCACACTTCAAAACACGTGGTGAAATAAGGGACAGGCAAACCAGACCGAAAGTCATGTGTCAGTTGTATAAATCTCCGGCTCGCAAGGCGATATACAGCAAAAACGTGTTCAACATGTGTATAAAACTGTTTAACAACTTACCTGACGAAATAAAGCTGCTACGGGGTAACAGTTTTAAACACAAGTTGTCCACCTGGCTGCTGGACAAGTGCTTTTATAGCGTAAAATACTATTTAAACCCGCCTTCTGTAAGTTAATCTTTTATTATATTTAAGTCTGACATGCCTGTTATTTTATTGTTAATTTATTTATTTTCTATTTTTGAATTGTCTGTTTGTTTATACTTATTTATACTTTTTGACATGGTGCTATGAAACAGAATTTAAAAGTAAGAATAATAGAAATTTAATTTGTTATAAGAATTTATTTTATTTTAATTATGATTTGATGTATCGTGCGTGCACTTAAAATGTTTGCATGCCTGCACGCAGGCTGAATACATGGAACAATTTAGAATATAAGACCTCATTTGTACACCTACCTGTATTCTAGCAAATAAACGATTTGATTGATTGATTCATTGAAACAAAACAAACAAAAAACATATTCTGATGAACATATTCTGATGTACGTGGACATGAACACATTTATGAGGATATAAAAAAAGTGGTTATTTGTAGGGTACCATAAATTAATTAGGGAGGTAAAACTGTAAGTATACCGTTATTTTATAAACTACCTGTATAACTCTGTTTTACCAATGCAAGAGTACGCAATACTTTTTATTACTGTACTAACGGTTATTAAGTATATGGCGAAATAAAAAGCAAAAAAACCGACTTAAAAAAAAAAACTAAAAAGCTAAAAATAACCCATTTAAGGTCAGATTAGGTTTGAATCACGTTTTGAAGACGATGCCAAACCACTCATTTATTATATTTTTATATTATATAAGTATATTTTTTTGTTTTTAGTGATTCATATAAAATACTTATGGCGGGGTGATCTAGGAGGTCTTAAAGGCATACATCTCGTTTGAGTTATCTCCTAACTTCGGTTCTACGATTGCTACTACTACTACGATTACTTAGGCGGGTAGCAATGTTCTAGGTGGGCTCGCCCTGCGGGCCCTTGGGCTCGCGCGCTACGCCGTCTCTGGGACGCTCCGCACCTTTGGTGCTACACGGAGCTCAGCCTGCGGCCTCGTGGGGGGACGTTCGCCCTTAAGCCTGCGGCCCTCGGTCGAACTAAAATATTTAAGTTTGTTGTCCGATATTTTCTGAATTTGACCGAATTTTTTAAATTCGATTTCAGATTCCGACTCGGGGGCTTCAAAAACCGCCTGATACCGAATTTGAGCCCCCTCGGATTAATTTCAAATTTTCTCTATACAAATCTTGTTTTTCCGATATTTTCCGAATTTTCGGACACCGATTCCAGATTCATATTTGTGAGCCCCAAATGCCCTCCGATACCGAGTTTCAGCCCCCTAGCACCAACTTGAAATTTAGAAAAAAAAGTCGCCATTTCGATTTTCTTTTTCACGTACTGGGGTGGAGGCCCCCTATGACATTTGGTCGAGCACCTCCCACCTGAGCCAACCGTTTACGAGATACGGGCCTCTTAAAAAAATCCCCATATTTTATTTTTATGCTAGAAAAAAAAAGTTTTTTGGAATCAGGGGGCCCAAAGCCCCCTACATACCAAATTTCAGCTCGCTACGACCATTTTGACATTTTGAAGCCTATTTACCACCCTTAGATAGCGAAAGATTATCGTAGTATATTAAAAACGACATTACTGCAATGCTCAGATTGTTTTTAGTACGAATAATATTTCTCGAAGTAAAACATAGATCGGAATTATCCGGTAATTTGTAAATTCATTGTCACTCTATTAGTACTTTATCAAAGTTTGACATGCTTTCATATTAATATACGATACCATATATTACCTGAAAAAATATACTACAGCCACCAAAAGATTTCCTTTTGCAACCTTGAATTCCAGTTACCATGATGCAATTATAAGTATGTAATTTTTTTAATAATCAGAAAGATACCATCAAGGATCTTATATTTAAGACAACAGGAGTGCGAACTCAGAATAAGTGTTCACACAAAATTAAATCTTAGTATAGATACATAAAGTATATTTTACGGGTGAAGGGGTCACGGGAAGACAGAGACAGCTCGCAGATGGGTAGTGTGTCCCTTTCTAATATTGCCAGTCATAAAAAATAGTAATAATTAGTAGTTTTCAAATAAAATGGTAGTTATTAGTAGTATATAATTTTCTTTAAATTAACACTATTCACTTCAAATAATTAAATATTTTATTCGCTAAACTTTCTTACGCGTCACCAAAGAAACTAACGGAAAAAATTATGAAAGTTATACAATCCGTTAGTATATAAAAATAATTTTATGTTAGGGCAGGATAAAACCTTTAAATTTGAAATCTTATTAATATAATTGAAAACTGTCAGCATTTTTAACAGTGCTTAATGGTATCTTTTCTGATTATTTAAAAAATTACATACTTATAATTGCATCATGGTAACTGGAATTAAAGGTTGCAAAAGGAAATCTTTTGGTGGCTATAGTATATTTTGTCAGGTAATATATGGTATCATATATTAATATGAAAGCATGTCAAACTTTGATAAAGTACTAAAAGAGTGACAATGAATTTACAAAATTACCGGATAATTCCGATCTATGTTTTACTTCGAAAATATTATTCGTACTAAAAACAATCTGAGCATTGCACTATTGCAGTAATGTCGTTTTAACTATACTACGATAATCCTTCGCTATCTAAGGGTGGTTAATAGGCGTTGAAATTTCAAAATGGTCGTAGCGAGCTGAAATTTGGTATGTAGGGGGCTTTCGGCCCCCTGATTTCAAAAAAGTTTTTTTTTTCTATCATAAAAAAAATGTATGGTAATTTTTTTAAGAGACCCGTATCTCGTAAACGGTTGGCTCAGGTGGGAGGTGCTCGACCAAATGTCATAGGGGGCCTCCACCCGAGTACAGTCGTGAAAAAAAAAATCGAAATGGCGACTTTTTTTTCTAAATTTCAAGTTGGTGCTAGGGGGCTGACACTCGATATCGGGGGGCATTTGGGGCTCACAAATATGAATCTGGAATCGGTGTCCGAAAATTCGGTCAAATTCGGAGAATATCGGAAAAACAAGATTTGTCTGGAGAAAATTTCATATTGGTCCGAGGGGGCTGAAATTCGGTATCAGGCAGTTTTTGGGGCCCCCGAGTCGGAATCTGAAATCGAATTTAAAAAATTCGGTCAAATTCAGAAAATATCGGACAACAAACTTTAATATTTTAGTTCGACCGAGGGCCGCAGGCTTAAGGGCGAACGTCCCCCCACGAGGCCGCAGGCCGAGCTCCATGTAGCACCAAAGGTGCGGAGCGTCCCAGAGACGGCGTAGCGCGCGAGCCCAAGGGCCCGCAGGGCGAGCCCACCTAGAACATTGCTACCCGCCTAAGTAATCGTAGTAGTAGTAGCAATCGTAGATGTAGAACCGAAGTTAGGAGATAACTCAAACGAGATGTATGCCTTTAAGACCTCCCAGATCACCCCGCCATAAGTATTTTATATGAATCACTAAAAACAAAAAAATATACTTAAATAATATAAAATATAATAAATGAGTGGTTTGGCATCGTCTTCAAAACGTGATTCAAACGTAATCTGTACTTAATGGGTTATTTTTAGCTTTTTAGTTTTTTTTTAAGTCGGTTTTTTTTTTGCTTTTTATTTCGCCATATACTTAGTAACCGTTAGTACAGTAATAAAAAGTATTGCGTAGTCTTGCATTGGTAAAACAGAGTTATACAGGTAGATAAAATAACGGTATACTTACAGTTTTACCTCCCTAATTAATTTATGGTACCCTACAAATAACCACTTTTTTATATCCTCATAAATGAGTTCATGGCCACGTACATCAGAATATGTTTTTTGTTTGTTTTGTTTTTAAGTATGACTTAACGGAGTTTGTCATTTATCAAATCAAATTAACAGTTACGGGATTGCTGCGTTTTGTTAAAATAACAGGAGCCAAAAGTGTGTTATTGCTGGCATAGTAGCTAACATTCACTATATTTATTTATGAGTTTCCATAGGTATATATAAAATAAATTCTAGCTACAGTGCCAGCCAATATACATTTTTAGACTTTAATTTTTTTAATTTTTTTTTAAATATCGGACAACCTCACACAAATCAATCTAGTCCCAAATTAAGCTCAAGAAGGCTTGTGTTATACTAGACGACGATATACGTACTTATATAGATAAATATATACTTAAATACATAGAACAACCATCACCCAAGCACAAATATTCGAGTTCATCATACAAATATTTTCCCCGGCCGGGAGTCGCACCCGGGACCGCCGGCTCAGTAGGCAGGTGTCTACAAACCGAGCCAAACTTGTAATAAAATGGAGTAAGGATGAGTCCCTCTTTATTGCTAAATATTTGGTTACCCCAGCAGAGTGGGATAAACTGCCCCCTTGGCGGCTTTCTTACTTGGCTCGTTCGAACGAAGCAATGAGCAGTCCAGGTATACTATAGTATTTACTAGGTCCATGGATACCATTAAGCACTGTCAAAAATGCTGACAGTTTTCAATTATATTAATAAGATTTCAAATTTAAAGGTTTTATCCTGCCCTAACATAAAATTATTTTTATATACTAACGGATTGTATAACGTTCATAATTTTTTCCGTTAGTTTCTTTGGTGACGCGTAAGAAAGTTTAGCGAATAAAATATTTAATTATTTGAAGTGAATAGTGTTAATTTAAAGAAAAATGTAAACTACTAATTATTATAATTTTTTGTGACTGGCAATATTAGAAAGGGACACACTACCTATGAGCGAGCTGTCTCTGTCTGACCGTGACCCCTTCACCTGTAAAATATACTTTATGTATTTATACTAAGATTTAATTTTGTGTGAACACTTATTCTGAGTTCGCACTCCTGTTGTCTTACTATAAGCTCCTTGCCGTTTTCTTAGATTGATTAGAAAGGGGCGCTACGGTATTGCCACTTTTTAATTTTTACTCTTTTTGGTCGGACTGTAGCTCGGCACTAAAAATATTAAAATAAAAACGACGAACAGTTGAAATAATTCAAATTCAAATTCAAACTCTTTATTTCGGACTTGAATCCATATATTTGTTAGTAACAATTTCTTATACCTATTGTTAGTAAGCAAAATGTATAAACATGTCAACAATTTTCTTTTAAATAACATTATAGTGACCTGGAAACAACACGCACACACGCGTGCAGCTCCAGCCATCTATGAGTCAGCGGGTCGTCCCACCTCTCAGCCAACGCTATCAGGATCCTGTTGGGGCTACTTTGTAGGCGTCTGAAGATAGATGCACAGCGCTTTCTTATAATAGCCGCAAAGCCATCAATACCCGCTTCGGCAAACATTCCAGAAGCACTGCATCGTCTTGGTAGCCCCATCAGTATCCTGAAAGCGTTATTATATTGAACACGTAAATCGCTATATGCCCGCTGCGTGTAGTTTACCCACAGGCTGCAGGTATAAAAAGACTGACAGTAGGCCTTAAACAACGTCTCTTTGACTTTACCGGTGCACCGTGCAAACCTGCGGGCAATCATATTGCATCGTACAGCCAGCGACCTACGTTCCCTTTCAATATCTGCATTGTCTTTCAAGTCTTCCGTCACCCAGTGCCCTAGATATTTGAATTTGTTAACCCTAGACAAAGGAGAACCATAGAGGGTGACTTCGGGTGTTTTTATAGGAGTATTATTGGACTTAGACTTAAAAGACATTAGCACCGTTTTTTTTACATTGTACCTGAGACCTTGAGCATCAGCATACATCTCACATGTGTGTAACAACTTACACAAGCCTCCAATCGAAGGGCTCAGGAGCACCATATCGTCAGCGTAACTGATATTGTTAACGCAAACTCCGCCAATATGACAGCCGACTCTGGCGCTGCTGAGCTCTCCGATCAGACTATTTATGTATAGGTTGAAAAGCTTGGGTGAGGTTAGACCACCCTGTCTCACCCCGCACTCCAACCTATACTCCTCCGAGACTGCTCCCCTCCACCTGACCTGGTTAATTTGATTTTTGTACCAGTAACATAAAAAAGAGACAATCTCAGGTGGTAGTGTGGTCTCTTTTCTTAGCTTGTCCCACAGAATGTCGTACGATATAAGATCAAATGCCTTGGACAAGTCCAGGAAGCAACCAAAAACAGGAGAACCTCTGGATGTGTAGTACTGGACAGACCGCTTGAGGCAAAGAATAGCCGTTTCGGTCGAAAGTCCTCGACGAAATCCAAACTGGGAGTCATTAAGGGAGATGTGCTTATCCATTTGCCCCTCAAGCAGCCCGTCCAGCACTTAAGATATAACGGGAGCAAGCGATATTGGTCTATAATTAGACACATCGGAAGGGTCACCAGTCTTATCCTTTACTATAGGTACCACCACAGTTCTAATTAGATTGGTCGATAGATATGTATGGCCTAAACAAAGTGAGAAGAATGTAGCGAGCACCCTTGGCAAGTGAGCCCCTGCATACTTCAGGTGTTCGATGCTGAGACCGTCATGCCCCGGAGATTTACCTCTTACCATGCCCTTTATGACATTAGACACCTCATTTGCCACAAAAGAAACGCTACGCTCCGGGGAGACAGGGTCAGCACCAGCATGTCGATAAACGGAGCTCATAGGTGACTCCACCCTGAAGTGTTGCTGGAATAGGTTTGCGATATCGCTGGGCTCATGCACCCCCGCCACGCTCACGGGGAGGCCAGGCTTGTGGCCCAGTTTTGCCGTGTTTTTCCAAAATTTTCCAAACTGTTTGTTCGAATGGTGTTGGGCAATTATATCCATTTTAATTTGCTCTTCGTTGTCTTGACACCATTTTAATTTAGCTTTAAATCTACTTTTGGAGATACACATCTCGTCGTAGGTCACTCCCGACTTCGGTTTACCATGAAGTAGCCACATTTGATAGCAGAGCCGAGCCTCACCGTGAGCAGCACGGACGTGTTTGTTCCATCCCGTTATGTGCCTATGCCTACTCTTTCCCTGTCCGCCAGAAACATATGTCAGGACAGAGCCCTCAGTAAGTATGGATACAATGTCGTTGTACATTTTATCTAATGACAATCTGTGGTTGTCATCATTACACATTTTATCACCACATTGTATAAATTGAGGATCATACAAAAGTGTTTTTAGCTTAGAATTACAAAAGTCGTGATACTTATCTATCTGCTTGGAATCCCGCTCCCCCCATCTTACTTTGTCGCACTTAGGATTTACCGGCAATATTTTAGGTTGTATTACGCCTATATAGCATTCAAGCAAAACGGGGAGATGGTCAGACCAATAAGTATCATGTAACACAGATACACTGATAACAGACTGCTTGGCTGCATTTGTTAGTACACAGTGGTCCAACCAGCGACGGCAACCGTGTGACTCACTTACATAAGTAAAAGTGTCCTTAGGCATAGCGACCATATCTAAGCATATCCATGACTGTTCCGCGCAAAAACTAAGAAGTTCAGTTGAGAATAACTCACCTGGGTGCGCATTAAAGTCGCCCAGCATGTACACATTTTCGATATTTTCGCTATCCACTATAGCACTCAGTTCGCTAAGGCACTCAGTAAACTCAGTTAGATTTTCACTACAGTTCGTGGGCATGTAAACCGAGACCAAAAGAAACGACCTATTTTGCGTCACTACCTTAATTGCACATAGACGGGCACTAGTACGCTGTATCACAGACACAATAGGAAACTTCCCGGATCTCCAAAGGACCCCCAAACCCCCAAAAGGACGCCCCCGCAAAACACCCTCGGACGTGTCCACTGCCGATTTACCCGTATACGAGAATTCCTTGTCAATAGTTCCCAGGAATGGCAGATCATGAGAAAGAAGCCAGGTTTCTTGGAGCAGGACAATATCAGCTGATTTACACAGTTTCCTTACGCAATCGACAGACCGCTTTACACTTCTACAATTAAAAGTAATAATTTTTGTTGTCATACTCATAATTACGGATAATTTCGAGCCCGGGCATTTTCCTCCTTTGGATAATATCCTCTTCCATTATTGTAACTATAATAATATCTCCTAAATCGGACTCCTTGCGGCCAAAGCTCATCGCTGAGAAAAATGGGCAACTTACTCTGCGGTATTAACATTTTATAGGCGTCGTAATCTTTGTTATCCTTCATGGTAATTTTTTCAAGCTCAATATTAACCTGCGTTTTACTCAATATAAATTCCTTTATGTCTGCAGGTACAGGGTTCTTGTCAACTTTATATATGTAAAAGGGCACTTTAATCTCGGCGGCTTTGAAAGTCCCGTGCCCCTCGGGTTCCGCCTTACCAGTTTTACCTATATATTTGTTCCTGTACCTCCTTTTCTGGACGTCAACCCAGCCAGGGCTAGGAGGCTTCGTTCTAGTTTCATTGTCTAATTTTTTCATAACAATCTCCGCTACACTCAACCTAGATATCTGGCGCGCAGTAGCATCTGTCAGAAACAATTGCACCGGCGTTATCTATAACGGGCCTATCCTTTGAAATCGGTGACGGCGACCTTCGCACCTGTGCGCTGTATTTTGCGCATGGGTAAGACTGAGAATCATTAACTGTGCGTTCACCGCTTGCGCGTAAAGGAGACGGATGCAATTCTGATTGTTCCTCTCCACTGACTTCGCGCGGCTTCTCCAATACAGAACGCTGTGAGGGCGGGATGCACATATCGCCCGCCGTGCATGCGGGGGACTGAGATGGGTGACTAACGGTCCTGTTATCAGCTGTTTCAAAGGTCACCGGCATTTCTAGAAAATGTGATAAACCCATAGGACCACTATTGCAGTTATCCAAACTATTTAACAAGTTATAAGCACCGCGCTTCCGATTTACGTTGCAGTCAAAGTTGTTAATCAACGACACTTGTTTTAAATTTTGAAGCTCCGTTTTTAACGTATTTAGATCGTCAACTGTCACAAAGTTTTGTTTGAGATGCTTAATTTCTTCTTGCATTCTGAGCATGTCCTTCAAGATCTTGGTAACATCTAGGCTATCGAAAGTAATCGGTGGTAATTTATGTAACTCCTTAGCCACAAAAATTGGCATCTCATCTTGTTTCTTCACCCTAATGACTGCAATGATGTCTCTCAGATCCTTCTGTATTTTATCCTCTTTTTTGCCTCTTCGATTTATCATACGATCTTCCGTTGTAATCGATTCGAATAACAAACTTTTTGCCTTTTCAACTTCTGGCAAAGAAAAAGCAGTAGCACATACGAACCAAACTATCCTCGTCCATAATGCTAATCTTATTTTGCACATAGGCCAGTACTTCACACACGACAATGTTACAACTTTTACATTTTACAGTCGCTGAGGACACAGCCACATTATTCACAGACATTTCGTTAGAAATGCGTCACTGATCAATATAACTCATAGCACACGTCTGCACGGTAGCTGACAGCGCGCGAGATTTTATTCATTAATTTCTTTTTGTCAGACGGGCTACTCCGAAGATCGACAACATTAAAAGTTTGTACCGTGTGTACCTCTCGATCTCGAGTCAAACAATATTTAAATGAGCGAGACGGCGCGCTACGGAGATCGAATTTCGTACAGTAAACGGCGATAAAGAATGCACATCGATCTTTGGAAAGAGGCAATCGGCTAATTTCGACTCCGTATAGCGATATCTGTGTCGCACACACCATGACGTTTGTTTTGTCAGTCGTGGTTCAAATGCGAGAGAGTGCAGTCGCATATCCAAGTCAATATATATATAGAGTTGCTAAAACTTTTACAAAATTAAATTTGTACTATGGCATCTATAGGAAAAAAAGGTAAGCCGTTACTTTGCCAGTCACGCGAAATTATCTACAATGTTTATAAATATTTTGTAACTGAAGCCGGCCAATTTAAAAAAACCGGCCAAGTGCGAGTCGGACTCGCGCACCGAGGGTTCCGTACAAACACTTTCCATCCCTAAGTGGTTAAGTTAAGTTTGCACCTGGTATGTATAGCGCCCCATATAAATTAGGTGCAAAGTTAGGTATTAAAAAAAAAAAAAATGGTTTTCGTAATTATTCCTTTATCTATGCTATAAGACGTTGCTTCGTACCAAATTTCAAGATTCTGAGTTCACGGGAAGCACCCTGTAGGTTTTGATTCCCTTGCAAGTGTCGAAAAATCATACGTCCACGCGTTCCTGAGAAAAAGGGTCTTGACAGACGGACGGACAGACGGACAACAAAGTGATCCTATAAGGGTTCCGTTTTTTCCTTTTGAGGTACGGAACCCTAAAAAACATGAGGATGTTGATGCAAGTAATTATTTTAAGAAGGTTCAACAGAGAGTTGCAGATGCCACTGGAATTTCAAGAAGAACTTTGAACATATATGTATGTATATTATTTTTCCCCAACAAGATCATAGCAATAATTAAATATAATTAAATCGAGTTTTACAGCTCTATATATTCCACGTGAAATCAAAACAAAACAACAATAAAGTACTTAGTTCTAAATTCAAATTCTGATGAACGATTAATCTAATAATTGATGTACATGGAAATTAGCATTCGTTTGTATTCGGAAATGCGATGATTGCCGATGTGCATTCTTTATCGCCGTTTACTGTATATGGGAGTAACTCCATCGTCTTAATAAAAAAAAAAACAAAAAAAAACAAGCATATTGTTATAAAATATAAGCACTTCATAAAAACCTTATCGTTATATTTGTGACAAAAATATTTCAATGTTAGTAGTATAGTAATTCTTAATTTATATTAGTATGGCACGTACAGTGTGGTTATATTTTTAACAAACATTTGACAGTTCTCCGTTGATGTTTTTAGTGATGTAGCAAAGGCATGTTGTTTGCCAAATCTAATGATTATGAATGGTTGATCGAATCGATATTATCGACGAACTTTTTTCCGAACCTGCATATATATTTTTTTATTTTGTGTAAATCGATATATTTTTGAGCTACGAGACTCACTGGAGTTTTTTATGTAAAATAGTAATATGTTTTATTGCTTTTTATTCAGGTTATCAATTTATCGATTTAATCGATTTCTACCAATTTACAGAAATAGTACATGAATCGAAATGCAAGATTGTGACCAAATCTTGCATTTCGATTCATGTAAGTACAAACCTTTAAAAAAATAAAGGACGTAGTACGTAACTGTTTATGTAATGATTTGTTATCGTTAAATACGATACCGTGATAATATGAAAAAATATAATATGAACTCATTGTATGAAATAGAAAGTAAAAAACTAGAAATACCACTATGACATTGCTTGTTTTTTTATGAAATTCAATAAGTCGTGCAGATTTACGTTCTATGGGTCCTGTGATGTGTCAAATGTGTGTATAAAAAATAATCATACTATAGTAAACAAATTAGTATAGTCTGTCCGATCTCTAAGATCAAATGAAGTCACTTTGGCACAAGGTACAAACAACCGTATACAAGTAAATTTAAGGTCATTTTTCACTTTTGCCAGTTTGACATAATTTTGATCTTAGAATTCCGGATAAACTATAACTAGTTCTAATCTTGATCAGAAGGGCTACTCTGATGATCGAAATGCGACCGTCGTATAGTGCCGTCCCGTTCACTCAAATATACTTTGACAGGAGATCGAGAGGGACGGCACTATTCAACGGTCGAATTTCGAACATTCATGACCAGTTTGCAAGTACATACAGCAAGGATTATCTTAAAAATATATATAATTCAATGGTCTTCCACGGCCTTTTGCGCAGAAACATAAAAAGATATAACAGTAAGACTAAAACAGCATTAAAAGTAAAAACAGTAAAAATAACAATGAACAAAAAAGCAACATGAATATTACAAAATAGAAATTAACAACTCCGTATATCATCATGTGTACGTGTACCTAGGCATAGTCTGGCTAAAATATCTTTGCCCAAGCAAATTTTAGTTTTTAGGGTTCCGTAGCCAAATGGAAAAAAACGGAACCCTTATAGATTCGTCATGTCTGTCTGTCCGTCCGTATGTCACAGCCATTTTTTTCCGAAACTATAAGAGCTATACTGTTGAAACTTGGTAGGTAGATGTATTCTGTGAACCGCATTAAGATTTTGATGCAAAAAAAAAAAAAAAAATAATAAATATTGGGGGCTCCCCATACTTAGAACTGAAACTCAAAAATATTTTTTTATCAAACACATACGTGTGGGGTATCTATGGATAGGCCTTCAAAAATGATATCGAGGTTTCTAAAAAATTTTTTTTTAAACCGAATAGTTTGCGTGACAGACGCTTCCAAAGTGGAAAAAAGTTGGTCCCCCCCCTCTAACTTCTAAAATAAGAAAATGAAAAATCTAAAAAAAACATGATGTACATTACTATAAAAACTACCAACGAAAATTGTTTTGAACGAGATCTAGTAAGTAGTTTTTTTTTAATACCTATTAATACCTAACTTTGCACCTAATTTATATGGGGCGCTATACATACCAGGTGCAAACTTAACTTAACCACTTAGGGATGGAAAGTGTTTGTACGGAACCCTCGGTGCGCGAGTCCGACTCGCACTTGGCCGGTTTTTGTTTATCTGTAAATCAGTTGACAATGACAACATTAGATAGGGTACTAATTAGTCTTGATACTTGTGTTGTGTATTATTCTTAATCTTTAAACTAGTATTAGGTTCTAGCAAATTTAATATAAATAAAAAAAAACATCTTGGTAAGCTATGCTTTGATCAGTATTGTGCTTATACAAATATTTACAAAAAAAATATTAAAGATATTTATAAAAACATGCAAGAACTAAGATATCTGGGTTACTCTTTGGTTAATAACCCCATACTTGGTTTTTGTGTTTGGCAGTTCATTTGCTTGGAAAAAAAATAAAAAAATTAAAATTTAAACTGTTTATTTCAGGAAAAATATAAGTACTAATTACATATTTGCTTAGCTAATCTTATTATTTAAAGATTGTATGCTAAGTACAGGGAAGAGTTATTGTGGTCCGACTCTAGTACTTAAGTAGTGAAGGATTTTCCTGCAAATTACGCTAACAATGTTACCAATAAACCAATGTGTTTTGGTAATGTAAATTTAAACATTTGATGCAGCATTGATTAGATTAGTAGGTGTCACGTTTCGTTTCTCTGACGCTGGCTATACTTTTAAATATATTACTTAAATTAATTTAATTATCTTAACTTATCTACAATAATTTAAAACATAAATGTAAAGACAGTAATTTTTTGCTTAAAACCTAATAATTTCTAAAGTTAAATGTTCCGTAAAACTGTTACGCCATAGGGCGTAATTTAGAAGTTACCGCCTGCTTTTTCTATACTATTTATTAGTATTTGAAGTGTTCATAAATTTTTAATACCGTGAGTTTTTAATTTATAGATATCCCATATTTATATTTTTCATACACTACGTTTTACCTCAAGAAGTATTACCTGGGCTACCTACTCATCCGCCGTTATATCATTTAAAAATGAAATGATTTTCTTATCGCATCTTTCCTTAGCATAATCTAATAAACTCTTCCTTTTACAGTCAAGAACGTTTTGAATAACTTTCACATTAATATTTTTTACCCCTTCATAAATATTATCAAGGTTTTGAAACATTCCTTCGATCGTTTTTAATAAGTCTGTAACACTGTTCTGATCAGCAGTTAAGGGAGGCGTTCCATTTTTATTTGTAGCGTCATACATAGCACCATTCCCTAATAAAGTTTCAACCATCATTGAATCCTCAACATACGCAGCATAGTGCAAAAGGGTGTTACCTTTATGATCACGACTATGTACAATGGCGGTAATAACGTCTTTATCATAAGTTTCTAGGTTAGCAACTGCTTTTTGAGGTTCATCGCCTTTTATGTCTCTAAATGCCGTCTCAACAAGCTCCAGCAGATCATAACACTCTCCACGAGCCAATTTCAAGGGTTTATCATTGTCGTTATTTGTCTCGCCATATATAGCTCCATAATCCAACAGCAGCTTTACATTATCAACGTTATCATTAATAGCAGCGATATGGAGAAGTGTGTTTCCCTTGTCATCAGTAGTTGTGATATCTCCGCCGTTATCCAGTAACAGTTTTACGAAGGTCATTTGCTGTTCTTGTTGATTTAAAGACGCAGCTAAAAGCAATGCCGATTTACCAGATTGGTTTCTACAATTAAATGCATAATTAGATTTAGCGTTCATAATCGCCTTTATATATTGTTCTATGTCTTTATATTTGGTGCCTTCTTCTAAAGCAACAAATAACTGTTTAATTGATTGAAGCACTTCTACTATATGTGTGTGGTTATTTCTTATAGCAAGTTCTTCTGGTGTGTCGCTTTTAGAATTAATGGTATTGAATTTGGCTCCAACATTCAATAATTGAAAAACAATTGTTTTAAAGCCTTTATGTGATGCCAGATGTATTGGCGTGTTACCTTCAGAATCGGTGCTGTCAACTGATGAACGTTGGTAACAAAGGTCTGGTAAATATTTTCGTTTTTCAGTGATATCATTGAAGAAAGGTTTATTTTTTAAATCTAAAAGTATATTCAAAAGTTCCTCATTATTTGTATCCGCCGCTATATGTAATAATGTTTTTCCTTGATTATTTCGAGAATTAAGCATACAAATTAAAATATTTTTTCCAGTTTCATGTCTCCAATGGCCTGTGTCGTCAAAAACATTCTGTCTAATTTCGATTATTGCATCTTTTAACGTTTGAGTTAAATTTTGACTGCTGAATAATTTCTTTAGAGTAGTGAAGACCCAAAACACTGTACTGCCATTTAGTTCGTCAGGAATCAAATCATACGGTGTTCTATAGTTTTTGTCTTCAATGTCAAATTTAGCACCATATAGTAACAATATCAATACAACTCCAAGAACATCTACACAATATTTCGTATTGCATAAGTGCAGAGGTGCATCACCATTTTCATCTTTTTCGTCAACATCTGCACCCTGTCGTATAATTATTTTCGCTGAATCGAAATCTTTCGCCAGTATAGCAGAATGTAACCTGGGGTAGCCAAAAGTTCCAGCACTTTCGCTTTCTTTTTTTGATTGGCAGTTTTGTTCAGAAATACGTGAACATTTAGAGCTAATGTCTTTATAACCTGATACACCTGCAGTCTCAAGAGGAAGAGCTATGTTACCACATTTAGGTTCGGAATTAGTAGTGGCACCCTTTGATATTAAGTATTCTATTACATTTTGTTGCTTTCCGAGTGACTTTGCCAAATCTAATGGAGTTTGACCATTCTTGTTTGTAGCATCAATGTCACCGTTATCAATTAAGTACTTAATTATATATATACGAAAGCCGTAGCTTTGTACCGTTTTTTTTGCTGAAGTGTAGCCACGAATTGATCTATTATTTTGTATAGTATTGTAGTCTATGGAACAAGCTGCGTGCAGTCCCGTATTTCCATTCGAGTCAATAATGTGGTCTTTATGGTTTTCATACATATATTTGACAGTCTTAATCTGTCCATACTTGCAAGCGTTATATACAATACCATAATAATCTGTTTGTTTTTGTAAATCGATAAAGAACTTTAATGTTTGTACATGGCCTTTTACAGTCGCGTTTAGTATAACCTGTTCCACAGGAGGAGGCTCCATACGAAATAATGAGAAACCATCAGAGAGTTCGAACAATTTTTTTGTAATGTCCAAACGACTTTCATCACTAAGATCGTTACTACGAAGGACATTCTCTAACGATTTTTTACTCCACCAATCAGACCCCTTTAATATTTCTTGTCTTGCCTGTATATTATCTATAGTAGCTAATAAAGTTTCAATGGCTTGAACACGACCGTGCCTAAAGAAATATGATAGAATCTCAGGTTGATCGGTTTCAATTACAGTATTGAAGAAACCTGGTGCAGCAAGGACAAGTTTTTCTCGTATCGGATGATATTTCGCCTCCTGTCTGTTCATACCGTTAGTATATAAAATATATTTGTTATTCACATAGTCATAGCCCATTCCGTACATGTGACGTATTAATGCGTTGAAATTGTCGTCTGTTAACAAACTAATACATGAACCTTTCAATAATAGTTCGAAGGCCACGTCAAAGCAGTTTTTTTGTACTGCATAATAAAGTGCAGTCTTACCATCATCATCTTTTACGTTGATGAATTTAACCAGTACAGAATGTTCATATTCGGTAAACTTGAAATTGCCATGTTTTAATATGTCATCCGTGTGAATATCATCGGCATATTTTAATAGTTTCCCCACGATATCAGATTGACCATCTATAACTGCGTAATGAAGAGGAGTTTTACCGGAAGCATCTAATTTTTTTTGCCAATCAGTACAGTTGGATTGCATTAATAGCTTAAGGAAATTCGAACAACTATCCGTAAGAATAAAATACAAAATTGGTTTACCTAATGCCAATTCAAGAGTTTCATGTTTACCTTCTAATTTATCTATTATGCTGTGCATGAAAATAGGTGACATGTTGCGCATCACATTGTTGATACACTTAAGTGTGTCAGAAGGTGCCGCAAGTATTTTCTCAGCTATTAGAATAGAAGCAAAATATTCCGCAAACGTACGATGAATGAAGTGTGGTTTGCCTTTTATAATTTCGTCAACAATACCTTTGATATGTTGACCGTCATAAAACTTTTTTATAACGTCCTCGAGTTTTGTAATGTCAGATGGAGACATTAGTTCTTTCAATTCTTTCTCTTTGAACAATAGCTTTAATGCAAGTAATCCATTTTTAGTTTTAAACGATGCATACGCTTCATTGTAGTCCTCTTTTCCTTTTCTAGCACTTACTTTTGAAACATCTGTAATGCTTTTACCTATTAAATTGAAATCTAAATATTTTCTCTCAATGAAATGTTCATATAACTTTACTAGAGACAATTCTGTAGATATCATTGGTGTATTGAGATCTGATTCTACAAATTCTTTACACCCTTGCCATTTCGATATATTAACATCGTCTATGGCCACACCAATACCCTTACCGTTTCTTTGGAAAACCTCTGCCACCATCATCAAATGAAGTGGATTACTAACGAATTCTTTTTCACGATCGTTGATACATTTACAAACGTGTTTTATTATGGATTTCGCGTAAATATATATTTTATTTGTATTTAGATTAGTTGACTCTATCTTTTTAGTCCAAAACTTAACGAGGAATTCGATTTGGTCTCCTCTTGAAAATGGCTCTAAAATTGAGGCGAATACACCTAATTCATTTTCTAATTTGTACCTGAAATTTGTTCTTGTTGTAACAATTATATTTCTAGCTTTCAATTTTCTTAATGATCGTAATAAATCAATTACTACATCCGCATAGTCTGGACAAATTAAATCAAAACCGTCAATTAAAAAAGCAATTTTCCCGTGATTTCTAACATTATTAATAAACAAATCTTTATCAAACTTGTCGCAATCTTGCAAGATCAATAAATCATTAAATAAAAAATCTTTAACCTTATCCATATTTCCTCCAAGCGATTCGAATGTTTCTTCACTTTTAATTTCAAGTTTCATTGTATGATCATTTAAATCTATTCTTATTACCCATAGACTTGGATCGTTTATCAACTCCATGGATAAATTAGTTAAAACAGTACTTTTACCTATTCCAGCTGTACCAGAAATAATCGTTATTTTATCATGAATATTATCATCGCAAATCAATTTAGACTCTTCTATTAAATATGGGTAAGTCGTATTAACATCCGTCATCCATTTTTGTATTCTATATGACATTAGATTAAGTATCGAGCCGTGAGATTTGTACCAAATTAAATTTTTTGAGTCGCTCTGTAACCAGTGAATGTTAAATTTGCTATTTTTAGTAAGTAATTCATTAAACTTCTCTTCTGCCGAATGAGCGTTGTCAAATGCATGAATGTTAATGTGGTGGAGCCCGTTATCAACACCAGTAACTACAAATAAATCAGAGTTCGGAGTACTTTCCTCTAAATATTTTTGGATATCTGCTATACTAAAAACTACTGGTTTGAATTTACGATGGATATAGTATTCATAAATTTCACTTAAATCTTTTGGTTTACTGCCTATACTTATCTCTTTATTCTTTAGCAACTTAACCATTATCCCCACATTTATTATATCTCTGGCTTTTTCATCTGACTGGTTTATCAACTCATTCAGACAAACCTTTTTAATTCGGCCTTGAAATGTGACCTGCTTCTGCAACAACATGCTCTTCGATTCATCAGTAAGATCAAAAAAATTAGTATCATCGGTATCGGTAGTGATATATGATTGCAAATCCTCGTCAAAATTATCAATAATATCGTTTTGCTCATTGGCAATGAGAATAATTTTTTTCTTCATTTTCATCAAAATATCGGAAAGTTTACTACACATTTCGTCACTAAGTGACGAACATTTGCAGTCAACAATTAACAAATTATAACTGCATAGTGATTTAAAAGATTCTATTATGTATGATTGTATTTTCACGCCTAATAATGTTTTTAAGCGCATAAAAAGAAAACTATCCTTTTTCTGATATTGTGCGTATTCCTCTAGCTGTTTTAAAATCTCTAGGGAACTATAAACATTAATTGCACTTAATAATGTTTCTTTTTCTGGAGTAGTTATGCACAGTAACTTTTTTGAATCATTTTCTTTAGAGAGGAACATTTTAACTTTTTCAAAGATTTTATTTTCCCCGAATCTAATATCAAATGCGGCTAGCTTCTCAGGATATGCTAAACTAATTCCTAATGATATTAGAACACCGAGTTTTTTTTCTATTGAGACCAAAAATTCATTACCACTTTCAGCATCAAGCCATACGCCTTCTTTGTTCTTTTCTTGACGTTTTTGTTTAAACCAATCCAACATTTTGTTTTGGAATGAATCTGATACTAAATTGGCATCCAGTAGATTGAATTGACTGGATTCTCCCATTTCCTTCGCAATGATTTTACCCAATTCCATTTCATTGGGCTGATTTACCGCAAATACTAATTTGACCAGGAAATCTTCGATTTCGGCGTCTTTCACCAAGTTATTTGGCAATTCACTCTTTAGAAATATAAGATCCCGTTCTGATGTTTCTTCACATGTATAAAAATTATTTATTTTGAACCTGTATTGTCTGAGCGTCGAAAAGTCTATACCGTGCATTTCGAACATTGCTTTCAAATTAGCCCTAAAATTGTCTAAATTGCCCTTTAAATTTCTGTTTTCATCAAAAAAGTTTTTACCGAATTTGACTAGGCCGTTCTCAGGTTCGTCTTGTACTAATACATGAAAGGCTAATTTATTGATGTTAGTATTAATTACCTTACGGGTTCTCTTTACAGCAATGACATAATTTTGCTCGTTTTGAGCTTCAATTACCATGTTGGCAAATGTTATAGCAAGACATTTAGGATCATCAATAACAGGATTAGGATGAAAATCTATTACCTGTGCAAACCCCGTAGACACAGGTAGCTCTGTTTGACGCAGCATTTCCTTAAATTGGTCGCTATTTTCTATTTTTAAGGACCACTGCAGTATATTACGAAAATTTTGAACGTCTTCAGAGAGGTTTACGCCATTTGAGAATTCGTCACGAAAAGTGGCACAGGGCATTTTAACATGAAGCACTGTTTTAGATAATGCATACTGGTAATGCTTAAATATCTCGGACATCTTAATAGTGCTTTTATTAACGATATGTTGTTTCAACGCCTTGGCTAAAACGTGCAAATCTGTCGTTTCCCTTAATTTGTCGTATAGTATATGGTCCTTTGGTACACTAAGCTTTACACGTTTGGCAGTTTTACTTGTTTTAGTTACCTTAAGAATAGGGTCATTTTCAGTTATGCTTTCCGTCTCGATTGACTCACTTCTTAAATTCGAATAGTCAAAGTCAATGTTAGTATAGATGATCAAATCTTTTATTTTACTCTTGTTATATTCAGGATTCTGTTTGATTTTTGAATAGGAAATAAAATATTTCTGGAGGCTAAAATCATCGTCGGTATCTGTCAACAAATCGGTTGCGGTAATCTTTGTAGATTCTTTCAGTCTATGCTTCGCTTGAACAAAACGAATCTCAGAATTGCCTGCCTCGTTCGGCCTTTTATATTTAAACACAATATCGTCAAATTTGTGAGCATCCTCTACCTCTGTGCCTAACCGAAAATCCTACTTTTTGTGTAAGGCACGTTTTAAGAACAGCATTTGTAGTTTCAATTGGTAGATATTACCGTGGAGACTATTCACCAGTCCTCCTTTAGGGTACATTTCTGTTTTAGAGCCAGAATCTTCGTTTTCGTCATTATTTTGGCATTTATCATCCAACTTTATTATTTTTGGGGGCAGCCCCGGATAGTGAGGTTCAGTACTTCTTTTACGAGATTCACGGCTGTTTTGGGACTCGTTGTCAGAATCATCTGATGACATGTGTATGTCCTGATCTAACGATGCTTCTCGACTTGCCATTGTTGGGTTCACAACAGATTGAAACCAGAATAAGATGTTCCCTTTATTTCTCTTAAAATCCGCATGCAAAATGCGACGCAATTTGCGGTATTTACGAACGCGCAACGAACAAATTCAGAAAGCGGAGTTGGTACGTGCCGGAGTGTAGTGTACCCGTCCAGACCTTATGATATGATTACGTTAGAAAAAGTGTATTTACAAAAAATATATACTTATACAAATATTTGTCTACTAGGTAAACTATTTATAGCTTCTTAACGATTTAACCACAAATATCACATATGTATATTTTTATATAAATAACATTGCTACTTCTTTGATTTACTAGCTATTTCTGTATATTTTTTTATATGGAATTAATATTACAATAAACTACCTAATATTGATTAGACTTCACTATAACCCTTTGAAGTTTAAAAAGGAATTAAAAATATTTTAACAACACATACGAAAACACATAGAAGTCTAGAGCCTCCCATCGCAGCCAATTCTTCCAGAACTGGAACCCGTTGAAACTGTTACGTAGACTAGCTCTCCGACCGCCTTCTTCAACCTGTGACCAGTTTCAGCTACTGCAGCCTGTTAAGAACACAAACATAATCATTTATTACATCCTGACAAGTTTCCTTTTGGTCATCTGATTGTAGTGCTCCAAACAGCTTTCATATGGTAAAATAATGCACGTATGCTTTATAAAATGACAGTGGTGAAATGAAAATTTGTGAGCACTGATTTTTTGTATAATTTTTATTTTACATGGATCGGAAATTAAAATGTCCACGCCTAATCGGCAAGTTACACCCAATGCATTAACATCGTGTACTTAGCTAGTAAATACTTGTAACTGCAAATAAACGATTTTGATTTGATTTGTGGTGGTATGTCAACAACCTATTTCAATACATTCTTCATAGGAACTCTACGCAAACCTAATGTTCTCCTTCCGAAACAATGATTTAATTGTGCTAGAAATAACTCTTCTTGCATGTTAGTGGATCGTTTGGGCTTTGTTATACAAATATTATTTAAATTTTGTGGTATAATTAACCATGTTTTTTTTTGTTTATCAGTTAAAAAAAATTGCGATTCAGTTTTAAGCTTAATTTAACTAAAACTGATAAGTGATAATACATATAAAACCAGCCTATTCTTATACTGTGTAAACATGCTGTGCAACCATTGTAAATAATTTAAACTTAAACTCGTTAGTAATGGGATTGTACATTCATAGTTATGAACTTTTTGAATGCCAAAGACGGCTGTGGCCAGAAAGTCATGCCACTGACACCACGTTGGCCACAGCTCGCCAAATTTCATTGGTCAAAAGCTTTGTGATTCAAGCACTTCTTTATTTATCGTTGAGGCGTCAGAGGCACGGCGCATTGCTTCACCACTTGGCGTTCAAAAAGTTAAACATGTCTGGTCTTAAGACTGCACCGAGCGAAATGTGAAAAAATAGGCAATTGCCGTTAAGTGGATAACGTCAACACTAGTTGTTTAATCCATTTCTAAACTATACATTTAGTATTTCGAAGAATGTGTTAACAACTTCTCCGTGGAAAAATTATAAGATTATTAATATTTTACCCTAGAGAACTCAGTAAAGTTGGACGAATATTGTAAAATCGTAAGCAGGCGTTAAGTGTTTTTTAGGATTCCGTACCCAAAGGGTAAAAACGGGACCCTATTACTGAGACTTCGCTGTCCGTCCGTCCGTCCGTCCGTCCGTCTGTCACCAGGCTGTATCTCAACAACGGTGATAGCTAGACAGTTGAAATTTTCACAGATGATGTATTTCTATTGCCGCTATAACAACAAATACTAAAAATAAAATGAATATTTAAGGGGGGGCTCCCATACAACAAACTTGTTATAGATTATATATATGTATAGGTACGGAACCCTTCATGCGCGAGTCGGGCTCGCACTTGCCCAATTTTTTATACTTTAACAATGGACATCTATTCTGATTTTCAGTAAAAAAAAGATGAATGTTTACATTACAATTTGTCCGTATCAAATATTTGAATTATTGTTTGGTATTAAAGATCCAGATTTATCAAAAAGTGCTTTTAATTCTCCATACATTTTTACTATGGCGGCCGCGCGCCGATTTAAATACAAGTTCCCCACGCTCTATGGTTCAGTCGCAAATGCTCGGCGCCCTCTTAATGGAGCATTATGCAAACATAGTGTAAACTCACCGAAATGTATTACGTAGAAGCCCAATTAATCTGGTAACAGTCTGCTGGTCGAGTCTCTGCACTCTTGCCTTCACTACGTCTCAGTGACCACTTTGATGCATGTTTGTCTATCGTTTCCAATTTGGTTGACCCATCTAAAGTTGAAGACAGCACTCCGTATAACAGTGGCCGTTTTAAGCTGCCCCCTGCTACCTCCCGGGGCTCCAAAAGATCTAGGGCGTCTACAATACCACAGTGAATGACTCGCCCAGGCACTGTATGAGTAATACACTCTAATCTATAATTGCATGTTCCCTCCGAAAATGAGTGGGGTGGGGACAACGATAATGATAATATTGATAATACAATCAGTACTGACATGACATGACACTGGTAACATTTCTTTTTTAATGTTAGTTGTTTGTTGCCCACCTTAAAATAATTGTATTATTATTAATTATGTTATTATTAAGTTATTGTAGACTGGATTGTAAATCTTATACCTTTAAACGAGCAATTCTTGTATATTTATAAATTTATTTCTGCGATCTCGGAAACGGCTCTAACGATTTCGCTGAAATTTGGTATATGGGGGTTTTTGGGGGTAAACAATCGATCTAGATTAGTCTTATGTTTGGGAAAACGCGTATTTTTGAGTTTTCATGCGTTTTTCTTTCCACGCAGAATATGGTCGCTAATTTCGTCCTGCCGGCCACTGTGCATCTGGTTCAGCGGGTTAAGACGCGGACGGCAAGAAACGGGTGTTACGGGTTCGAATCCCGCTCGGTGACTTACTTTTTTATTTTTTGTTATATGTTCTAGTTTATGTATAATTTTTATTGTTTTTAAACAACTTAAAAAAAAATAGTTAATGTTTGACATAACAATATATATTTCTCATAAATATGTCTAACATTAATGATAATAATAATAATAATAATAGGAGCTCCTCCTCATTGACACGACCATTTGCCAACAAGTTCGGCGGAACAGGGGGTCTCTCTCGGTCGCCTGGATTGACTATAAGAAGGCCTATGATTCGGTGCCTCAGTCATGGCTGGAGAGGATCTTAGAGCTGTATAAAATCGATACAGCTCTAAGATCCCTCTTAGGCGCGTGTATGAGGCAGTGGACCACAGTCCTTCGTCAACCAGGTGGCGGAGATGGCCCCCCTGGCCCACAGGACTTGATAAGGATTGAGAGAGGTATTTTCCAGGGTGACAGTTTGAGTCCTCTGTGGTTCTGCCTAGCCCTGAATCCGCTCAGCATTTTGCTGATGGATTCAGGACTAGGTTGCCGACTTCGAAGAGGAGGTGAGGTCATTTCTCATCTGCTATACATGGATGATCTTAAGCTGTATGCACCAAAACGCCAGGATTTAGTGGAACTACTGGAAGTAACAGAAACCTTCAGTAGCGCCATCAAAATGGAGTTTGGTGTAGACAAGTGTGCGGTCATGCATGTACAGCGGGGGGAAGTCGTAAATTCCGCGAACTTACAACTTTCTGAGACAATGTCCCTCAGGTCTATCGCCGAAGTTGAAACCTACAAGTACCTTGGTATGTCACAGTCATTGGGTATTGCGGACGGAGACATTAGACAGGCGTTGAAGGAGCGTTTCTTTTGTCGTTTGACAAAAGTACTTAACAGCCTTTTGTCCGGTGGCAATAAGGCGCGCGCCTTCAACGCTTGGGTGATGCCTCTGCTCACTTACTCCTTTGGCATACTAAGGTGGACTCAGACTGAGCTGGACGCCCTGGATACGAGGGTCCGTCAGCTGCTTACTACAAATCGCATGAGGCACCCACGCTCGTCAGTTATGAGAATGTACATCCCGCGTAAGTGTGGGGGCCGTGGCTTTTTAAACGCCAAGGACCTCCATAACCGCGAGGTGTGCAGTCTTAGGGAGTATTTCCTAAACAACGAGTGTGGGATTCATCGCGATGTAGTAGCAGTTGACAAAGGCCTCACCTCTCTCTCCTTAGCAAACGAGACCTGGCGCAGACCAAAGGTGCTTAGCACCGATGACCGCAGGGCTGTATGGAAGAGCAAGGAGCTACACGGGCGGTTCTACAAGGCCCTTACGGGGCCCGATGTAGATCTGCTCGCGTCGGTGAACTGGCTACGCTTCGGGGAAACTGAAGGTTTTGTCTGTGCAATTGCGGACGAAGTAATGATGACGAACAATTACCGGAGATATATCCTGAAGGACGGTACGGTCGACATTTGTCGGGCATGCCGCCGTCCCGGTGAGTCACTCAGGCATATAATCTCCGGTTGTTCTCATCTTGCTAACGGTGAGTACTTGCACAGACATATCCAAGTAGCCAGAATCATTCACCAGCAACTTGCTCTTCAATACGGTCTTGTGGGGTCTGAGGTGCCGTACTATAAGTACGCACCGATGCCAGTTCTTGAGAATGGTCGTGCCACGCTCTATTGGGATCGATCTATCATCACGGACAGGACTATTGTAGCCAATAAGCCTGACATCGTTTTGGTAGATCGATCCAAGCGCCAAGCAGTGCTCGTCGACATCACCATCCCCCATGACGAGAACCTCGTGAAAGCCGAGAAGGACAAACTCAGCAAGTACCTTGACTTGGCTCACGAGGTCACCGCAATGTGGGATGTTGACTCGACGATCATTGTCCCGATAGTCGTTTCGGCGAACGGTCTTATAGCGAAGAGTCTCGACAAACATCTTAAGAGACTCTATCGCTAGATGGCTGGATCAAGGGCCAGATACAGAAGGCGGTACTCCTGGACACGGCGCGCATCGTCAGGAGGTTCCTCTCTCTGCAGCCCTAACCACCGGTAGCCTGGGCCCTGCCCCGCTGCCGGCGGCACCCTAGGTTAGGTTTTTTTTTAGAATGTGTTTATATTTGTAATGTATTTTTTATATTTTACTTTTTATATAAATTTATTGTAAAAAAAAACCTAGCCTAAGTACAAAAATGAATAAAGGGAATAATAATAATAATAGTACTCTTTATTGTGCACCACAAATTAAAAGTAAAAATAACAAAAGAAATGAAAAATAAAAGTATTACAAATGGTAACAACAATGATTTATGCTTTCGAGTTTTTATTTTATTGAGATAATATGAAGCAATAGTGCAAAACGAAAAATTTACCGATACAAATTTTAAACACCACCAGATTACAATAAATAGTAATAACCGAGCAAAGCTCGGTCGCCCAGGTACTTTATATTTATGTGAAATCTGAGTACAAAGTTTTATTCGTTCACTGAGTTACAATTAGGTACAAAATATTATTGACAGTACTTTCGCAGAAGGGAGTTTCCCTGTTTTGATTATGTCATCATCATCATCATCTCAGCCATAGGACGTCCACTGCTGAACATAGGCCTCCCCTTTGGACTTCCATATATACCGGTTGGAAGCGACCTGCATCCAGCGCCTTCCGGCGACCTTTATAAGGTCATCTGTCCATCTTGTAGGTGGACGTCCTACGCTGCGCTTGCTGGTCCGAGGTCTCCACTCGAGCACTTTTCGGCCCCATCGGCCATCTGCTCTGCGTGCTATGTGGCCTGCCCATTGCCACTTCAACTTGCTAATCCGGTGAGCTATATCGGTCACTTTAGTTCGTCTACGGATTTCCTCATTTCTGATTCGATCACGTAGAGACACCCCGAGCATAGCCCTCTCTATTGCTCGCTGAGCGACTTAGAGCTTTGAGATGAGGCCGATAGTGAAAGACCACGTTTCGGTGCCATAAGTCATCACTGGTAACACACATTGGTTGAAGACTTTCGTCTTGAGGCACTGAGGTATGTCGGACGAAAAGACATTGCGTAGTTTCCCGAACGCTGCCCAGCCGAGTTGGATTCGGCGGTTGACCTCTTTCTCGAAGTTGGACCTACCTAATTGGACCACTTGTCCTAGGTAGATGTATGAGTCAACAACTTCGAGTACCGAGTTTTCAACAGAGACTGGGATGGGCACAACCTTGGCATTTGACATGAGTTTCGTCTTGTCCATGTTCATTTTTAAGCCCACCCGTTGAGAAACTCGATTGAGGTCATCGAGCATCATGCTGAGTTCCTCCATCGACTTTGCCATGACTACGATGTCGTCGGCAAACCGAAGGTGAGTGATGTATTCGCCATTGATGTTGATGCCAATTGATGTTGATACCACTCAATTATTACTATCTAAAACAGATGATTTCTTTTTTGTGTTTAGTTAGGTATAATATGGTCAGAAATAGTAGTGTGTTATTAGCCAAAGTCACTCACTGGGCAAGCTGAAAAGCACAGCACTGGAACTGTACTGCGCCACAGTCTAGGCTCCCAGCATGCTGTGCTTGTCCTTTTCTCATTGTTCCATTATTTGTTCTTTTTACTTTGTGTTTCTTTTTCGTATTTTTTTATGTAAATAAATGTATTTTCTTTGTTTCTTTCTTTCATAATAAAATCTGAATGTGTAGGTAAAAATAAAATAATTGTCGATTTCATAAACCAATATAATGAATAGAACCCAACTAGTCCAAAAAACATGGAAATAGTTGTTATTTACGTATTTTATAATAACAGCAGACCTATTTCATGCCTTTGTCCAGCAGGGGGACACCTAAACAGGCTATAAAAATAAAAAGTTATATCGAAAAAAAAAACAATGCAAAGACAAATCACGTCCTTGTATATTCTTCTGATGAATTTGAATTTGTGATTTTTGACAATTATTATTAACTAGGTTTTGCCCGCGACTACGTCCGCGTGGAACTTGGAAGTATGGAAGCAACCTCGTACAACACGATAGATATCCACCTAATCACCTTAATTAATAAAAGGGATTATTTAAAGCGCCTAAGCAAATGTAAGAGCAATTGTGCTTTTGGTCTAATCATTACATTTCCGACAGGGTCATCAATGTCATCATGAATTACTTACTCACTTTCCAATCTTTTTAGGGATAATTTCCAGGATGAAAACTATCCTATGTCCTTCCTCGGATCTTAAACTATCTCCATGCCAAATTTCATCAAAATCGATTCAGCGGTTTAAGCGTGAAGAGGTAACAGACAGACGGACAGACAGACAGACACACTTTCGCATTTATAATATTAGTATGGATTAGCTAATTTTGTAACATTTGTTTATTAGTATTCACTCATTTAATCATGACTATTATTGTTTTTGACACACAAATCAATCTAGTCCCACAGTAAGCTCTAGTAGGCTGTTTTAGGGACGCTAGACAACGATAATCATACTTAAATAGAGATACACATACTTAAATATAAATAACATCCATGACCCAGGTGCAAATATTTGTGTTCATGTGTGATGAACGTGCCCTTGCCGGGATTCGAACCCAGGACCGCCGGCTCAGTAGGCAGATTCTTTACCACTGCGCCAACGCATCGTCAAAATCCTCGTCGGCAAATGAAAGCACAAAGCAACTTACCACGAGACTCAAACTCTTCACATTAAGCGACCATATAATACAAAAATATAATATAATCGAAAACCTAGTCTGCCATTGCCATCGGTTTAGGTTAGGTAAGGTAAGGGCGGTGCGGTATTATTACATTCTTATCTATGGGTGCGGTGAGGTGAGGCCATGACAGATGACAATGACACTGATTGATAGTTAATTTAACGGCGGCTACACACTACTCGCAACACTTTGGCGGAGGCCCCACCCTATAGCTCACTACTCGCGAAGTTAGCCAAGGTCGCACTCGCACGTCTCAACCACAAATCTTTCATTTTTGTACATCTTATCAGGTTGATTGTGATCTTAGTATCTCCCAGTGAGTTCTGTTTAATGATTTTAATGAGTTTTTTTTTTTCCTACAAACTGTGTGAAAAGTGGGGTGGGGTGGAAGTTTATACACATAGGCACACACAGGCGATCAAATTAACAACTGCTGCTGCTGAACCATTCCTTACTCT
Organism: Apotomis turbidana; assembly: GCA_905147355.2. Classification (NCBI taxonomy): domain Eukaryota; kingdom Metazoa; phylum Arthropoda; class Insecta; order Lepidoptera; family Tortricidae; genus Apotomis; species Apotomis turbidana. The sequence goes on from LR990305.1 coordinate 1,733,269, forward strand.
AAGTGCTGAACTGATTTAAATGAAATTTGATATGAAGATAGATTGAGTGAAATATGTTTGATGTATGGTAATGGTGGAGAATGATTTCTTGAGTTTCTGTTGCATGTCAATCGAATATTAATTAGAGTTTAAGAGTGAACCAATGTGTAAGACTGTTTTCCTCATTGTTTTAAATAAAGTGCTGTGTGTGTTTTAATAAAACTAAAATGTACAACAATGCGTGTCATTCAAAACCATTGACGTAATAATTACATAATAATTACATGGACACACAATCAGACGGAAAAAATGGCACCCTCCCAACTAATGCAAAATCACAAATCGCATTAGTTGGGCGATCAGTCTCGTTTAGACCATGACACGTGACGGGTCTCAAAAGTGAATTAATTTTCAGTGAAAAATTACAGAAATAACAACTATAAAATAAAGGAACAGGACGGAATATTCTTTTTTACTTAAGTTCTATTGATTAATTAACGAATCTATGTAAAATCATAGCAATTTTTGTATTAGAATTATTAACTTTGTCCCTACAAAATGCACCTCATCACAGAACAAAAATCGAAGGAGTCGCTATAGTTTTATATTTTATTAATACATTAAGGAGTGCAATAAATAATTATCCTATTTTTTTTATTCAAGATTCCCATTCTCAACAACGTAAAAATGGAGATCACATTTAGCAAGAGACAAACGCGAAGAATAATTGAAGCCAAATAATTCGTTTCTCGTGTGTTCGGCATAATCATGTTTTTTTTTTATGTTAATCAACAGAAGCGTAAAATTATAAAATTCATAAATTACTAAAAAAAGCTCTGTTGTTATTGTTTTATTTTGTCACAGAGTCTAGACACTGTCAGTTTAAACCTTTGAACGCCAAGAACACATAAAGGCGACGGCGACGTGTGCTGCCGTGCATACCACGCCACCGACAAATAAGATCAAACTTTAAAGGGTTAATAATGTCAATATTTTGCACTTGTCTTACTCTCATTTCACATACTGGAACAAGGAGAAATAATGTCATTATTACTGATCCCTTCTATCGGAAACTTTTTATGCAGTTGTTAAATAAAAACGTAACTAAATTTCTTATTAAAAATTTACAATAAAAACGCAACTAAATTAGTTATTAACAATTTACGAGTTTATTTAGTTCAAACATAAAATATATATTAATACCTAAATAAAACAATAGTGAAAATATTTTTAGTATGTAAAAATATTAAAATCTGATCCATTCGTGCCATGTTCCAAGTTTGACAAGAGACTTCAGTCAGAATATGCTAAAAAGGTTAATTTACACATAAAATATTTGTGGTAATAAGTAATTAAGTCAATTTGACACTTAAATGTTTAAACAAAGAGTTCTTTTGTACGAAATCAATATGTTGCTGCAAATTATAAATAAGCGTTATTGGCATCTACTTGAACATGACAACGGTGCCACTTTATTTGACACTTTTGTTCGGGTCTGTGGCTCTATAATAAATAATACCTCAATGTTCAAAACCATTTTAAAACAATTCTAGACTCACACCCGTTTCATAATAATAAAAGTATTTTAAGGCTGGCAACAAAAATAAAAACAAAAAAAATAGAAGTGTCAGGTCAGGTCGTCAGTGTCACTGTCACGTGTCACCACATGACATGACATTTCTTCTTCTCATATATTGGATTGGAAGGGGAACGTGCAATGTCGCGACATTTCATGGATTCATCGCCATCTTAGTTCATGTTCATTTCATCTCATGTTTTAATAATTTAATTTTTATTGTTTTGATAAGTCTTGTCTTGTTATAAACCAAACAAACTGATACTGGCACAAGCTTCGAGCCGCCATATACGGATTAATAATAATAATAACGTGCAATCATAGATTATTAGAGTGTATTAGATTAGTATGCTATTACTTATTATAATGCAAAGGAAAATTAGGACAGAGACACACGGCGTCAGAAAAATCTAATATTTGGGAACATAAAATAAATGTGGAAAAGAAAAATTGATAATTCTGCGCACCAGTGGATCTTCAAAAGAACTCAAAACTATGAAAATAACAACCACTTGATTCTCAAAAAATTGTGCATATTGTTACAATAAGTGGATAGCATTAAATGTAAGGCGTTAGACACGGACTAACAAAACTGTAGAAAGTGTGTTCTGTAGTGATATTTTGGAGATTTCGCGCTTTTTATGGAGCAGCCCTCAGCCGGTTAGGCCTCCACTAACCAGTGAACCCATTTCTACCATAGTGCAGTTGATTTTACTGTACACATTACTACATACAAAGTGCATGAAGGAAAAAAGTTATAAATACTTTATTGACAAACTACTGTCTGTATACAGACAGAGACAGTCTCTCCCTGGGCGAGTCTTAATTGTGGTACTGCAGGCGCTAGATCTTTTAGAGCCAGCCTCAGGAGGTAGCGGGGGGCAGTTTAAAACGGCCACTGTATATGGAGTGCTGTCGTCAACTTTAACATCCTGGGTCACCTAAATTGGAAACAATATTCAAACATGCAACAAACTGGCCACAGACATAGTGAAGGCAACAGTGTAGAGACTTGACCAGCAGACTGTAACCAGATCAATTGGGCATCTGCGTAATTCATTTTGGTGAGTTTACACTAGGTTTGCATAATGCTCCATTAAGACAAGACATGCTTAACCTTTTGAGTGCCAAGTGACGAAGCAATGCACCATACCTCTGATGCTATAGCTAAAAATAAGGAAATGGTTGAATCACAAAAAAATTGAATACTGATATTTGTACAGCTGTGACCGATGTGGTATCAGTAGCATGACTTTCTGGCTAGAAGTTCATAACTATGAATGTACAATCCTATTACTAAAGAGTTTAAGTTGAAATTATTTACAATGGGTGCATAGCATCTTTACACAGTATAAGAATAATTTGGGTGTAATACAGTATATTAGATTAGTTTTGTATGCTGATTAGTTAGATAAACCTAAAAATTTTGAATTTTTATTTTTTTTGTCATTAGCTTTAAGCCATTGTACATATAATTATCCTTTCTTTTATATTTATCTATAGTTTTTAGTATTGTAAATTTATTGTCATTATGTGTTTATTTTAATGACCTAAAAATTTAACTGCAAATTTTTTTAACTGATAAGCAAAGAAGTAACATGGTTAATTATGCCACAAAGTTTAAATAATATTTTTGCATAATTAAGCCAAAACGATCCACAAACATGCAAGAAATGTTAATTCCAGTACAATTAAATCATTATTTTGGTAGTTTTTAAATTTGCTGTTGACATACTACCACTGACATTTTATAAAGCATACATACATTATTTTATCGTATGAAACCTGTTCGGAGCACCACAGTCAGATGACCAAAAGGAAACTTGCCAGGATGTTGTAAATGATTATGTTTGTGTTCTTAACAGGCCGCAGTCGCTGAAGCTGGTCACAGGTTGAAGAAGGTCGGAGAGCCAGTATACATAACAGTTTCAACGAGTTCCAGTTCTGGATAAATTGGCTGCAATAGGAGAAGGGTTCTATGTGTTATTGTATGTGTTGTTAAAATTATTTTTAAATCCTTTTTAAACATCAAAGGAGTTAGTTAAGTATAATCAATATTAGGTAGATTATTGTAATTTGAATGCCATATAAAAAATGTATACAGCAATAGCTAGTAAAGCAAAGAAGTAGTAAAGAAGTAGCAAAGTTATGTATAAAACATATACATATGTGATATTTGTGTTTAAATCGTTAAGAAGCTATAAATAGTTTACCTAGTAAACAAATATTTGTATAAGTATACATTTTTTGTAAATACACTTTTTCTTACGTAATATAATATCGTTAGGTCTAGACGGGTACACTACTCTCCGGCGCGTACCCACTCCGCTTTCTGCATTTGTTCGTTGCGCGTTCATTGACACCACAAATTGCGTCGCAATTTACATAAACAATCAATTAAAGCAGTTTGCAACATCTTATTCTTGTGGTGGAACCAACAATGGCAAGTCCAGAAACATCATTAGACCAAGACATAGACATGTCATCAGATGATTCTGACGAGTCTCAAATCAGCCGTGAATCTCGTAAAAGAAGTACTGAACATCACTATTCAGAGGGCACACCAAAAATAATAAAGTTGGATGATAATAAATGCCAAACTAATGACGAAAACGAAGAGACTGATTCTAAAATAGAAATGCATTACCGTAAAGGAGGACTGGCGAATAGTCTCCACGGTAATATTTACCAACTGAAACTACAAATGCTGTTTTTAAAACGTGCCTTACACAATAAATACGATTTTCGTTTAGGGACAGAGGTAGAGGATGCTCACAAATTTGACGATATTGTGTTTAAATATAAAAGGCCAAACGAGGCAGGCAATTATGAGATTCGTTTTGTTCAAGCGAAGCATAGACTAAAAGAATCTACAAAAATTACCGCAACCGATTTGTTGACAGATACCGACGATGATTATAGCCTCCAGAAATATTTTATTTCCTATTCAAAAATCAAACAGAATCCTGAATTTAACAAGAATGAAATAAAGGATTTTATCATCTATACTAACATTGACTTCGACTATTCAAATTTAAGAAATGCGTCAATCGAGGCGGAAAGTATAACTGAAAATGATCCTATTCTTAAGGTAACTAAAACAAGTAAAACTGCCAAACGTGTAAAGCTTAGTGTACCAAAGGACCATATACTGTACGACAAATTAAGGGAAACGACAGATTTGCACATTTTAGCCAAGGCGTTGAAACAACATATCGTTAATAAAAGCACTATTAAGATGTCCGGGATATTTAAGCATTACCAGTATGCATTATCTAAAACAGTGCTTCATGTTAAAATGCCCTGTGCCACTTTTCGCGACGAATTCTTAAATGACGTGAACCTCTCTGAAGATGTTCAAAATTTTCGCAACAAACTGCAGTCGTCCTTAAAAATAGAGAATAGCGACCAATTTAAGGATATGCTGCGTCAAGCAGAGCTACCTGTGTCTAATGGGTTTGCACAGGTAATAGATTTTCATTCTAATCCTGTTATTGATGATTCTAAATGTCTTGCTATGACATTTGCCAACATGGTCATTGAAGCTCAAAACAAGCAAAATAATGTTATTACTGTAAAGAGAACCCGTAATTTAATTAATACTAACATCAATAAATTAGCTTTTCATGTATTAGTTCAAGACGAACCTGAGAACGGCCTAGTCAAATTTGGTAAACGATTTTTTGATGAAACCAGACATTTAAAGGGCAATTTAGACAATTTTAGGACTAAATTGAAAGCAATATTCGAAATGCACGGTATAGACTTTTCCACGCTCAAACAATATAAGTTCAAAATAAGTAAATTTTATACATGTGAAGAAACATCGGAAGGGGATCTTATATATCTAAAGAGTGAATTGCCAAATCACCTGGTGAAAGACAGCGAAATCGAAGATTTCCTGGTTAAATTAGTATTTGCGGTAAATCAACCGAATGAACTAGAGTTGGGTGAAATCATTGCAGAGGAAATGGGAGAATCTAGTCAATTCAATCTACTCGATGCCAATTTAGTATCAAATTCATTCCAAAACAAAATGTTGGATTGGTTTAAACAAAAACGCCCAGAAAAGGACAAAGAAGGCCTATGGCTTGATGCTGAAAGTGGTAATGGGTTTTTGGTCTCAATAGAAAAAAAAGTTGGTGTTCTAATATCGTCAGGAATTAGTTTAGCATATCCTGATAAGCTGGCCGCATATGATATAAGATTTGGGGAAAATAAAATCTTTGAAAAAGTTAAAATGTTCCTGTCAAAAGAAAATGTATCAGATAAATTATTGTGCCTAATTACTCCAGAAAAAGAAACATTATTAAGTGCAATTAATGTTTACAGTTCTCTAGAAATTTTGAAAAAGCAAGAGGAATACGCACAATATCAGAAGAATGATAGTTGTATTTTTATGCGCTTAAAAACATTATTAGGCGTGAAAATACAATCATACATAATAGAATCTTTTAAATCACTAGGCAGTTGTAATTTGTTAATTATAGACTGCACATATATGACGTCACTAAGAAATGAAATCATTAAATTGTGTAGCAAACTGTCCGATATTTTGATGAAAACGAACAAGAAAATTATTCTCATTGCTAATAAACAAAACGATATTATTGAAAATTTTGACGAGGATTTGCAATCATATATCGCTACGGATACTGATGATACTAATTTTTTTGATCTTACTGATGAATCGAAGAGCATGTTGTTGCAGAAACAGGTCACATTTCAAGGCCGAAGTAAAAAGGTTTTTCTGAGTGAGTTGATAAACCAGTCAGATGAAAAAGCCCGAGATGTAATAAATGTGGGGATAATGGTTAAGTTGCTGAAGAATAAAGAAATTAGTATAGGCAGTAAACCAAAAGATTTAAGTGAAATTTATGAATACTATATCCATCGTAAATTCAAACCAGTAGTTTTTAGTATAGCAGATATCCAAAAATATTTAGAGGGAAGTACTCCGAACTCTGATTTATTTGTAGTTACTGGTGTTGATAGCGGACTCCACCACATTAACATTCATGCATTTGACAACGCTCATTCGGCAGAAGAGAAGTTTAACGAATTACTTACCACGTATAGCAAATTTAACATTCACTGGTTACAGAGCGACTCAAAAAAATTTTTTTGGTACAAATCTCACGGCTCGATACTTAATCTAATGCCATATAGAATACAAAAATCGCATTCGGATGTTCATACGACTTACCCATATTTAATAGAAGAATCAAAATTGATTTACGATGATAATATTCATGATAAAATAACGATCATTTCTGGTACAGCTGGAATAGGTAAAAGTACCGTCTTAACAAATTTATCAATAGATATGATAAACGATCCAACTTTATGGGTAGTAAGAATAAATTTAAATGATCATTCACGGAAACTTGAAATTAAAAGTAAAAGAACATTCAAATCGCTTGGAGAAAGTGTCGATAAGGTTATTGACTTTTTATTTAATGATGTATTGGTCTTGCAAGATTGCGACAAGTTTGATAAAGAATTGTTTATTAATAATGTCAAAAACCACGGGAAAATAGCATTTTTAATTGATGGTTTCGATGAAATTTGTCCAGACGATGCCGATGTAGTAATTGATTTATTACGATCATTAAGAAAATTGAAAGCAAGAAATATAATTGTTACAACAAGAACAAATTTCAGGCACAAATTAGAAAATGAATTAGGTGTATTCGCCTCAATTTTAGAGCCGTTTTCAACAGGAGACCAAATTGAATTCCTCGTTAAGTTTTGGACTAAAAAGATAGAGTCAGCTAATCTAAATACAAATAAAATATACATTTACGCGAAATCCATACTAAAACACATTTGTAAATGTATTAACGATCGTGAAAAAGAATTCGTTAGTATTCCACTTCATTTGATGATGGTGGCAGAGGTTTTCCAAAGAAATGGTAAGGCCATTGGTGTGGCCATAGACGATGTTAATATACCGAAATGGCAAGGGTGTAAAGAATTTGTAGAATCAGATCTCAATACACCACTGATATCCACAGGATTGTCTTTAGTTAAGTTATATGAACATTTCATTGAGAGAAAATATTTAGATTTCTATTTAACAGGTAAAGGCATTACAGATGATTCAAAAATAAGTGTCAGGAAAGGAAAAGTGGACTCAAATGAAGCGTATGCTACGTTTAGAACTAAAAATGGATTACTTGCATTAAAGCTATTGTTCAATGAAAAAGAATTGAAAGAACTATTGTCTCCATCTGATATTACAAAACTAGAGGACGTTATAAAGAAGTTTTATGACGGTGAACATATCAAAGGTATTGTTGACGAAATTATAAAAGGCAAACCACACTTCATTCATCGTACGTTTGCGGAATATTTTGCTTCTATTCTAATAGCTGAGAAAATACTTGCGGCACCTTCTGACACACTTAAGTGTATCAACAATGTGATGCTCGATATGTCGCCTATTTTCGTGCACAGCATAATAGATAAATTAGAAGGAAAACATGAAACTCTTAGATTGGCATTAGGTAAACCACTTTTGCATTTTATTCTTACGGATAGTTGTTCGAACTTCCTTAAGCTATTAATACAATCCAATCGTACTGATTGGCAAAAAAAATTAGATGCTTCGGGCAAAAGTCCTCTTCATTACGCAGTTATAGATGATCATTCTGATATCGTGGGGAAACTATTAAAATATGCCAACGATATTCACACAAATGAAATTTTAAAACATGGCAGTTTTAAACATCCTGAATACGCAAATTCCGTACTAGTTAAATTTATAAATGCTGAAGATAATGACGGCAGGACTGCACTTTATTATGCTATACAGCAAAATAATCTTGATGACGCCTTTGAATTATTATTGAAAGGTGCAAGTATTAGTTTGTTAACTGACGACAATATCAACGGCTTAATAAACCACATGATTGATTTCAAGTACGATGATGATATTAATATTAGCATATATGAAAATGGTATTTTAGGTGCTTATGCTAACCAGGACAATAAGTATCGTCCGATACAAGAAAAACTTTTCCTAAGAGCACCAGATTTCTTTAATAAATTATATAGGAAAGATCAGTGTAGGATACTATCGTATTTTTTTGTGCAAGGACGTGTTCAAGTCATCGATACTTTATTGGCGACTATAATTGATCCAAAAGAAAGAAACCAGATATTAAATAATGATGATAACGGCTTGACACCGTTAGATCGCGTTCTCGAAGGTAATAACATTAGTGATGAAAACAAGTTGGAGATTACAAAATACTTGTATAAACACGATGGTTTGTCAAGACGTTGTAGTATGTATAGCAATGTTAATGCCAACAGAGCGGTTTTATTAGCCGCCGCTAGATTGGGTCACATAAAAACTTTAAAGTACTTTATCAGTTTAGAAGAGGTTAGTGATTTTAATGATATTGTATATGAAGCTTGTCGATTTAATCAATTATCAATCGTTAAATATATGTATGAAAACCATAAAAAACACATTACAGACTGGAATGGAAATACGGGATTGCATGCTGCTTGCGACATTGGCCAAGGTGTTAGTCTAAAAATCATTAAGTACTTAATTGATAATGGTGATATTAATGCTGTAAACAATAGTGGCGAAACTCCATTATGTATGGCGAGGAATAGAAAAACAGATCACGTAATAGAATACTTAGTATCTAAAGGTGCTATTGATAATAGAAAAGATTTAGACCATGTGGATGTACATGGATCCCTAAAGTTACATTCTGCTATTATGGCAAATCGATTCGAATTGGTTAAATCTCTGATTCGACATGGTGCGAATATTAACGAAAAAGATAACAATGGTGATTCGCCATTGCATGTATGTGTTTCTAAGTTGTATAATAGAGATATGGTTGAGATTGTAGAGCTATTGTTGCAATATGGTGCTATTTTTGACATTAAAAATAACAGTAATAGAACACCGTATGATGTGACGCCTCACAAGCCGAAAGATAGCAAAGTTTTTTGGCTTCTCAAAGTCCTAAAAAAATTGTTCAATAGTCAAAATTTGATAGAAGATTTAAACAAACAGTGGATAAGAACTGAATACGGGGACCTTAAGAATTGGGGGCCCTACGGCAGAGGTTATCCAGATGTATGGGACGGTAATAACCCTATGCTTTTTATCCTCAATCCACGAAACGATCATGGAAAAACTCTATTACACATAGCTGCGGAAACAAATGATTTAGACGCGTTGCATGCACTCCTAAAATATAATAAAGGTTATCTTAAACGAAGACTTACGTCCGACGTATACCCACGTTATAGGGATTATCAATGTATATCAGTAGACAGCATAGATTTTGATGGCAACTTGCCAATGCACCTTGCAGCGCGGAAAGGCCATAAAACAATTGTTTCTAGATTGCTGAACGAAGGAGCCAAATTCAATAGCATAAATTCTAATGGAGCTACGCCTGAAGCTCTTGCTACACACAACAACCATACGTATATTGTAAATTTACTCGAACAGACTAAGCACCTATTTGTTGCTTTAGAAAATAGAACCGCAGATGAGATAGAAAACTATGTGACTCAAAATATATTTATTAATGCTAGAAATCAATCAGGTCAAACAGCGTTACATTTAGCAGTCTATATTAATGAACACATTGTAAAATTGTTATTGGATTATCGTGCGGATATTAAAGCTACTGATGATAATGGAAATACACCTCTCCATAATGCTGCTGCTGCTGATAAAGTTAATATTGTTATGCTTCTTATTCATTATGGAGCTATGTATGACGTTAAGAATACAGCCGGAATGACGCCCCTAGATATAGCTCTTGGCCAAAGCCGCGATCTATTAGAACGTATTGATGCATCATTTAAAGACGTTCAAAGTGATGAACCTGAAAGACTCATAGCTATACTAGAAACGTATGATAAAGACCTTATTGCTGCTATTGTTCTTACTCGTGATCTTAAAAATAACACACTGTTGCACTATGCTGCATTATTTGGACATTTCAAGATCGTTGAATTTTTATTAGAAAATGGTGCTATGTACAACGCTGAAAATATAGACGAAGAATCTCCCCTGGCTCTTATGCCTAAAGATCAAAATGTTACACATTTACTAATGACCATTAAAAAAATGTTTGAAAACCTAGATAATGTTTACGAAGGATTTAAAACAGTTAATGTAAAGATTATTAAAAACGTTCTTGATTGTAAAAGAAAGAGTTTGTTAGATATTGCCACGGAAATACAAGAAACGGAAGTCATTTCATTTTTGAAAGATATATTTGCAGATATGGAGGATTAGAAAAGTAGCATGGTAATATTCAAATTTACGTCTCCCTTTTGTGGCGTTGTTTGTTGAAATTGCAAGGTTTGATTAAATAGGGTATTTGATGACAACTCAAATCAGCTACTTACTCTTCGATCGAAACGATCTGTTAGTATGAAGTAGATATGAGCGCCGATGGCCAATTCCGCGGCGGCGGCGTGATAGGCAAAATTCCGCGGCGGCGGCGGCGTCGGCGGCGTGACCTTGAGCTTTAGATTTTTATGAGGGAGCCATTTGAGAAAAAAAAACCAGGTTTTTGTGACTATTATTTATTTTAATAAAGGAACCAAGTATGTAAACAATCATATTTTTTTAATTGCACACAAATATAACTAATTAAACAAAACAAAACAAAGAATAACACTGAATGAAAATTCTCAGATTTATAATCGAAATAACATAAAAAGCATATAAAACCATCACAATCTTCACTTTAGAAACGTGTCTATGTTTTAATACAAGTCTTAATGTATAAATATAAATCAGTTAAAGATTACGTTTCCAGAAAAATAATCATATTAAAACTTAATATTTTCTTCGGTTTCCGCGACTGTCACACATTTAAATAAAACAATTTAAACGGATTATATCGCGTATATTAATTATTAGAGCCTCCCTGACGTTTCAGTACCTTTACAGATACCGTTGTCAAAGGTTGACTGAGAAAAACATAAGTTTTCTCTGTCAAAGTTACATTTGTGCAAACTACCCATTTTATAAATATTAATTTAAAAAATAAATTCATACATGCCAGATGGGCCTAATGTGTAAAGACAGTTACACATGTGCCAGAAGGGTATTTATTATTTTATTTAAAATATCTACCAGCGGTTCACTATAAGGCTTACTGAGGAGAAAGAACCGCCAAAGAAAACTGGTCTGCAGTCTGCGAGCATGTCATGGACAAACCAAACCATTCAATTAAGGATAACACTTCAATCCTTGCCAGAGAGAAACGATATTTTCCCAAAATGTTGCGCGAGGCTATTGAAATCAAAAAATATCCCAATTTCAATAAAGAAGATGGTTTGTCATTACCACCGGCTTGGGATCCTGTTGTACATCTTATCAAGGATCAAGCAAGACACAAGACTGGAAACCTTGGGCCTCGAACGGTGTAAAACAAATTAGTGTTAAAAGTAGTATATGTAGAGTTTTGTTTAAAAGTATTTTATAGTACTAAGGCAATCTGGGAGTTTTCTTTGGCGGTTCTTTCTCCTCAGTAAGCCTTATAGTGAACCGCTGTTAGATATTTTAAATAAAATAATAAATACCCTTCTGGCACATGTGTAACTGTCTTTACACATTAGGCCCATCTGGCATATATGAACACCTTTATTTTTTAAATTAATATTTATAAAATGGGTAGTTTGCACAAATGTAACTTTGACAGAGAAAAATTATGTTTTTCTCAGTCAACCATTGACAACGGTATCTGTAAAGGTACTGAAACGTCAGGGAGGCTCAAATAATTAATATACGCGATCTAATCCGTTTAAATTGTTTTATTTAAATATTAAAACTTAACAAGCATATTTTTTAACATCACAAAAATTTTAATCACAATCTCTTAATCACAACACAATCAATTTCAAAAGCTAGGTGGCGCCAGGTACGTTCAACACATTTTAAGAACTCATCATCGTGTCAGACTCATATTATGACGCGTCTCAAAAAAAAACAACACGCGTTCACTCGGCAAAATACTTGACTCGATTAAAGCCATCATGCGACCGAACGCGGACGCGGGTGGGATACGTTACGAGTGCGAGCGAGAAAACAAATCGCAACTTGTTGCGCCGGCGCGCCGCGTATTTCATACGGCGGCGGCGCGCCGACTCGAATCCGCGGCGACGGCGGCGCGCCGGCGCGGCGCTCATATCTAGTATGAAGCTTCATAAAAAGCATGCAAGCAAGGCATGTGGCGTCGTAAAAAGCAGTAGTCAAAACCCGTCTTCTTTTTAGTTATTGTACAATTAAAAATATGGGACGTCCGAAAGTTAAGGATAGTTTATTTTGGTTCCGCGTATATTTTAAGGCATCAAATATTTATGTTCCCCAAAAAAATCTTTTGTACCCCAAACCAGTATCACCTAAAAATCAAATTAAACACCAATAAAAAAATAACTTCACTAAAATAAGATATATTTTATTTTATACCTATTTTAGTCATGCCTGCACTTCTAATTGTATTCGAGCACCAAATTTAATGAATGTGCACCAAATTTTGACGACCAAATAATTGCGATATTAGCACCTGAATTATACCCCTATGATTGTTTTAAAATGTAGGGACACTACCAAATATAGTATATTAACGCCAAATTAAGTAAGTCTCGGGTTCTCTCCGCTTCCCCGGCCAGCACACCGCGCGTTCCGGGCGCACACGATGTGATTCCCAAATGAGTTGTGAGCTGCGGATATAAACTTAGCGAAGCGTCAGAACCGAACTGCTATTGTACCAGTAAAGTAGATTAATGAGTTTAGGTTATGTTAGAACTGCGACCACATCAGCGAGAACCAGTCGAGCGAGCGCGGCGCCTTCGGTGCGGAGTGCGGGGAGGTTGGTTGAGGGCACGTTGACGGGAGGGGCTCACTAAGTTTGGCATCATTATACTTTATTTGGTAATATGTATGCATTTTATGGCAATCATAGTGGTTTACTTGGTAAAAATAGCGTATTAATTTGCTTGCTAAGATTTGGTGAGCATTTGATAAATATTTTGGGTTTTTAAATTTCATTTTTTAGGTTACTAGATGATATATATTTGAATGTAATTTCATTTTAAAATGGTGATCAATATTTGGAGAACGTTTACTACTTATTTTAGGTTAAAAAAAATTAATGTGGGGTTATACATTTTAAATAGGATAACAAGTTTCAATATTTTTGGTTAAAATTTTACTTAAAATTGGTGCGCTAAATTTGGTGAACATTCCATATTTTTGATCGTAAGTGATTTTTTTGGTAATACATTTTACTCTATCTGGTGATCAGTAATACAAAATTAGGTTATCATTTTTAAATTATTTTGGGTAACAATTTTGGTGTAAAAAGTGTTTATTTGCCGTTACATTTTGCTAAATCTGGTGCTCCAGTAAACATAAGCCATTGTTAAATGTGTGTTAAGTGGTTTCTATGCCACAATTTACTTTTCTCAAACATGCAATGAAATATCGTCGTAACGTGCGTCAAAACAGGCTTCGAAGTGTCAAGTTTCGGGCGGAACAATTCGAAGGAACTGTAAAGGAATTTCATACAAAATTGAAGGCCTAGGCCGGGAAGTAATTTGTTTTTAATTTTAATGTAAACATGGCGTCTGTGTTTATGAACAGCTGATATAAATTTTTTTTCTAGTGGCTACCCATTCAGCCACCGGACCAACAATATCCGCGTTAATGCCTAGTACACACGAACTGATATTATGAATACAAATCTGTATAATTCAATGTGTTGATGAATAAATTTAAAATACTGCCTATACGTAAGTCACCAGAGCCCATAGACAATATTTAAAATACTGCATTTATTATAGAAATTTAATTTTTAGTATCAGGTTGTGTATAACGGCGCTTATAGGGTCTATTGGAACACTACACACGCGAAATACGGACAACTTCCATAAAAAAAAACATTATGGGGGATTGGAGGGAAAATAAAAAAAAACTTTTGTCATGTACCTATTTTTATATTTGTTGTTGATATTTATAAATATAATTTCATAATGAGTTCCGATGATAACAGCGACAAAGAAATTAATTGTACTCCACCAGAATTGAGGGCGGAGGCAGGATTAACAATTAATAACCTGTTGCCACCAAAGTCGAACGGAGACATACATGAATGAAAAAAAAAATTATGCTCAGTCTTATAACATTTATTTATTTAAACTTTATTGCACAAAAGACATAAGTAAAAGTACAAATGGCAGACTTAATCTTTCTAAACTACAAGAAAAGAAAATGTACAAGACAAGTAATTGGACGCCACACAATTCTATTTATCCCTAAGCAAATAGCAACGTTTTAAGAACTAGATTGTCCCGACCTCTATACTGGATATTGTTTCTGCTGTATTTCAGCTACACTCCTTGCCAATCTTCTGATGGTCAAAAGGCATGGGAGAAATGGAAAGCTGATAAAAGTTGCAGAAGGCGACAAATCCTCACGCAGCCAACTCTCAAAATGATGTACCCCAACCATATTCAATTTACATAAATCCACGGCCAGGCTGTTCCCGGTTCCCGTGACCCTCCTGTTTACATTAAGCATCATAGTCCACCGCCAAAATCTCCTAGCACATATATTGCCAGCTGATAATTTTTATTTTTCATTTTCATTTTCACAGCCAAATTCATGATCCACAGTCACCACGCGGTAGATCAGATCCTCAGCCTCCTTTGCCATCTCAGCAGAATCAACAGTCAGCTACATTATCACAGCCAAGACCAGTTTCGGAAGTACAGCTAACTAATATCAGTGTACCTGGAAAAACAATAAAAATTTCAATAAGCAATTGCCCCCATATGTCGAATAATATCAGTTAAATTTGTCAAAAACTTTGTTAATAATCTGTTTTAAATAATAGTTACGTACCTTTAAAAACTTCTGTGCACTAAGCATGTACAAATCCATGGTGATATTAATAGTATGTATGTAGAATACAGCTGCCTATCTATATCTATAGGTAATGCTAGGTTGTTCTCTTGTTTCCTTGTAGAACGTAATATGCAATATATATGTTAGATCGGCGGATCTATGTGATATTTTGATATTTTTTTCAAATTGTTGTAACTTTACACATCATAATTCATAAATGAAAGAAAGGTTATAATGTGAGTCAGATGTCACAGATCACAGACAATTGATTGATAAAAAATGTCCTAAAGTTTCGTTCAAAAACGTGTTTTATCTTATAAGCGATCCGCTGTACTAACTTCAATTGGAATGAATCTTATTTTAATTTCAACCCAAGTTATAAATGTAACGAAAAAGTAGTATAATAATAAATACGTATATAGTTTAGCAAGCCTCAATTGTCAGTAAAAAACGGCGGCAATTTTGAAAAATCACGGATTTATTGTCTTCGGTTACCGCGATATAAAATTTGTTTTTTGAGTGATGTATTTTTTTATTTCATTGCATATGTTTGAGAAAAGCACTATACATGCCTTACGGTCGGCCGTCTATACCTACTCAGCCGGCAAGCCCTTATTTCCCGGCGTCTGCAGTAATGTACTATTACTATAGTCAAACACCGGATTGGATAGAAAAGTCTGTTACGCGGAGAAGTAACCAGGAAGTCAAAAAGTAAACGAAAAACGAACTTTGTTGAACATGATCAAGGGGATAATAGAAGGAAAAGTAGAAGGGAAAAGCAAAAGAGGAAGACCAAGACGAACATATGTAGAGCAAAAAAAACATGCTACCATAATAAAGAAGTAAAAGAGAAAGCAGAGTGTAGAATGAGCTAGTAATTACTCCTCCGACAAGAGCTTAGCTCTTAGATTATATCGTCGATACTTTGAAAAAAGCTCGTTTCTGAAAATCATCAAGTTTCTAGGAGGAACAATAAACGTGTAAGATTATCCCTTAAGATTTATTTATGATTATTTATGTGATAAATAATAAAATAGGGATAAATATGGCACCTACGCTACGTGCCATTACTAATATAATTTAATAATGAGGTTACTTACAACATATGCTTATAAAATATTTCAATGTTATAATATATTTTTGTCACAAATGTAACGATTTTAAATATTTTTATAAATTGCCATATTTTGTATTTACATTTATGTTATTTTTTTTATAAAGAATCTGGAGAGATACTCTGATGTTCGGAATTCGATCTTCGTATCGTGTTGTCCCGCTTATACAAATATTGTTTGACTCGAGATCGAGAGGGACGGCACGGTGCGAACTTGGAATTTCGATTTTCGGAGTACCCTGACCAAAGGAAAGAAATTAATAAAAAGTTACTTTTTTTTCAATTGTACGTCGTTTTTTTTTATTCTACTCAAGTGTCGAGTGTCTGGCCGATTGTCAGAGCCATAACTTAGGATTAGGATAGACCCGACCTTACGAGGGGTGGCTGAAAAGTAGTCTATCTGACTATGAAAGAAAACACGTAACTGGATAGTTTATTTTTATTTTTCTATATAATCTCCCTCTACCAAAATGCATTTGACATTTTTACAAATAATGACATTAAACCTTAAAAAAATCTCGGTTTGTCGTCAAAATATTCGTTTACCGCGGCTCATCCGGCTCATCTCATTATCAGTAGAAAATCTTCGCTCCCTGCAGATCTTTCTTTAACCCTTTGAACGCCAAGAGTTGGCCAAGAGCTACTAAAGTGGTCGTGTGTCGTGCCTACCACACCAACGACACCTAAAGGAGTAATGGCGGACGGTGTCAAAGCGATTTTCCCGCTGACAGATAAGGTATATTTTCGTCCTTCCTTTTTAGGGTTCCGTACCCAAAGGGTAAAAACGGGACCCTATTACTGAGACTTCGCTGTCCGTCCGTCCGTCCGTCTGCCACCAGGCTGTATCTCAACAACGGTGATAGTTAGACAGTTGAAATTTTCACAGATGTATTTCTATGGCCGCTATAACAAAAAATACTAAAAATAAATATTCAAGGGGGGCTCCCATACAACAAACTTGTTATAGATTATGGTACGGAACCCTTCATGCGCGAGTCGGACTCGCACTTGTTTAAAAGTTATTTATAGACTAGCTAGATTACTTTTCAGCCACCCCTCGTAGAAGATTATAAAACTAAGTGAAACCCTCAGGACCTGTTCTTGTTGATGAGCTACCAGGCGCTCAGAGCTTGCAAGGACACATAAGGATAACCAAATGTTTACAATAAAGCGATTTTTTTAAAATTTTACGGTTCAGATGGGATTCGAACCTGCGTTTCCAACGGCTTTCCGGGTCAACACGGGCGTCCTACCAACTGGACCACCGAACCTGATGTCAGAGCCATTGAATTGTTCAGTTGCTTCAACATGCCTTAGGGTAGCATCGTAGCGCCATCTACTGTAAAGATTTAGACTATAGTCGGCGCCATCGTCTCAAATTATGTTGAGAATCGATAGTAACGATGTGCTACACCCAATTTAATTAACTATTTTTTATTATAGTAGAGTTGTTAGTCCGCTGTTTTCTAACATAATTGTGCGCATCGGGTTACAAGCATGAAATTTCTACCACAGATAGAGTGTTCTACGGTGATTATTTTCAGATGTGGAGGGAAGTCAGATTCGTCCCCTGTGAGGCGGGAGAGCGGAGTGAATACGGCCAAGTATCCCTCTTTTCTTTCTTTATTGCTGGTCAGTTAAGTCTACCAGGACGTGTTTGGTATCGTTTCCGTGTAAAACAAATATCAGAAATTCATTTTTTATGTTATTTTTCTAAAGTTCTATATAAAAATATGGGTGTAATGGCCGAAAAGGCAAAAATGACAACAAGTTTTTTATTCAGTGAGGTAAATTAGTTCAATTTCGTAAACATTTTCAAATTATTATTATTATTTCAAAAGTTCATTTAATCTGGTTTCTAAAAATATATGCATGTTGGGCACTTCTCATACAAACAGTAGCTTAAAATATATCTTTACGTCGGCGTAACCAACGTAAATCTCCGAACGCATCCTATTTCGCTTCATTTAATACAATATATAATGATTATTAACATGATTTTAAATATAATATTTACTATATAAGTACGTCCTATAAAAACAAGTTAATGTAATTAAAATAAAATATTTTTTTGCTAATGTATCACGAGCACACGAGCTAATCTCAACATCAAAAATTTATTTAAGTTACTGTTTGTATGAAGAGTGCCCAATATTTATATATTTTTAGAAACTAGATTAAATTTGCTATTTTTCAATATTTTTCTTAGTTGTAAATATTCAGGAAATATAACTAATTTATCTCCCTGAATAAAAAAAACTTGTTGTGATTTTTACAATTTCGGAAATACAACCATATTTTTATATGGTACTATGAATAAATAACATGAAAAATGAATTCCTAAAATCTGTTTTACACGAAAACGACACCACATAAGTCCTACTAGCGTTATCTGATCAGTAATATAAAAAGAAAAAGAGGACTCCTTTGTCCTATTCACCCCGCTTTCCCGCCGCACAGGGGACGAATCTGACTTCCATCTACATCTGAAAGTAATCACCGCAGAATACTCTATCTGTGGTAGAGATTTCGTGGTTGTATCCCGATGTACACAATTTCGCGACTTAGCAAAACAAGGAATATAATACTCCCAAAAAAAAAAAAAAAAACGCCTAAGGCTCTTCAAAGAGGAAGTCATGTATTTGTTTGAGTCGCGGACTTTATTTAAAATGTAATGATAAAGTAGTTTTTTGCTTTTTATTACGCCTGTATTGAATTAACTACAAACTGTGCTACAGATTTGGGATTACACTACTACGGGATAAGTGCCGGAACCGTGAGTTATGACTGTTGAAAATATCAGAATATAACCCAACCGCTTGCCGTTTTCAATCATGTCTTTGTTATGATTTTGCTGCTTCTGCGCATGCTCACTGCGCGCAGTGTCCGCCAATAAGCTAGTGCGCATTTACACACACTAAGGAACGGCACAGGAGTTTTTCGGCAACCGTCAACTGCAAGCGTGATTGCACCGCGCGCTGCACGCTGGAGATCTGATTTTACGCATAGTTCTACCGTACCTCATTTTCGTCGCTTCGCCGTCTGTGCTGATGGCCTAGTGGAGTGGAGAACGCTTGCTGTTAAATGTTCGAGATCTGTTGGTGTTCCAAGTTCAATCCTCGGTGTAGGTTTTATTTTTTTTGTATTGTTTAATGTAATCTTTTGTTTTTTTTTTTTTTTGACATTGTTATGTGGAATTTTTTTTTTTTTTCTTTTTAATATATTATATACACTTTTTTTTATTTTTAAGATTTGACATGTCTGTAATTTATTTTTGTACTGTTTTTTTATGTGGAATTTAATTTTTTTTTCTTTTTAATATATTATATACACTTTTTTTATTTTTAAGATTTGACATGTCTGTAATTTATTTTTGTACTGTTTAATTTTTTAATTTTGTCTTTTTGTTTCTTAGAAATAGAATTGTTTAGAAATAGTATTTTTATGCAATTACGCCCATTATTGTGTAATTTTTGGTAATATGCAGTCCGCATCGCAATCTGTAGCGGTTTTTCGTGTAATTTATGTTCTAAATTATTTCTAACCTCTAAGGGCTTGAATATCCACAAAGCCAAGTCTCACCGTGGCTGTCTTAGTCAAAACGATGTCCCACTAAATGTAGGTAGTGCGGTTTCGGCTCATAATTCCCAGCCTTTTCATGTACAGCTTAGCCAACTGAAGTGCAATGTTAGGGTGGTTAAACGAATCCCTCGCGGTGCTAGAATTTCCGTGGCGACTCACCTTGCGCAACTGGTCCAAAAGTGTTACGAATCAAATTCCCCTCAAGACTGGTATAATCTGCTTGTTTTCCCTTATGTTATTTTGCATGCTAAGGACGGTGATCGAAATGTATCTTTAACGCAAAAAATCAAGAACAATTGCACACCCCATTCTGTTCCACCGGTTATACAGGAAGACCGCTCATCAACTTACAATTGGAAAAAGACAGTTGAAAATAAGATCATTGACGGAGATTTAAAAGGTGCCGCTCGCCTTCTTTTTTCTAGTGATGTGTTATCACCCGATAACCCCGACACTTTGTTAGCCCTACAGGCAAAGCATCCCCTTGCTCCTACGTCCCCCTTCTTTTTTGATCCCCCGGTACCGGCCCAGTCATGCCTGCGAATCGAGGAGATCGATGTTCTTAATGCTATCATGTCCTTTAAAACGGGTTCTGCGGCTGGTTTAGATGGTCTTGCTCCTCAACACTTAAAAGATTTGACATGTCCATCCGTGGGAGATGCTGGTGTGCACCTCGTCGCCTGTATTACTAAACTTATGAATTTTATGTATACGGGTGGTGTCCACTCAGATATTGTACCTATTTTGTACGGTGCAAATTTAATTGCCCTGACTAAAAAGGATGGAGGGGTAAGGCCAATCGCGGTGGGTTCGACGTTTCGCCGCTTGGCTTCAAAAATTGCGGTACGGTACATTTTACCCAATTTACAAGAGACTTTTGAACCAGTACAGTTGGGATTTGGGGTCAGAGGAGGTTGCGAGGCCGCTGTGCACGCGCTACGGACATACTTGGAGTTCGGTCAATGTGAGGTTTTGCTGAAGATCGATGTGAGGAATGCCTTCAATTCTTTAAACAGGGATACCTTGCTGTCAGAGGCTAAATCTCACATTCCAGAATTATATAATTACAATACAATACAATACAAGTACTCTTTATTGCACACCTCATAAAATATACAGGAGAAATACAATGCAAGAAATTACAATTAGAGGTAAACAACAGGCGGTCTTATCGCTAAAGAGCGATCTCTTCCAGACAACCTTTGGGTAGAGAACTTGAAAAAAATAAGATTTTGTTATTAGGCGGTGCAAAAATCGGAAAATAATAATAATATATACACAAAAAACAAATAAATACATAAATATAATAAACAATAAATACATAAATACATACATACATTCAGCCAACAGGTAATAGGACCATTTGAATAAAATACGAATTATGAAAGGGATAGATAATGTTCTTTCAGTTGAGTTTTGAAAGAAACTAGAGATTTAATTACCTACTTCAATGTTATGCCGATCCTACGAAACTCATTTATGGTTCTAATGAATTATCGTCCGAAGTTGGTTGCCAGCAGGGAGATCCCCTGGGTCCAGCAATTTTCAGTTTGGGGATAAACCCCATAATTAAAAATTTATCTTCGAAATTCAACGCGTGGTACTTGGATGACGGGACTTTGGGTGGGGAGGTGGACTCAGTGTTTGCCGATTTTTCTTCCATAATTGACAAATTTAAATCCATAGGCCTCGAGTTGAATTTCGAGAAATGTGAACTGTACATTCCGAATTCTAATGATAGTCTGATACAAAGATTTCGTCAGCTGGCGCCCAATATTAAAGTACTTGACAAAAGCACACTTTGCCTTTTGGGTTCCCCAATTTTCGAGGAAAGTTATCCTGAGTATGTTCAAAATTCTATTTCTAAATTCCAAGAACATTCACATCGGTTACTCGAAATTGGTTCCCATTATGCTTTAGCTATTATTAGATTTTGTCTCTTCGTTCCTAAGTTGACTTACGTGCTTCGCTGTTGTCCTCTTTGGAAAAATCAGGAACTTTTATCACAGGTGGATAATTTAATTAAAAATAATTTAGAAGCTGTCCTAAATGTTAAGTTGAGCGAGCGGTCTTGGGCTCAAGGGTCTCTTCCCATCCGGCACGGTGGTTTAGGCGTACGTAGGATGTCTGGTGTAGCTTTGCCAGCTTTTTTGTCATCCTTGCATAGTTCGTTGGGTCTCATAGGGAAAATTCTTCGTTCAAACTATGAGATCTCGGGCATGGAGGATGCCAGAAATGCTTGGTTGAGTGTGTGCTCCGGTCAGGAAATTCCTGAGTATCCGCAGTCGCAAAGGAATTGGGACGACCCGGTGTGCAAGTTGGCTTTTGCTTCCCTTCTCGGCGAAGGTGACGCCGCGGAAAGAGCCAGGCTTTTGGCAGTGGGTACTAAGGAGTCTGGGTATTGGCTCCACGCACATCCTTCTCCCAAAATTGGAACCTATTTAGAGCCCAATACCCTTCGGCTCTCGGTTTGCCTTCGTTTGGGTATCCCGGTTTGTGCCCCTCATCGTTGTCCCTGCGGAGCTGACGTAGATCTGTTAGGGCATCACGGTCTATCCTGCCAAAGAAGTGCGGGTCGTTTCTCTAGGCACGCTGCTCTTAACGACGTCATCCGTCGGTCTCTTGCTTCGGTCAATGTCCCTGCTCTATTAGAGCCGACCGGCATTTCGAGAAGTGACGGTAAGAGACCTGATGGGATGTCTTTGGTACCTTGGAGTATGGGGCGGGTGCTGGTGTGGGATGCAACCTGTGTAGACACGCTAGCCCCATCGCATCTCCAGGGTACTGCTGTATGGGCGGCAGCAGCAGCGGAGGCGGCTGAAAAGGCTAAGGTGGTGAAGTACAGTGGTCTCGGCGCCGAATACACTTTTGTTCCGTTTGGTGTCGAGACCTTAGGTCCATGGGGCCCTGGCGCTCTGAGTCTTTTTGGGGATTTATCTAAAAGACTCAGAGAAGTTACGGGGGACCGGAAAGCTGGCAGTTACCTCGCTCAACGTATTAGTCTCGCAGTTCAGCGGGGTAACGCAGCCAGCATCTTAGGTACCATGCCACGAGGGCCTTTTTTAGATTTAGGTTAGTTAACATGTAGTTATGTATTTAGGTTAATGATAGTTTTAAGATGATTTGTATGTTTTGTTTTATTTTAAAATTGTCTTATGTTGTAATTTGATGTTCACATTTTGTACGGTTTTTTTTAATAAATTCTTTTATGTATACTCACAAGGATAGTAGCAAAATGTACTAGAACACGCAGGCTAAGCTTAACATCAACATTTTTTTCAAGGTAATTTTTTTATCAGATGTGCCCAATATGTATACATTTTTAAAAACAAAATTAAATTTGCTGTTTAGTAATATTTTTTTAAATTAAAAATATTCAGAATAGTTAACTTATTTATCGTTCTGAATAAAAAAAACTTGTTGTGATTTTTACCTTTTCGGCAATAAACCCAAATTTTAATAAGAAACTATTCTTAAATAACATGAAAAATTAATAGCTGATATCTATTTTACACGAAAACGATGTCGCACAAGCCCTAGTAGCCTTAACTGATCAGTAATAAAAAAAAGAAAAAGAGCAGTACTTGGTCCTCTTCACCCGCTCTCACACCACACAGGGGACGAATCTGACTTCCCTCCACATCTGAAAATAATCACCGTGGAACGCTCTATGTGTGGTAGAAATTTCGTGCTTGTAACCCGATGCGCACAATTTCGCGGCTTAGCAACTCTACTATTAAAGCAGTAACGTCTGCTAACGTAAACGAAATGTTTACAATGAAGCAAATAATTGAAATATAAGGATAACATTCGTGATCCTGAAACGCTGCAAGCAGACGGCGTCGTTGAAGTCTGTTTCTTTACCTATGGTATACATAGAAATCTATACTCAGTACTGGGAGACTGGGAGATACCAGGCTCACATAGATAGGTAGGAGTTGTTATTGAGTGAAACGCATTTATGATAGTAGGAGGTATATTATCGCTTCCGCACTCGACGTATGTTGAGATGCACGCCCTGCACGTGCTGCTTGAGGTTCGACGTGTCCGTGAAAGCCTTCTCACAGATGTGACACTTGTGTCGTCTGACGCCGAGGTGAGTCTGAAAAGGACGGAGAATTTTCGATATGAAATAGGCAATAAGGTAATTGGAAATTTAAAATGTTCAATGTCTTAACGTCGTCCGGATAGTGGAAGTGTACTACCTACTCTATTATAATTTTTCTGTTTGTAAATTCTTTCTTGTAGGGCTGTGCGATAAAGACTGTTTATATTTATAATTGTATCTACTTATAATACGGTAGGAATTTGATGACAGCTCAAATCAGCATTCCCTGCAGTAATGTACCTACTATTATTGCACACCAAGAAAAGTTTACAAATTATACACAGAAACAATAATTTTAATAATGTCAGACAACAGGCGGTATTATTGCTAAAGAGCGATCTCTTCCAGACAACCTTTGGGTAGTGGAGTTGATCAGTAATAATTATTTTCTCAAAAATTGCATGTAATGTTGCCTTACCATCGCTAGATAGACTACAGTAAGTGGAACATACCGAAGACTTTTTAGAAGTGTCCAGTAAACAGCGAGATTTTAAATTTGGAATCAATATTTGTCCAGTAAGTAAGTATGTAATTCCTATTACGTATCAAGATATTTGAATATCGAAACACGATTTACATCGTCACCGACCTATAAAAAAACTAAGGATGTGAAGGCGATGAGGTCGTATATAAATGTAAAAAGGATGCATTCCAAAAATTGTTTTCATAGATTAAAATAGAAAGAGACGACATTGCAGTATACACTTGCAATTTACACTAAGAGCAAATGTAAAATAAAAAGAGGTTAGCACTATTGGCAGTATAAACGTAACTCAAGATGCATATTTAAAAAAAAAAAGTAGCGACTAGGTTTAGTGCGGAAGTTTGTATGCAGCGTTTCGTTCATAGTTGTGCTGTGTAAAATGACAATGATATTTCGGAATTCCTTCCTTTTTTGTGTCGTTTAGAAAAAACCTCGGAGTTAAAATTGAGGTAAGCTTTATGATATGAAAATTAGTTAGAAAATACAACAATGTATAACAATAATTACATTTTATCTTTAAGACTTAGATTTGTAAGACAGTGCAAATAATTAAACGCAGTATTTATAAAAAAAGAAATTAAGGCGGGATTTAAATTAAAAGACAAAAATTTCAAATTTGTTTGTGTGATCTATTACAATAATTCAGCAAAAATGAGTTCAGACGAGTCTGATTCCGAATAGACGGCACTCCTCCATACTTAAAAGCGGATGCAGAGTTAGCTAAAATAATTATTTACTTCCGACTAAATCCAAGGAGATATAAAAAAATACAAGAGATTCATTAAATGGAAGGAAGAAAATCAAGTTAATAATTGGTCAGATTAATGTGTGATAAGGTCAGCATATTTCAACAATCTTTCTGAGACAATCGAATGGCTACAAAGGAAAGAAATCACAAATATTCAGCAGCAAAATATAGAAAAGTTCTTAAATCAAGCTCTAGATGATAACCATTTTGGCGATGAAGGTAAATAAATGCTGCCACTATTTGATAACGATATAACTATATCTTTTATCCAAGTATAAACTCATAGTTATTTTTGTTATAGGTTGTTATCATGGGAGTTAATGGTGCCTGCGACGACGAATATCACAATGTGTAATAATAAAAATGGGATATAACAAAAATATTCATTGGAAAATGGCCGAATATGAATGTCACCTACAAAATATAATTTTAATCTAATTTTCTTGTTTAATTTTTGAGAAAAGCACTATACTTGCTTCGACCGTAAGAGCCATCCTGGCCTCGTATTATATCCGGACCTCGCCTACGGCTCGGTCCGTCTAATTCCTACTCGGCCAGTATGGCTTACTTACTGGTCTCTGCCGTAATGTACTATAACAGATAAGCAACTTTGATCATCGGAATCTTCATTATTACTGCTATTTGTTCCTCTGGTTGTTATTTGTCTTGTTATGTTAGTTTGTTTTAGCTTGAGCCTGCCGCTGGTAATACAAACACTTGAGAAATGATTTTCTTTACCGCAAGCGTTACAACGCTTTCCTCTTGCAGGACAATCATTCATATTTGCATGGTAATTATTACCACAAAATATGCATTTTTTGTTGTTAGTTGAATGTTGTAAATTTCTTTGTTTATTCGTTTTTATTTTATTGATGGTTTGTTGTTCAGCAAAATTCGGGGTGTTGTTTGTTAAACGACGGCTTTGAAGCTCAGCCTGTTCAAGTGTGTTTGCTGTGCTGTGGCATGACATCAGTGAGTTTAGCAGTGTTTGTTGGGTGTTGTTTGATGAGTTCTTGTTGCCACGCGTTATTGTTAATGCCTATCACTAGCTGGTCTCTTATGCGTTCTTCAAGTGTGCTTCCGAATTCACAGTACCCCGCTAGTGATCTTAGTTCAAGAATGTATTGTGAGATTGATTCGTCTGTGTTTCTGAATCTGGTTGCAAATGTAACCCTTTCGGATAGAACGTACGTCTTTTTACCATAATACTCATTTAGAACATTTTTCAATTCATCGTAAGATTAACTGGTAACGTTGATAGGTCTGTAGTAGTCTACTAGTACCTTGAAGGCTGTTGGTCCAATTCGAGAAAGGAGTAGTTGCTTACGTTTGTTTTCCGCAGCGGCTCCATGATCTTGTACATGAAGTATATCAAATACAAAAATTTAAAATTGACATGACACTTGTTCTTCTTCTAGATAAGGTAAGTTATAGAAATAATCCTTTTGCTTGAGCGAATCCACTTAGCTTTGTACCCGATGAACAATACTCATTATCTGTATTGTTAGCTGTGGCCACAACTGCCACTTGAAAATGTAAGGCGTTATAAGTGCAAATTACTTTTACACTAAATTAGTCTTTAAATCAAACGAAATAAGGTTTACTCTTAAACAAAGAGAACACAGTTATATAGTTACACAGTTGTTATATTATATGTTATAAGTTTGTTGTATGGGAACCCCGTTAAATATTTATTTGATTTTATTTTTAGTATTTGTTGTTATAGCGGCAACAGAAATACATAATCTGTAAAAATTTCAACTGTCTAGCTATCACCGTTCTTGAGAAACAGTCTGGTGACAGACGGACGGACCGTTTTTAGGGTTTCGTACCAAAAGGGTAAAAACGGGACCCTATTACTGAGACTTCGCTGTCCGTCCGTCGTATGGAACCCTTCATGCGCGAGTCGGACTCGCACTTGCCCAATTTTTACCCTTTGGGTACGGAACCCTAAAAACTACACGGAGCCAAATAATCTGCCATTAACTTTTGGGCATTATCCTAATTGGATAAATACTAGAAAGAAGACGTGTTTTGACTACAGATTTTTATGACGTCACAAGCCAGTATTTTCAAAATTCATACTAACAGATCGTTTTTGAAGTAAGTTTCATAAAGAGTAGCTGATTTGAGCTGTCATCAAACACCGTATTGTTGTTCGTTTCGGTGACGTCGGTGGTTTTTTAGGGTTCCGTACCCAAAGGGTAAAAAAGGGACCCTATAACTAAGACTCCGCTATCCGTCCGTCTGCGTGTCTGTCCGTCTGTCACCAGGCTGTATCCAACAAGGCAGCAAATCTGATTAATCTTTTGAGATGGTGAAGCAGAAGACGAGATGCTTGGGGGGCGGAGCCCCCCGCAATAAAAAGAAAGCGACACCCTTAAACGGAAACTAGGAAGCAAAATCCCAGGCTTATTAATTGTTTTTTTTGAGGGTTCCGTACTCAAAGGGTAAAAATGGGACCCTATTACTGAGACTTCGCTGTCCGTCCGTCCGTCCGTCTGTCACCAGGCTGTATTTCATGAACCGTGATAGCTACAGTTGAAATTTTCACAGATGATGTATTTTTATTGCCGCTATAACAGTAAACACTAAAAACAGAATAAAATAATATTTAAGTGGGGCTTCCATACTCCAAACGTGATCGGTTGCGTTAACTTTGCACCTCATTTGTATCCGGCGCCATACATACCAACCCTTAGTGCGTGAGTTCCACTCGCACTGTATGTAGTATGTATCGCGCAGCAAAGTTTGTTGTATGGGAGTTTTTTAGCATTTGTCGTTATAGCGGCAAAAGAAATACATAATCTGTAAAAATTTCAACTGTCTATAACTATCACGGTTCATGAGATACAGCCTGGTGACAGACGGACAGACAGGCAGCGGAGTCTTAGTAATAGGGTCCCGTATTTTTGGAGAATCTATACATCTCCTTTACGTATACCAATGTTATGTTGTTAGTTATACCGTTGTCTCAATTACTGTAACATACATTTGTGTAATGCTGATTTTTTCTCATATAAAAATTGTCAGCGCTTTAAAAACCAAATTGTCTGTCAATTAAAATCAAAGCTGTAAGAATAACTAATTATTTCAAAATGTTGTGTCATTTTGAAATAATTAGTTAGCTGCATTTTAATGTTATTTGCATCGTTGCTGTTTCGTTGTCTACCGTTCCCATACTAAAATTTAGTTTTGTATAACCTTAAGTTAAGGCACTCCAGGTCTTTTAGCATACTATTGTTAACCGTAATATGTTTTTGTATTGTGACTGTTTGTTGCCTTAATAAAATATATATATATAGATTCTTTAACGCACGTTATGGAGACATTTCATTACATGTTTGAGATAAAAGTTTTTTAGGATTCCGTACCCAAAGGGTGAAATGAAATGAAATAATTTATTCAGTAAGTAGGCCACAACGGCACTTTTACAAGTCATATTGTGAATCTACCGGCGTTTCCCAATATATATATATTTATATATATATAATTTATTGTTTTAAGTATGATTTACGAAAAAATGACTTACTGTTGAGTTTCTTTCGGCTTTCTGCTCAACAGCGGTCTCCTCTTGGGAAACGCCGGTAGATTCACAATATGACTTGTAAAAGTGCCGTTGTGGCCTACTTACTGAATAAATTATTTCATTTCATTTCACCCTTTGGGTACGGAATCCTAAAAAACTTTTATCTCAAACATGTAATGAAATGTCGCCATAACGTGCGTTAAAGAATCACGTTTTGGGCGGAACAACTCGAGGGAACTGTAAAGTAATTTCACACAAAATTGAAGCTTAGGCTGGGAAGTAATGTTTTTTAAACATGGCGTCTATGTTCAAGAACAAGCTAAACAGCTAAATTAGATTTTTTGATTGGTGTATTTTTTCATTTCCTTGCATATGTTGAGAAAAGCACTATACATGCCTAGACGTGAAAAGGGCTTGCCGGCTTCGTATCACTATCCGTCTATACCTACTCACCCAGCAAGCCCTTCTTTTCCGGCGTCTGCAGTAATGTACTATTTCTCAAACATGCAATGAAATATTGTCTTTACGTTCCTTATAATAGGCTCGGAAGTATCGCTTTTTGGGCGCAACAACTCGAGAGGACTGTAAAGGGATTTCATACTGCTTTTCAGGCCTAGGCCTGCAAAGTAACTTTTTTTTTGGTTTCAACAACAAGGTCATTCACACGGTGTCGTTTGACCAAAAAACGTTTGACAAATGATCACTTGAAGATGAAGATAAGATAAAGATAAGACAAAGATACGTTGTCAATTAATAAAATGTTGTTCTTTGAAGTATATTTTTTTATTTCATTGTATATTTGAGAAAAGCACTATACATGCCTCGTCGTGAAAACGGATTCCCGGCCTCGTATCACTATCCGATATACCTACTTGGCCGGAAATCCTCATTTTTCCCGGCCTCTGATGTACCTAATGTACTATTACTGGTAGCTAACATGACATGAGTACCGTACCAGTTTGTGCCGGAAGAGACCGCTGAGCTTGCTGTAGGTCTTCCCGCAGAGCCGGCAGCAGTTCCGGCCCGCGGTCTTCTTGGCGGGCGGCGGCCGGAGCCCAAGGTGCGTCAGCGAGTGCTGCTGCAGCAGCCCCGGGGACTGGAGCGACAAAGGGAAACATTGATTTAATCCTTATTCGATTAGATCATATTTATTCCACACATTATAGGGACACATTATAAATTACACATAGTCAATTTGGGCTTGTGCACAAATTACGCGAGCTTTTTTCGGCTACTTTTAGGGTTCCGTACCCGAAGGGTAAAAACGGGACCCTATTACTGAGAATTCGCTGTCCGTCCGTCTGTCACCAGGCTGTATCTCAAGAACGGTGATAGCTAAACAGTTGAAATTTTCACTAATGATGTATTTCTATTGCCGCTATAACAACAAATACTAAAAATAAAATAAATATTTAAGGGGGCTCCCATACAACAAAATTGTTATAGATTATGGTACAGAACGCTTCATCCGCGAGTCGGACTCGCACTTGCCCAATTTTTTGACCCCTCTCCCTCCTGATGAGATTTGATAAGGTTTTTTGGTAACCCCCCGACCCCCTCACAACCTCACGTGTATATTTTTCCGTCAGAATTTCTTAAAATAGACTCGCTATTTTGAAGTATTTAATAAGATAAGATTTATTTTTAACGAAATTGAAAGACGTGTCTACTCATGTGGTATATTTTTTCACAGTTCGTTCACTGTATAAAAGTACACGTGAGGTCTCCTTGTACCCCTCCCTCCTCCAACGTGATCTATCGTGATTTTTTCGTGACCCTCCAACTATCTCTGTACCGAAATTGGTTAAAATTTGTCCAGGCGTTTTGGCGGGATGCGAGGACAAAGGAAATTATGAAAACAGATGGCGCCAGGTTGGCACGGCGCCGCGCGCCCATACAAAACAAATGACGATCTTGCATCAGGCTATTAAGATTTTTCCCGAAATCATGACCCCCTCCATACAAAACTGTTTGTTTTTCAATGGAAATCTAGAATTTTATGATAGTATAGACCCGTGTTTTCAAATTGTGGGTCGCGTCCCCCAGGGGGGTCGCGGCATATATCCAGGGGGGTCGCGAGGATCAGCATCGAGAAAGGCTCGTGACTTTAAGGAATGCAGATTTTTTCAAGCATGTACATTTTAATAAAACAGCATTCATTCTCAGACATGGTTATTGGTCATCATTATATGTCTTTTTTTTTAGGTTATTATATTTTTTGCAAGCAGTAAACTACCTTCTGAAATTGCGTTTCAAAACGCATACGAATTAGACTGATTGAATGATAGGCGGGTGTGTTCCAAATCTGTTAAATAAGAGTTGGGTTCTAAGTTTAATAGCAAAAACTGAGTTTTAGGGGGTCGCGAAGGAAATTTGATGGTCATTAAGGGCCGTGACACCAAAAAGTTTGAAAAGCACTGGTATAGGCGTATCGATAACATCCATGACCCAAAAACGAATATTCGAGTTCGCCCAACTTGGGGCCCGTTCAATTCATCAGCAGACTGTACCAGACTATTAAAGCCATTGTGACTTCCATACGTTCTGATGTGTAGTACTCGCCTTGAAGGTCTTCCCGCACTGCACACACAGGTAATGTCTGCGCACGGCAAATATATACCATTCTGAATTGGGTTAAAGTTGGCGCCCAACGTGGGGCCCGTTCAATTCATCAGCAGACTGTACCAGACTATTAAAGCCATTGTGACTTCCATACGTTCTGATGTGTGACTCACCTTGAAGGTTTTCCCGCACTGCTCGCACAGGTAATGTCTGCGTACGGCGAACCGGTACGGCGTGTCAGGATGCTCGCGCAGGTAGTGCTGGTACACGCCGTTAGGGTGAGAGAAAACCTCGGAACACTGGAACAAGTCGATATTTTTATAACGGAACGGGACTTAATCATTAAATGGGTGGATCAACTTTTTCTTGTTGTTATTCTGTCCCGTCACCCAGGAGACAATGGTGATTAAACTTCTTAGAAAAGTGTTGATAATTTATAATATTGGTATTTTCAAGAGATATTCTAAATAAGAATGGGCTTATAAATGCTGCAATTACAACATTTCTGTTGAGTATTACCGCCAAAAATTATAGTTTTTAAAAGGCAAACGATTGATTGACCCAAATAGAGCTGCGCACAATGCAGTCAATGCAATTGTCGGTCGCGAAGGTGTAAAAAACCTTTCATATAAACAATGCAAAGTTCGACACACAAAGTATAAGGAGAAATTCGTCAGGTTACTTGGGATTGGGTAGCGAAGTGGCTAACGCGCTGGACCGATAATCTAGAGGTACCGGGTTCGTTTCCCGGTCTCTTGCACCAGGTAGCTCCGTTTTAAATATTTACATATTTATGCTTTGATCTTTGTATCAATAGTATACATATATAATAAAAAAAATGAGACACATGTTTCATAAATTTACATAGCGTCTGCGTTCATGAACAGGCTAAACAGCTGAATTATAATTTTAGGTGGTGTATTTTTTATTTCATAGCATATTGTGTTCTAGAAAAGCACTACAAATGCCTGGCCGGCTTCGTATCACTATCCGTCTATACCTACTCACCCGTACCCTTCCTTCCCGGCGTCAGCAGTGATGTGCTAAAGACAGACTAACCTCATCGCATTTGATGGAGCGTCGCGGGGCTTCTTTTCTGACGTACTTCCTCTCCTTATAGTGCGTGTGAGTATCCATCTCTTCTTTAGTGTGAAACTGCTCGCCGCACTTTCTGCATCCCAGGCTAAAACGGGAGAGATAAAAAAATAAAATAAATACAAATACTATACAAATACAAAATCATTTATTAACATAAAACAGCTTTATACATAATATTTTCTTCGGTTTCCGCGACTGTC
Organism: Apotomis turbidana; assembly: GCA_905147355.2. Classification (NCBI taxonomy): domain Eukaryota; kingdom Metazoa; phylum Arthropoda; class Insecta; order Lepidoptera; family Tortricidae; genus Apotomis; species Apotomis turbidana. The sequence continues at coordinate 1,766,158 of LR990305.1, forward strand.
ACACATTTAAATAAAACAATTTAAACTATTCAATTCAATTTCATTTTATTCAATTTCAATTTAAGCTTTATACATTTTAAGAGTACATATCCATCAGTGACCAAACTAGGCTGAGCCTGTATCTTGGCCATCTGCGAGTGCAGTTAACAAGGGAGAATTATAAAACAAAGAAATTATAAAAATAAAAAACGACATCAAAAAAAACTTAATCTGTACATGATCGGGGTCAAGTAAAAATGACCCAATCATGTACAGATTACATTTGAATCACCTTTTGAAGGCCAAACCACTCAATTATTACTATGAAAACAGATGCCGCGCAAGTTTACGTGAGGTTCGCCACCGACTTCAAAAGGTGATACAAATTGCTATACACGATCGGGTTATTTTTGGCTATTCAGGTTTTTTTGAAGTTGGTTCTTTTTTGTTAAACACGATTTTTTTTGCTTTTGTGATTCAAATATAATCACTTTTTCGCAAAATAATAACCGACTTCAATGAGTGCAAAATCAAAATCCCCAAAAAAAATTGTCAGCAGGCCTATTAAGAATTTACATAGGTACATATATAGGGTCTAAATTCAGTTATTAAAAGAATACAGTTATTTTGCGAAGATGTAAGTAAAGCCTGACCAGAAATATATGAGGATGCGCCATATTGCGCAATTTCACTGGAACTAATTTCTTGCACTGGCAATGTTTTTATGATGGCTAGTCAACAATGTCAATGTCATTCTCTAAAAGACAAATATTTAAAATTATCCAAAGAAAATGCCGAAAACCATTCACAGTCGTGAACGTAAGATTATAAATAAAGTGTACATGTGTTTACTACACGGAAAACAGTCAGGAAAAGAGTGCATTCCATTAAATGATATTATGAGTAGTGGAACCGACATGTATTTAAACTAATGTCATTATAGTGGGTTGCGATTGGTTGCATAATTGTTGCCATATAAATCTTATAAATAGCGCCCTCTTGACAATCCTCATATATTTCTAGTCAGGCTTTAATCCAGTAGTATTATTCCCCGTTGATTCGGTATACGCACATATCTTTGGAGATGTCCTTATGTTTGTCTGTCGTGAGCACGTGTCTCATGTACACGCGGCGGGACACGAACGTGACGTCACAGTCCTCGCAACGTATGCTGTCGTTCTCCAATTTGTTAATGTCCTGTAAGGAAAAATCGACTTTGGCATCTAGTGCGGAAAATAGCACATTACTGCAGACGCCGGAAAGAAGGGCTTGCCGGGTGAGTAGGTATAGTCTGATTATAAGATTTTTTCTCAAACATCCAAAGAAATGTTTGCATAACGTGCGTTATAACAGGCTTCGAAGTATACGTGTCAGGCGGAACAACTCGAGAGAACTGTAAAGGAATTTCATACAAAGTTGAAGGTCTAGGACGGGAAGTATTTTTTTTTAATGGCTTCTGTTTATGAACAGGCTAATCAGGTGTATTTTTTATTTCATTGCATATGTTTGAGAAAAGCACGACTTGCCGTGAATTTGAAATTGTTTTTAGAATCCTCATAATTTAACAAAGCAATAATTGTATGACAGACATGAACTTAAACGCACTTTTTCACGGTAAAAATGGCAAATTACTTATTTTCTCCATACAAATACCGGTACCCGGTCATCTGTATGTAGGCCAAATGTATGGAGCGTTTTTAGTCCTCTGTACGAATGTTGAACTTTGACGGTCATTTCTGACTTTTAGAGCAGTCTAAGTGTAGGTAGTCCCATATAGACATTTGATCCTAATAAAAAATAGAATCCATTGACATTCATAGGTTTAGTAATTATTTTCTTCTATCGTAAATTATTCACGTTGACGCCTAGAGACCTTATACATCTCTGTGAAATTAAATTAATTAAGTAATTGTATTTTATTGCATGTTGTGACGCCTAGAGACTTTATACATCTCTGGGTATATTTAATATTTTAAAATAACAATGAATTGGAGTATCTAAACATCTCCTTTACCCATGTAAAATTATAACACAAATGTAATGTAATTGTTTTAAGTATTATTTACGAAAAAATTACTTACTGTTAAGTTTCATTCTGCTCTCTTCTCTTCTTTAGGAAATAAAATAATTTATTCAGTAAGTAGGCCACAGGGGCACTTTTACAAGCCAGATTGTGAATCTACCGGCATTTCCCAAGAGGAGACCGCTGTTGAGAAGAAAGCCGAAAGAAACTCAACAGTAAGTAATTTTTTTCGTAAATTATACTTAAAAACGAATACAATTATATTATAATTAGGTAATTGATACATGTTAGAGATGTTCAAGATTCTCCAAATCAATGATTACACATTTCTCCTACGTTGCTATTTAGTTTAAGTTTTCTCTGTTACTTTGCTTTGCCTTGTTCTTGTCTCTGAATAATTTTGTTAATTAATATAGTTAATCGTTCAGTATAGGTACTCGAAAATACAATGTTTACACTAAAAATTATATAAAATAAAGTGTTTTTTTAAGAGATGTAAAAGGTTTATTACCTTGTGCACAGCCTTGACGTGTAGGTTGAGGCCGTACGCGCTGACGAAACTGCGTGCGCACGCGCCGCAGATGTGCGCGGAGGGATGCGCGCGCCGCAGGTGACCCATGTATGTTGTGTGCTTCCTGTACATACATATTTGAGAGGGTTATCAGATAAAAAAAAATATATCAGACAATTTCCCAAATTCACAAATCAACCTAGTCCCAAATTAAGCTCAAGAAGGCTTGTCTTATGGGTAGTAGGCGACGATATACATACTTATATAGATAAATAAATGCTTAAATGGGTGGATCAAAATTTTCTTGCGGTTATTCTGTCCGTGACCCAGGGGAAAATAGTGATTAAATTTCTAAGAAGCTGACTTCTGTAACACAGGTGTTAACCTAGCTCAGAAGTCAGGGACTTCAACTAATCGCTGTGTATCGTTTTTGGCCAATAAATGATTATTATTATTAAGAAAAGTGTTGATAGTTGATATTACTGGTATTGTTAGGAGATAGTCTACATAAGAATGGGCTTGCTGCTTAAATTACAAAGATTTTGCTAAATATAACCACGGAAAATCGTAGTTTTAAAAAGTGACCCAGGGGCATCACCGTGGCAACGAGTGGCAGAAAATAGTTGATTGACCCAAATACATAGAACATCCATGACCCAGGCACAAATATTTGCCCTTGCCGGGATTCGAACCCGGGACCGTCGGCTCAGTAGGCAGTTGCTTAACCACTGCGCCAACCGCGTCGTCTGTCATCAGATAAGAGGACGCGGTTGGCCCAGTTTGTAGTACACCTGACTTCTAAGCCAGTGGTCCCGGGTTCGAATCCCGGCCAGGGCAAATATTAATTCCTGGGTCATGGATGTTATCTAAACATTACGTTTATGTATATCGTCGTCTAGTACCCATTAGTACAAGCTTTGCTTAGTTTGAGGCTAGGTCGATTTGTGTAAGATTGACCCTTGATATTTATCTATTGTATTAAGCGGTTTAGTTCAATATAATTTGGCAATGTTACGGGCCACCTTTACTATCAGGATATGTAGGTTATAGAGCAAAGTTATACTTTACTAGCTTTTGCCCGCGACTACGTCCGCGTGGAACTTGGAAGTATGGAAGCAACCTCGTACAACACGATAGTTATCCACCTAATCACCTTAATTAATAAAAGGGATTATTAAAAGCGCCTAAGCAAATGTAAGAGCAATTGTGCTTTTGGCCTAATCATTACATTTCCTACAGGGTCATCAATGTCATCATGAATTACTTACTCACTTTTCAATCTTGTTAGGGATAATTTCCAGGATGAAAACTATCCTATGTCCTTCCTCGGATCTTAAACAATCTCCATGCCAAATTTCATCAAAATCGATTCAGCGGTTTAAGCGTGAAGAGGTAACAGACAGACAGACACCCTTTCGCATTTATAATATTAGTATGGATCTATTAGTATCCCCCTTCTCCGGGGCGAGCGTTCTCCCCCGCGCCATTTAAAATAAAGTAAGGAATGCCGACTTTTAACGGTCATTTCTGACTTTTAAAGCTCTCTAAGTGTAGTTAAGCCCATCTACATATTTGGCAGCAATAAAAAAAAGGGTCAATTAATATCCTAAAAAAAAGTTTTTTTTTCGGCCTTTTGTTTTTTAATTTTTATTATATTACCGGAAGGTGGCGCCGCAGTGCTGGCACGTGTGTTCCACTCCTTCGTGCCAACCGTGGTGCTTCAAAGCTTGTGCCCTGAATAAAAACAGCAATCTTAAAAAAAATAAAAAAAAAGAACCGTAAAACTACCCAACTATAGTCCAATCATCCAACTATGGTCCAAAACAAAACTCGTTTATTTTTATCAAAATCCATAATCTATCAGTGATCTTTTACGTTTTTATTTAATTTTGTTTAATTATGTTGTCCACCTTAGAGTTTATTCGTTATAATTGTTATACTCATAATATTAACGAGTAATTTTCGGATTAAATTGGACCATAGTTGCGTGGACTGGACTATATGACACTGATTTCAAAAGTGGATTCAAATGTAATCTGTACATGATCGGGTTATTTTTGGCTTTTAATTTTTTTTTAAGTCAGTTCTTTTTTGTTATTTAATTTTTTTGCTTTTTAGTAATTCAAAATTCATCACTTTTTCACAAAAAATAATCGGCTTCAATGAGCGATATCGGTTAAAAATACTGGTAAATATAAATACACAATGTCTCTAACTGTATCTCCCAGCTAAGGTGTATTTGTTGCAACAGGTGTTTGAAATTATCATACTTATTTTAAACAGGTATCAAAAGTAAGTAGATTTGGACTATAAAATAGAATACTTACTATAAATACAATAAGTAAAACCACACCCGTATTATAAGAGCTACCATTATGCAACAGTTGCGTAATAGCACATTACGCAAAGCTCACTAACTAACACTTAGTAAAACCAAACGCGTATTATAAGAACTCTAATTATGCAACAGTTGCGTAATAGTACATTATGCAACTCTCACTCACTTGCTGTAGGTGAGAAAGTTACACCGACGACACGAATATCGAGTGGTGTGGTTGCAGTCTCGATGTGTGCGATGCAACTTAGGGGTGCGGCACCTGATCTTGCAGATACTGCATACGTAGGAGCCTGCGGCGGGCTGGGGACATACAATGTGCTAGCTTTAACGCATTCACTGCCACCGACGCATATGTGCGTCACCGTGACTTTCACCCAGTGCCTTCGACGCACATTTGAGTCCTGAATTTTGGAATGTTCTACTTTAGAACAGGGCTATTGGGATTTATTAGTATATATTTGAAACATACAGTTTGACTTATTCATTGATAATTTTTGTTTCAAAAACTACTCAAAATTCACGCGGAAAATTAGTTTTTTTAATTTATTTTCGACTGCACGCAATGAAGGGATGAAATAGCTATGTTACTACCTAGAACTCGGGGAAAAGTATTATTCACAGCAAAAAGTTGCTTGAAATTATCAATATTTAATATGAAAAAAAAAAAAAAAAATATTGGAAGGAATAAGGCCTCTTAAAAGTACACCATTTAATTGTTCGATGTACTCGTAATGAATATTCGATCAAATAAGAATAGCGTAAAGTTGACTTTGAACTGAAATACGATTAAAAATTAGTCGAAATTTCAAGGGTAAATTGTAATTCATCCACTAACCTCGTGTTTCTTGACGTGTGCATCCATCCACTTCTGTTCTTTAAAGCTCTTGAGACACAACTCACACTTGTATTTTCCTTCTAAATATCCCTCCCCCTCTCTCCTCTTTAGGAACTCTTCGATCTGTAGAACAAATGACATAAATTAAACGAAAAGATAGTACGTTACTGCTGACGCCGGGGAAGAAGGGCTGGCCGGGTGAGTAGGTATAGACGGATAGTGATACGAAGCCGGCGAGCTTTCCACGGCTAAGGCATGTACAGTGTTCTTCTCAAACATATGCAATGAAATAAAAAAAATACACCACTCAAAAAAATATAATTCAGCTGTTTAGCCTGTTCAGGAAGACAGAATAAAAAATACTTTCCGGCCTAAGTCTTAAATTTTGTATGAAATTCCTCTACAATAAGTACTCTCGAGTTGTTCCGCCCAAAATGTGATACTTCGAAGCCTGTTATAACGCACATTATGACGACATTTAATTGCATGTTTGAGAAAAATAATTTATTCAGTAAGTAGGCCACAAGGGCACTTTTTACAAGTTAGATTTCCCAAGAGGTGACCGCTGTTGAGAAGAAAGCCGAAAGAAGGTAAACATTTTAAACTCCAGAGTGGTATAGTATATGCCACTAAAACTGAACATAACTACAAAATTAGGAAATTATAAAATCCTAGTTTTTGTTTTGAGAAATGAAATAATTTATTTAGCAATTTTTATATGGACAGGGGTCATGGTTTCAGGAGAAATGCTACTTACTAGGTATAGCCTAGCAAGCGTCGGTCCGGCCCAGGGATAGTGGCGTTACAAACAGCTTTCATATGGCAATAATGTGCATACGTCATATTTGCATTATTAAACATCAGTCAAGGATTTGTCATTATCAAAATTCAAAACATTGTTTACCGGAATGCTGCTCAATCCTTCGTTCTTCTTGCGAAATAAATACTGAATCCTATTGAATTAACTTCACTTCCATCACTGTGGATAGTTTTGGCGTATGCAAAAATTACTTGAAATTTGTGGAATATTTAGTCCTGTTTCCTCTTTGTTTACATCAGTGACATTCACCGACTTTAAACCTTGCAACCTTGAAAAAATGCAACCTTGAAAATTAAGCCATTACGGAATTACAAAATACTTTAGTGTGGTTAGAAAATAATAAACTGAAATTAAATTATGATAAAACTAAGGTCATTAAGTTTAGAAGTAGTAATACCTCTCAACCTGATATAAAAATCAAATGTAATAACACCGATATACAATTAGTAGATTCTGCAACGTTCCTCGGTGTCACACTGGACGAGCGTCTTAATTGGAAAGCACACGTTGAAAACGTATGTACAAGACTGGACAGATTTGTATTTGCGTTACGACGCCTTAAGTCTGTGGCTTCAAGAGAGGCTGCATTGTCAGCATTTCATGGATACGTTTCCTCGCTTTTGCGATACGGACTTGTTGTTTGGGGTAATTGTACTGAAGCCCAGAGAGCGTTTCTAATTCAAAAAAAATGTATTAGAGCCGTATATGGTGCGGATTATCTTGCTCATTGTAAAGCAATATTTCAAGAACTAAATATACTACCGCTACCGTGTCTGTACATTTTAGAAATCACCAAATTTGTTCAAAAACACCCTCATCTCTTTCCATTACATGACGTCATCATAAAAAAAACAAATAGGCCTAGTAGGAATCCGCTCAAACTTTATCAGCCGAGACAAAAATTGAAAATGTTTGGCTCAAACGCATATTGTATGGCTATAAAGTTATATAATAATTAATAAAGTACCAGAGCAGTTCAAAGCATTACACACACGTGAATTCGAAAAAAAAAAGTTTAAATTGCTTTTAAATGAATGTTTTTATACTGTAACAGATTTTTTAAACTATGACAACTCTAACTATTGTAAATAAATTTCAAATGTATACATGTTTTATAAGGGTGCATGTTAATTTTGTAAGGACTTAATTTTAATTATTTTTAATATTAATTGACATATTTATATTTAATTCATAGAAATTGACTTAATTTTCGGAATCTATTAATTGACACGTGCAATATTAACTTTAATATAATTTAATTTAATAATTTAATTGACATGTTTACTAGCAATACTATAATAACATTTCTACGCCAATACTGGCCGAATATGTAGCACTAAGACACTTTATAATAACCAAATGTACCATATTCTTGGAAATAAATAATTATGAATAATTATGAATTATGAACGTCAGTTACCAAAAATTTGTCGTTGCCAGTGAAATAATTTAATACCACTGAAAGTCCGCAATATGTCGTGGGTTGTAAAACCCCTTGCAGGGCTATATACCTGGTCTTCTTCAGTGAGGAACAGCGTGATAGCGAAATGCTCCTCAAGTTCTTGGTTCGACCGGTGCCGCCTCGCCTGCACTTGAAGTCGCTCGGATTTCTTCGATATCCTGGAGACATCTGGAAATTAATACCCAGTTTAAAATGAAGAACGTTAAGACGCCTTATAAAGCCTGACCAGAAATATATGAGGATAGTTGGCAGTCCACAACTGTGCGCTTTTCTGGAAATTTCCTGCCTCGCACGACTGCATTGTGGGATGAATTGTCGCTTGCGGTATTTCCGGACCGATACGACCTTCAAACCTTCAAGAAAAGAGCGTACTCCCACCTGAAAGGCCGGCAACGCACTTGTGACTCCTCTGGTGTTGCAGGTGTCTATGGGCGACGGTAATCGCTTTCCATCAGGCGATTCGTTTGCACGTTTGCCCCCTATGACATAAAAAAAATGCGCCACATTGTGGAATTTCACTGGAACTAATTTCTTACACTGGCAATGATTTTATGATGGTTTGTGAACAATGTCAATGTCATTCGTGGCGGTTTATTTTGTCTTAAAAATATGCAAAGAAAATGCCGAAAATCATTCACAGTCGTGAACGTTATATTATAAATAAAGTGTACACGTGTTTACTACATGAAAAACAGCCAGGAAAAGAGTGCATTCCATTAAATGATATTACGAGGTTAAGATAGTGGAACCGACAGGTATTTAAACTAATGTCATTATAGTGCGGTTGGTTGCAAAATTGTTGCCATATAAATCTTACAAATAGCGCCCTCTTGACAATCCTCATATATTTCTGGTCAGGCTTTACATATTAAACGGTTTTTTTTTCATATTATTACAAACTAGCTTTTGCCCGCGACTACGTCCGCGTGGAACTTGGAAGTATGGAAGCAACCTTAGAAGTACACGATAGATATCCACCTAATCACCTTAATAAATAAAAGGGATTATTAAAAGCGCCAAAACAAATGTAATAGCAATTGTGCTTTTGGTCTAATCATTACATTTCCTACAGGGTCATCAATGTCATCATGAATTACTTACTCACTTTTCAATCTTTTTAGGGATAATTTCCAGGATGAAAACTATCTTATGTCCTTCCTCGGATTTTAAACAATCTCCATGCCAAATTTCATCAAAATCGATTCAGCGGTTTAAGCGTGAAGAGGTAGACAGACAGACAGACAGACACACTTTTGCATTTATAATATTAGTATGGAGTATGGATATTAGTATGGATATATTGACAATGTCGACCAACTTTTTAAAGTGAATAACACTTTTCCCTAAGTTACAGATAGTAACATAGCTTTCATGCTGTCATTGCAGTCGAAAATGCCTTGAAAAAAACAGTTTTCTGCATGAATGTCAATTTCGAGTAGTTTTTGACACAAAAAAAAAAAATGAAAAATTCAAACTGTAAGTTTTAAATGTACACCAATAAATAGCATTAGCCCTGTTCTAAGTAGTAACATTGATAATATGTTTAAAAACATGTTTGATCATAGAAAATAGAAACAGAAATAAGATTACCTTTCTTTTTCGCAGTCTTCTTCCTTTTCCCTCCCTTCTCACTCTCATCTATCTCAGTCGCGCCCAGCAGCTCGGCCTTGATCTCTTGCAGCGTCAGATTATCCGGATCGGGATCCAGGTCTACTTCTAACTTAACCTCTAACTTCTGATCTGCTTCTAAGTTGGCCTCCTGAAATTGTTCGCAACCTTTCATTTCGCTTCATCTATATACTATTATAAAACTCTTTTTATACCATAGGACTAAACAGAAACAATACAATAGGATGTTTAAGGAAAAGTACAGTCAGCTATAAAAGCCTGTCACAAAAATGAAATATTTGACAAAAACTCTTTTGTATTGAAAAGATTTCTATAGAGGGGGGTCATGAATGTCATGATTTCAGGAAAAATAATAGCGTGATGCAGGATCGTCATCTGTTTTGTATGTGCTAGTCTGGCGCCATCTGTTTTTATAATTTCCTTTGTCCTCGCATCACGCCGAAACGGCTGGACAAATTTTAACCAATTTCGGTACAGGGATAGCTGGACAACCGAAGATGGTTAACGGATACATTTCACCCGATTAGGGTGTAAAAAAAATACGAGTACGAAGCTGCGGGCACCGACTAGTTTCCCATACAAGTTTGACAAATGTGCAGTCAAACAATTTGATTTCCCGGCCGAGGCAAAAAAAAAAAATATATATGTAAATTTATGAAACATGTAATGTCTCATTTTGTTTAATGTGGATACCACAATTTGTATTCATAGTTGAATTTTATTTGTATTAACGCCTTACAAAAATAACGAACGATTTCGCGGTCCAGTTTTACTACATTAATGGGAACATTTCCGAGCAAGTTGGAGAAAAGTATTGTTCTCAAACATGCCACGAAATGTCGTCATAACGTGCGTTATAACAGGCTTCGAAGTATCACGTTTCGGGCGGAACAACTCGAGAGAACTGTGAAGGAATTTCATACAAAATTTACGGCCTAGGCCGGGAAGTATATTTTATTTGAACAAGGCGTCTGTGTTCATGAACGGGCTAAGCAGCAGATTTTTTTTCTTGAGTGTTTTATTTTTTATTTCATTGCGTATGTTTGAGAAAAGCTCTATACATGCCTTAGCCGTGAAAAGGGCTCGCCTGCTGCGTATCACTATCCGTCTATACCTATGCCCGGCGAGCCTTCTTTCCCGGCGTCTACAGTAATGTACAAATACTAAATACCGTCACATCCTCCATTTTCACTTGCACAGCATCCAATTCATTCACTTGATCCGTTTCACACAAAACTGACGTTTCCAATATATGCACCGGTGTCTCCGGCACATGCACCGGTGAATGATTCAACGGTGTTGGTACATTCATTAGTTGTTCCAGTAGTGGAGACGGTGTCTGTGGTTCGGAGTGTAGGAGTGTTTCGTCCATGTCTAATTCTGATTCTGATGAGTAAGCTGGTATTGGCTCTGGTTTCTCTGCTGATGGGTCTTTTGGAACTGTGGAATAGACATGCTCGGTTTAACTTTTCAGGTTTTTTTAATAGACAAGTAGCGACCCGCCCCGGCTTCGCATGGGTGCAATGCTATATTATGCATGTATTATACATATAAACCTTCCTCTTTAATCACTCTATCTATTAAAAACAAACGCATCAAAATCCGTTGCATAGTTTTAAAGATCTTAAGAGCGACTTTGTTTTATACTATGTAGTAATTTGAGACTGTAATAGGGTTCAGTTTTTACCATTTACATACGGAACCCTAAAAAGATTGGGATCCTGGCTTGCCACTCACCCGTCAAATGTTGAATATTAAATATCCCTGCTACTAAATGCTTCATTTTGTTTTTGTTTGCTCTCTGGCTGTGTGTGTAGTCAATTATATGTAGACCTTGTGTCCATGTTGACGGGCTGCAGAATTGATGATGTGAGGACATTTCAATGAACCGTTTAGTAATCTGTAAACGATAAGAGTAAATTTAGAGAATATAGTTATTTATACTACTCGTACATATACTACTATTATAGTCATGTTAGTCGCCAGATATAGTACTGGGACTACTGGAACTACTGGGAACTTCTTAGAATAGGGACGCGCCACTGCCGGCAGGCAGAAAATGAGAACTCAGGGGTGTTTTTCGGGACTTATCTTTATTATGTAAAGTTATGGATTTGTGGCTAACAGTTTATATGTAACACTGAACAGACTAAAGTGAGTAACTAAATATAAATAAATATTAAGGGACAATCTTACACAAATCGACCTAGTCCCAAACTAAGCAAAGCTTGTACTATGGGTACTAGACGACGATATACATAATATATAAATACATATATAGATAACATCCATGACCCAAGAACAAATATTTGCCCCGGCCGGGATTCGAACCCGGGACCGCCGACTCAGTAGGCAGGTGTCTACAAACCGAGCCAAACGCGTCGTCACTAACTATGTCTAACACGGACGAGACGCTTTGTGGCGAGAGCGTGGTAGGTATCTGCGCGCGAGATGCGCGCGCGGTTGCTATACTGTGGTGTAGTTCGAGCTCGACCGGCGGGCGGCGCGTGAGGCGCGGGAAAGAGAAGACGCGTGTTACGCTGGCTTCACACTCACGCTAGAGAATAATCTTGCTGGTACATGTCCGCGAGAGGCCCACTCGGGCAAGATACGACTAAGTATAGGAATATTTGGTATACAGTTTGCTATACTATGCTATAATATGCGGTAAAGTGGTCAAGCATATGGCGAATACTGAAGGTAAGGGGAATACCGGTCAAGGTCATAGAAATTATTAAGTGCCTGTATGAGGGATCTACCTGCCGAGTAATGCACAAAGGCTTGCTGTCCGATCCGATTCCCGTCACAGCTGGAGTCAAACAGGGCTCCCTGCTGTCACCGCTGCTGTTCCTGATTGTGTTGGACGAAGTGATGCGCAGAGTAACTAGCCAAGGAGTAAGGGGCTTGCCATGGGTAAATGGAAGTACCCTTGAAGACATTGACTTCGCAGACGACCTCTGCTTACTCGCAACATCACGAGAACACAGGCAATCGAAAGCCGATGACCTCTCCAATGTCACTGCGAGAGAGGGCCTGCGCATTAACTGTGCGAAAACCAAGGACATGCGCCTAAATACACAAAACGCAACGTCTGTGCATGTGAATGGAGAGCCGGTCGAACAGGTGGACAAGTTCACATATCTGGGAAGCGTCGTGGATCCACTGGGGGGAGCAGAAGCGGATGTTGAAGCGCGCATCAATAAAGCCCGTGCCGCATATGCGCAGCTGAAGCCCGTATGGACGTCCCCAGTTATCACTCGCCATACAAAATTGAGAATTTTTAACTCGAACGTCAAGTCGGTCCTCCTGTATGGATGTGAGACGTGGCCCGTAAAAAACGTAATCACAAATAGACTCCAGGTATTTGTTAACAAATGCTTGCGAAGGATTCTGGGAATCTACTGGCCACGGACCATCTCTAACATAAGGCTATGGGAGCTGAGCGGCCAAAATCCTATCGCTAAGGAGATACTTCTTCGGAAGTGGCGCTGGATAGGTCACGTACAGCGAAGACCTGACAACCATCTTTCCAAACAAGGTCTGACGTGGCAAGTATCCGGTAGAAGAAGACTCGGTCGTCCTCGCACCACTTGGAGACGCACAGTCAACAAAGAAGCCGCGTCAACCGGCCTCGCCTGGAAAAAACTCGAGGAAGCAGCGCAGGATCGGCGACAATGGAAAATCCTTCTGAGAGCCCTATGTCCCTGATGAGGGATAACAGGATACCATCATCATACTATGCTATAAATTCTGATGTAGGAATTTAAGTTTTAATGGAGTCGGTCCTTTTTGTTTTTATATTTCTCAATTTTTTTACCTTTTTGCCTGCATCTAAATGTTCCATGATATACTTATAAGATTGTATGCATTTCCTTTTGAACTTGTATGTCTTCCTGAGAAGACAAGCACATTGTGGGCAGAACTTGGACAGATACACAACCTCTATAAACTGAAAAGAAAGTAATTTAATTTTAATTATCGCAATGAAGTACATTATTCACTTAAAACAACATTTTGATGGGCTGGGAAAGAACTGGTTAAGTCAAATTTGCAAATTTGTACGGCACAGACAATTGAAGTTGTCAAGTACCTATGTGGCTGTATGCTGTAAGTGAAAATATAACAAAAAAAGTTGGGACCCTGCAAGTTTTATCAATTTTAGATTGTCATATGTTGAACTGAGAAATTTTGTGGTCATAAACAAAAAAAGAACAATAAAATAAAATGGACTAAGCCTGTCTTTTTCCTTAACCGTTCATCTTTTGGGGCATTCTGACTAGACTAATATATTCTTTTAGTTTTTTATTTAAACAATCTATTGTATTACTGTATAAACTTTGTATAATTTCTGCTATAGGGCTAATTTGCATGAAAGGTAAAATAGTGTTCAAATTTTAAATTTTCATTTTAAACTTATCAACCACACCAATTAAATATTTTTTTCTAATTGAAGGAGTCAGATAAAAGTTTAAAATTAAAATCATAGAAGTTAGTTAAAGGTCGTATTGCTGCTTCATGTAATTCTCGTGACTTACTGAACATCCTGTTAATTCTTCATAAGCTTTAATTAGGAAATCTCCGGTTTCATAGTTTTTCAACTTTCCTTCGACGCTGTGACAAATGCGGCAAGCAACATATGACGGTGCCATCGTAAATTTCGATAAAAAGAATCACGAAGTTTAGTCAAAGAGGATCATTGATTCCTTAATTATTAGTTTTATTAAAAAATTTAAATCAGATAATCGGGAAACGAGAAATCTCGACATCGACCAACAACAATCATCGACATGACAAAGACGTAAGGCGTTTTTAGACTTTCTTAAAACTAAAACTTGGTTGTATGAATTGATTTAAATTTGGGTGTTATTTACTTTTGATTATGGTTAAGTTATCCAAATACTCTTTATTTGCTGCTATAAAACTATTTCATACTTACTGATCAGAAGTCATCAGGATAGGATCACTGTAATTTTGTATCTATGTTTCACTCATTGATGTTTCACAAGGCTTTAATGCAACCACAATAATGCTTTAGAAATTTAAGAATGTACTTAAAAACGTCCTAATATTGACATTACATTGTATGTTTATAAAGACAGTTTGTTTGATAATGAAACTGGTATTCGTTTTCTCATATGAGCTACTTGCCATTAAAATATTTAAAATAAAATATGGACTACTTAGTATTATTTAAGTTGTAATTTTATTCGATTTAAAATTAAACATTCCGGTACTACGCCACCTTAGCTAACAATTTTTTTTCAAAGTATATTTATCGCTGTAATTATTATGAAACAATCTTTACAAATATATCGGATCTGACGTGACATCTGAAAATCGTGAAAACAATAATATAACCTAGAAATTAGACGTGTATAAAAGTTTCTCGTGTAATATTTTCATTTAATGTAAAGATTATTAAATTTAGAAAAAAGACGGTGAGTTGCGTATAATTTATAAGATTAGAAAAATACAAGTAGACAAATTTCACCATGGTTGTATCACAATTTGTTTCTAGCCCCTAAAATTAGTCATAAGATAGCCAATAGATTTTCAAGAAGTTTACTGGAATAACCCCTTGTTTTATATCGTAGACAAATAAATCTATTTCTTATTGAAGCTTGGAGACAGTTTACGACTTAACATTTATTCCGTCGCCTTTAAATCGCCTTAGATGCGTACAAAACAGCACTTCTTATTTTCGGAATTGAGTTTTATTTCATTACTGTTTCTTCTATGTGACTGTAATATTAGATGGCATTCAGTTTCGGATTGAGCTTGATCCTTATATTGTACAGACAGCATCAAAATTTGTATTTTAATAGACATAGACATAAGTTATTGGTAATTGAGTAGGTTAATTACAAGTCACATATTCGCTATAATTGTTGTGAATGGAGAGAGATCCGCCTTCGATGCGGGCATGTAGCACGATTGACAGATGACAGATGGATCATAAGAGTGACCTCGTGGAAAGGCCCAAGTGGGAAACGTTGCAGAGGAAGACCGTGCACAAGATGGGCGGACGACATAAATAAAACAGCTGGTCCATCCTGGATGGAAACAGCTCAAGATAGAGCTAATTGGGCATCTTTGGAGGAGGCCTTCACCTGCGGAGAGGTTCTTGCAGAATAAATATTTCCTCAAAAGTCTTTTTTTTAAATTAGAAGTGTAAACAGCAGTAGGTAAAATATTAATAACATTATGTATAAATTAGTAGATAAAAGGATATTTTATTATTATTTTTACTTTTATTAATTAATAATCTTATAATATAGTTGTGTTGCTACTATATCGCATTGGGAAACTCATCATAGATGTAAAAAAAAAAAAAAACTGTGAATACTATAGCATTCACATCTGCCAACATGTTAAGATCTATGTAGCATTGTTTAATGATAGTCGTAATCTATAGACTTGATTGTAATAGTACATTACATACCAGTCAATTTGTGAATGTCCCAAATCGCAAGCATTTGCTTACGATTTACTGTCCATGGTTTGTGAGTTTTACGTCTTGCCTTGACCAGGAAGTGAGATATTCTCCCCGCCTAGCGGATACACTACAGTGCCAGCTTCAAAAAAATATTTTGTTGACAATGTTACAATAAAAGTATTTGTTTAAGAAAATTAAATAATGTTTAAAATAAAATCTATACCTAATAATACATATAACTATGATTACAAACTAAATAAAGTACACGCTAAACAATATTATAGGCAGCTTTTCCCCGCTGTATTGACAACGTGTTTGGCTCGGTTTGTAGACACCTGCCTACTGAGCCGGTGGTCCCCGGTTTGAATCCCGGCCAGGGCAAATATTTGTGTTATGAACTCGAATATTTGTGCTTGGGTCATAGTTGTTCTATGTAAGTATATATTTATCTATATAAGTACGTATATCCTCGTCTAGTACCCATAACACAAGCCTTCTTGAGCTTAATTTGGGACTAGATCGATTTGTGTGAGGTTGTCCAATATTTATTTATTTATTTATTTATTTGTATGGCAACACTAATATGTCGAGTGAGGAAGTTGCCAGCTCTTGAACCTAGGGTGTTGATCAGTTGAGCGGTTTTTAGTTGATAATAATAAAAAAATGATTGTTGTTACAGACTAAAAATGCCAGAATCTGTAAAAATCAATCTCCAATTTGGTGGAGGTGCTGAGCTTCTCTTCGACAAAATAAAAAAGCGTGAAGTTGAGTTGCCAGCGCTGAATAAATGCTACCCGGATTGCCAGCGGGAAACATGGACGATCAAGGAACTGCTGGTGTGGCTGAAGGATAATCTGTTGAGGGAACGGCCGGAGTTGTTCCTGCAGGTAGTACACAACTACACATTACATATCCATACTACTTTGGTGACGGTTGGCGCAGTGGTAAAACAGCTGCCTACTGAGCCGCCGGACCTAGGTTCAAATCCCGGCGAGGGCAAATATTTGTGTGATGAACTCGAATATTTGTGCTTGGGTCATTTATTAGTATTTAAGTATGTATTTATCTATATAAGTATATATATATCGTCGTCTAGTGCCCATAACACAAGCCTTCTTGAGCTTGATTTGGCACTAGGTTGATTTGTGTGAGTCTGATATTTATTATAAAAAAAAAACGCACAGGGCTGCCTCAGACGCATTGCAACAAGTAGTTGCTACTTTAGTTGCACATAAATGTGACAACACAAATGTGTAGTTAGTGATGGTGATGGTGACGGTGGTAGTGGCAGTGATGGTGGTGATTTTGTGGTCATCACCACCAGCACTGTCATGAAAATCATCATTATCATGAATTCATCATCATCATTCATCACCATCAGAATCAACACCGACACCTAACATTATAAAGGCAACAGTTTGTGAGTGTGTTTATGTTTGGTACTTCATATTCATGCTCAAACGGCTGGACTAATTTTGATAACATTTGGTACAGAGGCAGCCGCCACCCTGGATTAACACACAGACTAACCGACTTTTAGGAGGTTTCTAGTGCGGCCACTACAATCTACAGGGTGTCCCACGGCTATGCCACATGGAGTGGAAGTACCTTAAATATTTTAGATAGGATATTTTGCTCAATCGAGACAACCTTGATTTTTTGAATTAAGTAATACTACATTCACAATTTAAAAAAATTTGCTTGTCTCATCTGGGAATCGAACCAACCGAAAGTGAAAAAAAAAACCTGTATTTTTATGATGCAAATTAAAAGACTAAATGGCTAAAAATAATTCTCCTTAAGTAACATAATATGTTAAAATAAAGGAACACCGACATTTTTAACATTCAAATTATTATAATATCTCTCTGAAAATGGTCAAACAAAATTTCCATTTGTTTTTTTAACTGTTATGCAGTTATACTTAATTTTTAAAATTAAAGGTTGTCTCCGTTGAGCAAAATATCCTGCCTAAAATATTTAATGTACTTCCTCTCCCCGGCGTGGGACAGCCTGTATAGCCAGTGTAATCTGTATACAGGGTGACTCGGTCCGGCCAGGGATCCTCGTTCTAGTGAACGACGCAGATTGGGAGCTCTGCGGCGAGCTAGACTACGAGATACAGAGCAATGACGTCATCATGTTCATATCCACGCTGCATGGAGGCTGAATACTCCAACTGTCAACTTAAGGGAACGTTTAACCTTTTTACCGCCGGCGTTCTATCACGACATCGGAAAATTGTGCCACTGACGCAAACGTCTAGTGACGTCCAAGTTTCCATTGTCAATTATTGTTTATTTATTTATTTTTTTGTTATACATACAAAATTTATTTTATTTTTTTAATTTATTTATTTAAAAAAAAGCATGGTACAGTCGAGTTCATTTACATCTACACACTTACGAGAACAAAAATATCTGAACACGACCCTATTGTCAGGAGCATAAAGTCGTGTTCAGATATTTTTGTTCTCGTAAGTGTGTAGATGTAAATGAACTCGACTGTACACATTTTATAACAAATTTCGCCAAACACGAAGTTTATTGGCGAGGAATTCAAACCGCTACTATTGTTATTCAATCCCAGTTGCCTCTTTATTTTTTATTATGACGTCAGTGGCACTGTACTGTGACGTGCTTTACGGTTTGGCGTTTAAAAGGTTAAATGGCTCATATATCTTGACTATTCTAAACTTTTTCAATAACATTTCCGCATGGTATAGTTGCCGGCAAACTTTTTGAACAGAAATGGCGGCTCTGCGCAAGTACATTTGTACGTAAATCGGCTACTGCGCAGTCAAGGTTATGCTCAAGAAGTTTGCCGGCAACTGTAAGTCTTTCAGTAATTGCCCCTTGATGATACATTTTCATTTTCCATGTGTATGTGTGTGTGTATTATATGAGTTGTATTACTAATAATTTGTAATTATTTAATTACTGTATTGATTATACTATTAAGTCGATTAAGTTGCAAAATTTATGTGTCAAAAATAATTCAGCTTTGGATTATTTATTTAAATTATTTGGGGCAAGGCAATAAAAATTAATGGTTTTCCCTTGTTTTATAGAAAAACGTTTCATCGGATTTTCATTTTATAGAAATATCATTTGATCGAAAGCATTTTTTTCTGAAACCATAAATATTTTGGAATGTTATAACACAAACCTAACCTAACCTATAGTTTGACATTTTCAAGATTTCTGAAAAATGTATGACTTCCCGAGAAAAGAATGTATGATATGAAATGAAAATTCTATAATTATTTATTTAAACTTTATTGCACAATACAAAAAAAGTACAAATGGCGGACTTAATGCCTTTAGGCATTCTCTACCAGTCAACCACTGTGTTAAGCAGACTGACTGAGACTGGGTTATAATATGACGCATTCGGTGAAATGTTTATATATAAAAGAAGGGGATGCCATAAATTAGTAAAACATGACCAGAAATATATGAGGATTGTCAAGAGGGCGCTATTTATAAGATGAATATGGCAACAATTTTGCAACCAAACACAACCCACTATACAGACTTTAGTTTAAATACCTGTCAGTTCCACTATGTTAACCTCGTAATTATGATTTAATAGAATGCACTCTTTTCCTGACTGTTTTTCGTGTTGTAAACACGTGTACACTTTATTTATAATCTTACGTTCGCGACTTTGAATTGTTTTTGGCATTTTCTTTGGATCATTTTAAATATTTGTCTTTTAAATATTTAACATTGACATTGTTGAGAAGCCATCACAAAATCATTGCCAGTGTAAGAAATTAGTTCCAGTGAAATTCCGCAATATGGTGTATCCTCATATATTTCTGGTCAGGCTTTATATACCTATATGTATAATATATGTTTTCTTATCACACTGGCCCAGTCTTAGAGATAAGGAATAAATAAGATTTTAATAAATACAGTTTTTTATTGTATTCCTGGTTCATTGACCGAGGGAGCGAAACGTCTACTTTTCAGCTTCACCGATTCGCCAAAAAGCCTTTCGTATGCCCGAATTTCGGGCTGTTTTCGCCTAGGTCGTATTATATTACTCAACTGATTCTCATGAAAGGACCATAGGCAAATTTGTATGGAGGCTGGACCAAGAACCAACAGAGATGAGACTTAAGTGTTTATACATATATTATAGGGTATAGGTATTAATATCAGCTTAATTTTGACGTGATAACGTCTTCGCCGGCTACACGCACGAAAAACCATGACTATTATTTTCAGACAGGAATATCTCAGCTCTGCAATGGAATCCAGCGTGGTGCCCATAATATAGAATGAAGTAAAGCCTGACCAGAAATATATGAGGATGCGCCATATTGCGGAATTTCACTGGAACTAATTTCTTACACTGGCAATGATTTTATGATGGATTGTCAACAATGTCAATGTCATTCGTTGTGGTTTCTTTAAAATGCCGAAAACCATTCACAGTCGTGAACGTAAGATTATAAATAAAGTGTACACGTGTTTACTACACGAAATACAGTCAGGAAAGGAGTGCATTCCATTAAATGATATTACGAGGTTAACATAGTGGAACTTCACTTCACTCTTTTATTTGTGGCTACTGTGCATCTAGCACAATTCTGCCAATGACAAGTGTTGAGCTTAGCACGGTACATAGATAAAGCATAGCACTTTTAAATTTTGACACTTTTCGGAGCTGGTAATTCCTGAGGACAAAAATCACATACACAGAAGCCGCTAATGTCTACCAAGCTTTTCGGAACACGAATAATACACATAGATAGCCCAATCCAGATTATAAGCAGACAGCACACAGTCTAATATTTCTTGCAGCGCATTATAGTTTAATATTATTTTTTTCTATGAATTGGCTCAATGTACAAACTACCTTTTTATTGTCTGTGTGGCATAAAAGGGAAGCCATATTCATGGGAAGTGGAAGTTTAAGTTTAGAAATAAGAATATGAAGCGGCGGAGTTTTATTATTTAGTTTACATTTAAAAAACATGTGGTCTATTGTACCAACATCTTCCCCACATTCACAAAGGGGGGAATCTTTAATTCTAAATTTGTGAAGCTGCTCAGGCGAGCAGACTCGACCTAATCGAAGTCTTATTAAAATTGAAGTATGTCTCTTGGTAAGGGATCTATTTTTGAAAAACCACGGGCGTGATGGAATGGTTTGTTGAATGTTAGAATAGAAACATTTTTTGGAACGGGACCAGCGAGAGGACCATGTTTTAAGCATGGTGTCGGATGGGATGTTTGAAGTATCAGGTGAAGAAATTTTGAATGTGATATCGTCGCCATGAAGGACAGCTTCTTTTGCAGCTTGATCTGCCCTCTCGTTACCTAGTATCCCACAATGACTCGGTATCCAAACCAAAGATACATCTAAACCTGCCTTGTGGCAATTATAAAGGGCATGTTTCAATTGACATATGAGAAAGTTACGAGCACAGTTTTTGAAAGGATGGGCCGAAATTGCCTTTAGAGCACTGAGGCAGTCTGAAAAAATGACAGATGGTGTAATTTTATGGGTGAGGATATATTCGACGGATTTCCAAAGGGCCAAGCATTCACCTGAGAATACTGATGACTCGGGGGGAAGTTTGAATTTGGCGACATGGTTTGCGTTCAGTAAGAGAAAGGCGGCTCCTACACAGCCTCGGTTTGTTAGCTTAGACGAGTCAGTGAAAAAATATGAGTGAGCTGGGAAGTAGTGTTGACGTATTTAATAAAAAGGTTATTGCAATTTGTAGATTTTTTGTCAATACCCGTGTCAAGAACTGTGCGTGGGGAAAAGATTAAGGCCTCAAAAGGAACGGAGTACAAAGGGAGAGTTGGAGATTTCGTAATGGGGGCTCTCAGTGCCGCGATTTTCTCATAGCTCTTTACAAGATTGGGTTTTTCCTTGTTGCGCCAGAATGCCTTGTTAGTCCCGTACCATTGGAGGAGTCGGAGTTTTGGAATAAAAGGATGTGACGTCTGTGAAATAATTGTATAAAGGTAACGGTCCGAGAGGAGTTGTCTTCTTAAGTCGAGTGGAGGATCGGCACATTCTACTTGTACCGCTCTGTTGGGAGAGGATTTCATGGCGCCAGTGACGAGTCTCAGGGCTTTCATTTGGATAGTTTCGAGTACTCTGAGGGCAGCCTTATTACATGGTTCAAACATAAAGGTACCGAAATCTAAGTGGCTCCGAATAAAAGCGTTGTACAGTAATTTTTGAGAGTATGGATGCGCTCCCCACCAGGTACCAGAAAGAGCTCTTAGCATATTTAAGTTTTTTTCACATTTATTGACAACGTACTTTAGATGGGGGACCCCTTGGAATCGACGGTCAAAAATAACTCCCAGAAATTTTACTGATTCCTTAGTAGGAATTGGTTCATCGTTGTATGTTATGTGGCATTCAGGGGGGTCACGGCTTCTTGAGAAAACGATGGCTGAGCTTTTTGAGGAGGACAACGAAAGTCCGTGCTGTCCGTGCTTGGTTGCAAAATTGTTGCCATATAAATCTTATAAATAACGCCCTATTGACAATCCTCATATGGTCAGGCTTTATATTTAAATATCTATCTGATGAATGTTGGTTCTTAGTCCAATTTGGCGCGTGGTCCATGTGAGTTGGTTCGATAAATTAAGTATATAGAACTTTTATGTCTGTTCAGTTTTTCGAAATTTTTCATAATGGCGGCCATACGGGTCTTGAAAACTCGCTTAGAGCCACTAGTATTTTGTGGCAAACCCATCAAAAACAAGACCACTAATAGCATTCTAATATTTTTTTACTATTAATTCAAATCTCGACAGATGTCCAACCCTTTCACAAATA
Organism: Apotomis turbidana; assembly: GCA_905147355.2. Taxonomy (NCBI): domain Eukaryota; kingdom Metazoa; phylum Arthropoda; class Insecta; order Lepidoptera; family Tortricidae; genus Apotomis; species Apotomis turbidana. The sequence continues at coordinate 1,789,010 of LR990305.1, forward strand.
GTTTTTAAAGTGCCTAATTAAATTCCATAGTTTGAAAGCTTGCAACCCTCACTCTATTTGACGTTTGGAATTTCAATTCTACGTAGGTTACTATAAAACTCAAACTAACCTAAACTAAAAATGTTACGTGCGACATTTATATGTTGTGCCATCGAAAATAAGCTAAGACTCGTTTTGAATAATAGTGCAACAGCAATTTTAGTATCCTTCTTGACTTAAGATGTAAATGAGTAGTGTTTAGGTTGAAATTTGATTGGCTAGTCAGTTGAGTTGGTGTGTTTTGATTCAACGGTGATATTTTGGTGTTTGATGTTAGTTTGAGTGTAGACCTGTCTAATTGGAGGGTGACGATTTGACGAAATGACACGTATTTGGGATTTTTTGTGCTTTTTATGGTTCCGTACCCAAAGGGAAAAAACGGGACCCTAATATTAAGCCTTCGCTATTCGTCTGTCACCAGGCTGCATCTCATGAACCGTGATAGACAGTTGAAATTTTCACAGAAGATGTATTTTTGTTGCCGCTATAACAACAAATACTAGAATATTTAAGTGCAATACATCTCATTTGTACCCGGCGCCATACATACCAGGTGCAAACTTAACTTACCCCGACCAGTTAAGATGGGATAGGTATTTGTACGGAAACCTCAATGCGCGACCGTAAAATAAAAAAAGTTAAAGCAGCGTCATCTATGAATCGGCCATCTATACAAGAGATTTGCCACCGACTTGAAAAGGTGATCCAAATGTACATGATCGGGTTATTTTTGGCATTTCAGTTTTACTTTAAGTCGGTTCTTAAATTGTTATTTTTTTTTTGCTTTTTAGTTATTCAAATATAATCACTTTTTCACAAAAAAGTAACCGACTTCAATGTTCTAAATGGAACATACAATATCACTTGTATGATTTTCTCATGGATGTCTTTGTCAATACTAGACCAAATTTAAATGGGACCACACGGGAAGCACCAGCTTTCAAATAAAAAAGAATCATCAAAATCGGTTCACCCAATCGAAATTTCTGAAGTAACAAACAAAAAAAAATATACAGTAGAATTGACAACCCTCCTCCTTTTTGAAGTCGGTTAAAAAATTATATCAATTCATTCAGGGATCCGTCTATTAAAAAAAAACGGAACCCTTCTGACGGGGGGCGTCAAGTCCGCCTCTGTGTGACTCGGCACCCTTTTTGTCACCCCTGTTATGTTAAAAGCGTTTAATAATTGAGATTTTAAAGGGCGGACAAGGTTATTAATGAATCTAGAAAATATGAATTATGATTGCTGGCATTTTTTATTAATACGGTTTTTTGTTTTGTGTTTTTGGGTCAATCCTATTGGGATACTTAAAAAATGGACCCATTTTTTTATAAAAATAAACGGCAAGAACAATACGAGGATGTCAAAAAATAAATAAGAATAACGTTTCACATATATGTTAATACCTATTGTCACAATCCAATCCTTATCTGTTAAAAATGTTGTATGTTTTAGATATTTTTCTCTATGATGATACACGTTTCTAAACATATTACTACAACTACTTGGAACAGGGCTATTGAGATTTATTGGTATATATTTGAAATCTACAGTTTGAATTTTTCATTGATAATTTTTGTTTTTAAAGACTGCTCAAAATTCACACAGAAAACTGTTTTCTTCTCGACTTATTTTCAAAAAGCAAACAAAAGCATGAAATATCTATATCTAGAACTCAGGGAAAAGTATTCATTCAGTTTAAAAAGTTGGTTGAAATTATCAATATATTTGACATAATACGAAAAAAAAAATTTAAAAGGAATAAAGCCTCTTAAGTATTACGGTAAGTATGAGAGCGTTATTTCCAAAAATTATTTCTGAATTAAAGTTGTATTGTATAATGGATGTGTATTTGTGTATCTCTGTGTGTTTGTCTGTGGCATCGCAGCTCCCAAATGGATGGAACGACTCGAGTCCGGCTTATTTAAATCTAAAGACATTTCCGTCGAGATGGTTCTTAGCTAATAATTATGTTTGGTGGAAATAGGATCAGTAGTTTAAATTAAGTACTTAATTATTTTGTTGCATCAGTTATTGATTTTGACCCCTTGAGACCTTAAACATCTCAACGGAATTAAATTATTTCATTAATTAATTATACCTATCTACGAGGGTGACACTGAAAGTTTTTAGAACAGGCCACTTGTAAACGATATAATAAAAAAATAAGTTTAGATTTTGAAAATGCATTCCTCTGCGAATATTGTGGTGTATGTATTTAATTCGTTTGTCATTTGTTTTACGATTTGGCGGTGAATTGAAAATTGTCTCTTTCACGTCGGCATGAATTTTTGGCGAGAAAATTTTCGTGCAGTGATTTTTATTACTTTCGATGTCATTAAAGTCAACAAGAAAGTTATGATAGACTTCGATTGGCCTTTCATGATAAAGCCCCATTTCGTGCCACTGTTAATAACTGGTTTAATGAGTTTAACCGTGGTCGCACTAATTTCACCGATGATCTGCGTGAGGGCCGTCCTTCGACTGCGACGACTGAAGACAATATCAGTATTGTGCGGCGTGCGATAGAGACTGACAAAAGAATGTCCTATCAGCGGATTCAGATGAGCTTAGGCATTGGTATGAGTCAAGTGCACAAAATCCTCCATGCAAATTTAGCAGTCAGGATTCTTTGTGCCCGGTGGATACCTCATAATTTGACAGAGTCCCAAAAACTCTCTTGTGTTGATTGGTGCCGTGAAATGGTTCAAAGATTTAACGGAGATGACTCAAATGCTGTTTTCAACATGCTTACGGGTGACGAAAGCTGGATTTACTGTTATGAACCTGAAACTAAAAGGCAGTCTGCTCAGAGGGTATTTCCTTCAGAGGAGTTGCCAGCTAAAGTGAAGAGAGGTCGAAGCGTGGGAAAAAATATGGTGGCGTCGTTCTTCGGAATGACAGGTCATATCGCAACAATTATTATAGAGGATCAAAACACAGTTACTGCAGACGGGAACACTACCTAACAATTGTTTACCACATGTCTTGGAAAAAGTTCGGGAGAAGCGACCTCGCAGTAGAGTCCTCCTTTACCACGACAACGCCTCGTCACACACCACCAAGCAAACAATCGACTATTTGGCGACGTCAGACGTGGAATTACTGGGTTACCCACCGTATAGCCCCGACCTCGCACCTTGCGATTTTTATTTATTTCCGAAAATAAAATAAAAACTTCTAGGAAAACGTTTTATGGACGCCGAGGAAGCAGTGACTGCATGTCAAAGGGTAGTCGAAGAGAGCCCTAGGGACGAGTGGGCAAAGCGCTTTTGTCAATGGTTCCATCGGATACAGCGATGCATTGATGTGAAGGGAAACTATTCCCAAAAGATATAATAACACTAACAACTTGCTAGTTTGTTCAGTTTTTGATTTTCTAAAAACTTTCAGTTTGACCCTCGTATATTGCGTGTCGTGACGCCTAGAGACCTTCTATATCTCTGAAAAAATCACTTTATTTTATATAATTTTTAGTGTAAACATTGATTTGGAGAATCTTGTACATCTCCTCTAACATATATTACCTAGTTATAATATAATTGTATTAGTTTTTAAGTATAATTTACGAAAAAATTACTTACTGTTGAGTTTCTTCCGGCTTTCTTCTCAACAGCGGTCTCCTCTTGCGAAATGCCGGTAGACTCACAATCTGACTTTTAAAAGTGCCCTTGTGGCCTACTTACTGAATAAATTATTTCATTATATTATTTCACTGTACTCTTATAACCTAAATGAAAATTTTAAAACACCCCCCACACAAGCAGCTGGTCATCATGACACTCTCATTCATTGAGTGATATAAAAATGCTACTAAAACTGAATATAGCTACAAAATTTGGAATTCTTAGCTTCGATATTGGCTGAGATCTTGTCACTTAAGTTTGTTCCAATTAAACGAAATTAGTTGCACCACACACCACAACTTATCTACTTAATAGGTTGATTGTTAGAGAATGCCCTATGGCATTAAGTCCGCCTTTTGTACGATAAGTTCTTTCTTTTGTGCAATAAAGATTAAATAAATAAATACCTAAACAAAATCTAAATAAATAAATAATTAAATAAGCAAATATAAATAAATATCTGGTCTTATTTCCATCAAACAAAGCTAAGGTTAGGAACCATCTCAACGGACTAATCTTTTGATTAAAAAAACCGCTCAAGTTGGTCCATCAGTTTGGGAGCTACGATGCCACAGACAGACACAAAGACACCAAGGCGAAGTTGACCGAAGGTCACCAAGGCGAAGTTGACCGAAGGTCACCAAGGCGAAGTTGACCGAAGGTCACCAAGGCGAAGTTGACCGAAGGTCACCAAGGCGAAGTTGACCGAAGGTCACCAAGGCGAAGTTGACCGAAGGTCACCAAGGCGAAGTTGACCGAAGGTCACCAAGGCGGAGTTGACCGAAGGTCACCAAGGCGAAGTTGGCCGAAATAGAGTCTGGCTACTGAAATATTACTCAAATGTTTGGCGGGAAATTCAAAAATCTTGGGCTGGCTAATCTTAGTTTGACATATTTAACTTATTTCCTTAGGTAACTTACGTGTGGACTCCAGACTCCACAGCCTCCTAGTATCAAAACTATAATTCCCACTACACAAAGCGTGACCGCCCAAGATTTTTTAAATCTCCCGCCAAAAAATCAGGTAATTTTTCAGTAGCCAGACTATGGGTTTCCGCAGCAAAGTCTTTCCCCACTATCAAATTCGTCCAACTTCGGTCAAATTCGCGAGTATTATGGTGCCGTAATTAAACTTATAACACCAGTCTTTTTCGTCGGTGGTTAAAAAGAGAGACAAGATCGGACGCAGCCCCCCCTGACACTGTTTCTCTTGCAAAACGGAGGAAGCTGCGATGCTCCAATTGTGTGTACATACCTACAGACATAGTGCATATTATATAGGTGTTATGTTCCGTCTATTGCTGACCTATCCTTCGCTGACATGTTGAGACGAGACCGGTTTTGGTAGTAGGTAGTAGAAGGATATTTTCTCAGAAACTTATGAGTGACACGAGTTTCAAAATTTGTACTTGTTTACGTTTTCAAGCCAACTCTCAGTCCAATTCTCCAGTTTAGAAAAATACCGAAAACAGAATCGAAGGAAAATGGATATCGTTGGCTTTCGAGTTAGCATTATTCTGAGGGAGGGTTAATTTCGAGGCACAGTTAGGTTGTAGTTTGTATATTTATTTCTGTTATTTTATTTTCTACTACTTAATTAAACTATTGTGCTCGAATAAATGTTTTCTTTCTTTATATCGAACCTAATCACAAAATTTCCTGAGAATCGTTTGAAAAATGCGAGCACTAGGCAAGAATAGCCGGAAAGCATCAACATCCAAACATCCTGACCAGGCATCGGAAAATCGGATGCTTTTATACCTAAACTTTGGCCACAGATTAATATAATAGTTCTTCGAACAGATACCCATGTCTGAATAAAAAGGCAAATACCTACTGCTTTTCATGCCTACTCAATTTAACAATGGAGCGACCTTGAACGCGCGGGTCGTTGGCCGCACGTGCCGGCAAAACGAGGCTAGGGTTGACACCGCTTAGAAACGATTTTATAAAAAGTCAAGATAAATGAAAATACGATCGATTTATTTAAATTTATTAGTCAAATTTAATTATCATTAGGTACCTACTAGAAATAGGTATTCACATGCGCTGCGGCACACCATCAAAATCGTTTTAATTTCCGAGTAGGTATATCGGAATCTTACCTACCTATTCTATACGAACATACCAGAAACCTGAAACAAAAACAACTCTCTGTGTAGGTACCTAAGTAACCTAAATATATCCCGATGACAGTAGGTACTTACTAAATAAAGTTTGGTAGGTGCCTATATATAATGTGTTACATATTGTATAATACTAGCATTACAAGCTTCGAAACAGTCACTAGGTACAAGTTGTTTTATAATAATCTGATCACGCGTTTCATCTTTGCGAATGCATTCCTTGCAAAAGGTCTTAAGTGTCAAGAACAACGCTGACGTTTACGCCCTTTTTAGGCCGTGCAATGCACTCTCCCGTCACACTAAACTGATTTGGTAAATCTTAGTGAGTAAATTATTGTCACTTGTTGATATGAGTAGTGGATGTTTTCTATGAATTTAAGTATATTAAGTAGGTAGGTTTATTTATTCAACATTACATGTATCTATTATAACAGTGTATGCAATGCGTTTCTAGGTAGGTGCTTATTAATTTTTTAGTAACATTTCATCGTTTGTCGGCAAAGAAAAAAAGGATAAATGTCTGTTGCTTTTATGTTTGTACACCCCGCAACACTGCAGCGCGTTGGTCTCATTCGCGACGAAGCCATTTTTTTGGTGATTTTATAGCGCGACCGGCGGCGTCCGGCCGTGAGCGCGTGTGGCAACCGACTGGCTGAGCGTGTCGGCCACGACAGGCGACGTGTAGGTATCGTTCTGGGTTCCCACGGTACAGATGGGGGGCACTGCTTTGGCGGCGGCTTTGTTGATCAGTTGTAGGTATAGGCGGCTTTGTTTGATGTATGAGTGGGATAGCAATAGGATTTGGTCAACTTTAGGTAAATATCCACCTGAATTTCTGATCCCTAATCCTGCCATACGTAATGATTTTGGGCCAAGCTGAAACAGAGACGCTTCGCTCGCTCTGTCAAACACATCATGGATGTCTATTGAAAACAAAGTTGATCATAGAAATGGTTAACGGCTGTCAATTTAAAATAAATTTAACCATACATATACCATTATTTCGTTTTCAAATGGGCAATTGTATTAACAACAACTACTTTTAACCACTACTGCAAAGCCAAAAGCGAGGGTTACTAAACAAACAACTGTATGCTCTAAAATAAGCCGTTATGACGAGCGAACGAAATGAGCGAGGACCAAACATCTCAGTGTATGGTCGGTGTGTCTTATTTTTGCTTCTTATATTCATCATCATCATCAGCCGAAAGACGTCCACTGTTGGACATAGGCCTCCCCCAGAGAACGCCACCATGACCGGTCCTGCGCCGCCCGCATCCAGCGGACTCCCGCGACCTTCACCAGGTCATCAGTCCACCCAGTCCACCGTGGGCCTACCCACGCTGCGTCGTCCGGTGCGTGGTCGCCACTCAAGAACTTGATATTCAAATTAATTAATTTTATATTCAGTTTGATTGTAACTATAGGCACGTAAAGCCTTCTTTACTCACTTGTTTCAAAATTGTCGAGATATTATAGGGGTTGACATTGGAAAATTTAATTCAAACTTAGCCATAACTAAACAAACTGACGACTTCTACAACTCACAGAGCCACCAGTATTTTCTTATCAAAACGATGAATTCACTTCACTTTTTTCTTTGCCTCAGTCGGTTAAAACTATAAATTATAATATTATACATATATAGAATGTTTATATATATATATATATGGTCCTCCTTAGCGTATCCGACAACGGCGACTCTTACACTCTCCGATCATGTGCGCGGATGTGACTTGCAAAGCCAAACTTGGTCTTGAATGTCCGGCCACACTGTGCGCAATAAAGTTGCCCTTGTGTGTCAAAAGTGTAAGCGTAGGCAGGTTTGGGTCGAGTCTTCCGTAAGCGGCGCTTTTGGTCCAGGTGATCGAGTCGAGCTTCTTCAAATGAAGCTACACCTTTATTGACTTTATTGCCACTCCGATCTCATCGACGCAATGTCCTCCCAACACTCAGATAATGATTAAAACTAGCATAATAATAATAAATATATATTTATGCCTAACCGTGAAATATAGATGTACTTGTTACCTATAATAATTGGATGCCACCTTTTACCTACCTATGTTTGACAAATAAATCATTTTCATTTGATTTGATTTGACTTGACTATTAATAAATTAAATTGTTGAAAAATGTGACTTCGTTTAGTTACTTATGTATTTATTATTTTGTATTTGATATTTCTATGTTAGTTTTAAGGTATCTATTTATGGCCCACAGTTGCCTGAAATAAATGTTTTCATTAATTCATTCAAAACAGCAAGCATCAAGACGGCTCGGTCGCTCTCAGAATCGATACTCTCCGAAGCGGCCCGAGCGGCGCCGAGCGCGGCCGTGCTTCCGCTACGAATTACTTTCCGATTACAAACTCTTACATACCTACATTAATTATACATAGATTTTCCTAGCACGAACGACGTGTTGCTAGAGCTCAACAAACAAACATCGACAATCATTAGTTATTAATGGGCAAATTTTTATTTTGTTGTCGATTTTGTTTCTTTCTCAGATTTCAATAAAATTTGGTGAGTTGGTAAAGTAATAAAGTTGGTTATTCTGAACAAGGTAAGCCCAATTTCACGATATGTCCTACAAAATTTTCCATTGAGTTACATAAAATAAATGTTTTTTTTTTTTAACTAAATTTCGTAATCTCTACTGTATTTCAGTTCAAAATGAGGAGCTCGAAATGAAAAATAAATAATTCGACAGCAAAATAAAAATTGGCCAATTACTGTGATACATATTGTGTAACTCAATAGAGAAAAATTTGTAGGACATATTGTGAAATTGGGCTTACCATGGTCAGAAGAAGCAACTAATTTTATAAAAATCTGAGAAATCAACAACAAAATAAAAATTTGCCCTAATATGTTTGAACAGAAAATTACAGAAGGCGTTGTAAAGCGGAATGAGAATACATTATTTCACTCTATACATATAGCGGTCCTGTAGCTCAGTGGTGAGAGCACTGCCCCGGTCAAATAAAGGTTATAGGTTCGATGAGCTACGAGCGGCACCCAACTCTAAATTAGTTCACAATCCGTAGCGCGCTACGAACGCTACGCCGTAGAAGCTCTACGCGACACCTACGACTCCTACGAGTATATCAATATTCGTAGCGTTGTGAATTGTGATTGAGTTAAGGTTTGTAGGTGGAATAAATATGCATAAATAAATCATCATCATCATATCAGAGACGACCACTGCTGGACAAAGGCCTCCCCCAAAGTTCTCCACAACGATCGATCTTGCGCCGCCCTCATCCAATTTCTAACCGCGATGTTAGCCAGGTCGTCGGTCCACCTTGTTTGGGGGAATAAATAAATAAATTACCTAAATTAAAATTTTATAACACCCCCCACACCGTAGCTGGTCGAGACCTCTCTGTCGAGATGGTCCTTAGCTATGTTTGGTGGAAATAGAACCAGTAGTTTCCAAGATATTCAGCTTTAATTGAAACAAGTGACAAGATCTCAGCCAATATTGAAGCTAGGAATTCCAAATTTGCTTTTTCATGTTCAGTTTTAGTAGAATTATCTATATCACTCATTAAAACGGGGTCACGTGATGACCAGCTACGTGTATGTTTAATTTATGTTTGTTTATTTCGTCAGGTATTAAGAGGCCTCATTCCTTTTAAAATTTATTTTTTACATATTATGACACATATTGATAATTTCAACCAACTTTTTGAAGTGAGTAATACTTTTCTCCGAGTTATAGATAGTAACACAGCTATTTCATATGCTTTCATTGCGTGCAGTCGGAAATAAGTTGAAAAAACTAGTTTTCCCCGTGAATTTTGACCATTTCGAGTAGTTTTTGAAACAAAAATTATCAATGAAAAATTTAAGCTGTACGTTTCCAATATACGCTAAATAGCCCTGTTATACGTAGTAACATTGATGATATGTTAAGAAACATGTTTGATCATAGAGAAGAATAAAAAAAAAAAAAAATCAATAATATTTATTAAGTTTAAAAGTTTGTGTTACAACATGAAGTGTTGGGACATTCCTTTAAGCACAGTTTGTTTGTATCGGAACGACCCGCTCTTCCATCACTCGGAGATTTGCAATAAACCAAATAAATACAAAATTACTTAGGTGCTATTTACTATATCTACTTAACTAGAATGTATGTACAAGAGTGTGTGAATATGCATGAGTGAGTGCTTGTTTTTATTATTACATTTAGACAGTTTGATTATGTTAATATGTTTTTGGTTTTTAAATTCATTACGTTACATTTATATATTTAATCTAGCACTAAAAAATAAGAAATACCCATCAGTGTGGAAAACTACTAAAGTGTTACAATACACAAATCCGGGTCAAAATCAGATGTCCATAATTATAGGCCAATTGCTGTACTCTCCATATTTGGAAAAGTTTTTGAGTCGATTATATATGCACAGGTATTTAAACAGTTGAATGGTTGGTTTTGCGATGAACAACACGGATTTCTGCCAAAGCGGTCAACAACGTCAAATCTACTTAACATAGTCACTCTAATAGCTGATAATCTAGACCAGAAAAAGCAAGTAGATGTCGCCTACTTTGATTTTCGCAAAGCATTTGACAGAGTTGATTGTGACATCCTACTTAAAAAACTCTTTGCGGCTGGGTTTTCTGCGGATTCACTTGAATTTTTGGCCAACTACCTCTCTGATAGACTTCAGTTCGTCCAATACAAAGGTTCCAAGTCCCCCCCATTTCCGGTAACCTCTGGGATCGGGCAGGGAAGTAATCTTGGACCACTACTATTCCTTATTCTTATCAATGACTTGCCGGCCGCACTAAACTTTTCAACGTGCTTGTTATTTGCCGATGACTTAAAATTAGCATTGCCAATTAAAAGTCCAATTGATACATCCTTGCTCCAATCGGATATAGACGCCGTACACACCTGGGCTCAAGGCAATAGTCTGACCCTCAATGAGGAAAAATGCTCGGTCATGACGTATTCACGTGCAAGCCCTGAGTCAAACCACGTGCCCCATTCATGAAATGTACATGATGGATAACAAACCACTAAAACGGGTCCATGAAATTAAAGATCTTGGCACATGGTTTGACTCAGGGCTCACATTTAATCCACACATAACTAAGATCTGTAATGAGGCCAGAAAGTAGTTGGGGTTTGTTATCCGACAGGCGAAAATATTCACCAACCACCACGCCATTAGCATCCTGTACAACGCCTATGTACGCAGTAAATTGGAATCGAATGCCGTCGTATGGAATCCCCACGAACAACAATATACCCTTCTCGTGGAGAGAGTACAGAAGTCGTTTGTTCGTTTTCTATATAAAAAACTATACGGTAGCTATCCCCTACTTTATCCTACTCTTTTCATATTGGGAATGGTAAGCTACACATCCCTTGAAACTAGGAGAAATATTTACTTAATAAAATACTTTTACACCCTAATACGTGGGAGATCAACCAATCCCCAACTGCTAGCTCAGATACCCTTTCGGATTCCCAATGTCGCCGCTAAACTGTTCCGCACTCGCCGCCGCGGCCTGTTCGCCATCCCAGCGGCAAGGACGCGCGCGCTCGCATCTTCTCCTCTGCACCAAGCGTTACGGCTTCTGAATGACATACTGAACAGCGACAGCGAACTTGACATATTTTTTAGCTCGGAGTCTAAGTTTTTGACAGCATCAATCCGCTACTTAGAAACAATAGTGATGACTAGCACCATCTAATAAATTAATTTCATTAAATCAATTTTATTAATCAATTAATCATTATGGATCTAATCTTTATTTTATTCTTTATTTTGTAAATAATAATGTCTACTGTAGTAATAATAATTATAATGAATGTAATATGAATTGAATTAATTAAGAATTAGCATGTAAGGTTCATCTGTTAGTGCTAATGTAAAGAATAAATAAATAAAATTGTAAATTGTAAATTTATTATATTTATATATACGTTATTTACGAGAGATGTTTTAGGAGTGCCTCTGTTCTGAATGTCTAAAACAATCAGCATTTTTGATCGGATAAGGAGCCTTAAAAGTGAATTTTACTGAATGTTTGTCTACGAAACAGAGATTCGATGAACCTCTCAATCCGTATTTCCCAGTAATCTAATCCCAGCACTCTCTGGTATCTCATGAGGTAATCAAGTTGAACTCTGTTTAATTAGCGAGGAATTAGTTTGTAGCACGTAAACTCACCGTGTAAACTTGTATACAGGCTGACTTCATATTGGTAATACTAATCAATACTATACTAAAGACTACTATCAAAAGTATCTTATTTTTAAACGACTTCCAAAAAAGGAGGACGTTCGACTGTATGTATTTTTTTTATGTATGTCCACCGATTACTCCGCTAATTGTGGATCGAATTTAAACATTATTTTTTTTATTTGAAAGAGTATACTCGTTAGGTGGTCCCATTATAACCGAGTTGGGATCTGATGATTGGATCCCAGGAACATCGAGGGCAACCCTCAAGTTTTATAGGCAGTCATAAGGTGTTTCGTATATTTTTTTAAAGCTATTATAAGTATTTGCATATGGTAAGTCATCATCTTGCTATGCTGAGCTGATGATGGAAGGTATAACTCCTTGACGGTTAGGAGTTAGGGGATAATTCAAACAAGATGCATGCAAACAAGACCTCCCAGATCACCTCGCCATAAGTATTTAATTTGAATCACTAAAAAGCAAAAAAATAAAATAAAAAGAACAGACTTCAAAAAAACTGAAAACCAAAAATAACCCTTTTATGTACAGACTACATTTGAATCACTTTTTGAAGTGGTAGGTACTTTTTTGTTAAAATTTTTAACATTTTAAATTATCATTTTTTTTTGGCTTTATGCGGTTACTCTATCACTTACCACAACACATTCCTCTTTGGTTATCATTTGACACAGCAATTATTTACGCCCGTCGTAAAAAGAGCGTGTCTGTGTATTTGTGTGTCTGTCTGTGGCATCGTAGCGCCCATACGGGTGAACCGATTTGAGTGCGGTTTTTTAATCGAAAGCCTGGTTTGTATAGATGCTTCTTAGCTTTTTTTAGAGGAAATCGGAGCTTCCGTCTTCAAGATATTCAGCTTTTAGTGGAACAAGTGATTGACCCTCAGCCCATATTTATTTATTTAAACTTTATTGCACAAAACGAAAGTCAGTATTAATGGCGAACTTAATGCTTAATGGCATTCTCTACCAGCCAACCATAGGGCTAATCAGAGATGCTTCAAGTGGGTGCAGAGTAGAAAATTAATCGTTCAGAGAGCGTCCTGTATAATATAGGTATATGTAGTCGCATGTAACGATCGAAGTGCCATGCCTCGGGTAGACAAGACAGTCTCAGCGAAGCTGATTCAACACTACTGAGCCAAATACATCTATACTAAGTATTATATAACCTAAATTAAAAATTTGAAACACCGCACTCTAAATGGGGGTTGAAATCATAAAAAAATTCTGCCATTTCGAAACAATCTCTTGAGGTCTAAGCTCACAGAGCCACTAGTAAAGATTTTTAAAATTAAATTGCTCAAATTATTAAAATTAATTTTCACCCTAATTTATGTACATTTTGTATAGCCTAAGGCCATGTTCAGAAAACAAGCGCTCAGCGCGCGTTTTGATAAACGGGCGTTTACAACTATATATGTACATTTTGTTCTGGCCGTACACATGCCAACGCGCTTTTTAGGGTTCCGTAGTCAACTAGGAACCCTTATAGTTTCGCCATGTCCGTCTGTCCGTCTGTCTGTCTGTCCATCCGCGGCTTAGCTCCGTGATCATTAGTACTAGAAAGCTGAAATTTGGTATGAGTATGTGTATGTATCACGCCGACCAAACAGTAAAATAAAAACAAAAAAAAAATTTTTTTCGGGTAGGTACCTCCCGTACACCTAAAGTGGGGGTGATATTTTTTTCGTTCCAAGTCTAGTGTGTGGGGTGTCGTTGAATAGTTCTTTTAAAAATAATAGGTGTCTTTAAACATTATTTTTCGACAAAGTCAGTTTTGTAAATATTCGCTCCGAAAATAAAAAAAATAGTGTCCCCCCCTCTAACTTTTTAACCACTGGTCAAAATTTTTTCATGATTTTTTATCATGAAAATGAGGCCTTATAAGTACTTTCAATGAAAACTATATTTAATAAAATCGGTCAAGCCGTTTTTGAGTTATCGCAAAATTTCATAATTTTCTTTAAAATTACGTAAGTGCCGCGCGGTGTCCCTACACTTCGAACGTTACACATATTGGTTAAGTGCCATACTATATTAAAACATTTCGCTCAATCTGGCGTGTATAATCGATAACTTCCAAAAAGTAATAAGTAATTACTATTTCTTGGCGTTTACGACCTTTTTATAGAGCTGGAAATCTGTGTCGTAATTTTTGGCCGGTTTTTAGGGTTCCGTACCTCAAAAGGAAAAAACGGAACCCTTATAGGATCACTTTGTTGTCCGTCTGTCCGTCCGTCCGTCTGTCAAGACCCTTTTTCTCAGGAACGCGTGGAGGTATGAAGCTGAAATTTATATCAATTACTCAGGTCTACTGTCCCTTGAAGCTGTGAAAAAATCAAACTTCTAAGCCAACGCAATCAAAAGATACAGCCGTTTATGCCGCAAATTTTCGACACTTGCAAGGGAATCAAAACCTACAGGGTGCTTCCCGTGAACTCAGAATCTTGAAATTTGGTACGAAGCAACGTCTTATAGCATAGATAAAGGAATAATTACGAAAACCATTTTTTTTTTAATACCTAACTTTGCACCTAATTTATATGGGGCGCTATACATACCAGGTGCAAACTTAACTTAACCACTTAGGGATGGAAAGTGTTTGTACGGAACCCTCGGTGCGCGAGTCCGACTCGCACTTGGCCGGTTTTTTTTGTATGGAGTTCTACTTGCAAAATAACGCGCGTTGAGCTTGTCATCTGAACACAGCCTAGCAAGCGTCGGTCCGGCCCAGGGATAGTGGCGCTACAAACAGCTTTCACATGGCAATAATGTGCATACGTCATATATTTGCATTATCAAACGTCGATTAGCGATTTGTCAAGGATTTGTCATTAACCAAACTCAAAACATTGTTTACCGGAATGCTGCTCAATCCTTCGTTCTTCTTGCGAAATAAATAGTGAATCCTATTGAAAAAAAACTTGACTTTTATCTCTGTGAAATTGGCGATTCAGTCCTGTTTCCTCATTGTTTACATCGGTGACATTGACCGACTTTCAACGTCAGTTACCAAAAATTTGTCGTTGCCAGTAAAATAAATCCCACCAAAAACATTTCATGTAAAATTGACGGCCAAGACTCACATTCTCATAACGCTTTCGCTGTAAAAAAGTTATCAGATCCCAGGAAAAGCCAAGCCCCTAAGCCCCGACTTTACTAACCCCACCACCTTGGTTTAAAAAGTATGGCATCAACTGGCTTCAAGCCCCTAAACCCGGAGTTTACTAACCCTACACCTTTGTTTCAAAAGTATGGCTTGGCCGTTTCATAGAGTACCGTAAATAAGTCCAACGGACCGTCTGGCCCATATGGTATCAAGAAACTAAGTTTATGTCTTTGATAATATATACTTATAAACTTAATTCCTTACGATATGGGCCGGACAGTCAGCTAGACTTATTTACGGTAGTCTAAGAAACGGCCAAGCCATACTTTTGAAACAAAGGTGTAGGGTTAGTAAACTCCGGGTTTAGGGGCTTGAAGCCAGTTGATGCCATACTTTTTAAACCAAGGTGGTGGGGTTAGTAAAGTCGGGGCTTAGGGGCTTGGCTTTTCCTGGGATCTGATAACTTTTTTACAGCGAAAGCGTTATGAGAATGTGAGTCTTGGCCGTCAATTTTACATGAAATGTTTTTGGTGGGATCTCATTTCTTTTTGTAAGGTGCTTTAGTTTTTTTAATTTTTTTGGGCTGTAGGGTTTCTTGAGCGACAACTGAAGTAGACAATTGTGTATTTAAGAAATACTTAATTCTAGCCCCATATATAATACACTTTTATCCCCTATTATGGGAAACCCATACAAACTTCCATCCCCTTATTTAAAGGGTGGGGGTTGATTTTTTAAAAGTCCTACAATATGTATTTGATTTATAACAATGAGTCCCTATAGGTTTAAATTTTCAGACCTCTAGTATCAAAATTTGCGGAAGTTTCATACAAACTTCCATCCCCTAGTTTAAGGGGTTGGGGGGTAAAAGTTCCAAGTTTTAGAATTATTTTGTTGTTTGTGTACTAATACTAGCTTACATACCAAATTTCAGCTTTCTAGGTCATCGGGAAGTACCCCAGAGGTTTTGATACATCAGTGAGTGAGTGGCAAAATCGGCGTAATTTAGGTACCTATAAAACCTAAATTATAAAAGCTAGATCAATTAAATTTTGTACATTTTATATGTTTGCTAACTGAATCTTAACCTGAGAATTTGGGCGCTCTAGTGTTAACTGGGACGAAACTATGAGGGTTTGAATATGAGACGAAATGGTTCGAGAAAAGGTAGGTAGTGCCCCCTTCTTTTTTGTTCGTCTTGGCGGGGGCACTACCGTGCCCCCAGATATTTAAAATACGAATTCGAAGTGTAGATATGGAAGTAGTAATAATTGTGTATAAGAAATACTTACGTTTAGCCCGATATATACTACTTTTATCGCCCATTATGGAAAACCCATAAAAACTTTAATCCCCTTATTTAAAGGGTGGGGGGTGATTTTTTTAAAATCCTAGAATATGTATTTTATTATTTATAAATAATAAAGGAGTCCCTATATCAATTTTCAGACCTCTAGTATCAAAATTTGCAGAAGTCTCATACAAACTTCCATCCCCTAGTTTAAGGGGTTGGGGGGTAAAAGTTCCAAGTTTCGGAATTATTCTATTGTTTGTGTACTAAACCTAGCTTACATACCAAATTTCAGCTTTCTAGGTCATCGGGAAGTACCCCAGAGGTTTTGATACATAAGTGAGTGAGTGGCAAAATCGGCGTATTTTAGGTACCAATAAAACCTAAAGTATAAAAGCTAGATCAATGAAATTTAGTACATTTCATATGTTCCCTAACTGCATCTTAACCTGTGAATTTGGGCGCTCTGGACGGGACTGGGACGAAACTATGAGGGTTTGAAAATGAGACGAAACGGTTCGAGAAAAGGTAGGTAGTGCCCCCTTCTTTTTTGTTCGTCTTGGCGGGGGCACTACCGTGCCCCCAGATTAGTGCCACTAAAAGTCCGTAATATGGCGCGGGTTATAAAACCTCTCGTTGGGCTACTAGGCGAAGCCACGTGTAGTATCTTGTATTATAGTAATAAAGCTATGCAAGCTCACAATACCTTCCGTAACCATTGTTAAACCTGGGAAACTTCAGGAATATTCTAGACCTTACCTGGATTTAAGGGGCGGCATCGTTTTTAATTATGATTTATAGACTCAAACGGGTCATGGTCAGATTTAGGTGCGTGTCTTTCCGGTGGACATTTGCGAAATTAAGGATTCCAGGGCCTAATTTTCTGATTAAATGCCTGTGAGAATAAAGAAAGTTCCCTCTTCTATAATCCGATGTAACAGCAACATGACCTAGATTCATGCAAGCTCTTAACTTTTGACCACCGAAGGGACGAATTTTGTTTTTTGAACTGGCAATGACTCAAACGTGTTACATACGGTTGCTAGTCATGGACACCCATGTCGGACGTCAGAGCAAAGATCAGGTCATTCCAGTGCTGTTGAGCGGAGTATGTTAGGAATTAAACTGAAAGATCGCATCAAGAGTAGTGATATCAGAAGTAAAACGAAGATGGGTCATTGTCAGATTTCGGTGCGCGGCTTTTCCAGCGGACATTTGTGAAATTAAGGATTCCAGGTCTTAAATTTCTGATAAAATGCCTGTGAGAATAAGGAACGTTCCCTCTTCTATAATCCGATGTAACAATTCTATATAAATAGTAACATATCTATGTCATGATGTGCAGTCGAAAATAAGCTGAAAAAAAAACACTAATAATAAGTTGAAAATAAGTTTAAACAACAATAGGCTAGTTGACTCATGTCAAATTGTAATAAACTAATGTTTATTCCGTATAGTATTTAGCAAAGGAAACCTAAATATATATTATTCAATTCATACAAGTGAAAGATGGCTGAAAAAAATGAATTTGAAAATATGGTTTTTAATCTGTATTTTGAAATGCTTAAAACGCTGTCCGCCATTTTCGCTTATGATAGTGACGTCATTGGTCATGTAAACAAAACTGAAAGTCTACTTTGACGACTTCGAATAGTGCCGTCCCTCTCGATCTCCTGTCAAAAGTATATTGGAGTGAGCGGAATGGCACTATACGACGGTCGAATTTCGAATATTTACAGGTAATTCTATGTCACGCCACAGATTAGCAAAAGGGAAAAATGGCGGACGGCGTTTTTGACTGTTTGTGAAATTTTCAATTTTTAATTGATAAGATTTAGCTTTCTAGCTTTCACAAAAATACAAGACATTTTTTTAGAGCTAGTAAGATCATTATTAACCATTTCAAATATATTTCAAAACTGGGTCAACTAGCCTATTATCGATGAAAAATTCAAACTGTAGGTTTCAAATATATATCAATAAATCGCAATAGCCGCCCTGTTCTAAGTAATAAAATTGATATGTTAAGAAACATGTTTGATCATAGAGAAAAATGTCTAAAACAATCAGCATTTTAAAAGGAATAAGGCCTCTTAAGTACAGTCACAAAAGGCGACCGTCCTTTGTACAGTCGCCTCCGGGCTCCGGCGCTGCTCCGCACGGGTCCATTATTTAACATGTTATTTTACAATCTGGTGCATAATGAACTTTATTATGACATTGTGCAGCGAAGTTTCTGGAGCTTAGTACATATCAATGGCCTGTCTCACGTAACATATATTCTGAGTAAAATAACTTAGCTAGAAGGTAACCTTAAGAGGCTTTATACATTTTAATTAAAATTTATTTTTTTCATATTATGAATTATAACAAATAAATGTATGATTTCAACCAACTTTGTAAAGTAAATAATACTTTTCCCCGAGTTCTAGAGAACATAGCAATTTCATGCTTTCATTGCAAGCAGACGAAAGTCAGAAAAAAGAGTTTATTGCGTGAATTTTGTTAAATTCGAATAGTTTTTGAAACAAATTTTCAATGAAAAATAGTTCTTACTGTAGGTTTCAAATACAGGATGATTCAGGAGTCCTGAGCTGGAGTTATAGGCGTCATCGGGAGGGCCACACGGAGCAACTTTCACTAATATGAAATTAGTCACGAAATCGTGTTTTTTTTTTAAATAGTTAAGCTAGCGGATTGATCGGTAACTGTCCGAAATGTATTGAAGGGCCGTCTTTTGTTTTGCGATTTTGTGGTTAGTCCCATAGTGAAAGACGCTCAGTGTCATCCACTCCATCACCATCACCCCTATAACTCCTGCTTACGGCTCCTGAATCACTCTGTATATACCAATAAATTGCAATAGCCCTGTTCTAACTAGTACAGTCGAGTTCATTTACATCTACACACTTACGAGAACAAAAATATCTGAACACGACTTTATGCTCCTGACAATAGGGTCGTGTTCAGATATTTTTGTTCTCGTAAGTGTGTAGATGTAAATGAACTCGACTGTACCATTGATATTAAGTTAAGAAACATGTTTACTTAATCATACAGAAAATGTATTTTTAAATGATCAGCATTTTGAACGGATAAGGAGGCTTAAGAGGTAATGCTACTGCTTTTCCAACTGTAAAAAAATAATGTAATTTTAAGTATAAAAATTTACTTACTGTTCATAAGTGCATTGTAATAGGCTAGTTGACTCATGACAAATTGTAATAAACTAATGTTTATTCCGTATAGTATTTAGCAAGGGAAACTATACATCTCCTTTACGTGTACTAGTATAATTAGTTATAACACAAATGTATTATGTAATTGTTTTAAGTATTATTTACGAAAAAATGACTTACTGTTGAGTTTCTTTCGGCTTTCTTCTCAACAGCGGTCTCCTCTTGCGAAATGCCGGTAGATTCACAATCTGACTTGTGAAAGTGCCCCTGTGGCCTACTTACTGAATAAATTATTTCATTTCATTTCATTTCAAACCTAAATATATATTTTTCAATTCATAAAAGTGAAAGAAGGCTGAAAAAATTGATTTTAAAAATATGGTTTTTAATCTGTATTTTGAAATGCTTATAACGCTGTCCGCCATTTTCGCTTATGATAGTGACGTAATCGGTCATGTAAACAAAACTGAAAGTCTACTTTGACGACTTCGAATAGTGCCGTCCCTCGATCTCCTGTCAAAGTATATTGGAGTGAGCGGAATGGCACTATACGACGGTCGAATTTCGAATATTTACAGGTAATTCTACGTCACCCCACAGATTAGCAAAAGGCAAAAATGGCGGACGGCGTTATTGACTGTTCATAAAATTTCTAATTTTCAATTGATAAAATTTAGCTTTCTAGCTTTCACGACAATTTTAGAGCTAGTAAGATCATTATTAACCATTTGAAATATATTTCAAAACTGGGTCTACTAGCCTATTATGCCTAAATCCATACTAATATTATAAATGCGAAAGTGTGTCTGTCTGTCTGTTACCTCTTCACGCTTAAACCGCTGAATCGATTTTGATGAAATTTGGCATGAAGATAGTTAAAGATCCGAGGAAGGACATAGGATAGTTTTCATCCTGGAAAATATCCCTAAAAAGATTGAACAGTGAGTAAGTAATTCATGATGACATTGATGACCCTGTAGGAAATGTAATGATTAGACCAAAAGCACCATTGCTCTTACATTTGCTAAGGCGCTTTTAATAATCCTTTTTATTAATTAAGGTGATTAGGTGGATATGGATATCTATCGTGTTGTGCGAGGTTGCTTCTACATATACTTCCAAGTTCCACGCGGACGTAATCGCGGGCAAAAGCTAGTTGAAGAATAAACTACTTTGACTTTGGCTTATTTTTCCATACAAATAGAGATTTCGTTCTCGTATGTGTCCTCCTTTAAAACTTAACCAGTCTTTCCGAAATTTTAGGAACTGAATGGGAAGGAAATGTTCTGTGTCTGACCGTTTTAAATAACGTGTCTACTAGGGGTCATCCATAAATTACGTCACACGAATTTCATGATTTTTTGCCCCTCCCCCCCGTCCTTGTCACATCTGGTCACATTTATGAGACTACCCCCCCCCCCCCCTCCCTTGTGAAACGTCACGTATTTTGCAAATTTACATTTAAGTAGAAATTATTTAAGGAAAATAGCGGTTCCAAAATCAGTTTTATTTCCATTTAACTATTTTTTTAATAAAAAAAATAACATCAAATCAAACAAATTAAACAAAAAACGATTGACTATATTAATGATAGTAATGAAAGAAATTACAAAACAAAAAATATTAATAGAATTATATTTCTTTAAATTATTTATAACTGGCATAGCTGAAATGTGACGTCACAAAATTTAGGACCCCTCCCACCCCTTGTCACACAATGTCACACTTCGTCAACCCCCTCCCTCCCCGTTAACGTGTTACGTAATTTATGGATGGCCCCTTAATGCTATATGGATCCCGTTATCCGAAATAAATATTTGAATTAATTTAAATTGAATAAAGGATTGTGGCGCCGTCTTCTTCAGCTTTCCGGTTACTGTCTTTTTAAGAAATGCTTGCTGCTTGCTAGAAATGCGTTTTAAGAGGATATATCAGTGCTCCTTTTCCCAGATTATCAGTTTACGTTAAGTAATTATGGCTTCGGATACAAATGAGACCCAATCTTATCGTAGCCGGCTTATACAAATCTTTACGAAATATTTAGGAACGGAATAGAAAGGAAATGTTCTGTGTCGGACCGTTTCCATTTTGGCGCAAATTATTATAGTACATGTGTACTAGGCGGCCCTTTGCAGTGGAATATTTATTTATTTATTAAAACCTTATTGCACAAAACAAAAATCAAATGGCGGAGTTAATGCCAAATGGCATTCTCTACCAGACAACCATAGGGCCAAACAGAGATACTAGAAGTTGGTGCAAATCGGAAATCTAATTGTACAGAGAGCGTCTAGAATATTGGCCAAAAACAGACGCCTAGTACCACCCTCCACAGTTTCAAACCCTTAAATTTCAACCTCGACTTGTATGAAAAAAATAGCAGTGGTATTTCGTCTTAACAGCAGTTACAAAAGGCGACCGTCCTTTGTGAAGTAGCCCGGGGGCTTTGGTTTATTATTTAGCATTAATTCTGCTGCATAATTAACTTATAGTCTTACATTGTGGAGCCAAGATATAATACAGCCAAGTGTATTTTCAACCGACAATAACCAGGATGATTCTTCGAGCGTTCTAACCACGAAGTCTACAAGTTCCACAAGTTCCACGCAGTTCTATAGCGTCAATACAATACAAGTACTCTTTATTACACACCTCATAAAACATACAGGAGAAATACAATGCAAGAAATTACAATTAGAGGTAAACAACAGGCGGTCTTATCGCTAAAGAGCGATCTCTTCCAGACAACCTTTGGGTAGTGGAGAACTTATAATAAGAAAATATTTTGTTAATAGGCGGTGCAAAAATAAGAAAAATAACATTCCTTTCTAGCGTCATTCCTTTTTCATGTTTAGGTATTACCGCAATGGAAAAACCAGTCGTTTTAATTATCTAACTAAGATCGCACTTGGTGCAATCATCTATTTTAACAATATTTGCAGAAATGGGAATGACGAAAAAAAACGCCTTACAAACGCTGCCCAAAGGGTAAAAACGCGACCCTATTACTAAGACTCCACTGTTGGTACGTCTGTCCACCAGGCTGTATCTCATGTTTCGTGATCGCTGAGAGACAGTTGATATTTTGAGATGATGTATTTCTATGGTCGGTATAACAAGAAATACTAAAAAATACACTAAGTGCGAGTGGGACTCGCGCACGAAGGGTTCCGTACCATTATCTGTAAGTTTGTTGTATGGGAGCCCCCCGTAACTATTTATTTTATTTTATTTTTAGTATTTGTTGTCATAGCGGGAATAGAAATACATCATCTGTGAAAATTTCAACTGTCTAGCTATCACCGTTCTTGAGATACAGCCTGGTGACAGACGGACGGACGGACGGACGGACAGCGAAGTCTCAGTAATAGGGTACCTTTTCGTTTTTTGCTCGATACTGTCACCAGGCTGTAGGTATCTAAATTCTTCATTCCAGCTCAACTCTGATATGGTTAAAACTTAAAAAAAGCTGGTTAAGCGCGAGGTGAACTCGCGCACCGAGGGTTCCACCGACTAAGTATAATCCTCTGCATATTGCTGTAACGTAAAGATAAACTATACTGAGCAAAAACTTGACCGTTGAAAAACAGTTTTACGTAGGTACTTTAAAAGTTAATACTATATTTTTTGTTTTATTTATAAATGTATAGTTTTTATATTTTTCCCTGTACTTAAATTAAAATTGCCAATTCTCAGTCAATAGAAAATACGCTACCCTGTCTTTGACAGATAGACGGACGGACAGCAAAGTGATCTTATAAATGTAAATTAGGATTACACGTTAATTGTTATTAAGTAATTTTATTTAACAAACTTTCATGCATGCATCCAAATATTATATCCACAGCGCAGGTTTCGTTATAAATACAAAATGAGCATCCGTAGCAACCATCGTCAAAACCACACATTAATGTTTATCAGCAAGAAGCTTCGTTCAAGTGATACAATATAATAATCCGCAACACGCTTTGTCAATAACACATCAAAAATCAAACTCCGTCTGACGAGTACCTGGCGGAAAAGTTCCAAAAAATTTAAATTGTTCATGAATAAATGATATGATATAATATAAGAGTCCCGTCGTTTCCTATTGAGGTACGGAACCCTAAAAAATGAATTTTCTAAATTGGTTCGAAAACGACCGTTATAATTATAAGGTAACCGGTTCTTGTGATCCTGTGGTCGCGTGTGTTGTTCTCGCATTGGCTTACATAGCCATGATAAGCGTTGTTCTTCATGACACTGTTTGTATAGTCTGTAAAAGACTGAAAGGCCATTGATTAAACAGGTTCTTATTGGTTCGTGTCTCAGGGGACCCCAGAGCTGGCGCGTACCTCTCACAGAGCATCGCTATTGCGATCCAAAGAGGTAACGCCGCCGCCAGCGTAATGGGAACCATACCGCAGGCAGACCTGCTGGACGGGGTATTCTTTTTATAGAAAATGTATATATTTTATTTTTTGTAATTAGCTGTAAGCGATTGTACATAATAATCAACCCTTCTTTTATATGTATCTGTAGTTTTTAGTATTGTTAATATATTGTATGTGTTTATTTTAAAATAAACTATTGAAACTTATAAATAACAAAAGTATCTAAAAATATTTTAATTTTACGCAGTAAGCAATCAATTATGTCAAATACACCAAGTACGAATGGGAGTCGCGCACGAAGGGATCCGTACCATTATCTGTAAGTTTGTTGTATGGGAGCCCCCCTTAAATATTTATTTTATTTTATTTTTAGTATTTGTTGTTATAGCGGCAATAGAAATACATCATCTGTGAAAATTTCAACTGTCTACTTAGCTATCACCGTTCTTGAGATACAGCCTGGTGACAGACGGACGGACGGACGGACGGACAGCGAAGTCTCAGTAATAGGGTCCCGTGTTTACCCTTTGGGTACGGAACCCTAAAAAGGAAGACATGCGTGTAGATACTTTTCAATGTCAGCTGAATACTACCGGCGGTTTCTCTTTTGGTATAATGTTGATAGTTGACAGGCCTTGCACCATAAATATTTATATTTAACCCAATGGTTGACTGGTAGAGAATGCATGGCATTAAGTCCACCATTTGTACACATTTTGTTTGTGCAATATAGTTTAAATCAATAAATAGCGTGTTTTAACTATTGGCATGTCATTTACACCAAATTTAATCTTATTCAAAGATGATATATGAATATTATTCAAAGTTACCTAAAGTTATCAAAATACAAATCTTCGTGCTTAATTTACACTTTTCTTCCCTAAAGATACCTTGAAAATACGTCAAAAGATTACCGAGCCACAGCAAATTAGTGTGTCCGTGAAAACGACATTCTTTCGTCCCTCTCTCGCCGCCCCGTCCTTTTCTACCGTAGATTTTACGTTATTGAGCCAAACTCAGTACGGGTCGAGATAGCGGCCGGGTACCGCGCGCGGTTCTCACAAATAAAACACCATATGCACACTAAAACCTATCAAAAATCTAAGCTAAACCAATTCTAATTTACAATCAGTTATTTCTGTGACTATTTAAAAGTATTTCGATTAGTTTTTTCTTCTTGTTACGCGTGTTTTCTTTGAAGGTGGAAATAAAGATGGCGTAGCGGCTGAATTTTCGGATTTTTGTTGTTTTTGCGCGTTCGTCAGCTGTTTTAAGGTAAGGATTTGTATAAATGTTGTCTGTAATAATGTATAGAAGGTTTGGGGATGATTTTTTCGGTCAGGGAGCGTTAGGTTTGTCAATGGAGAAGAGAAAAGGGCTATGGTACGCCTTGGAGACCGAGTGATCTGTAGGATAGTCTGTAGGTGATGATGACAGGATTTCCCCTCAAGATCAAGCAAGAACCGAACAAATACGCCTTAAAAAATCCCTGCGACCCATTTTCTAGCGGAATGCAGTACTCTTAGTATATCCTGATTGGCTTTTTAGTCTGTATTTATTTATCCATACTATCCATACTAATATTATAAATGCAAAAGTGTGTCTGTCTGTCTGTTACCTCTTCACGCTTAAACCGCTGAATCGATTTTGATCAAATTTGTCATGGAGATAGTTTAAGATCCGAGGAAGGACATAAGATAGTTTTCATCCTGGAAATTATCCCTAAAAAGATTGAAAAGTGAGTAAGTAATTCATGATGACATTGATGACCCTGTAAGAAATGTAATTATTAGACCAAAAGCGCAATTGCTCTTACATTTGCTTAGGCGCTTTTAATAATCCCTTTTATTAATTAAGGCGATAAGGTAGATATGGATACACTGAAAAAAATACCCAGTGGAGCCTACTGAAATTACAGTAAGCGTAACCGTTATTACAGTTAGGTTTACTGAAATGTCAGTAGGCCTAACTGTTATTGCAGTAAGTCTTACTGTAATGTCAGTAGGCTCCACTTGATATTTTTTTCAGTGTATCTATTCGTGTTGTACGAGGTTGCTTCCGTACTTCCAAGTTCCACGCGGACGTAGTCGCGGGCAAACGCTTATAAATTTACGAATTTATAAAGTACTATATAAATTATCACACTAATATTTTATAGGCGAAAGTTTGTGAGCATGTGTATGTCTGTTACTTCTTCACGCTCAAACGGCTGGACCAATTTTGATAGATTTTGGTATGAAGGTAGCTGACACCCTGGATTTATACATAGGCTACTTTTTTATCCCGAAAAATTTAGTGTTCCCGTGGGATGAGCGGGTAACACCGCGCGGCGCAGCTAATAAATGATAAAGAAGAGAGTTCTTATTTTATAGACAAGCTATACTCATGTGTATGTGTTTACTATACAGCGTGGCCCATTTAGATCGGTCTGTATGGGAAGGTCTGAAACTATAAGACATACGAAGATCTGTTCTTAGGAACCATGTCATCGATTTGAATAACAAGAAAAACTGCATTCATACATTCAAAAAAACCTGTACTCAGCTCGGGAATCGAACCCGGACGTTTTGAAAAATAACACTAACATTATTTCTACTTAGATATCGATTAGGTAGATCGTATGGGAACGAATAAATGAATAAAATGCATTGTTTTCACGTTCCTTCATTTATTTTAGTAAGTGTTCGAAATTACCACCGCCTTTTTCAATACAATATTCAACACGTTTAGTCGTTTAGGTAACGATCTTACAATTGCATTTTGTATCTTCATGTGGTGAACTGGCGTTAAAATTGACTCTATGGCTGCTTTTAGGTCTTCAACGATACCGTTGTTTTGTACAATTCATCATGTAACAAGTTACGACACCAGCAAAGAATTACAAACAACCATTGAGACAATTTTACGCACCTAGGCGTGTTGAATATTGTATTGAGAAAAATAGTTGTCATTTCGAAAACTAAAGTACTAAAATAAATTAAAGATTATGAAAACCATGCATATTATTCATTTTAGACATCAAGTTTCATACTAAAATTTAATGGTTAAGACCTACACAATTGATATCTAAGTAACGTCCGGGTTCAATTCCCGAGCTGAGTACAGGTTTTTTTTTTAATGTATGAATGCAGTTTTTCTTGTTATTAAAATCGATGACATGGTTCCTAAGAAAAGATCTTCGTATGTCTTATAGTTTCAGACTTTCCCATACAGACCGATCTAAATGGGCCACCCTGTATAATAATCAATATGTGATTTTGACCTTTAATACTTTATTGACTGTGATAGTGAATGTGCGTTCAGAAAATAATGTATACAAATGTAAATACAGTTGGATTTTTTTTATAACAAATATTTGACACACTACAGCACCCATATAACGTAAATATTAATAAACTATTGAATTTGATAATAACTAGCAATGAAATAATGGTTTTTCAAGTATACGAGTATATAAATGTTTTTACTTCCTATTTCATATAGTTATGTTTATGTCATTTTTTGCTTATCACAGTGTTGAAGTATTTATAAATAATAAAGTATTACATTTTTAAAAGCTGTGTTCTTAACGAAAGCTTTGGATCGTTCAGGTGACATTCTTGTAAATTGATGGAAATCGATTAAATCGACAAATTCATAACCTGAAGGAAGAATAATATTATCATTAAATATTAAGGGACAATCTTACACAAATCGACTTAGTCCCAAACTAAGCAAAGCTTGTACTATGGGTACCAGACGACGAAATACATAATATATAATAACATATTATATAGATATAACATCCATGACCCAGGAACAAATATTTGAGTTCATCACACAAATATTTGTCCTTGCCGGAATTCGAACCCAGGGCCGCCGGCTCAGTAGGCAGCTGCAATACAAACCGAGCCAACCGCGTCGTCAATAAATAGAACTAATTACTATTTTACATAGAAAACTCTGGGTTATGATTGTGACATTTTCTTCCACATTCAGTATGATATTAGGGCCAATTTTTATATTGTTGTCGATTTCTTTTTAGGGTTCCGTACCCAAAGGGTAAAAACGGGACCCTATTACTGAGACTTCGCTGTCCGTCCGTCCGTCCGTCCGTCCGTCTGTCACCAGGCTGTATCTCAAGAACGGTGATAGCTAGACAGTTGAAATTTTCGCAGATGTATTTCTATTGCCGCTATAACAACAAATACTAAAAATAAAATAAAATAAATATTTAAGGGAGGCTCCCATACAACGAACTTGTTATAGATTATGGTACGGAACCCTTCATGCGCGAGTCGGACTCGCACTTGCCCAATTTTCATTTTGTTGTCGATTTTTTTTTCTCAGTTTTCAATAAAATTTGGTGAGTTGGTAAAGTGGCTTCTTCTGATCATGGCAAGTCCAATTTCACAATATGTCCTACAAATTTTTGTCCATTGAGTTACACAAAATATATTACAGGAATAAAAGCCCATGGGCCAATTTTCATTATGTTGTCGATTTGTTAATTTTTCATTCCGAGCTCCTCATTTTGTAGAAAATTTTGCAGGACATACAGTGGGCTTATCTTGTTAAGAATAATAAGTAAATTTACTAACTCACCAAATTTGATTGATATATAAGAAAAAAAAAAAGAAATCAACAGCAAAATAAAAAATCACCCATTAATAATAAATTTACCTGGTTAAGTATTTATGTATGTACTACAATATTTATGTTCAAGTGAATCAACAAAATGCATGAATTCAAAAGTAGATTCTAGATATTAGCCAGTTAAAAGACCTAGCTATTATTGTTCCTCAAATAGAAATAATAACAGTAATTGTATGCATGAAGGCTTCCTCGATCGGATGTAGTACGAGCGCTAACGCTGGTTTACGTAAGTCGTCGAGTACTGGGGTTGAACGTTGGTATCATTCAGTATTTTAACTCTACATATAAGCTCCAAAACAAGAAGGGCTCTTTTCTATGTTTGCTACCTCATAACTCAATTAATAAACCGATTTGGTTCAAGAAGTAGTTTGTTCTAGATTGAGCCATAAATATTTGGATTTAATAACGAAATCCACGAGGAATCAAAAGAACTAAAATCATCTCATTTATAGTATACAAAAGCTACATAAGCCAGTAATTGACATAATTACAGTAATTTACATAAGCCAGTAGTAGGTAAAATTTTACATAGACAATATAGGTTTTTATGTCAGTAAAATTGACAGCTACTTTTGACGTTAGCCGTACGATAAGACTTGGATCATGATTTTTATGCTGTGTGACTAATGAGACCTTATTGGTCGGTGTCAGCAGTGCTGGCATATTTGATTTTATATAAAGATATATTTAAATACTAGAATTATGGCTGCCTCTGTCACACACCAAAATAACAGGACATTCGACAATAGGCTATGTTATCAGGCAGTTGTATTAAAATCCCGATATAAAATAAATTTAAATCATTCTCCTCTATTTGACCTAATTTATTTGTCCGCTACACTTGGTGGAGGCGGAGAATGTATTTTGGCCGTATTGCTAGTACATACTACATACTCGTAGTTCGTTATAGTAATCATATTTTTACAAAGATTGGTTAAATTATTGTTCAGCCGTTTCGGTGTGATGAGGGGACAAAGAAATCATGAGCAACAGATGGCGCCAGGCAGGCGTGGCGCCCATACAAAACAAAAGACGATCGCTATTAAGATTTCTCCTGAATTCATAACCCCCTTCCTTAGAAAACTGATGATGCAAATCGAGATTTCATAATAGTATAGATAGGGGGAAGTCCCCTAACGCCGGACGGCATCTAACGCCGGACACTCGAACTATCTCGGCAACTAGCAACGCGAGCGAATCAAGGACAAGTAGAAGGGGCGCGGGGGTCTTCCGCGCACCTTCCACTTGCCGAGTTGCCGTTGCCAAGCTTCCAGTTGCCGAGATAGTTCGAGTGTCCGGCGTTAGGGGACTTCCCCCTATCAATCAAATTAGGCTCTGGGTTATGTATCCGAGCTAAATTATTACAGTCCGTTTCAATCCGTTTTAAAGGACATAATAACTACGGTTGTTTGCACGGAAGCTACCACTAAATGGAACAGCTCATGACTTCTGTGGCAGCTTTACTTGACGCGTATAGACCGGGAGCCGACGCTAGGTAACGGAAGTGGAGAGGAGCTTGCTTGACTTGGTGGTGCAGCGGGGAGACATGCGGAGTACTGAGGAGAGAAGGGGAGCGAGGTGTCATAAGCGCCTGTCGAGTGCAGTTCGGGTTGATTTTTCGGATTGCATCATAAAGTGAACCAATCAAAACTAAGTGTGGTACAATTATTAAAATAATGAAATAAAAGTCATTTCTCATATATGACATAATACTAGGTTAGACGGTTCTCTGAAATCTGATACACTAATTTTTGTTTCCCATCTATAACGTTCCGCCAAATTTTAATTTGTCCAAAAGCCATTGTTCTCAAAACTTAATATTTCAGAATAGTTATTAAACAAACCTAACCTAACCTAATGGGTTATTTAAAACGATGTTTATAAATTCAGGAAATTATAACTTCTGCTTTCAGACAAATGAAAATCTGGCGAAAAGTTTAAAAAGAGAAACAATGTTTCGGAGTTGAGAATAGATATGATACCTTGGTGTCTCTACAGAGGCGACATTAAGCGTCTTGATACTTTGGTGTCTCTACAGAGGCGACATTAAGCGTCTTGATACTTTGGTGTCTCTACAGAGGCGACATTAAGCGTCTTGATACTTTGGTGTCTCTACAGAGGCGACATTAAGCGTCTTGATACTTTGGTGTCTCTACAGAGGCGACATTAAGCGTCTTGATACTTTGGTGTCTCTACAGAGGCGACATTAAGCGTCTTGATACTTTGGTGTCTCTACAGAGGCGACATTAAGCGTCTTGATACTTTGGTGTCTCTACAGAGGCGACATTAAGCGTCTTGATACTTTGGTGTCTCTACAGAGGCGACATTAAGCGTCTTGATACTTTGGTGTCTCTACAGAGGCGACATTAAGCGTCTTGATACTTTGGTGGCTCTACAGAGGCGACATTAAGCGTCTTGATACTTTGGTGTCTCTACAGAGGCGACATTAAGCGTCTTGATACTTTGGTGTCTCTACAGAGGCGACATTAAGCGTCTTGATACTTTGGTGTCTCTACAGAGGCGACATTAAGCGTCTTGATACCTTGGTGTCTCTACAGAGGCGACATTAAGCGTCTTGATACTTTGGTGTCTCTACAGAGGCGACATTAAGCGTCTTGATACTTTGGTGTCTCTACAGAGGCGACATTAAGCGTCTTGATACTTTGGTGTCTCTACAGAGGCGACATTAAGCGTCTTGATACTTTGGTGTCTCTACAGAGGCGACATTAAGCGTCTTGATACTTTGGTGTCTCTACAGAGGCGACATTAAGCGTCTTGATACTTTGGTGTCTCTACAGAGGCGACATTAAGCGTCTTGATACTTTGGTGTCTCTACAGAGGCGACATTAAGCGTCTTGATACTTTGGTGTCTCTACAGAGGCGACATTAAGCGTCTTGATACTTTGGTGTCTCTACAGAGGCGACATTAAGCGTCTTGATACTTTGGTGTCTCTACAGAGGCGACATTAAGCGTCTTGATACTTTTCACATGAGGTGCTTACGTTCGATACTTCGCCTTAATTGGAAGGACACAATAATGCTTTTTGAAATGATTTTTTTAATCTGTGTCAAGTATGACCACGCAAAGAATAATTAAATTTCACTCATACGTGGTCTACACCGGGACTGGAGCCCGAATCTTTGGATTACTAAATATTTAAGACGTAGCCGGTGATCCAAAGACACCGATGTGGAACTGTGGACCACGTATGAGCGCAACTTTCTTTGCGTGTTAACCTTTGTATCTATATAGCAATTTAAACAAGTGCGAGACTGACTCGCGCACCGAGGGTTTCGTTCAAATACTTATCCCATCAAAAATAACTGGGTTAAGTTTGCGGAATACAAATAAGGTGCTAAAGTTAACGCAAACGGGTTCTCCAAATATGATTTTGGAAAAGTATCATACTTTAGTATCTATTTTATTCTGTTTTTTGTCTTTGTTGTTATAGCGGCTACAGGAATACATCATCTGTGAAAATTTCTACTGTCTGTCGATACAGCCTGGTGACACACAGACAGACAGACAGACGGACAGCGGAGTCTTAGTAATTGGGTGCCGTTTTTTACCCTTTGAGTAATCATAAAAAATGTGGTGTTAATTTACCCGCATTAAAAAAACATTTCGAAAAACATAAATGTGTTTGTGAAATAAAATACTATGTTAACTGGCTAGAAAAGAGTTATTTTTCGTACGATTTGGAACGGCCTGTCTCAATTTCACTGAACGTATGTTCCACCCTTCTCTATACCTAAACACCGGCGGTCACGCGAGCCGTGATGTATTTAGATTAGAGACGGACCCTCGATACACTGTCTATGGGTCTACACTTGCAATAACTAACAAGAACCGTTATAAAATAAACTCATACTTACCAATAAACATCTGGTGCGAGTTGCGTCGAGAGAGAGAGAGAGAGAGAGAGGACGAAGAGGCATTATAATTGATGCCGAAGTAGGTACTATACAATATACACGCGCACCGAGGGATCCGTACGAACCACAGACCAGAAAAAATATAGAATAAAAAATTAAGAAAAAAAGAAGCCGTGGGCTAGTATGTGTTATAAAAAATCCAACTGTAGTTATAAATAAATAATAAAATAAATAAAAGTTATCTGTATGTTAACAGTACTTATCAAACCGTGGCCCGAAAACCTCGAGGTTTTGATATAATACGTAAAATAAACTCTCACGTACTTAAAAATACACTTCTATAATACGGAAACCGCATATTTTGCGCCCTAATGCCGTATAACAGATACCCCGTACTCGTAGCAAATGCGAAAGCTAAATACATTAAGCGATGTATTCGTAGCACGTAGCGCGTAGCACGTCTACGGCGTAGCGCTACGCGCCATCTTATTTTAATCTACGGTTTAATTCTTGGAGTTAATTTTAACTCGGTTAGGAAACGGGTTTCCTGGTATTGTTTGGACGTTTCTAGAAGATAATGCTGGCTGAGTTTTTAATTCTTAAAGTTTTCAACCCCCATATAGCTCCGCCATTTGGAAAAGGTTATATTTAGTGGTACAAATTTATTTTACTGGCAACGACAAATTTTGACGTTGAAAATTGGTGGCAATAGTTTTTTTAAGTGACCTTATTCCTTTTAAATGCTGATTGTTTTAGACATTTTTCTTTACGATCAAACATTTTTTTAACACATTATTGATGTTACTACCTAGTACAGGGGCTATTGGGATTTATTGGTATATATTTGAAACCTACAGTTTGAACTTTTCATTGATAATTTTTGTTTCAAATACTACTCGAAATTGACAAAATTCACGCGGAAAATTCGTTTTTTCAACTTATTTTATTATGAAAGCATGAAATAGCTATGTCACTACCCAGAACTCGGGGAAATGTAGGTATAATTCACTTAAAAAATTTGGTTCAAATTATCAACATATTTGTCATAATATGAAACAAAAAAAATTAAAAGGAATAAGGCCTCTTAAAGTTTTCAACCCCCATATAGCCCCGCCATTTGGAAAAGTTTATATTTAGTGGTACGAATTTATTTTACTGGCAACGACAAATTTTGACGTTGAAAGTCGGTGAATGTCACTGATGTAAACAAAGAGGAAACAGGACTAAATATTCCGCAAGTTCCAAGTATTTTTTACATAACAAATCCAAAACTATCCACAGTGAAGAAAGTTAAGTTTTTCTTTTTCAATTTATTTATCGAATGGTATATATATGTAACTGGATTAAATATAAAAAGAAAATCGTATAGTTAGAATTTTGCTCTTCCCAGGTAAGCATTCGCTTCTTCAATAGTTTTTTTTTAACAGGATTCAGCTTTTCAATAAGATTCAGTATTTAATTCGCAAGAAAAACGAAGGATTGAGCAGCATTCCGGTAAACAATGTTTTAAATTAGGTTAATGACAAATCGCTATTGACGATTAATAATGCACATATATGACGTATGTACATTATAGCCATATGAAAGCTGTTTGTAGCGCCACTATCTCCGGGCCGGACCGACACTGCTGACACGGCTGTAACTATAACTATACCTATATTCACGGCTCGCGCAGAAAACTTATAAGCAAAATGCAAATTTGAAAATCCCAACTTATCCTCAGCCGTGAGCGGGACCATTAAGTTATTCAATATTTCACTAAAACGCGTTTGAACTACAATATACTGTCAAAATCACGCCCAACTTTATCGCTGGACATCTGTCCGAGAGTAAGCATTATACTTGTAATAAAAGTTTGATTAAAACGGAACTACTTTCAGCCACAGTAGCGTCACCAATTTAACACCTTTCAGCGGACAATTTTGGATATATGAAGATGCCGCTCCTCCCTTTTACTCTCTATAGACAAAACCCCATATTACAGTTGGATTTTATTTTAACACACATTTGACACTTCTCTGTTGATGTTTGTAGTAATGTGGCTAAGACATATGTATGCCAAATCTAACGATTATTAAACATAAACGGTTAATGGAATCGATTTCACTGACGATATTTTTTTTATCGAACCTGCTTATGTTTGACGGCGCATCGAGGGAATTAGCTCGATGGCGCTAGTATCGCCTCTTAAGAGGCCTTATTCCTTTTAAAATGCTGATTGTTATATACATTTATCTCTATGATCAAACATGTTTCTTAACATATTATTGATGTTACTACCTAGAACAGGGCTATTAGGATTTATTAGTATACATTTGAAACCTACAGTTTGAATTTTTCACTGATAACTTTTGTTTCAAAAACAACTCGAAATTGACAAAATTCACGCAGAAAATAAGTTTTTTCAACTTATTTTCGACTGCACGCAATGAAAGCATTAAATAGCTACGTTACTACCTAGAACTCGGGGAAAAGTATTATTCACTTCAAATAGTTGGTTGAAATTATCACTATATTTGTCATAATATGAAAAAAAAAAATTAAAAGGAATAAGGCCTCTTAATTTTCGGTTGCCCGAAATTTTTTGTACGTAATAGCGAACCCTCACCAGTTGTCTATGTAAAATAGTAATTAGTTTTATTGTTCTTCCTCCGGGTTATAGGTACATTTGTCGATTTACTTAATCGATTTCCATCAATTTACAAAAATGACAACTGAATCGAAACGAAAAATTTGGTCTCAACACAGCTTTAAAAATAAAAGCACGTACTTAGTACGTAACTGTTTAAGTGTTTATGTAATGTTTTAGTATCGTTAAATACTTTAACACAGTGTTGTGATAAGAAAAAAGCAACATAACCTTAACTGTACCAAATAAAAATTAAAAAACGTTTATAGATACTTGAAAGACCATTATTTGATTGATCCTTTTTTATCAAATTCAATAGATTATGCATATTTACGTTATATGGGTGCGGTTATGTGTCAAATATGTGATTAAAACAGGGATCGGATACCGTTATTCAGCTCCATGCAAAATACCGGTGTTCAATTTCGGTTTTTCGCTTATTATTACACATTTTTGTACCATATCAAAACTTAAATTCTATAGCATTTTTTGATAAAAAAAGGCGGAATTAGAAAATTATTTAAATGTTAATGAGACAAAACAAATCTAACTATAGTTTGACATTACTAATGAGTAGGCGTTACACTTGGTAGAACTGTTTGATTAAATTCAACCTAAGGACATTATTTCAAATTAAATCTCGTTTATTATAAAATAGCGTGGGATAATTACTTCCCACCCCACCTGTTATTAGGGCCATTAAGAATACATTAAGCCCTTTACCATCTTATAAAAAGGGAGGAATTTTAATATTAAGTGGATAATGTTGGCGCGAGGATAGAATGGGCTGAGCCTGAGGTGTCTTCTAGGGTTCCGTACCCGGTAAAAAACAGGGTCCTACTACTAATACTGCTACAAAAGCCGCGCTGCTATACAATGCTTTATAAGAAAAATGTCTTTAATATGTGCATTGACATTTACAATCGCATTCCCAATGATATACGGTCTATGGAAGGAAATAGTTTTAAAAGGAATTTAAATATATGGCTGCTCGATGGATGTTTCTACAATGTAAAAGTTTTTCTCGAGACATGTAGAATAAGGTAGAATTAGGCTATTGACATTATATTATACATTAAATTTTTAATAATCAATTATTTTGTCTTCTTAGTTTATTTTTATTTTTAATATCATGCCTGTATGCAGGCTGAATACATGGTACTTTAATTGTATTTAACACTTTAACACTGTATTCTTGGCAAATAAATCTTTGAATCTTTGAATACTCCACTGTCCGTCTGTCTGTCACCAGGCTTCTCATGAACCGTGATAGCTAGTCAGTTGAAATTATCACAGCTTCTGCCTTCTAGCCGTGATGACTGAAAAAAAAAACGGTCAAGTGCGAGTCTCACTCGCGCACAGATGGTTCCGTGCAAACACTTATCCCATTTTAACTGGCCGAGTTAAGTTTGCACCTGGTATGTATGGCGCCGGAGACAATTGAAGAGTAAAGTTAACGCAACCGGTCACGTTTGTTGTATGGAAGTCTGAATTTTGACGTGACAACGTCTTAAATTAGGTTGCGCTCGGAGTCACTCATGAAAAAGTGTAACGCCCGCTCACGTCTGATGAGAGAGAGAGACAAAATATATTTCTATAGTTAAAATTTGTGCAATTCTTATTTTCATTCATCGAGTATTACTGTAACAAGAGGGAAGAGGGAAGAGGGAAGAGGGAAGAGGGAAGAGGGAAGAGGGAAGAGGGAAGAGGGAAGAGGGAAGAGGGAAGAGGGAAGAGGGAAGAGGGAAGAGGGAAGAGGGAAGAGGGAAGAGGGAAGAGGGAAGAGGGAAGAGGGAAGAGGGAAGAGGGAAGAGGGAAGAGGGAAGAGGGAAGAGGGAAGAGGGAAGAGGGAAGAGGGAAGAGGGAAGAGGGAAGAGGGAAGAGGGAAGAGGGAAGAGGGAAGAGGGAAGAGGGAAGAGGGAAGAGGGAAGAGGGAAGAGGGAAGAGGGAAGAGGGAAGAGGGAAGAGGGAAGAGGGAAGAGGGAAGAGGGAAGAGGGAAGAGGGAAGAGGGAAGAGGGAAGAGGGAAGAGGGAAGAGGGAAGAGGGAAGAGGGAAGAGGGAAGAGGGAAGAGGGAAGAGGGAAGAGGGAAGAGGGAAGAGGGAAGAGGGAAGAGGGAAGAGGGAAGAGGGAAGAGGGAAGAGGGAAGAGGGAAGAGGGAAGAGGGAAGAGGGAAGAGGGAAGAGGGAAGAGGGAAGAGGGAAGAGGGAAGCTGGAAGAGGGAAGAGGGAAGAGGGAAGAGGGAAGAGGGAAGAGGGAAGAGGGAAGAGGGAAGAGGGAAGAGGGAAGAGGGAAGAGGGAAGAGGGAAGAGGGAAACGTTTCTAAGTCAACTACGTTAAAAGGAACAACCATCGACTTGACTTTCGCAAGACACATTACAGCAGAAACACTTCCTTTCATTTCATATTTCTCCTATCATCGTCCTATCCTCAACAAAATCACTCAAATAGGAATTAGTTAAGTTTAAGTTTACATGTACAATGTTTTAGTAAACAAAATATATTTGTATAGTTAAAATTTGTGCAATTCTTATTTTCATTCAATTCCTTGTTCCTATTATGCAATTTAATAATATTCATATCAATAAATATTCTACCGAGAATAAGACGTCACGTAAAATCTTCCTTCGCCCGTAAAATCGACTTTACAGGCAACCATTTTTTAGTATTTTTTGTTATAGCGGCAACAGAAATACCATCCTCTGTTCACGAGACACAGTCTGGTGACGGACGGACAGACAGACAGACCACCAGACATACGGACGGACAGACAGACAGACCACCAGACATACGGACGGACAGACAGACAGACCACCAGACATACGGACGGACAGCCAGACAGACCACCAGAAATACGGACGGACAGACAGACAGACCACCAGACATACGGACGGACAGACAGACAGACCACCAGACATACGGACGGACAGACAGACAGACCACCAGACATACGGACGGACAGACAGACAGACCACCAGACATACGGACGGACAGACAGACAGACCACCAGACATACGGACGGACAGACAGACAGACCACCAGACATACGGACGGACAGACAGACAGACCACCAGACATACGGACGGACAGACAGACAGACCACCAGACATACGGACGGACAGACAGACAGACCACCAGACATACGGACAGACAGACAGACAGACCACCAGACATACGGACGGACAGACAGACAGACCACCAGACATACGGACGGACAGACAGACAGACCACCAGACATACGGACGGACAGACAGACAGACCACCAGACATACGGACGGACAGACAGACAGACCAACAGACATACGGACGGACAGACAGACAGACCACCAGACATACGGACGGACAGACAGACAGACCAACAGACATACGGACGGACAGACAGACAGACCACCAGACATACGGACGGACAGACAGACAGACCAACAGACATACGGACGGACAGACAGACAGACCACCAGACATACGGACGGACAGACAGACAGACCAACAGACATACGGACGGACAGCGGAGTTAGTAATAGGGTTCCGTTTTTTACCCTTTGGGTACGGAACCCTAAAAAAGGAAGAATTTTTATATTAAGTGGATAACGTTGGCGCGAGGTGTCCATTTCTAGGGTTCCGTACCCAATGGGTAAACAAACGGGACCCTATTACTAAGACATCACTGTCCGTCCGTCTCTCTGTCTGTCGCCAGGCTGTATCTCATGAACCGTGCTAGCTAGACAGTTGAAATTTTTACAGATTATGTACATATTTCTGTTACCGCTATAACGACAAAAACTAAAAGCAGAATAAGTAAGTAAGTAAGTAATTTATTCATAACACCATGCAGTCGTGTTGAAATACAATAATTTAAAATAATTATCAACTATATAGCTATGCTAAATGATTATTTATAA
The DNA here is from genome assembly GCA_905147355.2 of Apotomis turbidana. Lineage (NCBI taxonomy): Eukaryota > Metazoa > Arthropoda > Insecta > Lepidoptera > Tortricidae > Apotomis > Apotomis turbidana. The sequence continues at coordinate 1,828,027 of LR990305.1, forward strand.
TATGCTATACAATTTTAATAATTAATGTAAAATGACAATAATATCAGAAGAAACCATTATGTACAATCATGTCAACCAATAAATAGAGTAAAATTATAAGTTCATTCACCAAACATTATAAGTAAAATTATCAAATTGACAAAATAAATAAGCATTAAGTATGAGCGTAAAAATCATCAACCGAATAATAACACTTCTCTAACAAGAAAGCTTTCAATTTATTTCCAAAAATAGAACTGTTGTTTATTGATTTTAATTCCACTGGCAACTCATTGAATAAACTTATTGCTTGATAACCCGAAGCGTGTGTAGTGTGCGTATATGTACACACACACTCTCTTCATGTAGATGATATATAAATGTATTGTATGATAATTTGACACACAATAAACCTTATACTCAAGCAACGAACACATCTTTTACTCTCCACATCACATGGCGATCCTGCCAGTGCGGCCTTGTGCTGCACTGGCGGCGCGCTGCGCCACCAGTCAAGGACTATTAACTTAAAAATAATAATTAATATTAGTGATGAAAACAAAAAACAGTTGGTGATAGTGAAACCAGTGAACAATTGAACTATGTGAAATTCAAGAATCTGAACTTTTTCTTCTTCGTGTGTTTTAAAGATATATATCCGGACTATGAAATAAAAATATTTCAAAATAATTATTGAAAAGCAGAACTCTGTGAAATACGTAAAAATGAAAAATAAAATTTACAAAAGTGTCCCTGAAGGAAAAAACACTACAGCAGTGCAAAAAAAAAAACTATTTCCTCAAAAATATAAAATAAACTAATTAAATTAACTGAAGATTTGTATCGGAATCCGTCATGGAGTGTTGGATGCTGCAGGGAGTTGTTCGTGTCGTCAGGAAGGGCAGCATCATCAGGACATGTTTGGAGTAAGCCTGGACGTCGAAAAATAATAGCAACTTAAATTATGCTGAAGAAATTATCAATTTTTTTTTTGATTACTGACAATAAAAATTAACTTCTCGTGTAGTACCTATACCTAAAATAATTTTGCATCAATAATAATGGGCACCGTATTCATTATTATCTGTGTTAAAATTTATAAGCAAATAATTTGGTTTGTACGAAGTTTATGCAGCTTGATGACGAATTTTTATAAAGTATATATATAATATACCTAGTAGGTTTAACTTTCAATAATTGTGTAATAAAAAGCTAAACCATCCATTTTAACAAATGAATATTATAAATCACGCAAACCATTTATATAATTTCTTCGTAACTCACACGCTAATAAGGCACGACAATTTCAATAGTCATCATAAAAGGAAAGGTATGCAATCGTCTGTTATTTCATATCAAGTTACTGAGTCAATGTGAAGCTTTGTGCACTGTTTTAGATGATTTAAAATTACATAGTAATGAGTTGATTTTTATGAACAGATTATTTTACAGTTTTACGCAAGTTTTATTTTTTCTGGATTTAGATGCTTTTGCATTTACTTTATAGATGTGTGTCGTCATTTGGCTATCATAGGTAATATATAACTAATTTAGGGGTTAAAGAAATTATTAGGATTTGTAGTATAAAAAATGCGTTAATTTTGGATATGACAACATGTTATACACGGACGTGACATTAATAATGAGAAATAACGAAGTGAAGTAAACGAGAGAGTTTATAAAGCAAGAGATTATTAAATAATAAAAATGTACGAGATTTATTAATAGAATAAAAGTAAATAAATAAAAATATAACGATAAAGAAGGAATTTGTCAGTTACAGCAATAGTATTAGAATGAATAAGAAAGCTAGATAAAGTTTTAGTGTTGGATTTTATTGGTTTGAAGTTTCGTAATTGTTTGGAATTTGATTGTGTATGAAACGTTTTAGAAAGGAAAATGTTCAGTACTTAAGAATACAGGTAGTTTGAATACGAATAGGTAAATTGAATTAGGAAAAGGATATAAGATGTTTGAAAGTGTTTTTAACCTTGTGTTTGGGAAAGCTACGGCAAATAAGTTTTTCAATGAACAATTAGCCTGATCAACTAAGAGTTATTGATTTTTTTATATGCTGAAGTTTTCATGAGGTGCGAGTTCTTTGTAAGGGAATATGTATGTTTTTTTTTTAAAGAGAAGGTTATGGTGAATTTATAAGGTAATATGATGAATGCCAATCGTTATCTTCGGCGAACCGAGAGGCGCAGTTGAGCGAGTAGGTATAATATGTATGTTTAGCAAGGTACACCAGGATACAAGGCAGGCACGGAATCCTTGCCTTCGGATCATGATTTGATCGAGTATCGATTGTGACGAATCTTGGACACATGGAGTGATATATAAGTGTTAAAAGAAATGCCTGATGTGAATAAATAAATGATATGAAGTATGTGTGCGCGCACTTAAATAAAAAATCCTTGTATCCTGAACAATTAAATAAATATTATAAAGCCGGCCGCAATATAAATAATGTGCTGTGTACCTTGGTACTTGATAGTGTTGCCAAAGTTTCACACTAAATATAATTAATAAATGAGGAATAAATAAGTAATGACGTCAAAGAAAACGAGAGAATAATAACAGCTGTGACAAATACTTAAGTATGAAGTTAATTTCAGAAAAACGACAAATATATAGGTACCTATGAATCCTATATTAGATGAAAGTACGTACGAATTTAATCGAATTATTTATGACATTGCTATAGCATAAAATATACTGAAGTGAAGAACCAATGACGTAGAAAACAATTGTTAAAGAAATGTAGTCTTACGTAAGATTTAGAATAGAATCTAAGGCTAGGTTACGTCATCATAGTAGGCGTAATTTAGATTTAATGTTTACTGCATGTAATTTGCGTTTTAAAATTTGTATAAGTTTTCTTTAGTATATAATATAGTATAGTAATATATAATTAAAATATTTAGCTCGCTGAATGTACCATGTAAGATTATACAATTATTTTGGTTTTGTGAACATTGTATGGAACACCGTCATAGTAAAATTACTTAGTATGTTAAAAATAAAAAAAAATATCAGACGTTTTACAATAAAATTTGTAGTATTTTTTCTTTTTAAAAGCTGTTTAAATTGTGTTCAATAATTTTCTTCTTTTATCAATTGTTTAACAGTAACAGAAAAAGCGAGAATAGTTCACAGATTAGTTTATAGAAAAAGAAATTATTCAATATATATTCTCACTATAGAGAAATTTAATAACAATAAAAATTTATACTGTATGATACATTATGATGTTTACCGTATCCCACTATCAGTACTATTTTATTAATTTTAAGTAGCGTAACAGAACATTGATTATTTTAAAAAAATTACCAGAGCATTAAATGTATTTAATTAATTGGGGAGCATTTATTTTAAAATTTGTATGTTTATTATGAGGATTGTGTATTTTTATTGCGTTATTTTTTCATTTATATTGTAAATGTTAAAAAATCAACATTTTGCCATTGTGCAACTCATACTTGTTTTTATAATTTCACTTAAGGGTATAAAAAAAAAATTAGATCAACTACACTTAATCTATTTTTTTTTCTTCAAGATGGGAGGTGTAGTGTGCGTATATGTACACACACACTATCTTCATGTAGATGATATATAAATGTATTGTATGATAATTTGACACACAATAAACCTTATACTCAAGCAACGAACACATCTTTTACTCTCCACATCACACGTGCTTTACTACTTTGAGTCGCGTGTTGGTCGGCTGTAACAGATCTTTTCTTCTTGTAGCTAACCGTTTATCTCTCTGTAATGGTGTTTCTATGTCGTTCATATGCTTTATCAGATCCGTTAGAACTACCAGGGGCCCAATTCGAGAATGCCGTTTGAGATATCTCCAAACGTCAAATCTCCATTAGATAACAGTTATATCGCCATTGAACTGTCATTTAAATGCGATGAGCTTAAAAGTGACATATCTCATCTCAATTTTGGAAATACGAAGGCGATAATGATTGTCAAAAATGTTACTCATGTATATAAATTTCTGTTTTGAACGAAACATAACGGACCAATTTCACGTACTATGCGGTCAATTTAAAGTATGCGCCTGTTATTTATGCCGTCACATACAAAGGAAACGAAAATTTTGCGCGTCCGAATTGACGAAGTTGCGATGTTCTAGCGATATCGCCACTTGTCAAGTAGGCACACGTCAAAAGTGACAGATGGCGATGAAAAGGAGAGATCTCCATTATATCTCTAAAATTGGTCGAATACCCCCCCAGAATGTATAGGCTAGGAACAGTAAGAATTTGAAACTTTGTAAAGTACTCTCTACAAGACGTCTGCTGGTAATATAAATATATAATTATTATGGTATGCCAAGAGACGAAAGCCACGTAATCAGAAAAGCGTTTAATAGAAAAAGAGGAAGGCCAATGAAAAGATGAATGGATTCTGTGAAAAATGATATGAATATGAAGGAAGTAAACGACAAGAAAGGATAGAACGGAAGAAGAAAACATGCTGCGCCGACGATAAGGGTAAGGGATTAAGAATTAGAAAAGAAATACATAAGTGTAAATATAACATATAAACAGTTGCGTTAACTTTGCACCTCATTTGTATCCGCATCACACTTTTGGTACAGGGATTGGAAAGATGGTTACATGATACTTTTTAACCGACAACGGTATAAGAATATACGCTTACGAAGTTGCAGGCACCTTCTAGTAGTATATACCGGGTGGGCCCTGTTATTGGAGCTATAAATTAAAACACAGATTCTACCCCTCAAACTGAACAACATTTATTAAACAAATTCTAAAAGTAACTCATTTATAACTACTTACTGCATATCTGTGGACATCTGTTATTGGCTTTATGTTCTAGCTATAAGCATTGTTATACATATATGTTCTGTAATGCTGTTGATGTTCCAAATAAATAAAATAAAATAAATAAATAATGTAACCTGTAAAATAAAGTTTATTCAAAGAAGCAATGTATTGCGAGACATTTGATATTTAGTAAAGTAACAGCTATGTCAATGCTAAGGCGATGTCAATGTAGGACGGCGTACATTGAAAATGCTTATTTACTTTGTTTGAAATAATGAACATAAAAACTGTATTATTTTTCTGAACAGATGTTGGTCAGTTTGACGAGTAAAATTTATGTTTTATTTTTTTGCTCCTGTTACAGGACCCACATGGTATAATAATACAACCTTACCTCGCTTAAGCATTATGTAAAACTTATGAACTTAACAGAAATCTGTTGGTAAACAAATTTAATTTGCCCTCACAAAGGGATAATCGTGAAGAAGTGAAAGTTTAATGAGAGTAGACGCGAACTTTTATGAAATGCTATCGCTCTGTACAGCCCTGAAATATGAGATTAACGAGGACCGTAGAAAATACATATTCTTCTATACTATTAATAGTACATTACTGCAAACGCCGGGAAAGTAGGGCCTGCCGGGTGAGTAGGTATAGATGGATAGTGATACGAAGCCGGCGAGCCCTTTTCACGGCTAATGCATATATAGTGCTTTTCTCAAACATATGCAATGAAATAAAAAAATATAAACCTTCAAAAAATTATAATTCAAGAACCATGTTTAAAAAAAATTACTCAAGGCTATGGCCTACAATTCTGTATGGGTGTACTTCCTTTTCGCCGAATTAAGTTTCGCAAACGTTTCATTTCGCAAAAGTTTCATTTTGCCAAAAGCATTTTTCACTGAAACTGTAAACTATTTCAGATTGTTGTAAATATCATCCTTTAGATTAGATTAGGTTAGGTTAGGTTTGTTTTATAACAATTCGAAATAGTTTACAGTTTCAGTGAAAAATGCTTTTGGCGAAATGAAAGTTTTGCGAAATGAAACGTTTTTCGAAACGTAATTCGGCGAAAAGGCAGAGAACCTTCTGTATGAAATTCCTTTACAGTTCTCTCGAGTTGCTCCGCCCGAAACGTGATACTTCGTGATATCTTGAATCGTGATAAACGTGATAGCCTGTTAACGCACGTTATAACGATATTTCATTGCATGTTTGAGAAAAATAAGTTTCTATCAAAAATATCATTTCTGTTACAAGTTTAAAGCCGAATGTACTGCTATTCTAGAGACCCCAAACTCGGTAGGATTGCTTTACCTATTAGAGTTTCTAGGGCCACCTTCCAGCTCCATCATCAGATCAGCCCCATGGGACCATATTATTGTATTGTCATCAAAGTTAAGTAGGTACGCGAAATTTCAGCTCAATCGGTTAAAGATATCTGCTTCAAAATTGAGTTGCAAGATTCCAACTGGACATACATCTATAGGGACTTATATTGTTATATTGCAATTTAAATGAAAGCTTGTATAAAATTGTACATTTAGAACATGTAAGGGTGAAGTCCGGTGTCATCCTGAGGGTCGTAAAATTGGAATCTAGCCAGGATATGAATTTTAATTCCTTCGTGCTGAGTGTTCCGACGGACCAACTAGCGACCTTCAAAGGAGTATTGGCAAAGGGTGTCATGTGCGGTGTTTCCATGGACGGCTCCCTGACACCTCGAACACGCGTCGCTGTTGAAAAATGTGACCTAGTTTAGTTACTTATGTTTTTATTGTTTTGTATATAGCCTAAAAAGTGCCGGTCCTGCCCAGGGATAGTGGCGGTACAAACAGCTTCCATATGGCAATAACGTGCATACGTCATATATTTGCATTATTAAACGTTAGTAGCGATTTGTCACCTGGAGAGAATGGAAGAGGGTCGTGGCGTCAAGAGAGCATACCTGGGGCACCCAACAGGAAGACGACCGGCTGGGCGTCCGAGATATCGTTGGAAGGGCATGGTCGAGGCGGATCTGCGCGGACTCCAAGCCTCCAACTGGAAAGAGCTGGCGCAGGATCGAGAAAAGTGGCGTGATCTCGTGTTGGAGGCCAAGATTCGCTTCGGGTCGCTGAGCCATCGTAGTAAGTAAGCGATTTGTCAAGGACTTCCACAGGGGTCTACGTTGGGTCCAATCTTCTTCATCATCTTTACCAACGACCTAATTAATTTCATATATAACTCTCTTCTTTACACTCGTCTGGTACTTTTTGCAGACGACACGAATGCCACTATATCTGGAGATAATATCACTCAGTTGAATGGAAGAGTTAACGATGCTCTGATAGCTTTTAATACTTGGTTTGATTCAAATAAACTGATATTGAACTGCAACAAAACTAAGGTCATGCTCTTCAAAACCACAGATGAATACAGGGCATGAAACGATCCACCAGGTTGATTCAGTAAAATTTCTTGGAGTTATTATCGATTCTAGCTTGACCTGGAAAGAAGAACTGTCAGCTATCGTAAAATCTGTCAGTTCCGCCAGCTATGCAATTAGAAGCCTTAGGGATGAGGCTAAACTATCCCAATTAAAAATAGTATATTTTGCCTTGGTAGAATCTAGAATTAGATATAGTATTAAATTCTGGGGTAATAGTTATTAATACAATGTCAAGGCGGCTTTTACAGCCCAGAAGAGGGCCATTAGGATTATGGCCAGAATACCTCAACAAACGTCATGCAGGGGATTCTTCTTAGATTTCCAAATACTCACTGTGCCCAGTCTATATATTCTTGTAGTTCTCAGTGACTTAATTAAGAATATATCAGACTTTGAAACGACTGAAGAGAGAAATCGGCGCTTGGAAACTAGGAGAAAGGATCTGCCACTATCCACCCTTGCAAGGCTTAATGTAGTGAAACATTCGGCGGGCTACCAGGGAATTGCTCTCTTTAACAAATTGCCTGTTGAAATGAAGTTGATATCAAGCAGTAACATGTTTAAAAATAAGCTCAAAGCCTTTTTGCTGAAGGGGTGCTTTTATTCCATTGAAGAATTTGGTAATGCCATTAATTCAGGATTTTAATGATTATCGAGGGACATGATTATTAATGTTATGACTTAGAATTAGATTGTTAATTAATTAATTGTTAGTAATTTGGACGTAGATATAAGTAAATAATTTTGTTGTTATTATGTCGATTTTAATTTAATATTGTATTGTCACATTCAAACACAATGTATATTGTTTTTTTTGAATAAATAACTATGAACTATGAACTTGTCATCAAGCATGTTCAAAACATTGTTTACCGGAATGCTCCTCAATCCTTTGCTCTTCTGGGGAAAATAAAAAGGGATTTTCAGTGATAGGTACTAATTTTATTTACTAGCAACGACAATTGTTTTGACGTCGAATGTCACTGAATGTAAACAAAGAGGAAACAGGACTAAATATTCCGCAAAGGACATTGGGTAGTTTCTTCCCCACTAGCGGACACAAACGAAACCAATTAAAGTTTTTAGATAATGTTACGGGCTTTACCACTGTGTATTTTTTATACCCATAACTAATGGGAAAGCTGAGAAAATGAGATTTGTATAGCGCGGCAATAAGGTTTTCATTGTTTACAAACATCGAAAGTTTGCTGCTGCTGTAGCTACTGAAGTCGCTTTCTGACGGTTTTTGGAGGACTTCTTGCTGGAGATCGACGTCGATACTTCCGCGTTGTCTTCCAGGACATGGTCGGAATCTAACGCGACAACCACTTCTACACAACGCAACTGTAAGGTTTTCTGCGTAAGGGCCACATTTAATTATGTTAGGTCGGTGTTTGTTAAAAATGAGTTGGCTCCCTAGGGGGAATAATTGACAATTCGGTTCTTTCTCTGGCTAAGAAGTTGAAAAACTGAACGCCGCCGTTTGGGTTAGATGCTACGCACTTCCACGCGGTGTGCTTAGAATTGAAGTTACCTGCTGTGAAGACGACTCCATCGATCCTCCATCCATGGGATCTGGTTGAGCAAATAGGTTTAAGTCTGTCGGTAAGAGTTTGTTAGAGGGAGACAGACTGACGCAATCGTTATCGGGTCGTGACCTTCTAACGAAATACGACAGATAGATGCCTCCAACTGAATAAGAGGTGGGAGAGAGAGGGCAACTACGTGCAGACATCTGCGGTAGAAGATCGCGGTCCCTCCGAAGGGCCTATCAACCTATCATTCCTAACCATCGCGAAACCGGGGATCCGGAATGATTTTAAATGCGGTTTGTAAAAAGTTTCCTGAACTAGAAATATATCGATAGAATGAGCGCGTAGCGATTCCATCACCTTATCTTTCATCCCACGCAGACCGTTGGCATTGAAGATGCTAATAATTATCGAACGAGGATTAAGCGTGAGGGGCATACTATCCATAATAGTTAGTATGGTTGTACCTTGTTTTGCCTAACAACTTTTTGCCTAATTTCAGTTTGCCTAATTTCATTTAAACTAATATTATTTAGCATAACTATTCACTTTGCCTAATTTTCATTTGAGTGAAAGTCGTTTCGTATAATACTCATTTCACATAATCTTATTTCGTCTTATTTTATTTGGCCTAATTTTTAATTCGTATAAACATATTTTGCCTATCAATTTTTGGCCTAATTTCGTTTTGCCGAATTTTTGTTTAGACTAATATTCGTTTCGTATTATACTTTTTTACATAATCTTATTTCGTCTAATTTAATTATTGCGTCTTCTGACGCTCCGCTCGCTTCGCTCGCTCCGCTATCCATGGTCATAAAACAAACCTAACCTAACCTACAGTTTTCGGTGTTTAGCCTAACCTACTAACTGCTAAATTTTAATATACTTCCATGCAAGCAAGCATTCTGACGCTCCACTCGCTTCGCTCGCTCCGCTATCCATGGTCATAAAACAAACCTAACCTAACCTACAGTTTTCGGTATTTAGCCTAACCTACTAACTGCTAAATTTTAATATACTTCCATGCAAGCAAGCATTCTGACGCTCCGCTATCCATGGTCATAAAACAAACCTAACCTAACCTACAGTTTTCGGTGTTTAGCCTAACTAACTGCTAAATTTGCCTAATTTCGTTTTGCCTAATTTTCAGCTATGTCTAATCAATACATAATAAAAATCGACAAGGTAAATATTATGATAATTCAGAATTAGACAAAAACTTTTTAGTTAAAACGTTATTCGGCTATGTAATGATTAGTTAAAATAAGAATCGACAAAGTGAGTTTTAGATAAAATAATATTCGACAAAACAAGAGTTATGAAAATGATCATTTAGGCAAAACGAGTTTCGACAAAATAATAATTATGAGAAATGATATTATACATAATGACTTTAGATAAAATGTTCATTATGGTAAAAGTTGTTAGACAAACTGAAATTAGACAAAAAAAAATTACACAAATCAAGGGAATACCACTTAGTATTGGCACCGCGAGCTGAGAGAAGTTGGCACTGCTCTTTGTAAAAAGTGTTTATCTCTTTATAAAGAGCTAGTATTACGGAGGGCTCTTTCGCAGTCTTGAGCTCATCCTCAATTGCTGCTATGTGAGATGCGATAGCATTCGCATGCTTCAATTGAGGCGTACCCTTATTAGAAATCGCAGTCTTTGGGGGAGCAGGTGCAGCCCGGGCTGCACGTTTGGACTTGTTTAGACAAGTCGAGACAAGATTGGACTGGGGCGCAGAAGGCGCCGGGGGGGGCTACGTCCGCTGAAGGAGGAAGGTACCTGTATTTTTTTTTTGCCGACTTCCTTTGAGGAAGCAAGCGCGCGCTTGCGCTTTTCCTTCCGAGGCATCGCGACCTGAAATTCTGTTTTCATCTTGTCCGCGTCGCGCCTCTTGGGCTGCGTTACGCGGTCTAAGGGGATTTGCTCTAGGGGGATAACTAGGGGCTCTGAGGCTTTAGACCTCTGCTACCGTCCCGGAGGCGGGGTTAACACTGAGGGTCGGGCTCCGGATTACCTTTCCTGCACCTTTGGGGGTGCGGGAACGGGATTTCCGAACGTCAGAATCCGTCTTGGCCTTAGGGGCCGAGAGGGAGACTGGGGCGGGCGCGGCCACCTTTACTGGGGGCTTCGCGTCTTAAACGGCGCCGGGGATTCCTTAGAGGCAGGGGGCGCTGGGGGCTTGGAGGCCTTAGGAGTCTTGGCCTTTTTAGGAGCCTTCTGCTCTGCCGCCGGGGGAGAGGGAGCCTTAGGGGCTTCGATTACCTCAGTTGCAACCGGAGCCGGAGGGACCGAGGGAGACGATGAGTTCTGTGACTTTTCCGGCACACTCAGCGACCCGAACGCATCAGCCACCGAAAAGTCAGCGAACCTCTTGCTTAGCCCTTTTTCATGCTTGAAAAAGCGTAAAACTAAGCCAGCAACAGATTCAATGGGTTCCTTGTGGTCCTCGGAACAGGCCGCTTCGCGGAGAAGGGTTACGGGATCCATGGGGAAAACGATGGAAACAGAATACTAACAGTCAAAGTCGTAGTCTGGATTGACGTCTTGCTGCGCGATCCTCGCCGTGTCACACTACACTACGCAACCTGCTCACGAAGGGCAGAAATAAGGACAGGACGTACACCTCAGAAGAGATGCTCGGGAACACTTTTCCACGAGTTCACCTCACGCGGCCCGCCTCAGTGTGCAATAGTTCATATAATTACTCGAGACCGATTTATGTGCTGCGGGCCGGCCCGTAGCAGCCCGCCCAAAATGTGCGCGTACTCTAACAACCTCCATGAGTCTGGCACTTCAACTGCTATCTATACCAAGCTAGTCATCAAATAACACAAAATATATTTACCTCCGTACAGTACACTACTACAGTACAATATTAAAATAATACGATCACCGGACCTGAATTATTAATGTAATTATAATTCGGTATTCCCATACGCCACAATAATGCCCCTTTACTTAGCAAAACTAGAAGTTAAAAGCTTTCAATTGAGGTATGTTTCAGCTTTGTCCGCCGTGGGGAATTTTTCCATAGTAAAGTACCCAATGTCCAAAGTAATTTTTGCATAATTAAGCCAAGACTATCCACAGTGATGGCAGTCAAGTTATTTGAATATGGTTAATGACATATCCTTGACTAATAGCTATTGACGTTTAATAATGCAAGTATGACGTATGCACATTATTGTCATGATATATGAAAGCTGTTTGAAGCGCCATTATACCTGGGCCGGACCGACGCTTCATCATCATCATCAGCCTATTCTTGTCCACTGCTGGACATAGGCCTCTCCAACTGCACGCCATTGTGAACGATCCTCGGCTAGTCTCATCAAGCTCTTGCCGGCCACCCTGCAAAGATGATCGAACATCCACCTAGTCTGAGGGCGTCCCACACTACGCTTGCCGATCCGCAGTCTCCACTCAAGAACACGTATTTACCCCACAGGTTATCGGTTCTTCGGCTAATTTGGCCACTGCCACTTCAAACTGCTAATACGGTGAGCTATGTCGGTAACTTTGGTTCTGTGGCGGATCACTTCGTTCCGAATTCAATCCTTCAAAGAAACTCCGAGCATTGCCCTTTCCATAGCTCTCTGAGCGACTTTAAATTTGTGGACCAGCCCAACCGTGAGTGTCCACGTCTCGGCACCGTATGTCATTGACTGAAGCTTGTTATGCTATATTTGCTTGTAAATATGAAACTTAAATAAACATTTTCAAATCCGTTGGAAACAAGGGGTCGAACACCACGAACGATCCAATTTTTCAAGTTTTCGTTTGAATGTAAACATTTGGTATATTTCCTTATATGCAGGATGTTCAGGAAAAAGTGTCACAAAAACAGCATGTCCTAGAAGGCTGGGACTCGCAAAATGTCCCGTAGCAGTGTTATACGCTCATACTTCCGCCATTTTGACTTTCACGGAAAACTTCGACGGTAACTGGCAGTAGAGGCTCTAGTGTAAGTTGCCAACGCATTTGAATGTTCACGAATAACTTACACGCTTGCTTGCACTGAGCATATTGGAAATAAACATATAAAAGACTAGCGACCCGCTCCGGCTTCGCACGGGTGCAATGCTGACAAATTATGCTTGTATTATACATATAAACCTTCCTCTTGAATCACTATATCTAAAAAAAACTGAATTAAAATCCGCTGCGTGGTTTTAATGATCTAAGCATACATAGGGACAGACAGACTTTGTTCTATACTATATAGTGATGATCTAATACTAGGAATCAGAATCAGTCGTCTACTTGCTCAAATAAAAATAGAATAAAAAATACAGATGGTCTTAAAAGTACTTTTGGGAGGCATTATTCCTTTAAGCATATTATTACAAATATATTGATAAACCAACTCTTTAAAGCTAATAATAATTTTCCCTGAGTTCTATAAAGTAACACTGCCGTGTTAAGCCAAACTCACGTATCTTGAGTTACAGTAGTTTAGGTTAACCGGGCTTAATCGATTCGAAATAGTATCTTTTATATATACTTTAAAGATTTTTAATTTTTACCCTCAATTTTCGTAGATAATTGACTTGGCAAACTCCTGTAACTTCGATTTTCAACTATGGATTTATGCGCATTGCTGTATTTTTAGTTACCACAAATACGCTTAACAATCGCGATACGTTTGAGTTTTGTCAATTTGCGGTAACTTTCATTACATGAGTTTGTCAAAACCACACAAGTATGAACCTGTCGCGAGCGTAAAGGTCCTCGAGTTAAGTAGGTACTCGAAGTAATGCGAACCACAATCAATCTACAGGCATAAATGCAGCTAAGAAACAGGATCTTTTAAGATTATGTAAAAGTAAGCCTGCTGATCGACGTACTTTTTTTTAAAAATTTGCCTATAAATGATAATGATTTAGATAGTGAATCCTATTAGTTTGTACAAAAGTACCTACACCAAATATGGTTGAATATATGTATATGTGATAGATGTTTATTTTAAATTAGATTTAGATATTGCATAATTAAGGAGGTTCCTGGAGGTTTAGTGACCAAAATATTTTAGTTTTATGTTATGTTTCAAAGACAAGTGATAACAATTATTAAGTTAGGTACAAGATACTGTAATGATTAAAATATTTTTTCTACAAATGAGACTTTTCTTTAGTGTTACGTCAGATTTATTCAAAGCATCACTAAGATACAGGAGATCAGCATAACCGTTGGGCTTCCACCTGAATGAAGGCTGAGGGCATATTAACGTATCTGTAGATACCATATTTTGCGTAACTTAAAATGTATGCAATTGTAGACCATCATTATTTTTAATTTTAGATAATTAAATCATATAAATGCTGTAATAGTTCATATTTGACATGTCATTAGTTATTGTTATTTTTATTCACATAAAAAAATAAGAAAAAAAACATCCATAATTTAGTGAGTTATGGTAAGTTTCTTGTCTAAAACTTTAACAGCGTTTTTCTCGAAATGGCCGTTTCGAAGATACATGAGATTGGTTTAATAGGGCAGAACATAGCTATTTCACGCTTTCATTGCGTGCAATCGAAAATAAGTTGAATAAACTAATTTTCCGCGTGAATTTTGTCAATTTCGAGTAGTTTTTGAAACAAAAATTATTAATGAAAAATTCAAGCTATGGTTTCAACTATACTAAGTATACCAATAAATATCAATAGCCCTGTTCACGGGCCCTGTTCTAAGTAGCAACATTAATAATATGTTAAGAAACATATTTGATTATAGAGAAAAATATCTACAACAATCAGCATTTTAACACGTATAAGGAAAAATATTTTAATAAGTTATTTAAATGAAATTACAATTTTATAAATCCTATGTATAGTTAAGTTGGTTATGGAATAACTGCGCTTTTTATTATTATTATTATTTATAAGGAGCCTTAAAACTTCCTTATTTTTTGAAGTCAGTTAATAACTAACCTGACATTTCCATCAGCCTAACCCTACATCAATATTACACATTCATTTTATCAATAAAACACTAAAACCTTTTCGATATTCCTTTCCTATCCACCCTCCAACCAAACCCCAACCTTAAAGCGTTCCCTTAAAATATATTGTCCAAAGTAACCTTCACGTGAGGGTTGAATAACCTCATAACGTTACTCAATAGGGCTTCCGAAACACAAATTTACTTTTGCCGTCAAAAGAGGCGTTACTATTGATTTTTGCTTCGATAATAGTTCGCGGTGGCTTTAGTTCTTGTGTTCCCCGATTTCTGGTTAAGTTTGTCGTGTTTAGTGCCATTTCCTTTAATAATTTATCATAGAGGGCGCCATCGAGTTATGATGACGTATGTACGCTTTGATTTGATTTGACAGCTCGATGTATCTTAATGTAATTCCATTATGATTATGACAGATTCGAGCGAACACATTTAGGAAATGTGACGCTTGGCTAAGAATACGACTACGATATGAATATTAGTAAAAATATATATAAAAGCTTTTTATACTCGCATACTGTAATCTGTCAATTATAATTTCACAGAAAAAGTCACAATAACGCACTTTTTAAACCTGTACCAAAAATCTATACTCTATGGTACCCGCTACTTTAATATTCATAATACACCTTTACTCAACTCAAATGAATTTCAAAAAGAGAACATCAGCATATATCTTAAAAAAATTGGGCAAGTGCGAGTCCGACTCGCGCATGAAGGGTTCCGTACCATAATTTATAACAATTTTGTTGTATGGGAGCCCCCCTTAAATATTTATTTTATTTTGTTTTTAGTATTTGTTGTTATAGCTGCAATAGAAATACATCACCATCAGAAATATAACACCGTTCTTGAGATACAGCCTGATGACAGACGGACGGACGGACGGACGGACAGCGAAGTCTCAGTAATATGGTCCTGTTTTTACCCTTTGGGTACGGAACCCTAAAAAACACGCTGCTGTTCCCTGATTGGTTGAAATGACTTGTTAAAAAAAACGATCATGTGTTTACCTATTTTAGGTCAGTTTCAGTTGAACGAAAAAGGTTACATCAAAAATAAAAAATAATAGTGGGGAATGACGATTAAAATAAAAAAAGTGCTTTTCTGCGTTTGGCTCGCATGAAAAGTATTACTTGCAATAGTTACACAATTAGGTCTTGAAATCTCGTACCTTACTTAGGCCATTCGGCAAGCCTCGTGGCCTAAACGCGGGACTAGACATTAAGAACTTTCATTGTGCAAAGACTGCATAAAATACTATTGTATGCCGAACCCTGACTTTGCCTTGTTCAACCTTTATGTAGGTATGTGAAAGAGACAGTTGAATGGATTCATCTGAATGGGCAAGCTTCGTGCTAAGCTGCGGAGATTGCGTGTGTAGCTCCGATGACAATGGCCGACGCGTCGCGGAGAAGGCATTCAGGTAGCGTTGTATACCTCAAACGATCGAATAGCGCACAGTCGAATCTACCGCTGGTTTAGGATATCTATGCTATTTGTTGCTCTGTGAGGGACTTAGCGAGTCTGTTTGAAAATGGTTGAAATGTCTTTTAACGATTTCAACCCTCTCTTCCTTTTTTGACGCCGCGGTTGGCGCAGTGGTTAAGCAACTACCTACTGAACCGACGGTCCTGGGTTTGAATCCCGGCAAGGCCAAATATTTGTGTGATGAGCTCGAATATTTGTGCCTGGGTCATGTACTCATGGATGTTATAAGTATCTAAGTATATATTTATCTATATAAGTATGTTTATCGTCGTCTAGTGTTCATAACACAAGCCTACTAGAGCTTACTGTGGGACTAACAATGGCTTTGTGGAGTCATGTTTACAAGATAAGCTCTGAAGGGGAATTCGGACAGCTTGATTAATTTCAACTATATGTCAATGTTGTATCATGCAATATGGCGTGTGTTACCCACTTTACCCATAACTCGGCGGCCATGCTTGTCAATATCAAGATAATGAAGCATTGTGCCTGCAGCTTATTACTGCATAGTTGTCTCGTCAGAGGACGTCAGACGTCGTACATGATACTACAGATAGTATACATACCTGTGGCCATACAAAGGTACTCTGTGCCTGTGGCTCTGTGAGGTGTAGTCACAGAGTACCTTTGTATATGGGTGTAGTGTTCTTATTCGTTCAAAATTGCTGATTGTTTCTTAACATTTCGTTTCTTAACATATTATCAATGTTACTACTTAGAACAGGGCCATTGCGATTTATTGGTTATATATTTGAAACCTACAATTTGAATTTTTAATTGAAATTTTTCATTTTTGTCGAAATTGATAAAATTTACGCAGAAAACTGTTTATTCAACTTATTTACAACTGCACGCAATGAAAGCATGAAATAGCTATATATTATATTACTAATTTTTTGAAACACACCACGATTCCTTTTTGAGCTTGATCTTTGTATCAATGGTAAAAAATTTGGTTGAACTTATCAATAAATGTCGCAATTTTTTTTAAAGGAATAAGGCCATTTTGATAATCATTATCTCGAACAAGTATTGCAATTAAACTTTAGCGCCTATGGAACTATATCTAAGTTACGGAAAGTGATATTGACTGAGCGAGCGAAACGTCTCAATTTCAGCTTGGTTTAAATTGTCCGGATTTCAGCCTGTTCTCGCCAGAGGTCGCATTACTAAACAGATCCTCATGAAAATATGCGAGTAGGTTTAATAAATATATGGTTTTCGAAACAAGCTCGTGAAGTCTATATAGCTGAACACCAGTTTTTATTAAATAAATAAATAAAATTATCTGCTTTTTCAGGTATCAGCGGTCGACTCAAGGGTTCCCGTAAAATAAGGTTGGTATTTTTCTATTAATTAAAGCAGAATCTAAATTTATAATGTAAGCACTTTATTGTACACAAAAACAAGAAATACATTTTAAAACAAAAAACATGTACCTACAAAGGCGAACTTATCCCTTTAAGGGATCTCTTCAAGACTTCTTCTACTCAAAAGTGCAACACTTCCAATACAATTACACTAATTTCATTTCTGAAATGATATAGTAATACTAAAACCGGTCAAGTGCGAGTCAGACTCGCGCACCGAGGGTTCCGTACAAACACTTTCCATCCTTAAGTGGTTAAGTTAATTTTGCACCTGGTATGTATAGCGCCCCATACAAATGAGGTGCAAAAGTTAACGCAACCAATCCCGTTTGTTGTATGGGAGCCCTCTTAAACATTTATTTTATTTAAGTTTTAGTATTTCTTGTTATAGCGGCAATAGAAATACATCATCTGTG
Source organism: Apotomis turbidana (assembly GCA_905147355.2). Classification (NCBI taxonomy): domain Eukaryota; kingdom Metazoa; phylum Arthropoda; class Insecta; order Lepidoptera; family Tortricidae; genus Apotomis; species Apotomis turbidana. The sequence goes on from LR990305.1 coordinate 1,846,024, forward strand.
AAAATTTCAACTGTCTAGCTATCACCGTTCTTGAGATACAGCCTGGTGACAGACGGACATAAAATAAAATAAATATTTAAGGGGGGCTCCCATACAACAAACTTGTTATAGATTATGGTATGAAACCCTTCATGCGCGAGTCGGACTCGCTCTTGCCCAATTTTTTAATAGATAGAGTGATTCAAGACGAAGGTTTATATGTACAATACAAGCATAATATAGCATTGCGCCCGTGCGAAGCCGGGGCGGTTCTCTAGTTATAATTGAAATCCAGGTCAGTTTGAGATTTCGAGACAGTCTTCACAAAGTGTTACAGCTTTTGCCCGCGACTACGTACGCGTGGAACTTGATAAAAGGGATTATTAAAAGCGCCTTAGCAAATGTAAGAGCAATTGTGCTTTTGGTCTAATAATTACATTTCCTACAGGGTCACCGCACCCCAACAGAAATGTTCACTCACTTTTCAATCTTTATAGGTATAATTTCCAGGATGAAAACTATCCTATGTCCTTCCTCGTATCTTAAACTATCTCTATGCCAAATCTCATCAAAATCGATTCAGCGGTTTAAGCGTGAAGAGGTAACAGACAGAGAGACACACTTTCGCATTTATAATATTAGTATGGATATTGACTTGTATTATTTCAGTAACGTGTAGATATATATCATCATGCATTTAAGGGTTAAACAGGTCACCGCCACAACCTCACCACGCCACTTTGGGCTTGTGCACAAATCACGTGAGGTTTTTTCGGCTGCTTTTTGACCCCCCTGGTGATATTTGGTGAGGTTCTTTGTTACCCCTCCCTCCTCCTCACAACCTCACGCGTTTTTCTTTTCGCCAGAATTTCGTAAAATAGGCTTTCTATTTTCAGGTATTAAAAAGTGAAGATTTATTTTTAACGAAACTGAGAAAAGGTATCTACTGATGTTGTAGATTTTTTCTTCGTTCACTGTAGAAAAATACACTTGAGGTCACCTTATACCCCTCCCTCCCCTAAACGTGATCTGTCGTGATTTTTTCGTGACCCCCTATCTAACCTCACGTGATTTGTACACAAGCCCTTTGTCAAACGCCCGTTTTTAAACCCAGGTGACAGATGCCCAGTCGCGGGTCAACCCTTCCAAAACCCAATCCCGTAGCCAGTTAACCCTGCCGCGACTCGATTCCTCTAATGTCATGTATAAATCACACAGATCTGGGATCAAATCACATTCGTCTTCCGCAGGTGTGGTCGGAATTTTTATGTCTTTGCGACTCAAAATCGAGGTCGAAGGACATTAGGTTGCAATAAGGTGGAAGTACTAGTACTCGACATTGCAAGGGATATTTATTTTATGTTTCGTAATAGTATGTTAATTTACACGTCCCTTATGAGAGGTATGACTTTTACCTTTATTAAATGGTATTTATATCATATAATGATCATATAAAAAAATCTCGTAATGTAATGAAATGTAAGCCAATAGGATTGTCCCAGTACATGTCACGTGCTTTTGCAGGCAGTCGGGTTGTATATTTTATTATTTTGCGTGTGAAATTCGATAGCTACAAACATTTCTCATGTATTCATTCTATTTGCTATGAAAGTAACGGTAATCTTATCTTATTTATCGCAGTTGAAAGTATGGTGACGCGTATTAGTACCGCGTCGAGTACTAGTACTTCCATCTTAGCTCACGCACTACATTGTTGGGAAATCTGAATGTTAAGAGCCCACCCATGCAAAAGTCGTCAGGTGAATGATCCTAGATCTCAACATCCATAGTGATTAAAAATCTGCCCCTCGGAAATAAGAAACTTAAACAGTTTTCCTTCAATCTTGTCAGCGTGAAACACGATTGGTAATAATTTTCTCGATACTTTTATCTCTCAAACATAACCCTTTTTTTTAGATATTTTCGGTTGGATCTTCAAAACCCTTCCGTTTTTAACAATGTTTTTTAGCTTAATAGATGCACAATTATAAGTTCTCAAAAACTGTAAAATAATTTTCAATATAAAATGCACACGTTTATGACACAACTCAAAAAACATGATTTCCGCGCTTCCGAGCACGCACTTCCATCTCGCTCACGCTTACGCTCAGTGAGAGAGAGAGCTAGCCAACGCGATGGCGCCCTCTTAAGCTGAATGCTCCTTATCCGTTCAAAAATCCTGATTGTTTTAGACACTTTTCTCTATGATTAAACATAATAAAATACACATACTTACGGGTTGAATCACGTCGCAGAAGTCGAATATCACTCGACATGTTTCGAATCGGTACGCGATTCATCATCAGGGGAGCCGGTCAGTCGCGGCGGCGGCCAACCGAATACTCGGAGTGTTGCCGTTTATGTATTTGAATATGTCCGAGACTCGCGGTAGTTTTGTATGATCAAACATGTTTCTTGACATAATTATTATCAATGTCACTACTTAGAGCAGGGCTATTGAGATTTATTGTTATATATTTGAAACATTTTTAAAATTTCATTGATAATTTTTATTTCAAAAACTACTACGCAGAATAGTATTTTATGCAACCGTTGTATAAGAGGGGGCAAAAAACGCGAGTGGCATGGGTTACGATGTGAGCGTAGCGAACATCGTAAGAAAGATGCCACGAGCGATTTTTGACCTACTTATACAACGTTGCATACAATACTTTTTCTACGACTCGACATTTCATAAATAAAATGCAAATATCAACAAAGAAAATAATTACATGTTCCCGCTCGGAATCAACAAAATTAAAAAAAAATAATAGTCTGATAAACTCTTTTTTTATTGACGTCCATCTGTCAAAAAAATATGAACTTATACATAAAGGTATACGTTCACTATACTAAACATCCATGCACTGAAGATAAAACTTTTTTTTTTAAGTTGGCAGCAATGCCTTAGTACAATAAGTTTTTTTTTTAATTGCAAATTGTGTGAATGCAGCTGTTTATCTTGTAATCTGTGGTACTAAGTGATGCTTTTTTGGCGACATTATAACATCGTTTAGCAGTGATTTTTTGGCTAATAGAGTATAGACTTTTACAGACTTTCATAATTTATGTCTTTATATTAGAGTTAGTAACTATATAAAAGACAGAAAAAAGTACTGGAGTAGAAAAAATCTGTTTTATTTTTGTAGAACTTATTTTCGACTGCACGCAATGAAAGCTTGAAATGTTACTAGTAAATAATATATTTATTTTTAAGAGTTGGTTGACATTTTCAATATCTTTGTCATAATATGAAAAAAATACATATTAAAATGTATAAGGCCTCTTAAAAATGGTATGGAATAATTACACTTTTTTTTTAAACACATTCTTTTCACAAACGTATGATTCACATTTTATAAATACATATTTCAGTAATATCCGAAACAAATTCACGAGGTAGTCAGCTCATAGATCCACTAGTATATATTTGGTTTCAAATGCCCCTGTAGCCTTCTTCAAGCCACAACAGTCAATTCCCTTTTGATGTCTCAAACCACAAACAAAAATTAATAAAGAAGTGAAGTGAAATGCGAACAATTGACGATCTTGAGACTTGTTACCATCTAATTGGGATAACTTCAGAGTTTATCATGCAATTTGGATTTGGAAGAGTCCACGCTGGATTTAAATTTAAATAGCGATGTTTTGTATTTACTTTTCGCATTATGGGGCTTATGTTACAGCTTAACGAAAGAAAGAATTTAAAGAGAAAACAGGAATAAATATTCCTTAATTTCCAATAAGTATATTTCTCATTTAGATTTTAATATGTTTCTCCAAGAGTCACACAACGTGCAATGGACTGGGATTCTGTCAAGTTCTTTTACTATCCAGGCAATACGACTTTGGAATGTTCTTCCACTCCCCATCAGGCAAACAAAGCGAAACTATTTTCAAGCACATCCTACGCAAGCATCTTTCTGAACTGTCTGTCTGACACTTCTGTTTTAAGATGAATTATTTCGATAGATTGTCATTCAAATACTATCCGGGTGTCGCTTGTAACGGGAGTAGTAGTATCTCTCCGGTTCGGAGGCGGACTTACCGGATAACCGCCTGTCTCGCAAAGTCGAAATTAGTTTCCACTTCGACCAAAGCCACAGAGGCTGAGATCTACTCAAATTCAACAACACGTTCTGATACAAAATAGATAAATACAACTTTATGGTGTACTATAGCGACCCGCCCCGGCTCGCACGGGTGCAATGCTGATAAATTATGCATGTATTATACATATAAACCTTCCCCTTGAATCACTCTGTCTACTTATAAAAAAAAACCGTATCAAATCAGTTGCGTAGTTTTAAAGATCTAAGCATACATAGGGAACGCCCACTGCCACTTAAGTTTGGCGACTGTCTGAGCTATATCTACAATTTTCTCTTGCGTATCTCATCATTTCGGATTCGATCCCGCAAGGAAACTCTGAGCATAGCTCGCTCCATTGCCCTTTGAGTAACTTTGAGCCCTAGTCTATATAAAACAAAGTCGCGCCCTGTCTGTCTGTCCCTATGTATGCTTAGATCTTTAAAACTACGCAACAGATTTTGATGCGTTTTTTTAAATAGATAGTGATTCAAGAGGATATAAACCTTCCTCTTGAATCATGCTTAATTTATCAGCATTGCAGCCGTGCGAAGCCGGGGCGGGCCGGTGGTATTATAAAATCCTAATTGTAAAGGAAGCCATGCTGCCTGGATCGAGCAGGTAGTGGTTAGCATGTTTCATTTATAATGAGTCGGCGGCAACCGATACTTATGTTTCAATATTGTACACGCGCGCCGCTTCGGTTAAACAGTTGTGAAAACACAGACACAGTTACGATACTGTGACTGTGGACTTGGTGACATTTTAACGCCTACAAAATCTAGGGCTTAATGCACATCTATCATCATTACATACAGTGTTGCCAGATGACATTTGTGAAAATCTGAAGGGTGAGACAGAAAAGTCTGTAGATTTCCGTAGATCGTCGCTTGAAAAATCCGTAGTTATACAGATTTTTTCCGATGCTTCAATGTGATTAGTGTGCGAGTGTGAAAAAGTACATTCCGTTTCGTTTATGTCATGTTTTGGCGATAAATAAAAGTAGTCTGAAATTCCGTAGGATCACCAATTATTTCCGTACTGGGCACAAAGCAAAGTCTTAATTCCGTAGATCTACGGATTTTTCTGTAGCTCTGGCAACGCTGACTACATAGTATAAAACAAAGTCGCTTCCAGCTGTGTGTCCCTGTGTACGCTTAGATCTTTAAAACTACGCAACGGATTCGATTTTTTTTAACAGATAGAATAATTCAAGAGGCTTAATAAGGCCAGGCTCCTTGCTGTTTCTGCTCGCGAGTCCGGATACTGGCTTCACGCACTTCCCTCAGTTAATTTCGGCACTTTATTAGATGATAATTCTTTCAGGGTGGCTGTTGGCCTTCGTCTAGGCCTAGACATCGTTGTTCCACACCAATGTCGTTGCGGATACCAGGTAGATCGTTTAGGTCACCACGGCCTTAGCTGCCCCAAAAGCGCCGGCAGACTCTCCCGCCACGCTTGTCTCAGTGGCGTGCACAGAGTTTTACGACAGGGTAGACACAAAATTTTGAGAACCTAATAACTTACAGAAATACTGCGGGACAGGTTTTCTTCGTCTTCTGAAATATCAAGCAAATGGACCATCTCTAAATAATTTCCTCTATTAACCGACGACCGCAAACTATAAACACCACCACAATTATCAGTATCACAATTAAAAGAATACACTAAAAGTTTTTATTCGCTTATTTACTAGTCACCACTATCACACGTAATAATCAAAACAAACAATAATGGCGTCCAAGTATGCAAAACCTATAGGTAACAAAAATACGACACACTTAAATAGTACTGTTTTTGCGCTAATTAAAGTAACAAAAAAGCGCCTTTTTAAATTCGTTACATAATCAACATCGGAAGTTTGAATCTACAAATAATAGCTAAGGAGAGAGCGAGACAGGCTACCCGTTCGGAATTGTTCGCTTAATATCGGGCGTCGCGGTATTCGCGCCTCGCTCGCATCGAATGTTGTTCGGCGTGTCGAGTCGCGGGTCGGGAACATCCTACTTCCGTAAGGAAGTAAAAGACATGAGACAGTGTCTTACTTCTGTATTTGTGTGCGTGAGTTTTGTTATTGTGTGCAATATTTTTATAAGAACGCACACACACGCGGTCCGTGTTATCACGAGGCACACAAATGTAAAATTAGACAGAAAATCGCCTGTCTTTACCGCTTACGGCGCGAAGCGGCGCTAGTGCCGGGGAATCGTTCAAGGCAATCTCCACGGAATCGACCATTGCGTACGTAATTTTGGCGCACCAACTCGATAGATGGCGCGGATCGCAAATTGATTATTTTTGTACATTTGTTTTATATAATTTTATAAAAAGGTAATGTTTGTAACAATAAATAATATATTTCGTTTCTGTAATCAACTAGGGTAGGCAGTGTCTTTTTGTCTTTATAAGGTGCACGCCACTGGCTTGTCTAAATGATATCATACGTCGGGCTCTTGTCAGCGTCAACGTGCCTGCGGTACTCGAACCAAATGGCCTCGCACGAGATGATGGCAAGAGACCCGACGGCATGACGTTAGTACCGTGGCGGTTGGGGCGGCCCTTAGTGTGGGACTCCACCTGTGTGGACACTTTGGCACCTTCACACATTGCAACAACGTGCCAAAATCCAGGTGGGGCGGCCACAAACGCGGAGGCGGCTAAACGCCGAAAATATATGTGTTTGGGTGACAACTATATTTTCGTGCCGTTTGCGGTAGAGACTCTAGGCCCATGGGGCCCAGCCGCTCATAATTTGTTTGATTCCCTTAAAAAAAAGCTAATACGAACTACCTGTGATCCCAGAGCTGGCGCGTTTCTCGGGCAAAGGCTCAGTATTGCTGTGCAGCGGGGAAATGCCGCCAGCATCTTGGGATCATTTCCGCCAATGAGCGACCTTGGCTAGTTAGGTTAGTGTAGGTTTTAGGTTTTTAAATTGTTTTACCACTTAATCCGCATGTTTTTTTTAATAAAGATCCCTTTACAGGTAATTCTATGTCACGCCACAGATTAGCAAAATTCAAGAGGAAGGTTTATATGTATTCCATGCATCATTTATTAGCGCTGCACCCGTGCGAAGCCGGGGCGGGTCGCTAGTAGGTACTATTATAAAATTCTAGATTATTATTGGAAATTCGTTTTCTAGGGAGAAGGGTCATGATTTCAGGAAAAATCTTAATGGATCGTCGTTTGTTTTGTATGGGCGCGCAGTGCCGTGCTAACCTGGCGCCATCTGTTGATCATAATTTCCTTTGTCCTCGCATCACGCCGAAACGGCTGGACAAATTTTCACCAATTTCGGTACAGGGATAGCTGGACATCCGAAGATGGTTATAGGATACTTTTTATCCGTCTACGGTAAAGAAAAAAATACGCGGAAGAAGGTGCGGGCGCCTCCTAGTATGGAATATTAATGACGTGTATAAATGAAATTTAGATTTTTACATTTGATTCTAGTATTCTGAGTATGAGTAATTACTCAAACGGAATTCCGTTTGCTTTGCTTTTAGCACTGACCTTGCGTCGGCGCGAGTCACAAATCAGAATCACACATGCAAATTGTTCACCAGTAATAAAGTTTACCAGTAATACACTCTAATCTATGCAAATTGTTGACCGAGCGAAGCGTCCTCCGTTTCAGCTTGGCCCAAAAATATTTTGTATGACTGGATTTTCAGCTGTTATCATTTACAGGCCTTTTCTCAACTGATTTTGTGAGAAGGTCCAATTTTTTCTTTTTTGTTGATTCTGTTTCCGAGTTTTTTCAAAATGATGGAAATATGGGGGTTGAAAACGTAAAAATTGACAACCATTTCGAAACTCGCGTGGTGGACAGCTCATAGAATCAAAGTTTTACGAGAATCGGTTAATGAATGCGACCTGTAGGTGAGAACAGCAGGAAACCTTGACAAACAGACATCCGGACATCCAAACATGGACATACTAAAAAACATCTTGCCTGTTTTTCTTGACTGTATCCATCTGTGATAGATTGTACCCTAATATTTATTTATTTGTTGCTTATCTATGGCTGCCATCTCTAAATTCACCGAACCCGGACAGACATTGAAAAACCCGGACATTTGGCGTAAATCGCATTTTTTTCCCGGACGTGTCCAAAAATAATATCATTAAAAAAAAACAGTAGAAAAATAAAGATAATTCTTTGACATAAAAAGTGGAAACTTTTTGAAAATCCGGACGTACCCCGGATGGTCTCCTAACTAGGACAAATCCGGGGAAACCCTAGTCATGTAGTTCCAACTCAACATGTTCAGTGTACAACCTGTCGTGCTTATCTCGCAAACCATCTTGCATGCAATCCGTAGCTGCAGTGCCCACCAAACAATACACCAAACAAACTATACTCCATTTGGAGCCACAGACCCCCAGTTATGCTAATTCCAACTCCGCAAGTAACAATTGGATGAATAACTAAAATGGTGGTTGATGTGAAAAATGCTTTTTTTAATTAGCTTTTTTCGAACTCGTTTGTTTAATTTTACATGAACTGGTTTTCCCGTGGTGGCATAGTCCAACAGGATGTTTTCCTACGCCATATTGCGGAATTTAGTTGTACTAATTTATTTTACTGGCAACGACACATTTTTGGTAACTGACGTTGAAAGTCGGTGAATGTCACTGATATGGTCGGTGAATGTCAAAGAGGAAACAGGACTAAATTCCGCTAATTTCAATTGATTTTCGCATAATAAAGTCAAAACTATCCACAGTCATGAAAGTCAAGTTATTTGCAATAGGATTGAGTATTTATTCCGCAAGACGAACGAAGGATTGAGCAGCATTCCGGTACACAATGTTTTGAATTTGGTTAATGGCCAATCCTTGACAAATAGCTACTGATGTATAATATGACGTATGCACATTATTGCGATATGAAAGCTGTTTGTAGCGCCACTACGCTGGGCAGGACTGACACATGTTAGGCCATGATTTGTGCAACCAAGTTTTGCTAGGATTTTGAATTGCGCTGTAAAGTCAATTTATTTTAATTCCGTACCCATAGGGTAAAAATGGCACTCTTTATTACTAAGGGCCCGCTGTCCGTCCGTCTGTCAGCAGGCTGTATTTCATGAACCGTGATAGCTCAAAAACAGAATTAATATTTAAGCGGGGCTCCCAGATAACAAACGTGACTTTTGCCGTTTTTTTATTTGATGGTATGGAACCCTTCGTGCGCGAGTCCAACTCGCATTTGGCTGGTTTCTAATTCTAATTCTAATTTTAAAATATGGCTTCCATCAGGTTAATGATGATTTCGCCAATTTCAAGTTTGCTCGTAGAGCATGCCGTTGTTCGGTGAGGTTTTGCTTTTTGTAAAGTGATAGCGATTTACAAAAAACCACGCGGACTATCGGGCCTTGACCCAGGAAGGGCTATGAATGCTTCAAGTTGAATTCTTCATTAGCTATTCACTCATACGTTAGATCACTGCACAATACGCTATCAATACTACACATTGAACAACAAAAATGAATAAATAATTAACAACGCAACTTAAACGCATGCGGCCATCTTAAGTCACAAACCGGAAGCCTTAATTCCCACGGAAATAATGTAAACAAAGTTACGTCACTGTCAAAGTCACGCCACAGATAAGCTAAAAGGCTAAAATGGTCGGTGTTTTTGTCTGTGTCTGTAATTTCTATTTTCAATTATTAAAATGTAGATTTGTACCTCTCACAAAAATATAATATTTTTTATCCGTCCAAATATCATAAACCCTCCATGATGCGTTCAAGAATCGCACATTATGACCACCATAACAATATACTGTTTTGTTAGAACAAATTTCTTATCTGTGAAAATGTTATTATTGCTAAATAATAACATCGATTTCGATAATATTATTCATTCAAATTTCGAACATCTCTGAAAAACAAAGAAATTTGATTTTCATCATGGAAGCTTGTGGGTATAGCTAAAGTAGTGTATGTAACTGTACATAATTAACCATTTCATTTATACTTCAAAAATTAGTCAACTAGCCTATTATTTATATATTTATGAAACATGTTATGTCTCATATGAGACATAAGACGTTTCATAAATTTATAAATAACTAAACCAGAACTGATCTGATTGTTGATGGTTGATTGTAGATTTAATAGAAACACTGATGTCGGTGTATGAATTTATTGATAACCAAGGTATATGCGTACTAGCTAGGAGCACGTATAAACGTAGACTAAAATTATAATTCATAAGAAGCGTGATTGCAAATACAACAATTATTACCTATTCATTATGTATTTAATGCTGACTCGTAAATGTGCAATGCTTGCATTGTACATATTCCCGGCCAGGAGATGAAGATTGATAAAAGAGATGCTGAATAATTATTCGCATAGAGATCGCGAAGGTGTATCCTTTCAAATAAACAATGCAAAGACCGACACACAAAGCATAAGGAACAAAAAATCGAAACGTTACTTGGGCGTCAGTGTGGTGGAAAGGTTAACGCGCTAGACCGGCCATCCAGAGGTACCGGGTTCGATTCCCGGTCTCTTCCATCTGGTCACGCATTCCAATTTTTCCTTGAGCTTTGATCTTTGTATTTATGGTTTAGTATATTATTTACGGAACAAACTTTATTTCGTTCACTTTATCTATCTGACATTCGCGTATTGATTTGACATTTCGGCGGCATTTCGTCCGCAGCAGTAAAACTACTCGTTGACATTTGGTTTATTAACTTTGAGCTTTATGGAGTGATAAAAACCGACGGTGAAGCAAGGGGTTATGATTTTAAAGCACTGTGGGGCTTTGGATAATAATAAACCGTTACCCACCTCACACAATAAGCTTGATTTTTTGTGAAAATGTTTGTTTTCTGTGATTTCACGAGTTTATTTCGAAATTGTTGAAAATTGAAATTTTTTACGATGTCTGCGCCGCACCTTCACCATTTTGAATAATTTCGAAAAACTGAATTGAGATAAAATTCTTTATAATTATAGAACCTTCTCACTAAATTCACGACAGTTGAGAAATGCGACCTGTAGGCGGGAACAGCCGACACATCCGGAATTCGGAACTCGGAAATACGAAATAATTTAGTGCCAAGCTCAAAAATATAAACTTAAATAATACAAGTATTATATCATGATATGAAAAAACCGGACAAACGCTGTGTCTGACTCGCCCACCGAAATACACGTTTCCACCAGTGCGAGGATGCGCAGCGAGAGCGAGGGATGTGTTTTTGTTAACCAATAGAATCAGTTGCGCTGAGCGAGGATAAGTAAATGAAGTTATTCCATTGGTTAACAAAAACACATCCGTCGCTACGCCTCCTCGTACATCTCTGGTGGAAACGCAGCCTAAATAGCCGTATCCTTTTTTAGGGTTCAAAAACGGGACCCTATTACTGAGACTTCGCTGTCCGTCCGTCCGTCCGTCTGTCACCAGGCTGTATCTCAAGAAATAAATATTTAAGGGGGGCTCCCATACAACAAACTTGTTTTATGGTACGGAACCCTTCATGCGTGAGTCGGACTCGCACTTGCCCAATTTTTTACGTTACCTTAGAAGTTTGATTTTGTTACAGCTTCAATGGAATATAGAGCTGAGCATATGGATTTGATTTCAACTCGATACTTCGGCGCGTTCCCGAGATAAAGAGCCTTGACAGACAGACGAAATGACGGACGGGTAACAAAGTGATCCTATAAGGGTTCCGTATTTTCTTTTTGAGTTACGGAACCCTAAAAGTCTAGATCGCCTTTATATTCTAGACGAACCCAATAGTGAGATAAAAATAAGAAAGTTTAAATTATCCCATTTTGCATATTAATTGTTCTTTTAGTCAAATTATATGCAATATTTATTCAAGAACTGCATTTAAAACTATAATTATAACTTATGAATTTCATGCTACAAAAAAGTGCTTGATTACCTCGACGTATAAAACGTGAATGTAACATCACTTTCGACTTTCGAGTCAAAGTAAGGTCACTTTTTGAATGCGATTAAGTTTTGTAATAGTAATGTTAAAATCATGTGAGTTTAAATCAATATTCAACAAATTAACAGAAAAATATAAGAGGTCGCTATTCAGCGATAGGACCGCCTGTTGTTCTTTCAGACGGCTTAAATTTGTATTTATTTTACGTTTTCATCCCCATAATATCCACCATTTTGAAAAATTTCGAAATGAATCGATAAAAAAAGCCATATTAAGTTTTAAACCTTTTCGCCGATTTCACAAGAATCGGTTGAAAAAATGCGGCCTATAGGTGTGAACAACCGGAAATCCGAATATCCGAAACACTAACATATGGATGTTTTTTTGGCCAAGCTGAAATGGACACGCTTCGCTCGCTCGGTAAATTAATGGGATATTATAATGATGTCTCACGAAGTTTTAAAAATACTGTTATCAATTATTTGTATATCGCACACATTCACGGGACAATGGTGTCCAGGACCTTTGGGAGGCGTGCACGGAGCCGAAACCAATGCGTAGAGGCCCTTTCGACAATTTAATGAAATGTAAGGGGTACACCATGCGGATGCTCCCCCTGCCTGTGTCATGGGACGCACACAGAGACAGCACCCGCTAGGTGCAAGAAATATTGTGGTTTTATGGAGTCTAAGCATGATACTAGGCTATTGTATATGAGATGCGAGGATCTATATGTGAATCCCTAACGTTTTTTAACCTATTTTTTCATACCCTAACGCTTTAAGGCATAATGTTTACTTGTCCTAACACTCATATGCCCTAGTCTTGGTTCCCCTAATACCTTATTTCCTAATGTCACTTGCCATATTGATAATTTATCCTAATTTCATTTGTCAATGATCATTTGTCCTAACACACATATGCCCTAATTTTGGTTTTAATCGCTCGGCTCAAGCACTGTTGTGGTCGCAGTTCTAACCTAACCTAACCCATTAAACAACTTTACTGGTAGCAGTTCGGTGGTTGCAAAAGGGCGGGGACTTTAAAAAACGAAAAATGATTTTAGGGATTGCGAGGAATATGGCTAAAAATATTATGGATATTGATAGTTAGGGATATTGATGTTTCGGACAAATGAGTTTTAGGACCACCATTACGTTATGGAAAATGATTGGATATGGCGATGGACTAACTACTGGGCTTTGTCAATTATTATTATGTTGTTTACTTTAACAGTTAAGGCTCCATATCCGTTCAAAAATGCTGATTGTTTTAGACATTTTTCTCTATGATCATACACGTTTCTTAAATATAATTATTATTAATGTTACTACTTAGAAGACTATTGCGATTTATTGGTCAAGTACAAATTTTCTAAGCTAAGCTTATCCACTTAAGAAATGAATACCATTGAGTGGTAAACCACAAATTAAGATAGCGAGCTCGTAGTAAAAGCAGATTGCAACCACCTTGGAAGGTTAATATAGATTATCGACTCTATTTCCTTGGACATGAAACTACAAAATACACTAACAGAATAATGGTAATCATAACTTTTTTGGAATTTTACAACCGTCCGACTCTCCACAAGAACGTATTCTCTTGAAAAAGGACTATGAACTCTCATCGTCAACCATTTTAAACCTATTCAACACGGAATAAGGTTGAAAATTCAATATCCACGCAATGTAGTTTTAACCTTTTTTTGTAAGTAACTGGTTGGCGCTTACGAGAACAAAAGCAGATAGGATTGTATTAGACACAATGCCATTTTGAAACCTACAGTTTGAATTTTTCATTGATAATTTTAGTTGCAAAAACTACTCGAATTTGACCAAATCACGCAGAAAACTAGTCGACTGCACGCAATAATGAAATCATGAAATAGCTATGTTACTTTCTAGGACTCAGGCAAAAGTATTATTCACTTTAAAAAGTTAGTTAAAATTAGCTTAGCAAAAGTAGCTTTTGCCCGCGACTACGTCCGCGTGGAACTTGGAAGTATGGACGCAAACTCGTACAACACGATAGATATCCACCTAATCACCTTAATTAATAAAAGGAATTATTAAAAGCACCTAAGCAAATGTAAGAGCAATTCTGCTTTTGGTCTAATCGTTACATTTCCTACAGGGTCATCAATGTCATCATGAATTACATACTCACTTTTCAATCTTTTTAGGCATAATTTCCAGGATGAAAACTATCCTACGTTCTTCCTGGGATCTTAAACCATCTCCATGCCAAATTTCATCAAAATCGATTCAGCGGTTTAAGCGTGAAGAGGTAACAGACAGACAGACACACTTTCGCATTTATAATATTAGTATGGATTTGTGATAATATGATAAAATACATTTAAAAAAATATAAGGCTTCTTAACACCTAATTGTGTCTATATGGTATAACAAGTGTGAACATTGTTATCACAAAACACAATTCTGATTAATAAAACCCATACAAAAAGCGTATTTCCATACAAAATCCTCGTCTCTTAAGCTTTTTTAGCTAAAAAGTAGCATTGCGTGACAAACGGCTCGTTTATTGTGCTTTTATAACGACAAATGAAAGGATTTACGGGTATAGTTGGAGTTTGTTTAATTACTGTAATGATAGCAACTGATGTTCGGTAGTTATGTTAATTTAGAAGTTATGTTTACGGCGCCACGCCTATATCATGTTATACATATGGTTTATCTACACCCATATTGTTAAATTCCTATAACAAGTTCAGATATTATAGGTACCTACTACCTACATTACTTGGCAGCGATCAAAATCAGAGATGTAATTTCATAACAGTACCGCAGCCCCTGCGAGGTCACCATTACAATATCAATTTTGTTCAAAATTGATACTGTAATGGTGACAATTTTGATCAAAATTGATACTGTAATGGTGACCTCCCCGCGCCGTGCGAGGCACCTCATGTGTTCCTCTGCTCCGCGGACTGGCAGGACTGAGTGTTTCATATTTTCATAAAAGAAAATCTATGATAATGATTATGAATATGTGTGTAGATAAAGTAGTGTATGCAACTGTACATGATTACGTCTTAAAACACTCGTGTGACCCCATTTTGAAACTCGTCTACGGCTCGTTCCATAAAACCACACTCGTATTTTAAGACCTCTCATGATGTAGCAGTTGCATAAACTACTATTACACAGTTGCGCATTTTTTCTCATAACGATTGATTGTAACAACGTATTGTTTATAATATCGTTAGCCATAACTATGAAGTTATTAACTTTACAATAGTTTTGAGAGTGAAACCCATTATCTTAACTTAGGTTAGCTTTGTATTGTAACAATCCTGAAAAATTATTGAATTCAGAGAAATGTAGATAGTATGACTACAAAAATTATGACTAATGACAATTATGTATAAGAATTTTATGTGAGCCGATATGGACCTGGTTTGCGCATTGTAGTGCAGCTGCTTATTGAGCCGGCGGTCCTGGGTTCGAATCCTGACAAGGGCAAATATTTGTGTGATGAACTCGAATATTAGTTCCTGGGTCATGGTCATAGCTGTTATCTAAACATATATGTATTTATACATTATGTATATCGTCGTCTAGTACCCATAGTACAAGTATATTACTTGGTTTGGGATTAGGTCATTAATTGTGTAAGATTGTCCCTTAATACTTATTTATTTATTTATTAAGTGACGGGACGACAAAAGCATCTCTAGCTTGGCCAAAGCTCTTTCGTATGACCGAATTGCGGATTCATATAAGTCTGTGAGTAGGTTCAATTGAATTTCTCGAAATTCAAAATGGCGGAGATATAGGAGTTGAAAACATAAATAATATTGGGCAAGTGCGAGTCCGACTCGCGCATGAAGGGTTCCGTACCATAATCTATAACAATTTTGTTGTATGGGAGCCCCCTTAAATATTTATTTTATTTTATTTTTAGTATTTGTTGTTATAGCGGCAACAGAAATACATCATCTGTGAAAATTTCAACTGTCTAGCTATCACCGTTCTTGTGATACAGCCTGGTGACAGACGGACGGACGGACGAACAGCGAAGTCTCAGTATTTAATAGGGTCCCGTTTTTAATAAAATAAATAGTATAAAGTTCAAACTTACTTTAGTTACAGTTTTTAATCGAAAACATAACTATAATGTTTGTCCAGATGGTTCTTAGCTATGTTTTGTGAAAATAGGTCCAGTAGTTTCTAAGATATTCAGCTTTAATTGGAACAAGTGACCAGATATCAGCCCATTTTGAAGCTAAGAATTCCAAATTTTGTAGTTATGTTCAGTTTTAATGGCATTTTTTATCATCATGAGCCTTTTACGTCTATAACAGATGAGTTAAGCAGCGTCTAATAAACTGTGGCACTTTCGAAGATGGCTGGACAGCCCGATACGAGAGCGACAGCCGCGGCCGCATAATTGACAAGTAAATGTTGCGCCTATCCATGAAAGGGGAAGAGCTGCACGCTGGTGTCTCATATCGCGCTTGTGAGAAAGAGAAGCAAACCATACTTCATCATGCGCAACCACACCATCGCACAAAGTCTTCCTCTAAAGGTCACGATCTTCAGACATAACCTCCCAGTGTTGGGTGTCAATTTTGAAGGATAACATGTCACGCTTTATTTTTATTACAAGCTTTTATTTAACTTGCATTGTATGTATGTATGTATGTATGTAAGTATGTTTGTTCAGGTGGAATCTTGCAACTCAATTTTGAAGCAGATATCGTCAACCGATTGAGCTGAAATTTTGCATACTTACATAACTTTGATGACAATACAATAATATGGTACCATGGGGCTGATCTGATGATGGAACCGGAAGGTGGCCATAGGAACTCTATGATAAATAAGTTTCTGTCACAAATTTCATTTTAGTGACAAGCTTTTATAGCCGACTGTACTTTTCTTTGGATATCAATCAAATGCTCACTGAGACGATTCTAAGGAGCCCAAGCTCGGTAGGATTACTTTTTATATTATAGAGTTCCTATGGCCACCTTCCGGCTCCATCATCAGATCAGCCCCATGGTACATTATTATTGTATTGTCATCAAAGTTAGGTAAGTATGCAAAATTTCAGCTCAATCGGTTGCCGATATCTGCTTCAAAATTGAGTTGCAAGATTCCACCCGAACAAACATACTTATGTACATATTTACATACAATGCAAGTTAAATAAAAGCTTGTAAAAAGCAATCCTACCGAGTTTGGGCTCTTTAGAATCGTCTTAGTGAGCATTTGATGGATATCCAAAGAAAAGTACAGTCGGCTATAAAAGCTTGTCACTAAAATGAAATTTTTGACAGAAACTTATTTATATCACTCATTTGAATGAGGGTCTCATGCAGATGACCATCTACTTGTGTCGGGGTTATAGATGCGAAGCTGGTTGCTAACATTTCTAGCCCAGCGGCTAGAAACGGCTTATTTGGCTTATTATCATTTCTAGCGATAACAAGCGGCTGGAAACGGCTGCTTACATTTCATTGACATATTCACATGATTCAATATTTGTTTTTGTTATTTTTCTTTTCATTTATTTACTTTAGGATCTATTTAACATAAATAGACATAAACAATGACATTGGCATCTGTATTAAGTGTTAAAAACTCAAAATTCTCTTACAAAATGTGAAAGAGCAGTGGAATAGGACTATTTTAATAATTTATCTGTGAGAGATGAATTGGAAATAGGTATTTATCAGTTACCTAGTAATAGTAAGCATTTAGTTGTATTTCTATAATGCACCAACGCAACGAGCCTCGCGCACTCATCCCCGCATGCCCCGCGCACCCCTCAGCCCCCCACACGCATTTTCCTGCCGCGCGAGATTCCCGCGTTTGGTTTACAATGATGATTAGATCCAAAATAAACTGATTTAGCTACCTTTATTCTTATAATTTTCATACACCGCCACCTGAACACAAACGTTGTTTCATAGTTTACTTTTCGTATCTGAATTAAGTAAATTAGTAGGTACAAATGGTGTCTTCGGGGTCTATTTTTTTAAAAAAGAACATAATAAGTGCTACTGTATAACAAAAATAAGAGTTTAACAAAAAAAAATGCAATAAAAATCATGTCTTTATTTGATGCTCAAGTCGGGTATCTACCCGGTATCAAGCGGTTGGTTATTCGTTTACTAGCCGCTGCTTTCGGTTACTACCGGCTTACAAGCCGCTGGTTTACAACAATAGTCGGGGTGGTTTAAATTTTAAATTTAGGTTATTTTATTAAAAAGTCACGGCAACATTGATAACCGGTTTCGGACCCCTGGGAAATCATGCGCAGTTATTATTTCGATTAATGTGTTTTCCGTGTTTGCGAACATAAAATTTGGTAATTTGAGGCTTCTGTGTTTTTTCCACACGTGTGTGGTATGTTTGTCTTATAATTGTTGCTAAATTTTAATTATCTCTATTTTTGACTTTAGCTTTTCCGGAAATTCTTTCATATGTTTTGAAGGTCCGTTTTTCTGACTGTTCTCGCCTGTAGGCTAAATTTTTTAACCGATTCTCGTGACCTTTTGTGGACAGGTTCAATAAAAAACAAATAATTATAAAAAATGAAACAGGCACCATTAATTATAAAGAATCTTTTATCGGGGCAGTCGGTCGAAATTTTCAAAATGGCGTAGATACGGGAGTTGAAAACGTAAAAAAAAATCTACAATGTGGGCCCTGTAACATATAAGCAAAAAATTAAAACATAGATTTTACTCGTTATACTGAACAACTTTGAAAAAAAGTCAGTTTTCGAAATTTTATTATTTCAAACAAATTAAATAGTATTTTCAATGTATGTCGTCCAACGTTGACATTCCCTGATCATTGACATAGCTGTCACTCTACTAATATCGGACATTTCGCAATACATTACTTCTTTGTCTAATCTTTATTCTACAAAATGTAATTTAATACACGTTATTATCAGAAGTTGCTTAACAAATGTGGTTAAGTTTCAAGGGACGAATCTATGTTTTAATTTATTGCTCCTGTTACAGGGCCCATCCGTATGATTTCGAAACAGACTCGTGAAATCTACAGCTCACATAGCCACTATATATATATATTTATTCAAATGTTAAGTACATAGCACTCGGTACACAGTCCCACAAAACTGTTGTCACTAGTATTCATTTGATTTTGAAATCCCCTGTTGCTTTCTTTACGCCGTAACAGAGTAAATTTATATTTATTATTTTTATTTGTTCTTTATTGCACAAAAGAAAACTTATCGTACAAAAGGCGGACATAATGCCATGAGGCATTCTCTACCAGTCAACCTTAGGGCAAAGCAGAAAAGTTGTAGGCGGTGCAACTATCTTACACATAAGTAACAAAAACATAATAATAATATTTATACATAATTTTTGCTTTCATATAAATGGGCCATTTTTAGGGTTCCGTAGTCAACTAGGAACCCTTATAGTTTCGCCATGTCCATCTGTCCGTCTGTCCGTCCGCGGCTTAGCTCCGTGATCATTAGTACTAGAAAGCTGAAATTTGGGAGGAGTATGTGTATGTATCACGCCGACAAAACGGTAAAATAAAAACTAAAAAACGATTTTTTTTTGGGGTACCTCTCGAACACCTAAAGTGGGGGTGAATTTTTTTTTTCGTTCCAACACTAGTGTGTGGGGTATCATTGAATAGGTCTTTTAAAATAATAGGGGTTTTCAAACATTTTTTTTGATAAAGTCAGCAGTTTCGTAAATATTCGCTTCGAAAATAAAAAAAATAGTGTCCCCCCCCCTCTAACTTTTCAACCACGTGTCAAAAAAATATGAAAAAATTCATGAACATGAGGCCTTATAAGTACTTTCAACGAAAACTATATTGAACAAAATCGGTTAAGCCGTTTTTGAGTTATCGCAAAATTTCATAATTTTCTTAAAAGGACGTAAGTTGACTTCCAGAAGGTAATAAGTAACTACAGTTACTTTGGCGTTTACGACCTTTTTATAGAGCTTGAAATCTTGCTAATAACTTAAGTCTATTGTGAAGGATGAGTAACTACGGAACCCTACACTGAGCGTGGCCCGACATGCTCTTGGCCGGTTTTTTCTAAAGTTGTACACCTCACTTTTTTTAATTTTCGATATTTTGGGTATTTTTTACTCAGAATCACGAGCTCTTTTGATCTAATTAGGAGAAAAAAACTGTCCCAAAATATTCATACATTTTTGTTTTTCCATTCCGTTACCGCTGTAGTAGGTCATATGGAAATGTCAACGGAATGCAACGAAAAGGGACACTTTTTCGAAATAAGATCGAAAAAGCTCGTAATTTAGAGTAGAAAATACCCAAAATATCGAAATTTTTTAAAAAATTGGGGTGTATAACTTAAGAAAAAATGGCCCAAATATCTAATATAATATATACATAATTTTCTTTTGATTCCCAAACCACAAACAAAAATTAATAAAGAAGTGAAGCGGAATAACAATGGGCTCGCTTGAGACTTGTTAAAATCTAATTGGGATAACTTCAGAGTTTATGCAATTTGGACTTGGAAGAGTCCACACTGGATTTTAATTTAAATTACGATGGTTGATATTAATTTTCGCTTTGTCATTCAAATACTATACCGGGTGGTGCGTTTAACAGGAGCTATAAATAAAATTCAAACTATCGCGAGACATCTTTAATCATTATAAAAATGCAAGACGAGGCAAGTGCGAGTCCGACTCGCGCATGAAGGGTTGCGTACCATAAAACAAGTTTGTTTTAGTATTTGTTGTTATAGCGGCAATAGAAATACATCATCTGTGAAAATTTCAACTGTCTAGCTATCACCGTTCTTGAGATACAGCCTGGTGACAGACGGACGGACGGACAGCGAAGTCTCAGTAATAGGGTCCCGTTTTTACCATTTGGGTACGGAACCCTAAAAACGGTTTAAACTCACATAAAAATTGTCAGGAACGGCCCGACACGTTCCGAACTCATATAGTATTTTATGCAATCGTTGCACAATGGAAGTTCTTAAAGTCGAGTACCGCGTTTAGGTCACGAGGCTTGCCGAGTGGCCTATGTAAGGTACGAGACTTTAAGACCTAATTGTGTAACTATTGCATACAATACTTTTTATACGAGCAAAACTCAGAAAAACATTTTTTACTTTATTCGTCATTCTCCAATATGTTTTTTTTTTATTTTTGATGAATAACCTTTTTCGTTCAACTAAAACTGACCTATAAAAAAAAAAACATGATCGCGATGGCCATGGCGGGTACCCCGTGATTGGTGAATTTTTTTGACAACTAATTTCAACCAATCAGTGAGCATCAAA
The DNA here is from genome assembly GCA_905147355.2 of Apotomis turbidana. NCBI lineage: Eukaryota > Metazoa > Arthropoda > Insecta > Lepidoptera > Tortricidae > Apotomis > Apotomis turbidana. The sequence goes on from LR990305.1 coordinate 1,867,310, forward strand.
TAAGCTTATGTTCTCTTTTTGAAATTATTAGAGTTGTGTAGAGAGATGTCTTATGAATATTAAAGTTCTGTAGCGGGTACCATAGAGTATATAATTTTGTTACAGGATTAAAAAGTGCGTTATTGTGATTTTGTCTGTGAAATTATAATTGACAGATTAAAGATTATAGGTATATTTAGATATTGGTATGGAAACACGATCAACAATGTAAGATGGGCAGGTACATTATCAGAGTCGTATAGGTTGGAATGTGGGGTGAGGCAGGGGGGGTTGAGCTCACCATCGCTTTTCAACCTATATATGAATGAGCTGATTGTCGCGCTCAGCAGCATGCATGCGGGCTGTCAGGTAGACGGGGTTAATATGAACAACTTGAGCTATGCCGACGACATGGTGCTGTTGAGTGCGTCAGTCTGTGGCATCAGAAGGTTGCTTAAAGTGTGTGAGGATTACGCACACACGCACGGACTCAAATATAATGTTAACAAAAGTCAGTACATGGTCTTTGGGGTCAGGTCTCAAATACCATCTGTGATACCACCTATCAGGCTTAACATGGTTGCCCTCGAAAGGGTATACCAATACAAACACAATATGTAGCGGTAGATTATGCAAAACTCTACAAAACTGTTGAAGAGACGCCTATAGAAAATAAAGAATGCAGTTATGAAGTACTAGAATCATATATTAAGACACAAATAGCTAAAAGTAAAACTTCAAAATGGAAAACCCTCAATGAACCTCAGGATGAATGGATAAGTAAGCATTTAATGGATGATATACGCAAAAGAAATACATTGTGGCGACTGAAAAAAGCAGAACCCAATAATAAGACGATTGAAAAAGACTTTATTGAAATACGTAACAGAGTGACTGCTAATATACGAAAATCTAAAAAGAAATATTACTGTAAATCGTTTAACAAATGTAAAAATAAACCTAAAAAAATGTGGGAACTAATTAACAAATTAGCTAATAATAAACCTAAAGAAAGCTCTACTCCTCCAAAGCTAGATACTGAATCGGGTACTTTGAATGACGGGTTAGAAATCTGTGAATATTTTAATAACTTCTTTTCTAATATAGGTTATTCGTTAGCAAATAATATACCTATGAATTATCATAACAATACAATACACACAGTATCAAAAGAAATAACCAAAACAGGATTTGCTAATTTCAATCTTTGCACAGAGGACGAAGTAAGCCAAATTATTAAAACACTTAACTCAAACACTAGTACTGGAATCGATGGCATAAGTACGAAATGTCTTAAATGTATCCATAAAACTATACTTAAAGATCTAACATCGTGCCTAAATAAATGTCTTAAAGAAGGTTACTTTCCGGACAGCATGAAAATAGCAAGAGTAACACCTATATTTAAATCGGGAAATAAACACTTATGTGGTAATTATCGGCCTATTTCAGTACTACCAACCATATCAAAAATCTTGGAAAAAATCGTTCACCAACGCCTTAAGTCCTACTTAAATTCTATCGACTTTTTATATGAACGTCAATATGGATTTAGGCCTAAGTCAAATACACTTTCAGCGACTGCCGATCTTATAACTGAAATAAAATCAAACATTGATAACAAAATGATTGTTTTAGGAGTCTTCATCGATCTTAAAAAAGCATTTGACACTGTAAGTCACTCACTATTGTTAACTAAACTTAGGAGTATAGGCATTGATGGAGCTGCACTCAAATTGCTAGAATCATACCTCTCTAATAGATATCAAATTGTAAAAATTGGGCAATATCAGAGTAACTGCAATCTTATTAAATATGGTGTACCTCAAGGATCCATTCTGGGACCACTTCTATTCCTGATTTATATGAACAATATTCAGGATCTGACCATACACGGACAAATCACATTATACGCCGATGACACATGCCTTTTCTACTTTGGTCACAATCTATCCCACCTCATTAGCCAGGCTCAAGAGGACCTGAATATTTTAACAGAATGGCTAAAATACAATCTGCTCACCATCAACACGTTAAAAACATCGTATATGATTTTTTCAGCGAAAAACAAAAAAATACCGAATCACGATCACTTGGTTATCGATGGTCAGACATTACATGAAAGCAATAAGGAAAAGTATCTAGGGCTCCTACTAGACTCTAGGCTAACATGGAACGACCATATTGAAAATATACGGGCAAAAGTCATCCAACTGACTGGCTCTCTCCGACGTATAGTAGGCTGTTTCCCACGTCACGTTAAATATATAATATATAATTCGTTAGTAAAGTCACATCTTGAATATCTCATTGAAATGTGGGGTAATGCTCCAAATATATACTTGAAAAGACTCCAAATAGTACAAAACAAATTACTCAAAACTTTATTTAATTATCCATTTCGCACCCCAACATCTACTGTATACAAAGATACAAAAATAATGCACCTTAAACAATTATACACATTTAAAACCTGCCTCCTAATACACAAAATTGTAAAAAGACACATACATACACGGATAACATTCAAGACCAAAATACATAAATATAGCATGAGGAAAAAACACTTTCAGCTACTAAAACTTACTAGATCTCGGACAGATTCTTATGGCAAAAGAACGCTGACGCATGGAGGAGTAAAACTCTATAACAATTTACCTATAGATTTAAGAAACCTAAATTCTATCAATATGTGCAAGAGACAACTAAAAAAATATGTCTCCGATACAGTTGATGTCTTGTAATTTTATTTTATTTTTTACGTAATTATATGCCTATTACTTAAGAGTTAAGAGCGTGTATAAACTTTTGATGTCGCTATTGCATGTTACTTGTTACTACTAATTATTGATTAAATTGTTTAGCTTGTAAGTTCTCATTTAAGTGAACATGTAATTTTGTTCTTATGAGAATAAATTCTTTAAACCGAAACCGAAATACTTGGGTCATATAGTTACAGCCGATCTCAAGGACGATGCTGATATAGAACGCGAACGTAGGGCCTTATCGATCAGAGCGAATATGATTGCGCGCAGATTCGCTCGGTGCTCAATAGAGAGTAAAGTAACATTATTCAGAGCTTTTTGCACAACATTTTACACCTGCAGCCTATGGAGAAAATTCACCGTGAAATCGTATAAGGCCCTACAAGTGCAATATAATAACGCGTTTAGGACGCTGATGGGGCTGCCGCGATACTCCAGCGCATCAGGGATGTTTGCGGAGGCGCATGTGGCATGTTTAAAGCTACCATGCGCCGGCGAGCTGCTTCCCTGGTGCGCCAGCTCCAACAGCGTCCTTATAATGATTGCGGACAGGTTCTGCCCGTACATAACTTTTTGCTGCGGACTCCATGCGCCCAGCAACAACTTATGACGGCTATCATATTGTGTTAACCACTGTAAATACATAATTTGTAATGTAGTTTAATTTTAATTTAATGTACTGTGTTAATTTTGTTATGAGTCATATGATACTTGAAATAAATGAATTTTAATTTTTTTTTAAAGTCTGCGAGTATAAAAACTATTATTATTAACTAGCTATTTATCTTTGCATATTTGCGCCGCTTGAGCAGTTAGGCCGAATTGGCAGCCGAGCCAGTGACAAAGCATCCGTCAGGTTTTGACAAAATACGTGTGAGTGACAGATGCTTTGTCTCTTATCTACCACGTCATAAACGCAACCATCATAGGTTGTAGACCTCGTGCGTTTGTTTCGGAATGTTTGAAATTTGTTATTTTTACGCCATCATGATATTTTTATAAAAACTTTATTGTAATATAAATTTATTGTTTAACGAACCTGCCGATTCTGCGGATTCTCATGTAGGTTCGATAAGTATGCAGATTTTTTTTCGAATTAGTTTTTTGTTTTTTTTTTTAATTGGCGGAGATATGTGTGTAAAAAACAAAAAAAAAATAGTCTTTTTGAAACAAATTCGCGAAATATACAGCTTTCAGCACTATTATTAAAAAATATATATAGAAGTTACACTACTTATCCTACTTCCTGTTTATTTCACTGTTTCATTCTTTGTCTAAGTCTCTGTCGATTAAAATGCTGATAGCCATATAACAGTCATATAAGTTTGCGTTTTTCCCTTCAGAGCCCAGTAACCTCTCTGTTTACGGGGCAAGTCCGGTAAGTGCAACCCTTTCAGGGTTATAGCAAAAAGCCGCGTAAAAACGGGCCAAGTTTAACTAACACGGAGCTAGGGGCTACTGCGTGCTGGAAGTGACCCGGGGTTATAGTGTAAGTTTGCTTCCTGTTAAAATAAATCGGGACTTATATTGTATCACTTGGACAGCTGGTAAATATTTATGTGTGATTTTGACGGTAGTTGCTACGGAAGGTCATTTTGTATTTATGACGAAGCCTGCGCTGTGGATATAATATGTCGATGTATGCATGAAAGTTATTAAGATTTTTTTTTAAGGTTCAATACAATTAGTTAAAGGGCATTGGGAATCTCAAAATGTTCATTTAAATGGGGACTTAATGTTTACAAGTCCTTAACCTGCAGAGGGGTTCTCGCAGATTAAGCAACCCAAAAAAGAAAAAAAAAACATTTTTTTATATTTTTATGTATAAACAAAAAAAAAAAAACCAATACTGTACACTGAAATTCATACTGTACACTGAAATTCTTTGAGAAGTATAGGTTTTTTATTTTATTTTAATTTTTGTTTTATTAATGTTTACAATGAAGCGCAAAGTTTAAAATTTAATGCTTCAGACGGGGCTCGAACCTGCCTCTCCAACGGTTTTCCGGGATAACACGGGCGTCCTACCTACTTACCTATTCAGTGATCCAAACCAAATGGATCACTGAATCTGATGCCAGTCATTGAATTTTTCAACCAGTTGCTTCTTGCTTTATGGTGGCATCGTAGCGCCATCTACCGTAAAGATTCAGACTTCATGATCGGCTCCATCGTCTCAAATTATGTTGAGAATCGATAGTAACGTTTGCTTCAATGTTAATCTTGGACAAAATTTCTTTCGTATTGTGTGTTCAGATGTCCAGATTTCCGGCTGTTCTCGCCTAAAGGTCTCGTTTCTCAAGATTTTGATGAAATTCTGTGAGCAGGTTCGATAAATATAGTCGTTTTATTCAGTGTTTCGATTTTTTCAAAATGGCGCAGATTTTATGGGGGTTAAAAATACAAAAAAAAAATACTAATTTCAAAAAATTCGAAACAAACTCGCGAGGTCTATAGTTAACAGAGCGGAGTATTTTATTTCGAGACAAGCTCTGCTATACATTAATCTTAAACCATTAGCTTTATTTTTGCTGTGGCCGGGTAAAAAATTACGACATGTTTGGCGCAGTTTGTAAGCTGCCTACTGAGCCGGCGGTCCCGGGTTCGAATCCCGGCTAGGGCAAATATTTGTGTGATGAACTCGAATATTTGTGCTTGGGTCACGATTGTTTTATGTATTTAAGTAGGTATATATGTATTGTATATATTTTACATAGAAAACTATCGTGAGTCTCAGACATATTAAAATACTTAAACGGGTTTACTCACGTCGTAGAAGTCGAATAACGCTCGACATGTTTCGAATCGCTCAGGAGAGACGATCAGTCGCGGCGGCGGCCAACCGAACACTGCGGGAACGCGTCTCTCCTGATGATGAATCGCGTACCGATTCGAAACATGTCGAGCGTTATTCGACTTCTACTCTACGACGTGAGTAAACCCGTTTAAGTATTTTAATTTTTAATGTATATTTATCTATATAAGTATGTATATCGTCGTCTGGTACCTACCCATAACACAAGCCTTCTTGAGCTTAATTTGGGACTAGGTCGATTTGTCTAATTTATTCATTATATTTATTTAATCAAGTAGTCACTTCCAGTGTTTGAAGTCATGTCGGAAGCCTAAATTTTATGACTCCAGGCTTAAGTGTAAAGTTTGTCGGGCGTTTTTAGTGTCGGAACCACATCTAATTGGACATGACATGGCTCGGACATTGTTAAACCTAACTAAATATGGGTGCCTGCAACTTTGTACACGTAGTTTTTTTTTAACCGTTGTCGGGTAAAAGTATCATATATCTTTGTATGTCCAGCTATTCCTGTACCAAAATTACTTGAAAGGAGGAGGGGCAGATTTGTATCGACTCTGCCTAGGGACTAATAACGACAAGCCATATATCATTGGCAAGGCTTTTTCATATTCTACAACTTTTTTTATAGCGGGAAATCTTAAATACCTGTGTAAAAAAAGTTAATAAAAAAGCGATACCGGAACTTAGTATCGATAAACCTACGTAATAACGTTTCAACTCAAACTATTTTTATGCAGCGATAACTTTATTTACTTCCTGCCATAGTTAACGTTTTAGAACTTAGAATATGCTATCCAGTGAAATATAGTTTGTCCTTATTGGTCATCTTTCCTTTGTCCAACCGTTATAGAATAGAATATAATACTCTTTATTGCACACCTCAGGAAGAAAGAAATACAAATACAGATAACACTTATCATTACAATAGAGGTAAGTAAACAATAGGCGATCTTATCGCTAAAAAGCGATCTCTTCCAGACAACCTTTGGGTCATCGGATCAATAAATTTAATGAGAATGCCGTCATGGCATGATGAGCGGACAAATTTAACAACAGATTACTTTGCACAGCTGGCGGCACGTCACTGGATGGCGCTGTTGATATTTTTCGTAAAATTATGAACCCTCCATAGAATTTTTAAACCCCCGACAAAAGAAGGGTGTTATAGGTGTATCTGTGTTATCTGTGGCATCGTAGCTCGCAAACAGATGGACCAATTAAAGTGTATTTCTTTTTAATCGATATACATGTCCGTCGAATTGGTTCTTAGCTATGTTTGGTGGAAATAGGACCAGTATAGTTTCCAAGATATCCAGCTTTCATTGAAACAAATAACAGGATCTCAGCCAATATTGAAGATAAGAATTCCCAATTTTCTAGTTACGTTCAGTTTTATATATACCTATATGTATAAGATGTCTGAGACGCATGGGACTTTATTCCATCCATGCCAAATAAAACACTATTTTATAGAGACATGTACTTACATGTTTCATTACGCATAGGTTTATAATATTATTTATTTATGAATATATTTACACGGCATTACAGACTTAAATCTAATACACTGTGAAACTACCAATTAAAGATACCATAAAATATTTCGGAATGTTATAACACTAACCTAACCTAACCTAACCTAATCTACCTAAGCCTAATACGTTGACATTTTCAAGATTTCTGAAAAATTTATGATTTCCGAGGAAAAAATTGTCTATGAAATGACAATTCTACGAAATTAAGCATTTGGTGAAGTATTTTTCTATAAAAGAAGAAGATACCACCATATACGGTATACACGCACTACTCACAGCCATCCATCGTCACGCAAATAAAATAATAACGTAACAATAATATCTATATATTTAAAAACATAAATAACTACTCACGTTATTTATAATTAATATTTACATTGTTTTATGTATAAATAGTCCATTAGGTAAAAGTGCTTTTGATTCTTACAATACATTTCATCACTACTTTGATTAGTTATAATAAATTATAAATCATTTATGACATAGGTATATCCGAATATCACCACCATACCCGGTGATCAATCCAAATGGGTCAGTAGGGAGAAATCAGAAACTATAAGAGATAGTGAAATCTGTCTTAAGAAACATGGCGCTGATTTTAGATTTAATAAAAACTGCATACGTTTTCTGACAATCCCATACATAACCGGAAGTTGAAACGAGAATTCTGTAAGTAATCGCAGGTTGTTAATTAATTCCCTATGTACATTTTTAGACCTTAAGCGTCAAAATTTGCTGAATTCTTATACAAACTTCCATCCCCTAGTTTAATCGGTTGTGGGATAAAAGTTCCAAGTTACTGAATTTTTGTGGTTTTTGTGCACTAATACCAACTTACATAGGTACCAAATTTCATCTTTCTAGGACATTAGGAAGTACCCTAGAATTTTAATGATGGTCAGTGAGTCAGTGACGAAATCAAATGTAAAGTATAAGAGCTATGAGGCAATCCCAAGTTATGAGGGTTCAAAAAAAACGACAGCGCTTCGTAAAAAGATAGGTAGAATCAAACCACGCTAACTTCCAAGCAATTGAACTGTCAAATCATACAAAGTGAGTCCGTTTGTATGGTTTGACAGTTCATTTGCTTAGCAGAGTTAGCGTGTACGGCGTGCGTGGTGGCGGCCACTACCGTGGCTGACCATTTTAGGGGTACACTAAAATGGTCAGCTAAAAGGATCACTACCATGAAAGATTAAATTACGCGTCCGCAAACCGCGTTTTATATTAATTTACATCAACACTAATTATTAGTTGCTTCCATTAAATTTGATTCGGCGGTTTAATCCTGTTAGTTATGATGATACAACATAAATTATGAAACAAATATAGGTGCCATATTTACTTTTATATTACAAATAAAATAGTAGGTACATTGCATATAGCCCTCAGAGGGTTTTACAACCCACGCCACATTGAAAATTTTTAATGGTACTAATTTATTTTACTGGCAATGACAATTTTTTGGTAACTGACGTTCAAAGTCAGTGAATGTCATTGATGTAAACAAAGCGGAAACAGGACTAAATATTCCGCAAAACTCAAGCAATTTTTGCATTATAACGCCAAAACTGTTCACAGTGATGAAAGTAAAGTTTTTTTCAATAATATTCAGTATTTATTTCGCAAAAAGAACGAAGGATAACAGCATTCTGGTAAACAATGGTTTGTATTTGGTTAACGACAAATCCTTGAAAAATGTCTACTGACGTTTTAATAATGCAAATGCATTTTATTGCCATATGAGCTGTTTATAGAGCCACTATCCCTGGGCAGGACCGACGCTTGTTAGGTTATATTTAGGGCGGTGAATTTAAGAATGTCCCAGATCGCTTATGTGTGGTGAATTGAGCTAAGGTAAGTTGAGAAAGTACATAAGCGAACTTTGACTAAATTCTAGTTTCTCATATTAAGTAATTGATTTCATAAGATCGATTTCACGATTTTATAAGATTCATCCACAAAATCCATCCATCAACAAAAATGGCGGATCTTCGCCTGTAGGTACATTTGTACGTAAATCGGCTACTGCGCAGTCAAGGTTATGCTCTAAAAATTTGCCGGTAGCTGTAACAGGGGATTCAGGGAGTATTATAATACACCAATGGTAACACAGAAACGGACTGACAGAACCAACCAACCAATCATAGCGTGATGACTTAAAATATAAAGGGACTTTGAAATATCAAATTTGAAAGGTTTACGCAAATATAAAGTTATTTTTTATTAAAAAAGCAAATTTGAATTGTTTTCAGAATCCTTATACCTAATAAATCAAAATCATGTACTCAAACGCACTTTTTTAAGGCCAAAATCGCAAGTTAATTTATTCTCCAATCTCCAATATATTGTGACTTCTCTTGTCAGGCCTGCGGTAGAATGTGTCGATCTCGTATCGGTTTAATTAGCTACCAGAAACGGTGTCCCCAAACATTACATCATAAATCGTTTAAAATAGACGCAAGGGCCTATATATAATACATATATTGGTACACAAAGCAGACATGATCAACGTGATCACAGAAATGACAAATAGTTAATCAATGCGGTTGACTATTTATTCATGTTTGTATTTTGAATAAATAATTAGTTAATTAACAAAGGTTGTCTGGAAGAGATCGCTCTTTAGCGATAAGACTGCCTGTTGTTTGCCTCTATTGTATGTTACGTGCAATCTCAATTTGTTTGTATTTATTTCCTGTTGAGGTGTGCAATAAAGAATATTCTATTCTATTCTATTTCGATTTACGCATAATGACGATTTTGCATAAAGCAGTTTACATACAACTACAAAATAACTGTCGGCCAAAGTAAAATAGGTTTTTCATTATTAATGTTAGTATTTACTATAACATATGGATGTTGCTTGGAATAAATCCCTTTTACCTCTAAAGGTGCCCCAAACAATTGTGTAACAGCATTTTTGGCTATTTCATTAATCTCCTCAGGATTATAGTTTTTGTTCTTAACTATAGGTATAAAATTGAGTACTTCTTTTTCGCTAGTGTCTAAAATTATTCTAACTTTCATTAACTTTAATTTTGAATACCAAGCTAACAAATTAATATTTTTACTGGCCGTATCTATAGTGAATTGTTTTTCATTTGCTGTTGGATTGTATTTAGCGATACCGATATTCCCAATTGTTATATCTCTATTATCATTTATGTCATGATATATATTGTCTTTTATTTCATTCGCGTTGAGAAAGTTAAGAAGAGTTGTTTTAAAATCTGCTGTTAATTTTGATATTGGATCGCTGATAGTCGATTCTATTGGAGTAGATTGGGTAATGAGATTAGAATTATCTGTTGATGGGTATAATACCCTGTAGGGATTATCAACGGCATTATAAATAGGTTTATACTTATCACTTTTTGAAGAAACATCCTTTGTCTTCAGAATCAAATGATTGCTTCCCGCGTTAGACGTTGATAATTGAGGATAATATTTCAAAGAAAATTGTATATTCTGAGGGTTTATGTTTCGTAAGTGTGGAGGGTAATATTGTTTATAATCTTCAGACCTATTGATATCATATGCCAACGCAGAAACAGGTATATTTTTAGTAATTTGTGGCTGATATGACAGATAGTTGTCGGTTGCAATATTTGCATCTAAGACGTGCATTGGATCTTTATCATTTCCAAATGCATAGTGAGATTTATTATCGACATATGGTATGTTTCTCGGAATTAGTTCTTCATCAAGAGGTTGATCATCGTTAACAGTTGGATACTTAGTGTCAGGTATTCCATTTAGGTCATAAGTTTTAAATAAATCTAACTTCACATTGGTGGGTATTACTTTGGATAAACCTTCATTTACTGCCGTGTCAGTTGGTACGTAGTCATCTGTTAACTTAAATTGTGTATTCTCTGTTACATAGTCATTACATTCTTCGCCTGTATATTTGTAATTATTTGTTGGTAAATAAGGAAGTGTAAAACCATTTAATGACTGGATTAACTTCGGTTCAGTGTTAGTTAAGTACGGTTGTTTTGGTAATCGTTGTCCTTCAGTCAGATAGTCTTCTGTTCTAGGTTTTGTGTTCCAATGTCCTGAGGTTATTTTGACCGGAGTCAAGGATTGGACAATACCTCGTTTTGGGTAAAGTTCTCTGACTCTTTCGGGTATTATGTATCTTTCTGGTATAGGCTCAACTGTTGTCAAATATGTTTCTGGTATTCGCTCTTCAGGGATTAAGTATTTACCTGGGGCTGGTTCTGTGTCTGTAAAGTATCTTTCTGGTGCACTCCCTGCGGATGTCAAGTACTTATCTGGTATTGTCTCCAAAGGTTTTAAGATTGCTTGGTTAAGTGTTATAGGCTTCAAGTATTTATTTGATATTGAATCAACAGTTTTCAGCAATACCTCTGTTTTTAGCTCCCCCGACAATAAGTACTCTGATACTGGCTCTATACATTTCAGCGATGTGCCTGGTTCTAGCTCCATAGAGGTTAAATATTTTTCAGATACTGGTTCTACATATTTTAACAATGTATCTAGTTTTAAATCTTTAGCTGTTGAATATCTTTCTGATACTGATACTGCAGGGTTCAACAATACTTCTGGCTTTATAACTTCGGGTGTTAAGTATGTTTCTGGTATTGGCTCTGCAGGCGTCAACAATGCTTCTCGGTTAACATCTATAGGTGTTAAGTATCTCTCTGATATTGATACTGCAGGGCTCAATAAGGCTTTTGGATTTAAATCTTCAGACTTTAAGTATGTTTCTGGTATTGGCTCTGCAGGTGTCAGCAAAGCTTCTGGGTTAACGTCTATAGTTGTAAAGTATTTCCCTGATATTGATTCTGCATGGTTCAATATTTCTTCTGGTTTTATATCTTCGGGTGTTAAGTATCTCTCTGATATTGATAGTGCAGGGTTCAATTTTGCTGCTGGTTTTACATCTTCAGGTATTAAGTATCGTTCTGGTATAGACTCGGCAAGTTTCAGTAATGAATCTGCTTTTAGTTCCTCAGATAATAAGTCGTTTTGGGATACTGGCTCTACATATTTCAACAATGTATCTAGTTTTAGCTTATTACTTGGTAAGTGTCGTTCTGATATTGATTCTGTAGGTTTTAACAATTGATCTGCTTTTATATGATGAGTTGTTAAGTAGTTGTCTAAATTTGGCTCCACGGGTTTCAATAAAAGTTCTGGTTGTAGCTCTTCAGGTGTTAAGTATCTTCCGGGAATTGGCTTAGGTCTCAAATATTGTTCTAAAAGTGATTCGTTAGATAGTATGTATTTTTCTGGTGTGGGCAGAGCGGGTTTTAAATATTTTCCTGACGATAACTTTGTTCGTATCAACTCTTCAGGTAACAGATATGACTTTGTTGGTGCCATCTCTTTAGGTGATTGGTATCGTCCTGCCCATTTCTTCGTTGGTGTCAATTCTTCAGGTGACAGATATCTAACTGACGAAGTCTTAGTTGGTGACAATTCTTCACATGACAAGTATCTAAATGAATATGACTTAGGTTGTGTCAACTCTTCAGGTGCTAAGTATCTTACTGAGGATAACTTAGGTTGTGTCAACTCTTCAGGTGACAGGTATCGTCCTGCACATGTTTTCATTGGTGTCAACTCTTCAGGTGCCAAGTATCTAACTGAGGATGTCTTTGGTTGTGTCAACTCTTTAGGCGACAAGTATCTAACTGAGGATGTCTTTGGTTGTGTCAACTCTTCAGGTGTCAAGTATCTAACTGAGGATGTCTTTGGTTGTGTCAACTCTTTAGGCGACAAGTATCTAACTGAGGATGTCTCTGGTTGAGTCAACTCTTCAGGTGACAGATATCGTCCTGCCCATGTCTTTGTTGGTGTCAACTCTTCAGGTGCTAAGTATCTAACTGAGGATGTCTTTTTTGGTATCAACTCTTCTGGTGCCAAGTATCTAACTGAGGATGTCTCTGGTTGTGTCGACTCTTCAGGTGCCAAGTATCTAACTGAGGATGTCTTAGGTTGCGTCAACTCTTCAGGTGCCAAGTATCTAACTGAGGATGTATTAGGTAGTGTCAACTCTTCAGGAGACAAGTATCTTACTGAGGATGTCTTAGGTAGTGTCAACTGTTCAGGTGCCAAGTATCTTACTGAGGATGTCTTAGGTAGTGTCAACTCTTCAGGAGTCAAGTATCTTACTGAGGATGTCTTAGGTAGTGTCAACTCTTCAGAAGACAAGTATCTAACTGAGGATGTCTTAGGTTGTTTTAACTCTTCAGGTGATAAGTATTTTCCTTTTGACGTCTTTATTAGTGTCAACTCTTCAGGTGACACATATCCTTCTGACAAAGTATCTGTTAGTGTCACATCTTCAGGTGATAAGTATCTAACTGAGGATGTCTTTGCTGGTGTCAACTCTTCAGGAGACAAGTATCTAACTGAGGATGTCTTTGGTAGTGTCAAATCTTCAGGAGACAAGTATCTTACTGAGGATGTCTTAGGTAGTGTCAAATCTTCAGGAGACAAGTATCTTACTGAGGATGTCTTAGGTAGTGTCAACTCTTCAGGTGCCAAGTATCTAACTGAGGATGTCTTAGGTTGCGTCAACTCTTCAGGTGCCAAGTATCTAACTGAGGATGTCTTAGGTAGTGTCAACTCTTCAGGTGCCAAGTATCTAACTGAGGATGTCTTAGGTAGTGACAACTCTTCAGGTGCCAAGTATCTAACTGAGGATGTCTTAGGTTGCGTCAACTCTTCAGGTGCCAAGTATCTAACTGAAGATGTCTTAGTTCGTGTCAACTCTTCAGGTGTCAAGTATCTAACTGAAGATGTCTTAGTTGGTGTCAACTCTTCAGGTGTCAAGTATCTAACTGAGGATTTCTTAGGTAGTGTCGAATCTTCAGGAGACAAGTATCTTACTGAGGATGTCTTAGGTAGTGTCAACTCTTCAGGTGCCAAGTATCTAACTAAGGATGTCTTAGGTAGTGTCAACTCTTCAGGTGCCAAGTATCTTACTGAGGATATCTTAGGTTCTGTCAACTCTTCAGGTGCCAAGTATCTAACTGAGGATTTCTTAGGTAGTGTCAACTCTTCTGGTGCCAAGTATCTAACTGAGGATGTCTTAGGTAGTGTCAACTCTTCAGGTACCAAGTATCTAACTGTGGATGTCTTAGGTTGTGTCAACTCTTTAGGCGACAAGTATCTAACTGAGGATGTCTTAGTTGGTGTCAACTCTTCAGGTGTTAAGTATCTAACTGAGGATTTCTTAGGTTGTGTCAACTCTTCAGGTGTCAAGTTTCTAACTGAGGATTTCTTAGGTTGTGTCAACTCTTCAGGTGTCAAGTTTCTAACTGAGGATGTCTTAGTTGGTGCCAACTCTTCAGATGTCAAGTATCTAACTGAGGATTTCTTAGGTTGTATCAACTCTTCAGGTGTCAAGTATCTAACTGAGGATGTCTTAGTTGGTGACAACTTTGCAGGTGACAAGTATCGAACTGAGGATCTCTTAGTTGGTGTCAACTCTTCAGGTGTCAAGTATCTAACTGAGGATGTCTTAGGTAGTGACAACTCTTCAGGTGCCAAGTATCTAACTGAGGATGTCTTAGGTTGCGTCAACTCTTCAGGTGCCAAGTATCTAACTGAAGATGTCTTAGTTCGTGTCAACTCTTCAGGTGTCAAGTATCTAACTGAAGATGTCTTAGTTGGTGTCAACTCTTCAGGTGTCAAGTATCTAACTGAGGATTTCTTAGGTAGTGTCGAATCTTCAGGAGACAAGTATCTTACTGAGGATGTCTTAGGTAGTGTCAACTCTTCAGGTGCCAAGTATCTAACTAAGGATGTCTTAGGTAGTGTCAACTCTTCAGGTGCCAAGTATCTTACTGAGGATATCTTAGGTTCTGTCAACTCTTCAGGTGCCAAGTATCTAACTGAGGATTTCTTAGGTAGTGTCAACTCTTCTGGTGCCAAGTATCTAACTGAGGATGTCTTAGGTAGTGTCAACTCTTCAGGTACCAAGTATCTAACTGTGGATGTCTTAGGTTGTGTCAACTCTTTAGGCGACAAGTATCTAACTGAGGATGTCTTAGTTGGTGTCAACTCTTCAGGTGTTAAGTATCTAACTGAGGATTTCTTAGGTTGTGTCAACTCTTCAGGTGTCAAGTTTCTAACTGAGGATTTCTTAGGTTGTGTCAACTCTTCAGGTGTCAAGTTTCTAACTGAGGATGTCTTAGTTGGTGCCAACTCTTCAGATGTCAAGTATCTAACTGAGGATTTCTTAGGTTGTATCAACTCTTCAGGTGTCAAGTATCTAACTGAGGATGTCTTAGTTGGTGACAACTTTGCAGGTGACAAGTATCGAACTGAGGATCTCTTAGTTGGTGTCAACTCTTCAGGTGTCAAATATCTAACTGAGGATGTCTTAGTTGGTGTCACTTCTTCAGGTGACAGATATCTAACTGAGGGAGTCTTAGTTGGTGTCAACTCTTCAGGTGTCAAGTATCTAACTGAGAATGTCTTAGTTGGTGTCAACTCTTCAGGTGACAGATATCTTACTGACGAAGTCTTAGTTGGTGTCAACTCTTCAGGTGTCAAGTATCTAAATGAGGATGTCTGAATTTGTGTCAACTCTTCAGGTGTCAAGTATCTAACTGAGGATGTCTTAGTTGGTGTCAACTCTTCAGGTGTCAAGTACCTAATCGAGGATGTCTTCGTTGGGGTCAACTCTTCAGGTGTCAAGTATCTAACTGAGGATTTCTTAGGTTTTGTCAACTCTTCAGGTGTCATATATCTAACTGAGGATGTCTTGGTTGGTGTCAACTCTTCAGGCGTTAAGTATTTAACTGAAGATGTCTTAGTTGGTGTCAACTCTTCAGGTGTCAAGTATCTAACTGAGGATCTCTTAGTTTGTGTCAACTCTTCAGGTGTCAAGTATCTAACTGAGGATGTCTTAGTTGGTGTCACTTCTTCAGGTGACAGATATCTAACTGAGGGAGTCTTAGTTGGTGTCAACTCTTCAGGTGTCAAGTGTCTAACTGAGAATGTCTTAGTTGGTGTCAACTCCTTAGGTGACAGATATCTAACTGACGATGTCTTAGTTGGTGTCAACTCTTCAGGTGTCAAGTACGTAATCGAGGATGTCTTCGTTGGTGTCAACTCTTCAGGCGGCAAGTATCTAACTGAGGATGTCTTTGTTGGTGACAACTTTTCAGGTGACAAGTATCTAACTGAGGATGTCTTAGTTGGTGTCAACTCTTCAGGTGTCAAGTATCTAACTGAGGATTTCTTAGGTTGTGTCAACTCTTGAGGTGTCAAGTATCTAACTGAGGATGTCTTGGTTGGTGTCAACTCTTCAGGCGTTAAGTATTTAACTGAAGATGTCTTAGTTGGTGTCAACTCTTCAGGTGTCAAGTATCTAACTGAGGATCTCTTAGTTGGTGTCAACTCTTCAGGTGTCAAGTATCTAACTGAGGATGTCTTAGTTGGTGTCACTTCTTCAGGTGACAGATATCTAACTGAGGGAGTCTTAGTTGGTGTCAACTCTTCAGGTGTCAAGTATCTAACTGAGAATGTCTTAGTTGGTGTCAACTCTTCAGGTGACAGATATCTAACTGACGAAGTCTTAGTTGGTGTCAACTCTTCAGATGTCAAGTATCTAAATGAGGATGTCTGAATTTGTGTCAACGCTTCAGGTGACAAATATTCTTCTGAGGATACCATGTGCTTTTCTGACATTGGTTGTGGGGGTTTACAGTATTTCATCCACGATGTTAGTGTTGGGAAATCTGGTGTAGATTCCGCAGGCGCCAGTGATCCTTTAGCCGTTACTTCTTCTGTCAAGTAGTTTTGTGCCATAGGTTTCTCAGGTATTATGAAGGCTTGCGATATTGGTCCCTCAGATGTAAAGTAATTCTCTAGTACTGATTCAGCAGGTGTCAAGTATTCTTCAGGTTTGGCTCTTCCTGGCCTTGACTCGAGTGTCAAATTTTGTTTATTCGGTATTAAGTATTTTTCTGGTGTTAGCTCAGCAGTTCTCAAGTATTGGTCAAGTTTCGTGGCGGTCAAGTATTTTACTGGTATTGGCTCGGGTGTCAAATATTGTTCTGAAAGTGGTTCTTCTTGCATCAAGTATTTTTCTGGTGTTACCTCAGCAGGTCTCAAGTATTGTTCATGTTCCGTGGCTGTCAAGTATCTTGCTGATGTTGGCTTGGGTGTCAAATATTGTTTTGAAAGTGGTTCTTTTGCTATCAAGTATTTTTCTGGTGATACTTCAGCTGGTCTCAGGTATTGGTCAGGGTTTGCGACTGACAAGTATTTTACTGGTACTGGCTCGGATGTTAAATATGGTTCTGAAAGTGCCTCTTTCGGTCTAATGTAGTTTTCTGATGTAAGCAGTTCAGGTTTTAAACATCGTCCATATGATGTTTTTGTTGGTGTCAAGTATGTATCTGGCATTGGTGCTTCAAACGTCAAATATTTTTCTGTTATTGATTCCCCGGTAGTCACCAGTTCTTTAGGTTTTACTGCTTTGCCTGTCGAGTATGAATCTAGTGATTGTGCTTTGTATGTCAAATGTCTCTCTGGTATTGATTCCAAAGTAGTTAACAATCCTTTTGGTATTGCTTCTTTAGTTGTCAAGTATTGATATGGTATGGGTTCCTTGGATGTCAAATATTTTTCTGGCATACCTGGCATATATCTTTCTAATGATTCTAGCACGGGTTCTGCAAAGTAACCATCTTTTAATCGTGTAGGTGGCAAATATCTTTCTGATGCTTCTAGGAATGGTCCTACAGGTGCCAAGTATCCATCTTTTAATCCTATGGGTGGCACATATCTCTCTGCTGATTTGAGCCTTGGTTTACCAGGTGACAAATATTCATATTTTAACCGCTTAACTGGCGTATACTTTTCTGGTGATTCTGGTACTGATTCTAGAGGTGCCAAAAATCCGTCTTTCAATGGTGAAAATGGCAAATATCTTGAAGCTGATTCTTGAATTAGTTCTACAGGTGCCAAGGATTCATTACTATATTCTGCAATTGGCTTTGCATGTTCCAAGTATTCATCTTTTACTTGTGTAGGTGGCAAATATCTTTCTGGTGACTGTAGCATTGGTCCTACAGATGCCAAGTATTCATTTTTTATTTGTGTAGGTGGCAAATATCTTTCTGATGAGTGTAGCATGGACACTTCGGCTGGGAAATATCTTTCTAATGACTGTAGCATTGGCTCTACAGGTGGCAAATATATTTGTGATGAGTGTAGCATTGGCTCTATAGATGCTAAGTATTCATTTTTTAATTTTTTAGGTGGCAAATTTCTTCCTGATGATTCTGGCATTGGCTCTACAGGTGCCATGTATTCATCTTTTAATTGTGTAGGTGTTAAATATCCTTCTGATATTTCTAGTTTAGGTCCTTGTGGTATCATATCTGGTACTTGCCCTGTTTGTGAGAAGATTGGCTGTGGGGGCGATAAATAATTCGTATCTCCTCGTCCTATAGATTTCAAATAACTTTCTGGTGGTATTAAATGTCCTTCTGGTACTGGTGTAGATGACATATATTTTTCAGATATTGGCTCACCAGACATCAAGTATTCTTTTGGCATTGATTTCAAAGATGTCATCTCTTCTGGAGTAGATGTGTACTTTTCTGGTATTTGCTCATCATATGCCAAATATGTTTCTGGTACTGAATTTGATGCGAAATATTGCTTTAGAATTGGTCCAGCCGGTGTCAGAAATGGTTCTGATACTATTTCTGCTGGAGCCAAGATTCTCGGACTTAAATCTATAGGTGCGAAATATTTCTCTGGTTTAGACTTGGTATTTAAATAAGTTGTTGGTAATTTTCTTAGAGTTCCTTTTGACATTTCAGGCAAGCGTAGTATTGACTCGGGATTCTTGTCTTCTTTTGGCTTTGGTTCTCCCATTTTCAAATATCTAACAGGTGTTTGCTTTGTGGCTGTCAAGTATTTGTTGGCTGTTGGTGCTATTGATGTCAAACGTTTTCCTTGTATTATTGGCTCTATTGGTGTCAAATATCTTTCAGGAATAGACATAGTACATTTATGACCTTGGAGAATTGGTGCCGCACCATCGGCGACTGACCAGTATCTTGTTGATAATGGTTTGATATCGTTTGTCAAGTATTTTAGCATTGAGTTTGTAGGTTTAAAGGAGTCTAGTCTTTGCGTCGCTGTGAAATAGTTTTCTTGCATTTTTGCGGGTATAGAGTATTGTTTTGCAGGATTTTGATATCTTTCTGGTATTACTTCTTCTAGGTTGAAATTGTTTATTAATGACTTTGTGGGGATTAAGTTAATTTCAGATTTTTGTCCTGCTGGTTTCCAGTATTCTAATCTTGACTCCGCAGGTTTGAAATATCCGACATTTCTTGGTTCTGCTAAGTTCCAGTTTTTTATATTTCTTAACTTTGCAGGAACGAAGTATCTTTCTGGATTTTGTTCCGATGGAATCAAATATTGTTCCGATCTTTGCTCTTCGGGAGTGAAATATCTTCCTAAGGTCGATTCAGCGTTTAAATATTGTTCTGGTTTTAAACCAGTGGTTGTCGAATACTGTGGTAAAGATTGTTCGAGTTGTAGTTCGGTTTGTGTCAAGTATTCAGGTATATTTTGTTCTAGCACTGTATATTTCAAGTTTTGGGTTGATGCTTTTGGTATCAAGTATGTTGGTGTGTATTGTGGTAAGGTTTGTTCCTGTTTTAAGTTATCTATTGGTTTTAAATTAAAAGGTGTCAAGTATTCAGGTATATTTTGTTTTAGCACTCTATATTTCAAGTTTTGGGTTGATGCTTTTGGTATCAAGTATGTTGGTGTGTATTGTGGCAAGGTTTGTTCCTGTTTTAAGTTTTCAACATTAAGATACTGGATTGAAGACTGCTCAGATTTGAGCTCTGCTGGTATCAAGTATCGGATAAAGTTTACTTTTGGTTTTATATTTGAAGGAAGTAAATATTGGCGTGGAGACTGGTATACATTTGTTTTTTGATATGTCAAGTATTTTGGTATAGCTTGCTCTGCTTGTGACTCTGCGGAAGTGAAGTCATGGGATGTCAATGGTTTCTCTTGTATAGATAATACAGATTCATTCGGGACAGTAAGTTGGTTTGCCTTATCTTGTTTTATATATGAAGTCGGTTTTCTATTGAAAAAGTCAGAATATTCGACTTCACTTGGGTTTAGGTTATACGTATAGTTATCATCTTCTTTACTATCATGCTTGGCATTTTGTTTATCACTGTTACTAATAGTAAAGGTACGTGCTACCTCTGATGGCGTAATTTCATTGTTTGCTAATTGATATGCACTTGCTAAACCGTTATTAACATCACTAACGAAATTATTAATATTATCAACTGTATACCCTTTTGAAGGATACCCATTATGGTTGATTAGAGGTAGAAATACATTAGTCATATTATGATTAACATCATCGTCTAATACTATAAGTGAGTTAATAGGCCATATTTTATAACAACACATAACTATGGCATGAAAATCTTTAACATAATAATGGTCATATTTTTCCAATTCTTCTTTTAAAACTTCTCGATTCGCAATGGCAATTTCAACACAATATAAATCATTTTTTAAATACATGTAAAATGCAACTTCTACGTCTCTAGGCCCTATGCTTCGTGTAACTACATTATAAATTAGTTCATATACTATGTCGTTGGGTACTGCTACATGTATAGGATATGCATTGTCTATATATTCTTTGTAGTCCATAAACTCTGCTGATTTCGCGCGACTGAAGTTAACCTGGGAAAATAAGAAAGCAGTTAAAAAATCGCTAATTATCACAGTACAAAAAAAACATTTTCTAAAATATAAAGCTTTGTTAAATTAATTGGGTGATTATATAAGCATTTAAATCGTCTTATTACTCTACCCATAGTATTGGGCAGCAACTGGTAGAACAGATAGTTGAACATATTGGAGTAGATGGTTCATAAAAGCAACTTCATTTTCATTTCAAATCAATTTCCCTAATTTTTGAGCGTTAGACTAGGAGTTAAAAAGTTTGAACAGCCAGTCAAGAATATATTTGTAGTTTTTTTTTTTTAATTTTGTATACCCACTTAACTTTGAATGACAATACAACAATATGGTACCATGAGGCTGGCCTGATGATGGAGCCGGAAGTCGCCCTAGACCTTGTAATGGAGTTTGGGGTCTTCAGAATCGTCTGGATGGATGTTCAAAGAAAAGTACAGTCTATAAAATCTTGTCACGAAAATGAGGTATTTTGACAGTTTGACAGTTTTTTTTCTCACCGGTATCAGCGTGCAGGGTTGGGGCTCCCATTTCGAGCGGGCACAATTTGCAAACAGAAGAAGGAAATCTGAAAAAGATAACATATCGATTTAGATGGTGTGTAAATTATCATCTAAAGTAACCCGACTTTACTGATAACCAATTTTATTATTCTGTTTTTTTTATTTGTTGTTATAGTGTATATATTTACAACTCCTGTGAAGAATACACACACTCGGATACACACACTCAACTACCAAAGTGGCAACAGAAATAAATCTGTGAAAATTTCAACTGACTAATTACTTATCACGGCTCATGATCATGAGATACAGCCTGGTGACAGACGGACAGACAAACGGACGGACAGCGGAGTCTTACTAATAGGGTCTCGTTTTTCACCCTTTGGGCACGAAACCCTAAAAACAAGACAGTAAATTTGTAACGCAACAAAACACTGCATTTTATAAATTACTTTCTTCTGAAGAGGTATGACGGTTTCTAAAATAAAATACTGACATGTAGAGTACCTAAGCATATTTGGGTAGATACTTATATAATTTCAAAATTTGTAAGGTTATAACGATAACTTTTTGAGCGAGCGAGTGAAGTCCCCATCATATTTACGTTATAACGAATTACATTAGTACACGTAAGATGTATCGATTCTCCACAAAAGAAGGAAAGGTCACAAGTTTCCACAAAATTATTTAGAAGCAAGGCTCGAAGCCTCCACCCCTCTCCTCGACCCTCCTCCACCCTCCTCTAAGCCTACTTACTTGCCTCCATTTGTCAATTTGTCCAAAAAATTAACAATTAAAATTCTTAAAGGGTATTATGTGCATAGGCCCAGCGATGTTCAGCCTACACGGAAAGAAGAAAACGCTCGGAGAAAAAAAAATAGAACATATCAGTTACTGGCTTGTAGCCCGCGAGTTAGTTTCAAAATGGCTGAAATTTGGATTTTTTTTTCGTTTTAGAATAAGAATGATTTATTTTGTCAAGCATAGGTGAATTATTCAGAAACACTATGTTTTTCCGAAATGCATACGAAATTAGAGTGCAGCATAAGTCGAAATTTCGACTTACATTGTGTATTATATGCTGCGCTCTCTAAGTATTAGTATTCATTATTATCATCATTAACATTATCATCTAACAAATATCCTTGAGTAGAATAGTACGCCTTTTTGACTAAGAATTTATACAATGACTTTTTATACATTTGAGTATCTTGCAAATTTCTAATAGGTAGTAATTGGTAATTTATTGAATATTTTTAAACCTCATTTCTGCGTCATTTTGAAATATTTTGAATATAAGTGAATCGATGACAAAATTCTACATACTTATCGAACGGCCTGTAAGCGAGAATTTATTTATTTAATTAATTATTCTTTACATTAGCACTAACAGATGAACCTTACATGCTAATTCTTAATTAATTCAAATCATATTACATTCATTATAATTATTATTACTACAGTAGACATTATTATTTACGAAATAAAGAATAAAATAAAGATTAGATCCATAATGATTAATTGGTTAATAAAATTGATTGAATGAAACAAATTTATTAAATGGTGCTAGTCGTCACTATTGTTTCCAAGTTTGCGGATAGCGGATTGATTGAATCCGATCGTATCGCTGGAATCCGAACATCCAAACATCCGTACATACGAAAGAAATTTCGGTGAAGTTGAAACTGAGCTCCGCTCGCTCGGTTTATATTGTGCTTATATGTTAATTGTACAACATTTATTTATCATAAAGTATGATACTGCTTTGCCTAACAGTGGGACACTAATAGGTTTGCTTAGGGCCTGGCCACATGTCCACGACACGGCGTCGTAAACGTAAAACGACACGGTGTCGCGTCGGAGCGCGACACATTATCCACCGTGCGAATATCCGTTGCCGCGTCGTGAAAACACACGACACGGCGTCGTAAACGTAAAACGACGCTGTGTCGCGTCGGAGCGCGACACAATTATCCACCGTGCGAATATACGTTGCCGCGTCGTGAAAACACACGACGCTGTGTCGCGTCGGAGCGCGACACAATTATCCACCGTGCGAATATACGTTGCCGCGTCGTGAAAACACATGCTGCACCGGGCACCGCAGGTCGCGCCGCGCGCCGGGCAGATTAACTTTGCTGTGTTGAGTAGATGCACGGTGCGGTGCCACGTTCGATTACGACGCCGCAGCTTCTCGTACATGTTCAAAATATTTTGCGATCAGTTTTCAATTCGACATGGATCCTATCACACGTATTCTCTGCTCTTGTTGCTTTTAAGAAGAAGCATGAAGAAAAAGCAGAAGAAACGAAAATGTTGGATAAATCCATATCTTTCTATTATGAACCATGATGGCAGTCATTTCAAAAGGAAGTACGAGGCTTTAAAAATAAGTGATCACAAGTTTTATGATTATTTTAGAATGTCTGTGTCAAGTTTTGAAGAACTATTATGGAAAATATCGCCTCGTTTAAAAAGGCAAAATGTATTTAGGAAACCAGTTCGACCTCTGGAGATGTTGGGATTAACAATAAGCTAAGAATTAAAACTATATATATTTATGTTATTGTTTATTGTCATTGTCAATCAAACAAGAATGTTTTATAAGTAATTAGTCAAGCTTGTAACTATTTGGAAATAATTAGGTAACACTATTAACAAATTTTATACACGGTGTCACATGAAGACACCGAAACAACGTATATTCGCACGGTGGATAATTGTGTCGTGCTCCGACGCGACACAGCGTCGTGTGTTTTCACGACGCGGCAACGTATATTCGCACGTTGGATAATTGTGTCGCGCTCCGACGCGACACAGCGTCGTTTTACGTTTACGACGCCGTGTCGTGTGTTTTCACGACGCGGCAACGGATATTCGCACGGTGGATAATGTGTCGCGCTCCGACGCGACACCGTGTCGTTTTACGTTTACGACGCCGTGTCGTGGACATGTGGCCAGGCCCTTAGTTAGCTATCTTTTTAGGGTTCCGTAGTCAACTAGGAACCCTTATAGTTTCGCCATGTCCGTCTGTCTGTCTGTCTGTCTGTCTGTCTGTCCGTCCACGGTTTAGCTCCGTGATCATTAGTACTAGAAAGCTGAAATTTGGTATGAATATGTGTATGTATCACGCCGACAAAACGGTAAAATAAAAACTACAAAAAAATCTTTTTTTCGGGTACCTTCCGTACACCTAAAGTGGGGGTGAATTTTTTTTCGTTCCAACACTAGTGTGTGGGGTGTCGTTAAATAGGTATTTTTTGATCAAGTTAGTAGTTTAGTAAATATACGCTCCGAAAATAAAAAAAAAATGTGTCCCCCCCTCTAAACTACGCGTCAAAAAATTACGGAAAAAATCTAGAAAATTAGACTTTCAATGAAAACTATATTGAATAAAATCGGGTGAGCTGTTTTTGAGTTATCGCAAAAATTCATAATTTTCTTTTAAATGACGTAAGTGCCGCGCGGTGTCCTTATACTACGCACGTTACGCATATTAGTTAAGTGACATACTGTATTAAAACATTCCGCTAAATCTAGCGCATATAATCGATAACTTCCAGAAGGAAGGTTTTATAGAGCTTGAAATCTTTCTCGTAATTTACGTCTATTGTGAAGGATGGGCAACCACGGAACCCTGCACTGAGCGTGGCCCGACATGCTCTTGGCCGGTTTTTATCGATATCAAATCCATAGAACGTGCTCCGCGTTAAGCTATGAATGCTCCCCCGAAGTATTGATTTAATACAATCCATCGAGAAAGTATAAAATAAATAAACATACCTACTTAATGATCTCCACGAGATTCTCCTTACAATAGCCTCCTCAAGTGTTTACCTCCCAGCTAAGAGTAGTACTCTTCAAGTGCCCGGGCTGCCCTCTCCGGTCCCGATATAAATCTCTAACATAAATAAAGCCAGGTGGCTGTATTTTTCTCTGAAATTTATTGCGGACTTTAAGAATTAAAAACTGGGGTGAAAAATTGTGTTAAAGATTATGGAAGGGAATTTTATATTCAGAATTAGGTAGTCAGTTATTTAATTACATAGAAGAAAAAGTGTGTTTAAAACCTTACTCTAAATAACCTATATACCGGGTGTTTCCTGTAATAAGAGCGATAAATTAAAACATAGATTCTTCGCTTGAAACTGGACAACATTTGTTCAGCAACTTAAAAAAAAAGTCAGTTTTCAGAATTTTATTATTTCTATCAAATTAAATAGTTCATGGTTTGAATTAAATAGTATTTTCAATGTACGTCGTCCAACATTGACATTCCCTGAGCATTGACATAGCTGTCACTCTACTAATATCGGACATTTCGCAATACATTGCTTCTTTGTCTAAACATTATTCTACAAAATATCATTTAATACACGTTATTTTCAGAAGTTGCTTAACAAATGTTGTCCAGTTTCAAGCGAAGAATCTATGTTTTAATTTATCGTTCCTATTATATTACAGGAAACACCCGGTATACCAGTATAAAAAGGGTTACCAGTATGAAAAGGGTTATAAGAAGAATACCCCATCTAAAAGGTCCGCCTGTCGGTTACCTGAATATTTATAGTTGTAATTTAATTAGTAGCCCGACAAGTCGTTTTTTGGCTTTCGCCATATTGCAGATTTTTAGTGGTACTAATTCCCTTTTACTGGCAAGGACTACTTTTTCGTAACTGAACGACGCCAGCTATTGAAAGGGCCCATCAAGTAGAAAATAATAATATAAAGTGGGCTTTCCCTACAAAATACGATGACAACACTTTATTCACTAGATCTGTTTAATCTACATAATACACGCCATATTGCGTATGTTTAGTGGTTACTAATTTATTTTACTAGTAACGACACGTTTTTGGTAACTGACGTTGAAAGTCGGTGAATGTCTCTGATGTAAGCAAAGAGGAAACGGGACTAAATATTCCGCAAATTTCAAGTAATCTTGGCATAATAAAGCCAAAACTATTCACAGTGATGAAATTCAAGATTTTTTTTCAATAATGATCCAGTATTAATATTGCAAGAAGTACAAAGGATTGAGCAGCATTGCGGTAAACAATGTTTTGAATTTGGTTAACGACAAATCCTTGACAAATCGCTACTGACGTTTAATAATGCAAATATGACGTAAGTTTCCACATTATTGCCATATAATATATAAGCTATTTGTAGCACCACCATCCCTCTGGGCTGGACCGACACGTTGGACTATATCCGTACATAGGTATCATAGGTGTACACCTATACTATAGTCACGTCACGCGCAGAAAACTAGTAATTTATAAATAAAATGCAAAATCGAAAATCCCAACTTATCCTCAGCCGTGAGCGGAGCCATTAAGTTATTCAATATTTCACTAAACACGTTTAAACTACAATATACTGTCAAAATCACGCCCAACTTTAAAAATAAATTTCCTCGTCTATGAGTGTGACGTCAGACGCCATCTTGGCCGCCATTTTCTCGTAAATTTGGCGCCAACTTTTCCCGCGCTTAAATCATTTTTAAAGCGTATTTTATGTTCCCGTTTTTGCGTATTTTAGTGAGAAGGAGGTTAATTTCCTGACACAAGTTGTGGGATCGTGGAAGTTATGTGTTTACGACCCATTGTTACGATTTTAGATTTAGATTTATTTATTTCATAATATAAAATGTCAGTATAAATTACACTAAGACAATTTACATGCATTTATATTATGATCTTCATAAAGATAAGAATGAGATAATATAATAATAGTAAAAAACATAACAATTGAATGTAACAAAAGATATTTATATGTCATAATCATAATGCAGTTAAATGTGGTTACAATATAATAATATCTCCTTAAGGAATTGTCAAAAAATCTAAAAATACCAACTACCAACAATATTTATACACGGTGCGAAATACAACAATTATTATATGTTAATACGTCAAATAATTTGAAATTAAATATGTCTAAGGTGTCTCCTTAGAGGATTGTCAACAATATACAATAAGTATAAAAAAAAAACAATATAGAAAACAAAAAATATAAGAAACAAAGAAACTATTAAGTGAAACGTTTAACATTATAGGCCCGTTATCCGTTCAAAAATGCTGATTGTTTAAGAATTGTTTCTCTATGATCAAACATGTTTCTTTACATATTTTATTATCAAAAATTATTATCAATGTTATTTAGAACAGGGCTGTTGCGATTTATTGCTATATATTTAAAACCTACAGTCAGGCCATTTTTTCTAAAGTTGTATACCTCACTTTTTTTTTTCGATATTTTGGGTATTTTCTACTCAGAACACAGATCACCTCAGAATCACGAGCTCTTTCGATCTAATTAGGAGAAAAAAACTGTCCCAATGTTTTTTCGTTCGATTCCGTTACCATTTCCATATAACCTTACTTCAGAGCGGTAACGGAATGGAAAATCAAAAAAATGTATGAATATTTTGGGACAGTTTTTTTCTCCTAATTAGATCGAAAGAGCTCGTGATTCTGAGTAGAAAATACCCAAAATATAGAAAAAAAAAAATTGGGGTGTACAACTTTAGAAAAAATGGCCCAGCTAGTTGATTATATAAAAAACAGATTTCGCTTAACCACTTTATTTCCCATTGAATCCCACAATGGAATTCTAAATCCTTACCCGACCTGAATAAATCGTGAAATATTGTGTATTTTACAATTTGCCCTGGTTAGTATTCCAGTCGCCTTTGCCTTTGAAATTGAGTTATTCCCTATTGTGTCAGTTGGATCGGAAATTTATTATAATTTTACCTGTTTACTGAAGAACTTCATAAAAATCAGTCACTTCTGCAAAGCAGTCTTTTTATCTGTTCCGGGGCCCGGGTAAGCCTTATCTCTCTTCAGTCGGTGCAATCCTTAGCCGTTTCAAGCAGACGTTCAAAAATGCTGATTATTTTAGACATTTTTCTCTACGATCAAACATGTTCCTTAACATATTATTAATATTACTATTTAGAACAGGGC
Organism: Apotomis turbidana; assembly: GCA_905147355.2. Taxonomy (NCBI): domain Eukaryota; kingdom Metazoa; phylum Arthropoda; class Insecta; order Lepidoptera; family Tortricidae; genus Apotomis; species Apotomis turbidana. The sequence continues at coordinate 1,895,633 of LR990305.1, forward strand.
CATTGCGATTTCACTACAAAGTATAAAACAAAGTCGATTCCTGTCTGTTTGTGTGTCTGTCCCTATGTATGCTTTGATCTTTAAAACTAACGCAACGCATTTTGATGCGGTTTTAGAGGAAGGTGTGCATGTATAATATATGCATAATTTATGCACCCGTGCAAAGCCGGGGCGGGTCCCTAGTATATATATATTTGAAACCTCCAGTCTGAATTTTTCATTGATATTTTTGGTTTCAAATACTACTCGAAATGACAAAATTCACGTATAAAACTGTTTATTTTTCAACTTATTTTCGACTGCACCCAATGAAAGCATGAAATAGCTATGGGCTTGCGCAAATCACGTGAGGTTTTTTCGGCTACTTTTTGACCTCCCTCCCCCCTGGTGATATTTGGTGAGGTTCTTTGCTAGCCCCCTCCCCCTCACTACCTCACGTGTATTTTTTTTCCTGCCAAAATTTCGAAAAATAGACTAGCCATTTTGAAGTATTTAACAAGTGAAGATTTTTTTAACGAAACCGAGAAAAAATATCGATTTTTTTCTTATTTTGTTCACTGTAGAAAAATACACGTGAGGTCTCCTTATACCCCTCCCTCCCCCAACGTGATATATCGTGATTTTTTCGTGACCCCCTCCCCCCTATTGAACCTCACGTGATTTGTGCACAAGCCCTATGTTACTATCTAGAACTCAGGGAAAAGTGTTATACACATCAAAAAGTTGGTTGAAATTATATAATATTTGGATATATTATACGAGTATAACATTTGGATGCATACATGAAAGTTTATTAAATAAATATGTAATCTGGTTGAAATTAACAATAATATTTGTCATAATGAAAAAAAAGATATTAAAAGGAATATTAAGGTCTCTAAATAAAAGAATAATGTAATCGAAATTGATTAAGCACTTTTTTAGTGACTCGTTTAGTCATTCTCCGAAACAAAAAGTGATTATTTGGAGTCGATTGAAAACCGTTACGCAGAACCGGCCAAAGTCTCACAAAACAGTGAACGGTTTATACCGTCGTCAAACCGGAGTGTCACTTATTCTGGAGTTAAAATGTTCTCCAACTTTGAGACAGACGGGCACTTAAAAAACGTGCCGAGTCGGAGGCTCCGAAACTTTGTTAAGATCACACTTCATAATGAGAGCGAACGCAAAGCATTGGGGAAATGTAAAATGAATATTTTTGGGTTGAAATTAGAGGTCTAACGAAGGCCTTTACAATGAACAGCTGGTAGAGACGCAGGTTCGAACCCTGCCTGAACCGTTAAATATTTCAATTTTTCGCTTCATTGTATAAACATTTGAGCTTAATTTGGGACTAGATCGATTTGTGTGAGGTTGTCTGATATTTATTTATTTCTTTGATATTTCTAATTGGCCAATGCGTCTCCATTTCGGTTTGATCCACAATTCTTTCGTATGACCAGATTTTGGCATGTCCCTAAGTTTTGATGACCAGATGGATGTCTGGAAGACATTTCTCAACCGATTCTCATGAAATTTTGTGAGTACGTTCGATAATTATGGACGTCCGTTCAGGTTTTCGAATTATTTTAAAATTACGAAGTAATAGGGGTTGAAAAAATAAAAAAACTGGGATACAGCCTGGTGACAGACAGACAGATAGGCGGACAGTGGAGTTTTAGTAATAGGATCCCGGTCTTTACCTAAAAATTTAATTACAAAAGACTAAATTTTCGAAACAAACTCGGGTGCCACTAGTAACCTACGTTACGTATTTTGGCCCTAAATAGGTATTGCGCCATTAAAATGAGTGCTTATTTGACAACCTATAGTTAATTCTATTCATGTATCTGAAGTGTTCACGGGAGAACGTAAAAGCGTTCATAAAACTCGCCCCCTCAGCCGATCGCATTACAATTGCAAAGCGGCCATTTGCTTTTTACAATCGCCATTTTGTTTCACGCCTCGCGTAGGTGCTTCATGTTTCATGGTATTCGGAAAAAATTGGGCTAGAACTCTTTCAAATTTAAGAGGCCTTATTCCTTTTAAAATGCTGATTGTATAGAATTTTTTCTCTACGATCAAACATGTTTCTTAACATATTATTGGGATTTATTGGTATATATTTGAAACCTACAGTTTGAATTTTTCATTGATAATTTTTGTGTTGTAATACATTGACAAAATTCACGCGGAAAATTAGTTTTTTCAACTTTTTTTCGACTGTACGCAAAGAAAGCATGAAATAGCTATGTTACTACCTAGAACTCGGGGAAAAGTATTATTCACTTCAAAAAGTTGGTTAAAATTATCAATATATTTGTCAACATAGGTATTAAAAAAAAATTAAAAGGAATAAGGCCTCTTAAGCAGAATGACTACCTATAAAAGCACTGGGAAATAAAATCAATTAATGAATAGTTATAAATTACATGTTAATTTAAATGTTGTTTCCGTACCTCTAACGTCCTATCGTGCTACGAGAAGTCTGAAAATTTAATTAATCTACTAAGCTAATGTACCATTAATTAAATTAATGTACCATTGATACAGAGATGAAAACACAAAAAAAAATAGAAATGCGTAGTAACCTGGTGGAAGAGACCGGGAATCGAACCCGGTACCTCTGGATTGCCGAGCCTGTGCGTCAACCTTTCTGCCACCCGAACGCCCAAGCAAGCGTTCGAAGTTTTCCTTATGCTTTGTGTGTCGATCTTTGCATTGTTTATTTGAAAGCTTGGTATAAATGGTTTAATTAAAAAAAACATCGTGATCTAGACAAATCGTGGAAAGACATCGTGACCTAGTTGTTTAGTATTTTAATATTTTAATATGTAGGTTAGATTTAATATGTATGTTTAATATTTTAATATGTATAGAGATAGATGGGCCTGTGATGCCTGAAATAACCGAACTATTATTATTATATTATTATTATTGATATAAAAATAGTGGTGAGTACCCACATTAAAAAATAATGAGACATTACATGTTTTATAAATTTATAAATAAATCTAGTCACTGTCGCAGCGGAATAAATAACATAAAATCATTTTCGTTTTTACCCCAATGCTCTATTTGCCCGTTATGAAGCGACGAGTCGTTAGCCGCACCCAAAACCGTTAGCAAAGACAACACTCAGACCGGCTCATCAAATTAATTACTAGCTGTATTTATTGTTCGCTGATAAGGCGTGGTGTCTTATCTATCGATTGTAGGTCATTCTAATAGGTCTAAATCGGGTGGCATAAAGTTGACAACATTTCATATTCTTAAGACTACAATGTTATTACTTCAGTAGTCCGCTTAGAAAGAGGATGTAATCACGGTTCTTATATTTTTCCTGAGATTACTAATTATTGTAAGCCTGACCAGAAATATATGAAGATGCGCCATATTGCGGAATTTCACTGGAACTAATTTCTTGCACTGGCAATTATTTAATGATGGTTTGTCAACAATGTCAATGTCATACGTGGTGTATCTTTAAAAGACAAATATTTAAAGAAAATGACGGCTTCCGGTCCATGACTCAAGATGGCCGCATGCGTTTAAGTTTTGTTGTTCGTTATTTATTCATTTTTGTTATTCAATGTGTAGTATTGATAGCGTATTGTGCAGTGATCTAACGTATGAGTGAATAGCTAATGAAGAATTCAACTTGAAGCGTTCATAGCCACAGAAATATATCAAGATAGAAGGAAAGAGTGGACGTACCTCGCGTGGCGAAATGTTGACACGGTGTCAACTTTGCTCGCCGCGAACATTAGTCAGCACCCGACCGCGGTCTGTGTGCGACGTCAGGTCTTAAAAACAAAATGGCTTGTTGCGCAATAATTAATTGTTCAAACACTTCCAATAAAATTGGAGCTGTTAATCGAGATATTTCCTTTCATTGGTATGTACGATTTGTCCTTAAATATCTGTTATTAATTACAAAACTATTTATTTTATTATTTTCATCAAAACAGAGGCGGGCGGTTGTATCCAACGCTAGCTTTCCATAGCGGCTTTAATTTGACGAGCCAACCTTGGCGTGCATTCAAAGCCAGCGATGTAAAAATAAGCTATTCAAACTATCGAGTCACGTTCAAGGTCGATTTCTCATTTTTTCTGTCAAAAGTAAGAATAGTGCTGCCATGTGCTGCTGTACACTGCGATTTTCTTATTCGATTAAAATCGATTTTGAGAACAGAGGAAATGATAATTACGTTCTTATTTATTATGCAGCTATATAATGTAAGTACATAGTGCAAAGCAAATATTATTGTGACTGTTTTTGTTTGTGACGGCGGCTGGGCCGCGGCGCTGTGCGGTGTGGGTGGCGATTCATAGAATCGGTGCCGTGTTCGAATCGATCTGTGAATCAATGTTTCTGAATCGTTTTCGCGCGGCTTATGTTTCCCATCACTAAATTACGCTCGTGACGTCAAAGTACCTACGCAAAATGTTACACGCTCGGTCTCCCTACAAATCGCTGAACTCTTTCCTTCTATCTTGATATATTTCTGTGTTCATAGCCCTTCCTGGGTCAAGGCCCGATAGTCCGTGTGGTTTTTTGTAAATCGCTATCACTTTACAAAAAGCAAAACCTCACCGAACAACGGCATGCTCTACGAGCAAACTCGAAATTGGCGAAATCATCATTAACTTTGATGAAAGCCATATTTTAAAATTAGAATTAGAAAGAAAATGACGAAAATCATTCACGGTCGTGAACGTAATATTATAAATAAAGTGTACACGTGTTTACTACACGAAAAACAGCCAGGAAAAGAGTGAATCCCATTAATGATATTCAATTCAATTTTTGTTGGTTATGGCTTCATCGATATAGTCGATGATTCCGCCAATGCATTAATGATATTACGAGGTTATCTTAGGAGCTTGACAGGTATTTAAACTAATGTCATTATAGTGCGGTTGCGATTCGTTGCAAAATTGTTGCCATATAAGTCTTATAAATAGCGCCCTCTTGACAATCTTCATATATTTCTGGTCAGGCTTTACTATTTATTTATTAAAATTTACTCATATGTAGTAACTCCAAAACAATGACACAATGGAAAGGTAACTTATAGTCTGGCGTTTAATTAAAAAAAAACTAATGACTTTGAGCTCGACATTCACTTTAAATAAAATAACCAAAGACCTAGTCCCAAACTAAGCAAAGCTTGTACTATGGGTACTAGACGACGATATACATAATATATAAATACATATATAGATAACATCCATGACCCAAGAACAAATATTTTGCACAAATATTTGCCCCGGCCGGGATTCGAACCCGGGACCGCCGCTCAGTAGGCAGGTGTCTACAAACCGAGCCAAACGTGTCGTCTTTGTTGCGCATATTTTTTATTTGCCGAAATTGTTGTTACGTTTATTTATATTTATTTAAACTTTATTGCACAGATCAAACTAGTACAAATGGCGGACTTAATGCCACAAGGCATTCTCTACCAGTCAACCATAAGGCTAAACAGAAACATTGAGTTGGTGCAGGGTCTATAACGTTCGGAGACAATTAAAAAAAAACTATTTAAGAAATAAATACCTAATATATACATACTTAAATTTACACAAATAAATAATCATAATATACTACATACATGTAAATTCATGTACCTAGTGAAAACACTATACCAATAATTCACTTAAAACAGAAGTGTCAGACAGACAGTTCAGAAAGATGCTTGCGTAGCATGCGCTTGAAAATAGGTTTGCTTATGCTTGCCTGATGGCAATTTGCCTGATTACGTGTAAGTAATCTGTATTTGTTTGTATTTATTTCCTGTTAAGGTGTGCAATAATAGTACATTACGTAACAAGGGTGGTAAACGAAGAATTACAAACGAGTATCTATTAGAAGCCCGAAGCCGAAGGCGAGTTTTTCATCAGACTTTGAAGGAAATAAAACAAAAGTAGTAGTAGTCAATACCAAAATTACTTACCGCCCTAGGGCGTAGTATACGACTTACCGCCCTAGGGCGTAGTATATGATTTACCGCCCTAGGGCGTAGTATACGATTTACCGCCCGGTTTTCTAGCATGTAAACCCTTAAAGTGTGACAAAAATTACCTATCGCCCTAGGGCGTAGTAAACGACTTACCGCCCGCTTTTCTAGCATGTAAACCCTTGTTTACGAGCAAGTGTGATGAAAAGAATATTCTATTCTATGATATGACGATATCCAAACTATCGTGTCTAATATTCAATTAACGGATGATAAAATGAGCGTAACTATTATGCTGGTGTTCGTAATATTTGATATACTGAAAATATTTTAGCTACAATTCGTTACGCATAAATCTCCAAGATAATTATTAACCTAGCTTATTAAATGTTTTTTTTTTTGTGTTTGTATTATTACCATTATTCTTTTTAAATCTTAGGTTATGTTCTTTACAATAAACTTATATCAAAAGTAAAATACAATAAAGAAATTACAAAATATAAATACACGGGGGCAGGGCCGGCTATTTGATTGGATAGTACTTATAGTACGGCACCTCAGACCCCACAAGACCGTATCGAAGAGCAAGTTGCTGGTGAATGATCCTGGCTACTTGGTTATGTCTGTGCAAGTACTCGCCGTTAGCAAGATGATAACAACCGGAGATTATATGCCTGAGTGACTCACCGGGACGGCGGCATGCCCGACAAATGTTGACAGTATCTTCAGGATATAAATATCTCTGGTAATTGTTATTTTTAATGTATTGTAGGAGGTAGGTTCAAGAGCTTCGCCAGTCGCAAATAAAAAAAGCCTTACTCACATAATACGAGTGCGTGCATCGTGTGTCAGTTTGGCCATGTCGTATCAGCATCAGGGCGTACCCATGATTCCAACATCTGAAAAAAGAACCTAAATTCAAATTGCTATATAGATACACGCAAAGAAAAATTGAATTGCGCTTATTGTGATCCACATCGGGACTCGAACCTTAATCTTTGGATTACCGGTCAAACCTCTTTCCTTTCATGATGGCAAATGACATTATGCCATGTGATAATTATTGTAATAAAAATTCTAGCATATCATTAATATGGTAAACAATTAGTATGCCATAAAAAGAAAAGAAAGAGAGAATGTTTGGGATGAATGTCGAAGGATGAAGAGCGATAGGTAGGCCAAAAAAGCGATGGATGGATTGTATGTATGAGAGAGGACATAAGAAATAAAGGAGTGCCGACCCTACATGAGTGGGATAAGGGCAGGGAGATGATGATGATGATGAATTAGTATGCCATACGAAATAAGCGTGTTGATTTTTTTTGAGGATGTCAATCGGGTCTATATTTTATTGGGGTCAAATCTCTATATGGGACTAACTTAGACTGCGACGGTCAACGAAGTACATGGAACTCAAACTATAATAAAAATATGCTTGTATTCTGCAAACTGTCATTTTGTTTATTGTTATTTTTATATTTCTTTTGTTTTTATTTTATTTTATTTTTGTATTGGAAATCTGGTATATTTTGACATTGTGTAAATTATTTTTGTATATTTTTTTTATTTTATTCTTAGTGTTATTTTATTAATTTGATTTCATTATTATGTTAAGTTTGTGATGACGATCCTTATTGGGTGGTACTAGATTCATTTATTTATATTTTATTTACCTGTTGACTTTCCCTTTTATTTTAAACTTATTTTGACATTGTAAATATTTTCTCGTATTATTAATCTTGCCTTATTTTTGACGATCATGATATTAATTCGTATAATTTTGACATTAAGCAAATTTGTAATGTAATTTTTATCGTGAAATAAATAATCTAATCTAATCTAATCTGCTCTAAAGGTCAGAAATGACCGTCAAAGTTCAACATTCCTACGGAGCGCTGTAAATAAATAATAAATAAATAAATTTTCATTGTGAAAAAGTGCGTTTAACATCATGGTTGTCACAATGATGCTTTGTTAAATTATGAGGATTCCGAAAACAATTTTAAAATGTCATTTGGATTATAAAATATCATAACTTTTGACTACATATATTTAAAAAAATACATTTTTATTTTTAATTGTTTTCGTGTTTTCATGACATATTGAGCTAATTTTATTCATATAACGACAGTATATTGTATAATTCAACATCAGTATACACCCCTATTATAGGAAACGAAATTATAGCATTTGAACATTATGGCAAATTAAATTCGGACAAGTAAGAGTATACCATTAGGGGCACGGGTTGCTTCACCGCAGCGTTAAAAAGGTTAATGTGATTAGAACTACACTCCATGACATTTGTGAACATACTCAATATGGATTCCGCTTCTGGTCCACCCAAGCACAATGTATCGAATCGGTATTGATAAACTACGTCACAATTTGCAATCGACATGCTTTGAGATTTCTCCGAATTCCTTAATCCAAGTTCTTGAGGGTAAATTCACGTTTCGAATGATATATGACCGGAATATTTGACGGCGCGATAAACTCAAATATTTTGTTCCTGGGTTATGGATGTTATCTATATTAAATATGTATATAAATTAAATTAAATAAATCTTTATTTCAGATGTTTTACATCCGTAACGTGTTAGTAAATCTTATTCGATATTAGTACATGTATGTAACTTACAACTATCACTTGTCACTAAACAATGCAACCTCTTTTATCTGGCTGATCCAGTACGACAGTATAGGACAGTCAAACTTATCAGCAATGATACACAAGATTCTGTTGGAGCTCCCTCTGAGCCTGCTCAGCATCGAGGCGATTTTCTTGCGCATAAGCGCTATATATAAACTAACTATTTTGGCTCAGTGACCCAACCAGGCTCAGCCTCAGAAACAAGAGCCATTGTCCCGATCCTGCGCAGTCCCTGATGAAGAGCTCTATACGAGTTCGAAACATGTCGGGCCGTTCCTGACAATTTCACGTGAGTGTAAACCGCTTAATATAATAACCCAGTTATAATATTGCTAAATCGTGTAAGTCGCAAGCATTATCGAATCAAGCCTCTGACAACGTTTAACTTTACGAGAAAAAGTGGAAATTCCGTAATCAAAACCATCACAAAACAATCTCCGAAACGTTAAAACATCTGAAAGAATTACGAGATTTTCGAATAAACATTGTGTTAATATTTCAACTCACTTCACTTCACTTAATGTCGGCACATTATTGACATTTCAGCTTCTCCTAAAATTCTTTCGTAGGTATGTCAAGATGTTTGGAAGTCAGGGTGATGGGATGTTTTGATGTCCAGACGCTTTGCGGCTATTCTCGATTTTTTGATAAGCATATTTTATTTTCAATATACTTAAAAAATACTTTCAATGGCTGTAGCCATGGCGGTGCCTAACAATTTATTTCTACCTACTTGAACACTTGATTTTTTTTCTTTTATAATGAATGTTAAATTGTGCACATTATTATTAAGTAATAAATAAAGTAAATACTAGTCACTTACGACTTTTAAATAAAAAAATGTTGTAAATGTTGTACTCTCACCATTACCCTCTACTACGTTTTGAGTAAAAAAAAACGAGACTGTTTATACACGTTAGTTATTGTTTTGATGCCAAAAAAAGCGTGACAATTTATTGAACATTAAAACTAATCTCACATCACTAAAAGCGTCTAATATTTCTTTCGATACATCGCTTCGACAGCTTTCAATCAAATATAATTTTATAACAACTAAATCCAATATACTAGTAACCTATTCTCATTTATAGGGTTCCGTATTTCAGTGGGCAAAAACCCTTATAGGATCACTTTATCCGTCTGTCAAACCCGGTTTCTCAAACACGCGCGGAGGTTTCAAGCTGATAATAATAATAATAATCAAATAGGGAGAGCGGGGCTAGAAGTTACCGGGGTAAGTTGTTCCGATTATAATAATTTCGCAAGGAAAAGAGATAGAAATATTGACTAAACACGTTGTAAAACGGACCGCTACGACGCATCGTCGGCGGCCATCTTGACCTTGCCAGTGGCGCCCGGAACATCGGATAGACAGCACGTGCGTCGCTGAATCACGTAAGTAAATATTTTCTTATTTAGTACTTTTTGTTTAACTGACGACTTTTAACGATTACCCTATAGTGATAGGATTTATCTACTATTTTAGTACGCTATTCGTAAATGACGTATGTTTATTTACTTAATCCATATCTAGTATTTTTTTGGATACGTGATATTGGGGCAAGTTGTTCCTATTTCTTGGGGCACATTGTGACCTCGGAACAACTTACCCCGATATATTTGTACTATCAGTGGAATTTAAATATTGCTTATTTCTCTTGTAGAATGCGGACTTACAGCCGATAATCAACACGAGGTTCTGTGTCACAGGAGTTGATGCAAAAAGCAGCAGATGCAGTTATCAAAGAAGGCAGGAAAATAAAAACTGTTGCAAAAGAATTAGATATTTGTCATATGACATTATACAGATATGTAAAAAAGTTAAGCTCTGGAATAGATTATATCTCTCGAGACGAAAAACAAAAGGTAACGAAAAAGGAAAGAGTAAAGGAAAGGGGAAGTCTGTTAAGCGGTAGGTTTTACAAATGAGCAGTGAAAGTTCTGAGGATGAAGAGGACACTTTAGAGTATTATTGTCAAGTGTGCTGTGACAGTTACTCTAATTCGCGTGCTGGAGAAGAATGGGTTCAGTGTCAAGAATGTAAGAACTGGGCCCATTCTAGAAGTAAGAAGAATAAAGACTTATTAACTTACGTATGCCCAAACTGTGATTCTGATATATCTTCTGATGATTAATCCATCCATACTAATATTATAAATTCGAAAGTGTGTCTGTCTGTCTGTTACCTCTTCACGCTTAAACCGCTGAATCGATTTTGATGAAATTTGGCATGGAGATAGTTTAAGTTCCGAGGAAGGACATAGGATAGTTTTCATCCTGGAAATTATCCCTAAAAAGATTGAAGCGTGAGTAAGTAATTCATGATGACATTGATGACCCTGTAAGAAATGTAATTATTAGACAAAAAGAACAATTGCTCTTACATTTGCTTAGGCGCTTTTAATAATCCCTTTTATTAATTAAGGTGATTAGGTGGATATGGATATCTATCGTGTTGTACGAGGTTGCTTCCATAATTCCAAGTTCCACGCGGACGTAGTCGCGCGCAAAAGCTAGTATAGGATATGTTTTCCGCCTATTAAGGTAGTATGACTGATATTTCTAGCCTAAGACTAGGCATTATGATTGAAGACTGAACTAATTATCAAGGCTGATTAGCTACAAGTTATTTGATAAACTGTTAATTAATAAATGGTTAATAATTGTTTAAGTACAAATTACAGTGACTTGTTGTGACATATAAATGTTATCCTGATGATTCTTAGTATATTGTTGATTATTACTTAAATAAACAGACTTGGTTAAATCATTTCTTGTTGTTTTATTTAACTGTTAATAGCTTAAGAAGATATGGTAACACCTTACCCCGGCTTGTTAACAATTTGCCCCAAGCCGGGTTAAGTTGTTACTTTCCGACTTAAGACATAAAAAATTATAATAAAAAAAATGGTTGCCTGTAAAGTCGGTTTTACGGGCGAAGGAAGATTTTACGTGACAACGTCTTTTTCTCGGTAGAATATTTATTTGTATCATATCCATTCACAATTTCCCTAACAACATTTTAAGTGTTACTTTCTGAACGCACCCATCACATGTGTCATTAATGTCATTATAGTGTCATTATTTTACATGTTTTAAATCTAAATATGCGATAATCAGATTATTATGCATGTATGTTGTCGATTCCAAACCCTTATTTAGTCTAGATCTACATGTAATTATTTTAAAAATACCGAACCGACGGAACAAACACCATATGTTTGACAGGTAAGTACGAACAGTTTGTATTTGTATGGGAATATAAAATTATCTTTTTTATTATTTTCCACTCATTTATTCAATATTTTCTCACCGTTTAAACCTTCCCTTGACTTCCACGAATATTTCAATACTAAAATTAGCCAAATCGGTTCAGCCGTTCTCGAGTTTTAGCGGGACAACCGGCCCTCTTAACAGACGTGAGCGGGCGTTACACTTTTTCATGAGTGACTCCCAGCGCAACCTAATTTAAGACGTTGTCACGTCAAAAAATCTCATAAATAGTGCCCAAATAACTGTGTTGATATAAAATTTATACATGTAAGTATTTTATTAAAGCATTGTATGAATTTTAAAACAAGTATTGAAATAATAAAATGAGTTCGACCAAAAATCGGAACTTGTAGCCACGCTGAAAAGACGTCATCAATTTTTGTCAATTTTGACCCCCCTCTCCCTAAAATCATCCAACTATCATAATTCGAATGACCTCCACCATAATAAACGATGTAATTTCCAAAAAAAAGACGTTTTTAGCTTATACTGTTGCGCATCAAATAGGTACATTATTATTAAATCCAGTTTTAATAGTAGGATATTATAGAATAGAATATTCTTTATTGCACACCTCAATAGGAAATAAATACAAACAAATTCAGATTACACGTAACATTTTAATAGAGGTAAACAATAGGCGGTCTTATCGCTAAAGAGCGATCTCTTCCAGACAACCTTTGCGATTACAAACTTATTTGCGAGCCAGTTTGCGATGTCATCGCTTCACCGTGGAAAGTATCCCCACGCGCACCAAGAAATTTGGCAATTCCTTCATCTGCCGAACTATTAAAAAGTAGAACTCTTTGCCGGTACATGTGTTTCCTCCTTACAACAGCGTGAAGAAGCATCTCTCGGGCCAGCATGGCAGTGTCAACTGACATGGCACCGTTGGTTTCTTGTCAGTTGCCATTGCAACTTGGGCTCTCCTTTTTTGTTTATCATCAGGTGGAGTGGACCACTATGTTGTGCCAATATAAAAAAAAACAACCCCTACATATTTCGACAACAGTTGTCCAACGGCAAATATAAGGTAGTCACTCAATACAGCTATATATCTTTTTGCTAGAGGAATATGGTTTCATAGTTACGGAACCCTAGACGCGCGAGTCCGATTCTCACTTGGCCGGTTTTTATTTATTTTACTTTATATATATCCTTGGACAAGTTTTATTAATCGAATTAGACACGACTTGCCGTCATGTTTTGTTATATAAAGAAATTATAATATTTTAATCAATTTGTAAAGGTTACCTAAGTTGTTTTTTATAGACCACATTCTATGATAACGCACATATGGGTTTTAAATAGACGTTTGATATTGTATCTGTGCTAAGCGTCAATGCAGTAGGCCTACTTTACCGATATGATTTACCAAAAATAACAACTTGTCATTGTCAATATTTGTAGCGCGAAAAACAATTATAAATTTATGAATAATGTTTTTTTTTTTACTTTTTTTATTAGCCTATATTGGTGTTCCACTGCAGGGCAAAGGCCTCTCCTCTCGATTTCTACAACTCCCTGTTCGATGCTATTTCTGGCCAATAGTTTAGGAACACGTCCAGATCGTCCCGCCATCTCCGTCTTGGCCTGCCACGTCGTCGCCGCCCATCATGCGGCATACACTGCCTTATGTCTTATGCTGCGAAAAATGTCTTAATATTTTTTAATATGTTACAACAATTCTTAAACATTAAATTGATATGATACAAAGAAAAAAAATCTCCCGCAGGGTTACTTTGTGCTTTGATCTTTTGTATCAATGGTTCGAAAAACAATTGTTTTTGGGTTCTCTATCGTTGCCCCAATTTCATTTATCATAAATATCATAATGTATTGTCGTTACATTAATTTGTCATACTCGTATTTTTATCTGTAAGCTGAAACTTTTCGGGATTGTCATCTTATCAAACAAATATAAGCTAATGATTTCTAATTATTATTATTAAAGCAGTAACGTCTGCTAACGTAAACCAAATGTTTACAATGAAGCGAAAAACTGAAAAATTTAATGGTTCAGAGAGGATTCGAACCTGCGTTTCCAACGGCTTTCCGGGCCAACACGGGCGTCCTTCCAACTGGACCACTGAACCAGATGTCAGAGCCATTGAATCTTTCAACCAGTTGCTTCAACATGCCTTAGGGTGGCATCGTAGCGCCATCTATCGTAAAGATTTAGACTTTATAGTCGGCACCATCGTCTCAAATTTGTTGAGAATCGATAGTAACGATGTGCTACACCCAAACTAATTATCCGTTGGAAACGCAGGTTCGAATCCTGTCTGAACCATTAAATTTTTCAATTTTTCGCTTTAATGATTTCTACGAACTGAACTGAAAAGTTTTGAAAAATCCCCAAGAGTTTTAAGTTTATCAAATAAGTTTATGGCAAATTAAAATTATGGCAAGTGCAAACATAGTATTGTCAACATTTGGTTTACGTTAGCAGACGTAACGTAAACCAAATGTTTACAATGAAGCGAAAAACTGAAAAATTTAATGGTTCAGACAGGATTCGAACCTGCGTTTCCAACGGCTTTCCGGGCCAACACGGGCGTCCTTCCAACTGGACCACTGAACCAGATGTCAGAGCCACTGAATCTTTCAACCAGTTGCTTCAACATGCCTTAGGGTGGCATCGTAGCGCCATCTATCGTAAAGATTTAGACTTTATAGTCGGCACCATCGTCGGCATCGTCGAATCGATAGTAACGATGTGCTACACCCAAACTAATTATCCGTTGGAAACGCAGGTTCGAATCCTGTCTGAACCATTAAATTTTTCAATTTTTCGCTCTAATGATTTCTACGAACTGGGGGGGTATTCGACCAATTTTAGAGATATAATGGAGATCTCTCCTTTTCATCGCCATCTGTCACTTTTGACGTGTGCCTACTTGGCAAGTGGCGATATCGCTAGAACATCGCAACTTCGTCAATTCCGACGCGCAAAATTTTCGTTTCCTTTGTATGTGACGGCATAAATAACAGGCGCATACTTTAAATTGACCGCATAGTACGTGAAATTGGTCCGTAACGTTTCGTTCAAGACAGAAATTTATATACATGAATAACATTTTTGACCATCATTATCGCCTTCGTATTTCCAAAATTGAGATGAGATATGTCACTTTTAAGCTCATCGCATTTAAATGACAGTTCAATGGCGATATAACTGTTATCTAATGGAGATTTGACGTTTGGAGATATCTCAAACGGCATTCTCGAATTGGGCCCCTGAACTGAAAAGTTTTGAAAAATCCCCAAGAGTTTTAAGTTTATCAAATAAGTTTATGGCAAATTAAAATTATGGCAAGTGCAAACATAGTATAAAATAAAGTCGCTTCCTGCGTTATGTCCCTAAGTATGCTTAGGTTTTTAAAATTACGCAACAGATTGAGATGCGTTTTTTAGGGTTCCGTAGTCAACTAGGAACCCTTATAGTTTCGCCATGTCCGTCTGTCCGTCCGTCCGTCCGTCCGCGGCTTAGCTCCGTGATCATTAGTACTAGAAAGCTGAAATTTGGTATGAGTATGTGTATGTATAACGCCGACAGAACGGTAAAATATATATTTTTTTTTTACGGGTACCTCTCGAACACCTAAAGTGGGGGTGATTTTTTTTTTCTTTTCAATACTGGTGTGTGGGGTGTCGTTGAATAGGTCTTGTAAAAATAATAGGGGTCTTCTAAAATTATTTTTTGATAAAGTCAGCAGTTTTGTAAATATTCGCTCCAAACACAAACCCACACCCACGGGTCAAAAAAAATCGGAAAAATTAATGTTAATGAGGCTTCATAAGTACTTTCAATGAAAACTATATTGAACAAAATCAGTCGAGCCGTTTTTGAGTTATCGCCAAATTTCATATTTTTTTCTTTAAAAGGTCGTAAGTTGACTTCCAGAAGGTAATAAGTGATTACAGTTTCTAGGGCGTTTACGACCTTTTTATAGGGCTTAAAATCTTTCTTAACGTAAACCTCGGGCTTAAAACAGCATTTTAGAACCCTACACTGAGCGTGGCCCGACATGCTCTTGGCCGGTTTTTAATAGATAGAGAGAAAGTTTTATTTGTACAACACATGCATAATTTATCAGCATTGCACCCGTGCATAGCCGAGGCGGTTCGCTAGTATTATATTATGGCAAATGAAGTTAAGGCAATTATGTAGGGTAGGGTGGGTCATGTAGGGGTTATGTAGGGTCTAAGACTGCGCACGTCGATGTTTGTTTTACTTATTCGTTAACAAATGAAATCAACATGTCTTTAAAGATTTTTTTCATGAGATCAGTGAATCTTGAGATATTAGACAATAATTAAAAAATGGGAAATGCGCATTCTTACACTACCTGTGTAAGATTGCGCAGTGAAATAGGTAAGACTGCGCGGGTAGTATAAGACTGCGCAGTTATTGAGAATAGCTATAATTATTCACATAAATCGCACGTGAATTGTCCTGTACATTGTTCATGCCATCACTCCTTACAAGCAGTGCATGCGACCAGTCTTCAGTTATTGGTTCCTTATAATTCTCCCCACAACCTGGGCATTACCAAGTTGTCTTGGTATTAGGAGGTTTACGTACTGATTTCTTGGAAATTTGTTTTGCTACCTTTGGCTTTGGTTTAGCCACATTTTTACGATTGTTTTCTACAATGTCTTCGCTGAGTCAGTGTTTCGTATTTTCTTTTTCAAATTTGAATTTTATAGCTATTTCAAGAAGTAATTGCGAGGTCAGCTCAGAAAAATATGCCACACCTGATAATTTCTATATTATATACCCACTGAGTACTTCATTGTTCACCTATGAACTATGTAAATATTTCCATCCATTCTTGAGATACAGTTTGTTAAACATTTTAGTGTAAAAACCTGCACGTATCAACCCTAGCATCTTTTGAAAATTACGTAAGTTAAAGACAGATGTCAATTTAAAATGTTAATAGAAGCTTTGAATTCGTAGGGTTGTCACTGATATTGAAATATTTTATTTTGATTATTTATTTATTATTTATTAATTCAAGTATACAACTTAAATATATACAACTCCCTGCAAAACTGTTTGCACCTACAGTTTGTCTGCAGGTGTGAGTCTCTATATAATAAATTTCAACAAAGGTTATTGCTAAACACTTGAGTGACACTTTGAATAGACAACTTCATCACTCAAGTGTCTGCAATAGATGCTACTTGTTAAATTTACTTACAAAAAAAGGTACTTTTTAAATTTGGACGATGTAAATTTGGATGACTTGTTTTATTTTTAAATCCAGGTTTACAATTATAATAGGTTGATTGTAGATCACTCTGATGACACTATCCTGTCAGCCCAGTTCCACCTTGTACAGAAATTTGACGACGCGGTTGGCTCGGTTTGTAGTGCACCTGCCTACTGAGCCGGCGGTCCTGGGTTCGAATCCCGGCCAGGGCAAATATTTGTGTGATGAACTCGAATATTTGTTCCTGGATCATGGATATGTTATCTATATAATAATATGTATATATTTATAATGTGTATCGTCGTCTAGTACCCACAGCTTTGCTTAGTTTGGGACTAGGTCGCCTTATTTTTTTTTTTATTTTTTTTTATTATTATTAAAAAAAAAAAACCGTGAGCGGGATTTGAAGCCACGTCCCCAAGGCTTTCAGGGCCATACGGATGCCGCCCTAGTGGCTTTGATAGCATGATTGGTAATGCACCCGTCTGGCCTGGAAAACTTTTGTTATGTCCTATTCAACGATGTTTGTTTAATGTTAGTTTTCTTTTCATGTAACTTTATTTTGCGTTGAATAAATGTATTTTCTTTCTTTCTTTCTTTATTCGGTTGATGAGTTTTATCAGCATAAAAATGCCAACAACTGAAACATACATACAGTCCGACCAAAAAGAGTAGAAATTAAAAAGTACCAATACTGTAGTGTCCTCTCCGTTTTCTTAGATTGATTAGAAAGGGACACTACAGTATGGCCACTTTTTAATTTCTACTGTTTTTGGTCGGACTGTTTAGTTATATGATAAAGTGGACATCATCAATATTTGTTTAATTCTTTAAATATTGACACTTTAAAAATAATAATTAACATTGTATAATAGTAATTATAAATGTATAATCTAATTTTATTTGATTTTATTGAGTTACTATAAATTTTAGTTGATTAATTTATTGTTATTGTACCTATATTTTTTTATAAATGTGATTTCAAATACAATGTAAATTGTTAAATGAATAAATACTTATGACTTATGGGAACGTGGGTTAAATCCCGCTCAAAGCATACGATTTTTCAATTTTTCGCTTTTATATAAACATTTAGTTTACGCTAGCGGACGGTATAGACGGAATACCTAAAACTCTTTATTTTATGAGCAGTGAAAAATATTGGACTCCTAAAATTAAACCTCTATATTCCAGGGTGAGGATTGGAAAAGTATACCTTGTTCGACCAATTTGCATTAAAAATTCGTTTTATTTAATAATATTTTTCTGGTCATTCTTTTTTAGGGTTCCCTACCCAAAGGGTAATAACAGGACCCTTTTACTAAGACTCCACTGTCTGTCACTAGGCTGTAGCTCATGAACCGTGACAGCTAGACAGTTGACATTCTCACAGGTGATGTATTTCTGTTGCCACATCATCATCAGCCTGTTTCAGTCCACTGCTGGACATAGGCCTCTCCCATGGCACGCCACTGAGCTCGATTTTCAGCTCTCGTCCTCCAGTTACTACCCGCTGTCCTACGAATGTCGTCGCTCCACCTTGTTACAGGGCGCCCTACACTACGTTTACCGATTCGTGGCCTCCACTCCAGAACTCGTTGCCACAATAACAAAAAATACTAAAAACAGAATAAAATAAATATTTAAGAGCGGCTGACATACAACAAACGTGATCGGTTGTGTTAACTTTGCACATTATTTATATCCGAAACCATACATACCAGGTGCAAACTTAATAACTTAACCCGACCAAGGTGTAAAAAAAGGCTAACCTTTCAAATAAACAATGCAAAGATCGACACACAAAGCATAAGGTAAAATTCGTCAGGTTACTTGGAGTTAGTAGCGAAGTGGTTAACGCGCTGGACTGGCAATCCACAGGTACCGGGTTCGATTCCCGGTCTCTTCCACCAAGTAACTATTTTTTTTAATTTTCTTTAAGCTTTGATCTTTGTATCAATGGTTTAACCCATGTTTAACCCGACCAGTTAAGAAAGATAAGATATATACGGAATAAGATATATAAGTTTGTACGGAACCCTCGGTGTGCGAGTCAGAGTCGCACTTGTCCAGTAATTTTTCCTAAAAGACATTGTATAATCTGTAAAAGACTGAAAGTACTTTGATAGAAGTTACGGGTTAATCTTATTAAAACTTTCGTGAGACATATTTAATTATTGTATTAAGCGGTTTACACTCATGAAATTGTCAGGAACGGCCCGACATGTTTCGAACTCGTATGGAGCTCTTCATTAGGTAATGCTACCCGTACAGCGGCGCGGTAACTTCTTCACTGACAGCAGTCCCTGATGAAGAGCTCCATACGAGTTCGAAACATGTCGGGCCGTTCCATGACAAATTCACGTGAGTGTAAACCGCTTAATTAAACAATCCGGTGCTTTAAATCAAAATGTCGACGTTTTTTCTCATTTTCATAATAGTTTACAATTGGTGTTGGATATAGGGTTTTTACATCCCCAATGAAGGGTCTAGGAAGTCTCGATGAACATCGGATTTCATCAATTTAATGTTGTCGGTTAAGTTTTGTGTTTGTTTTTGTTACTATTGGATTGTGTATAATATTTTTGTTACAATAGCCTAGCAAGCGTCGGTCCGGTCCAGGGATAGTGGCGCTGCAAACACCTTTCATATGGCAATAATGTGCATACGTCGTATTTGCATTATTAAACGTCAGCCAAGGATTTGTCATTATCAAAATTCTAAACATTGTTAACCGGAATGATGCTCAATACGTTCTTCTTACGAAATAAAGAATCCTATTGAAAAAGCTTGACTTTCATCACTGGATAGTTTTGGCTTTATTATGCAAAAAATACTTGAAATTTGCGGAATATTTAGTCCTGTTTCGTCTTTGTTTACATCAGTGACATTCACCGACTTTCAACGTCAGTTACCAAAAATTCAGTTACCACTGAAAATCCGCAATATGGCGTGCGTTGTAAAACCCCTTTGAGGGCTACTTATTTGATTTTTATCTACTTCGTTGTGTTGTGTTCCTATTTTTTTTTTTGGTATTTTTAGCATCTGAGTAGTTGTAAGCAGATCCCACTGAAGCCCTTGCGGCTTGCCGTGGCGTCATGCTGAGTGGGGTCCTATTCAACGTAGGAGTTTTTAGGGTTCTGTACCTCAATCGGAAAACTTATAGGATCACTTTGTTGTCTGTCCGTCCGTCTGTCTGTCTGTCAAGATCCTTTCGAGAACGCGTGGAGGTATCGAGTTGAATTTAACACCATATACTCAGGTGAAAAATAAAACTTCTACGTTGACGTGAAAAAAAGATACGGCCGTTTATGTCGCAAAAAACGTACATTTTGACACTCTCAAGGGAATCAAAATGATAGGGTACTTCCTAATGACCTAGAACTATGAAATTTGGCAAGTAATATCGTCACGTACTACAAATACTTATACAAATCTGAAAACTATACATTTGTAATACAATCATAAAAAATATAGGTAGTCCTTTTCAAACATCATATTTGGAGAACTCGGTTGCGTTAAGTTTGCACCTCGTTTGTATGCGGTGCCATAAATTTCAGGTGCAAACTTAACTCAACCAGGTCAATTAAGATGGGATAAGTGAAAGTTCGTACGGAACCCTCGGTGCGCGAGTCAAACTCGCACTTGGCCGGTTTTTTTCCATTTAATATTAATAATAATTTGTGTATGCACTGCGACGCCTTAGGTCTATAGCATCAAGAGAGGCTGCGCTTTCCGCATAGCATGGATATGTTTCCTCCATCTTACGCTACGGGCTTATCATTTGGGGTAACAGTACAGATACCCAAAGAGCATTTGTGACTCAAAAAAAATGTGTTAGGGCTGTATACGGAGCTGAATATCTTGCACATTGCAAACCAATATTCCAGGACCTTAATATCTTACCTCTACCTTGCCTCTACATATTAGAAGTTACCAAATTTGTGAAAAAGTATCCACACTTCTTTCCACTGCATGATACAATAGTCAATAAGGGCAATAGACCTAGCCGAAAACCGCTCAAATTGTATCAGCCTAGGCAAAAGCTAAAGGTATTTGGCAGCAATGTATATTGTATGGCTATCCAATTATATAATAGGTTACCTGACAACTTCAAAGGCTTACAATTAAATCAATTCAATAAAATAATGTTTAAATGGCTGCTTGACAAATGCTTTTTATTCTGTTGACGAATTTTCTTTCCTTCTTTCTTTCTTTCTTTCTTTCTTTCTTTCTATCTTTCTTTCTTTCTTTCTTTCTTTCTTTCTTTCTTTCTTTCTTTCTTTCTTTCTTTCTTTCTTTCTTTCTTTCTTTCTTTCTTTCTTTCTTTCTTTCTTTCTTTCTTTCTTTCTTTCTTTCTTTCTTTCTTTCTTTCTTTCTTTCTTTCTTTCTTTCTTTCTTTCTTTCTTTCTTTCTTTCTTTCTTTCTTTCTTTCTTTCTTTCTTTCTTTCTTTCTTTCTTTCTTTCTTTCTTTCTTTCTTTCTTTCTTTCTTTCTTTCTTTCTTTCTTTCTTTCTTTCTTAATAATTAGGTTACGGACTTTAACAATCTAAAATAAAACTCATTTTTAATATGTATTATTTAATCGTACAATTGTTATCAGGGATGCAAGTAAATACAGGCAGTTATTTACATTTTGATGACCAATTTAAATCATCTGCGTTTGAGTCTCTAGTAGCAAGTACTTCCGTAATCTGAAATGAAAAATAAAACAGGTGAGGATAACCTTTTCCTAAACTATCAGTGTACGTCAAATTTGCAACTGGCGACGGATATAAAAGAGGTGCAAAGTTGACGCAACCGATCACGTTTGTTGTATGAGAGCCCCCTTAAATATTTATTCTGTTCTGTTTTTAGAATTTGTTGTTATAGCAGCAACATAAATATGTATATACTAATCTGTGAAAATTTCAATTATCTAGCTATCACGGTTCATAAAATACAGCCTGGTGACAGACGGACGGACGGACAGTGAAGTCTCAGTAATAGGGTCCCGTTTTTACCCTTTGGGTACGGAACCCTGAAATGAGCAGTGGTATTTCTTGTTTGGTAGTTCAGAAAATAATGGAAAAACTGGCCAAGAGCATGTCGGGCCACGCTCAGTGAAGGGTTCCGTAGTTGCCCATCCTTCACAATAGACTAATTAAATTACAAGATAGATTTCAATATTCAAGCTCTACAAAAAGGTCATAAACGCCAAAGTAACTTTAATTACTTATTACCTTCTACACCGCACTTACGTCATTCAAAGAAGATTATGAAATTTTGCCATAACTCAAAAACGGGTCGACCGATTTTATTAAATATATTTTTCATTGAAAGTAGTTATAAGGCATCATTTTCATGAATTTCTGCATAATTTTTTGACCCGTGGTTGAAAAGTTACAGGGGGACGCAATTTTTTGGATTTCTGGAGCGAATATTTACAAAACTGTTGACTTTAACTGTTTACTTTAACACACTTACATGAGCCATAGCCATATCTGTTGCACGGGTCGCACGGGTAACACGGTGTGCACGGGTTACACGGCACCATAGGCGTGCACACGGTCACGCACGTTGGGGGGCACTGGTTACAACACGGGTTGCACGGGGGGCAAGGCGGGGGGCACGGCGGGGGGCACTGGGGGCAGCAGCAGCAACAACATGAGGCTAGGTTACCGAGACAGCCGAGGATTGGTTTCGGCGTCACCAGCGGGGCTGGAAATTAAAACGAAAACGCAATCCATACTAATCCATACTAATATTATAAATGCGAAAGTGTGTCTGTCTGTCTGTCTGTCTGTCTGTCTGTTACCTCTTCACGCTTAAACCGCTGAACCGATTTAGATGAAATTTGGTATGGAGATAGTTTGAGACCCGGGAAAGGACATAGGATACTTTTCATCCCGAATAAATTAAGTGTTCCCGTGGGATGAGCGGGTAACACCGCGGGGCACAGCTAGTACATAAATAAAAATAAAAATCCCGACTAATGCAAATACATATATTTTTATTTAGCGAAAAATGTGGTACTTTATGGTGGATATATTTAAGGATCGTTACGGTATTCATTAAAATTCAAATATTTTTCTATTTTCAGGTTTTATTTCAAACGCTGCTTAATTTAATTTAGGTATCGATATAGAGCTTTGAAATTAGCTCACTAAAATATAGAAATATGTAATAATAAGCGAAATACCGAAACCGGATACCAGTATTTTGTATGGAGCCGAATACCTATATATTATATTTATATTTTGTATGGCATGCAAAAACATAAGGAAAACGGATTTCTACATAGTGATGTCAAACACAATCTATCAATACCCAAAATATCAAAACTAAATAATATAAAAAAAAACTACTAGATAAAATCCACACAAATCGGCCCACCCCGAACGGGAGCTATGATGCTACAGGCAGTAAAATTACCGAAACGGCAGTTAAGGCTCAATTTAAGAATATTCGCGATATAATCTGTTAATTATAATATGTTTATGTACCTAATGTGTGACAATCACGGAGACCAAAAAAATATTACGTTTATTTTGTTTAATTTTAAACTTACCCAAAAATAAAATTCCTAGTAAACATAAAGCAAGGAAATTAATATTAGTAATAAATTTGCTCGACATGTTTCTTTCGGCCAACAATATCTGAAAATACTTATATTTATATGTACATAAATACCTATATATACAAGCGGTATTCATACTGTTTTTATATATGTAGTTCCAGTTGATGTAGAATGTAATATAAATATAGATTTTGTTTAAAGACATGGTTTAATTTTTGTTACACTGAGATAGATATGCTTTCCGTCAAAAATAATGTTTTTGATATATAAACTATCGCTAATTATATATAATGTAAATATCTAGATGGTTTTTACACTATGTACTCGTATATCACAGATTATATAATACTACCGACCCACCCCGGTTTCGCACGGGTGCAATGCTGATGAATTATGCATGTTGTATTATACATATAAACCTTCCTCTTGAATCACTCTATCTATTAAAAACCGCATCAAAATCTGTTGCGTAGTTTTAAAGTTCTATAAGCATACATAGGGACGTACAGGCAGACAGCAGGAAGCGACATTGTTTTATACTATGTAGGGTAAAAGTGGGATAGTCGCCCTAGGAGGATAGTTGCCCCATTTTTAAAAACTCCAACTTGCAAAGCAAACTCCACCACAAATAATACTTAAAACGAAAGCTGGCCCCCCTCCACCGCCAGTCTGCAAGTGGCAGTCGTAGGCAACAGACGTGGTGTGTGTAGTGAATAAAGTTCGACGACCTCGCTCACGGGCGACGTGGATTCCGATGATGAGGATTTTTTGGAAACCTGCAACTTTTGTTTTCATTTAGTAAGTCGATTTTATTTTGTTGGTATATGCAAGCGTATGGTTTGAATGTCATTATATAGTACTGGCACAGTGTAAAAACTAACAGTGGGCCGACGCCTTTGATGTTTGCGTAAATGCCGACACCGCTCAAGGTTACCGTATCTACCAAGGGTTGTCACAGACTTACGCAACTGCCCAAAAAAGGAGGGTAATGTTTTTAGGGTTCGTGTATGTATGTATGTGT
The DNA here is from genome assembly GCA_905147355.2 of Apotomis turbidana. Lineage (NCBI taxonomy): Eukaryota > Metazoa > Arthropoda > Insecta > Lepidoptera > Tortricidae > Apotomis > Apotomis turbidana. The sequence continues at coordinate 1,920,299 of LR990305.1, forward strand.
ACTAATTTCACTTATGGCGTCCATTTTGGAAATAAAGATGGCAAACGTCACTTTTTAAAAAGTCGACATGGGTGCCGTTTTCTAGGTTTCTGGGGGTGTAGATTTCAAAAATAGATATCACTGCTACACACATCGACACCCATTTCGAAAAGTGACGTCCGCCATCTTGGATTTCAAAATGGAGGGCATTTTCGTATCCGGAACCACGAGGAACCTCGGAGATGACACCCATATCGATTTTTAAGAAAAAATAATGTCCGCCATCTTGGATTTCAAAATGGACACCATTTTCGTAATCGGAACCCCCAGGAACCTCGGAGATGACACCCGTATCGATTTTTAAGAAAAAATAATGTCCGCCATCTTGGATTTCAAAATGGACACCATTTTCGTAATCGGAACCCCCAGGATCCTCGGAGATGACACCCATATCGATTTTAAGGAAAAATAATGTCCGCCATCTTGGATTTCAAAATGGACGCCATTTTCGTAATCGGTACCCCGCGGACCCTCAAAAATAAATTAAAAATCAGACATGATTCATCAACAAACAATTTCTTACTTTTTAAATAAAGTCTAAGTTAAACCTTGCTTTTTTTTAATTACTTTTTTTTAATGTAATAAAAATTTGTTAAGTAAAATAAAATATTGAAAATATACAAAAATGGATGACGACGGCAGTGGGGGAGTAAAGGTCAAACTCGTAATTACTTAAAATAACCTATAAATCAAGTCCGACATCTTGAATTTAAAAATTCATGTGACATATCATATCATTATATATTTTTATTTAGGTACACAGTAACAAACAATTAGCGATATTTTTGCGGTATTTCAATTTTTACTGGCAGGCGTAACGCTTTTACATCCGCCATTTTGTTTACGTTAGCATGACATGAGAAAATTTATTACTTAGGCACTATAAAATAATATTAAAAATATAATATTTACCTTTCTATTGACCGAGGAAATCTATGGAATCGTAGTTCTTTATTTTTAAAAGATGACGACATGCATTGTCGCACAGCACATGTCGTATGCACCATTTTAATTATGTTTTGCAAGACGCGTCAGCCCTGGAAGTCATCTCCCGCAATACTAACAATTTCGTCGTATGACACATGGGGAGCGCCCCTCCCGCCGCCGCCTCTGTCACCCCGCACGATTGCCCTGTCTAGACGCCTTCGTCGACCGACTGTATTGTTTCTTAGACTGTGGTACTGGTCTTTGAATTTTACTAAAAACTTCTTTAACTGGGGCATCTATCCCTACTGAAAAGGAAAGATGCCCCGAAGCTATGTGAGTGTTCCCCCCATCCATCCCCTAATCCCCCATTTGTACTGACTTCTGTTTTGTGTAATAAAGTTTAAATAAATAAAGTATAATTTTCTTCTTTTAGTCAGACATCCTCTTCTGATTTTTGAAAACGAGTAACTTCTCGTGATACGCATTCAAAAACTGGAAAAGGATAATTTCCCTCCAACTTGTGAAATTATACGAAAACTGGTCTTTGAATTTGCTGAAAAGTTGAAGAAAATACTACTTGGTAGGAATGTTTCTTTGTAGGAATGTTGCAGTTTAAATTTTATGTGACATATTAAAGTTTTAATTATATTTTTTCACATTAATCCCAAGGGCAACTATCCTCATAACCCATATAATAGGCATCTATCCTCATAACTAGGTAGTACTCTAAATTATTTTTTTTTTACTAAATATTGTTTATTTTTTTTAAACACAATTTACACACATTTTAAAAAACCTTAAAAACACTAAAACTAATCTAAGCTATACAAAATCCTCACTCCCCGTCCTCCCCGACGCAAAGGTGCCCATCACGCTCGCCGCGTTGCCACGTTGAACCGCAATAGACAACCTTTGCATCAGGAAGGACCCGGAGCGAGAGTCAAGCCCCGCCTCCCGCAATCGCCGCCCAAGTTCGGCTAAGAACTCCTTAGCCTCCGAACACCAACACCCGGTCGTCTCCACCGCAAGAGGAACAAAAAGATAATTGCTCAGCGCCGAATATTTCTCACGCTTCCGTAAAGCTGCCCGCTCAGCCGCCGCCCCTGCCACCCGCACGGTACGACGCGACGGTGTGCGAAGCCGCGAAAGTGCTGACACACGTGGCGTCCCACAGAAGGCACTTTCCACTCTTCCATGGCACCAAGGTCAATCCGTCAGGCCCCTTCCCGCCTGTGCGACTAAGACCAGGAGGCTCTAAAATACACGGTACATTAGCCAATACCAGAGCTCTCCTGACGAGGTCATTGAGGGCGTGATGGCGAGGAAACCTCCCTGCATATCGACGACAACTCAACGCGTGATGACCACTACTCTCCACCATAGTACCGCAGATGCATACATGAGGTTCGCAAACATCGCAGCCCAGGCGAAGAGCAACAGCCACCCGCATCGAGTCGTTGTCAAGGAGGGTACCTAAATGCGGAGACGGGAGTGCGTGAAGCCATGCCCCAGCCTCCGGCTTCGACACCGCGATCAGCCTCGCCGTGTCCGCACCCACTGAATTTTCCAGCACATTGTTGAAAATACGCTGCACCCCTGCCTCGTCCCACAACCGCTGACGGTCCGGCCTATCGGGCATAACCGCGCTCGGGTTGAGAGCCGTCCAGGCTGCCAAAGCATCAGAAGCGTAAGGTATGGTTGCCCTGTCACCATTCGGAGATAAAATCTGAGTGACAAGGTCCACGACCCCACCCGCCGATGCCAAGAAAGCCGGGAGGCTCACATCCCGCACGCGGCGTACCCCCAACCCACCCGTCCGTACGGGCAGAGAAGCCTGGGCCCACTGAACCTCATTGAGGGAGGCATTCAACACACGCTCCAATGACTCCCTCACCACGCAATCAAAGGTATCAATGAGATTGGGGTGCAGCCAGGCCGGAACAGTGCGCAAGAAGTAGGTCAGCTTGGGAACAGCAAAGCAAACACGCAGTAAAACCAGAGCTACTGTAGCGATTCACATGTTCTCGTCATGTGCTCGCCATCATATTGTAATCATATATCACCATCGTAAGACTCACATCATCATTGTCATCATCACGTTCCCGACAATAGCATTATATTTCGCCGGCTAATACTAAAATCATCATTGAATAGTTATAATACAATACAAATGCCTAATAGAAGTAACTGTATTAATGTTTACGAAAGCAAGTAAAAATATTCCAATAACTAAGCACCCTACCTTTTTAAAATAGCAAATTACTTCACAAAATTTTCCAACGGAAGAATTGAGCTTTATTTTAGACTGAATAAGGATCAAAATTTAGTGGGAGGAGTCTCATCGGTCACGTGCGCGTGACGCATCTGAAATGTCCAGAATGACCAGGAAGGGGTCACAGTGTTTTAACGGAACAGTGGGTTGGCAGTCGTGAAATAGACAGTAGGGTGGTTTACGGAGATAGTTACGAAGGTCGGGGAATATTGGTATAAATAGGGACGGATTTTATAGAGTTCATGCATTCTTTCTTGCGACTTCGACTGGGTAACACTGTTGTTTGGCAATAAGCCTCAGTGATAGAATGGCAACACTAAAGTTAAGTCGAAGCAGCTGACCGATGACATTCGCCCTTTCAATGAGCAGAAATAATTTTAAACTTTGTTATAATTTTGATAAGGAAATTGTGGATCGTCGTATAGTATGGAAATGCAAAGCATTCCTAAGACTGGATGTGGAGTATCTGAAGTGTAAATTGCTAAGAAAAGCCGAGGACTCATGGATAGCAATAATGAAAGTTATTCGTTCTCGTATTTACATCGCAGATCTCAGAACTAAATCAATTTATATCACAAGGGTTGAAAGTAATTTCCCTTATCAAAATGAGTCAGTCGAGAGTTGAAAGATACTCCGAACGGACACAATAGTCTTCATGACTTCAAGGGTGTACTACATTTATGAGTATGGTCAAACGAAAACCAAGTTCTAGAACTTATTAGAAGGGTTCTTACCTACTAAGGAAGAGTAGTGTACTAGAGATCTTATAAATACAATTATAACTACATTGTCATAGTCTTTGCAGCCATCACATATATTTAACTAGTTAAATAGGTAGGTAAAATCCTTAGAGTAGACCTTGTGTAGTTAACTTAAGAAGCTTGCGCCAAAAGGCTTCCCTAAAAGATGGATCCTTGACACTTTGCTTTAGGTAGGACGTCATGCATAGATGTGATGAGATCCCACAGTGGTTTGTTCAGCTTAGACTAGGAGCGGAGTTCCCCATCCTCTAGCTGAATGCTTTAATTCGATTTGCTTTTCAGGAATAGATAGGTAAAGCGTTCAGTGATACTCTCCGCACACTCAGGGTGGTAGGGGATTATTAACAAAAAATTTATATTATTTTTTTATACACAATAAAGATACCTTCTCCATTATACTATAATCTAGTCCTTACTAGTTCTTAATTGTGAAGACTATAACGACTTCCTACTTATTGTATAGGTCTAGAATCCACTTCAGATTGGTCTACTATAGTTTATTTAAGGGAGGTAACCACCTTCTCAGATTAAGGAGTAATGACAAAATTTATTCAATATTGTCAAATATGAAAACTTAAGAACAATTAAATTCATAATAAAAATTCATAGATCCTGTAACTTTCATCTATTTATAGATTGAATCCTAATAAAATTTGGATAGAATCACATATTGATTTTTATTGTTACATAAGGTAATCTAGTTTAACTATATCTGAATATGGACTAAATGAATTTGATATTTCATATAGAATTAAATAACTTTTATAAGAGTATCCATAATATTCCATATTGAATCTTGCTATAGGAACTATAGATAGTTTTGTTAGCTAGACTACATAGGAAGTAACAGTTTATATTTTGAGGATAGATAGCATTAAGTTAAGTTGGAAATTTAATTTAGTACAAAGAACCAAGGTAGCAGTAGGATAGGAGAAGCTTGCATTAAATAAGTAAGAGAATACACATTTATTTGGTAATACATGGTAGCATAGCATAGTATATGGGTACGGAAGCACTTGGCGACACATCACGGTTAGATTTCTCTTAAAAGAGCTTGAGTTACTACAACAATGTTGGGTCCTGCACATCTAGACGTTCACAACGGTTACATCGATCACATTTTTTTGGCCATTAGTTATTAAGAAAAGTTCAGACTCAATTGTTATAAAGATCCTTTCATATTTAGATTTGTTTAGTTGTAGGATATAGAAGACTGGGAGCTGCTGTTAAGATATACTTAGGTAATTGTTGTAGGGTATCCTTAGGGCTTCGTTGTAGGAGTGGAGTTTAGTGGCGTGGGTGAAGCAGGCGTAGGACCAGGAGGTAGTTTAGGTAGCTCGTCGTCGTAAGCGTTACGATTAGTGGACCAGTTCCTTTAGTTAGAGCTTAGCATACATTACGATTGGTGGTCCCGTGACTCAGGATATTTAGAGTTAAAGTACCTCCGAGTATCTATTACAAGTTGGTGCTCGTTCCCAGGATGTATTTATTTAGTAGGTAGCTCATGTATGCATTACAAGTTGGTGCTCGTTCCCAGGATGTATTTATTTAGCAGATGGTCTTTATAAGCATTACAATTGGTGCCGTGACCAGGATGTATTTATTTAGCAGATAGGTTTGTAAGCATTACAATTGGTGATGCCGTTGACCAGGGATTATTCCATTTGCTGCCATGATCATGCATGGTACAATTTGTGCCGTCGACCATGGATAGGATCAGTCCGGGATTGTTGAGGTCGCGCCGATGCTGTTCGTCGTGTGGTTCCATGTCTTGTTGTCTTCTTGCGTTTTGTATATCGACAATTGTTATTTGTTTTGGAATTTTAGTGGAGTTGTTAGTGGCGGTTTTTAATGAAGGGATCTTTGAACACTTGAGCTTTGAACTATGATGCCCTTACGGGTACAATTGTTGACGTGAGAGTGGAAAAGAGATGGGTCGTGATGAGTTGTGTTTGTGCACATCGCCAAGAAACACATTTTGTTGCATATTTGTACACAAATTATAGTGAATAGAGTAGCTTCTTGATATAACGCACTATATTTTTCTTATTTCACATAGTAATAGTACCTGAAACAAAAGATGTATATTAGAACAACGTGATATTTTTTATCAATCAATATTTTGCAAACAATAATTAATTGACAGTTCATTCAGGCATTATGTTATTTTATCTGTAGTTCTATACTGGATTATTTGAGATACGATTAAATTCGTTGCGATTGTTTTTATGGTTCACAAAGCTAATTTTAATATTGATTAATAATTAAATAGGTGGTTTATTTAAGTTCTAGATAATCATTTACGTTACATAAAATAATAATATAAAATAATAATATACTTACTTTAGTTTCAATCAGATACGTAGACAACTTTACTCAATATGTTCGTATTATTAATATAACATAAAATTTAGATATTTAGGGATACATTTAATATTATTTATGCATTATTTACATAATTGGGAAAATTAATAATAGGTAATTCATTTTTTTGTAAGTAAAAACATAATTAAGGCTGAGTGAACAAAACGCCTTTTGAGCAGGTTGATTTGACAAGTTGACAAGTTGACAGGTGTCATCGCTTTAATCGCTTATTAGTAAATGATTATGATATCGAGATGGAATGATTATTTAAATAAATTTAATTTTAATATAGTATAAAGTCGGAATGTTGTAGGTAATTAGTTAAGTGAGGTAGAATAGAGATGTCATTGTTCTTGACTACAGGAAATACGAGTTTGTGAAGAATTTTTTTACATCAGTTATTAGTTCAAGCTGTGTTGTAAATTTGTTATGAAATTAAGGATAAACTATGAGGATACTAGGGATTTATTATTTCGGGGGGCGTAGATTTATTTATAGACTTTAGTTCAGTGTAGGAAATGTTTCACAATGAGATCTGATAAATATGGTCCTAGATACAATGTTAACCTTTGTATAAGGCTTCTAACTACAATATTAAGTTATTAATCTTTTAGTTTATTATAAGGCTTATTAGAAATATTAAATACAATAATTATAAAGAAAAAGTAGGAGTGCTAGTAAGTCAGTATCTAGGGGGGCGATCTCTTTTGAGTTTCTTTTCATAATGAAACAAATGAAATGAAAGTAATTTTTTTAAGTATATTTATCTTATCAATGATTTAGCACTATAATCACAGAATCAGTTCTTAAGTCTAAATAGATTAAGGAATTGTTCCAGGCTCGCCTTGAACTCCAAAAATCTGGAACATAAAATAAAAATTTATTGAATCAAGTTAGGTTAACATTACTATTTACAAAACAAAGGTAGATAATCTACTTTGCATTTATAGATTGGAGTAAAATTTAGTACGGTCATACAATAATAAATAATAAAAACAAATAATAAAAAAAAAAGAGATGCCTTAACATTGTTAGGGGATTTTAATATCCATTCGACTCAACATTAAGGGCAGTGACGTACACACCATGTAAGCACAAAGCTCTGCCTACTCTAACAAATTAATATACCCAACATTCTGTTTTCCTTTAATTTTATAATAAAGCCAATAACAGTTTTGTCACTATAACAATTGGCACAATAGAAAAATAAATTCGCCACATTCCCGTCATGTCACACGCCGAACGTGGTCAACGTAAAACGTAACGTACTTTTGCAAAAGTCCACGATTGAACGCTATAAGATACAAGCACATGCTTACAGAACGCACACAGCGACACGCGTAAAACTTCATACAAAAATGACCTCAACTCCGATCGCCTGGCGGGACGGTACGTTGGTATACAAGATATCGTTCGATAGAATGGAAATAAACGCAATCGATTGCACACTTAGTAATGCTTACACGATTATACGCCGACGCTCAGCACGCAATGTATTTGTTACGATATCTTTTTACGAATGTATTTGTCTCTTTCTCGCAAACCATTCGGTTCACCTATCTCGGTCTGATTTTACGCGGCCAAATTTGGAAGGGATTTTTCGCTAGGATTACGTATCTAATAAGAATGTAAACCAATTTGGCATCCTTTTCTGGTTAGTCCGCTGCCATGTTTTTTTTTATTAGTATGTAGTCTGTTTTGATTTGACAGGCGCGTTTGTTTTGAATTGCAAAATGAAAATACAAGTGATAAGTGTTGCGTTGTGTGATTTAGCGTTTTAAAATCAAAATCGAAAGTGATTTTTATAGTTCAATTGATGCGTGTGATTTATCAAAATGGATTGTTCGTGTGCTGGACTTGTGTGCATAAACAAAATAGCAAGCAGTAAATTTGGGCAATTACCTTTCGCGTCAAAGTTAAATGTCCTTCAAAAAGGAAGATGCATGCCGGATTTGCAACAAAACCAAACGGCGAATGTAACACGAAAATTTCACATTAGACATTACGATGCTTTTAAGTGGTTGACTGGCTGTTCGCACAAAAATAGGTTGTTTTGTTTCCCGTGTTTGTTATTTTCTAACTTGAGGATGGTCTGGGTAGATACTGGATTTGCAGAGGAGAGAGATAGAAGCGCAATCGGGTATGTTTTTTTTCTTTTCCCATTTCTTCTTTATTGCCTACGCTAGCCTAAAAATCTGTGCGCGCCACTGATTAAGGGTGTAATCTAAGCAGTTATAATAGCAGATTAAAACTTACCTAGTTTAATTTAGTCCACGTACTCTTCTTGTTCTTGGGTAATTTATTTAATCCTAAAAAAAAAAAAAAAAAAAAAGAAAAATCCCACATTAAAACACTTATTGTTAGATAGGTACACAGAAAAAAAAAATAAACAGGGAAGTAAAATACTAAAGAAATGTTTTTAGTAAATTGAATATAAATCTAATTTGGAAATATATGACATCAAGGGGTAATTGATCATACCTAAAGGGGTGTGTGGCGGCATTTCCGCAAACCCCCTAAAAACTTTTTGATGTGTGCGTATGTATACTTACATTATTCAATCAAATTTAGGAAGTAAGTAATTACACCAGCCCATCATCAGTTGGAGAAAGAAGGAGGTAGAATTGATCTGAAAAGGAGAAGAGGGAGTATTAATAATAACTAAATATCATCACCAAAGAATTTCAATAAAGACCAAGGTGATATGGCAAACATGAGATGTATCAAAAGAAAATGTAATAAACTAATAAAATGTCCTTATTAGGAGAACCTATGGTGTCATTTCAGAAGGTTGGACTCACCTTCTAAGTCCTCCAACAGTGAGCCCTGGAATTAGATATAAGAAAATTAGAAAAAAAAAAACAGAAGGAAAGAAAGTAAATATTTGTGGTATTTAACATGGGTGCATATGAGTATACATTTATAGGTGAACCTTACCAGATCGTCGGGCGAGGCCTGTCCCTCACTAGTTTCGCCATTAGGATGGGGCGCTGGGGCTCCGGGCTGTATCTATTAAGGTAGAACACAAGCTATTATCTTACGATCAGTAATTTAAATAAATAAAGGGAAACGGGTTAAGAATTCATAATAATTATTAATTAATGATATTGTTTAGTGATACTGAAGTATAATGAGAAAATGATTAGCTTACAAGGGGATGGTCGGTGTCGACGGTGTCTGAATTGAGCTGAAATGAATTATACGGGGTTAATATCATTTTAAATTTCTAAGAAAAAGACAAATTTTGGTCTTAATAAAAAAAAAAAAAAAAAAAAATCTTACAGGTTCCACGTTCAGCAACATTGATGGGGAGAAGCTGAACGACGGAGACATTGGGGTGATCTGTGGGGATGGGATGCTGTTAAGGTCAGGTGGGAGTGGTATCGGCTCAGGGCGTGGCGCCAATGGTTTGGTTATTTGCTGAAAAAAAAGAGAGGGAAGTAAATAAATTAATCATTATAGGTATTTTCTCATAAAAGGGGAGGGGAGAAACACGCATTACAAATACTGCACTTTTATAAGTATATGCGGGTAGATGAAACTGACTACATTTTTCTTTTCATATGATTTAAACATCTTCCAATAATTTAAGATAAATTTTGTAAAGAGGAAAGGGAATTATACTTACCCTTTTGCTTAGGCGATATTGTTTCTTTTTGAAACTATTTAGTTTGCGCTCAATGTCCTTTGGAGTTAACAAGATTTTCGACTCCAGGTTGCACAATCTTAATAATTCTATTTTAGCTAATTTCCGTAGAGCATTGTCATTATAATTAAAGTCGGTCTTGTCCCAAAGTATGGGAAACTTTAGTAATACCTTTTCAAACGGTTTCATGATAGTAGCATGAACGGATTTCGCGGTAATATGAAAATATTTGACATAAGACAGTGTTGCCAGGTTAAAGAAATAAGATGACATAAGTAGTAGGCTATTATTATCGATTCACTTTACCAAGTTCGTAAGATTTACGTAACATTTATAGAATAATCAAATATAGTTTTATATATTATTTAATTAAACAGCGTGCTAGTATTTCAGCAACTTGTCAATAAAAATCTAATGTTCAATAGGGATATTAAGATAACATCGATTAAGGTATCGATTACAGTCGAGTTGTTTTAAAAGGCAATAGTGATGTCATAGTATAAAGTCGTACCACAGTATAGGTATTGTAAGTTAAGGTTCAAATGTGGTTATACGCAAATTTCACTAGAGGTCACTAGTAGTATATTTCATCGAATGATTACGTAATGGTTCGATTCCATTAATACGTATTTTGAGGTTCTTTAATAAGTTGAAATTCGATAAGTTACATGAATGATTACGTAATGGTTCGATTCCATTAATACGTATTTTGAGTTTCTTTAATAAATTGAAATTCGATAATTTTCAAAAGGGTAGTTAGAGGTGAATTGAACTAGGTAGATAAAATAATTACGGGTTTTATTAGAGTATAACAAAAATACGAAATGAGTGAAGTGGATGGACAATTTTATTATTTATATCAGAGAAAATCTTTATTTTGAATTTGATGTAAGAAGTAAAGGGGAACTTGGGATATTATAGGAAGGTAAAGTAGTATGGATTTTGAATACATAATGGGTGATGTTCTTCTGACTAAGTCGATGCGGAAAAACGAATGTAGGAGCCTGTAGTGCGACGTATGAGAGGATGAATGAGTGGACTTTTTGAGTTGGATGTTGTCTGTATGTATTCAAGCTACGTTCGAAAGTATTCGAATCCGAAAACGGGGGGGTCTACTATCTTTAGAGGTACGAACGGGAGTATTTTCTAAAGACATCAATTGGTTTGCACATACTTAGAAGTTAGGCTTAGTAAATCGAAGTTTCGATTTAAGACCGATGTGCGGTAGTTTGTGCGAACCAATACTCTACAGGGCCTACGGGCTAACCTTCTTCGAGCACGAGCAGGAACGTGCAGGTTTCACACACACCCATGTCAACGATTAGATTGGCCAACTGTATATTTTTAAAGAAAAAGGAATTGTGGATAGTTTTGTCCGTAAAGGCAGGATAAAACTAAATTAGTATATTTGTATGAACCTCGGGTATAATAATATTATTTAGCATAACTTTGAAATGAAACATTATTTCACAATTCGACAAGTAAGTCTATAGTCTTACAAGAAAAAACAAAAAAAACACAATTGTATGATTATAGAGCTGAAATTGGCTTGTTTATTCTTGATGTGATACACGCACCGAGGAAGGAAAGTCGCCTGTGATTTTGGAGAAGAATTTGAAATCGGAATCAGTTATTGAATTGAAGTAAGGATGAATATTCAGTATCTATACCAAAGATCTTGCTATGTTGTCTGAGGAGAGTTTTGTCAATTCATCGAAGAATTCGTACAATGTGAATTCGCAAATGAGGCTGAGCAATGCGCAGGTCAAGTTTGAGGTGTTTAGGCAAAACCGAGCTAATAGGGCTTGTTTGACTCACAACCAAACACTTCTTACGATGTGGTCGAGATTTGGAGAAATATATTCACGATTCAATGATATTATTCTATGGTTTGAATTCTGATTTAATACACAAGTGACTTTCCAAGTATTGGTTTAAATACACACACATTTAAGGGTTCGAATACTGACGGATTTAGAATATCCAACGCTATCACAAAATGTTATTTGTTTTAAGAATAATTTGTCTTATATATATATTTTCTTTTATTGTTTTTACAATTTAATAGGGGAATGCGAAGTTCTACGTTATTTGACAATGTCAATCCACTTCAAACTTTCGCAGGGGGGCGGTTGTAGCGATTCACATGTTCTCGTCATGTGCTCGCCATCATATTGTAATCATATATCACCATCGTAAGACTCACATCATCATTGTCATCATCACGTTCCCGACAATAGCATTATATTTCGCCGGCTAATACTAAAATCATCATTGAATAGTTATAATACAATACAAATGCCTAATAGAAGTAACTGTATTAATGTTTACGAAAGCAAGTAAAAATATTCCAATAACTAAGCACCCTACCTTTTTAAAATAGCAAATTACTTCACAAAATTTTCCAACGGAAGAATTGAGCTTTATTTTAGACTGAATAAGGATCAAAATTTAGTGGGAGGAGTCTCATCGGTCACGTGCGCGTGACGCATCTGAAATGTCCAGAATGACCAGGAAGGGGTCACAGTGTTTTAACGGAACAGTGGGTTGGCAGTCGTGAAATAGACAGTAGGGTGGTTTACGGAGATAGTTACGAAGGTCGGGGAATATTGGTATAAATAGGGACGGATTTTATAGAGTTCATGCATTCTTTCTTGCGACTTCGACTGGGTAACACTGTTGTTTGGCAATAAGCCTCAGTGATAGAATGGCAACACTAAAGTTAAGTCGAAGCAGCTGACCGATGACATTCGCCCTTTCAATGAGCAGAAATAATTTTAAACTTTGTTATAATTTTGATAAGGAAATTGTGGATCGTCGTATAGTATGGAAATGCAAAGCATTCCTAAGACTGGATGTGGAGTATCTGAAGTGTAAATTGCTAAGAAAAGCCGAGGACTCATGGATAGCAATAATGAAAGTTATTCGTTCTCGTATTTACATCGCAGATCTCAGAACTAAATCAATTTATATCACAAGGGTTGAAAGTAATTTCCCTTATCAAAATGAGTCAGTCGAGAGTTGAAAGATACTCCGAACGGACACAATAGTCTTCATGACTTCAAGGGTGTACTACATTTATGAGTATGGTCAAACGAAAACCAAGTTCTAGAACTTATTAGAAGGGTTCTTACCTACTAAGGAAGAGTAGTGTACTAGAGATCTTATAAATACAATTATAACTACATTGTCATAGTCTTTGCAGCCATCACATATATTTAACTAGTTAAATAGGTAGGTAAAATCCTTAGAGTAGACCTTGTGTAGTTAACTTAAGAAGCTTGCGCCAAAAGGCTTCCCTAAAAGATGGATCCTTGACACTTTGCTTTAGGTAGGACGTCATGCATAGATGTGATGAGATCCCACAGTGGTTTGTTCAGCTTAGACTAGGAGCGGAGTTCCCCATCCTCTAGCTGAATGCTTTAATTCGATTTGCTTTTCAGGAATAGATAGGTAAAGCGTTCAGTGATACTCTCCGCACACTCAGGGTGGTAGGGGATTATTAACAAAAAATTTATATTATTTTTTTATACACAATAAAGATACCTTCTCCATTATACTATAATCTAGTCCTTACTAGTTCTTAATTGTGAAGACTATAACGACTTCCTACTTATTGTATAGGTCTAGAATCCACTTCAGATTGGTCTACTATAGTTTATTTAAGGGAGGTAACCACCTTCTCAGATTAAGGAGTAATGACAAAATTTATTCAATATTGTCAAATATGAAAACTTAAGAACAATTAAATTCATAATAAAAATTCATAGATCCTGTAACTTTCATCTATTTATAGATTGAATCCTAATAAAATTTGGATAGAATCACATATTGATTTTTATTGTTACATAAGGTAATCTAGTTTAACTATATCTGAATATGGACTAAATGAATTTGATATTTCATATAGAATTAAATAACTTTTATAAGAGTATCCATAATATTCCATATTGAATCTTGCTATAGGAACTATAGATAGTTTTGTTAGCTAGACTACATAGGAAGTAACAGTTTATATTTTGAGGATAGATAGCATTAAGTTAAGTTGGAAATTTAATTTAGTACAAAGAACCAAGGTAGCAGTAGGATAGGAGAAGCTTGCATTAAATAAGTAAGAGAATACACATTTATTTGGTAATACATGGTAGCATAGCATAGTATATGGGTACGGAAGCACTTGGCGACACATCACGGTTAGATTTCTCTTAAAAGAGCTTGAGTTACTACAACAATGTTGGGTCCTGCACATCTAGACGTTCACAACGGTTACATCGATCACATTTTTTTGGCCATTAGTTATTAAGAAAAGTTCAGACTCAATTGTTATAAAGATCCTTTCATATTTAGATTTGTTTAGTTGTAGGATATAGAAGACTGGGAGCTGCTGTTAAGATATACTTAGGTAATTGTTGTAGGGTATCCTTAGGGCTTCGTTGTAGGAGTGGAGTTTAGTGGCGTGGGTGAAGCAGGCGTAGGACCAGGAGGTAGTTTAGGTAGCTCGTCGTCGTAAGCGTTACGATTAGTGGACCAGTTCCTTTAGTTAGAGCTTAGCATACATTACGATTGGTGGTCCCGTGACTCAGGATATTTAGAGTTAAAGTACCTCCGAGTATCTATTACAAGTTGGTGCTCGTTCCCAGGATGTATTTATTTAGTAGGTAGCTCATGTATGCATTACAAGTTGGTGCTCGTTCCCAGGATGTATTTATTTAGCAGATGGTCTTTATAAGCATTACAATTGGTGCCGTGACCAGGATGTATTTATTTAGCAGATAGGTTTGTAAGCATTACACTACGTGCGCCGAAAGTTCCTTTAACCGCTGCACAGCCACCAGGAGAAGCTGTCTTCGCGCCTCGAAAGCTTCGGGAATGGCCTCCGGGAAAATTGGTGAGCCCAAGAGATTAAAGGTTTTAAATTAAATTAGATTTCCGAATATAGATTTAAGTTTGAGTTAATTATTCTTAAGGGTGTAGTAGCTAATAGATATGGCTATCATGTGAAGTTATAATGTATTCGTATATAGTTATATTTTTAGAAATATAATCAAATTTCAAAATGTGGGGCAACTATCCCACTTTTGCCCTAGTGATAGTGATACTAGTAGAATGAGCGTGGCGTTTGGCATACAGCGCCATCTTTTGGTAAAACAAAATCTTTGTCCGTTCATGTCGGCCGAAACGGTTGGACAGATTTGAACCTATTTTGGTACAGAGAAAGCTGGACATCCAATAGTATTTTATGCAAATGCTACATAATGAGAGGTCTTAAAATACGAGTGTGGTAATAGGATCACACGAGAGTTTTAAGACCAAATTATGTACAGTTGCATACACTACTTTATCTACACCCATATTCATAATCATTATCATAGATTTAATTGTATGAAAATATGTAACACTCAGTCCGGCCAGTCAGTCCGCGGAGCAGAGGAACACATGAGGTGACTCGCGGGGGGGGGGGGGGGGGCGTTCAACGCTACTGGGGAGGGGGAATAGAAAGAGACAGAGCGAGAGTGAAGAAGTTTGTCTTAAAGAAACAATATGAGTTCACTAAAAATAAATTTCTACCCGTTCCTATTGTCATTTCCACATTACGAAGTTTCACTTCTTCCGCGCGGAGGGACTCCACGCAGTGAAACTTTTGATGGGACTTCCAACAAGGTTGCGTTAAACGTTTAACGTTTAACGGTAGGAAAGCACTGTTGTTTAAACGACGGATTTAAGGTTATGTCAAGGTACGTCTCTTGTGAATATCAATTGATTGTTAGGTTTTCTCTTTTGAAATTACAATACCCCTTCCTATTTTCATTTCCACATTACGAAGTTTCACTTCTTCCACGCGCTATTTTTTCGAAGTGAAACTTCTTATGCGTCTTCCAACAAGGTTGCGTTAGACGTTTAATGCTACCGTCACAGAATACTTAATAGTATTACATACTACCGTGGAGGGGGTAGGAAAGCACTGTTGCGTTAAACGTTCAACGCAACAATCCCACGGACAATGCGATGGATTTAAGGTTATGTCAAGGTACGTCTCTTGTCAATATTAATTGATTGTTAGGTTTTCTCTTTTGAAATTACAATTTCTACCCCTTCCTATTTTCATTTCCACATTACTTACGAAGTTTCACTTCTTCCGCGCGGAGGGCCTCCACGCACTATTTTTTTTAAATTATGTTTGGTAGAAATAGGACAATTGGAACAAGTCACGAGATCTCAGCCAATATTGATGCTAAGAATTCAAATTTTTGTATTTATGTTAAGTTTTAGTAGCATTTTTCAGTTTTGGCATTTTCTAAAATATATCATTCAATGATGGTCTCATGATGACCAGCTACTTGTGTCTTGGGTGTTTAAAATAAAAAATAAAAAACTATGTAAAATTGTATAATAGTGTAGTGGTTGACATTATGTTTTTCTTGTTTTCAGGTATGGATATTAAGGAACTGTTCTACTTTCGAAGATAATGTGAGTAAATAAGACTTTTTATTTCGCAGCCAATAAAAACGACTTCACTTCTTTCGCCGCGAGCTCGCTTATCGACTCAATACCTGCTGTCTTCCTTGGACGGTATTGAAAGAAAAGTGACAGATAGTGTTTGTCGCGCGTCAAAAACTCGTATCAGTTATGTTAGGCGTGCTGGTATAAGACATTGACTTTAATCTTCTCTTTTTAACCGACTTCAAAAAAGGAGGAGGTTCTCAATTCGAACTATTTTTTTTTTTTTTTTCTATGTATGTTACTCGATATCTCCGAGAATCGTGAACCGATTTTCAATTTTTTTTTTTAATTGAAAGTGTATAACTCCGAGTTGGTCCCGTTGGCACTAAGTCGGGATCTGATGATGGAATCTTGGAGAAATCGAGGGAACTCTTCAAATGTTATAGGGACATGTACGGTGCTTTCGGTAATTTATTGATAAAGTCAAGAATTTACATTCAGTAAATAGGATTTGGTGGACTAAAAAGAAAAAAAAAACATTTTTAACAAAAAAAAGAACCGACTTCAGTAAAACTAAAAAGCCAACAATAACCCGTTCAAGTACAGATTACATTTGACTCACCCTTCGAGGTCGGTGCCAAACCTCGCGTAAACTATAATATATAAATATAAGAACTGAGTGGTTTGGGATCGACTTCGAAGGGTGAGTCAAATGTAATCTGTACTTGAACGGGTTATTGTTGGCTTTTTAGTTTTACTGAAGTCGGTTCTTTTTTTTGTTAATTTTTTTTTATTGACATACATAGTTACATAAAATCACGCCTTTTTCCCAACGGGGTAGGCAGAGACCACATCTTTCCACCTGCTACGTTCCAAGACGTCTTTATAAGTTTAGCAAGCTACAAGTACGCAAGCCACGCAATTTGCCAACAAGCACATAAACATGAGTTTTGCATAATTTTGCGAGTTTCGAGCAACTGAAGTTGCCTGTAACTGCCAAGCGCCAGGAGCTAGTTTGTGTAACACCTAAATTATGATAAGCGTTGAAGTGCCCTCTTATCTACATCCAAATGCAATGAAACATAGAACCTCCTACTTTTTCGGTCAAAAGTTGATTAAAAAGCGTTTTATGATATGTGATACGTCAATTTGGAAGCATTTCACTTCCCCGAATTTCATTTGTCATAAATGTATCACTTGCCATAATTTTCCTGTGCTATAAACGTTTTATTTCATAAATCGTAAACTCTTCGGTATTTTTTTAATACCTACTATTCATGGAGAAATCATTAGGTTAGGTTAGGTTTGTACTATGAAAATCCCGAAAAGTTTCAGCTAACAGAGAAAAATAGATTTATGACATTAATATTATGGCAAGTGATAGATTATGGCATATGAAATTCGGGCAAACGATAGAGAACCACGTCAGTTCACGTAAAAAGAGCGCAGGGGATCTACCTGCATAGTATAAACTAGCCCCACGGTACCCGCTCAACCCTCAGGAACCCTAAACTTTTTCGGAATAGAAAGTAGCCTACGTGTTGGTCCAGGGTGTCAGTTACCTCCGTAGACTTTCGGTTGGCGTTGTGTACTATCCACTTAAGCAAAACAATACTATTTTGGGGTTTTGTACCTCATTACCGTCCGTCAAAAAGAGAAGAGTACTAAGTAGATAACGACGATGTGCATACCCACTCATGCCTCCCGTGGCATCACTAGGTACATTTTTAAAGTAGCCTACGTATGTCACAAAACAGATAGGTACAGAAATCAATCTACATACAAGCGCGCTAGAGCAAACGCACACATAGACATTGCTCACGGACGCGGATGGCACTCGCGCTCGTACTGGTCCGAACTGGTCCGAGATATCGTGTCCGTGAGCAATGTCTATGTGTGCGTTTGCTGGAGCGCGCTTGTATGTAGATTGATTTCTGTACCTATCTGTTTTGTGCCTATGTGTTAATCCAGGGTGGCAGCTACCATCATACCAAAATTTATCAAAATTGGTCCAGCCGTTTGAGCGTCTAGAAGTAACAAACACACTCACAAACTTTCGCAAAAGGTTTTTAATAGATAGAGAGTTATTCAAGAGGAAAGTTTATATGTATAATACATGTAGTAGAGAAACACTGATAATTAGAGGTTCTGTGCGAAGCCGGGGCAGGTCGCTAGTCATGATAATGAGAAATAAAACTTCTTATATACAAGCATTGATTAATATATTTCGCTTTCCAAGTGGTTTCAATGACAGTACAATTAATCTAAAATAATTCAATAGTTTTAAACAATCGCTTTGAATTTGTATAATTCAATTGGTCATAATCAAAAGTTAAGTACCAAATACAGTGGAAATAAAACTCGTATCTCAGTATCAACTCACTCACAAGATATGAAATAGCAGTGACAGAAATGGTCACCAGGCGATTAGATATGTCTTTATACATTTACACAGTTCATGTTTTATATAAAATAGTGCGACATTTGATATAATGTTTCTTGACATAATTTCTCAAAACGTAACGTTTGACAAACCGGTTCTTCTTCTACTGATATGAATTTGTATGATTTTTCTTTGGCACTATCTTTCCTGGGAGATTTCAAAATTCAGGTAATCATAAACGGTATCATCATATCAGCTGACAGACGTCCACTGCTGAACAAAGGCCTCCTCCAAAGTTCGGATTGCGCCGCCCTCATCCCATTTCCGTGATCCTAACCAGGTCGTCAGTCCATCTTGTTGTTGGCCTTTTTACGCTGCGTCTTCCGGTCTGCGGTCGCTACTAAAGAGCCTTTCTGCCCCAACGTATATCAACGTTTTATTAGTCGAAAATATATAAAACATATTTCACTATTAATATAGAAATTTAAATCAGACATTAATTGTATGCCTTATAAATAGTCTTGGACTTTAATCAATGCAGTATTATATAGTGTCTTCTAGACTTTTAACTTTGAGACATAAAGTAACAAAGCTGAATTGTATTCTCGTCTTTAGTACACTCCTAAGAGCCCGGATCCTAAGCCTCCATAACCCAGCCCTCCGTATCCTAGACCTCCTAACCCTCCTAACCCTCCTGATCCAAGACCTCCGTACCCACCCAATCCAGAGCCAAATCCAAGATTTGGTACGGTCTCACAGATAGAACCTAACCCTGGGTACCCATAACCTAATCCAAGATTTGGTAAAGTTTCGCAAACAGTACCGTAGCCAGGGTACCCATAACCTGATCCAAGATTTGGTAAGGTTTCACAAACAGTACCGTAGCCAGGGTACCCATAACTTAATCCGAGATTTGGGATAGTCTCACAGACGGTGGTACCTAAGCCGTAAGCAGGGTACCCACAGCCAAGATTGGGAAGAGTCTCACAAACCGTGGAACCTAAGCCGTACCCTGGATAGCCGCCACCGCAGCCATAGCCTAGGCCGCCTAAACCACCTAGGTTACCTAGACCACCTAGGTTACCTAGACCGCCTAGGTTACCTAGTCCACCTAAGCCACCCAGGCCGTAACCTAGGCCTAGGTTTGGAGCTGTTTCACAGAGTGTAGTGAGTCCCAAACCTGAAAAGAAAGAGATTAAATAATGAAATAACGAAATAACGTAATAATAAAGCAACGAAATAACGAAATAATGAAATAACAAAATAATGAAATAACATAATAATGAACTAATGAAATAATGATCGAATGAAATAATAAACTAAATAAATAATGAACTAATGAAATAATGAAACAATTGACCATAGTTATGCTGAAAGCGACCAAAGATTGTTTTTAAAACTGCAAATAGCGACTAAACTCATTAATTAATTAAAACATAGTCACTGACGAAAAATCTACGCTGGTCGCTATCTGCATAACTATGGTCAAGCAAACAATGAAACAATGAATCAATGGGAATGAAATCGTGAAATAATTCAATAACGAAATAATAAAATTGATTGTGCAAGTAGGCTACTAGGGCACTCTTACATGTCTACTTCTACTGGCATTTCACAAGAGGAGACCACTGTTGAGAAGAAACGCCGAAACAAACTCAACAGTCAGTATTTTCGATAGCTACCAGATTACAATGCCAGCTTATTGGTTCAAAATTATTTCGTATGTTCAGATATTTGGATGATCAGATGCTTTCCGGGTGTTCTTACCTAAAAGTCACATTTCTCAACCGATTAGAATGAATTTTTTGTAGTTGCTTACCCAAGCGGGAATCGCGTCGTCAAAATTAACTTATTGTCGTATTGTCATGTACAAGAGCTCAAAACAGTGCAGGAACGCTCCTCCTGGCTTGAGTGCACCCGTTGTATCATGGCCAGGGTACTTAAAGCTGAACTATGACAAAAATATGCGCATACATGGAATCAGTACACTTACCAGAGTACAGAGGAGACTCATAAATGGCGCCGAAGTTAGGGAGGGTATCACACACGGTGACAGCCGGTACAGACTCAATCACCGTGGACCCTGGGTAGACAGGGTAGAACGGCTGTCCTCTGGCCAGACAGAGAGCTCCTGCAAGTTTTCCAACTCGTATTTATTTGATAGTTGTTTGGCCGGATACGGGATATTAGGCCTGACCACCGGCCGAATAATAATAAATAAATATTATGGGACAATCATACACAAATCGACCTAGTCCTAAACTAAGCAAAGCGGCCTATCTGCACGTGTACCTACTGAACGAAGTCACTCCGTAATAACATGATAAAACTCGTTTCGAATCTAGAAATGTATGTGTTTTGTAGAAACCAACGAAACAGGTCAAAACCTGCAGACACGCATCTGCAAAACTCATAATGTGGGTATTACGGCGACGCGGTTGGCGCAGTTTGCAGTCCCGGGCTCGAATCCCAGCCGGGGCAAATATTTGTGTGATGAACTCGAAAGGGAAGGGAAGATTGGAGATTTAAATATGATGCGGTGATTAAAAAGAGACATCAGCCTACTGATATATTGTAAATAAGTTAAGGAAATAAAGTTTTTTTTTTTTGGTGATGTTAAATGAATGGGATCAGAGCAAGGGAATGATAATGATGGTAATAATAATGATGGTAATAACGATGACACCTTTTGTACGATTTGATTTTTATTTGCGCAGTAAAGATTAAATAAATAATTGAATAAATACCTAAACACGAATATTTGATCCTGTGTCGAACAAAAAAAACAAAGCTTCATGAGAATCAGTTGTGAAATGCGACCTCTAGGCGAAAAGAGCCGGTAATCCGGACATCCGAACAAAGCCAAGCTAAAGCTTCGCTTTGCTCACTCGGTCCACAATTGAAAAATTAAGTTAATTGATACTAACTTTCTTAGAAATATTTTACCTTGGGTGCATATGAATATGTATGTAAATATCATAATACAGTATTCGTGTAAGTTTATGGTAATTATATTTAAATTCTTATTATACATCTTTAAGTAATTATTGGTGTTGTAATTACTTTGTTTGTCTGTAACCTTTGATCCTGCACCGACTACATATTTCTGTTTAACCCAGTGATTGACTGGTAGAGAATGCCTAAAGCTTTAAGTCTGCCATTTATACCTTTTTGTATTGTGCAATAAAGTTAAGTTAAAAATTTCTTACCCAGGAGTAGAAGACAAATCTTGGACGCCATTTCGTCTGTGTGCCTTGACATGTACATGCTTCGCTATATATAGTAAAGAAATGTTATTATGTCCGTAAGCCTATCTAATACGGATCGACGACTTTCTAAACATTTCCTTAATTCACTTTTAATTAAAATTTGTTTGATGTACAAAGTGCTGGATCTAATTTTAAACCATAATATGAATATTACGAAGGCTCATTTTTTGGGAAATATTCTCGAAATAAATAATAAAAAATTAAACTGATTTGAGCGACACAGACTCAGATAAGGTTGTAATAATAAAAATTATAAATAATAAAATAAATATTAAGGGAAAATCTTACACAAATCGACCTAGTCCCAAACTAAGCAATGCTTGTACTATGGGTACTAGACGAGGATATACATCATATATAAATAGGTTCATATACATCCATGACCCAGGAACAAATATTCGAGTTCATCACACAAATATTTGCCCCGGCCGGGATTCGAACCCAGGACCGCCGGCTCAGCAGGCAGCTGCACTACAAACCGAGCCAACCGCGTCGTCAAAATCTGATAATGCCAAATGAAAAATAATTATATCCATATAGTTAAAAAATAAAACAAATATCTGTACATATAATAAAAATAGTTAATACTAAAAAATAATATGAGATATTTTTTTTTTCTTAAATTGAGACGATGGTGCCGACGATAAAGTCTAAATCTTTACGGTAGATGGCGCTACGATGCCACTCTAAGGCATGTTGAAGCAACTGGTTGAAAGATTCAATAGGTCTGACATCTGGTTCGTGGTCTAGTTGGTAGGACGCCCGTGTTGGCCCGGAAGCCGTTGGAAACGCAGGTTCGAATCCTGTCCGAACCATTAAATTTTTCAATTTTTCGTTCATTGTAAACATATAATATGAGAATTAGAGGATATGCTATCGTTTTTTTTTTGTTTATTTTGTATTTTTTGATGTATGATTGTATCTTTACTTCTTCAAGTATTCGTTTTATTATACAAAATAATTATACATATTAAATTAACGAACCTACACACAAAATTTCACGAGATTCGGTTGAGAAATGCGACCTCTAATCGAAAACAGCCGGACATCAGAACATCCGAAAATCCAAACATGGACATACGAAAGAATTTTCGCCCAAGCTGAATCGGACTCGCTTCGCTCACTCGGCCAATTAACTTAACAACTCACACTTCAGATTCATCCTTCACATAAAATTCTAGAATCTGTACCAAAATATTAAACAAATTTTAATTAACTCTTTGATTATTGCAAATGTTGTTTAATCTGCTGAACCGTACTAGATGAGACAATAACAGACTAAATTAGTTTTTTTAGTATATAAAGTGGAAATGATCGAGTTGAGACACAGATCGAACAACCAACAATGGCGACCAAGACCTCCTTTTTATTCCTTGGTAAGTTCTCCGTTTATATACTGGGTGTGGCTTGTAATAGGACTAATAGGAGCAATAAATTAAAACATAGATTCTCTTCAAACTGAACAACATTTGTTCAGCAGCTTTAAAAAACGTCAGTTTTTAGAATTTTATTATTTTAAACAAATTAAAATTTAGTAATGGGCCAAAAATAAAACAAGAAATAACATGGGATTAAAACTAAAAATTAAAATAAGATACAATAGGGTATCATCCTCCTAGCCTTTGTCCCATTTTTTGAGAATGAATTCTCAATCGGGGTCGGCTACCTAAATCCCAAGATGTGGCGTAGGCACTAGTTTTTACGAAAGCGACTGCCATCTGACCTTCCAACCCAGAGGGGAAACTAGGCCTTATTGGGCTTAGGTGGTTTCCTCACGATGTTTTTCCTTCACCGAAAAGCGAGTGGTAAATATCAAATGACATTCCGTACATAAGTTCCGAAAAACTCATTGGTACGGGCCGGATTCGAACCCGCGACCTCCGGATTGAAAGTCGCATGCCCTAACCACTAGGCTACCACCGCTTAATAAGATAAGATACAATAGGGTATATTTATACAAATTAAATAGTATTTTCAATGTACGTCGTCCAACATTGACATTCCCTGAGCATTGACATAGCTGTCACTCTGCTAATATCGGTCATTTCGCAATACATTGCTTCTTTGTCTAAACATTATTCTAGAAAATATCATTGAATACACGTTGTTTCAGAAGTTGCTTAACATGTTCAGTTTCAAGGGAATAATCTATGTTTTAATTTATTACTCCTATTTTGTAGTAGATGCTAGTTTGTAGTGCCGCTGCCTGCTGAGCCGGCGGTCCCGGGTTCGAGTCCCGGCAAGGGCAAATATTTGCGTGATGAACTCGAATATTTTGTTCCTGGGTCATGGATGTTATATATATATATGTATATCCACTAGATTGCTTTTGGTAACTAGGGCTACCTGTCACCGCTCTTATTTTATTATATAAATAGAGTCCAACTCAAAATTCGAAGCAATTGAGTGGATATACGTATTTATATATTATGTATATCGTCGTCTAGTACCCACAGTACAAGCTTTGCTAAGTTTGGGACTAGGTCGATTTGTGTAAGATTGTCCCTTAATTTCTTTAATTTTATTTAATTTTTTCATGGTACAAGCTTTGCTTTGTTTGGGACTAGGTCGATTTGTGTAAGATTGTCCCTTAATTTTTAATTTTTTTTTATAGTTAAATCTTTGCTTTGTTTGGGACTAGGTCGATTTGTGTAAGATTGTCCCTCCATATTTATTTATACTTTATTTATTTATAAATATTGACACAAAAGTACCTAAATTACAGTCTGACCAAAAAGAGTAGAAATTTAAAAATGGCAATACTGTAGTACCGACCCTGATTTCTTAGATTGATTAGAAAGGGACGACACTACAATATTGCCACTTTTTAATTTCTACTCTTTTTGGTCAGACTGTATGAAAGAGAAATGTAATGGGATCACACTGTTCGGTTCATGACGCATTGGTGTAAACTGTAATGTTGTGTAACCTGTAATAAATAAATAAATCACATTACATTTCTTTCCCCTTCTTTACCAGCTTCTTGAGCTTAATTGGGGACTAGATCGATTTGTGTGAGGTTGTCCGATATTTATTTATTTATTATATAGAAAATATAAAAAAAAACTTTCTTCCTCTTCTTATTCCAATACCTTTATACTGTTTAACTATCACTGTTTATATTTCCAGGGTTTCTCTGCCTGGCCCGCGGTAACCCGCTGTACCCTGGCACTTCTACGGTATGCGAGACCCTTCCAGCTGTCGGAACAACCACTGTCTGCGAATCCAGCCCAAATCTTGGTCTCGCGGGGCTTGGAGGACTAAATGGACTCGGCTGGGGAGGCTGGGGACTCAACGGCTTGGGAGGACTTGCTTCTGCAACCGTCTGCGAAACTGCACCTAATCTAGGTCTGGGGCTAGGTCTGGGAGGTTTAGGTGCTCTAGGCTTTGGAGGACTTGGCGGTGCTACTGTCTGTGAAACTGGACCGAATCTAGGCATGGGACTCGGTTTGGGAGGATTAGGTCTGGGCGGTTTGGGCGGTCTGGGCGGTTTGGGCGGTCTGGGCGGTTTGGGCGGTCTGGGCGGTTTGGGCGGTCTGGGCGGTTTGAGCGGTCTAGGTGGATTAGGTGGTCTAGGTGGACTAGGCGGTACAACTATCTGTGAATCTTCACCAAACCTAGGCTTGGGATTCGGAGGATTAGGTCTGGGCGGTTTAGGCGGTTTGGGCGGTCTAGGTGGACTCGGAGCTACCACCGTCTGTGAATCATCACCAAACCTAGGCTTGGGTCTCGGGCTGGGTGGTTTAGGTCTGGGCGGACTCGGTGGTCTCGGCTTAGGAGGTTTGGGAGGACTGGGGTCTGCTACCGTATGTGAATCTTCCCCTAACCTAGGTTTGGGTTTGGGTGGTTTAGGTTACCCACTAGGTTTAGGTCTCGGTTACCCAGGTATGAGTCCTTTTTTATAAGCAGCTCCTCCTCTGCTAACTCTCGTAACTCGATGACAGCTGTTGGAGGAAGGCATACATTCCTGAGTTGCGATAACCAATCATCTAACGACAGGCATTTTTCTCTACGCGGCTGATTTTGGTCTCATATTGTTGATTTAGATTTTGCACATTTCAATTATCCTACTACTGAGCGAGATCGTCTTGCAGTTGACCAAGCGAAGTGAAGCATCCGTTTCAGCTTGACTTCAGATATCGTATGGCAGGATATCCGGATTTCCGGCTGTTCTCGCTTGTAATATGCAATATTTGTAGTGCCACTTGCTACTGGTTATCCACCTAAGCCAAATTGAAATGAGCAAAATAGTAGTCTGAATAACTTATTTAGTTTACAAAGCATATCGAAAATACTTCAGATATATTGGCATACATAATTGCTTGGAGATATTATTAACTAGTAAATATTTGGTTTCCGTTGATTAAAATAAAAATGTTATCTTTGGTTAGCTTTTTCTCTCAGATGATTAAAAAATATCATAATTTCAATAGTCTGCAGTTTCTAAACCATTTGCTTATATATCTGGATTGAAAAAAAAAATGTACTAACTCTAAATTAGATTTCTATGTATCAACCTATTATGTATCTCATTGGCTAATAAATTATGTATTTGATTTTTTGTTTATTATTTATAAACGACAATTTTTTGTTGAAACCAAACTTATAGGCCCATCTATTCTGTTTGTGTGTGAAGTTTTAAATCCGTTATACGGCTTTAACGCGTGATTTCCATTCTGTAATTATAGTCCATCAAGTTGGTTTTTAACCCACGCCATGTAGCGGATTGTTACTGGTACTAATTTATTTTACTGATAATGACCTATTTTGTAACTCACGTTGAAAGTGAGATAATGTCACTGATGTAAACAAAGAGGAAACAGGACTAAATATTCCGCAAATTTCAAGTAATTTTCGCATAGTACATAGCTAAAACTATCGACAGTGATGGAAGTGTTTTTTTTCGATACGATTCGTTATTTTTTTTTCAAAAGAAAAATTTAGAAGCATTCCTGTTATCAATGTTTTGAATTTGGTTGGTTTGGTCATTTATGCATATATACACCGTGGCCGTTAATAACCCGAAATATTTAAACCACGTATTTTTGACGACAATACGAGTAAATAATGTTATATCAACATGGGTCTAATTATGTGTCTTAATTAAATTACTATTTCAGTACAAATTAAATCATATTAATTGCCTGCTTCTTTGTGAACAAGTCTTTAGTTGAAGAAGAGTGAGCAAGCATGACACTTCACGAATCGCTCCGAAATCATACGACGAACGGGGAATGCCGTGACTTGTGTTCTATGACAATAAGTGTCAAGTTATCGCTGTCTCAATTTTACTGTTTCACTTTTGACGAGTTCAAATTTGAACATTGGCATAATGACATGAATTCTAATTTTAATATTTTCGATAGTAAAACCTTTTTGTAGATAGATAGGTACCAAACTTCATTATGAAACTGGCTAACAACCACCGTGCAGTTAGTGCGTCTACGTGTAAAAGAAGTAGGTGGCTACGTCATGCTCACGCCTTTAGGGTGTGTTAGACTGGAGATTTTTTAACTTTTGATTTGTTTTAAACAATTTATATCTCCTTAATTATAACTTTTTGGACTATATGTTACATAAGTTTATATACCTACTCTAATTAGGCTCTAGTATCGCTAGCTTAAATCTTTCGGGTTATTAACGGTCACGGTGTATATGGAAATGAGTGCCATATGAAAGCCGTTTGTAGCCCCACTAGATAGAATCCTGGTTCATCGCCTATGTTTTTTTGACAATGGTATGGGTGACAACATTTGGGTGAGCGGGACGGCACTCTATGACGGTCGACTTTCAAACATTGGAGTAGCCCTGCTGTGCTTGCTGGTCAGATGTATTTGATGACCTGGGTATTCAGGTATGTCACGAGTGGAGCCTTTCATTTGGACAACCTCACACAAATCGTTACAGATGTATTCACTTGTATCTCGGATGCTCTCAGAACGATTAAAATCTATTCTGCACCCACTTAAACTAAACTATTGGGCCCTATTAAGTTGGCCGTTTGGAATGGCTTTTGTTTTGTACCATAAAGATTTAGCTAAATAAATAAATGGTTTAAGTCGTACTGCCTGAGAAAATGGAGGGTTATTTTGGAAATAAAAATACATGATATTTGTATGTTGCTTGTATTTACCCGTAATATATTCAATCGCATTCACGCTTACAAAAGTAGCCTTAAAACAATATATACAAATATATATAATATATAAAACTGCCACGACAATACGTAACCGTGTGACAAAACCCACCGATTAGATTTAAATAAAATTAGAGCATTCGTTTCAACATCTAATAAGAAAGTATATGCCGATGACTCGATTTCGGACCACTAAAATCTGATAATCATAGTTACATCGCTTCACATTTATTACTCTATCATCAAACATGATTAAGAAACAGTACTATAGGATCCACCATTAACTAAAGGCTCTATGCTATAGTATCTATTACTATGACTTAACATCACCCATCAATATTTCCTAGTAATAAGGACCTATACAGACAGAGGTCTTAGAGACTTAAGATCTCAAATCATCTGTGTCTTTAAGTGTCACAATGTGAAAGGTATTTCGGATGCACTGGCTATGATTGAGTACTGCTTTAGTGGTCTTGTGAGGCAATTAAATGTTGCAATGGTCTAAAGAGTTAGTACCCGCAAGGGCACGGCTGAGGGCATGGTTGGGGGCACGGCTGGGGGCACGGCTGAGGGCATGGTTGAGGGCACGGCTGGGGGCACGGCTGAGGGCATGGTTGAGGGCACGGTGGTGGCGCGCAGGGTGACCTCAGAGTCTTGATATCGGCACAGCCGCAAGTCCTGAAGCACTGAGGTGGGTCAGGCTGGAAGACGATAGTGGGGGGGCTGGGGACGATGACACGGGGCGGTGTGACCACCAGTGGGCTCGGCAGCGGGACTTGGACCTTGCTCGGGGTTACCTGTAATCATAACATTAGATTAAAAAAAAAAACCGTCGACACAACCAAACTTATCTCGACAGTCAAGGCTAGGCGATTAAAAAAAAACCGTATTCCAATCGGACAATCCATTCCAGTTTTGGACCCAGCTCCAAAAAAACCCAAATTCCTGTTTCTTCCAGAAGACGTATTTTAGTCAGAATCAATAGCATTCTATGCAAACCATCGACACAACCAAACTTATCTCGACAGATAAGGCTTACGATTAAAAAATCCGTATTCCAATGGGACCATCCGTTTGGTTCGTTCCATTACATCACGTTTGAATATGAACTTTTTTATTTGCACGAGCGTTACGTAGTGGAAACTAAAATCATGTTCAAATTTTGGGACACTTTTTTTATTTTTCATATTGAAAATGCTATCGATTATATCGACAGGGATATGAGTTTTTTTTGGAAAACGCTCAGCTACAGTTTTACAGAAAGACGACTCTTTTTTGTGGGGGGTTAACATCATAAGAGTCAAACACCCGCAACCAAAAGGGATCTTCTCGAGACTGTCAGGACGTTTACTTTGAGGCTTCCAGAAATTCCATACTGCTTCTACAATTTAACCCTTAATGCATACAATTACACTAATTTTATTTCTGAAATGACGTAATTTGCAATGAAATCCACGTCAGTTTGAGATTTCGGGACAATATTGACAAAGTCTTTAGTGACAATATTCAGATTTTGACTTGTGTCATTTCAGTAACGTGTAAAGTTTGAGGTAGAATCTATGTTTTAATTTATTGCTCCTGTTACAGGGCCCACCTGGTATACATAATCATGCATTTGCATGCATGCAAGGGTTAAGTACTCACCCTGATAGGCCTTGGGCAGGGCAGTTGCACCGGCGGAGGCCTGACGATCAGCGGCGGGGGCGCCGGGGGGCACACGGGGGGCACCTGGACTAGGAACGGGGGCTGCTGGGGAGGCTGCACGGTTGGGGGACGCACGGTGATCGGCTCAGGAGTCGGTGGCTGGACGGGGCGAGGCTTCACCCAGATGGGTTGCGGGCGGGGCAGCGTGATCGGACCTGGGCGGACGATGATGGGGGGCGACGCGGGGTAGCGGATTTGGCCCGGCTTGATGGTTAACAATCCTGGGGGGAAATAATACTTGAGTAGTACATCACTGCAGACGCGGGGAAAAAAAGGCTTGCCGGGTGAATAGCTCGGATAGTGATACGAAGCCGGCAAGACCTTTTCACGGCTAAGGCATGTATAGTGCTTTTCTCAAACATATGCAATGAAATAGAAAAATGCCCAACTCAAAAACAAATCAGCTGTTTAGTCTGTTCATAAACACAGGCGCCATGCTTAAAAAAAATACTTCCGGGCTAGGTTTAGGACTAGGTTTTCAATGTTTTATGAAATTCCTTTACAGTTTTCTTTGCAGCTGCCTACTGAGTCGGTGGTCCTGGGTTCGAATCCCAGCCAGAGCAAATTAGTGTGATAAACTAGAATATTTGTTCCTGGATTATGTTATGGATGTTATCTATATAAGTATTTATATATTACGTATATCGTCGTCTAGTACCCGTAGTACAAGCGTTGCTTAGTTTGGGACTAGGTCGATTTGTGTAAGATTGTCCCTTAATATATATATTTTTTGTTTTACCTACCTTTTTATTATTATTCGTGTGCTTGTACTTTTTACATTACCTGGCTGCGACTGCCCATAAGCGTAGTTGATCTGCGGCGAGCAGGGGTTACAGGGGGCCACGTTGACGACGCAGGGGTCGCAGGGGCAGGGGCAGGGGCACTGCGGGTCGGGCTGCGGCGCGGGGGCCGGCAGCGGCTGCGCGAGCGCCGACCCGAGGAGGAGAACTGAATAAAAGGAAGATCTAGTGATGGTTGTGCGTTAAACTTAGGAGATAAAAAAATCGGCCAAGTGCGAGTCGAACTCGCGCACCGAAGGTGCCGTACCACCAAATATAAAAAAAAATGTATTTGGTGTTATAGCAGCAACAGAAATGCATCTGTGAAAATTTCACTTTCAATCACGATTCACGAGCTACCTTTGTGACTGTATTGAGAAAAAAAACGGCAAAAAGTCACGTTTGTTGTATGGGAGCCCCATTTAAATATTTACTTTATTCTGCTTTTAGTATTTGTTGTTATAGCGGCAACAAAAATACTATTTCTTTTTGGTTACATAATAAGACAAATATATTGATAATTTCAACCAACTTTTTAAAGAGAATAGTACTTTTACCTACCTGATTGCGTGCAGTCGAAAATAAGTTGAAAAATTTAGTTTACTGCGTAAATTTTGAAACAAAAATTATCAATGAAAAATTCAAACTGTAGGTTTCAAATATAATACTAATAAAACGCAATAGCCCTGTTTTGAGTAGTAACATCGATAACATGTTAAGACACATGTTGGGTCATGGAAAAAAATGACAAAAACAATCATTTTTGACCGAATAAGGAGACTACTTGAGAATATTCAAATATAACTGGATTCAGTTACTGGATTCATGTTAAATTTTACATAAATTCTGTTAGTAGAGGTTGGAAGCTTCGTTTGAATATAAAATCACTACAGTTTGTACGACTATTAGTTCTGTAACCTGGTCCGTGCAAATAGATCCAAGTTATACGTAATTAAGTTAAATCGACTGGACAAATTCTCTATATTATTCCTCTGGACATTAGACATCGAAACCAGTTTAACTGTTTGAAGGGTACATTTGCGATCAAATTGACAAAATTTCGTACAGGATTGAACTTTTAATCGGATCGAGGGACTTTTAGGCAAACAGGGAATTGTTCAGACTGAGTACTTAATTTTTCACCAATGAACTATGTAAATATTTCTATCCATTTTTGAGATACAGTTTGTTAAACATTAGTGTAAAAATCTGCACGTATCAACCCTAGCATCTTTTGAACATCGCTTAAGTTTAAGACAGGTGTCAATTTAAAATGTAAATAAAACCTTTCAATTAGTACGGTTGTCACTGATATTAAAATATTTTATTTGGATGACTTATTTTTACTTTTAAATCAAGCTTTAACATTATAACAGGTCGATTGTAGATTAATCAGATGACACTATCCTGTCAGCTCAGTCTTTAAAAATATTCCACCCTGTATATCTAACAGGTGGAAATTAATAGAGATCGACGGAGCTTTGCGTCGTATACACCCTGAAAAATATCTAAATTTCTTATTCTGTATGTAAAGAAATATAAGAAAATACATCAAATAACCAAAAACTACGACAACTATGCCTGCATAGAGTTGTAGACTTCGATCGATCCACGAAATAAAATATGCTGTCATTATAAGCTCAACGTCATTCATTTTTTTTAATTGGACACCAGCCTATAGTAGTCTTTCCATTGTGTCATAGTTTTGGAGTTACTACATTTTAGAATGAGTAAATTTTAATAAATTAATAATAATAAAAAACAGGAAATTTATAAAAACAATGATTACTTACATCCTGTTACTAAGCGGAATACAGGAAAGTAATAAAATTGTAGTCTTAAAATATGAAATCCTGTCAATTGATGACTTTATATAAAGTTGGTAACTGTATAACTGATAGAAAAAAAAACTGGATTAACTAAATATAATTATATTTACCAGATAACCATATAACTTTGCCCTTAGCCATCGTCCGCTCGTCTGATGAAAAACCACAAAAATACATGCTTAAATATACTAGAAGTAAGAAAAAATATGGCCTTGAAATATCAAAACTATATAGCGAAAACGACACCTAAAATTAATCATAAGTTCAATAGGAATACGATACATTTTACTTTGAGAACCAACACTTTTTTTTGTTTTTAAAACGGAGTCACAGACAAAGATTTTGTTTTTTTAAATATTTATTTTACTGCTCTACGGCTGATTTGTGAAATTTAAAAATTACGTTTGTTTGTTAATGGTCGTGATAATCGAAAAAAGCTGAGTCGAATCGTGTTAATTCGATTTGATATGGTTTCGTTGTTATTCTTAAGTTTGTGTCTGAATGTACATATACAGAAATGTTTTCATAATACATACGGGCCTGTTCCGTTCACATGTAACGTCCATATTGGTTTTCGGTATTTCTGATGGATTAAGTGTAATTGACAAGTTAAAGGAGTTGAGAGACATGTGTCTATATATAAGGTGCTAACAAATTAGATGCAAATACTTTAAGAGATATTAACTTACATCAACATAATTTACTTTAAATAGGAATTAATAGAGACAACGCGGTTAGCTCAGTTTGCAAGCACCTGCCTACTGAGCGGCGGTCCCGGGTTCGAATCCCGGCCAGGGAAAATATTTGTGTGATGAACTCGATTTGTGCTTGGGTCATTTATTTATTCACCTGTGCATTTAACCGACAAGGTAGTTATATCTGTCAGATGAAAATCGTTGAATGCCATAAAATGGAGGGAAAACTATTAGTAGGTGTAAATGAAAAACTAACCTTTGTTAATTATCAATAAATATTAGTTAGTTAAATACTTAACAAAATGGTAAATAGAAATCACGTTTATTAAACCTTAACGCTTATTTAGAAGAATTATCAGAAATTACAATGGTCCTTTTATTTAATTATTGACGACGCGGTTGGCGCAGTGGTTAAGCACCTGCCTACTGAGCCAACGGTCCTGGGTTCGAATCCCGGCAAGGGCAAATATTTGTGTGATGAACTCGAATATTTGTGCCTGGGTCGTGAATGTTATTTGTATCTAAATATGTATTTATTTATATAAGTATGTTTATCGTCGTGTAGTGTCCATAACACAAGCCTGCTAGAGCTGTGGGACTAGATTGATTTGTGTGAGGTTGTCCGATATTTGTGTATGGGATATATTTAAATGAACATCTGTATAATTTTTCAGTACACTAGGTAACTCCACTAATTAACTGAATGCATACCAGAAAAACGAATGCTGTGCAAATAAAGCAATTGATTAACTGAACATGTCCTACAAAAAAAAACTTAAACATCATACAAAACGAGATGACCTTTTTATCCGAATTCACACCAAAAATATGGTTCGTACATCAGATATATTTGAAAGTTTCACCAAAAATACTGACTTGCACACTAATTATCCTCGCACTGCACACTAAGATCCGACTCGGTCGGGTTAGGTTAGTTTTTTTTATATCCAGTAAAACAGTTTTGCAAATACCTTTAAATATTATATTGAATTCGCATTATTTAGTGTGCATAATTAGTGTGCAAGTCAGTATTTTTGGTGAAACTTTCAAATATTTTGATCGAAAAAAGGGAATGTACAGATATCGATTTAAATACATGCCTTTATTTATTATTTAAGTGAATTGGCCAGTTACGTGACAGTCAAGAGGTTTAGGTTTCCAATCATAGAGGCCTTAATTACAGACTATTGAACTACTCATTAACAGGGATGTCGTTACCTACCAAAGTTATTTCCCTAGGTTTTACTTGGGTTGCCCTCATCCAATTTCTGCCCACGATCTGCCCAGGTCGTCGGTCCACCTTGTTGGGGGCCTTTCCGGTCCATGGAAGCCACTCAAGAATCTTTCTGCCCCAACGGCCAACGGTTCTACGAGCAATGTGCCCACTGCCACTTAAGTTTAGCGACTGTCTGAGCTATATCTACAACCTTGGTTCTCTTGCGTGTCTCATCATTTCGAATGCGATCCCGCAAGGAAACTCCGAGCATAGCTCGCTCCATTGCCCTTTGAGTAACTTTGAGCCTTTTTATGAGGCCCATTGTGAGCGACCACGTGCACTGAAGTGCCCTATGTCATTACTGGCAACACATATTGGTTAAAAACTTTCGTTTCCTTTTAAAATGCTGATTGATTTAGACATTTATCTCTATGATCAAACATGTTTCTTAACATACGAGTATTATTGATGTTACTACCTAGAACAGGGCTATTGGAATTTATTGGTATATATTTGAAACCTATAGTTTGAATTTTTCATTGATAATTTTTGTTTCAAAAACTACTCGAAATTGACAAAATTCACGCGGAAAATTAGTTTTTTCAAAGTATTTTCGACTGCGCGCAATGAAAGCATTAAAGTAGCTATGTTACTACCTAGAACTCGGGGAAAAGTATTACTCACTACAAAAAGTTGGTTAAAATAATCAATATATATTTGTTATAATATATACAAAATTAAATTTAAAAGGAATAAGGCCTCTTAATTATTTTTACTCATCAATTTTGTAATATTACTGGGAGCTGCCCGCAACTTTGTCCGCGTGTTTTTTCTTTAAAGATAGATAAAAAGTATCCTATAACCATCTTTGGATATCCAGGTATCCCCGTAGCACAATTGGTTATAATTCGTCCAGCCGTTTCGGCGTGATGCAAGGACAAAGGAAATTATGAAAACAGATGGCGCCAGGCTAGCACGGCGCCGCGCGCCCTTACAAAACAAATGACGATCCTGAATCACGCTATTAGGATCTTTGAATCATGACTCCTCTTCAAAGAAAAATGATTTTCAATAGAACCGTAATACTACCCAACTATAGTCCAGTCCTTACAACTAATGGTCCAATTTAATCCGAAAATTACTCGTTATCATCATCATCATCAGCCTATTCTTGTCCACTGGGCATAGGCCTCTCCAACTGCACGCCATTGTATGCGATCCTCGGCTACTCTCATCCAGCTCTTGCCAGCCACCCTGCACAGATCATCGCTCCACCTAGTCTGAGGGCGTCCCACACTACGCTTGCCGATCCGCGGTCTCCACTCAAGAACACGTTTACCCCACCGGTTATCGGTTCTTCGGCTAATATGGCCAGCCCACTGCCACTTCAAATTGCTAATACGGTGAGCTATGTCGGTAACATTGGTTCTCTGGCGGATCACTACGTTCCGAATTCGATCCTTCAAAGAAACTCCGAGCATTGCCCTTTCCATAGCTCTCTGAGCGACTTTAAATTTGTGGACCAGCCCAACCGTGAGTGTCCACGTCTCGGCACCGTATGTCATTACGGGTAGGAACGCACTGGTCGAAAACTTTACGTAACGAGATTTGTTTTGGACCATAGTTGGATGATTGGACCTATAGTTGGGTAGTTTTACGGAAGTGCTTTTCATTTAAATGTCAATTGCCGAAATTGGCTCCGCAGCCAGTTATCAGAATAAGTAGAAACATACATTGTTTCTTTTATCGTTTCACTTGGCTGTCGTCCACGAAATGGTGTCATAAAAGATAGCAGGGGCAGTTAATTATAATAAATTGTTAAATTTTATAGCTGTAATAGTTAGGTTATGGGCAGATTACAACGAACACAAAAAAAGAGGATTGTGCGTTTTTTGACCGAGCGCCCACAGCGTATTTGTTTAAGTTTGGCCAAAAATGATTTCGCATGTCCGGATGTTTGGATGTCAGGTTGTGACACAATTTGGATGGATCCATTTCCAGTTGTTTTCGCCTAGAATAAAATTAAATAAATAAATAAATATCAGACAACCTCACACAAATCGATCTAGTCCCAAATTAAGCTCAAGAAGGCTTGTGTTATGGGTACTAGACGGCGATATAGATTGATAAGATAGATAAATATATACTTAAATACATAGAACAACCATGACCCAAGCACGCATATTCGAGTTCATCACACAAACACTGGCCGGGACCGCCGGCTCAGTAGACAAGTGCTTACAAACTGCACCAAACATTTCGTCGCCTAGAAATCGCTCATTTCTCAAAAGATACCTGGATCCCTGTGTCTTCCAGATAAAAAAAAAGGTTATACATTCCATTGAACGGTCTGATTTAGAACACTTTCTAACCCCCGATGAATAAAGAGGGGAGTTATAAGTGTAACATGTGTTTCTGTGTGTCTGACTGTGGCATCATAGCTCCCAATCGGAAAGACCAATTTGAGTGCAGTTTTTTTTATCGAAAGACTTGTCCGTTGAGATGTCTGTTTGGTTTAATTGGAACAAGCGACAAGATCTCGTCCAATATTGAATGTAAGAATTCCACATTTTGTAGTTGTATTCAAGTTTCTACATCGCTCATTGAATGAGGGTCTCATGATGACCAGGTACTTGTGTCGGGGGTGTTTTAACTTTTTAATTTAGGTTATACAATTGAGCAGGTTTCCTTCTATGCTGTGTTGAATAGCCGTTCCGGCATAGTATTTTTTTATTCACATTGAAAATACAATCGTTTATGAACAGAATGTACCTTTTTTTTAAGACGACTGGAACTGTATCAGGGCTGGTTAGCCCTCACTACCAGTAGTCGGACTTTCTACGGGAGTATAACCCGCTAATGGGATTATCTCCGCGCCACAGGGGTAATTGGGGTTGGGGTGACGCGGGCGCACTGGGCGCATGGACTGCGTCGTGAATAGACTGAACCGTATCAGTCTGACTTAGGGCGGGAGAAGAGTGAAAAGAGAATCGGGCTATGATGAAGAAAAAACGCGAACTAAGTAGCAGTAGTTCCCCGCACGCGGGGAATACGCTGAGTTAGAATGTGCCTAAAACCATCAAGTTCCTAGAGGGAATTTAGGTATTTTTTGTCAAAAAGAAACAGTTGAATGGACAATATTTTTTTCACTTCTCCTGCTCAAAAAGTACGTCGTTTTAAGTTCGCAAAGCGGGGCTAAAATAGTACATTTAGCCCCTAGGGTTTAAAAGGAAACCATATAATCCCATACAAATTTCTATGACACTGAAAAAAAAAACTTGTTACCGGCCAGCTACATACTATTTACAAATAAAATAAACCAACCTGCAACCTGATCAGATAGACCCAATTAAAAAAATAAACCAAAAAGTTTTTATATACAATGTACTGGAATATTAACTGAAATGTTATTTAAGCACGAAAAAAAATTTAATCTTAAACATTTTATCTTGGCTAAGAATATTAAATGATAAAATGTTATTCCATTCTTATATTTTTCTGATCACACCGCGACTAAACCTGCTACTACTTAAAAAAAAATACTCGCGAATCTTCAATAAAAATAACATTAATACCAACATAAATTTACCAGGAAAGGCTGTAACATGAAATATAAAAAATTGCTCAAATTGTACTCTTAATTTTTCTTAAAATAAATTAAATAAACAGAGTGTTTAACACGGGGCTACAAGCCATTATGACACTCAGATATATTTGGCCTCGCTCACTTCCTTCGCTCGTCCAAATAATTACCTCGTGTCATAATGGCTTGTTTTAGCCCCTTGTCAAACAATCTACTATTTTATCGATTAAGTAAAATAAAGACAGTCTGGTAGTGAATGTGCCAGAGGAAGGGCGTAGGGAAGGACCCCTAGCTGTCCCTGATGAAGAGATCCATACGAGTTCGACACATTTATTTATTAGTATAAATACATTTGTAACTTACAGCTGGGTGCCATTTCATTAAACTTAATACATTTACATTTTACAGACTAAATTATTGAAGTCTATGGTATTTAGTTAATGAAGTCTTCCCTCCTCATTCATTCAACATGCCGTCCGTTCCTGACATTTTTTTCGGTCGACAAGGTAACACGGTTTTGGGTACGACTTGACATTGTTTCTTTTTATCGTCGCTTGGCGGACGGCCACACGAAGTTTGCGTCGCCATTGCTATAAAAGATATCTCCTGCATTTATGCTGTGCAGTTAATTATCATAAATTGTTTCATTTTGTAACAATGTTAACTAACTGCCTGCCCGTGGGGACCAGGCGCGAAGATTCTCTTTAAAGGGAAACCTATCTCATAATTTTTTTTTATTAATAAATATCAGACAACCTCACACAAATCAACCTAGTCCCAAATTAAGCTCAAGAAGGCTTGGCGACGATATACATACTTATATAGATAAATAAATAATTAAATACATAGAACATCCATGACCCAGGCACAAATATTGCCGGGTCATGGATGTTCTATGCCCTTGCCGGGATTCGAACCCGGGGCCGTCGGCTCAGTAGGCAGTTGCTTAACCACTGCGCCAACCGCTTCGTCAAACACTACAAATCATTCACCGAATTTCATTTATCCGAAAACTATTCGAATTATTATCGTTTGTCCGATGACAGGTTTCGTTCATTTTTCATGTTACCATTTCACATTTAGTAAAAGTATTGTTTTGTCCGAAAATCTTTTCCCGCCACATTCACTTGCCCTATGAGTCGAGCGAGCGAAGCGAGTATGCCGCGGCAGCGGCTGGCGAAGCACAAGAGCGGAACTGTTGGATTAAGTTAGGTTAGGTTCTGATAAAAATTATAAAGTCCATTTGAGAATAGCCGAGTAGTAAAAAAAT
This sequence comes from Apotomis turbidana, assembly GCA_905147355.2. NCBI lineage: Eukaryota > Metazoa > Arthropoda > Insecta > Lepidoptera > Tortricidae > Apotomis > Apotomis turbidana. The sequence goes on from LR990305.1 coordinate 1,959,613, forward strand.
TGGATCACTACATCTGACGAATGAAATCAAAGTCGTACAAACAATGTCGAAAAATTAGTGATTAAATGAACTTACCCGTAAGTGAAGTTCGATCACAATTATGTTATGACCGACTTCCTTCGAAACAATTAAATTAATTCGAAGCGTTACATCGGAAATCTGATATTACGGACAAATGAGACTAAGGGAAACGCGTCATTAAAAAATCATCGAGTGATTAAAAAACCTAAACAATTAGGTAATAATGCCTAATCGTAAAAAATCGAAATGAATTTTCGGACAAATCAAAAATTGTTAAAATGATATTTGTCGATAGTTTTAAAACCAAAATCGGACAAACGTTTTTAGTGTTTCAGATAGGTAACCTCTTTAAAGAGATATCTGAAGGCCTGGTTCAAGTTTCAGGTGGCCAGACGGCTGGCAGCTACTTTGGACTGGTGAGCCTCGCCATCCAAAGAGGCAACGGTGCCAGCCTTCTGGGAACAATACCTACTGAAGGCGACCTGTCGGGTATATTATTATAACCTTTAGGCTCCTTCTATTTTATGGTACATTATTGCAGACGCCGGGAAAGAAGGTGAGTAGATGACGGATAGTGATTCGAAGCCGGCAAGCCCTTTTCACGGCTAAAGCATGTATAGTACTTTTCTCAAGCATATGCAATGAAATAAAAAATACACTCCTCAAAAAAAACAGCTGTTTAGCCTGTCCATGAACAGACGCCATGTTTAATAAAAATACTTCCCGGCTTAGGCCTTCAATTTGGTATGAGATTCCTTTACAGTTCTCTCAAGTTCACGTTATAGATACTAAGAAGCCTGTTATAATGCACGTTATGACGACATTTGATTGCATGTGTGAGAAATAGTAGTTTATGCAACTGCTACATAAAATGAGAGGTCTTAAAACATGAGTGTGGTTTTATGAAACGAGCCGTAGGCGAGTTTCATAATAGGATCACACGAGTGTTTTAAAACCTAATTATGTACAGTTGCATACACTACTTTATCTACACACATATTCGTAATCATTATCATAGATTTTATTTTAGAAAAATATGAAACACTCAGTCCTGCCAGTCAGTCCGCGGAGCAGAGGAACACGTGAGGTACTCGCGCGCATAAAATTACATCTCTGATTTTGGTCGCTGCCAAGTAATGTAGGGTTACCTATAACATCTGAAATTATTATAGGAATTTAACAAGATGGGTGTAGATAAAATGTATTTTCATTATTTCTTTCTTTCCTTCGCTCCCTCAATCGACTAGGTATTGATGTAGACGCACTTCAGTGATATGCTGTCCAGGCACGTGTCAGGTGGGCGGTTCGTTACCTTCGCTTGTGTTCTTTATTACAAATATTCGAACCCCCTTTCGAGGAAAAAACACACATTTTTAAACACTCTACGTCACCCTTTTGTATGGTAGTCGTTTATTTAGTCCTATTATTATTATGCACCACTTACTAATTTCAAACATTAATTTTCAACTACTCCGAAGCGGTGGTAGCCTAGTGGTTAGGGCATGCGACTTTCAATCCGGAGGTCGCGGGTCCGAACTCGGCCCGTACCACTGAGTTTTTCGGAACTTATGTACGGAATGTCATTTGATATCTACCACTCGCTTTTCGGTGAAGGAAAACATCGTGAGGAAACCACCTAAGCCCAATAAGGCCTAGTTTCTCCTCTGGGTTGGAAGGTCAGATGGCAGTCGCTTTCGTAAAAACTAGTGCCTACGCCACATCTTGGGATTTAGGTAGCCGACCCCGATTGAGAATTCATTCTCAAAAATGGGACAAAGGCTAGGAGGATGATGATGAATTTTCAACTACTCCGCTGCCAAAAGGTTGTCTGGCAGATATCGCTATTTAGCGATAAGACCGCCTGTTGTTTACCTCTGCCTGTTATTTTAATGTGTCTCATGTTGTGTTGTATATTCCTTGATGTTTGAGGTGTGCAATAAAGAGTTTGTATTATTGTGTTGAAGCTTAGGAGCCTTTTGAACGCTCCTTCACTTATGTTATGTTTTTCACGAATATATATCATTATTTTTGAAAAAAAGCGTTTATTTGTGAGCTCATAACAGAGCGCTTGTTGCGAATTGTGATAGAAACCAAAAACACAAAAATCACTACATAGTATAAAACAAAGTCGTTTCCTGCTGCCTGTGCCTATGATGCTTAGATCTTTAAAACTACGCAACGGATTTTGATGCGGTTTTCAGGCCCGTAGCGACGGAGGGCGGCGGCGAGAGGGACACTCCTCAGAGTCGGGTTGCTTGAGAGTGCAGCCCTAAGTGGGTGGTAAACTCCATCTAAGGCTAAATATTACCGCGAGACCGATAGCGAACAAGTACCGTGAGGGAAAGTTGAAAAGAACTTTGAAGAGAGAGTTCAAGAGTACGTGAAACCGTTCAGGGGTAAACCTGCGAAACTCGAATGAACGAACGGGGAGATTCATCGTCATTCCGCGGCGTACGGGCGCGCGCCTCGATGTTACGTGTCGCCTCACGGTACACGCGTGACACGGGTCGCGTCCGTCGACGTTCACGGACGGCGTGCACTTCTCCCTTAGTAATACATCGCGACCCGTTAGATGTCGATCTAAGCGCCGTACGGGAGTCCAGTTGTCATCTCGTATGACGGTTGGACCGTATAGGTACGCCGACCGGCCGTCTGACGGTATCACGACGAAACGCGCACGCGTTCATACGCGTCCGGCCCGACGCAAATCGTTCGACGTTTACGGAAGTTCTGCCCGAGTGCGTACTTTTGTGCGTCGAGATTGTAGTCGCCGCCGTGTGTCTCGGACTGTGCGCGTCTCAGTCTGAGATTCAGTTTCGGGCACTCGCAGGACCCGTCTTGAAACACGGACCAAGGAGTCTAGCATGTGTGCGAGTCATTGAGATTACATTTAAACTGAAAGGCGCAACGAAAGTGAAGGCGCGCGCTCGTCGCGCGCTCAGGGAGGATGGGGCGGGGTACGTCTCCGCTCTCGCACTCCCGAGGCGTCTCGTTTCCAATCTGTGAATGCAGGCGCGCTCTGAGCACAGATGCTGGGACCCGAAAGATGGTGAACTATGCCTGGTCAGGTCGAAGTCAGGGGAAACCCTGATGGAGGACCGTAGCGATTCTGACGTGCAAATCGATCGTCGGAACTGGGTATAGGGGCGAAAGACTAATCGAACCATCTAGTAGCTGGTTCCGTCCGAAGTTTCCCTCAGGATAGCTGGCGTCGATTTGAACAGTCTCATCCGGTAAAGCGAATGATTAGAGGCATTGGGGTCGAAACGACCTCAACCTATTCTCAAACTTTAAATGGGTGAGAACTCCGGCTTACTCGAACGATGAAGCCGGAGCTTTGATGACGGTGCCAAGTGGGCCAATTTTTATTGATAGAGTGATGCAAGAGGAAGATTTATAATACCCGCGCGAAGCCGAGGCGGGTCGCTAGTAAGATTTTTTTTTTTATCTAGCCTATAGGACTGTCCCACTGCTGGACTAAGGCCCCTCCCTTTGATTTCCACAGGTCCTTGTCTGACGCTGGCTCCGGCCAGTTGCTGAGGAATGCGTCTATGTCATCCACTATCTCCGTCTGGGCCGGCCCCGCCTCCGTCGTCCATTTCGGGGCACCCACTTGGTGGCTATGCTGGCCCACCTTTCCGGGTTCATACGACAGACGTGGCCTGCCCAATCCCACTTGAGCCTGGCTGCTTGATTGCCTAAGTCAGCTATGCGTGTTTTGGAGCGCAGCGTGGTGTTTCGGACACGATCCGTCCTGTAAGATAATATTCGTGGGTATTTCTACCATTTCGTGCAAATCACATGTTCGTAGAAAAAAAAACATGTAGTAAGTGTCAAATTGACTTCAAATATTTTTTATGTATTGTGTCAGGTACATGGGTATACTTTGCATCTAAAATATATTATACTATTGCAAAATAAATAATTATAAAAAAAAATAACATGCGAAAAATACATTACCATCACCGTTCAGAACACAAATGTATAGATTAGACAGCGAATAACTAATCTATTTTACATGTATCACATTAAATTTAATCTCTGATATGGTTGAACTATGTAATAAGGGATATAACTTTGAGAGTCTAACAGTCGTATAATTCTTATTTACGTTGATTGTATAGCAAAATATTTTTGTCCATCAAAAAACTTCATTACCATCACTTAAATTTGCAATGGCAACATCGGCTTGTAGACGTACAAAGTAGTATTTTATGCGTTGTCCCTTCCACTCGCGATCCCACCTCAGTCGACTCAGTGAATAGTGAAGAGAGTGGACGCGTGCCATAATTGTGTAAAAAAATAATTCGTGGCGAGATTTTGGAATTGGTACGATTTTTTTTTCATTGCCATTCGTGCTGTTTTGATATTCATGCTTTAGTTTTATTGTACTGTTGATACTTAAATAAGCAACATTAAGTTCGAAAACTTAGTGTATGAATATACCTACGATTGCAGTTGTTTATAATGAGTAAATCTGCAAAAGGTAAAGAAAATTCATTACCATCCTCTTCATTACCATGATTTACCAGTCACTTTTAGGCGAATGGTAATGAATATAAAATACTGGTAATGAATTTAAGTATTAAAATTGTGAAAATCCTATCTTCTATCCGTTCCTCTTTTACGTGACAATACGTTTTCAGTGGGTATATGTATGCAGAACGTTATATATATTTTTTGCGATTTTTTTATTTATCTTCGTTATAGGGTTCATTGATATTATCCCTGCATCTGACAATGCTTTTGTAGAACTAAAAGACTTTATGCATCAACGTACCACCGAAAGATTTTTTAAAGAAGTGGAAAACGAGTCAACCTGTCCTTCCCCAATAATAGAAAACTTAACCACTTTAGAACAAACACAACAGTTGCAACATAATATCAGAGCTGCTCATGTCAAGGCGAGTGGAGATACTCAAAGCAAAACTATCACTTTGCTTTCGAATATAAAACGACATTGGACTAACGAATCTTTTATTAAAACAGATTCCAGTCACCCGAAAAAGAACTGTTGTTGACTCTAAGAAAGAAAATAAAAGTGATCAGAACCAAACGTCATATACGGAAAGTAAAATAAAGAAACTAAACTAACTACTTTGGCGCAGCAACCCAAAATGAGTTTTGGCCTCCAACACAAGAGCACGCCATCTTGCCCGATCCTGCACCACTTCGTGCCAGCTGTCGCTAACTCCTAGCTCACGCAGATCCGCCTCCACCATGTCTTTCCAGCGATACTTGGGGTGACCAATAGGACGTCGTCCAATTGGTCGGCCTAAGTATGCTCTCTTGACATTTCGATCGTCCCCCATTCTCTCGACGTGGCCAATCCAGCGAAGACGATGTGCCTTGGTTTCGCCAATGATCTTAAGTTCGGCTACTAGTTCGGCGATCTCCGTGTTTTTGCGGATCCTCCAGCTTCCATCTTCTCTTTGAGTAGGTCCCAGAATCTTTCTGAACACCTTTCTTTCTGCAACTAACAAACTTTTCTCCTCCCTAAGGGTCAGCGTCCAAGCCTCACAGCCATACATTAATATAGGTCTGATGACGGTTTTGTATATCCGTATTTTTGTAGATCTGCTGAGGAGCTTGGACACCAACACCCTATGAAGTGCCGCGCTGCAGCGTAAGGTGTTCTGGATGCAGATGTTGATCTCGTCCTGTCTTGTATGCGAGTTAAGAAACCGATACAAGAGAAAATAAAGAAAAGTATTGCTAAAACTGGAAAGGGCTGTAAAATACTGAAGGCCACAATTAGTAATGGTTCTTCAGAGGAAAATGATAAAGGAACGAAAGTTGGAGCAAATTATAAACAAGAAAGTACTTCTAAACTTCTAAACACTTCTAAAAAAGTGAGCAAATTTTTCGACAGTTCTTCATCTGACGATGAATTTAACATTTTTTAAGTTTTGAAATATAATCTTAAATCATTATAATTATGAAGAACTTCCTACAGCACGTTGTTTGAAGTCTAATTGAAATGTCCTATTGTGGTACAGAGTATCTATGTTGCGTTCTATTGTCAAGACTGTTAAATATTAACCAATTCGTTTGAGTCAAATTCACAACTAAAACTTTGTTATTGTAATATTAATTCGGGTTACACAATATAATAAGTAAAGTATTCTAAGAAGTGGATTTCAACTGATGATTAGACGTTAAATGGTTAATTATACACTCAATACTTCATTGCACATAATGGTTTTACAAAACAGGTGGTAAAGTTACAAATTTGAGATCACATCATGTATCCTGAAGTAGGGCGCAGCAATTTGTGAGATACTATTTATGGGTATACAATTTGACATAAAAATAAGAATAATAAAAAACTTATTCTAGGGACTTATATGGTTTGAAGTAGGTAAAATTGAAAGCAAAAAGTAACATTATTAGGTTAAATTGCACTACACAGTACGTTGTAAATTTAACTCATTTCGAAATTCTGTACTGTTAGGTTATTTAGGCGTTTGTAGAATTAGATGTGGATTTCTATTCATAAAACTACTAAATGTTTACGAATTAGTTTTGAGTATAAAACATATACTTAACTAATACTTTGTTCTGGAATGTTAATGTGTATAATATACAATAACAATCAGAATTTAAAAGATTTTTATATTACGTGAAGAGTTATATTTTTTTTAGTAAAGTATGATAGATCAAAAACATGTGCACTGCTGCACTACTTTTTATGAGACTGTTTTTTTTTCCTTTTTTGTGAATATGTTGTAATCACTCTTTCATAGAGTAATTACTAAGGATAGGAAGAAATAAAAAAAATATCTAATATAGGCTTTTTGCTTAATCCTTCATTACCAACACCACATTTTCATTACCATACCACTTTATATCATTACCATATTCCGTAGTTCATTACCATTCCATTTGAAAAAACAAAATTACTTATATCTCGGTAAATTTTGGGTATAATTCTAAATAGATTATATTACAGTTATTCTTTTTCCTATTTCTTCCCATTGGCATAGAAAAAAATAAAAAATAAAAATTTCTCCTCATGTCTGCCGATTTACACGAAATGGTAGAAATACCCTCGTCTGAATTGGACACTGACTCAAAAGGAAGAAAATAGGTAAGCTCTTAGTGGCGGAAAGGAAAATCTGGCGAAAGATTCTGGGACCAATAAGAATTGAGGATGGCAGCTGGAGAAGGAGAAAGAATAAGGAGTTGGAAGAGCTGGTGGCTACACCCAACATAGTTGGCGAAATCAAAGCCACACGACTCCGCTGGCTGGGTCACCTAGAGAGGATGGGAGACGATCGAGCCGTGAAAAGAGCGTTTCAGGGGCGACCGAGTGGAAAACGACCGGTCGGCCGCCCGAGATACCGCTGGAAAGATGAAGTGGAGAAGGATCTGTGCGCCCTAAGTATCCCTAACTGGCGGGAAAAGGCGCAAAACAGAGAAGAATGGCGTTCTCTTGTGTCAGAGGCCAAGATCCTCTTTGGGTCACTGAGCCAGAGTAGTAAGTAAGTAAATTTCCTAACACAAGAGAACGAGCTGTTGAAACGCTCCTGAGCTTTACCTAAGTGGGATTTTCTAGCCAAGGCGAGACGTAAAACTTTAGACAAACGACGGACGGTAAATTGTAAAGCCCGGCTTTATGACCAGAGTTACAAACACCTACGATCTTTGACCTTCACTAATAAGTCAACGCCTATGGCCTATGCCAAAAGGCAAGCTGATACTGAAGATACTGATGTCGCTGAATGAATATAAATAAACTTAAGAGGCCTTATTCCTTTTAAAATGCTGATTGTTGTAGACATTTTTCTCTATGATCAAACATGTTTCTTAACATATTATTGATGTTATTACAGGGCTATTAAGATTTGTTGGTATATATTTGAAACCTACAGTTTGAATTTTTCATTGATATTTTTTGTTTCAAAAACTACTCGAAATTTACAAATTTCACGCGGAAAATTCGTTTTTTCAACTTATTTTCGACTGCACGCAATGAAAGCATGAAATAACTATGTTAATACCTAGAACTCGGGGAAAAGTATTCATCATCATCTCAGCCATAGGACGTCCACTGCTAAACATAGGCCTCCCCTTTGGACTTCCATATATACCGGTTGGAAGCGACCTGCATCCAGCGCTTTCCGGCGACCTTTATAAGGTCATCTGTCCATCTTGTAGGTGGACGTCCTACGCTGCGCTTGCTGGTCCGAGGTCTCCACTCGAGCACTTTTCGGCCCCATCGGCCATCTGCTCTGCGTGCTATGTGGCCTGCCCATTGCCACTTCAACTTGCTAATCCGGTGAGCTATATCGGTCACTTTAGTTCGTCTACGGATTTCCTCATTTCTGATTCGATCACGTAGAGTCACCCCGAGCATAGCCCTCTCCATTGCTTGTTGAGCGACTTTGAGCTTTGAGATGAGGCCGATAGTGAAAGACCACGTTTCGGTGCCGTAAGTCATCACTGGTAACACACATTGGTTGAAGACTTTCGTCTTGAGGCACTGAGGTATGTCGGACGAAAAAACATTGCGTAGTTTCCCAAACGCTGCCCAGCCGAGTTGGATTCGGCGGTTGACCTCTTTCTCGAAGTTGGACCTACCTAATTGGACCACTTGTCCTAGGTAGATGTATGAGTCAACAACTTCGAGTACCGAGTTTTCAACAGAGACTGGGATGGGCACAACCTTGGCATTTGACATGAGTTTCGTCTTGTCCATGTTCATTTTTAAGCCCACCCGTTGAGAAACTCGATTGAGGTCAACGAGCATCATGCTGAGTTCCTCGTTGTTGGTTGAAATTATCAATATATTTATCATAATATGAAAAAAAAAGAATTTTAAAAGGAATTAGGCCTCTTTAAATAATAAAAAAAAATCTAATTACGCAATTAAAACTAAATAAAATATTTAATTTAAATATATTTTATAAACGTAATATAACAAATTGTAATAAATATATTTAAATTGTAGTTAATTCAATTTAAAGTGATAGATAAGTCAAAAACTGTACATTCATAACGAATGAACAGGTAGCATGTCAAATGAAATAATTAATGTTTTTTAATGAATTAAATTGCAATTAAATTCCATTCGAGTCGATCAATGGGAGGTTCGCTCGCTTCGCTCGCTCCGCTCCTAAAATAAAAATAACGGGTGTCGATTCCATGGTAGGTAATCAATTAATGAAAACACTTAAATATTTCAATAATTTTACTGTATTTTAACCTGGCTTCTGACACAAGATAACGCTATACTTCCGTGTTTTGCACCATAAAGCTGAAGCTAAGGTGTAAAAAAAAACCTTTCAAATAAACAATGCAAAGATCGACACACAAAGCATAAGAAAAAAATCGTCAGGTTACCTGGAGCTAGGGTAACGAAGAGTTTAACGCACTGGACGGGATAATTCAGAGGTACCGGGTTCGATTCCCGGTCTCTTCTACCAGGTAGCTCCTTTTTCAATTTTTCTTTAAGCTTTGATCTTTGTATTAATGGTTTAACCTATAGATTAGTTAGGTTAAGTTAGGTATGTGTTTGTATTCCAAAGATTCGGAAAAAAATGCTTTCGATTAAATAAAATTTCTATGAAATGAGAATTCGATAAATCGCTTTAAAAACCCTTACCCTTCGATGTATTCGAATTCGATAACATGATGGGTAAACCCTACGATGGTACATCTCGCAGTCACGCGCTCCACGGTTCGTTAGGCCGTTTGTGTTCCATATTTCATATCTGATATCACTACCACAGTACACAACTTAATGCAGTACAATATAAATCCATAGACATGTCCGAAAATATTTGGCCGAATATCTTTTGTGTGATTGACCTACCGAGCGAAGCGTTTCCGGATTTTGGTTAGCCAAAAATTTATTCGTATGTGCGATTTCCGTGGAATCTTTTGTTAGTAGGTACATTAATTATATCTTAGGTCCGTGGGGTCCCAGTGCCCACAAACTCCTAACTGACCTCAGTAAAAGGCAAATTGAGTCTACTTTTGACCGAAGAGCTGGTAGCTTCCTCGCACAACGCATCAGCATTGCGATTCAGCGAGGAAATGCTGCCAGGGTCTTCGGGACTACGCCGCGGGGGCACAGCTTTGTAGATTTATTTTAGCGTAATTCAATTTATTTTGGATTTTAGTTCTTTAGTTTTATCTTTTTAGGTTTAATTTTAATCTCTCTTTATATTATAATTTGATTGTTTTTTTTACTCATCCAGTGTTTTGTAATGCCATACGATAAATAAATAAATTTTAATTTAATTCTCCTTTTATAAACATGTATATTAATAAGCTTTTATCATATCGATTTCTTTGTCGATTCAGGTTTTCCAAATTATTGCGAATTTGCGGTGGCAAGGGAATTAAAAACGTAAAAAAGTGCGAGTCGGATTCGCGCAACGAGGGTTCCGTAAAAACACTCCTCATCTTAACTGGCCGGGTTAAGTTAATTTTGCACCTGGTATGTATGGCGCCGGATACAAATGAGGTGTAAAGTTAACGCAACCGATCAAGTTTGTTGTATGGGAGCCACACTTAAATATTTATTTTATTTTGTTTTTAGTATTTGTTGTTAGAGCGGCAACATAAATACATCATCTGTGAAAATTTCAACTGTCTAGCTATCACGGTTCATGAGATGCCTGGTGACACACAGACAGACGGATAGTGGAGTCTTAGTCATAGGGTCCCGTTTTTATCCTTTGGGTACGGAACAATAACAATTATAACCTCTTCAATTGAGGAGTAAATAAAAAAGGTTAACAAATAAAACAAAATCTTCATGATACATATATTTATTTATTTAATACATATAGAAACATATGATCGATAATAATATATACATAACATAATCTAGGCTACTTTTGCAAACATACTATCACAAATTGAATACGTACGGGTATTTAAAATAATCAGAACCATGGAACATAGCTACCAAAGAAATACGGATTTGTACTGACAAAGATTTTTGATCAGACTTTATAAATACAACGGTATTTATATAGACAGCACAACTACACTCGCACCTGTCTCACGATATGCCTGTCTCATTTCGTCCAATACCGTGTGAGCAAGAGCGATGCTTAGTCACGCGACGATCATGAACTTGTCCAAATCCGACTGTTCTAAGGTGAAATCGTATTTGAGATCGTTTGGATATCGGAAAGCATTTTAAATTACAATGAGAATTGATTTGACATTGAACGCACGATGCGATATAAAAAAAAACAATAACTATGTTTTCAGTTACAACGCATAAGCTGCAAGGTTTCGGCAGCAGTATCAGCTCAGGAAAGTCGTTGGTAATGGTGACTTTATTTCGGAAAGGCTAAAAACGAATGACTTCTAATTGTCCCGTACCAGAACAGTCATTTGAGATGATATAGTAATTATAGTCCCGCTAATTTAGTGTAATTATGACATTTGCATCAAAATAGTGGCATTTCTGGCAAAAAAGTCTTCTAGGTCTGATGCTGGCTTTAGAGTCACAATTTCTTCAATGTAATAAAATTTGCATTGATTGGGATATTAGTTGGGAAGATTAATATCCGCACGGGTCGCACGGGCTCGGGCAAGGATTGCACGGGTCGCATGGGCTCGGGCTAGGATTGCACGGGTCGCACGGGCTCGGGCAAGGATTGCACGGGTCAAACGGGGCCGGTTGATTGCACGGGTTGCACGGGTTCGGGTTGCACGGGTCGTATGGGGCCTGGTTGCACGGGTTGCACGGGTCGTATGGGGCCTGGTTGCACGGGTTGCACGGGCTCGGGTTGCACGGGTCGTACGAGCCCTGATTGTTCGGGCCGCCCAGTTGTGAGCCGGCATTGCCGTTCAACACGCTCAGAGGCACAGTTATTTGAGGAGGCTGGAGGTTCGCTTGCTTGGGTACTCTGATAACGAACGCTGGCGGGCTGATTGGCGGTTGTTGCGGTGGGCAGACGCTGATGGAGTCAGGTTGAATCGGGTTGGGTCTTGGTGGTCTGACCGTGATTGGTGGGGGGCAAATTGGGGGTGGCTGTGGCGGCCTGACAGACAGCGGGGGTGGTGTGATGGGCGATAGCGGGGGTGGGCGCACCACCAGCGGTGGCGGCAATACTGGAGGCTGGCGTGGTGGCCTGACGATGATGGAGGGTGGCTGGATCGGGTTCAGAGCTGGCGGCTGCACCAGGATGGGCGGCAGCTGGATTACTACGTCGGGAGATGCCTGGAATCAGAAAATCGGGGTATCTATACTGCTGTTGACGAATCGCAAATAATTATCATTAAATCGTACTGATGATGACTGCACTTATTTGAAATGTCTCATTCTCGGGACGATGGAGACATATTCAACTGACAACGATATTATAATAGTAATTTAACCGATGTAACCATCTAATGGCTGATATATACAGAAAAAGATTTGATTCGATAGACTCAAAGATAGAGATATTCAAACTGCAATAAGTGACATCGATAAGAGGTAATTTAACATTAAATAGAACATCGCTGCATAATGGTGATATTTCAGATAGAAGTCATAAGAATGTCTCATCAAGCCCTTGTCTCTTTTATTAAAAATAATTTACATTAATATTGTAATGAATCTTCTATCAAGGTGGACCGACGACCTGGTTAGGGTCGCGGGTGGCTATAGGGTGAGGGCAGCGCAAGACCGATCGTTGTGGAGAGCTTTGGCTGAGGTCTTCGTCCAGCAGAGGACGTCTAGCGGCTAATATCACACTAATATTATAAACGAAAAAATCGTGTTTATGTGTATGATTGTTACTTCTTCACGCTCAAACGGTTGGAGAAATTTTGAAAAACTTTGGTATGAAGGTAGCTGACACCCTGGATTAACAAAGAGGCTTCTTTTGTCCCGAGAAAATGTAGTGTTCCCGTGGGATGAGCGGGTAACACCGCGCGGTGCTGCTAGTGATGAATGAATTTCTTACCTTCAAGTAGAACGTGCCTCCTGGTACCCGCACGGACCTGAACCCAGCAGCCTGGAGCTGGCAGGCCACGTCATTACGGGGATTCGACGCCTTTATTGGACCGTCACCGCATTTCGCTGTAAAGTATACCCATGACAGTGAAAATAATCCTAAACTGGACTTAAGAATTTCTAGAAAGAAGGAGAAAGCTTACAATCAGGCACCATAATAGGGCAGGGGGCCCCAAATGCCAAGTGCCTAGGGGCCCTGGCCCTCGAAGTCCGACCCTGCTTACAATACGAAGGACGCACGTCCTAGAAGTCTGGTGAATGCGCTTAGCATTAGAAAAGTGTGATACAGAGAGCGCGTTGACGGAAAATTAAAAATAAAAGATTCTTTGTTGGCTCAACACGCCAAAACCACAGAACAGAATTAACCTATTTTGATACAGGGACATGTAATAGTATTTTATGCAATCGTTTCACAATGAAGGTTCTTAAAGTCGAGTACCGCGTTTCGGTCACGAGGCTTACCGAGTGGCCTAAGTAAGGTGCCAGATTTTGAGACCTAATTGTGTAACTATTGCATACAATACTTTTTATATAAGCAAAACACAAAAAAAAAAACATTTTTTACTTTAATCGTCATTCCCCACTCACTATGATCTTTTTTTATGTAACCTTTTTTGTTCAACTTAAACTAAATTATTAAAAAAATATGATGGCGATGGTCATGGCAGGTGCCTCGTGATTGTTTAATTTTTTTGACAAATAATTTAAACCAATCAGTGAACAGTAGCATGCGTTTTTTAAATCAAATATGCTGATGTTCTCTTTTTGAAATTATTCGAGTTGGGTAGAGGTCTTATGAATATTAAAGTTCTGTAGCGGTTACCATGGAGTATAGAACTTTGGTACAGGAATAAAAAGTGCGTTATTGTGATTTTTGTCTGTGAAATTATAATTGACAGATTAAAGTGCGCGAGTATAAAAAGATGATTAAATAATACTTTTTACTAAGCTACGGCAAAAAGAAAGTTTTACACACGACGAAGAAACCTTCAAGTCTTTAAATAAGCCGGATTATTTCAAGGTTATAAAAAAAACATTTGTGTTCCTCATCAAATTGTACTTAAACGCCCTTTATAAATGTCACTGGTTTAATAATTTCACATGATTTCTCGTCTGACAAGGGTTTAATGGGAGACTGGGAGTGACACACGCAAATTTTGTTTATCATGTTAATTATGAAGTGAATTTTAATCACATTAAGAATGTTATCATTCGGACATTTCATTACATACCCCTACTCAGGGTACGAGGTCCAAATTTTGATACGCATTTTCTATATGTTACGATATTATTAAGAATAGGGAATGGATGAATATTTTATTGGTAGAAAAAAAAATAACCCTCCTCATTTCAAAAAATAGATATAGATTATCTGTAGCTAAATATTATCTGGCGTTAGGGAGGTGGAGAGTTTAACACGCTGGACCGGTTAATAAGAAGTACCAGGTTCAATTCCCCCCTCTGTTCAGCCAGGTTACGCATTCGATTTTTTCTCTGTGCTGATCTTTGTATCAATGTTTTTTCTAGCCTTATACGGGCATCGTGCCGATATTTAAACAAATGTAACTATTTTTTTGACTCAGCCAGGGTCTGCCGTTCCCGAAGAGACCTATTTATTTAGGTAGTATAATTGAGGAATATTATACTAACAGTAAAAGTAGTTTCGTTAATTGGAATTTATATAACCTAGGAGACATCTGAAAGGTCTCAAAGGCCTCTGGTGTTGCAGGGGCATGGGCAAGAGTAGTTTTTTTCCGAAAAGGCAGAAATTTGTAATATTTTACCTTTCAACCCCGATATCTCCGCCATTCATTTAGAACAAAATCGAAAAAAATGAATGTACTCACAAAGGTTTTATGATAATCTGCTGAAATTATCAGGACATCCAAACATCCTAACGTCCAAACATATCAATGAATATATACGGTACTATAAAGAATATATATGATACGGAGACGCTTCGCTAACACGGTCAATAAAAACCTCCTAAAAAGGAATAAAAACATCTTAAAAAAAAAACATACTTGGTGTAGGCCCGCACCACGGCGGGTATATCGGCGCGCAAGGTTCGCACGGGTCGGGCTGCGCGCACGGATCGCACGGGTTGGGCGGCGGCGCGCACGGGTCACACGGCGGCGGGGCGCACGGGTCGCATGGGTTCGGGAGTGCGCACGGGTCGCACGGATTTGGGGGCGGCGCGCACGGATCGCACGGGTCGCACGGGTACTGCGGTGCCGGCGCAGGAAGCGCGCACGTCGACGCTATCAGAGCTGGAATATTGTGGAAAAATTAATAACTATTGTATGAACGACGACGCTGCTGGCGCAGTTTTTATTGCACCTGCCTTCTGAACCGGTTTTGGGTTCAAATCCAGGCCGGGGCAAATATTTGTGTGAGGAACTCGAATATTTGTTTTTTGGCTATGGATGTTATCTATATATGTATTTATATATTATGTATATCGTCATCTAGTACCCATTATACAAGCTTTACTTAGTTTGGGACTAAGTCGATATGTGTCAAAAATAAAAATCAAAACGTTTATTCTGCAAGTAGGCTACAAGGGAACTTTTACATGTCTGGTCAGGCTTTACATGCGATCTAAATCTACCGGCATTTCACTAGAGGAGACCACTGTTACGAAGAAAGCCGAAAGAAAGTCAACAGTAAGTTTTTTTTTCGGAAATTATACTTAAAACCAATGGTTGACTGCTAGAGAATGCCCTATGGCAATAAGTCCGCCTTTTGTAAGATTAGTTCTTTCTTTTGTGCAACAAAGATTAAATAAATAAATAAAACTATTACAAATATAATTAACTAGGTGTTTTCTTTATTTTTCTTAAAGGGTGACTGGTAGATGATGCTAGATGGATTTAAGTACCTCTTTGTATGATTTGTGTTATTTTATGGAATAAAGATTGTATAAATAAAGGAGTACTTACATTATAGTTTTAACTGACATAATTATGTCACAAGGGAGCTAAATAATGTATTTTTCTACTCCAGTACTTTTTTCTGTCATTTATATAGTTACTAACTCTAATATAAAGACATAAATTATGAAAGTCTGTAAAAGTCTATACTCTACTGCTCAAAAACACACTGCTAACCGATGTTATAATGTCGCCAAAAAACCATCACTTATTACCTCAGATTACATGATGAACAGATGCATTCACACAATTTGCAAATTAAAAAAAAAACTTTTGTACTAAGGCATTGCTGCCAACTTTAAAAAAAAAGTTTTATCTTCAGTGCATGGATGTTTAGTATAGTGAACGTATACCTTTATGTATAAGTTTAATTTTTTTGACAGATGTTTAGTATGGTGATTGTATACCTTTATGTATAAGTTAATATTTTTTTGACAGATGGATGTCAATAAAAAAAAAGTTTATCAGAGACAATTTTTCTTTTTAATTTTGTTGATTCCGAGCGGGAACATGTAATTATTTTCTTTGTTGTTTATTTTCATTTTATTTATGAAATGTCGAGTCGTAGAAAAAGTATTGTATGCAACGTTGTATAAGTAGGTCAAAAAACGCTCGTGGCATCTTTCTTACGATGTTCGCTGCGCTCACATCGTAACCCATGCCACTCGCGTTTTTTGCCCCCTCTTATACAACGGTTGCATAAAATACTATTTCGACAAGGGTGAATATCAAATCGAGTTTTGAGGAGTATTTTCTATTGTTACAATCTGATTGGAAAGTTTTGGTTTTACTAATATTAATGTTGAGTGAAAATTCAATTGTATGTAAAGAACAAATAGGTAACGCCGGTCTCATCTGGGGACCATGCCACAGACGGACCTTTTAGATGGGGTATTTTTTTATTATCCTTTTTTTTATTGTATTAAACGTTATTTAGAGGATGGTTTTATACATATGTTTTTGTACAATATATTATGTTTGTCTTTAGTTTAATTGAATATTTACTTACCTAATATACCCAAAGCCGTAGAACGCCCCATTTCTGCCCGTAACTGACGACTGAACCGAAATACCCCACTATATATACTCCATTAGTATATTTGTTATAACCACAATTATCTTTGCTATAGAATTGTGTCTCAAGACTCAATCAAGCGTCATTATACATTTCTACGGCGTGTATAATTCGGCAATGTTTTTATTAAATACCTACACGTTATATTATCTAGAACCAGCAATGTTTTTAATTTGATACATACTACTATATTCAAATCTTAACTAAGATACAGCGTGAGAATGCTGCCTGCGTCATGGGCACATTTGGCACCCTATCGATACACGTTTTCAGACACGTTTTATTATCCTGCGATGTTTTTGATTTTATTAATTTTATTAATTTTATTTTATTGCATTTATTATGTCTACCAACAGCGGTTACAATCTCACATTCTTACTTATAAATAAATAAATAAATATAAATATCGGAAAATCTCACACAAACCGATCCAGTCCCAAATTAAGCTCAAGAAGGCGTGTGTTATGGGTACTAGACGACGATATACGTACTTATATTATATACATAAATGTATAGTTAAATACATAGAACATCCATGACCCAAGCACAAATATTTGAGTATATGTACTTAGACATATTCATGTATACATAGACTTATTGCAAAGCTAATTTTAGGAAAACATAGCATGCGTACAGTTTTAGTTAAGTTGATGGTTTACGAAAAGGAAAAGCTAGTTACATGAAGATAATAATCACTATACAAAGAGGAAAATTATAAGCATTTGTTTAGTTGGATAAGAGTTTAAAGTAGAGAGGCAACGGATAGTTGTTTAGCCGGATAACGTACACCGGATATTCGGCCTAACCATCGGTCGAATATTCGGTATTCGGCCGATGGAACTTTACTAGACCAACTAAAATGTTGTCAGGAAGAGATCGCTCTTTAGCGATAAGACCGCCTATTGTCTACCATTGTTTAATTTAAGATTTCTCATGTAATATTTTTCTTGTTGGTGTGCAATAAAGTATTGTTGTATTGTATTGTATTGTATTGTATTGTATTGTATTGTATTGTATTGTAAACTTAAGGTTTGTAATCTGTGGTACCAAGAGATGATTTTTTGGCGACATTATAACATCGTTTGGCAGTGCTTTTTAGGCAGTAGACTGTAGATTTTTCCAGACTTAAGTAATGTATATTTGAAGACGTGGTTGGCGTAGTTTGTAGAGCATCTGCCTACTAAGCCGGTAGTCCCGGGTTCGAATCCCGGCCAGGGCAAATATTTGTGTGATGAACACGAATATTTGTGCTTGGGTCATGGTTGTCCTATGTATTTAAGTATATTAATATATTTATCTATATAAGTATGTATATCGTCGTCTAGTACACATAACACAAGCCTTCTTGAGCTTAATTTGGGACTAGATCGATTTGTGTGAGGTTGTATGATATTTATTTATTATTTATTAATGTATACTTTATATTAGAGATGTTAACTATGTATTACATACTAAGTAAGTACATAAATGACAGAAAAAAGTACTAGAGAAGAAAAAAGTTGTAGTTTTATCAGCAATGCGATCGATGTCGATGGGCGGTAGATACAACAGTTGACATGTTTGGGCATAAGTCATGGCGAGACAGGACATCCATCATCGAACGAATACTTGGACATTTCATACGTGTTCAAACATGTTGATGTGTTGGTTCGTCAACGTTACTACTGTCCAATAAAAGCAATTCAAACATACTTATTACTTACTAGGCATGACGGAATTAGGATTTATTTATTTAATCTTTATTGCACAAAAGAAACTTATCGTACAAATGGCGGACTTAATGCCATGAGGCATTCTCTACCAGCCATCCTAAGGGCAAAGCAGAAAAATTGTAGGTGGTGCAACTAACTTACACATAAGCAACAAAACATAATTATAATACTTATACATTATTTATGATATTCATGTAAATATATATGTACATACAGCTACATCTAATAATATGTATACATATATAATATAAATAAATATATGCAGCGATGAAACACACTAAGCAGATAGCGAAGTCTATGTGCTTATATATTAGTGTGACTACATTAGGATGGACTTCAGGATGTTAATATATTATATTTTTTAATTAACAAAGATAAGGAAAATTTATAGACAAACAGACATAATTCACCTGGTGACTATCAAACCTACTAAAAATTCTGTCACTGATATAAATAAATAATAAATATCAACAACCTCACACAAATCGATCTAGTCCCAAATAAAGCTCAAGTAGGCTTGTGTTATGGGTACTAGACGACGATATACTTACTTATATAGATAAAATATACTTAAATACATAGACCAACATGGCCCAAGCACAAATATTCGAGTTCATCACACAAATATTTGCCCTGGCCGGGATTCGAACCCCAGGCCGCCGGCTCAGTAGGCAGGTGCCTACAAACTGAGCCTACCGCGTCGTCAAAACTGTTGTTCTTTAGAACCTCGCATCTAGTCAGTAGATTGTTACGAGCTTTATCAAGTAGAATAGAATAGAATAGAATAGAATAGAATACTCTTTATTGCACACCTCAAGAATAAAGAAATACAAATACAAATGACACTTATAATTACAATAGAGGCAAACAATAGGCGATCTTATCGCTAAAAAGCGATCTCTTCCAGACAACCTTTGGGTAGCGGAATAATATAAATGAAATGAGTAGGCGATGCAAAAAGTAATCAAGAAAACTACTGAAAAATTATTAAAATCTACTAAAACCTATAATAATATATATTGATACATAAACATACATAAAAATATACATAAATGAACATAAGAATAAATATATACTCATATATAAACTTACTTAAACCTTATATTTAAAATAATATTTCGTGTAACGAACCACAGATTATGTCAGTCACAGTGACAGAGTATTAAAGGAGAGACAAGTAATGTTCTTTGAGGTGTATTTTGAAAGTAGCAACGGATTGACTACGTTTCAATTCAACAGGGAGAGAGTTCCAAAATAGAGTAGCCTGAAAGGTAAATGAGCTGTTATAGAATTTGGAAGAAGAAGAAGGGACAGCCAGAAGCAAATTTTGAGAGGACCTAACAGAACGAAGGTAACTGAAACGCTCCTTGAGGTAGCAGGGAGTTGCAGGGTGAAAATAGTTATTTGTTATGCAAGGCTGCAAAGTTGTTATTTGGCGCGAGTGTTGAAATTGAAAGCTGAGCGAGCGAAGGAATCTAAGATTGAACCATGAGCGAAGCGAATGGTTCAAAGATAGATTCCTGAGCGTAGCGAGGCTTTCAAGACACGAGAAGCTAAATAATTTTGCAGCCATGCGGAACACACAATTTTTCACCTCACTACAGCGAGGAAAATGCAAGATTCAAGAAAAACAATTAAAACATAAAAATAATCATATTTAATTTTGCCTTCTATTTAACACATCTAATTTAAAACATAACACACTCAAATCCACAACCAAATAAATACGAGAGAAGCACACATATTAAAAATTAAAAGTAATATGGCCGTAATTTGTATTTCAGCTTTATCTTCTTTAAAAACGCCAATAGTTTCGGTAAAATTAGGTACTTATCGTCTCCAAATATTTATAACAAATCCTTTTTCGTTTTAATGCAGGCTTTTAGCATTGAATAAATACTTCAAATTGGGCTTAACTTTCTTGATTTCCATATTTCTATAAAGTAAGACAACAGTATGTATTCTCCACAGGACAAATTTACGTTGTTTACGTGAATTGTGAAAACTTCCAACTTTTTAATTATTGTTTTTTTCTCGGGTGCGTTCAGAAATTACACTCTTATGTTACAACTTTTATAACAAATAAATATTAAAATTTGTGTTTTATTTAATATATTTACTAGTCAAAATATGTAAGTGAAACTGAAATACTTACTATTAATATAATATTTATTTATTTATTTATTATTAACCAACTTACACTTACAGCAAATTGCCACACATGAAAGTTATAGGTCACATTACAAAATAATAAAGTAATAAAAATTAGTAATAAATTAGAATTAAATTAGAAATAACAAGAATAAACATTGTTGTAATTATAATACATTTTTTGTCACACTTATCTACTGTCGTACTGTGGTGGTACTGGTCGTAATATAAACAAATTAAACATAAAATAAAGTGTAGAAAAAATAAAAACTTAATAATCTGTAACCCCAAACCAGGTTTCTGGACGTGATATTGTAGGTGTATTTTTTTTAAAAGAAGTATTCAAACGTACATATATGATTTTAGCCGGCCTGACCAGATCGCCCTTTATTAGCGAGCGTTGACTGGTTATTCGAAGATTTATCGACTGATGAAATCAGTCACGCGTTGAAGGAGTCTTAAATATAAAAAAGTTACATGCACCACAGAGAACCAAAATCGTCGTGTTCGAAATTCAAATGACTTTTGCACGCTAGCGGATAAAATAGACTTTTGCACGCAGATTTCGCCCTATAAACGGAGGTTTTCCGAGCGAGTGAGGTGAAAAGAATATTGTAAAGAAGAGAGAGAATGTGAGAGTTACGACGAAAGCGGATAGGAAGCCACTTGAGCTGCGAACGGAAACTGGAAACATGGTCATATTTACGAAGCCCAAATATGAACCTGATGCAAATATTCTGAATACGCTCAAGTTTATTAAGCTGCTCTTCTGTGAGATCAGGGTAGGAGATATCAGCATAATCTAAGATTGGAAGAAGTAAGTAATTAATATAATTAATATAATTAATTATATTACAAGTAGTTAATATAATTGTATTAGTTTTGAAGTATAATTTACGAAAAAATGACTTACTGTTGAGTTTCTTTCGGCTTTCTTCTCAACAGCGGTCTCCACTTGCGAAATGCCGGTAGACTCACAATCTGACTTGTAAAAGTGCCCTTGTGGCCTACTTACTGAATAAATTATTTCATTTCATTTTATTTCTTTTCATTTCATTTCGTTTCAGTTATTAGTCACTTAGTGAGTTTTAGTTATTAATAGACGATATGCCCTTCCCGCACCAATAATGTCTCTGTTTGTCCTTTTGTGGTTGACTGGTAGAGAATGCATCATGGCATTAAGTCCAGCATTTGTACTTGTACTTTTGTATTTTGTGCAATAAAGTTTAAATAAATATGTACAGTAAATTAATACCTAATACTTAATTAAAACTATATTATAAAAATAACAAGGTTCAAGAAACACCGCTCCCTGAACTAATTTGCCATTTTCACCGGGAAAGATTGTGTTTAGGTTAATTTAAATTACAATTATTGTTTTGTTAAATTATGAGGATAATGAAAACAATTTCAAAATATCTTTTGGATAAAAAATTAAATAAACTTTGCTTTGAAACCATATAATTCAAAAAACTTTTTTGTTTCATGACGTATTTATTAGCTAATTATAAATAATTAAATAAATATAAATAAATATTACTACTACAAATCGACCTAGTCCCAAACGAAGCAAAGCTTGTACTATGGGTACTAGACGACGATATACATAATATATAAATACATATATAGATAACATCCATGACCCAAGAACAAATATTCGAGTTCATCACACAAACATTTGCCCCGGCCGGGATTCGAACCCGGGACCGCTTGCTCAGTAGGCAGGTCTACAAACCGAGCCAAACGCGTCGTCAAACAAACAGTAAGTATATTTGTAAATTTACTTATATAATATAACTACAGTATGCTGTAGGATTTAACATGAGCGTCATCTTTGTTACTTACAAATGACTCTGGGAGCTGTAGAAGCGAGCTCGTTTCGAGATTGCTGAAACTTTGGCATTTTTTACGTTTTCAACCCCCATTTATATTCGCCATTACGTTTTTTTTTAAAGCGACCTGACTAAAATATCTCCTATAAAATGATTAAACCTGCTCACAAAATTTCACGAGAATCGGTAAAGAAATGCGGCCTGTAGGCGAGTCCTGCCGTAAATATAGGTTCCCGAAAATCCAACATACGAAATCAATTTTGGTAAAGCTGAAACAGAAACGCATCGCTCGCTCGGTTAATTAAAGTCGACTGTACTCAACAACAAACGGGCACAACCAATCAAATCACTGTACCTCTCAAATACAAAATGTTACTGGTACTGGTTTACACTGGCACGTTTCCCTAAAGGCATAGTAAATATAAAATACATTTCTGTACACAAGGCAACTGTACCATGAGATTAATAAAAAAATAATAGTACATGTAGGTAGACACAGCCGACCGAATAGTGATGCGAAGCCAGCAAGTGCTTGTCACGGCTAAGGCATGTATAGTTCTTTACTCATATGCAATGCAAAAAAAATACACCACTCAAAAAAAAACAGCTGTTTTGTTTGTTCATGAATACAAACGCCATATTAGTACTATTTGTTATGAAAAAAAGCTGCACTTTGTGATGGAAGCAAGCCGTTTTGCACAGTGATAACATAGACCAAAATAAACGATTTCACTCGAGGCGAAATTAGTTTCACCCCTTAGGATAAGAGATGGCGCCACTTATTCAAAAAAAGTTTAAAAAATTGTAAATCCTGAACGGATACTCCGATTTTGACGAAAGAGGTGCCAAACGGCAGATAATTACCCAATTTAACATAAAAAAAATTAAAAACAGGTAAAAAAATATTTTCGATACCCAAAAAATTATAATTTCTGAAAAAATATTTAAAATTTGTGATTTTTTGAAATTTTACTCGCAAAAATGTATGTACATGGTACTTTTTTTTTTTATTTATATTAATATACAACTAATTTTACATTTATAAAAAAAAAACCCCATATCATTAGCTCGTATAGTTCCAAAGTTATTGAAGAATACAGACATGGCGCCGCTGGGTCAAAAAATCTTACAAAAAATCTAAAACCTCAACGGATATTCCGATTTTGATAATTATGGTGCTAATCGACAGATAATGACTTAAATTAGTTTTAAAAAATGAAATAAAAATTCAAATAGGCAAAAATAATAATAAATACAAAAAAAACACACATTTTGAAAAATAAAAACATTTTTTTTTTGGACTTTTATGTAATTTCATATAAAAAAATATATGAATATGGCTTAATTTTACTTATGTTTATTATAACACTATTAATTGCTCGTTTAATAAAAAACCGCATATCAAGAACTTGAACAGTTCCAAAGTTATTGAAGATTTTACTATAGGGTGCCGGTGCGATGTTGCCGCCGCACGTGCAACTTATGTACATGTATTTATTAAAGTATTCTCCCGCATCGAAGGTACTGATTACCCTGAAAATATAACCACAATTGAAAGTACAAATAATAATCATCCCAAGTAGCACACAACACACTTATATCCCTTATACAGCTTAAATTAGAGTTTTAACGGGTGACTATAGGCTGTTATACAACCTGTTTGCTAATATCACAAGTATATTAGATGCTAAATAGCATTTCTGAATCAATATTTTACTTACTTTACGTTTTATTTTCACTTTGGTCTTTGCAGGCTTTGCATTGTAACGTGCAAGTTAGACCGTCGCATCAGCAACAACAACGCATTGTCCTTGTGCCACAGCCCAATTTGTATCCATAATGTTCAAGGAGTTTTCAAATTGAACTAACCTTCAACTATTGTGGATTCCATCTACCTTTGATGCCGTTTCATTCCCAAAAAGAAGGACTTGGGCCTCGATATTTCCAAATTAAAACGTGAACCCACACTTGGTTTGCATGAAACGGTATTCAATGGCAGCTGAAATGGACACAAGCTTGTTTAGTTTAGTGTTTTTTAGTTTAAACAGATCTTTTCGAATCGCATTAACAGTATATGCTCTGTTGGAGCATCGTATAGCCTGCATGTGAATCTGGGACCAACAACGTTACGATTAATTGAGAACCAATGAATGACATTAATATAGACTTTGATTGAATCTTACACGATTTTCACACATTATATTAAAATAATAAAACGGGACTTAATTGCGGTAAATAAACATTTTTGTTATAGGTAATAATGAATGACATTAATTATGTAAACACACCCCAAACAAAAAGAAGCAAAAATGGCCCTAAGTAACCGTTTCACATGAGCCATTACGTATCCAGAGAGAATTTCTATAGATAGCGATGTATTTGTAAAAGCAGTAGTTATTTCAGGGTATAACATGCATGTTTTAAAACAGGTCTCTTTTCTTATTGTATTGAAATTAGACGCTTTCACAGATGAAAGCCTTGAAGTGCAGTCATCATTAAAGTAATAACTGTTTTGTAAACTGCTACTAGTACGACCGTCGCACTGATGACTACAATTTGAATGCTTCGATGCTTTCACAGAGCTGGCGACAAGCCTTTCGCCGACTACTTCAGCTGCCATTGAACAACATGTTCTGCGTGTAGCGTTTTAAGCGAGCCAAATGTGAAAAAAACGTCTAATTTGGATATATATTCAGTCCCAAGTCCTTTCTTTTTGGGAGTCGAATGGCGTTGGAAGAAGATTGCAGGTGCGATCCACAAATCACAATAGAACAGTCATTATGGGTGCAAATCGGGCTGTGGAAAAATGCGTTGTTGCAGCCGATGCAACGGCCTAACTTGCACGTTACATTACAATGCAAAGTTTAGTGAAAATAAAATGTAACGTAAGTAAAATATACTTGTGACATTAGCAAACAGGTTGTATAAGAGCCTATTCACCCGTTAAAACTCTAATTTAAGCTGTTTTAAGGGATATAAGTGTGTTGTGTGCTACTTGTGATGATTATTATTTGTACTTTCAACTGTGGTTATATTTTCAGAGCAATCAGTACCTTCGAAACGGGAGAATACTTTAATAAATACATGTACATAAGTTGCACGTGCGGCGGCAACATCGCACCGGCAGCACCCTATACTAAAATATTCAATAACTTTGGAACTGTACAAGCTCTTGATATGCGGTTTTTTATTAATCGATCAATTAATAGTGTTACAATATACATAAGTAAAATAAAGCCATACATTAATACATTTTTTTGTATGAAATTACATAAAGCCCCCAAAAAAATGAATTCTTTTTTGCTAAATGTGTTTTTTTTTTTCCTTTTTGCCTATTTGAATTTTTATTTTATTTTTTAAAACTAATTTAAGTAATTATCTGTCGATTAGCACCTTAATTATCAAAATCGGAATATCCGTTGAGGTTTTAGATTTTTGTAAGATTTTTTGACCCAGCGGCGCCATGTCTGTATTCTTCAATAACTTTGAAACTATACGAGCAAATGATATGCGGTCTTTTTTCATAAATGTAAAATTAGTTGTATATTAATATAAATAAATAAAAAAAGTACCATGTACATACATTTTTGCGAGTAAAATTTCAAAAAATCACAAATTTTAAATATTTTTTCAGAAATTATAATTTTTTGGCTATCGAAAATAATTTTTTACCTGTTTTCAATTTTTTTTATGTTAAATTGCCTTTTGGCACCTCTTTCGTCAAAATCGGAGTATCCGTTCAGGATTTACAATTTTTTAAACTTTTTTTGAATAAGTGGCGCCATCTCTTATCCTAAGGGGTGAAACTAATTTCGCCTCGAGTGAAATCGTTTATTTTGGTCTAAATTATCACTGTGCAAAACGGCTTGCTTCCATCACAAAGTGCAGCTTCCAGGCCAAAACCGTCCATAACAAGTAATACTATATTAAAAAAAATACTTCTCGGCCTAGGCCTTAAATTTTGTATGAAATCCCTTTACAGTTCTCTCGAGTTGTTCCGCCCGAAACGTGATAACTTCGAAGCCTGTTATAACCTTATAACGCACTTTATGACGACATTTCATTTTATAGCATGTTTGAGAAAGTAAATATTAAGGGACAATCTTACACAAACCAACCTAGTCCCAAACAAAGCAATACTTTTACTATGGGTACTAGACGACTATACCTCATATATAAATAAATTAGATAACATTCATGATCTGGGAACAAATATTAGACTTCATCAAATCATCATGTAACGCAACGGAGCCACGCTGTTACGTCGCCTAAATCAAATTAGATTTAAGTTTTTTTTTGTAATGTAATTTTGTAGTTCACAGTGCCTTGGTTTATTTACTGTTATGCTGTGTAACTAATTTAAATAAATAAATAAATCATACAAATATTTGTCCTTGCCAGGATTCGAACCTAGGTCCGTCGGCTCAGTAGGCACGTTAACTACAAACTGCGCCAACCGCGTCGTCATCGATAAGATTCCTAGAGAAACATCTATCTATCTATCAGCTACAGACGTCCACTGCTGAACATAGGCCTCCCCATAACTCGCTACAAAGTGCGATCCCGTGCAGACCGCAACCATTGACTCTCCGCTACCCTCATAAGTTTCGTCTAGTCAGGGGCCGTCCCACGCCGCGCTTTCCTATACGTGGTCGCCGCTCTAGGACTTTGCTGCCCCAACGGCCGTCCATTACCACGTACCCATTACCACTTAACCGCGCAATCCTTTGAGCTATGTCGGTTACCTTCGTTCTTCAGTGGATGTCCTTATTTCTGATTCTATCATGCAAAGAAACTCCGAGCATAGAACTTTCCATTGCACATTGCGTGACTATTAGAGAAACATATTGAGATCTAAATGAGAAATATACTTATTGGAAATTGCGGAATATTTAGTCCTGGGGCCCAATTCGAGAATGCCGTTTGAGATATCTCCAAACGTCAAATCTCCATTAGATAACAGTTATATCGCCATTGAACTGTCATTTAAATGCGATGAGCTTAAAAGTGACATATCTCATCTCAATTTTGGAAATACGAAGGCGATAATGATTGTCAAAAATGTTACTCATGTATATAAATTTCTGTTTTGAACGAAACATAACGGACCAATTTCACGTACTATGCGGTCAATTTAAAGTATGCGCCTGTTATTTATGCCGTCACATACAAAGGAAACGAAAATTTTGCGCGTCCGAATTGACGAAGTTGCGATGTTCTAGCGATATCGCCACTTGTCAAGTAGGCACACGTCAAAAGTGACAGATGGCGATGAAAAGGAGAGATCTCCATTATATCTCTAAAATTGGTCGAATACCCCCCCTGTTTCCTCTTTGTTTACATCAGTGACATTCACCGAGTCAGTTACCAAAAAATTGTCGTTGCCAGTAAAATAAATGAGTACCGTTAAAAATACGCAATAAGGCGTTGGTTGAAAAATATCGTGTTGGGCTACACCTACTTCTACAGCTACCATAAATCTTTTGATGAAACTTCAATTATTATGACGATGACGCTATTTAGTGTAATTTGAAAGTAAATCATTCGAAAAGAGAATTTGTACATAAAATCCACCACATAGTGATAAGAAAAGAACATAGAATAACTGACCATTTATGCACTAAATTATCATTGAAACTCAGGTATTTGATACATTATTAATCAAATTGGAATTTTAAACAATATAAAGGTGAATTCATGTTTGGTAGCGGCTCAGTGATCGTGACGCAAAACAACTTTTTGTTTAAAGTCGGTTAAGTATATAAAATGGCGGACAAATGTGCATTTCGACACACTGCTACAATGGTTGGACGGTTCCTTGTTTTGATCGGTAAGTGAAAAGAATACTCTAATTCTTAGTATAGGTACCTACTTCTTTAACAACGAAAAAACAAAGTACAAGAAATAAAAGAACGGAGGAAGGAAGGAGAGATAGCATTATGAAGAACATCTATCTCCTTTATGTGTTCCAATGTATCTAGTTATACCATAAATTAAATGTAATTGATTGTTTACTGTTGAGCTTCTTCCTACTTACTTTTTTAAACAGCGGTCTCCTGTTGTGAAATGCCGGTAGATTCACAATATGACCAGTAAAAGTAAACTTATGGCTTACTGAATAAATTATTTAATTTTATACAGTTTTCCAAAAAATTAAATGGTGGCTGAAAAATTCGATGCTCTGGCTAGCGGCTTTGATAGAATAATTGGATATGTATCCCACTGGCTCAAAAAGCCGTGGGCACGTGGGTTCAAATCCCGCTCAAAGTTTTTTTTAAATTTTAGCTTCTATTTAAACATTTAGGTTACACTAGACGTTACTGCTTTAATAAAAAAATATTATAATTTCCCCTGTTGAATTTTCTTTACTCTTTCAGCTCTCATCGGCCTCGCCGCCGCTGCCCCCGCCGACCCGTGCTGGCGCTGCACCGGTGGACCCTGCCAGCCAACCGTGTGCCTCGGCCCCGCGGGACAACCCACGTTCTGCCAACCGTCCATCCAGATTTGCCCCCCATCGCCGCCGTGCTCGTGTCCCGCGCTCGTTCTTACCCCATCCTGCCCCTGCCCCCCACCGCCCCCGCCGTGTCCGTCGCCCTGTCCATGCTACGATAACTAAATCCATACATTGGGGTAATTGCGGCTAAATTATAGATAAATATTTGGCAATATTAAACTAATGATAGTAACTCAATTTATAACAATATGAAACTCATCATATTGAAAAGTTATCATTAGATGAATTTACCCCAAGTCGAAATTATCCCTGAGTTTACTGCTGTATTAGGGCAAATTGGATTGGTGCCGTGACCAGGATTGTATCTTCCTCTTACTCGTCTTATATAAGTGTGAGTGAGAGATGAATACGGTCTACCTCATCTTATGCATCACGTATGCTCGGTGACACTGGTACTCTGATCAAAATTTAAAACAAGGGAATATGGGAACTGGGCAAAATTTTTACATGGTTTCGTTTAAAAGATAGTACAGCAGAAACTTAAATTAATTGGCGAATAAAATATCCAAAATTTCGATAATTGAACATTTAGGTGTTTTTTCAAAGGTTTCGGTACAATAAAATGTTTTTGAAATTAATGTGTCTTCTATCATTCTTTGAGCTAGCCTCAAATCTGTTGCGATACCCTTAACCTAAATGCCATCCCAACTATTTCAAGTCATCATAATATTTGGTGTTAAATACTTTTCTAATAACAAATGTCTAGGATCAGAAGTCGAAATGTGCTTTCAATTTCACCATTGAAATTAAAAGCATGTACATCCATTACGTTTTAATATAAAATAACATTCTTATTCATAATTGTCATTAGTCATAATGTTCGTAGTCATAATTTCAGCTTTTCTCTGAAACAAATAACTTTTCAGCATTGTTGTAATTAAATAAACCTAACCTAGCCTAAGTTAATGGGTTTTACTCTCAAAACTATTGTAAAGTTAATAATTTCAGAGTTATGGCTAACGATTTTATGACAAACAATATGGTATGACAATCAACCTTTATGTAAAAAAATGCACACCCTTCCAGGGGTCCATATTGGCTCACATAAAATTCTTATCTTACAACTAAATATTAAAACACGGCCGTCCGCTATTTGTTTGCACCGTATACTATCATACTTTGGCCACATCATGCGAAGAGGAGACGAGAGCCTTGAAAAACTGGTCGTGGTTCATCGAAGGCAAAAGAGCCCGAGACCGTTCACCAACCAGATGGTCCGACCTAGTCAAAGAAGCAACCTCCTCAAACAAAGTCCACCAGGTGGTGAGGGCAATGTTGGACCGGGACCGATGGAAACAAATCATTAAGGCAAAACCAGCTTGTAATCACGATCCTCAGTAATGTAGGGCCGATTGAAGAGATACAAGAATGTCGCACTGCTCGCCATCGGCAGGGTGTTCATCCTCACATGTTAGAGCCTAAATGGTCGAGAACAGTCCGGTTCCAGAGAAATTTCCTACCACGAACGATCCGCATGTGGAATGAGCTCCCTGACGAGGTTTTCCCCGGGGACTACAGTATGCGGTTCTTCAAGAGGGGATTAAATAGGTTCTTAAAGGGTCGGCAGCGCGCGTGTGATGCTCCTGGAGTTACAAGCGTTCATAGGCGGGGGTAACATGCCTAACATCAGGCGGGACGCATGCTAGTTTGCCACCGTCGTAGTATAAAAAAAAATCTTAGTTTCCACTCATATCCGAATCCTGATTTGCAGCTCACGGACAGTACCTTTGTATTGTATTTCACAGATGCTTACTTTACACGAGAACCAAATCAAAAAGAATTACAAAGAACAGCCACGACAAAAACAATTGTAAATCTCGTGTTTCTGTCTCAAATGTGAATTCTATTTTATAGAAAATGAGGTAGCTTTCCTTTTCGACTTTGAGCTGTGAACCATAGGAATTGAATTAAAAGAGGACATAATTGAATTGCTGGAGTAACAATTGGTTAAGACTTGTTGTATTTGTTTATTTGTTATCTGTTAGGTAATTAAACAAACGGAAGCCAAGTGGCCAAAGTCAAAAGAATACATTGTTTGTTCACCAATCGTTTTGTTACTATTTTTATTTAAAGGAATAGTGAATGTTGAGGCATTTTTTCACAGAAACGTTTTATTCAATGTAAGAACTCAATAGGCCCATGGTATAAGAAAATAAGGTATATTCTCATTCTCATACCATGGTATAGCCTAACCAAGTGTCGATGTCGGTCCGGCCCAGGGATAGTAGCGCTACAAACAGCATTCATATGGCAATAATGAGCATACGTCATATATTTGCGTTATTAAACGTCAGTAGTGATTTGATAAGGATTTGTCATCAAACGAATTCAAAACATTGTTTACCGGAATGCTGCTCAAACCTTCGCTTTATTCTTGTGAAGTAAATACAGAATCCTATTGAAAAAGAATTGACTTTCATCACTGTGGATAGTTTTAGCTATATTATGCAAAAATAAATTGAAATTTACGGAATATTTCGTCCTGTTTCCTTTTTGATTATATCAGTGACATTCACTGACTTTCAACGTCAGTAACCAAACATTTGTCGTTACCGGTAAAATAAATTAGAACCGGTTTATCATCATTTGCTAAACAACTTTTTACAAATAATCACCAAACAACGATTCACAAACTATTCATTTCACAAACCTGTCATGCCTTTAAATGCTCATTTTACAAATAATTACTCGACAAATATACATTTAGTAACTTTCACGCTTTATAAACATATTAGACAAAGTTTCATTTAAAAAATGTTCACTTCACGAATAAATCGTTTTAAAAATCAGTTATTTTGCAAAACGTTAATTGATAAACTATTGTTTCATAAAAATATTAAAAAAATATTAAATATTAAAAATAACTCTCTATGTACCTAACGAAACGCAGGACGGTATGAAGTTTAATACTCGAAACACTTGGGCCAAATAGTAACCAGGCAAGTACTTATTTCGGTCAGATTGTAACAAAGAGGAGGCCGTTTTTGGGACTAAATTTTTTTTTTTCAATTTTTTTGTTGTAAATTAGTTTGAATCTTGTAGAATACGCTAAAATAAGCATGTTTTGTTCTGTAAACTTTTTCTCTCATAGCGATTTTCACCGAGATATTGGGGTACAAAATTTTTTTTTTTTCAATGTTTGCCATTTTTAGGCAAAATTAGATTGAGTGATGTTCCATTTTTTTAAAGCAAGCATTTTGAGGTTCCTTTGCTTCGCTCGCTCCGCTTTACATGGTCATAAAGCAAACCTAACCAACAGTTTTCGGTCTTTGAGCCATGTTACCTAAAAAAACCTCAATAACCTGAACACTAAGACGTCTGTATGCCCATCAGAACAATCATACTTTGTTAAAAATTAAGTACCTATGTTAATATTTGTACTCGTAGAAAACTACACATATGAATGGCGTTTAAACCATGATGATTTATTAAACGAAATGATTACCAGCAAACAATGCATTTTATTAACGTTGTTTTATCATTCGTTATTTTGTTAATTGACTAGAATAATAAATGAATAATTTGCTAAAGAATGTTTTGTGATATGATTTTTTGTCCAATAAATAATTTGTATCATTATCCATTTGTAAAACTATATTTTATGCAACGTCTAATTTGGGAATCGTTAATTTGTCTAACGTTGTTTGTAAAATGAATATTTATGAAACGTTATTTAGCAAGTGATTGGCTACCATTTTTTTTAGTTTATTTTTTTAATTAGCGGTTATTAGAACCACTAAAAATCCGCAATATGGCGAGGGCTGATAAACACCCTGATGAGCTATATATTATTATATGAAATAACTAGGTCGATGCAGAGTCAGCCACCGGCTAAGCTTGCACCATAGATTGGAGCGGAGCTTTTTTTTTTTTTTTCGAAATTTTCTCTTCGTCACGACCTAGCGAAATTTAATTTGTGCATTTTAAAACAAAAATTTCTAAAATCGGTTGAGAACTCGCTGAGATCTGCGCATTGTTACAAAGTCCATCGCTTCGCTCCAAATATATGTATATAGATAACTAGTTACTCTATTATCAATTAATAATTAATAAAATAAATCAAGATGGCACGCGAGCAATATTTGACCGGCTGTTCTTGCCTACAGGCCGCATTTCTCAAACGATTCTCGTGAAATTTTGTGAGCCGGATATTTTTAGGGGTCGGAAATTTGGGTGGATATTTTTACCTAAAGTTGTCAAAATCATATTGCTATCTCACTCATACCTCAAACAAAGCTGCCTATACCTACAACTGAACAACAAAGCCGCCGCCAAGGTTTAGGTATAAAAGCATCCGATTTTCCGATGCCTAGTAATTGTATTTTTTTATGTCTAGTCAGTTATTCAAAAAATTCAAAATGGCTAAATCATGAGGGCTAGTAATGTAAAAAAGTCATAGTTTAGACATTATCAGTTTAAATGTCAAATTGTTATTGTGTATTATTCTGTAGCGCAATGAATTTGACAACGCTCTTTTTATGTGAGATTGGGTATATAGCCAGGGTTCGAAAATTCGGTTGGATATTTACCTAAACTTTGGCGGCGGCTTTGTTGTTCAGTTGTAGGTATAGGCGGCTTTGTTTGAGGTACGAGGCATGATTTTGTCAACTTTAGGTAAATATCCGCCCCAATACAATGAGACTAATGTTGAATTATACAACGTAATGTAGTTATATGAATACATTTACCGCCAAACAGCAATGTTCGCATTGTTGTGTTCCGGTGTGGGGGTAAGATAGCCGGTGAAATTACTAGATAGAGGCATTCTATCTTCGTCCTCCGGGTAGGCAAGCACTTGTGACTCCTCTGGTGTTGCAGGTGTTTATGGGCGACGGTTATCGCTTTCCATCAGGCGATACGTTTGCTCGTTTGCACCCATGACATTAAAAAAAAAAAAAAACATTTAGCTCAATATGTCATGATACAAAGAAAAACGTGACAACGTCTTAAATTAGGTTGCGTCTCGGAGTCACTCATGAAAAAGTGTAACGCCCGCTTACGTCTGTTAGGAGGGCCGGTTGTCCCACTAAAACTCGAGAACGGCTGAACCGATTTGGCTAATTTTAGTATTGAAATATTCGTGGAAGTCAAGGGAAGGTTTAAACGGTGAGAAAATATAGAATAAATGAGTGGAATATAATAAAAACGATAATTTTATATTCCCATACAAATACAAACTGTTCGTACTTACCTGTCAAATATATGATGTTTGTTCCATCGGTTCGGTATTTTTAGAATAATTACATGTAGATCTAGACTAAATAAGGGTTTGGAATCGACAACATACATGCATAATAGTCTAATTATCGCATATTTAGATTTAAAACATGTAAAATAAAGACACTATAATGACATTAATGACACATGTGATGGGTGCGTTCAGAAAGTAACACTTAAAATGTTGTTAGGGAAATTGTGAATGGATATGATACAAATAAATATTCTACCGAGAAAAAGACGTTGTCACGTAAAATCTTCCTTCGCCCGTAAAACCGACTTTACAGGCAACCATTTTTTTTTTTGGAATATGTGACTTCAAAGGTATGAAAATTTTATGATTTATTTTTTTAACCCTAAAAAAATTTGAATTTGTTTTTAGAATACCTACTCATAATTTAACAAAACAATAAATTTTATGATTTATTTTATTAACCCAAAAACAAAATTGAATTTGTGTTTAGAATACCCATAATTTAACAAAACAATAATTGTACGACAACTACGAACTTAAACGCACTTTTACATGGCAAATTACTTATTTTCCCCATACAAATACTGGTACCCAATCCACTGATGACGTCATTTGCAGGTAGGCCTTATGTATGGAGTGTTTTTAGTCCTCTGTACGAATGTTGAACTTTGACGGTCATTTCTGACTTTTAGAGAAGTCTAAGTGTAGGTAGTCCCATACAGACATTTGATCCCAATAAAAAATAAAATCGATTGACATCCTCGAAAAAAAATTGTCCGCACGCCTATTCAAATTAAATCCGTACATGAAAGGATTATTTTAGGCTTATAGTTTATTTTTTTAAGCAGTTTCTTTTCTTTTAATATACTAAGCGATTTAAAAAGCAAAACATATGTTATAGATCTTTTTTGAATTTTCTCCTCCTAACCGTTATACTGACCGATGGGTGTCATGTTCCGGCGTTTCCGTGGATGGCTACCTGACACTTCGAACACGCGTAACACGTCGCTGTTAAAAAATGTGACCTAGTTTAGTTACTTATGCTTTTATTGTTTTGTAACTATTTAATATGTATGTTAGTTTTAAGGTATGTAGGTATCTATGGGCCACAGTTGCCTGAAATAAATGTTTTCATTCATTCATTCATTATACCTTACATCCTCAGCTCAGTATCATGAGACAATTATTGAACTTTAGAAAATAGTTGTAAAACGCTTAGTGCCTGTTAATATTTTTGAGGATAGTCCTAGATTTCCTTGAGATCCCATCATCAGATCCGGTGTACTGCCGTTTGGCAAATAATGTTT
The DNA here is from genome assembly GCA_905147355.2 of Apotomis turbidana. Lineage (NCBI taxonomy): Eukaryota > Metazoa > Arthropoda > Insecta > Lepidoptera > Tortricidae > Apotomis > Apotomis turbidana. The sequence goes on from LR990305.1 coordinate 1,995,319, forward strand.
CCCAAATATGACTTCCCAAATAACTTATCGCAACAGTTTTATTTCCCAAATGCATCTCTAGCAAAGTTACATTTCCCATTGTATTCATTTGGTCAAATCATCTTTTCCCAAAATTTCACTTTGACAAGATTTTATTTAGCAAATGCTTACAAAGCAAATGTTTGATTTTGTCATAAATTATTTTCCAAACAAAATTTTCCCAAATTAGTCACTTTGCAAGCTGAACTTATAGCAAAAGCCTGGTAAATTGTAAGCCCTAAGTATTCCTAAATATTACCTAATAGTAGTACGTAAGGCAGGTCCGACTTGGCTTAGGTTAGGTACGACGACGAGCGTAGCGAGGAGGAGTGTTAAGTTGAGTTGCGACCCTAACGAGCCAGCGTAGCGAGCGAGCCACGCGGCCCTATAGTGATAGCGAGTGGGCGAAACATCATAATATCACTTATTTCACCTTAAGGGAAATCCGACTTGGCTCAGGTTAGGTACGACGACGAGCGTAGCGAGGAGGAGTGTTAGGTTGAGTTGCGACCTTAACGAGCGAGCGTAGCGAGCGAGCCACGCGGCCCTATAGTGAGTGGGCCAAACATCATAGTATTACTTATTTCACCTTATAGTGGGATATAAATCGTATGCCATGCAATATTTTGGGACAAGAATGTTATGCCAAACGATATATTTGCAAAAAAAAATTGGGAAAGTAAAACTTGACAAGTAATTATTTGCTAAGCAACCACTTGCTAAACAAAATGTTTGCAAACTGTATATTTGCGATACGTAGTTTTGCTAATTGCACTTTTCCAAATGAAAATTTGGGAAACAAAGTTTGCGATGTGATACTTTGGGGAACGTTTGTGGCCAAACATTAGTAATCCGTCAGATCCTGACTTGGTGAAAATGGGACTATCTCAGGCGTTAATAATGATGATTATAAGTATGTGTTTAGACAGTGTGATACTACATTTTTTATTCAAAAAGTACTTAAATAATTGCACGCAACTGAAATTAAGTCGCCAAACTGCTAGTCTTGCACAACTATGCATCGCATCACTCTCTCACATTACTGCACAGAAAGAGACGGGCGATTATCTCGCGCGAGAAATAGTCGCGTGCGACAATTGCGCTAGAGGTGCCTGCTAAGACAATTTATTGGCGAAATTGCACTCATATACATTATTGTATGCTATATGCACCTAACAGTACAGTCAACCAATTTGATTCCTAGACCATTTCGTACCTTGTCACAGTGAACGTCAATATGAAAGCCGCTTGAAATCTCATATCATTGTCATTGTGACAGGGTTCTATAGTGGCCTAGAAATCAAATTGGTTGACTGTACATTATTTACCTTATAATTATACTAATTGGTTAAACCTAAAAAACAGTCACGGAGAAGAAACATTTGGAAAATCTGACCTAGGGCAATATATCCAAAAATATCCTGTTAAGCTATTTATGACAACATTTCTGCTTTATTATTTTCCGTCCCTTAACAAGTCAACCTCATAATCATAATATAGCTTTTGAACCAAACACTTAATTATAAATATAAAACGAGCTAAAGGCGACCTCACTCGTGTTTTAAACCTCTCATTACGTAACAGTTGCATAAACTGCTACTAAAGAATTGCACAATTCTACTTGAAAAATTCGCGTATCGTGTCGCGGGTCAGTGCTTACAAATCAAATCCTTTGTCAGTTTAAACTTCGGACTAAATCTGGTTAGACATTGTTGCCGGAAAAGGAAAACTTTCTGAGATCTTTAAGTTTATCCGACTTAGAGGAAATATATGTCCAATATCTAGAAAGTTACGGGGTTAGGGTACAAACAATCCTATATATTGAAAATAAGTATAAATATAGTACAACAGGGTGTTTTTCAACCCACACCATATTGCGGATTTTTTGTGTTCCTAATTTATTTTACTGGCAACGACACATTTTTGGTAAATGACGTTGAAAGTTAGTGAATATCACTGATGTAAACAAAGAGGAAACAAGACAAAACATTCCGCATATTTCAAGTAATTTTTGAATACTAAAACCAAAACTATCCACGGTGAGGAAAGTCAAGTTTTTTTTTTCAATAGGATCCAGTTTTATTTCGCAAGAAGAACGAAGGATTGAGGAGCATTCCGGTAAAAAATGTTTTGATTTTGGTGGATGACAAATCCTTGACAAATCGCTACTGACGTTTAATAATGCAAATATATGACGTATGCACATTAGTAGCGCCACTATTCTTGTGCAGTACATTATTACTTTCTTTTTTTTCTTTCTTTTGTAAGGAACAATCTTACACGACCTAGTTCCAAACTAAGTAAAGCTTGTATTGTACTATAGGTAGTAGACGACGATTCGAGTTCGGTTTGTTCGCTAATTTTCACAAAATTTTTTTTTCATAGTAGTGAATTTTCACATCGCGTTTTTTCATGATCGCCAATTTTATTATTCGTCTTTCTTCATGTAGCGATTTTTCATGAAGTGTTTTATAATGTTCGTGTTTATTTTTTTCGCGTATTTTACCATTAGATTATTTTATTATTCGCAAATATTATCAGTATAATATAGTGCGGTTTGATAGATATTTTACTCGAAAACATAATTCTAACAATTCGTTACCTCCTGTCGTGTCCACATTATTTCACATTAATAGGTCCTATAGGTAGGTTAGGTTCGTTAGGCATCTTCAGATGCCCGAAGGACAGACCGCCCGGAAAAAGGAGCCCCATGAAGTGTAAAGCGTATGTTGCCTAATGCTGGTGAAAAAATATGCGACTGAAAAAATAATCTATTAGTAAAATAAGAGAATAAAATAAACGCGAATATTATAAAACGCTTCATGAAAAATCGCTACATGAAGAATGACGAATAATAAAATTGGCGATCATGAAAAAACGCGATGTGAAAATTCGCTACTATGAAAAAAATATTTTGTGAAAATTATCGAATCGTTGACAAATGTGCGTTATTTATCGGTGTACGCTGATGTCTGTTACCATGGCGCTATGCAGTTTTACAAAATAGTTCTTGAAAATAAAATACCCTAAGACCCGTGATAAAATAAAGATCTAAGTAATAACACACTTTACTAGAACACATAAAATTAAAGAGCATATACCCAATTCGTATCATAATATATATATATATATATATCATATGAAATTAATTATATAAACATTCATTTACTCATGCTTTTGATATTGCTATTTTTACCAAGAAAAACCAACGGTATGCCCACTCGACCGTGAAACATACATTTTTATGTAAAACTGGAAATAATGTCGAACAATAACAAATATATTCTTGGTAATATATATATTGGCTGTATTTTGTAGAATTTCATTCACCGGAGACATGGCGAGGGCTACGGCATTGGGATTATTAGGTAATTTCTTATAACTATTGACAATATTTCAAATAGTGCTTATAGACCTTATTCCTTTTAAAATGTAGGTACTTTTACATAGTATTACAAATATATTGATAATTTCCACCAACTTTTTGAAGTGAATACTACTTTTCTCCGAGTTCTAGGTAGCAACATAGCTATTTCATGCTTATATTGCGTGTAGTCGAAAATAAGTTGAAATAATTTTCTGTCAAAAATTACATTTTAGTGGCAAGCTTTTACAGCCGACTGTACTTTTCTTTGGATATCCATCAAATTCTCACTGAGACAATTCTAAAGAGCCCAAGCTCGGTAGGATTGCTTTTTCTATTATAGAGTTCCTATGGCCACCTTCCGGCTCCATCATCAGATCAGCCCCATGGTACCATATTATTGTATTGTCATCAAAGTTAAGTAAGTGTGCAAAATTTCAGCTCAATCGGTTGACGATTATCTGCTTCAAAATTGAGTTGCAAGATTTCACCCGAACAAACATACTTTAAACATACCATGCAAGCTAAATAAAAGCTTGTAAAAACTAAGTTTCCGTGTGAATTTTGTCGATTTCGAGTAGTTTTTGAAACAAAAGTTATCCATGAAAAATTCAAATTGTAGGTGTCAGATATATACCAATAAATCCCAATAGCCCTATTCTAGGTAGTAACATCAATAATATGTTAAGAAACATGTTTGGTCATAGAGAAAAATGTCTAAAACAATCAGCATTTTAAAAGGAATAAGGCCTCTTAAGTTGAAACTAATTTCCTTTTATCTATCTATACATATAATAAAGCTGAAGAGGTTCGAAAGTCTGTACATGGAAGATATTCGAAAAAAGTTGACGGGGGATACTTAGAAATCTACCTATATATTCTTGACATTTGAATAAATATATAAATAAACGGATACCTACACATGTTAAATTTATAAAACCCCTCTTTTTTTCGTCAGGGGTTAAAAACAGTGTTATATCATACGTAAATAAATAAAAAATGGATCAATGTACGGAGAATACTCAAGTCCCGGCTTAACATAACTCCTCAATTAGACATTTAAATAAAACAATTTAAATGAATAATATTGCATATATTAATTATTTGAGCCTCCCTAACGTTGTTAACGTTTCGGTACCTTTACAGATACCGTTGTCAAAGGTTGAAGGTTGACAACGGTATTTGTAAAGGTACCGAAACGTCAGGGAGGCTCAATTAAATGAACATTGATCCCAAATTATTTTATTCAAATGTGTGACAGTCGCGGAAACCGAAAAAAATATTATACTCAATTAGAGTTCGCTTAAACCTCAACGACAGTATATTTTCAGCAATCATATCTTCATACGTCATTTTCCAGCTTTACTGGCATCGGCATACGCCTTCCCAGCGGCTACACCAGAAGCGGACCCTGAACCACAATGCCCACGTCGCTGCTGCCCCCGAGCGTACGTGGAACCATTCTATCCGTACTCCCGACCATGCTCACCATGCGTACCATGTGTGGAACCATACAGACCATGCGCGGTGACCTGCTATGAAGAACCGGTCTGCCCTCCACCGTGTAATCCCTGCCCAAGGCCTTGTCAGCCGATTTGCGTAAGGCCAATACCGTGCCCACGACCATGCCCATGTCCTCAACCTATCTGCCCGGTACCATGCCCTTGCCCATGCCCTTGTCCTCAACCTATCTGCCCGGAACCATGCCCTTGCCCAAGACCATGCCCATTTCCTCAACCTATCTGCCCGGAACCATGCCCTTGCCCAAGACCATGCCCATGCCCGTGCCCTCAGCCTATCTGCCCGCAACCATGCCCCTGCCCACGACCATGCCCATGCCCGTGTCCTCAACCTATCTGCCCGCAACCATGCCCTTGCCCACGACCATGCCCATGCCCGTGCCCTCAACCTATCTGTCCGGAACCATGCCCTTGCCCACCACCGTGCCCATGCCCATGCCCTCAACCTATTTGCATCCAACCGCGCCCTTGGCCTCTACGAATCTGCCCACAGCCATGCCCATGCCCCTGCCCCCCACCCTGCCCTCCGATACTATACCGTCTACAACGTTACTCCTGTAGACCATGCTGCTCGTAAAACACTATCAGAACAATGAGATTCTGATCGTATATCGAATACCACAGCTAAGAACAATGGAATTCTGATGATGTATAAAAGACCACGGCTTAGAACAATGGAATTCTGATAATGTATAAAAGACCACGGCTTAGAACAATGGAATTCTGATGATATATCAAAGACTCCGGCTTAGAGCAATGGAATTCTGATCATATAATAAATTATAAATATATTTTTTCAAACTATTTTTCCCAAAAACGTTTTTTATGTAAATTAATTCAACCGTATGGTGTACATTTTGTGATTATATCGCGAATCTTTTGGAACGACGAGAATAAATAAGAGTTTTATATTTTGATAATAATCTAACAAGTTTGGCATTTTAAATAAATTGATGGCAATTTATTATTTGTTTTTGTTACCTAAGCCTTCTTTTTTGTGAATTACTAAAGACACCAGTTTGGTCAGTTTGTGTCACACATGACAAGACAAAAGGCATTTTTGTATCGTGCACAAATGAGCGTGTTCCAACTTTTAATCAAGAATTAATCGAGAAAATTAATCGATAAAAATGACTATTCATTAATCGATAATCGAAAACTCTGTCCATTATTTTGCGACGATTAAATTGTTGCCCAAGATAAAAGCTCATCCTAGTTTGGGGCCCTGAGGATATCTCATTGTATTATGTCCCAACTTTCAATAAAAATATATTTCTTATTTCTTATATTCTTTATTCAGCAATCTTTCCAAGCACATCGAAAGGCATTCTGAGCAGGGATCCCACGCCGGCAGCCACCGGGTTTAGGTTGTCGGACACCGAGGTTAGAGCGTCGGACACCTGCGGCCCTGGCTGCTGGTACTGAGGAGCGCCTGCCACCAGCGCCAGTAATGCTAGAAATTAAGCATATTTTTTTATAAAACAATTTAAGCGGATTATTATATTAATTTTTAGAGCCTCCCTGACGTTTCGGTAGCTTTACAGTTATCGGTGTCAAAGTTTGACGAGTTGAGTCAACCTTTTAACAACAAATATATACGCGATAAATCCGTTTAAATGGTTTTATTTAAATATTTACATGTGTGACAACGCTGAAACCGAAGAAAATATATTGTTTTATTAAAATTTTAATTTAGATGTCTATAAATAAATAAATAGGTAGGTACTAAAAGTAGAGTTGCTAAGCCGCGAAATTGTGCGCATCGGGTTACAAGCATGAAATTTCTACCACACATAGAGCGTTCCGCGGTGATTATTTTCAGATGTGGAGGGAAGTCAGATTCGTCCCCTGCGTGGCGGGAGAGCGGGGTGAAGAGGACCAAGTACTGCTCCTTTTCTTTTTTTGATTACTGATCAGTTAAGGCCATTAGGGCTTGTGTGGCATCATTTTCGTGTAAAACAGATATCATCAATTCATTTTTTATGTTATTTAAGAATAGTTTTGTATAAAAATTTGGGTTTATTGCCGAAAAGGTAAAAATCACTACAAGTTTTTTTATTCAGAACGATAAATTAGTTATATGTCCTGAATATTTACAATTTGAAAAAATATCACTAAATAGTAAATTTTATCTTGTTTTTAAAATGTATACATATTGGTCACATCTGGTACAAAAAGTACCTTGAAAAAAATGTTGATGTTAAGCTTAGCCTACGTACTCTAGTACATTTTGCTAAGTCGCGAAATTGTGTGCATCGGGATACAACCACGAAATTTATACCACAGATAGAGTATTCTGCGGTGATTATTTTAAGATGTGGAGGGAAGTCAGATTCGTCCCCTGTGCGGTGGGGAAGCGGGGTGAATAGGACAAAGGAGGCCTGTTTTTCTTTTTTTATTACTGATCAGTTAACGCTACTAGGGCTTGTGTGGTATCGTTTTCGTGTAAAACAGATATCAACAATTCATTTTTTATGTTATTTATTCATAGTACCATATAAAAATATGGGTGTATTTCCGAAATGGTAAAAATCACAACAAGTTTTTTTTATTCAGGGAGATAAATTAGTTATATTTCCTGAATATTTACAACTAACAAAAATATTGCAGAACAGCAAATTTAATCTAGTTTCTAAAACTATATACATGTTGGGCACTCTTCATACAAACAGTAACTTAAATAAATTGTTGATGTTGAGATTAGCCCGTGTGCTCGTGATACATTAGCAAAAAAATATTTTGCTTTAATTACATCAATTTGTTTTTCTAGGACGTATATGGTAAATATTATATGTAAAAGCATGTTAATAATCAGTATTTAATGTATGTAATGAAGCGAAATAGGATGCGTTCGGAGATTTGCGTTGGTTACGCCGACTTAAACATATATTTTAAACTACTGTTTGTATGAGAAGTGCCTAACATGCATATATCTTTTGAAACTAGATTAAATAAGCTTTTTAAATAATAATAATAATAATTTGAAAATGTTAACGAAATTTAAATAATTTGCCTCACTGAATAAAAAAACATGTTGTGATTTTTACCTTTTCGGCCATACACTCAAATTTTTATATAGAATTATACAAAAATAACATAAAAAATGATTTTCTGATATCCGTTTTACATGGAGACGATACCAGATAAGTAGACTTAGCTGACCAGCAATAAAGAAAGAAAAGAGGTATACTTCGTCCTATTCACTCCGCTCTCCCGCCTCACAGGGGACGAATCTGACTTCCCTCCACATCTGAAAATAATCACCGTAGAACACTCTATCTGTGGTAGAAATATTATGCTTGTAACCCGATGCGCACAATTATGTTAGAAAACAGCGGACTAACAACTCTACTATAAGGGACAATCTTACACAAATCGACCAATTTCCAAACTAAGCAAAGCTTGTACTATGGGTACTAGATGACGACCTACATAATATATAAATACATATTTACATAACATACATGACCCAGGAAAAAATATTCGAGTTCAGTCACTTGTTAAACAATTTACCACCCCCGACACAAGTTGCTGGTCATCACGAGACCCTCATTTAATAGTGATATAGAGAATGCTACTAAAACTGAACATAACTACATAATTTGGAATTCTTAGCTTCAATATTGGCTGAGATCTTGTCACTTGTTCCAATTAAAGCTGTATATCTTGGAAACTACTGGTCCTAAATATTTCCACCAAACATAGCTAAGAATCATTTCGACAGACAAATCTTTCGATAAAAAACACTCAAATTGGTCCATCAGTTTGGGAGCTCCGATGCCACAAACAGACACACACTATGTTAATTTTATAACACCTCTCTCTTTCGTTGGAGGTTAAAAATTGTTAAACAGGAAAAACTTACCAAATAAAACACATATTCCGAACCGCATCATGTTTCGAGAACAGGTGAAACAACAATGAACGCTATGATCAAAATTATTGCGTTTTTATTTGGAAACAAATCTATATACATATTAGGTTTTATTTTCTGTTTGTCCGTAAGTTTAGTATTTTACAAGACATTTATAATCTTATTAAAACCTTCGTAAGATATTTAATGATTGTATTAAGTGGTTTTCATTGACGTGAAATTATCAGGAACGGCCTGACATTTTTCTTATGTATAATACTATCATCCTGAGAATCGGTTTAAAATGCGCACTGTTGGCGAAAACGTCCATAATTCAGACATACGCATTAATGAAATAACGAAATAATGGAACAAAGAAATAACGAAATAATGAAATATTGGAATAATGAACTTTATTCTGCAAGTAGGCCACAAGGGCACTTTTACATGTCTGAGAGTTCTGAGACTACCGGCATTTTACAAAAGGAGACCACTGTTGAGAGGAAATGCCAAAAGAAACTCAACAGTCAGTATTTTTTTCAGAAAGGATACCTCTCTATTACAGTAGTATGAACCGAATTTGTACAATTATCTTAAGGTAATACGTAGTCCTCAAAGAAAACATATTACAAGTGTATTTTAAGGTATTAATAATGAAACATGTTAGAATGAAATGGAAACTACCTACAACAAACAATTATTGACTAATCTAAAACGGAAACGCATTACTCGCTCGGTTAATAAAAGTCATAGAATATATATATATATATATTGGCACGGAACCCTTCGTACGCGATTCCGAAGTCATTTGGCCAATTTTTTAACCGAGTTCAAAAAAAAGGAGGTTCTCAGTTTGACCTTTAAGTATGTATGTATGTTTGTCCGCGATTTTCTCACGTTTGGCTGAACCGATTTTGATGCGGTTTTCAGAAAAGTATTTGTTTTTAGATTTAATTTTACAGGTATCGACGGGTAACAAAGTCAGTGAAATAAGTCATGGCAATTAGTATTTCACAATTACCACATTTGGTAATAAAACTAGGTGTAAATTTACCGTAAATGATTTTCATAACGGCTACGGCTTTGCGGTTAATTTTGAGATCATTAGTTTATCTTTTACTGGCCCTTTTACGCCCCGCGGTATTACCCGCGGTTTATCAGAATAAAAGTAGCCTATGTGTGTAGTTAAAGTTAACCCTTCGTATGTGAGATTAAAATCTTGAGTTCAAGCTTCATTTTAGCTGCAATGAGAAAAAAAATCGTCAAAAGTCCAAAAAGACGGCCTTAATTATGTGGTCAGGATCCTAATCAGACACATACGAGAGGTTTAATCCAGGGTGACAGCTACCTCCAAACCGAATTTTGTCCATATTGGCTCAGCTGTTTGAGCGTGAATAAGTAACAAACATCTAAACGCATCGACTCACAAACTTTTGCTTTTATTTATTTATTCAAATTAGTTGCACAGCATTACAGTAATTAAACTAAGGCACTGCGAACTACAAAATCATACATAAAATAAACTTAAATCTAGTTGGATTTAGGCGACGTAACAGCGTGGCTCCGTTGCGTCGTCTGATCTGGCGCAGGATTCGGCAGAGTGCCCCGGAACTGCCGAAACACAACACCCTTCGGCCAGAAGTCTGCACTTGCGATGGTGTCCTATATTATAACTAGCTGCGCCAAGCGGTGTTACCCGCGCATTCCACGGGAACACTATTTTTTTCGGGGAAAAAAGTAGCCTATGTGTTAATCCAGGGTGTCAGCTACCTTCACACCAAAATTTATCAAAATTGGTTCAGCCGATTGAACGTGAAGAAGTAACAAACATATAACCACACAAACACACCACACACTTTCGCCTTTGTAATATCAGTGTGATAATAATACTCGTAATAACAATACATTACACAATTTAAATATACACATTCAGTAATATACTAATTGTGATTTTTCAACCCAACTCCGACAGAGACAAAAGAAAGGGTTATGGTTTAAATAGTAGGTACAGTCAACCAATTTGATTCCTAGGCCATTTCGTACCTTGTCACAGTGAACGTCAATATAAAAGCCGCTTGAAATTTCATGTCATTGTCATTGTGACGAGGTTCTATAGTGGCCTAGAAATCAAATCGGTTGACTGTACCTATAGGTATTTATGATCAGGCGGAAAATGCGTCTTCACGGAAATGCAACAACCGATTTGAAAAAAGGATTATTTTCCCTAGTCTTTTTAGTCATTCACTTCAAATTTAACAAATTTAAAGAAAATATTAATGTATACTTTGTCTAGTTTCAGGAACTACTAAGTTGCTCAGAAGAGAGAGGTAAGTTAAATCAATATTGAATAAGAAGTACTATAGGTACCTATAGTAACTATAAGTTGGAAAATGTATAGCCTACTACTACAAACAGCTTTTATATGGCAATAATTGCACGTCATATATTTGCATTACAAAACGTCAGTAGCTATTTCTCAAGGATTTGTCATCAACCAAATTCATAACATTGTTTACCGGAATGCCGTTCAGCCCTTCGTTCTTCTTGCGAAATAAATAAATAGGAAAGAGAAGAAATAGGATTTAGCTATTGAAAAAAAAACCTTGTGTTTCATCACTGTCAATAGTTTTGGCTCTATTATGCAAGAAATACTTGTAATTGTAAAAAAAAAGCGGTGGTAGCCTAGTGGTTAGGGCATGCGACTTTCAATCCGGAGGTCGCGGGTTTGAACCCGGCCCGTACCAATGAGTTTTTCGCAACTTATGTACGGAATGTCATTTGATATTTACCACTCGCTTTTCGGTGAAGGAAAACATCGTGAGGAAACCACCTAAGCCCAATAAGGCCTAGTTTCCCCTCTGGGTTGGAAGGTCAGATGGCAGTCGCTTGCGTAAAAACTAGTGCCTACGCCACATCTTGGGATTTAGGTAGCCGACCCCGATTGAGAATTCATTCTCAAAAAATGGGACAAAGGCTAGGAGGGTGACTTGTAATTGTGACATTCACTGTATTTCAACGTCAGTTACCAAAAGTTTGTCGTGGCGAGTAAAATAAATTAGTACAACTAAAAGTCCCCAAATGGCGAGGGCCGCTAAACACCCTGTTGGGTTACGAGTAATATACTAATTCTTTTGAGTTGTAGGTTTCGCAAAATGTTTCAAAATGGTTTGTAATTTTTTACGTTATCAATTCTCATTACTACGCCATTTTGGTAAAATACCTACTTACTTACTTATTATTATTAATCCGTATATGGCGGCTCGAAGCTTGTGCCAGTATCAGTTTGTTTGGTTTATAACCAATGCATGACTTCCGTGTTAAAGACTTATCAAAAAAATAAAAATTAAATTATTAAAACATGAGATGAAATGAACATGAACTAAGATGGCCGATGAATCTACTACTCACTAAGCTGGCTCGGTGACCCAAATAGGATCTTGTCCTCTGGCACGAGAGAACGCCACTCTTCCCTTTTATGCGCCACTTCACGCCACTCGGGTTTTGAAAAAATATAAAAAATTTAACCGACTATAATAAATACAATTAAGTATTAATTAATTAGTTGTTTTTAATATATATTTGTTTTTAGTAGTTTCCTTGATTACTTTTTGCATCAGGCGATATGCACTCTCTCATCTCATTATATTTATAAATCCGCTACCCAAAGGTTGTTTGGAAGAGATCGCTTTTTAGCGATAAGATTGCCTATTGTTTACCTCTATTATATGGATAAGTGTTATCTGTATTTGTATCTCTTTCTTCTTGAGGTGTGCAATAAAGAGTATTCTATTAAGGTCATTCGAGTCGGTCAGATTCCCATACTACGAAAGCCCCCTATTTTTTCCAGTTTAAAAGCTTCGATTTCGGTTGAAATATGTTTTATATTATAATTTGATATGCGTTTTTATCGCAAAGTTACATTTGAAGACACAAAAAGCCAAAAAATAAATTATTTTAAGCATTTAAAAAACACGCATTTACTATGAAAAACATTGTCTCTATTTCACCGCCATCTATTGGACCTCTTCGAAACCACAATAATTACATACCTTAATTAACCAACCTAATTGTTTCACGAGATCGGTTGGGAAAAATAGCTCGCTTGCTTAATAAAATGAGTCACAGCCCTGCGGAACCCTAAAGCTGACTCAGTTTATCGGCTGTTTGCTTAGGCCAGCGGCTTGTCTTAAAAAAATAATGCCCATTTTTCGGGTCCTCTATATTCTTTATCCTGACTTATAGCACCAAATCTGGTCGGTTGTCGTTGAAAACGTGTTGTGTTGGATTGTCTGAAGATTTACTGTTTATAAAATTCTACAGTTGTTTTTTTTAGGGTTCCGTAGTCAATTACGAACCCTTATAGTTTCGCCACGTCCGTCTGTCTGTCTGTCTGTCCGTGCGCGGCTTAGCTCCGTGATCATTAGTACTAGAAAGCTGATTTGGTATGAGTGGTATCCTATCGTTTGACCAAAAGTTATTTCGCAAAATTACACTTGACAAACAACGTTTTACAAAAAAATGTTTTTCTAATTGATTACTTTACAACAAGTCATTTTACAAATGACTCACTTCTCCAAATGATCAAAAGTTTTTACATTTTACAAATAATCATGTGACAAAATGATCATTTAGCAAATGAGTTGTCAGACAAAACTACTCTTGGTCTGAAAACGTTTGGTACAATGTATTATTTGACAAGTGTTTCGTTTGTTTTTTTTTTAGAGCAAATCTAACTTTTTTTCTCTAATTTGCTCTTCTATTTTTACTATTTTAGATCGTAGAGCATAGTGGATAGGTTCATTAATGGGTAAGGTTATGCTAGAACTGCGACCACAACAGCGCGCGAGCCGAGCGAGCGAAGCGAGCGTACCGCGGTAGCGGTCGGCGAAGCGCCAGAACAAAAAAAAAAGAGTTAAATTTGCTCTATCCGTAAAACTCGTAGAGTAAACTTGAGGAAAATGTACAATTTGCTCTATTAGTAGATACAGATTGTAGAGAATAGTGGATAGATTCTAAGATAGTAGCGGAATAAATTACCCAACTACAGATTACAGACTAAATCATAATGTTTGAAAAAGAAGTACTTTTTATGAAATAGCATTTTGTTAAATGATATTATGACTAATTGACAATTAGCAAAACGTATTATTTGGTGAAATGGAAAAAGGTCAATTAACTTTTTATTATTAAACACATTTACCAAGTGTAGTGTTTGTAAATTAATCATTTTGCTAAGTGAGTTTTTGTAATATGATACTTTTATCAAATGTCTCGTTTGCCTAATGAATATTTGTTGAAACGTTGTTTGTCAAATGATCATTTGTCAATCGTTTTTTGGTCAAACATTAGTGAACCGGTAAGAGTATGTGTGTGTATCACGCTGACAAAACGGTAAAATAAAAACTAAAAAAAAAACTTTCTTCGGGTTGGTAGGTACCTAAAGTGGGGTATTTTTTTTTTCGTTCCAACACTAGTGTGTGGGGTGTCGTTGAATATTTCTTTTAAAAATAATAGAGGTCTCCAAACATAGTTTTTTGATAAAGTCAGCAGTTTTATAAATATTCGCTCCGGAAATCCAAGAAATAGCGCTAGGTTTTTTTTTTCAACTTAATTTCGATTGCACGCAATGAAAGCATGAAATACCTATGTTACCTAGAACTCAGGGAAGAGTATTATAAACTTGAAAAAGTTGGTTGAAATTATCAATACATCTGTCATAAGTACAATTACATACATGTGCGTACATATGTATAATCACGCCTTTTTTCCAACGGGTAGGCAGAGTCCAAATCTTTCCACCTGCTACGGTCCTGACATACATCTTTCGCTTCATCGACATTCATTGATCTCCTCATGTATGCTCGTCGGTTAAGAGTGCTCTTAACTTTTTTTTTCATTTTTATTAAAGCAGTAACGTCTGCTAACGTAAACCAAATCCATACAATGAAGCGAAAAATTGAAAAATTTAATGGTTCAGACAGGATTCGAACCTGCGTTTCCAACGGCTTTCCGGGCCAACATGGGCGTCCTACCAACTGGACCACCGAACCAGATGTCAGAGCCATTGAATCTTTCAACCAGTTGCTTCAACATGCTTTAGGGTGGCATCGTAGTGCCATCTACCGTTGGCCCGGAAAACCGTTGGAAACGCAGGGTCGAATCCTGTCTGAACCATTAATTTTTTTTCAATTTTTCGCTTCATTGTAAACATTTACTCTTGACTTGCCCTTTTTTCAGAATGTCTCCAATCTGACGTTCGTTTAGGCCTTCCTTTTCCAACATTTCCATTCACATTCGCCTAGTAGATTTGTTTTGTGAATCTTCTTTCATGCATCCTCTCTACATGCCTAAATCAACTAAGCATTCCTTTCTCAATTCTAGTGACTACATCGTCGTTCACACAGCATGCCCTTATTACACTATTTTCTTATCATCTCGACAGCTTTACACCATTTATGCTTCTCGATACAATGTGCTCAAGTACAATTAGTACGGTTTTAATACAATTGAGCAATGTTATTGCATAATCTAAACCACTCAGCACAAACAGCCTCCCCACACAGGGCAGGCAATTTACATATGCCGAAACTTTTTTTATTTGCAACTTTCCCGACCCTTTGGGTATTTTTTCTATTATCATATTTAAGGCCTTTGTGAGAAGTTAGGACGGCTACACTGAAAAAAAAACCGGCCAAGAGCATGTCGGACCACGCTCAGTAGGGTTCTGTAGGGTTCCGAAGTTGCTCATCCTTCACAATAAGAGAAAGTCGAGAGTCGAGGTTTAAGTTACGAGAAAGATTTCAAGCTCTATAAAAAGGTCGTGAACGCCAATGTGACTGTAATTACTTATTACCTTCTGGAAGTCAACTTAATTTTGCGATAACTCAAAAACGGCTCTACCGATTTTGTTCAATACAGTTTTCGTTGAAAGTTCTTATAAGGCCTCATTTCTATGAATTTTTCCATATTTTTTGATCCGTGGTTGAAAAGTTAGAGGGGGGCGCTTTTTTTAATTTTCTGAGCGAATATTTACAAAACTGCTGGCTTTATCAAAAAATTGTGTTGAAAGACTCCTATTATTTTTAAAATACCTATTCAACAACACTCCACACACTAGTGATGCAACGAAAAAAAAAATTCACCCCCCTTTAGGTGTTGGAGAGGTACTCGAAAGAAAAATATTTTTTTCGTTTTTATTTTACTGTTTTGTCGGCGTGATACAAACACATACCTACTCATACCAAATTTCAGCTTTCTAGTACAAATGATCACGGAGCTAAGCCGCGGACGGACGGATAGACGGACATACGGACAGACGGACATGGCGAAACTATAAGTTGACTACGGAACCCTAAAAACCGGTCAAGTACGAGTCGGGTGCGCGCACCAAGAGTTCCGTACAAGCAAATATAAAGCTGCATTGCGACTCATTTCTTAATGAATTGTTCCGGCGGAAGGGGGGGTGGTGGGGGGTGGTGACGTATATCATCGTATAGGGCTCACCTCCGAGAATTGAGGAAAAATCCGACTTTGGGTCTACCGAGGAAGATGACAATTTTGATCAACGGCCCGGCTAAACCATAATAGCTAGGCGAGGGGTGCTCGACCAAATGTCATAGGGGTTCCCAAGCAATTTGACGAACCGCCATTTTTTTTTCAAAATGGCGACTTCAAAATGGTGGAAAAATTTCAAAATGGTCGTAGTGCGCTGAAATTTGGTATGTAGGAGGTTTGGGGCCCCCCAATTCTGAAAAAAAAATTTTTTTTTTCTAGCTTTAAAAAAAAAATTGGATGGGGATTTTTTTAAGGGGCCCGTATCTCGTAAACGGTTGGACTTAGGTGGGGGGTGCTCGACCAAATGTCATAGAGAGCCCCCATCCGAGTACCGTCGTGAAAAAAAAAATAAAGATGGCGACTTTTTTTTTTTCAAAATTTCAAATTGGTGCGAGGCGGGTGAAACTCGGTATCGGGGGGTTTTTGGGGCTCCTGAATTGGAATCTGAAATCGGATTTCGAAAATTCGGTCAAATTCGGAAAATATCGGACAAATACAATTTAGTAATTTTAGTTTGACCGAGGGCCGAAGGCCCGAGGGCAAACGTCCCCCCGCGAGGCCGCAGGCCGAGCTCCGCGTCCCAGGGAAGGCGCCGGTAGCGCGCGAGCCCAAGGGCCCGAAGGGCCCGCAGGGCGAGCCTACCCAGAAACTTACTATACCTCTAAGTAATTTTAGCTCGACGGAGGGCCGCAGGCCCGACGGCGAGCGTTTGCCCCGCGAGGCCGAAGGCCGAGCTCCGCGTAGCACCGAAGGTGCGGAGCGTCACAGTCAAGGATCCCAACCACAAATAACTATAATTCTAAGTAATTTTAACTCGACGGAGGGCCGAAGGCGCGACGGCGAGTGTCAACCTCGCGAGGCCAAAGGCCGAGCTCCGCGTAGCACCGAAGATGCGGAGCGTCCCAGTAAAGTCGCCCACACCGCGCGAGCCCAAGGGCCCGAAGGGCCCGCAGGGCGAGTCCACCTAGACACTGGCACCCTCCACACCTTCCCAAGCAAACATACCTGCGTGCAAATTCGCCTCCATCTTCTACCTCGCTCCCCTTTCTTAAGCAATTTACAACTCGAGCTACTTTTTCATCTGCATCTTTCACTGGCAACCCCTCTCGGGTGACAGAACCCCAGGACAGACCCCCTCGCGGGGTGCTTGCACCCCGCGCACCAAGCAACCTCACTCGCATTGCGACAACGCCACCAATTTTACAACTCCCGTTGCCCTTCCCTATGGAAATTTTAAAACTCAGACTCGATCTCTTCAGCACTTTCCACTGCCAACCCCCTCTCGGATGACAAAAGGACAAGAGCACAACCCCCTCGCGGGGTGCTTGCAAATTTTGCAAATTTTCCTTTATCTGTGTTATAAGAGGTTGCTTCGTACCAAATTTCAAGATGCTGAGTTCATGGGAGTACCCTGTAGGTTTTGATTTCTTTGCAAGTGTCGAAAATGCAGCATAAACGGCTGTATCTTTTGATTGCGTTGGCTTAGAAGCTTGATTTTTTCGCAGCTCCAAGGGACAGACCTGAGTATTTGATATGAATTTCAGCTTTGATACCTCTACGCGTTCCTGAGAAAAAAGGTCTTAACAGACACAGACAGACAGACAATTCCGTTCCGTTTTTTCCTTTTGAGGTACGGAACCTTAAAAAAATCATTTGTTAACAGTAGCTCAAATGTTAGCTGCTAGTTACTTAAATCGGAGGACTGACGAACTGAGGGCTACTAGCAACCAAAATTTGCTTGGGCGTTAGGGTCGCGGAAAGGTTAACGCGCTGGACCGGCATACCGGAGGTACCGGGTTCGATTCCCGGTCTCTTCGACCTTACTCATTTCAATTTTTTTAAGCTTTGATCTTTGTATTAATGGTTTAATATAAAAAAATGGTTGCCTGTAAAGTCGGTTTTACGGGCGAAGGAAGATTTTACGAGACAACGTCTTTTTCTCGGTAGAATATTTATTTGTATCATATCCATTCACAATTTCCCTAACAACATTTTAAGTGTTACTTTCTGAACGCACCCATCACATGTGTCATTAATGTCATTATAGTGTCATTATTTTACATGTTTTAAATCTAAATATGCGATAATCAGACTATTATGCATGTATGTTGTCGATTCCAAACCCTTATTTAGTCTAGATCTACATGTAATTATTCTAAAAATACCGAACCGACGGAACAAACATCATATGTGTGACAGGTAAGTACGAACAGTTGTATTTGTATGGGAATATAAAATTATCTTTTTTATTATTTTCCACTCATTTATTCAATATTTTCTCACCGTTTAAACCTTCCCTTGACTTCCACGAATATTTCAATACTAAAATTAGCCAAATCGGTTCAGCCGTTCTCGAGTTTTAGCGGGACAACCGGCCCTCCTAACAGACGTAAGCGGGCGTTACACTTTTTCATGAGTGACTTCGAGCGCAACCTAATTTAAGACGTTGTCACGTCAAAAATTGTGGTGTGTACCCACATTAAATAAAGACATTAGGTACATGTTTCATAAATTTCTTTCTCAAGTAGTTAAACTAGTTGAGCTATATTTTTTGTGTGTATGTGGACCTTTGTAATGTATACCTATATTATAAATAAAAGTAAGTAATGTCCAAATCGAAAAAATTATAAACCAAATGAGTAGCAATAAATCGCCGGGTTTTGACGGAATAAGAATACATGAATTAAAGTATAGTCAAAAAGAAATCAGTCACGTTTTGGCGAATTTTGTAAATATGTGTGTAGGAGCGGGGAAGTACCCAGACGAACTGAAAAAATCACTTATACGGCCGATATATAAACAAGGAAACCATTTGGATTATTCTAACTATAGACCGATAGCAATCTTGTCTGTAGTAAATAAAATTGTTGAAAAAGTAATCGTTAACCAAATAAGTGACTTTTTAGAAAAAAATAATGTTATATCGGACGCACAATATGGTTTCAGACGAGGTAGGAGTACTTCCACTGCTCTGGCACAATGTACAGACGAAGTGTACGCTAATTTAGATCAGAAGAGGTATGTGGGGGTGTTATTTATTGATTTTAAAAAAGCATTTGACACATTGGACCACGAACAACTACTTCAGGCTATGGACGAATGTGGTGTTCGTGGTCCAATGCTGGAATGGTTCCGCAGCTACTTGTCGAGACGTACACTGCGCGCCGTGGTCGACGGAGTCGGCGGCGGCGAGGCGGAGGTGCTGAGCGGTGTCCCCACCGGCTCCGTGCACGGTCCGGTCGGGTACATAATGCATGTAAACAGCGTGACCAATGTAGTGCGGAACTGTTCCACCTATATGTATGCTGATGACACTTGCCTACTATATGCCGATAAAGATATTGATAATATAGAAAAAAATATACAAGAAGATTTTGAAAACATAATTAAATGGTCGCATGATAATGGAATAATACTAAATATAGAAAAAACTAAATTCATGGTCATAAATTCCCCTTATTTGAAAATATGTCAAAATAAATCAGTTAGTATAACTGGACATACATATGAATGTTTGCATAGTAATGAAATGAATTGTAAATGTAAAACGTTAGAATTGATAGGTAAATATAAATACCTTGGGCTAATTATAGACAAAAATATAAACTGAAATTTGCATATAGACACACTGTGTAATAAATTAAGATCGATACTTTATAAAGTTATAAGTTTAAGACATATCGTCAACAATAGAATACTGTGTATGGTGTATCATGCACTGGCAGAAGCCGTGATTGGGTATGGAATGGTAGCTTACGGGCGCACTTTTAAAACATACTTAGATAAGATGTTAGAACTTCAAATTAGAATATTAAAAAATGTTGTAGACAGTAAAACAAAAGAAACTTGTAACGGCGACTACATGGTCTTGTTTAAAATCCTGAATATTCTACCAGTGCATGAAAAAGTTAAGTATCTAGTGGCAACTGAACAATTTAAAAATCCTGAATTTAAAACTCCCAGAACATACAGCCGCGAGCTGAGGGCCTCGACGCGACGGCAGTACGTGGAGCCCGAAGCCAATAACTACTACGGACGGAGGACACGCAGTTATTTGGTACCTCGAATATTTAATAAGATTATTCTAGAAAATGAATGTAGCAGTCAGAATGTTTTTAAAGTTAAGTTAAAAAAGTTTCTACTAGATCAGTTAATAATAAATACCCCATAACTATATAGTTATTTTAAAATCTGTATATAGTTTGACCTTTGTAATATTACTAAGGTCAAACTATATATGAGAGAATACTCTAATCTATATATATAAAACTCAAAGGTGACTGACTGACTGACATAGTGATCTATCAACGCACAGCCCAAACCACTGGACGGATCGGGCTGAAATTTGGCATGCAGGTAGATCTTATGACGTAGGCATTTGCTAAGAAAGGATTTTTCAAAACTCACCCCCTAAAGGGGTGAAATGGGGTTCCAAAGTTTGTATGGGGAAACAAGATTAGTTAGACTATTTTATTCGAAACTTCACAGGAGTATTTCTAACGATAAATGAGTAAACACGTGTTTCAGATTTTTTGAAAATTCAACCCCTAAAAGGGAGAAATGTGGTGACAAAGTCTGAAAATCCATTGGTAATGCTTTTATGGTTTATCGGGTCGCTGATTACGAAAACCGCAACGATTTTTAAATCCAACGTGGCGGACGTAAAATTAACATCTTCCCTGTTGGGGTGAAATAAGGGTTGAAATGTCTAAATACTAAACCGCTGATTCTAGAGAGTCCATATTTGGAACCTACGAGTCCTTATAAAGTATAGGGGTGCAATAAAATAAGCATTTGTCAAAAGCAACCCCCAAAGGGGTGAAATGGGGGTCGTAAGTTTGTATGGGGAAAAAAAGATTAGTTAGACTATTTTATTGAAAACTTCCAAGGAGTATTTCTAACGATAAATGAGTAAGCACGTGTACACAGGGAGGAGAATATGGTGACAAACTCTGAAAATCAACAAGGGTAATGTTTCTATGGTTTATCGGGTCACTGATTACCAAAACAACAACGATTTAAAAAAACAAACGTGGTGGACGTGAAATACCGTCTCGCCTGTTGGGGTGCGATGGGGTTGAAATGACTAAATATGAGTATGGGTGTAATTTTTATGGTTTGTTGGGACGTTAATTACGAAAATGCCACCGATTTTGAAATTTTATTTGTGGTCATGAA
The DNA here is from genome assembly GCA_905147355.2 of Apotomis turbidana. Classification (NCBI taxonomy): domain Eukaryota; kingdom Metazoa; phylum Arthropoda; class Insecta; order Lepidoptera; family Tortricidae; genus Apotomis; species Apotomis turbidana. Next base: position 2,016,806 of record LR990305.1, read on the forward strand.
AATTCTTGAAAGCATTTGCGCCAAATTGCAATTTAATCGGTCCAGTAGTTTTGCAGCAGTTGTAACAGACGGACTGACAGCCAGCTACACGTGATCCTATAAGGGGGTTCTGTTTTTGCTTTTGAGGTATGGATAGAGACCCGCGTTATCCTAATAGATTAAAAAAATAGTATTTGGTGGCATCTCGATCGTCATCAATCGGTACCTAGGCGGGCGGCGCGTTGGGACGGGAGGAGTAATGATCGGGAAACTTCCTGCATCCGTAATAAATACATTCAAGCTTTTGAATAATTATGTTAAGTCATTTCAGAATTCTGAATTACGTTTATCTGGCTCAGAATAATAAAATGTTCATTCATCAACGAAGAGAACCTCAAACATGACGTAACTTAGAACATGGATTAGAATCTTTAAACCAATCTCGAATATCCCAAGTCGATAAGCGGAGGCTCGGGACATTATAAAAGCTTTATATAAATAAAATGCACACATATCCCGGTGTCTTAGCTTCACTTCGAGTTATGAATTTTGAAGTGAACTTTATTTGGTACAGTAAAAGCTGAGATCGCTTGATTTGAGTGCTTGAGTTTTCGGTTTGATTTGATAAAGTGGAGTTATGATAAAATAAAAAGTATTTCCCAGTAATATTAGAAAAGCGAAAGTCTGTGTATGTTTTGTTACTTCTTCACGCTAAAACGGCTGGACGGATATGCATGAGGGAAATGCAGATTGCAGATTATACCCTAACTTAACAAATAGCCTACTTTTAATCCTGAAAAAAGAGCATTGTTCCCGTAGGATGATGTATATTATATAGGCACGCGAGCGAAGCCGCGGGTTAATGCTAGTTGTTATATACTTAGTTAGGTACATTTGTAGACAAACGTAGTTATAAAAGTGAGCGCAGCATTCGCCAATAAACGTATGTTTGGCGATAGTAAGATATATGTACCAAATGTTAAGCTATGCATGAGTAAATAAATAAATAAAAAAAAAATAAAAAAAAAAATAGTTAAATTCAAATTCAAATCATTTATTTCTCGACCAACATGGATCAGTTTTGTTAGTAATGAAATTAAATAAGTACTTATAAACTACTGTTAGTAACATATTTAATTATAATTATATATAACGGCTGTGTTTATGTGCATCATACAACAATGGTTTACATAAACACAGTCTAAGCGCTCGGCAATCATCTTCAGGACGCTGTTGGCGCTGGCCCGAATCCTGCGCACCAGGGATGTACATCGCTTGCGCATAGTCGTGTGAAAACAATCCACTTGCGCTTCTGCGAACATTCCCGATGCACTGCAGTATCGTGGCAGCCCCATCAGCACCCTGAACGCATTGTTAAATTGCACTCTAAGAGCACTGTACTGTCTTAGCGTGTAATTCGCCCACAGTCCGCTTGTATACAGGGATGTACAATAGGCTCGGAAAAGAGTAATCTTCGCTTCTTTGGAACATTTAGCGAACCGACGGGCGATCATGTTGGCTCTCACAGACAGCGCTCTTCGTTCCCGCTCAATGTCGGTATCGTCTTTAAGGTCAGAAGTGATAATATGTCCCAGATATTTAAATTGTGACACTACTTTAAGCACCTTGCCATTTAGCTTTATGGGCGGGACATCTGGCGTGCATTTATTTCTGACCTTAAAGACCATACACTCACTTTTCTTTACATTGTAAAGCAAACCGTGGCTACCAGCATATCGCTCACAGATGCCGATCAATTTCGCTATGCCACACGGAGAGGCGCTCAGCAGCACCATATCGTCCGCGTAGCTAAGATTATTTACGCATACCCCATCTATATGACACCCGACATAGGTGCTGCTGAGCTCCTCTATCAGTCCGTTTACATACAGGTTGAAGAGCTTGGGCGAGGTCAACCCCCCCTGCCTCACTCCGCACTCCAGCCTGTATGCGTCCGAGACAGCGCCTGCCCATTTGACAACATTCGATTGGTTTTTGTACCAGAATTTAAAGATATTATTTAATTCAGGTGGCACGTGAATGTCATTAAGTTTTTGCCAGAGGATGTCATAACTTACCAAATCGAATGCCCTTGATAAATCCAGGTAGCATGCGTACACATTTGTTTGTCGATCTGTGTAGTATTTGATAGTATGCTTTAAACCCAAAATCGCACTTTCCGTCGATAAACCCGGTTTAAAACCAAATTGATTATCGTGCAATTTAAGATACGGTTCAATTTGGAGATTAAGCACACTATCAAACACCTTGGCTACTATGGTAGCCAGAGAGATTGGCCTATAGTTGGACTTATCGCTAATATCACCCGTTTTATTTTTCACTATCGGCACCACCACCGTTTTCATCATGTCAGCAGGTAGGTACGAATGGCCTATGCAAAATGTATACAGCATCGCAAGTACTCTCGGCAAGTGTGGACCGGCATGTTGAAGGTGCTCTATACAAAGGCCGTCGTGGCCAGGAGACTTGCCCCTTGATATACATTTAATTGCTTTATTAATGTCCTTCGCTGTAAATTTGGTCCTTATCTCCTGATCACGCGACCCCGTACATGGCACCTCTGACTGTGATGGTCCCAATGGAGATTTAACAGCAAAATGATTTTTAAACATTTCAGCGATATCCTTTCGGTCGCTGATACCGTCGACACTCACTGGGAGGCCGGGTTTGCATTTGAGTTTGTCTGTGGCCTTCCAAAAAGCTCGGAAATCTCGTTTGTAGTGGTGCTTACTTATAATATCCAATTTAATTTGCTCCTCATTGTTTTGGCACCACTTTAACCGTGACCTGAAGATTCTCTTACTTTCACGCATTTCGTCAAATACTAAACCTAATCTAGGTTTTCCGTGCCACACCCAAACCTCAAACTTGGACCGGGCCACCCGGTGAGCATCGCTCACATGTTTGTTCCAACCAACTATAGGCTTTTTCTTTTTAACTTTTACAACATTTTTACTTATCACAAATGATTCTGTCAACGCGTTAATTATACTCCGGTAGTAATTATCAATAACCATCCTATGATTAGTGTCGTTACACATATGATCACAACATTGACGTAATTCGTTAGGAAAATCAAATAATTTTAGACTCTTATTACATTCGTCAACGTAAATCTCAATTTGCTCCGGCCTTCGCTCCCCCCATAGGACTTTATTTAACGGAGTGCTATCACTAGGTATAGTTTTTGGTCTGATTATCTGCAAGTTACATTCAATCACCAGTGGAAAATGATCCGACCACAAAACATCATCATAGCGGACGTATACATCTGTAATCGAGCTCATGGCTGACTTAGTAACAATACAATGGTCTAACCAGCTCGTTGATCCATGAGCATCGCTTACAAACGTATACGTACCCGACTGTCTGCCTAACTTATTCACATCCGCACATATCCATTCCTGATCATTACAAAAATCCGTTAGTTCATTAAAGAATAAACCGCCTGGATGCGCGTTAAGGTCTCCGAGTATATATACTGATTCCGTACTGTTATTATTTACGATAGCACTTACTGTACTGAGGCAGTCCGTAAAGTCCGTCAAGTTGTCCTGTTTCTCCGTCGGCATGTATACACTCAACACTATAAATGACCTTTGATCCGCTGTTATTTTTATAGCACATATACGCGGATTATCACAATGCACAACTGACACATTCCGAAACACTTTTTTGTTATACAATAGGGCAACGCCCCCGTACGGTCTACCGCGAAGCATCCCTGCTTCTGTGTCCACAGCTGATGTCCCCGTATACTCAAAGTCCTCGTCAATACTACTAAGGAAAGTAATCTCATTTTTAAGTAGCCACGTTTCCTGCAACCCAATTATGTCACCTCTTTTACATAGTTGTCCTATATCCTCTTTGGACCGTTTAACGTTCTTACAGTTAAAACTGATAAATTTATATTTGTATATATCACTATAACAATCTGCCATTATTTATGTTATTATTATTGCCGCTTCCAGCAGGTCTGCTGTCGCTTTTCGTATTAATCCGACTCTTATAATGTACGAAACGACGGAAAATAATGCCCTGCGGCCACAATGAGTCATTCAAAAACATTGAGAGTTTCTGTTCTGGCACAAAGAATTTATATGCGTTGTGACCTTTGTCTCTTTTAATTGAGATCTTCTCTAATGTAATAGTCTCCCGCGTTTGACTACGGATATAATCGGCTATATCGCCTACGGTCGTCTCTTTGTGCACGTTAGTTATAAAAATCGGTACTTTAGTTTCCGCTGCCTTAAATTTCCCGTTAATCTGACTCGCGCATCCTGTATGACCGGAATAGCGATATTTTCTGTGTTGTCCATATTTTACCAACGTAAACCCGTCCTTGTCTACCAGAGCGTCCCTAAAAGACTTCTCGCCGGTTAGTGTTTCCTTTCTACTCGCCTCGTTACTCTCAATAGAATTGACGGTAGGCATCATGAACAGCTGTTGATCGGACGCCTCCCGACTACCGTGACCGGTTTCCTGTTCATTGCGCAACGCCTGCGAGGTTTCAACGGCCCGTGGCTGTTCTCGCGCTGGGTCCGGCTCGTTCGAAGAAATATTTTCGCCAGCTTGTTTCGAAATATGAGGGTGCTCCATAGTCGATAAATCACTATTATTATTATTCTTCAGCGACGAGGACCGTAATCCATTTATGCAACTATCATCATTAACGTTCGTATCCAAATGAGATAGCCCACTAGGGCCACTGTCAATATACCCGCCTCGCTTGTTGTTTACATTTGTTATACTTCGAAAACAGCTAGGCACTGATAACGAGTCATATACCGTTTTGGATGCAACATCCACAAAACCCTGTTTAACACTTTCTAGTTGGTCCATTGTCACATATCTTGTTTTGATGTCCTTTATATCCTCCTTCATTAATAGCAAATCCTTAAGCAATTTCGTTATGTCTATATAGTCGAAAGTCACTGGTGGGAGTTTATTGAGATCCTTAGCCACAAAAACTGGTAATAACTCTGCGTTTGTTCCCTTCATAAGCGATACGATGTCCTGGAGATCTCGGTTTTCTTTTCCTACATTTTTCCGATCAATATTTCGTTTTTCGGTAGGAACAGATTCAAATAATAACCGTTTTGACCGTTTTATTTCTTCACTTCGAAATGCCGACGCACAAATTCGAATTAAACTGTCTTCATCTATAACTGACAACTTATTTTGCACAAACGATAATAATTCGTCCACAACGAGACGACAATTAATACACTTTAGAAACGAAGTCATTGTTACGCGATCGAAAAATACACACACCCGTTATCAACGGCTGCGCGTACGCGACTGTCCGGTTAAGGTTTATCCGCTCAAAAATGGTGATTGTTTTTAGACATGTTTCTCTATGATCATACATGTTTCCTTACATATTATTATTATTATTATTATTTAATTAGCCTGTTACATTACATATTATTAATGTTACTATCTAGAACAGGGTCATTTCGATTGATTGGTATATAATTGAAACCTACAGTTTGAATGTTTCATTCATAATTTTTGTTTCAAAAACTACTCGGATTTTACAAAGTTCACTCATAAAACAGAGTTTTGCAACTTAAAAAAGGAATAAGGCCTCTAAATTATTTGTTTTAAGAACTACTTAAGCATTTGTAATTCTACGTACCACCGTACGGAACCCTTCATTTCAAACCCAGCATTAACATTAATTGTGTTATACAGGGTGACTTCAAAGTGGTAACACAAAAATTTTTTAACAAAAAAAAGAACCGACTTCAGTAAAACTAAAAATCCAAAAATAACCCGTTCAAGTACAGATTACATTTGACTCACCCTTTGAAGTCGATCCCAAACCACTGTTATTATATTTACTGAAGTCGGTTCTTTTTTTTGTTAAAAAATTTTTTTTTCGCTTTTTAGTGATTCATATGAAATACTTATGGCGGGGTGATCAGGGAGGTCTTGAAGGAATGCATGTCGTTTTAATTATCTCCTAACTCCTAACCGTTAAGGAGTTGTACCTTCCATCATCAGTTCAGCATTGGAAGATGATGACTACCATATGCAAATACTTAAATAGTTTTAGAAAATATATGAAAAATATTATGACTGCCTATAAAATTTCAGGAATTCCTTCGATTCCTCATGGATCTCGTCATCCGATCTTCACCAAAATTTTATGGGACCAACCTTGAGATGTCTCTTCATGAACCTAAAAAGAATTTTCCAAATCGACTCATAAATGACGGAGTTATGAGGTAACAAACATTAAAAAAAAAAAAAAAAAAAAAAAAAAAAAAAAAAAAAAAAAAAAAAAAAAAAAACATACAACCGAACTGAGAACCCCCTCCTTTTTTTGAATTCGGTTAAAAATTAGTTTTGCACAAACATCCCTAATGTAAAATCCTGCACTTAGTCTCATGCTTCTGAAATAATCAAATTTAACTTATTTTTGAGTTATAAGTTATCCTTTTTTGGCTTGATGCGATTATCCTTATACCACTATGAGTTAAAAGAAAGAAATTCAAAGTACTTCAAATCAACACTCTCCTCTTTGGTTATGATCTGGCAAAGCACTTATGAAGTAAACGTGTTTTGCTTACTAATTGTCACTTGTCAAAGAATTAATATATTTTTTCAAGAATTTGACTTTTACCCCTACACTAACATTCAAACAATAGATAATGTTATTTTACATCTAATTATTCAGTGCTCACTAAGGAATTAGATCAGTTAGTATCTTGTAAACTTCGATTGACGTAACTAACAGAAATAACGACGAATGACAGATATGAGAGTAGTTATTGAATTGGCGGTAATTATTATTAGGTAATCATTGAGGCTTTAATTAAATGTTTTGCCAGAAAATTTACGATAGTTAAATATAGCCAATTTTAAGAATAGACTTAATGTAATATATTATTTATCATTAATTGAGCCACAAAAAAATTGTTTTGTATTACCAATACGGTATTTGATGAGAGCTCAAATAGGCTACTCTTTATGAAATGTCAAGAACGACCTGTTAGTATGAAGGTTCCATAAAATACTGGCTTGTGATGTCATACATATCAGTAGTCAAAACACGTCATCTTTTTAGTTTTTGTGCAATTAAAAATACTATAATGTACAAAGTTAGTGGTAGTTAATTATGTTCCGCGTATATTTTTATGTGTTTTTAGTATTTAAATAAAACAATTTAAGCGGATTATATCGCGTATATTATTTGAGCCTCCCTGACGTTTCGGTAGCTTTACAGTAACCGTTTTCGAAGGTTGAATTGTTTTATTTAAATGTGTAACAGTCGCGGAAACCGAAGGAAATATGACGGGTTTTGAGTAGTTTTAATGATACAATTTATTTTTATTTATTTATTTAGTCTTTATTGCACAAAAAATAACTTATCGTACAAAAGGCGGACTCACCAGTCAACCTTGTGGTAAAGCAGATTTTTTTTTTATTTAAGTCCAATACCGTATTTGAAGTCACCCTGTATAGTCTGTGCCTGCAACTCTGCACTCGTCAGCCTAATGTCGCCAGTTTTTGCCCGACATTGATAGATGGCGCTGGCGTCCATTTGTCTAATATAATGTGCTTAGTGGCGAGGATATGTGGTTGGCTGTTACGGTGCAAAGTTTCCATGTTTGCTTATACATGTAAACTTATATAGAGTTATGTTTTAATGAGTAAGGACATCAGGGATTCAACGAGAACAGTTGCTTTTGTCGCTATCTTAATAGTTACACTTAAGGAGCCTTTTATACTCCCGTACCTACTGCAATCTGTCAATAGGAATGACGAAATTTATTTATATACAATATATATAATATGTACAAATAATATAGGTACTTTTTAGGGTTCCGTAGCCAAATGGCAAAAAACGGAACCCTTATAGATTCGTCATGTCTGTTTGTCTGTCTGTCTGTCTGTCCGTCTGTCCGTCCGTATGTCACAGCCATTTTCCGAAACTATAAGAGCTATACTGTTGAAACTTTGTAGGTAGATGTATTTTGTGAACCGCATTAAGATTTTGATGCAAAAATAAAAAAATAATAATAAATATTGGGGGCTCCCCATACTTAGAACTGAAACTCAAAATTTTATTTTTCATCATACACATACGCACGTCGACGAATTACTTATATCCTTATGTGGTAAGGTTGGTATATTTATGTTGAATTTTGATAGCAAAATGTAGGTTAATCTATAGCCAACAGAGTTTTTTTCAACCCACACCATATTGCGCAGCGGAAGGATTGAGCAGCATTGCGGTATACAATGTTTTGATTTTGGTTAATGACAAAACTTTGACAAATCGCTGTTGACTGTTGCCAAAAATATATAACCGCCACTATCCAAAAATGTGGTCAATGAATTGATTGAACTAAAATAATTCTGATTTCTAACTTTATGCACATTGCTTATTAATGCCAGTCCCAAGATGGTTTTCATTTGTGGCTTCAAAACTTTGATGTTGATTATATCCGTAGGGACCACTTGTAACTCCTAGATAAATCCCTCGACGAATTACTTATATCCTTATGTGGTAAGGTTGGTATATTTATGTTGAATTTTGATAGCAAAATGTAGTTTAATCTATAGCCAACAGAGTTTTTTTCAACCCACACCATATTGCACAGCGGAAGGATTGAGCAGCATTGCGGTATACAATGTTATGATTTTGGTTAATGATAAATCTTTGAAAAATCACTGTTGACGTTTAATAATGCAAATATATTACGTATGCTCATTATTGCCATATGCAAGCTGTTTGTAGCGGCACTATCCTTGGGCCTGGCCTGGCCTGGGTTAGGTTATAAAATGAGATTGGCATATCTGTTTCAAGACACATTACATTTCTCTAGTCTAGTCTAGCACAACTGTTTCGCGACTATTGTCGTGCGACTTGGCGTCACCCGTTACTCTCTCACAATACTGTACAGAAAGAGATAGGTAATATATCTCGCGCGAGAAAGATTCGCATGTCACAGTTATGCTCGAAGTACAGGAGGCTACATAAGTTAGCATAAGTTTTTATATCTACAGCTTAAATTAGAGTTACAATTAGAGCTGCCATCTCTAAATTGGCCGAACCTGGACAAAGACTTAAAAAAACCCGGACATTTGGCGTAAATCGCATTTTTTCCCCGGACGTGTCCGTAAATTATATTATTAAGAAACAATCGTTTTTTTTTCGTTCACAAAATGTGTCCGGGTTTTCCCCGGACGCTTTTTGAATACCCCCCAGACGGCCTCCAAACTAGGACAAATCCGGGGAAGCCCGGACGGATGGCAGCCCTAGTTACAATGGTTGTATAAGCTCTATACAGCCTGCTACCTGGGTTGATTTCACATTGACTAAATGAATATTTATTTGAATTATCCTTTGTATACTTGTATGTGTACTAAGGTGCCGCAACTACATCCGCGTTTTTTTCCCAAGTCCGATTTCCGCCAGGAAACCGGGCAATAAGGCCGGCGCCGGCTGAAACACAAAGATGGAGGCGGGTGTCTAAATCTAATTACTTTTCTATCAAGCAACCACAAACGGTTGAATAGGATATTTTAGGAAATGAAGATTAAATTGTACAAAGTATTGCACAGGGTGCCTATGATGATTGCGAACGCTACAGATGAAAAAAAAATAGTGTTTCAGATAGGTTTACACTTTAAAAAGTTGGCCGAAGTTATCAATATATTTGTCATAATATGTAAAAAATATACAATTTAAAATGTACCTATAAGGCCTGTTAACTGAGTAATATTATATAATAAGGAAACTACAGAAGCCGCACTCTTTTGTTCTTCACAAAAGCCGACAAAGGAATTACCCTACCACCCATCAGAATTAAATTCATTAAAAAAAAATTAAACAGTTTTTTTGTGTTAATTTTGTCAATTTCGAGTAGTTTTTAGCACTGCAAATATCAATGAAAAATTCAAACTGTAGGTTTCAAATATATACCAATAAGTCGCAATAGCCCTGTTCTAACTGTTAACATTGATTATATGTTAAGAAACATGTTTGATCATGGCGAAAATGGTCTAAAACAATCAGCATTTTTGAACGGATAAGGAGGCTTAATGCTTGTATACTTGTATGTGTACTAAGGTGCCGCAACTACATCCGCGTTTTTTTCCCAAGTCCGATTTCCGCCAGGAAACCGGGCAATAAGGCCGGCGCCGGCTGAAACACAAAGATGGAGGCGGGTGTTTAAATCTAATTACTTTTCTATCAAGCAACCACAAACGGTTGAATAGGATATTTTAGGAAATGAAGATTAAATTGTACAAAGTATTGCACAGGGTGCCTATGATGATTGCGAACGCTACAGATGGAAAACAAATAGTGTTTCAGATAGGTTTACACTTTAAAAAGTTGGCTGAAGTTATCAATATATTTGTCATAATATGTAAAAAATATACAATTTAAAATGTACCTATAAGGCCTGTTAAATGAGTAATATTATATAATAAGGAAACTACAGAAGCCGCACTCTTTTGTTCTTCACAAAAGCCGAGAAAGGAATTACCCTACCACCCATCAGAATTAAATTCATTAAAAAAAAATATTAAACAGTTTTTTTATGTTAATTTTGTCAATTTCGAGTAGTTTTTAGCACTGCAAATATCAATGAAAAATTCAAACTGTAGGTTTCAAATATATATATAAATAAGTCGCAATAGCCCTGTTCTAACTGTTAACATTGATTATATGTTAAGAAACATGTTTGATCATGGCGAAAATGGTCTAAAACAACCAGCATTTTTGAACGGATAAGGAGGCTTAATGCGCCTATTACTGTCCAATGATCCCGGATACAGCCGCATCTAATTAAAATCCCTTTTAATCCCACAAGTTATTAAATTCTAACACTCTTGACCCGTTAATTAAAAACGGAAATACGCCCCTGAACTGTCACAGTCAATGGAACAACCATTAAAATACCCTTTTCATCCGATTGTGAAGTATCAGTTTGAAAAACGCCTCAGTTTTAAATTAAAAGTTTTTTTCTATGGCGAACGAAGTTTGCGTAGAGTTTAATGAAATGAAAAAACCCCTCTGTAGTTAACGAGACGTTTTTCATTGGAATTAGAAGAACAAGTTTGCTTGGGCGTTTTTTTATCGGGCTCAAACAGCGCTGTGTACAGAGTTGATAGAAAAGTGTTCCGAACGGTGTAATAGCTACCTATTACCACTCCATAGTGGTAAATAGTGATAGGGTTTGTCTGTTACTAGGCGCGTTTAGGGTCCGCAGGTACTCCAATCGATAAAAATGCAAGCTTTATAAGATATACCTTCTTATATTTTTATGTTGGTGTCAAGTTCAAAATGGCTGATTTTTTTTACGTTTTCAACCTCTACCGAATCGACAAAAAAAGCGATATACTTTTACTACCACTAATAACAAAATTTCATGAGAATCGTTTGAGAAGTGAGCCGGAAATCAGAACGTCTGGACAAATTTTGGCGAAGCTGAGAAATTTCTATTCGCTCCGCTCGCTCGGTCAATAAGTTTCACTCCCAGCTGTCCTTGTCCCAAAAACACTCAAGATATCTTCAGTAGGTAATTGACAACATTTCACATTTCTAACAGGTGGAAATTAATATAGAGATGGAGAGAGCTTTATGTCGCGTACACCCTTCAAAAATATTTGTATATATTTTTCTGTAAAGAAATATAAAAAAATACATAAAATAACCGAAATTTATTATAAGTATGCCTGCAAGTAATCTTCGGCCTATCTGCGAAAAAAAATAAACTGTCAGAAATGTCAAAAATAATTTTTTTCGCTTTTTAGTGATTCATATAAAATACTTATGGCGGGGGTGATCAGGGAGGTATTGAAGGCATGCATCTCGTTTGAATTATCTCCTAACTCCTAACCGTTAAGGAGTTGTACCTTCCATCATCAGTTCAGCATTCGAAGATGATGACTAACATATGCAAATACTTAAACAGTTTTAGAAAATATATGAAAAATATTATAAGTGCCTATAAAATTTCAGGAATTCCTTCGATTCCTCATAGATCTCGTCATCCGATCTTCACCAAAATTTTATGGGACTAACCTTGAGATGTCTATTGAACCATGAACCATGAACCTAAAAAGAATTCTCTAAATAGACTCATAAATGACGGAGTTATAAGGTAAAAAACATTCAAAAAAACATACAACCGAACTGAGAACCCCCTCCTTTTTTTTAAGTCGGTTAAAAACATGTACATTCAAATGAACAGTGAGAATGAGAATGTGTCTCTCGAAACACTCTAAATAACTAAACAAAAGCTCTCCCAACTTTGCTATCAATTGCACTAAATCTGGCTTTGAGTTCGAGCTTTCGAAAGTTGGTGTTGTAGCGGTGTTATTGGCTTTATAGATACTTGTAAAAGAGTAGAAATTAAAAAGTGGCAATACTGTAGTGCCGTCCCCGTTTTCTTAGATTGATTAGAAAGGGACGACACCAGAGTATTGCCACTTTTTAATTTCTACTCTTATTGGTCAGACTGTACCCCATGATATAAAAAAATAAAATAGCGGCCAAGTGCGAGTGGGACTCGCGCACGAAGGGTTCCGTACCATTATCTGTAAGTTTGTTGTATGGGAGCCCCCCGTAACTATTTATTTTATTTTATTTTTAGTATTTGTTGTTATAGCGGCAATAGAAATACATCATCTGTGAAAATGTCAACTGTCTATCACCGTTCTTGAGATACAGCCTGGTGACAGACGGACGGACGGACGGACAGCGAAGTCTCAGTAATCCCGGTCCCGGGTCCCGTTTTTACCCTTTGGGTACGGAACCCTAACAAGGTTAACACTCCGGCTAGGGAAACTTTCTACGTCACTGGTTAGTTGCCGCTTATGGTAACAAAATAATTATAAGGAAAAAGTTGTTGAAGCCAGTCGTACAAATAAATCATAATTATGCATTTATGCATTACAATAGGCTAGTTGACTCATGTCAAATTGTAATAAACTAATGTTTATTCCGTATAGTATTTATCAAAGGAAACCTAAATATATATTTTCCAATTCATAAAAGTGAAAGATGGCTGAAAAAATTTAATTTGAAAATATGGTTTTTAATCTGGGGCCCAATTCGAGAATGCCGTTTGAGATATCTCCAAACGTCAAATCTCCATTAGATAACAGTTATATCGCCATTGAACTGTCATTTAAATGCGATGAGCTTAAAAGTGACATATCTCATCTCAATTTTGGAAATACGAAGGCGATAATGATTGTCAAGAATGTTATTCATGTATATAAATTTCTGTTTTGAACGAAACGTAACGGACCAATTTCACGTACTGCGCGGTCAATTTAAAGTATGCGCCTGTTATTTATGCCGTCACATACAAAGGAAACGAAAATTTTGCGCGTCCGAATTGACGAAGTTGCGATGCTCTAGCGATATCGCCACTTGTCAAGTAGGCACACGTCAAAAGTGACAGATGGCGATGAAAAGGAGAGATCTCCATTATATCTCTAAAATTGGTCGAATACCCCCCCTGGGTCTACTAGCCTATTGTCATGTTCATTGATTGTATGTTTATTTATTGTGTTCATTATATTACTGATATATAATAAGTTTCTCTTTTGGTATAATGTTGATAGTTGACAGGCCCTGCACCATAAAATGTTTCTGTTTATCCCAATGGTTGACTGGTAGAGAATGCCTTATGGCATTAAGTCCGCCATTTGTACACTTTTTGTTTTGTGCAATAAAGTTTAAATAAATAAAAAAAAAATTATATTGGCGTAATAATTGATTTATAACACACAATTGTACAAGGTTCATAAGGTAACAAGGGAATCGAGGAGTATTATGATATACCATTGGCAACACAGAAACAGATTGGCGGAACCAACCAACCAATCATAACGTGATGACGTCACAAGTCTGGCCTGTCATTCCGTAATGTCATACCTTCTTTTCTTATACCATGGTAACCTTAATATGAGTTTACAGTAACTGTACTCGCTACCGACTGCGTAAATAATATGAATGGAGAATAGTAGGTAGTTCTACAAAATAACTGCAAACAAAATAAATCCCGCTGGCGCTTTACTATTCCCACGTTAGCTCAAGGTAAGGGTACCTGTACCCTTATGAGCTAACGGATCTGACATAAAGTCACCTGAGGCAAATGCGACTTTTGATGATATCATAAATGCACAACAGTTAAAGATCGCCCATACCCCCATACCCTTACTGCCTAAAGTGCCAACTATTAATATAAATAAAATAGAGAGCACAGTGGGAGGTAAATAAAGTGTTGCATTTCTATGATATGATATGAAAAATCGCATTTGCCTCATAGTCGCAATAGCATCGGGGGGGGGTATTGGACCAATTTTAGAGATATAATGGAGATCTCTCCTTTTCATCGCCATCTGTCACTTTTGACGTGTGCCTACTTGACAAGTGGCGATATCGCTAGAACATCGCAACTTCGTCAATTCGGACGCGCAAAATTTTCGTTTCCTTTGTATGTGACGGCATAAATAACAGGCGCATACTTTAAATTGACCGCATAGTACGTGAAATTGGTCCGTTACGTTTCGTTCAAAACAGAAATTTATATACATGAATAACATTTTTGACAATCATTATCGCCTTCGTATTTCCAAAATTGAGATGAGATATGTCACTTTTAAGCTCATCGCATTTAAATGACAGTTCAATGGCGATATAACTGTTATCTAATGGAGATTTGACGTTTGGAGATATCTCAAACGGCATTCTCGAATTGGGCCCCAGGTGACTTACAAAATATAAGATCGCTTATTGTTTACCTCTATTGTAATGATAAGTGTTATCTGTATTTGTATTTCTTTCTTCTTGAGGTGTGCAATAAACAGTATTATATTCTACAAACGCGGTGGTTAATCGAAAACAGTGAAGTGCGCTCTTTTCCTGTTCCCTGCCATATACAAGTAACACTTCCAGAATCAATAGACGCTCTAAAGCTTCGCGTATCAGAAAACAATATCCCGATTTGCTGTTAACCCAGTTAATTTCGTTTTACGCGCAGTAAAACTATCATAAAATAACGACACTATTGATGTTTTGTTAGAGACGATAAAATTGATTTAAGTATAGGTGCGTACTATTGGCTCTGTGAGATATACATGCATGTATGTGCGTGCACACAACACACCCACACATACATGCATGTATATCCGTACCGTACAAGCTAAAAGTAACATCAAAACAAAAAAAAACTAATACTTTATTCTACAATTAAATGTTCCAAAATAAAAGGATTTCTTATTAAGAGCCCTTATTCCTTTCAAAATGCTGATTGTTTTAGACATTTTTCTTGATCAAATATGTTTCTTGACATAATATTGATGTTACTACCACGAACAGGGCTATTGGGATTTTATTGGTATATGTTTGAAACCTACGGTTTGAATTTTTCATTGATAATTTTTATTTCAATAACTACTCAACATTTACAAAACTCAGGCGGAAAATTAGTTTTTTTTTTTTGGATAATAGCTATGTTACTACCTAGAACTCGGGGAAAAGTATTATTCACTTCAAACATTTGCTTAAAATTATTAATATAATTATTTGTCATAATATGAAAAAAAAAGAAGTTGTTTTTTGACCTGATACAAAATAAAACAAGTTCTTTTTAACCTGATACCTGAGTATATGGTTTTAATTTCAACTCGATAGCTCTCCGCATCTGAGTCTAGACTGACAGACGGATGGATAACAGTGATCCTATACGGATTCCGTGTTTGCCTTTTGAGCTACGGAACCCTAAAAAGAGAGATTAGTTACACAGATTGTGAGAAAAATAGAACTGATGGATAGTGAATAGAAATAATGTAATTTGTCCATTCAGTGACATTTCTTATGCATGTATATAGATTTTTCTGAATGTAACCAACATAATGTCTTTGTTACAGATCACAAACGCAATCATTAGATCAACTAGGAAAGCAACAATGAGGCAAGTACACATAAAACCAAAAATTGGAACTCAAATGAGTAATAAAAAATAATTAACGCCAAAATTCAGAGAGGTCGGTTTACCTGAACTCCGAAGCATTTACTAGTATCTGACCCGGACAATGAGATCACGGAAACCATCCAAGCGATGGTATATGGATAAACTACCGCTACTTAGTTCACGTCTTTTCTTCTTTTCTTTTTCATAGCCCTACTCTCTTTCCCCGGATACCCTTGAAATGTCGACAAACGTTTCACCGAATGCTTCATTTCGTCGAATTTTCATTTCGTCGACAAACTTTTACTCGTAAGTCATAAATTTTTCAGACATTTTGTAAATTATAATCTTTAGATTAGGTTAGGTAATTAGGTTAGATGTTTACAAATGCCACCCTAAGGCATGTCGAAGCAACTGTTTGAAAAACAGACATCTGATTCGGTGGTCCAATTGGGAGGACGCCAGTGTTGGCCCGGAAAGCCGTTGGAAACGCAGGTTCGAATCCTGTCCGATTCATTAAATTTTTCAATATTCGCTTCATTTGTAAACATTTAGTTTACGTTAGCAGACGTTACTGCTTTAATAAAAAATAAGTACTTAGGTTAGGTTAGGTTAGGTTTGTGTTATACATTCAAAAATAATTTATGGTTTCAGAAAAAAAATGCTTTCGATGAAATGAAAATTCGACGAAATGAAAATTCGATGAAACGTTTGTCGACATTTCAAGGGTAAACCCTCTTTCCCCTCTCCTCCCGCCCCAAGTCAGTCTGACCCGGTTCAGTCTATTCACAACGCAGTCCATGCGCCCAGTGCGCCCGCGTTACCCTCCCCAAATCACTCTGTAGTCTGTGGCGTGGAGATAATCCCACTAGCGGGTTATACTCCCACACAAAGTCTGACTCACTGGTAATGATGGCTAACCAGTTCTGATACAGTACTGCTACTGCTGGGGGCTATTACTGCCTATATTGGCTGCTGAAGAGAATACTTTCATAAAGTCTTTACCAGGCCCCACTTTCCCAGTGGGTACTTTGGGCAGGGCCAGGCCCCCAGTTAAAACTGGGGCCCCCAATCTCCCGTGGGGGGTCTCATCTCAATAACTCCCAAAAAAACAACTTTACTTAGATGAGGTTTTTTGAGGCCGCCAATAGGCATGACCATCTTTTTTGACCATATTTATTGGGATCAAATGTCTACATGGAACTACCTACACTTAACTGCTGTAAAGGTCAAAAATTATCGTCAAAGAAATTATCAATGCATTTGTCATAATATGAAATAAAAAAGGAATAAGGCCTCTTAAGCCAGCCATGTTTTCTACGCGACATATAATCACGAATAAGGATATCCTATCCATAAATTTATTTATTCACTGTATTAACAATAAACTTTACAACTTAACGACGTTCACCTATTAAGAGGCCTTATTCTTTTTTTTTTTAATTATGATAAATATAGGTCGCGGGTTCGAACCCGGCCCGTACCAATGAGTTTTTCGGAACTTATGTACGAAATGTCATTTGATATTTACCACTCGCTTTTCGGTGAAGGAAAACATCGTGAGGAAACCACCTAAGCCCAATAAGGCCTAGTTTCCCCTCTGGGTTGGAAGGTCAGATGGCAGTCGCTTGCGTAAAAACTAGTGCCTACGCCACATCTTGGGATTTAGGTAGCCGACCCCGATTGAGAATTCATTCTCTACAATATGGGACAAAGGCTATAGGAGGATGATGATAAATATATTGATAATTTCAACCAACTTTTTGAAGTAAATAATAAGTTTCCCTGAGCTCTAGATAGTAACATAGCTATTTCATGCTTTCATTGCGTGCAGTCCAAAAAAAGTTGAAAAACCAGTTTTCAAATACATACCCGTAAATCGTAATAGCCCTGTTCTAAGTAGTAACATTGCTAATATGTTAAGAAACATGTTTGATCATAGAGAAAAATGTGTAAAACAATCAGCATTTTTGAGCGGATAATGATCCTTAAGCCGGCCTTGTTTTTACACGACATATAATCACGAATAAGTATGGATATCCTATCCATAGATAGGAAGTAATAGACGCCATTTATTCACTGTACTAACAATAAAGTTTTCAATTTTACAACTTTCACCTATTAAGCCCATTTGCAAACCGCATTTACTAACGAAATTACCATGTTAAAGGAATTTATGCTGTAAAATGGAGGGCATATGATTCAGAACTGATTATATTATAGGTGCCTCTATAAATTGATGACACCGTCCCTAGAGGAGGGTTGGTAAAAAAAGTGGTCAAGTGTGAGTTGGAGTCGCACACTGAGGGATCCGTGCCTGTAGAACAAAATAGGGTACATAATTTACGAGTGGTTCTGATTGATTTTGAAGTTTCTTTTATGTTTATCCGGATGTTTGGATGTCCGGACAGTTACCAGCTGTTCTCGCCTTGACGCCGTATGTCTCTACCAACTCTCATAAAATAATGTGATTTGAGTTTGATACGTATAAAGATTTACTTTTGTCGAATCTGTTTTTCTAAATTTTACAAAATAGGGGAGCACTGTTATGAATCTAATTTAGAATATATTTTTTATGTTAAGAATACTTAAAATACTTTAAATTTTATTGAAGTTTGAATTAAATTACGAATACTGAGTTATATCATCAAAGAAACGGTCAAATGTAACCACCTTTTTTAAATTGGTTATAAACGAACCTCTCGTATGTGATGTTAAAAATTTGCAGATCAAAAGGAAACTAAATGTTTACAATGAAGCGAAAAACGAAAAATTTCATGGTTCAGGCAGGGTTCGAACCTGCGTCTCCAACGGCTTTCCGGGCCAACACGGGCGTCCTACCTATTGGACCACCGAACCTGATGCGAGAGCCATTGAATTTTTTAATCACTTGCTTCTGCATGCCTTAGGGTGGCATCGTAGCGCCATCTACCGTAAAGATTTTGACTTTATAATCGGCACCATCGTCTCAAATTATGTTGAGAATCGATAGTAACGATGTGCTACACCCAAATTAGGAAACTAACTGATATTTTAACGTAGGGTTCAAATGCCGCACACATCTGTGCCTAAACATACAAGGGGTTTATAGATCCATCCTTTTCTCAGATTGAAGTGAATTCCAAATGTTCATGGTTCCGAATAAAAAACATCAAGTTGCATAATAATCTACGCGACCTACCCTCACTTCAAACAAATAATTTGTCCACGGAATCTATTAGCAAATACCCAAGAGGCATCCGCCATTGAAGGGGAGGACCCTCCAATACTAGAGCCAAGTAATGTGTATTTGATACTACAGAAATTGAGACCACAAAGAACCGTGTCTAGATTCCTTTTCAACCGACTTTAAAAAAGGAGTTTCTAAGTTTATGTATGGGTATATCATTCAAATTGTCATCAAAAGCTTTTAAAATTGGAATGACCTGGTCATGAAATAAAATTACACTTAACAATATTTTGTGAACCAAATGTAACTTGGAACGTTTTTGATCATCCATACTAATATTATAAATGCGAAAGTGTGTCTGTCTGTCTGTCTGTTACCTCTTCACGCTTAAACCGCTGAACCGATTTTGATGAAATTTGGCATGGAGATAGTTTAAGATCCGAGGAAGGACATAGGATAGTTTTCATCCTGGAAATTATACCTAAAAAGATTGAAAAGTTAGTGAACATTTATGTTGGGATGCGGTGACCCTGTAAGAAAAGTAATTATTAGACCAAAAGCACAATTGCTCTTACATTTGCTTAGGCACTTTTAATAATCCCTTTTATCAAGTTCCACGCGTACGTAGTCGCGGGCAAAAGCTAGTAACATATAAACTATGCATTTTACGCCATGATTTTTTATCTATAAAGTCTTCCTTCGGTCGGGACCATTTTTGAGAAAATAAATATATCCTAATTTGGTCAGGAAAATAGCCTATTGTAAGGGTAAGTGCACCCCGTTGCACCCCACGCATTTGTGTGCAGTACTGTCCCATCTTTCGATGCGACCGCGCGCACCCTCGCGTTTTTATCGCGTTCGAATACTATCATGCAATATTTAGAGTTACTGGTTTATTTTAAAATAAATCTAAAAATAATATATACCTATATAAAAATAAATGCTTTTACGCGCTTATTAGAATCCTACTAGGGTCATATACGACTGAATTATATGTTGTAATTGACAATCAAATGTAGAAATTGTAAACGAAAATATTTGAAGTCTTTGCTATTCTGAGCAAGGAAAAAAACGGTTAACATAAGTGTCGGATTTTTGCAGTGATTTCATGGTGTACCTATCTTTTTAATTCTCTAAAAATCAAGTTTATTAAACTCATCCGCAACAAAAAAAAACAAAGTTTGAAAATGTTCCGTGAAGTGATGTAACTCATAATAGTTAATAGTGTATTCTTTTTGTTGTTTTTTTTCTTTTCTAAAGAACTTTGTGCCATTTTTGAGTGACTATTTTTGGCAAAGAGACTTTAGGAGACAGTGTTTAGGATTTTTCTCAGCTTGATCAATACTGAGTAAGTTACACTTTCTCATGTTATTTTCAGTGTTTCACTTTTATTTTAGACTATTTAACACATTTTGTATGTAACGCCCTTTATAACGACGACGCGGTTGGCGCAGTTGTAGTGCACCTACTTACTGAGCCGACAGTCCTGGGTTCGAGTCCCGGCAAGGACATTTGTGTGACACAAATATTTGTTCCTGGGATATTGTGTAATGTAATTATATATGATGTATTTCGTCGTCTGGTAGCCAAAGTATAAGCTTTGCTTAGTTTGGGACCTGGGGGGGTATTCGACCAATTATAGAGATATAATGGAGATCTCTCCTTTTCATCGCCATCTGTCACTTTTGACGTGTGCCTACTTGACAAGTGGCGATATCGCTAGAACATCGCAACTTCGTCAATTCGGACGCGCAAAATTTTCGTTTCCTTTGTATGTGACGGCATAAATAACAGGGGCATACTTTAAATTGACCGCATAGTACGTGAAATTGGTCCGTTACGTTTCGTTCAAAACAGAAATTTATATACATGAATAACATTTTTGACAATCATTATCGCCTTCGTATTTCCAAAATTGAGATGAGATATGTCACTTTTAAGCTCATCGCATTTAAATGACAGTTCAATGGCGATATAACTGTTATCTAATGGAGATTTGACGTTTGGAGATATCTCAAACGGAGTTCTCGAATTGGGCCCCTGGTCGATTTGTGTAAGATTGTCCCTGAATATTTATTTATTTATAAGTATGTTTCAGACAGGTACCAATCAATAACTATATCTGGTTTCTTTCCGTTGCCATAAAATTGCCTTTTTATGACTTACGATGTTTTAATATAGGTTCGTTCGCTGAGTTTTTTACGGGCAATATTTTTACGAGTTTACAAGAGGCATTAAAATTATACTATTACAACGGGTCGTTACTGAAGTGTGGTCAAAGACGCGTTCAAGGAACACTTAAAAAACGTTCTTGCTAATATGGATCGAAGTCTGAAATAAACATATTTTATTTTTATTTAAGCCTTTAATACAAAGATCAAAGCTTAAAGAAAAATTGAAAAAGGAGCTACCTGGTGGAATAGACCGGGAATCGAACCCGGTACCTCTGGATTGCCGGTAAAGCGCGTTAACCATTTAGCGAAATATCCCTATAGCTCCCGAAAGTGAAATGGTTAACGCGCTGGACCGACAATCCAGAGGTACCGGGTTCGATTCCCATTTTTGAACAAACAATCAAGAAGATATCGTTCTTTTGTGATAAGGCTGGGCGCAAATTCGACGGAGCTTAGCTATATCTTCAATTTAGTAATATCTCGGCTTTATCACGGCATTATATTTGTATCGGAAATATATCAATTTCTGCTGTACAGTGTGGAAAGAAATTATGGGCCCTGGAGGCAAAATGCCTTAAATCTTGAAGTTAGCCATTTCACTTCAAGGAAACATTCGTTTATTTGAAAAAAAGGAACATTAAATAAACGTTTTGAATTTGCTAATTGCTTATTCGAAATTATTATTTTAAACCATTTATACAAAGATCAAAGCACAAAGAAATATGATAGAGACGGGGAATCGAACCCGGTACCTCTGGATTACCGGTCTAATTCGTCAACCATTCCACCGAATCATTCCGTTTCGATTTTTTCCTTATCATTGTGTGTGCTTAGGTTGTATGTTTATTTGCAAGGCTTTACACCTTAGCTACCTTTGTATGAACAAGTTGTGCTTTTATATCTTTGTATCAATAGTTTAATAAAAAATGTGGTCTTGATCACATTAAAAATTAATGAAACATTGCATACTGTTACAAAAATATTTTATGGAATCAAATCGGTAGCAAATTTTAATTTACATGTCCGAAAGTATTATTTCCTGAAACTCATATTATTTTCAGTTTTATAAACATCGTTTTAAAGTACCCATTAGGTGAGACAAAACTTTATTTAAAGATAACATAAAGGTAAAACAAAGTGACAGTAAATAAAAAAAAACTTAAGCACTACTATGTACGAAAAAATAAAATTAAAATAAACTAAAACAAATTCACAAAATTGCTCCCCTGCGGCATGGTGCCGAAAATGCTGGCAGCATTTCCTCGCCGAACAGCTATGCTGATACGCTGTGCGAGGAAGCTGTCAGCTCTTCGGTCCCCAGTGGTCTCTTTAAGCATTTTGGAGAGCTCTTTGTGAAGTTTAGGTTAGGTTCGATATTATGAACAGTTTTGGAAAAAAATGGCTTTCGGACAAATGAAAATTTTCCGAAAAGTTACAGATGCGAAACGAAAATTCGAACTTATATACACCACGTAACCGATTATCACTACATTAAACATTATTTTAAGAGGGCGCCAACGCGTTGGCTAGCTCTCTCTCTCACTGAGCGTAAGCGTGAGCGAGATGGAAGTGCGTGCTCGGAAGCGCGGAAATCATGTTTTTTGAGTTGTGTCATAAACGTATGCATTTTATATTGAAAATAGTTTTACAGTTATTGAGAACATATAATTGTGCATCTATTAAGCTAAAAAACATTGTTAAAAACGTAAGGGTTTTGAAGATCCAACCGAAAATATCTAAAAAAAGGGTTATGTTTGAGAGATAAAAGTATCGAGAAAATTATTACCAATCGTGTTTTCACGTTGACAAAATTGAAGAAAAACTGTTCAAGTTTCTTATTTCCGAGGGACAGATTTTTCATCACTATGGATGTAGAGATCTAGGATCATTCACCTGACGAATTTTGCATGGGCGGGCTCTTAATTTCACATTATTAGCATTTTAATTACAATATTTTAAATTGTAATCGACCCTAAGTCATTCCGGAGACCGGAGTTGAAAATTAGTTTGATTGAAATTTTAATTGAAATCATGTCGGATCCCAGATGATTGAATACATTAATTGCGCACAATGTACTTTACATGTATAATAGTAATGGAGAACGATTTACATTGAAAACAGACAACTCTATATGAATATGTTATTCATGTAGAGTTGTTTTACTCTACATGAATATGTAATATTATGTAATTCATATAGAATAGAGTTGTTTTTCGGATATCCATCGATTCTATTTTTTGGGATCAAATGTCTATGTGTGACTAACTACAGTTAGATTAGAATATCAGACAACCTCACACAAATCGATCTAGTCCCAAATTAAGCTCAAGCAGGCTTGTGTTATGGGTACTAGATGACGATATACATATTTATATGGATAAATATATACTGAAATACATAAAACAACCATGACCCAAGCACAAATATTCGAATTCATCACTCAAATATTTGCCCTGGTTGGGATTCGAACCCGGGACCGACGGCTCAGTAGGCTCTAATATTCCGGATATTTAATATTTTAAATTAATCGTTTCAATTCTATTTTAATATTGACCTGACATTGATTTGGAGAATCTAAACATCTCCTTTACGTGTACCAATGTAATTGTTAATAACATAAATGTAATTGATTGTTTTAAGTATTATTTACGTTAAAATGACTTACTGTTTAGTTTCTTTCGGCTTTCTTCTCAACAGCGGTCTCCTCTTGGGAAATGCCGGTAGATTCACAATCTGACTTGTAAAAGTGCCCTTGTGGCCTACATACTGAATAAATTATTTCATTTCATAAAGTATTTCATTTCATAAATTCGATGAGGCATTGAGATATTATATATTATCCTTGAACGCTCCTTATTCATTCAAAATTCCGGCCAAGTAAGTTTGTTGTATGGGAGCCCCCCTTATATATTTATTTTATTTTATTTTTAGTATTTGTTGTTATAGCGGCCATAGAAATACATCATCTGTGAAAAATCAACTGTCTAGCTATCACCGTTCTTGAGATACAGCCTGGTGACAGACGGACGGACGGACGGACGGACAGCGAAGTCTCAGTAATAGTACCCTTTGGGTACGGAACCCTAAAAATACTGTTGTTTCGACATTTTCCTTTATGATTATTGATCAAGCATGTTTCTTAACATAATATTATCAATGTTACTGCTTAGAACAGGGCCATTGCGATTTATTGGTATATGTATATTTGTAACCTACAGTTTGAATTTTTCTTCGATAACTTTTCTTTCAAAAACCACGAGTCAGTCAGCAGTTGATAGATGTCCAAGGAAAAACACAGTCGCCAATCGGCATTTTAAAAGGAATAAGGCCTCTTAACTAACACATTATTTGGTCTACTGTGCCCCATAAACAATTAATCCAAAACTAATAAAGTCAGCGGCCATCAGATAGTGTGACGTTGACAAATGGCGGCGGCTCATTGGCCGATAATTAATTTATTTTTAATTTATTCAGCACCGGTGTCGTGTTCAGTTTTAGCTACAACTTCATTATTCTGTACACATTTATTTACGTGCAAGCGCTTATTCAATCGTGATTTGTGATTTCGCTAAAGATATAAAGGGTGGGCCCTGTAATAGGAGCAATAAATTAAAACATAGATTCGTCCGTTGTAACTAAACAACATTTGTTAAGCAACTTCTGATAATAACGTGTATTAAATGACATTTTGTTGAATAAAGTTTAGACAAAGAAGCAATGTATTGCGAAATGTCCGATATTAGTAGAGTGACAGCTATGTCAATGCTCAGGTAATGTCAACGTTGGGCGACATACATTGAAAAAATACTATTTAATTTGTTAAAAATAATAAAATTTTGAAAACTGACTTTTTTAAAGTTTTTGAACAAATGTTGTTTAGTTTAACGAGTAAAATCTATGTTTTAATTTTTTGTTTATGTTACAGGACCCACATTGTATTAGCTCTACTGTATATCTACGATATTGCCCTTTTAAATCAATTAAAATATATTTATATAATTTATTTAGTTACAAAGTCATGTACGTTGAGATTAAAGTGGCACACGATAACTTAATGCTAAGAGACCGTTTAAGCTCATGTAAAAATTGACAGGAACGGCCCGACATGTTTCGAACTCATATAGAGCTCTTCATCAGGGACAATCCGTGTTACTACGCGACTCACGGTCCACTGTCGGCCACAGTTGCATTGCACGGATAGCTTTATATGTATAGCTCCATATGAGTTCGAAACATGTCGGGCCATTCTTGTTTTTTACGTGAGTTTAAACCGTTTTTAGGATTCCGTACTCTAAGGGTAAAATCGGGACTCATTACTAAGACTCCGCTGTCCGTCCGTCTGTCACCAGGCTGTATCTCATGAACCGTGATAGCTAGACAGTTGAAATTTTCACAGATGATGTATTTATGTTGCCGTTATAACAACAAATACTAAAAACAGAATAAAATTAATATTTAAGTGCACCCATACAACAAACGTGATCGGTTCCGTTAACTTTGCTCATATGTATCCGGTGCCATACATACCAGGTGCAAACTTAACCCGGCCAGTTAAGATGGGAAGTGAACGGTACCCTCGGTGCGCGAGGCCCACTCGCACTTGGCCGGTTTTTTGAAGTGAAACTTCTAATGCGACTTTCAACAAGGTTGCGTTAAACGTTTAACGGTTGCGTTAAACGTTTAACGCTACCGTGGAGGGGGTAGGAAAGCACTGTTGCGTTAAACGTTCAACGCTCCTGGGGAGGGTGAATAGAAAGAGACAGAGCTAGAGTGAAGAAGTTTGTCTTAAAGAAACAATATGAGTTCACTAAAAATCAATTTCTACCCCTTCCTATTTTCATTTCCACATTACGAAGTTTCACTTCTTCCGCGCAGAGGGACTCCACGCACTATTTTTTATAATTAAGAATTTTTATCCAAGCTAAAACCGAAACGCTGCGCTCGTTCAGTAAACTTAGTAATCTTAGTATACATAAACAAGCAAACTAAAAACTTTAAACACACATAGGCATCCAAATTCTTCTCAACTAACTACCTCGACAATCTGAAGGATGGAACGTTCCCGAACAATCCCGAATTAGGCGAACTTAGCAACTTAGGCGAATTCTTCCAAACTCGGAGTTGATTTATACCGATAGGGGGGAATTTCTATATTAAAATTTTCAACTATTTGTGGATGATAAATTTTAAGATGAAAGTTATTTTATTGAATTATGAGTTTCAGTCGTCCGGCGGGGCTTCTATAGAAGTTTGATATCGTATTTGACTCTTGGGGATGAATTTTCGATAAGTAATCCTTTCGTTAATGCTAACGTCTTTAACCGTAGTCCTAGATATTAAAATTTTATCACATATAACCATACCTGTGCTAACTCGGGGCAGGGGCACGTTCATGGGGATTTGGTATCGATAAAAAATATGTCGATATATAATATATTACGCATTAGCGTTGCTATACAGCGAGGAAATGCTGCCGGCGTCTTCGGGACTATGCCAAAGGGGTCCGAATTTTTAAGTCTTTTTAATATTAAATTTAATCTGTTTTAGCTTTTTATTTTAGTTAGTTAAGTTCTTAGTTTATAGTCAGTATTTTAATTTCTTTAGTATTATATGTTGCATTAATATATTAATACATGTGATCATTGATTATTCTCGATTACTATAAAATAGTTCGATATCATGTCTAATAAAGTTTATATTTTCATCTAGACGGCAATCTTTTATACCGACGAATAGGGAAAAAATATTGATTGTTAACTTACTATGAAAAATATTTTAAAATAGACGAATAATTTAATTGTTTTTATGTTAAAATGAACAGAAAAAAATATGTTGATAACATTTAGATCTCGACAGTAACATCGATATATTTTTTGTCGATAAAATATTTTGCTACATCATTTTAGTATCGGTGACCTGAGTTAGCACAGGTATGCAAATTACAAATATTGACACAAAGGTAAATTATGAAAGAAAAATGTAATGTGATCCACTGCAATTAAGCAAGACTCGAACCTGCGACCCTACGTAAACGTAGCTTTTGGCTTAGTGCTCTCCCAACTAAGCTATTAGATCGTTAAATAACACCAAATCTCATTCCATAATTTGCGCCCTCTGCGTCATATGTGTTTCAAATGCTTATGCGCATTAGCCATATCCTAGGATGTCGCTTTAGACGCACGATTCCCAGTCCCTTTTCTATATTACTGAAAGCGTGAGGACCACAAGAGAGATGGCGCTATTCTAAATGTTTTTATCGAACCTTTTTTTAATAATCGATAATAAATGTGATATTTCTACACTAAAAATAATAGAATCGATAAAAAAGATTCTACACAAACATTCACAAACAAAGTTAGCTTATACAATGTGGGTCCTGTAACATACCTAAGCATAAAAATTTAAACATAGATTTTACTTCTAAAAAAAGTCAGTTTTCAAAATTTTATTATTTCAAACAAGTTAAATAGTATTTTCAATGTATGTCGTCCAACGTTGACATTCCCTGAGCATTGCATTGCGGTCACTCTACTAATATCGGACATTTCGCAATACATTGCTTCTTTGTCTAAACTTTATTCTACAAAATGTCACTTAATACACGCTATTTTCAGAAGTTGCTTTAACAAATGTTGTTTAAACTTTCGCTTTTATAATATTAGTGTGGTGCTCATGCTTGACTTAAACTCGGTTTTCTAATTCAAGTTATTCAAGACCAAATTTTTTTTTTATTTATTCATGACCATGGTTACAAGACCTTCAGTCGAAGTCATAAAAATACAATCAATCTTATTTATAAAATAAAGAACTGAAGTTTACGAGAGAGATACTTAAATCTATGTATATACCATAATTTTTTTCAATTGTTTTTAAAATAAATTTGAACACTGGTATGAAATACACTGGATTCGAGAGTAAGTCTTGAATGTGGCGGGGAACACTTAGCGAGTTTTCGTCTGCTACATCACTAATGGCACTGACAAGTAGTAGCCGTTGAATAGCGAACTTTTCGCAATCAAATATAACGTGTTTGATATCTGCATTTGCCTTCGAACAATATGTACATTTATCATCGTTAATAATATTCATTCTCTTGAGGTGTGCTGGGACAAGACCAAAAAAACTACCACAATGTTACCACTGCAATAAAATATTAGTAAAATCCTTATTCTTTTTTAGACACTAAGATAATTTATTAATTGATAACTTTAACTCTATGTCTTAACAAAATAATTAGAAATATTTATTATTACATAAATACGAGAGGAGATAATAAAAACTTAAACATTGGAGATTTTTGGTACAAAATCTGGGTATTGTACTTGCAACACTTGAGGTATTCAAAACATTTGGTGCAATAATTTACAAGCTCAGATGTCATTTAAATTTTGACAACTTTGACAGTGACGTATCTGTCGTAGTTTTTTTGGTCTTGAATTAGAAAACCGAGTATATGTAGAAGTAGAAAAAAATTGGCTCATTTTAACAGATGAGTGCATCGATTCGCTATATCCTTGTCACCCTCCGACTTAGTGACGTAAAATGCGTGACTAACTAGGACCAGTCGCGTGTCGTTCGTTATCGTGGACACCCTACTATATCCCAAGTATAACATGACCATTAGGTTGCTTGTGCACATAAGCGAAGCGGTGTGAGAAATGAAGAGAGTATCCGAATAATTTCTAAATGTATAACATATTAACTATACCAAGTCGTCGGTGATAGTGCAATACCGCGTAAATAACAGGTGTCGATAAAGTTCTCATTTCAAAAAATGCTTAGCATTTGTTTGAATATTGATTCGTATCTTACTACACTTATTACTCGGATTGCACTATCCCCGACGAAGTGTCAATAGGCGACCGATTTTTTTTTTGAGGATGTCAATCGATTATATTGTGGAGGGTAAGTAATATAAGATATAAGAACTTATACTATAATATTCATATTATATACGCTCATATTGTATAAGCTTGTTTTGTATACCGTTCAAGGTGTATAACGAACGTTAGATATAACATCAAAATATCTATTTTTGTTAAGTATAACGTTATTTAAGTATAATATCATTGTATATAACGATCATAACGTATAACGTTCATAATATCTCAGATTTATAATGTATATTACTCAATACATCTAACACCAAAATGCATAATGCTCGTATAGAATAACCGCCTGCACATCAATTGTGTACATACTTATGCAATAGTTCGCTGTAAAATTTTATTATATGTACCTCCATGCAAGCAAGAATTTTGACGCTACGCTCGCTTCGCTCGCTCCGCTATCCAAGGTCATAAAACAAACCTAACCTAACCTACAGTTTTCGGTTTTTGACCCATATTCCATTTTGTAGCAGTTCTTCCAAACGGTATACTCTTACTTGCCAGCATTTCATCTGCCATTATCAAGCGTGAGCATACGTATGCAATAGTTCGCTGTTAAATTTTAATGTAGGTACGAGTACCTCCATGCAAGCAAGCATTTTGACGCTCCGCTCGCTTTGCTCGCTCCGCTATCCATGGTCATAAAACAAACCTAACCTAACCTACAGTTTTCGGTTTTTGACCCATGTTCCATTTTAGGGGCATAGGGGTAGCAGTTATAACCGATTTAGTATATCATACGCTATTATATTTTCTAATCATTATACTAAAAGAAAGTATATACTATGATCGATATACGTTATGTATGTTATATCAACTGAATTTAGAGTATTTGAGTGTTATATTAAAAATCATTCTACAACAAGAGTATTATGCTAATTGACCGTTATTCCTAATAAAAATATTGATTTTGATGTTATAGCAAAAGTTTATTATATCTTGTGAACGTTATTAATGTGAAATTATATATTATGTAGTTATATCTCATGGGACGCACCCTATTTTTTATTGGGATTTAATGTATATATGGGACTACCTACACTTAGACTGCTCTAACAGTCAGAAATGAAAACCATACCAAGAACACAGTCAAAGATCAACATTCGAAACAGATACAGAGGACTAAAAACGCTCCATACTAATGGCAAACCTGCGTAACGACATCTGTGGATTTGATACCTACCAGTATTTGTATGGAGAAAATAAGTAATTTGCCATTTCCACCGTGAAAAAGTGCGTTTAAGTTTATGGTTGTCATACAATTATTGTTTTCTTAAATTACTATGTACGAGGATTCTAAAAACAATTTCAAAATTGCTATTGGGTAAAAAAAAACGTACCTTTGAAGTCACATATTATTTCATTAGATCGTTTTTTGTTTTTATTTTTTTTCTTTGTTTCATGACATATTGAGCTAAGACCGCCTAGCTATTGTCTACCATTATTTAATTTATGATTTCTCATGTAATATTTTTCTTGTTAGTGTGCAATAAAGTATCGTTGTATTGTATTGTATTATATTGCGCTAATTTTATTCATATAACTGCACTATGTTATAATCCAACATCAGTCCCATCCCCTATTGTACAGTTTTATCGTCAAATACCTACCTATAAGATAATAATTTAGATTCCTTAATCGTATCTGTGATATTTGTTATGGATGCTCTTTTATGAACGATACTTATATTTTTGAGGTTTGGTATTTTTTTATTAAACCTAAACATTGATAACGCTGCGCCTTGACAGTATTCCATCCATTCGGGTCATTTGTACGGAGCCTTTTTAGCACTCCGCAGGAATGTTGAACTTTGACGGTAATTTCTGACTTTAGAGCATTCTAAGTATAGTTAGTACCACCTAGACATTTAATCCCAATAAAAAATAGACTCGATTGACATCCTCAATTTTTTTTCTTTTTTTCGTTATTCCTTTTGTATGCACACAGCTGTGGCCCGCACAAGCAATATTTCAAAATATGTATAGTATCACCACGCTATGTTCTACGTTTACAACTGACTTAAAAAAAGGAGGAGGTACTCAATTCGACTATATGTTTTTTGAATGAAACATTACATGTTTTATTAAATTTATAAATAACAGCGCTATCCTCACTCTTGGTCGTTTACTGCTGTAAAGCGGTGCGGTAAGATGTGAATATTAACGTAGGTACTCACATTAAGATCGCTAAGGTTTAAATCCTTTCAAATAAACAACGCAAAGATCGACACACGAAGCATGAGGAAAAATTCGAAAGGTTGCTTGGGCGGTAGAGTGGCGGAAAGATTAACCTGTTGGTAATTATAAATAATGACACAAAGGTAAATTAAGAAAGATATATTGAATGCGATCCACTACAGCCCCGCTTAGATTGTAGTGGATCGCATTCAATTTTTCTTTCTTAATTTACCTTTGTGTCATTATTTATAAAAATAAAAATATGGTATTTCCACATAAAAAAATAAGATCGATAAAAAATATCTGTTGGTAATGCTATTTTTATGAAAAAGTGATTATTTCAGATGGCTGCTCGTCCCTCGATTCCCTATATCCATGTCACCCTACACTTTAAATCAAATGGTAGGATAACACAGCGCACGGACCGGTCGCGTGGCCATCATTATAGCATGGTCACCCTCACCAGGAAAACACAAATTAAAAGTTACTTTAATACCAATCAATACGGTGTACTATTAAAGGGGCGTTTTTTGTGTGATAAATATAAAGCTTATCGAAGACTTGGTGTCTAGAGATATTGTAAATAGCGTTTCAAATTTGTGATAATTGTGATACAGATTTCGTTTATAATCAGTGACTTGTGGCTCTGTGCATGTTGATATGTAATTTTTAAGTAAATTCAAAAATTTTGGAAAACTGAATATTACTCACACAATTTCATGAGCATCCGTAAACAAATGCGACCTCTAAGCGAGATCAAACGGACATCTGGACATCGCTGTTCCGTGATAGCTGGACAGTTGCTTTTCACAGATGATATATTACTGTTGCCGCTATAACAACAGATACTAAAAACGGAATAAAATTGATATTTAAGTGGGGCTCCCATACATCAAACGTGATCGGTTGCGTTAACTTTGCACCTCATTTGTATGCGGCGCTAAACGTACCAATACCAGGTGCAAACTTAACCCGGCCAGTTAAGGTGGGAAGTGTTTGTACGGAACCCTCGGTGCGTAAGTCCAACTCGCACTTGGCCGTTTTTTTTTTTAAGTAACTCGGCTTAGAATAATATTTAAACAACTGATCCATTTTACTGTTTATTTATTCTTCGCATCAGATTTTTCCCACGTACCGCCTCACAAATTGCTCGCTAGCTATTAATCCCCGTTTAAAAACAAACTGCAAATCAAAAGGATCACAATAACGAACCCGTGAGAACCATCCACCCCAACCCTGTCAATTGGCCATTTATCAAGTCAAATAATCACTTAAACTTACCCCAAACCGAACCCCCTGTATTTGCATGACCGAGCGACCATTTTGCAACAAAATTAACAAAACTCCTAACCTTTGATGCTTATACAGATGGAATAACGCTTAAACTGTGACCTTTGGAGTCTCTTTTCTATTTTGACATTAAACAAACTTGTATGTCACACATGTAAACCTTATATCTTAATGTTTAAGTTCAATTTTATTTGACTTAATGACAATATTGTAGTAACAATTGACACGCGACTTGATGTTGTTAAAATAATCCGCATTTTTTTTGCTAAGCTAATTTGGACCTATTGCAGGTTAAGTATTCGTATTATTTTCACGACGCGTTTGGCACAGTTTGTCGAGCACTTGCCTACGGCGGTCCCGGGTTCGAATCCCGATCAGGGCAAATATTTGTGTGATGAACTCGAATATTTGCTTGGGTCATGTATTTAAGCATATTTTTATCTAGTACGTATGTAATTTCTCCCATAACACAAGCCTTCTTGAGCTTAATTTGGGACTAGATCGATTTGTGTGAGGTTGTCCGATATTTATTTATTTATTGTCTTTTTACCAAAAATGAGTGGGTGTTTATTTATTATTTACCCAATAAAAGAAGTTATGTTGGTTGCACTATTAAAAATTATAAACGGAGTGAGAACAGACAGAAGAACAAATTTGAACCTTACAATTACAAAATTTAAATTTAAATTACGAACCAAAACACGTTTTAACTTGAACTTAATAGATGAACCAATAACAAATTGCTATATAAAACATTTCAAGAAGCTTATAAGTTCGCTTTTCGGCTATGCTAGGGATGTAGGGTGTCCACGGAAACAATAGACACGCGCCGACTCGTGCGCAGCGATCCGTAGGGTGACAAGGATATGGCGAATTGATGGAGCATTCATCTGTTAAACTAAGGCAAAAAAAAATCGGGCGATTATTTCTGTTTCTTAACTCTAATAACTTCTATGTATTTAAGTATTTGTTATCTATATAAGTATGTATGGGTGAAGACCAAAAAGCCACCTTAACTCACTCAATTAATATTAATTGTATCGAAGTCTCCGTTGTGCGACGGCAGTTAACCTTCCAATAACGTACCTTAAGGTTCTGTTTTAAGGTTCCTTATTGTATCGTACATTTTTGTCGCACAACGGAACTTATCCCAATCGCTTTTACTTCCTCGTTTTGTATGGCTAACTACGCCTTAATTTCATCAAACTTTTTGGTTCTGACCCGTATATCGTCGTCTAGTACCTACTACTACTACTAGGACTAGGTTGATTTGTGTGAGGTTGTTTGATATTTATTATTATTTGTTTCTTATTTTCGAGTCTCGGGCTCATACGTCCCGGTCTTTTGGAAGGCTTATGTGGGGATATGGATCCAACACGTAGAGGCCTTGGAGAAATTTGCTGTGGCTGGAGCCCTGCTGGGACCCGTTCCTGATCATATCAATAAGATGATACACCCATGAACAGGTCCCAGCAGGTGGTTGAACTAATTGAGTTTGTTGAATATGGCCACAGCTTCCAAAAAACTGGGGATCCTGAACAGGGTGCGACGGTTCTTCACGCCGGACCAGCTTTGCCTTCTTTATAAGACTCAAGTTCGGTCGTGCGTTGAGTACTGCTCGTATCTTTGGGATGGCTCCGCCCAATATCCACTCGATGCTCTTGACAGATTGCAGCGTCGGGCGGTCCGCATCATAGGTGATGAGAAAAGTACCAGATTCCTCGAACCCCTTCAATTACGTGGGGACATTGGGTCGCTGAGCGTTTTCTATCGCCTATACCATGGCGAGTGTTCTGAAGAGTTATTTTCTCTTATCCCACCCTCCCCTTTCCGTCATAGAACCACACGTGCCAGCTTGCGATATCATCGCCTCACCGTGGAGAATATTCCCACACGTACCAAGAAGGTTGGCAATTCCTTCATCTGCCGAACTATTAAAGTGGGTTCCATATTGGGTATAAATTTTAAAGCCATAATGTCGGTGTGCATAACCACTTTTGTCATAATAGTTCTTACGCATAAGGTGTGTAGTCACATTAATGGATCCGCATGAACTTTATAACCACAATGTTTTTACGCATAAGTAAGGAATGTCATATAATTATGGGGCATATCAACCTGAATTATAATCATTAATCGTCATAATGTTTTTATGCATATCGTGCATCGGCGCATAATACTGAAAAACATAAATATCAAGCTCCATATTTTTTATTTCAACGTCATCCTGCTTTTCTAGCAGCAGTTCGTGTCTGAGAGTCTGAGGGGATCGCAGTTCTTTCAAACCTAACCTAACCTACTTTTCTGGCCGATGTTCGTATTTGTAGGTTCACAATTCTAACCTAACCTAACCTACAACCAAGAGGTCAGTGTGGAGAAGGATTTCTTAATGCGGTAGGGGGCTTCGCTACGGGGTCTTAGTAAAGGCACTTATTAATATATTTAAAAATCGTACTTTATTTTCCATATAAAATAATTCAGCACGCAATGTATTTGATTGTTGTTGTCTGGTGACACTTAACATCGTGATGTGACAACTGTCACTAGTAATAACTACGCCATACATTGCCGCTCAGAAAATTTTCGAAAATTAATTACGCTATGGCAGTTAACGCTATATTAATAATTATTTTTATTAAAGCAGTAACGTCTGCTAACGTAAACCAAATGTTTACAATGAAGCGAAAAATTTAAAAATTTAATGGTTCAGACAGGATTCGAACCTGCGTTTCCAACGTCTTTTCGTGCCAACACGGGCGTCCTACCAACTGGACCACCGAAAATCTTTCAACCAGTTTGCCTTAGGGTGGCATCGTAGCGCCATCTACCGTAAAGATTTAGACTTTATCGTCGCCGTGTTGGCCCGGAAAGCCGTTGGAAACGCAGGTTCGAATCCTGTCTGAACCATTAATTTTTTTAATTTTTCGTTTCATTGTAAATATTAATAATTGTTATAAATATCAGATTATAGCACTAAAATCTCCGTCTGGCTACAATGTGCGGTTATATCAAATATGCACGCTGTATGTATACATACATACAATGGCAGGGAGTTGCAGGGACTCAATTATTTTTATATAACGATGTTAACGGCCCCCCGGGGGATAGGACGACACAATGAGGATATCCGGCGCGTGCCAGAAGATCAATCGGCGCGCGCGTCGCGGCGACATCATCCTTTGGGAATAGAAATCCTTCAGGGATATCTGTACTGGGGTTACGTATAGGGTATCTCCGACAATTTTTTTCGCATCTGTAACGTTCACCAAAGGTTATTGGGCGTTTTTGACCCGCTTTCCGAACTTTCGCGTACAGAGACCAAACTAGTTTTAAAATAGAGAATTTAATCTCACTTATCTAAATATGTATTTTTTTTTTATGTAGCAACCGGCAGTAAAAAGTTATTCAATAGTATGTGTACAATGTTAGTGATACTATTAATTAATGTTTTTATTTTACTTTCAGAAATGTGCAAAGGTGTGGTTCATGCACAATTCTCTATAAAAAGTCAAAAGCCTAGTAAGTAGATTAACCAATATAACAACAGCAACTCAATATAACAGCAGCTATTCAAAGTATTTTTGAAGTAATTCCAATAGTTCTAACTTAATTTTATTGCAAAAATGCTATAATGATAAGAAATGATTTTTATTTTTTTTTCTCAATTCTCCCATGGTTTACAAGAATGCGACTCACACCACTGAGTAGCAGATACATTTACCTACATACCTAGCCCAATTTCGTTTGAGTACGCCGTGGGTCATATGTCCGAACAAAATTCCCAATGACCTTTTATTATTTTTAGGCTTCCGTACCCAAACGGTAAAAACCGGACCCTATTACTGAGACTTCGCTGTCCGTCCGTCTGTCAACAGGCTGTATCTCGAGAACGGTGATAGCTAGACAGTTGGCATTTTCACAGATGATGTATTTCTATTGCCGCTATAACAACAAATACTACCCCTACGCCTACAATTTCTCTGCTTTGCCCTAAGGTTGACTGGTAGAGAATGCCGCATGGCATTAAGTTCGCCTTTTGTACGTTAAGTTTTTCTTTTGTGCAATAAAGTTTAAATAAATAAATAAATACTAAAATTAAAATTAAAAAAATATTTAAGGGGGGCTCCCATACAACAAACTTGTTATAGATTATGGAACCCTTCATGCGCGAGTCGGACTCGCTCTTGTCCAATTTTTTCTATTTCTATTACATATATTATTCGCAAAATTACCCAATGCTTTTTACGCAACTGCAGTGAAGCAAATCAATAATTTGTACCGCCTTCTAGTTTTCAATATGAGTAAAGACAGTGTGAACACCAACCCTGGGACTTTCGAAGATAATCACACAAATATTCAAAAAAAATTGGGCAAGTGCGAGTCCGACTCGCGCATACCCTGCATCCGTACCATAATCTATAACAAGTTTGTTGTATGGGAGCCCCCCTTCAATATTTATTTTATTTTATTTTTAGTATTTTTTTTCATAGCGGCAATAGAAATACATCATCTGGGAAAATTTCAACTGTCTAGCTATCACCGTTCTTGAGATACAGCCTGGTGACAGACGGACGGACGGACGGACAGCGAAGTCTCAGTAATAGGGTCCCGTTTTCACCCTTTGGGTACGGAATCCTAAAAAAAACACACTAATGTTATAAAAGCGCAAGTTTGTGTGTTTATGTGTCTGTTTGTTACTTCTTCACTCTCAAACGGCTGTACCAATTTTAATAAACTTTGGTATGAATACTTAAGGTAGCTGACACCCTGGATTAACATATCTTCTTCTTCTTCTTGTGTCGTTTTCCTCAATTCTGAGGGTCGTGACCTCTGCTCATCACTCTTCGGACGATCGCTCTCCACTTATCTCGATCTCCTGCAGACTGCATCGCGTCGGTAAACTTGGAGACCGTTGTGTCCCGAATCTGATCGGTCCAGCGCATGGGACTCCTTCCTTGAATCTTCCCTGTCACTAAGAGTTTTTCCAGGTTGTCACTCTTCTTCCTGGCTATATGACCGAAGAATTCAAGGATTAACATATGCTACTTTTTATCCGAAAAAATGTAGTGTTTCCGTGGTATTAGCAGCCTACAGTATGAGTATAGACAGTGTGAACACCCCCCCGGGACTTTCAAAGATAATTAATACTAAATACAAGCGCTGTTTAACACGGCAAAGGATTTATTACCAGAATGCGTCCCTGACGCCACATTGTGCGTACACCCTGTATATTCAAGAACGACGTATGGAGCTACTAGGTAATAGCTCAGTGAGCCCCTACCATGAGTTTACAGTGCTCGTACTCGCTAGCGACTGCCTAAACGG
The DNA here is from genome assembly GCA_905147355.2 of Apotomis turbidana. Classification (NCBI taxonomy): domain Eukaryota; kingdom Metazoa; phylum Arthropoda; class Insecta; order Lepidoptera; family Tortricidae; genus Apotomis; species Apotomis turbidana. The sequence goes on from LR990305.1 coordinate 2,054,781, forward strand.
TTTGTATGGGGGATTGTGTAGTTCTACAAAGTACCCGCTAGGGCACAAAACAGATAGGTACAGAAATCAATCTACATACAAGCGCGCTCGAGCAAACGCACACATAGACATTGCTAAAGGACACGTCAAGCGGATGGCACTCGCGCCTGCACTGGTCCGAACTGGTTCGAGATATCGTGTCCGTGAGCAATGTCTATGTGTGCGTTGGCTCGAGCGCGCTTCTATGTAAGGTGCTTTGGGGTAAAGTCGAAAATGGGGATAAGTCGAAAATCACACATTTCTACTAAACTGGGAACTAATTCTACGCTTGCAACGCTTGTCAAAACGCCATGTTTATCTCCTCCCCCGCTTCAGTTCACTTCGCATCGCTAGTCGTGAGGGCACGTGTGTTGCAGTCGATTAAATAAAAGCAGTGCGATTTTTGGATCTTTGCGGGGGTAAATTAGAACTAAAAAGAAATATGATTCTTAAACTCATATTGCATAAGAACCAGCTTCGAAATTACCCCACTTGCTTTCCAAATTACCCACTCCTTAAGAAATAGTATTCAAAAATATTTTTTTTTTATTCTTATTTGTTTCCAAATTCAAGCAACGTATTGAAACGCTGTTTTCACAAAGCGTTGATGAATATATCCAATTTCGTAAAGATTTCATTACTTGGAAGGAATACTTCTTAGGTTCTGATTTTCGAGCCCAAACCCTAACATACTCTACACTCGCCTAAAAATATGTCGAATTTACCCCAAAGCACCTTAGATTGATTTCTGTACCTATCTGTTTTGTGACGATGCGGAATTGTAGTTCTACAAAGTAACCACTAGGCGCGCTGTATTATTCTCCATACAAATCGTTTACGCTGTCGCTAGCGAGTACTGTCACTTTAACTCTTGGTACTATTAAGTATTCTGTGCTCATACTCGAAAACGGAATACTTTGTTGTCTGACCGTCTCTCAAGACCCTTTATCTCGGAAACGCGTGGACGTATCGAGTTGAAATTAAAACCATATACTAAAGTTTATAGTCCCTTGAAGCGACCCAATAATCAAACTTCTAGGGTAAAGTAAAAAAGATGCGACCGTTTCATGCCGCAAAAAACGTATATTTTGAGACTCTTAAGGGAATTAAAATTTATAAAGTTTTTTCTGTTGAGCTAAAACTTATGGGATTTAGTTAGTAATACCGTCTTATACTACAAGTGAAGGACAATATCTGAAAACTGTACATTTGTAATTTAATCCAAAAAATATATATTCGTCGTATGTTAATTTCAAAATATACAGTTCTTTTATAGTTTGTACGAAACCCTCGGTGTGCGAGTCTAACTGGTACTTAACCAGCTTTTTATAACATTTTCGAAAAACTGATTCGACAAAAATTTAATATACTTATTAAAACTTCTCACTAAATTTCATGAGAAACGGTTGATAAGTGCTACCTCTAGGCGAGAATAGCCGGAAATCGTCTGGACATCCCGACATAAGATTAGCTAGCACTAATTTACTTAAAGGTTAACTAAAAAGAGATTCCTGAAGGGATACGTTCGCCTTTGTACCTACATGCTTATTCTTTTGAAATGTTTTTCTTCTTTTTGTGTTCAATAAAGTATTTACATACATTAGAATGAATTTTAGGCCAAACTTGCTCGCTTCGCTCGCTCGGTCAATATGGCTTTTACGACTATTTGTAATTGGTGGAATCATCAACACCCAGCTTTTTGCGAAACGGCGTCTCTTAATAGCCAATGTATGGCGCTTACGTCTATTTGCAATGGGTGCAAACGTTATGGTTGTACAGAGACGTATTTAATTTAATTAGGTAGCATGTATTTATGTAGGGTAACACAAGGTACAGTGGGGCTATTATAGTGGCATTTATCGTGATAATTGTTTAATTGTATTCTTACACAGTTTAAAATGTATTTAAATACATCCATACTATCCATATACTTAATATTATAAATGCGAATGTGTGTCTGTCTGTCTGTTACCTCTTCACGCTTAAACCGCTGAATCGATTTTGATAAAATTTGGCATAGATATAGTTTAAGATCCGAGGTAGGACATAGGATAGTTTTCATCCTGGAAATTATACCTAAAAAGATTGAAAAGTGAGTGAACATTTCTGTTGGGGTGCGGTGACCCTGTAGGAAATGTAATTATTAGACCAAAATCACAATTGCTCTTACATTTGCTTAGGCGCTTTTAATAATCCCTTTTATCAAGTTCCACGCGTACGTAGTCGCGGGCAAAAGCTAGTAATACAATATAATCGACCGAGTGAACGGAGTTCCTTTTAGCGTAGCGAAAATGAATTAATTTGAGTGTAACGTCAGCTAGCGTAAACCGAATGTTTATATTGTAACGAAAATGGTTTCACCTCGACAAAAAAAAATGGTGGTTAAGAATTGTTTGTTAACGAGACGATAAGCATTTGGTAAACTTACCGCCATCTTTTTTCAAAAATGTGTTTCTACATAATAATATATAATAATAATACGCAGGTACTAAGTTTTGTAAATAATTTCACGTATAAATAAGCAATATTCGTATATTGAATATACATATGAATAAAAAATATAGCAAAACAAATTATTAAGAAAAATTTATCCTCCTAAGACCCCGCGTACATAATTTTGAACAAATTCAAATTTAGATTTGAACTTTTATTGAATAACAGAATGTTCCAATTTCAAAAACACAAAAATAACTCTGGGTCTCAGGAGGATTTCGGGTTAAAGAATTTATTACTCTCAAAAGAAATTTACATTTCACTTATTTGAGATTAAACGATTACATTAAATTACAAATTACGCCCGTGAGTGATTTTACTTACATGCTAAAAGAACACACAAATAAAAAAACCGGCCAAGTGCGAGTCGGACTCGCGCACCGAGGGATTTTTCATAATTGGTTCAGCATATATTTTTTTAAGAACCATTATGTTTTTTATTGTTAAATAAGGTTATCATCACCAATTACTTCGGTCGGATTTTTTTAAATTTGTAAACTTTTTTTAAATTTTAAAATTTATTGCATTCAGATGTATTCTTACTTCCAATGCATGTCGTTAAATTGACTATGAGTCACCCATGGCCCCTTACTCCCTTCTGGCTCTGCGCATGTGTAGTGCGCAGTTCAAACTCAAACGTCAAATTACGCTCCACGGGCTTTCCAAGCGTGATGGAGAATTAGCGGGGACACGTGTCCATTGTACTTTGACTCCTTATCTGTTCAAAAATGCTGATAGTTTTATTTATTTATTTTATTTATTTAAACTTTATGGCACAAAACAAAAGCCAGTACAAATGGCGAACTTAACCATAGGGCCAAAGACGGCCACATCACCACGGCACGGCGCCGTCACCGTGAAACGGCGCGGCGTCGTTGATTTTTACGGTGTCAGCGCATATAAAATCACCGTAAAAATCCACGACGCCGCGCCGTTTCACGGTGACGGCGCCGTGCCGTGGTGATGTGGCCAGGTCCACAGAGATGCTTCAACTGGAGACCGTTCGGAGAGCGTCTAAGATACAAGTGAATACATGTATATTATACATATAGTTTTAGTAATGTTTCTCAGTGATTAAACATGTTTCTTAATATATTATCAATGTTACTACTTAGAACAGGGCTATTGCAATTCATTGGTATATATTTGAAACCTACAGTTTTAATATATACCATTGATAATTTTTGTTTCAAAAACTACTCGAAATTGACAACATACATACGGAAAACAGTTTTTTTTTACTTATTTTCGACTGCACGCAATGAAAGCATGGAATAGCTATGTAACTATCTAGAACTCAGGGAAAAGTATTATTCACTTCAAAAAGTTGGTTCAAATCCATACTAATATTATAAATGCGAAAGTGTGTCTGTCTGTCTATTACCTCTTCACGCTTAAACCGCCGAATCGATTTTGATGAAATTTGGCATAGAGATAGTTTAAGATCCGAGGTAGGACATAGGATAGTTTTCATCCTGGAAATTATACCTAAAAAGATTGAAAAGTGAGTGAACATTTCTGTTGGGGTGCGGTGACCCTGTAGGAAATGTAATTATTAGACCAAAAGCACAATTGCTCTTACATTTGCTTAGGCGCATTTAATAATGCCTTTTGTCAAGTTCCACGCGTACGTAGTCGCGGGCAAAAGCTAGTTATAAATATATTTGTGATAATATGAAAAAAGGCCTCTTAAACCGTTTTTATAATCATGAAAGTTGCTCTTTGCAACAGAAAAAGAATTTTCCAAATTATTTTACCCGTTTTCGATTAATCGAAGAACGCACGCTTAAAAAAACTAAAAACAACCTGCTGCGTTTCTGACGTCGATTGAAAACGTCCGCTTGGCTTATCGTACCGGACGACAGTGAAAACGCGCTCTCCCCTAACAAATGACTGAACCCCTAGTTTATTGTTTTACCTTTTGCCGACTTGTCACGGAAGGGTGCCCGGGGTGTTTGCCTAACCCGACGTGCCCGTAAAACAGTAGTTTAGGAATACTGCTATTTATATTCGTAACTAGCATGGCATATTTTAAGCGCTTTACTGGCGAATGTACAAAATGGTTGGCTAAGTTGAACCACTGTTTTAATTCGCCAACTAGAACTCTCTGAGGCTGCGTTTCCACCAGAGATGTATAGGGAGGGTTTATCATCAAATTGTCGACACTCACTTTGTCGAATTTCATTTCAAAGTCAATGTTTCATGTATTTTCATTTCGTCGACAATTCAGCCCGTGGAATGATCATTACAAGTAATTTTAAACCGTGTATTTTTACTTGTCGGATGATTCATTACATAGTTTTATTATGTCATGGAAAACGTTTTGTGGTTTATTGTTTCAAGTATTTTGAATTAACATACAAATTATCGTCGTCATACAAAACATACAAACAATCGTCAAATTATCGATTAGCGAAGTTTTATTTCCCACTTGATATAGACCTCCGCGGCTCGCTCGCTTCGTTTGCTCGTTAGGGTCGCAGTTCAACCTAAGACTCCTCCTCGCTTTACTCCTCGCTTACTATAAAAATTGGAATGATCTGGCCATGAAATACAATTACACCAAACAATAATTCGTGAACTTTTCGATGAAAAGTTTGTCGACAAAACAAGGGACACCCTGTAGCGAGGGATGTGTTTTTGTTAACCAATAGAATCAGCTGCGCTGAGCGAGGATGGGTAAATGGAGTTATTCCATTGGTTAACAAAAACACATCCCTCGCTACACATCTCTGGTGGAAACGCACCCTAAAACTGATAAACTTCAGTGGGTCCATGATACTAATTGACCGAGCTTGTATAGATATAAAGAGAAATACAGACACAAATCAATCAAGTAACTAAAATAAATATATATCACATAAACTGAGTAATATACCTATACTTCAAGTTATATCACATAAACTGAGTAATATACCTATACTTCAAGTTATATCACATAAACTGAGTAATATACCTATACTTCAAGTTATATCACATAAACTGAGTAATATACCTATACTTCAAGTTATATCACATAAACTGAGTAATATACCTATACTTCAAGTTATATCACATAAACTGAGTAATATACCTATACTTCAAGTTATATCACATAAACTGAGTAATATACCTATACTTCAAGTTATATCACATAAACTGAGTAATATACCTATACTTCAAGTTATATCACATAAACTGAGTAATATACCTATACTTCAAGTTATATCACACAAATTGAGTAATATACCTATACTTCAAGTTATATCACATAAACTGAGTAATATACCTATACTTCAAGTTATATCACATAAACTGAGTAATATACCTATACTTCAAGTTATATCACATAAACTGAGTAATATACCTATACTTCAAGTTATATCACATAAACTGAGTAATATACCTATACTTCAAGTTATATCACATAAACTGAGTAATATACCTATACTTCAAGTTATATCACACAAATTGAGTAATATACCTATACTTCAAGTTATATCACACAAATTGAGTAATATACCTATACTTCAAGTTATATCACATAAACTGAGTAATATACCTATACTTCAAGTTATATCACATAAACTGAGTAATATACCTATACTTCAAGTTATATCACATAAACTGAGTAATTTACCTATACTTCAAGTTATATCACACAACTTGAGTAATATACCTATACTTCAAGTTATATCACATAAACTGAGTAATATACCTATACTTCAAGTTATATCACATAAACTGAGTAATTTACCTATACTTCAAGTTATATCACATAAACTGAGTAATTTACCTATACTTCAAGTTATGGCCTAACAAGTGTCGGTCCGGCCCAGGGATAGCGGCGCTACAAACAGATTTCATATGGCAATAATGTGCATACGTCATATATTTGTATTACTGAACTGAACGTCAGTAGCGATTTGTCAAGGATTTGTCATTATCCAAATTCAAAACATTGTTTACCGGAATGCTGCTCAATCCTTCGTTCTTATTGCGAAATAAATACTGAATCGTATTGAAAAAAAACTCGACTTTCATCACTGTGGATAGTTTAGGCTTTATTGTGAATGGTGGTGATAGTGTTATTAAAATTTGCGGAATATTGAGTCCTGTTTCGTCTTTGTTTGCATTAGTGACATTCACCGACTTTCAACGTCAGTTACCAAAAATGTGTCGTTGCCAGTAAAATAAATTTGTACCGTTAAATATCCGCAATATTGCGTAGGCTGAGAAACACCCTGTTGGGGTATATAATTATATGATATGGTACCCAAAGTAAATAATTTTGCCATGAAAATAAAATCTTCTGAAAATAATTTCCAAATATTTTTCTAACGATCCCACGGGAAAATTAAAAACGGGATTATCCTCCATAAATAAGCATTGTGCCCGTCTTAAATACGGCCAACAAATCGGAGTTAGGGGTGCATTGACATAGGGTATGCAAATACGTTTATTTGGGGGAGTGTCGGGTGGCGCGGACCAGCGGTAATCTGTCGTGACCTCGCGGTAAAAGTGGGCTTTTAAATGCATGTTGTGAATGGATGTCATGAATGAATTAACCGAACGAGCGAAGCGTCTCAGTTTCAGCTTGGCCAAAAGTCTTTCGTATGTCCGGATGCTTTCTGACTGTTCTCGCCTAGAGGTCGCATTTCACAACTTCTTTGAGACCTCGCGAGTTTGTTTCGCTCGACGAGACGAATCGCTCGCTCGTTCAGTTATTTTTTTTTTTTTTTTTTGTATGGGAAATCCCGGAACCCCATACTAGTAGTAGTTTATGCAACTGCTACATAATGAGACTCGTGTGATCCAGAAACCACACTCGTGTTTTAAGACCTAATTATGTACAGTTGCATACGCTGCTTTATCTACAGATATTATTAACAACCTGGAGAATAATATTAAACGCACTCAACGCTCATTTATTTGCCAAAACAATAAAAAAATATCTTCTAACTAGGCCCATTTACAGCCTAGATGAATACTATGCCAAAATGTTTGACTGACTTGTTTTATTTTAATGTTCTTCTTTTTTAAGGCTTGAAATCTGTGATTATTATTTATTTATTGTTTTCGTTTTTAACTAGCGTAATTTTGTTATATGTTTTTAATTCTGCTTTTTTACTTTTATATTTGTACTGTTTTTGCTTTTATTTGCATTTTAATAATGACTTGTGTGTTTTTCTCAAATAATTTTATTTTTCAAAATGTCGTTACAACTGTATTTGTATGACTTTAGTCGGATTTTAGCAAATAAAGGAATTGAATTGAATTGAATATATTCATAATCATTATCATAGATTTTATTTTATGAAAATATGAAACACTGTCCTGCCAGTCAGTCGCATAGGAACACATGCGGAGACTCATGCGGCGGGGCAAGGTCACCATTACAGTATCAATTTTGATCAAAATTTATACTGTTATGGTAACCTCGCAGTGGCTGCGGTACTGTTATGAAATTACATCGTTGATTTTGGTCGCTGCCAAGTAATGCAGGTCCTTACCTGTAATATCTGAACTTGTTATGGGAATTGAACAAGAAGGTGTAGATAAACATACAAAACGTCCCGGGTTGGAAGCCCTGTGAGTAGCTAAAAGGCAAGCGTCAAAAGTAATAGTAATTCAATGCCGTCAATTAATAATTTAAAAACCCCCCGACACAAGTCATGACACCCTCATTCAGTGATATACAAAATTTGTAGGTAATTCTTAGCTTCAATATTGGCTGAGATCTTGTCACTTTTGTTCCTATTTATAATTTAGGACTAGATCGAATTGTGTGAGGATTTCCGATGTTTATTTATTTATTTTTATGGGAAATCCCAGAACCCCGTGTTACACATACAAAAAGACCCGGGTTGGAAGCTCTTAGAGTACCGAAAAGGTAAATCCGACGCGAGTCGACACGACAAGCAGTAGTTTAATATAAATTCGGGAAGCAGGTGCCGCGGACTACTATAAATTGTCAAATGTTACGCGACACGGCGACCGAGTTGGGACTTGTCCGCCGCGGTCAAAGTTATAAAAAATCTACATAGTTGCGCGTAGTGTGAGATTTCACACTACCCTCTGCTCAGCTGTTTCCGTGTTCATGAACACAGACGCCATGTTTAAAAAAAAATACTTCCTTCCTTTACAGCTCTCTCGAGTTGTTCCGCCCTAAACGTGATTCGTCGAAGCCTGTTATACCGCACGTTAAGACGACACTTCATTGCATGTTTGAGATCCTTTTTTTTTATTTTTCGCTTCATTCTAAACATTTTCAAATTGGTCGCGTCGATATAGCGCGTGTCATACGCCCGTGTGTTTCCTCACTTCTCAATTTTAGCATACATTGTGGTTGCTGCGTGATTTAGGGCGCGAGTGCTGCCTACAATGTGTGTATATGTGTGTGTGTTGTATGGATGTGTGGGTTAGTTTTGGATATACAGTCACTTGTGGTGGTATTAGTCATACATATGTCTAATATAAGTGTGTCTGTGAGGGAACTTCGAGAGTTTGTTTCGAAATGAATGATTTAAAACCCAAACTTCGTCATTATAAAAAAGAACTGGAGTCATATTACATTTTTTTTATTAAGACACAACATCGTGGCTCCACTTCGCCTGATGGTAAGCAAAAAGGGGAGTCCAAGTCGCAACGGCAACTGACAAGAAACCAACGGTGCCCTGTCAAGTTGCCCGAGTGATGCTTCTTCACGCTTCGTTTGAAGGGTTCCATGTTATAAGAAGGAAGAAACACACATGAGCCGGCAAAGAGTTGCATTTTTTAATAGTTCGGCAGATGAAGGAATTGCGAAACTTCTTGGTAGTTACGCATGGGGATATTTTCCACATCGCAAATCGGCACGTGTGGTTCTATGACGGAATCATTTCCGAACATCTGTGTACTTACGTATGTATGTATGTACTGTAGGAGTAGTGCAATAGCTGATTGAAAAAGTGCCACTAAATACAATATAACGTGTCCATCTTACTAAAGACCATAGCTAAAGTAAGCCTAATGTAATGTATTACCCCTCACCTCCACCAAATGTGGGGGTGGAGGTGCGAAATAACACATAATTTGTTAATCTGGAATACATTAAAGATAGAAGCGGAAAATTTAAAAAAAAAATCTTTGCGCGGGATTTGATGGTGACAGGTTGATCATTGTTTTTTCATGAGTACGCGTAGTTCATTTTTTGTAGTAAGCGTATAATTTAGTACATTTCTTGTACATATTTCGATGTCAGTTTGACTTCCGTACCATATCATGTACGCCATCGCTAGAAAGTAACAGTTTTCTGCCTCTCAAATCAAAACATAACAGATTGCATCAACACACACAGATGCACTGACTCGCCACCCTAATGAAAGCACAAGTACCGCGCAAATCCGTTTAACCAGGGCAAAACCAATTTCACTCCAAACTCGATCCCGTAATCCAATAAACAGTCGAAAGATTTTTATTCCGAACGACTTGCTCCCCTCAAGTGGGTGAAACGGGGAAGTGAAACTACGGTCGAAATTTAAACTAAACTACCTATCATATAGTGAATATACATATTGCGCAACATATATGTATATTCACTATACATATATGTTGCGCAAGCATTTCACCAGTAAGCTCCTAGACTGATTGTCGGTTATGATATTTTGCACTGGGTACAAGAATTAATGTTTATGTAAGTATATTGTATTGCATTGTTGTGTTCCGGTGTGGGGGTAAGATAGCCGGTGAAATTACTAGCATAGAACCATTCTATCTTCGTCCTCCGGGTAGGCAAGCACTTGTGACTCCTCTGGTGTTGCAGGTGTTTATGGGCGACGGTTATCGCTTTCCATCAGGCGATACGTTTGCTCGTTTGCCCCCTATGACATAAAAAAATATATATATGTGTATGTTGATTATATTACTGATATATAATAAGTTTATATTTTGGTATATGTTGATAGTTGACAGGCCCTGCACCACAAAATGCTTTCTTGCATGGAGGTATATTAAAATTTAACAGCGAACTACTTATTGCATAAGTATGTACACAATTGACAAAGGCAGATGAAATGCTGACAAGTAAGAGTATACCGTTTGGAAGAACTGCGACAAAATGGAATATGGGTCAAAAACCGCAAACTGTAGGTTAGGTTAGGTTTGTTTTATGACCATGGATAGCGGAGCGTCAAAATGCTTGCTTGCACGGAGGTATATTAAAACTTAACAGCGAACTACTTATTGCATAAGTATGTAATGTACACAATTGATGATGGCAGATGAAATGCTGGCAAGTAAGAGTATACCGTTTGGAAGAACTGCGACAAAATGGAATATGGGTCAAAAACCGAAAACTGTAGGTTAGGTTAGGTATGTTTTATGACCATGGATAGCGGAGCGAGCGAAGCGAGCGGAGCGTCAAAATGCTTGCTTGCAGGGAGGTATATTAAAATTTAACAGCGAACTGTTGCATAAGTATGTATGTGTACATACTTATGCAATAGTTGATGTGCAGGCGGTTATTCTATACGAGCATTATGCATTTTGGTGTTAGATGTATTGAGTAATATACATTATGAATCTGAGATATTATGAACGTTATACGTTATGATCGTTATATTCAATGATTATTATACTTAAATAACGTTATACTTAACAAAAATAGATATTTTGATGTTATATCTAACGTTCGTTATACACCTTGTATGGTATACAAAACGAGCTTATACAATATGAGCGTATATAATATGAATATTATAGTATAAGTTCTTATATTACTTACTCCTAAACATATATAAATTTGACAACAATAAAATAGAATACTTAAACGGGTTTACTCACGTCATAGAAGTCGTAGAAGTAGTAAATATTTTAATATGTCTGAGACTCTCGGTAGTTTTCTATGTAAAATAAAATACAATCTTTAAACTTCATTAATATCTTACGAAATAATCCCTTACATGTACTATATTGCACCTAGAAAAATAGGATACAAGTAGCTGGTCATCGTGAGACCCCCTTTTAATGAATGATACAGCAAATGCTACTAAAACTGAACATAACCACAAAATTTAGAATTATTCAGTTCAATATGGGCTGAAATCTTATCACTCGTGCCAATTAAAGCTGAATATCTTGGAAACTACTGGTCCTATTTCCATCAAACATAGCTAGAACCATAACGACGGACAAGATTTTCGATTTAAAAAAACTGCACTCATATTGGGCCATCTTTTTGGGAGCAACAATGCCGCCGACAGACACACAGATCGACATGTTAAACTTATAACACAACACATGTTAAACATAGTACTTTAAGAGGCCTTATTCCTTTTAATATGCTGATTGTTTTAGACATTTTTCTCTATGATCAAACATGTTTCTTAACATTTTATTTATGTTACTACCTATAACAGGGCTATTGGGATGTATTGGTATATGTTTTAAATCTACAGTTTGAATTTTTCATGGATAATTTTTGTTTCAAAATCTACTCGAAATTGACAAAATTCACGCGGAAAATTTGTTTTTACAACCTATTTTCGACTGCACGCAATGAAAGCATGAAACAGCTATCTATGTTACTACCTAGAACTCCGGAAAAAGTATTATTCACTTCAAAAAGTTGATTGAAATTAACAATATATTCGTCATAATATGAAAAAGATAAAAGTTAAAAGGAATAAGGCCTCTTAATTCGAAAATCAAAATTAAAATGCAAAGATTTGTATAATACCGACAACCATACGCCTACAAAAGACAGAAATACGGATTATTTTAATGCTATGCTTCAGATTCCTAAGCAAAAATTAAACAAGTCAACCAACAATATAACATAATGTCACCGAAATAAGGTTTGATGTCCTTTCTAAACAGTCCCTTAGGAAAAGAGGGTGGTAAAATATTAAAAGCAATATTAAACTCAGTTACATGACATGTCTATAAATTGATATGTTACACTTTTGACGCGAGGGTTTGACTTGGACGACGCGGTTGGCGTAGTGTGTAGTGCACCAGCCTACTGAGCTGGCGGTCCTGGGTTTGAATCCCGGCCAGGGCAAATAATATATATACTAACGTAATAAGAAACGTCAGCGACACTTGTGTGCAGTAACAAAACTCGCGGCTATGTGTGCGTGTCGATGGGCGAGCGCTGGACGCGCGAGGTGGGGAAAGGCATTCACGTGAATGCCTTGTCGAAGGATTCGGCATTACAAGGTCACCGACGCCCGAGTTACACCGATAGGCCGCTGTCGCGCCTGTGACCAGGGCAAATATGCATGTGATAAATTAGAATATTAGCTAAATCGTTATCTAGTACCCGTAGAACAAGCTTTGCTTAGTTTGGGACTTGATCGATTTGTGTAAGATTATCCCTTAATATTTAGTTCTTTATTTGACTTATAATTTATTTAGAGAAAATTATGAGATCTAGACACAGGATGAATTAAGCCAAGTTAAAAAATAATGGTTTAAATTAGGCAAATACTAAAAATTTATAAAATAAATAAATATCAGACAACCTCACACAAATCAACCTAGTCCCAAATTAAGCTCAAGAAGTCTTGTGTTATGGGTACTAGGCGACGATATACATACTTATATAGATAAATAAATACTTAAATACATAGAACATCCATGACCCAGGCACAATTAAATATTCATGTTTAATGAAACTATACCCATCGAGTTTAGCCTAGTTAAATTTATCTTGACAAACAATTGACGTTAATATAAACAGCACAGTCGGCGATAAATGTTTGTATTTTTGATAAAACATAGTTTTATCCATACGACATACCTAGACACTTCTTTAATTTTTTTTTTTTTTTTTCAATGAAGAATATAATTTATTTGCTTTAATACAGGTGTCTTAAATCTATTTACATCTATTAAATACATAAAATCTATTTTATTATCAAATATAAAACATACACATTACAGTCCCTTATAATATAAAATGTTAACAAATACAAAAACTTACTCAAATAACCCGCCCCGCACCATTCCAGGCGCAAAAGTTCCCAACACACTCGCTGCGTTACCGCGTTGAACAGCGATCTATCGATCGACCTCTGCGCCAGGAATGATCCGGAGCGAGCATCATACCCTTTCTCCCTCAAGCGACCCCCAAGCTCTTTCAGGAACGCCTTTGCCTCCGCGCACCAACAACCAGACGTTTCAACAGCCAGAGGAACAAACAAATAGCCCCGCAAACAAGCATACTTCTCCCTCTTCCTAAAGGCGGCCGTCTCAGCAGCGGCCCCGGCCAAAACTGAGGTACGACCAATGTGCGAGGCAGCAAAAGTGCTCACGCATGTTGCGTCCCACAGAAGGCACTTTCCTTTCTGCCAAGGCACCAACGTCATACCGTCCGGCCTCTTGTCATCCGAACGGCTAAGACCAGGAGGTTCCAGCAAACACGGCACACCCGCAGAGACAAGTGTCCTGCGGATGATATCGTTTAAAGCGCGATGGCGTGGAAATCTTCCTGCACACCGATAACAACTCAAAGCATGGTGGCCGCTGCTCTCTACCATTGTGCCACAGATGCATAAGTGAGGTACACACACATCGCAGCCCAAGCGGAGAGCAAACGCTACCCGCAAAGAATCGTTGTCGAGAAGAGTGCCTAAATGCGGGGAGGGAAGCGCATGCAGCCACGCGCCCGACTCGGAAACCGATCCCGCAAGAAGTCTCGCTCTGTCCACTCCCACTGCCGTCCCTAATAAGCCCTCAAATACCCGCTTCACCCCAACGTCGTCCCACAGCCGCTGAATGTCTTTCCTCTCAGGTGGGGGTTCGCCCGGGTTGACAGCCTTCCAGGCCTCCAAAGCATCGGCAGCGAAAGGTACAGCAACCCTGTTTCTTTAATTAAGTAGTTGAAACCCCAAACACGAATATTGCTTTAAAAATGAATGTAAGAGAAATGTATACAATCAAACTATCCGGAACACCGTCATAGTAAGTTTTGTAAGTTAGGTATATATTGTAGTTAGTTTTCCGAAGTTATTTCATAAGATATTGACCAGAATTCTGTTTGTGAGATGTAAGTCGAAGACAGATGCGGACGCTAACCGAGGCAATAACACCTTTTTATCATACTCTCGTACTGTGATCTGTCACTTATAATTTCAAAGACAAAATAACAACAACGCATGTTTCAAACCTGTGTTATGTTCAGTTTTAGTAGCGTTTTCTATATCACTCATTGAACGAGGGTCTCATAATGTCCAATTGTGTTGGGGGTGATTTCAAATTATTAATTAACGTTATTTTCAATGATCCAAGATAATAATAACTCATTAATAATAATAATAGACCGGGACGTATGAGCCCGAGACTCAAAAAATGAGAAACAAATAATAATAATAATAAATCATTTATTTCAGACTATTGTCCATAAGATTGTTAGTGTCAGTACAAATAGGTAACTTATTCTAATGTTAGTATACAAAGTGAGACAAGACGTTTAGACTAAATTAAATTTAAAAAATCCACGATTTATCCCACGATTGCGGTATGCAAATTCTGCCAGCGGGCGAGCATATGAGCATCGCCGCGCTCTGTAAACACGCTCAGAATGATGTTGGGGCTGCCGCGCAGTCGGCACATTATAAGGACGCGCACCTCTTGCGCATTATCGCCGAGAAGCTGTCAATTTGCGCCTCTGCAAACATACCAGAAGCGCTACAGAAACGCGGCAACCCCATCAGCACCCGGAACGCGTTGTTATATTGAACGCGCAGGCCGTTGTATGCCTTCTGCGTAAAGTCTGTCCACAGGCTGCACGTGTAAAAAGACTATTAATTAAGAGTAACTATTATCATTATAGGGCTTGCATTCCTGAATTTCGGATGCTTTTTTTATATTACTATTCTGGAATTTAGGACGCTCAATATCGAAATTTCCGGAATTGAAACGACTCTATTTTTAATATAGTTCCTAGACTATATTACAAGAATTGTATAAAGATATTAGGATTGAAGTGAGATTTACCGTCCCAAAGGTGGTATTTGGCGCAAAATTTCTTTTCTCGTTATTTCGCCCCTGTTAGCCGATCACTGCATTTTGTGGGGTGAGGGGAACCAAGAAATAGATTTTGTGGAACGAGGGTACAAATGTTAATTGGGAGAAAATACTTGAAATGTCACACGTGAGTTGGCGACGTTGTGGTTAGGGGGGATTGTGTGACGCGCAGTCGAGCGACAGAATAGCAGAGCGTTTTACAAAAAGAAAACTGGCCAAGAGCATGTCACGCCACGCTCAGTGTAGGGTTCGGTAGTTGCCCATCCTTCACAATAGACGGGCTTAAAAAAGCGGTTTTAAGCCCGATGTTTAAATTACGAGAAAGATTTCAGGCTCTATAAAAAGGTCGTAAACGCCAAAGTAACTGGTAATTACTAATTACCTTCTGGAAGTCATCGATTATACGCGCCAGGTTGAGCGGAATGTTTAATTACACACATATTAGTTAAGTGCCATACTGCCACTTAACTAATATGTGTAACATTCCAAGTATAAGGACACCGCGCGGCACTTACGTCATTTTAAAGTTTTTTTTTTTGCGATAACTCAAATACGGTTCGACCGATTTTATCCACTATAGTTTTCATTGAAAGTTCTTATAAGGCCTCATTTTCATGTTTTTTTCCAAAGCAAGCAAATATTTACAAAACTGCTGAAAAAAGTTCTTTTTAGTTTTTATTTTACCATACTCATACCAAATTTCAGCTTTCTAGTACTGATTGATCACGGAGCTAAGCCGCAGACAGACAGACAGACGGACATGGCGAAACTATAAGGGTTCCTAGTTGACTATAGAACCCTAAAAACTCAGTTCCTGTATCTATCAGAACTTGAATTTTCAATAGCATTTTCAATGTGTTGAATAAAAAAAAACCATTTATACAAAGCTCAAAGAGAAATTGAAATGCGTAACCTGGTGGAAGAGACCGCGCGGGAATCGAACCCGGGACCTCTCGATTTTTCTTTCAATAAACTTTCGCCTTTATTATATTAGTGTGGTAGTTGTACCTAGGTAATAAATGACTAAACAAAGTTTTTTATATCGACTAATCAATTTTTTTCTTTGTTAATGAGTAAAGGTTGGAAATTCATGACGTAAGCTCACCATTACATTCTCTCCCCTGCTAGTCGACAAAGACATATATATATATATCTGTTTAGATATATATTACACGTAGGGGGATGAAATGCACTATTTGCAGGCAGATAATGGATTATCGACTGCCATCACTTTTGACGGCAAATTGATGTCATAATCGAGGCAATATTCGACGTTTGTTATGACATGATGTCCGGGATATGGTGTTATACGTAATGTTATGGTTATTTTAGATTGATTAGCTGGGTAAGGTTCAGGAGCGTTTCAACTGCTCGTTCCTTTGTGTAATGAAATTTAGACGAATATAATTTTATTTTTGGAGTCCCTCACATTCCGAAGCGCTCTGTTTTAAGTTCAACCACTTAGCATTTTTTTTCAAAAATAATGTTAAATTTTCGTGAAAACATAAGTCTACGAACGTTCAAAACACCTTGCAAAGCTATTCGAAGTAACTTTTACGTATGCTTTTGTAAATCGGATGAAAATCCAAATGTTTCATTTGTTTGGTTTCTTCTGAGTTCCGGGTTGGAATCCCGGCCAGGGCAAATATTTGCGTGATGAACTCGAATATTTGTACTTAGGTCATGGTTTCTCTTTGTATTTAAGTATATATTTATCTATATCAGTAAGGATATCGTCGTCTAGTTCCCATGACACAAGCCTTGAGCTAAATTTGGGACTAAAAGCGTAAAAAAAGTCATAACCGTAACTGCTTTTTCCACATTTTTCCGGAATTGTTAATTGTTGTTTGTGTTCCCAACCTTAACATATTTCTTTTTTGTTTTTGTTTGTACTACTACTGTGTTCGTGTGTTTGCAAATAAATATTTCTTTCTTTCTTTCTATAATGACTAACTACGACGTGAGTAAAGCGGTCTTGCATTTTAATAAGTAGAATAAGTTTAACATGTGTATCTATGTGAAAAATGAAAATGAAAAAATGAAAAATGTTTATTTCGGTTTTTGCACAGTTTAACAACACATTAAAGGTTGGGAAATTCTATTAAGCATTAGATATGCTTGTGCCAGAATGGTCCCTATGTATTTGTGTATTTGTGATGGCGTTGTAGCTCCCGAACAGGTGAACTAATTTGAGTGCGGTTTTTAATCGAAAGACTTGTCCGTCGAGGTGGTTCTTAGCTATGTTTGGCGGAAATAGGACCAGTAAGTTTCCAAGATGTTCAGCTTTAATTAGGACAAGTGACAAGATCTCAGCCAATATTGAAGCTAAGAATTCCAAATTGTGTAGTTATGTTCAGTTTTAGTACCATTTTCTATATCACTCACTGAATGAGGGTCTCATGATGCCCAGCTACTTGTGTCAGGAGTGTTTTCAATGTTTAATTTTGGTTATTTTTATAGCAACTTGTTTGGGATAATATTAAATATCATGGCCCCTATAAACAGTTGTTAGATCACATCTGTCGTCAGTAGCAGGCACCCCGAGGCGAGGTGAGGTTACTGGATCAATTTGTATAGTTCAATGGGTTATTAACATCACAATCAGGGGGTTGTAGAATTTGTAAGCGGTCGTCATCGGGCGCCAATGATGGTTTGGTTGCATTTGTTACGTCATAGATAAACGATGAAGTATCTGTCACTTTCTGATATGTAGGTTGATGTTTTATAAAAGACTAGCGACCCGCCCCGGCTGCGCATGGGTGCAATTCTGGTACTAAAATAATATTTTGTTAACAATTATTATATTTAATTTCGTTATAACAAAATATATAAATGGACAATTAAATTCAAATTAAAACTAAAGAACTAAAATAAAGTAAATTAAATTATGCTAAAATAAATCTACAAAACTGTGCCCCCGCGGCATAGTCCCGAAGACGCTGGCAGCATTTCCTCGCTGAATCGCAATGCTGATGCGTTGTGCGAGGAAGCTGCCAGCTCTTCGATCACCAGTGGACTCAGTGAGCCTTTTACTAATTTCATTTAGTAGTTTGTGGGCACTGGGACCCCACGGACCTAAGGTCTCGACCCCAAAAGGAACAAAATTATATTCTGGACCGAGACCCCTATATTTATTAATTTTTAATTTTTCGGCCGCCTTTGCTGCCGCCCCCGCCCTGCCCGATGTTCCGTGAAGGTGGGACGGGGCCAGTGTGTCTACGCAGGTGGCGTCCCACACCAGCACCCGGCCCAATTTCCACGGAATCAACGACATTCCGTCGGGTCTCTTGCCATCGTCACGTGCGATGCCCGGTGGTTCCAATATGGCCGGCACGTTGACGGTGGCAAGCGAACGGCGGATTGTGTCATTGAGGGCGGCGTGTCTGGAGAAGCGGCCGGCGCTTTTCTGACAGGAAAGTCCGTGGTGTCCCAGTGAATCGACTTCACTGCCGCAGGGGCACTTGTGTGGGGCACAAATCTGAACTCCAAGACGCAGGCAGGTAGCTATGCGGAAAGTGTCGGGTTCCAGAAAAGTTCCCGTATTGGTGGATGGATATGCCTGGAGCCAATGGCCTGCTTCTAAGGCACCTGCCGCTAAAAGTCTGGGTCGTTCTGGACCGCTGCTGTGGTTTAAAAGGGAATCATACGTTAATTTAGACATTATGTCTTCCCAGGCCCTTTGCGATTTTAAATTTTGGGGGATATCCTTACCCGGGCAAGCAATTGACCATGCTCTCTTGGTCTCCGTTAAGCCCGCAGACTCATAGTTTAAAGGACCGGCCTTTAGAATTTTACCTATGAGGTCTGCAGAGCTGTGGACGGAAGACAAGAAAGCTGGTGCGGATATGGATGAAATTTTGCGCGTCCCGATACCACCAAAGCGAATGGGAAGGGACGCTTGGGTCCAGGACTTTTCGCTGAGCTGAATGTTCAGAATGGATTCTATATTTTGTTTACTATTCAACACCGAGCATGTAACTATAACTGTCGGACTTTTCGACAATGGACATTATAACCCTGGGACTGGTTGAAAGATGCAGTGTTAAAATAGTATTTTATGCAATCGTTGCACAATGAAGGTTCTTAAAGTCGCGTACCGCGTTTAGGTCACGACGCGTGCCGAGTGGCCTATGTCTGTGGGCCTAAGTAAAGTACGAGATTTTAAGACCTAATAATGTAACTATTGCATACAATACTTTTTATACGAGCCAAACAAAATGAATTTTTATTTTTGATATAACATTTTTAGTTCAACGAAAACTGACATATTAAAAAAAACATGATCGTGATGATCATGGCAGGTGCTTTGTGAATGGTTAATTTTTACAAGTAATTTCAACCAATCAGTGAACAGTAGCGTGCTTTTTTTTTATCAAATATGCTGATGTTCTCTTATTGAAATTATTTAAGTTGAGTAGAGAGATGTCTGTAGCGGGTACCATCAGACTCTATGGCATAGAGTATAGAATTTTGGTACAGGATTAAAAAGTGCGTTATTGTGATTTTGTCTGTGAAATTATAATTGACAGATTGCGAGTATAATGTTTATTTGCCACATTTTCACGCCGTCTATTCGGCAGAATTATGATGGACTTCTTAAAATGTATGTAACACCCTCATGTATGTAATGACCATGATTCTAGCAAATAAATGATATCTTATCGTATCTTATCTTATCTTATTTTACATTATCTTATCTTATCTTAAAAACGATATTTGACAATTCATGATACCGTGCACAAAGCGTAACACGCTAAGTACTTATATCTATAGAGTAGGTAGTATCTATAATAGGGTAGGGTAATGTTATTTTTTCGATAAACGCATCGCCACGAATTTGTATAATCCGTAGGGTGACCATATCAATCATTCAGAAACAAGATATTAGCGGGGGTGGTCCTGCCCATCATTATTTATTTATTTATTGGGGCGAGGGGTGGTTTGAAAGGAATCCTTTTGGGATGTTTCGAATTCCCGAACATTCAATAAGGGGAGGAAAACACTTTAAGAATTTGGACACCAGGACCTTGAGAGTTGTTTTTGTACTTAAGTAGTTTGCTTTTTGAAAGGCCTTATTCCTTTTTATTCATATTATGACAAATATATTGATAATTTCAACCAATTTTTGAAATGAATAATACTTTTCCCTTGAGTTCTAGACAGTAACATAGCTATTTCATGATTTCAATGCGTGCAGTTGACAATAAGTTGAAAAATTGGGCAAGTGCGAGCCCGACTCGCGCATGAAGGGTTCCGTACCTATACATATATATAATCTATAACAAGTTTGTTGTATCGGAGCCCCCCTTAAATATTTATTTTATTTTATTTTTAGTATTTGTTGTTATAGCGGCAATAGAAATACATCATCTGTGAAAATTTCAACTGTCTAGCTATCACCGTTGTTGAGATACAGCCTGGTGACAGACGGACGGACGGACGGACGGACGGACGGACGGACGGACGGGCGGACGGACAGCGAAGTAATAGGGTCCCGTTTTTACCCTTTGGGTACGGAACCCTAAAAATGTATTTTATGCGTGAATTTTGTAAATCGAGTAGTTTTTGAAAGAAAAATTATCAATGAAAATTTCAAACTGTAGGTTTCAAATATATACCAGTGAATCGCAATAGCCCTGTTCTAAGTAGTAACATTGATAAGATGTTAGAAACATGTTTCATAATAGACAAAAATGTCTGTCAATTAGCCCTTTAGAACGGATAACGAGCCTTAAGCTCGGTAATCATAGGCGTCCCTGCACCGCGGGGCTCCTTCCGTCGACAGATGTCTTTCGTTTGAATGGAACAACTATCCCATAGCCTGCTAGGCCTTATTATAGGCTATAAACATTTCACCAGTGAAAGGGGTGTAGCCACTACACTCGATTGAGTTAAGTTTGGACCTGAATCTTATGGCGCTACTTAGGAAAGATGCAAACTTCATTCAAACTTGTGCTACTATCGAATACCCTGGTAAACTAACAGATGGCGCTAAAATTAATACGTTGCGCCTAAATTTAGAAGAGGGGGTACGGATATCAGCAAATTTAATTGAATAATCGCTGCTACGTTGCTGCCTGGTGGCATAACGGCTCGCACAACTTTCAAGATCATAATAGATTTGGACAGCACGGAAAGTCATATCTGCGGGGTATCAAGAAACTGTGATAAAGCAAAACTGATAGACCGATTTCCACGCGTGCGGAGCCGCGGGCACAGCTATCTCTAATATACGGAGCCAAAATCCCAACCAATTTGCTCTCAAACAGCCTAAAATTGCAATCAAATATTCGCTGATTACCTATTGTTGCTGCAATTCGAAACGCAACAAAAGGTTGCATTATTACTGCACATAAGCCTTTTCCCGTTTAGGATGGTCGTGTATTTCATCATTGAACTGATAATGTCCGGTTGGTATTTGGTCATTTCGGGAAGTCAGACAGATGTTTAATGTATTCAATACGAAACAATTTGCTGATTATTGGCGATAGTGTACCTACCTATTGATTTAAACTTGCACGATTTCCACACATTATTCACAAGCTGGTCACCATGAGGCCCTCATTTGATGAGTGGGATAAAAATGCTACTAAACCTGGACATGACAACAAAACTTGGAATTCTTATCTTCAATATTGGCTGAGATCCTGTCACTTGTTCCAATCAATATTGAATATCTTGGAAATGGTTACAGGTATTTGTAGCAAACATAGCTAAGGACGAAGACAAGGCTTTAGATTACAAAAACCGCATTCAAATCGGACCATCCGTTTGGGAGCTACGATGCCGCAGACAGATACACATGTTAAACTTATAATTATAACACCCCTCTTTTTTGTCGGGGGTTAAAAATGTCAAGCGAATATTAAAAAACACCTTTTGGAACGCGATTAGCCCCGTTTTTTAACCCCTGACAAAAAAGAGGGGTATTATAAGTTTAACATGTGTATCTGTGTGTCTATCTGTGGCATAATACCTAGCTCCCGAACGGATAGAACAATTTAAGTGCAGTTTTTTTGAATCGCTATGTTTGGAGGAAATAGAACCAGTAAGTTCTAAGATATTCGGCTTTAATTGGAACAAGACCTTAGCCAATATTGAAGTTAAGAATTCAAAACTTTGTAGTTATGTTCAGTTTTAGTAGCATTTTCTATATCACTCATTGAATTTAGGTCTCATGATGACCAGCTAGTGTCGGGGGTGTTCTAATTTTATTTGTAATGCTGTTGCTTCATGAGGGGATTTGGAGCTTGGATGCATTTAGTAACGAGTGGAGGGAGCATGCAGCCAGTGGAGACGAGTGCCGCGAGAGAGGGGAGGCCTTTGCCCAGCAGTGGGACACAACTATAGGCTAGGCAAAAAATGTTGATGTAACTTTTTAAATTATTGTTGATCCGTATTTTTGTTTATAAAGAGTATTTTAATATGCTCCGTATGAACTGTTTAATTTAAACAATTTGTCTGTTTTATTCATTTATGAAACATGTAATGTCTCATTTATTTTAATGTAGGTACACCACATTTTTTTTTATTAAAGGCTTGTATTAAAGGCTTAAATATGTCTGTTTGTCCCCAGATGAGGCAGCGGGCGGGGCGGCGTGGCTGAGCGCGATGGAATGCAGCTATCTCGTTCTCGCCGCGCTGCTCATCGCGGCGCGTGCGCAGAACAACAGAAGTGAGTTGTTTGAACCATTTTCAGCTAAACTAAATGTACCTACATTTTAAGAGGAATGTCGGCTCCTTTTCCCATTTATTTATTTAATCTTATGGCAGGGCCACGTCGAATACTGCTTAAATATTAAATTTGAGACTCATTAGCATACCTGTGCTAACTCGGGGCACGTTCATAAGGATTTGATATCCATAAAAAGATATCGATATACAAATATATGAATACATGTGATCATTGAATATTCTCGATTACTATAAAAAAATCCGATTATCATGTCTGATAAAGTTAATATTTTCATCTAGACGGCAACATTTATACCGACGAATATGAAAAAAGTATTGATTGTGTACTCTTACTATGAAAACTATTTTAAAATAGACGAATAATAGACGTTTTACTGTTTTTATTTTAAAATTATGAGAAAAAACATCGATATATTTTTTGTCGATAAAATATTTTGCTACATCATTTTAGTATCGGTGCCCCGAGTTAGCACAGGTATGCTCATTAGCCATTTGATGGCATCGTCGTTGAAGTTGCCACCTTAGATCTTGTGACCAAAATTAAAGTTAGCATAGACCAAAAACAGATAGTCCTGGGGGTATTTATTGACCTTAGAAAGGCCTTTGACGCAATAAGTCATCCAAATCTCTTGAGAAAACGGAGCCAGGCCGGTTTGGGCGGTACAGTCCTAAAAATGTTCCAGTCCTACCTCGAAAAATGCCAGCAAATTGTGAAAATAGGTGAACATACAAGTGGCGCACAGAACATAACCTTTGGTGTCCCTCAAGGATCTATTTTAGGACCTTTGCTGTTCTTGGTCTACATAAATAGCATCAGCGAAATAGGTCTAAGAGGTGACACTACTCTGTACGCAGACGACACGAGCCTATTTTATTACGGCAATTCGATCCAAGAGATCATAAATGATGCACAAAACGACTTAAATCTACTCAATGCGTGGTTTCAGAGCAATCTTTTAACTATAAATGAAAGCAAAACCAATTACATAATATTTGTGCCCAAAAACAAAAAAAATCCGGACCATCTACCTCTAACTATAAACAGGCAGCGCATTAACGAAGTAGAGAAAGAAAAATATTTAGGTCTCATACTAGACAAAAAACTATGTTGGCAACCGCAAATAGACAAAATTAAAAATTAAATTACTGCTTTATCTGGTTAACTGAAAAGTATAGCTCGATGTCTTCCTAAACGAATTCGATACACGATTTATAACACACTTGTGAGACCACACATCGAGTATCTAATTGAGATATGGGGAACCGCAGTACCCACTAACTTAAATTGTCTACAAAGAGCTCAGAACAAAGTAATAAAAGTCTTATTTACATATAAATTTCTTACACCATCGACTAAAATTTATAAAGATACTAAAATTATGAATATTCGGCACACTTACATTTATCAAACTTGTATTCTTATTAGGAAAATACTTTCAAATGACCTTCACATCCAAATTTCATTTACTAAAAAGCAACAATTCCAAAAAATTAAACTTAGAAATGCAAATAACCTTATTTTACGTACCCCGCGAACTAGTTATGGTAAAAAATGCATATTATAAGAGGGTGCTAATTTATACAATAAACTTCCTACCGATATCAAACACGCAAAATCACTACGCACATTTAAAAGGTTACTTAAACACCATCTCCTAACTCGTCCGTAAATACACATTCATATAAACATAGTAAAACAGAAATATTTATTTATTATTATTACTACATAAACAATAACATAAAATCAATACACACAAAACCCACACTTTAACGCATTAATTAATTAGGCAGTACCAAGGCATCCGCGAGCGTACCTACGCTCCGCATTTGTTAAGACACTTCCAAACCCACTATACCCGTGTACGCTGTTATCTTATCTAGTTCGTACGCTCAGACCGCGCAGCGCAGCGCGCCCACAAGTAAAGGAACGATGGCAAACTTGTTTTGTATGCTTTTATAGTTCTACCTCCGAAATTGTATAGGTTTAGTTTTGCGTATGCCAAATTAAATAGAAATGTATTTTTCTACTCCAGTACTTTTTTCTGTCATTTATATAGTTACTAACTCTAATATAAAGACATAAATTATGAAAGTCTGTAAAAGTCTATACTCTACTGCTCAAAAACACACTGCTAACCGATGTTATAATGTCGCCAAAAAACCATCACTTAGAACCTCAGATTACATGATGAACAGCTGCATTCACACAATTTGCAAATTAAAAAAAAAACTTTTGTACTAAGGCATTGGTGCCAACTTAAAAAAAAAGTTTTATCTTCAGTGCATGGATGTTTAGTATAGTGAACGTATACCTTTATGTATAAGTTTAATTTTTTTGACAGATGTTTAGTATGGTGATCGTATACCTTTATGTATAAGTTAATATTTTTTTGACAGATGGATGTCAATAAAAAAAAAGTTTATCAGAGACAATTTTTCATTTTAATTTTGTTGATTCCGAGCGGGAACATGTAATTATTTTCTTTGTTGTTTATTTGCATTTTATTTATGAAATGTCGAGTCGTAGAAAAAGTATTGTATGCAACGTTGTATAAGTAGGTCAAAAAACGCTCGTGGCATCTTTCTTACGATGTTCGCTGCGCTCACATCGTAACCCATGCCACTCGCGTTTTTTGCCCCCTCTTATACAACGGTTGCATAAAATACTATTACGCTCACTAGCTTACGTTACTTATACATATAATATTTCTTTCTCAAGTAAGTGAATATTTGTTATTATTTTTGAGAAATAAAGATCTGTAAACCGAAGTTGATCATAAAACTGTTTTTTTTTTCGACTTATTTTCAACTGAAAGCAATAAAAGCATGAAATAGCAGTTAATAACTAGAAATCAGAAAAAAGTTGGTTGAAATTATCAATATATTTGTCATAATATAAAAAAATGCATTTGTAAATGTATAAGGCCTCTTAAGTGTGCACCATAGTATCAGTTTACGTTAAGTTTTCACCTGGAAACTAAAGCATCGAATACAAATGAGGTCCAAACTTAACGTGCCCGGGTTATACAAATCGCGAGCTCTACACTCAGAGTCACTTTTTTTTTAAGCGATTGATCCCGACTCCCCGGTCTATCTACTTCATTATACCACTATTTATTTTCCTTGATAATACTCTATGTATATACGTATTATATATGCGTATTAGATGACGCAGTTGGCTCAGTTTGAAGTGACCTGCCTACTGAGCTGGTGGGGTTCGAATCCCGGCCAAGGCAATTATTTGTGTGATGAACTCGAATATTTGTGCTTGGGTCATGGTTGTTCTATGTATTTAAGCATATATTTATCTATATGTATGTATATCGTCGTCTAGTACCCATAACACAAGCCTTCTTCTGCTTAATTTAGGACTAGATCGATTTGTGTGTGGTTGTCTGATATTTATTTATTTATTTTTATTTTATATACGTATTATTCGTTAGTTTTCCGAGAACCCCAAGAAGAAAGTTATTCAACATAATTCCACAGAGACAGCTCTGACGTCACGGTCGCCATTTTGCCGGAAACGGCGGACCGGAAGCCGGTAAACGCGAGAGCTGCCTTCAGACGTGTTGCCGGTATTATGTTGTTTTGTTATTAGGCCATTTCCGGTGACGGTTCAGAAAATGCTTTCTAAGTTTCGTCTTGGATCAATTTGATAGTTCACAGAAAAAAAGCCCTATTAAAACTTTCATGAGCCTTACTATACCTTTTAATAATAGTAGTTTATGTGACTGTACATAATGAAGGGTATTAAACACGAGTGTTAGTTTATGAAACGAGCCGAAGGCAAATTTCAGTTTTAATGCCTAATTATGTACAGTTACATACACTACTTTATCTAGCCACAAATCATAAGTCTCCATGATGCATTCAGGAGTCGCATATTATGACAAATATATTACCCGGTAATGGCGGTAATGAAGTTTTCTGGCAGCTGTCATAGTTTTTTTTTATTCATAGACAAACTAGAGTCGGCCCCAACTATCGTATATCTTACTTCAATATCTTACTTACGTGCGACATTTGTCAAATTTGATGCATATTGACAATTCATTTCGAACTAAACGTCATCTCGACTGATATTATAGAATAGAGGTCAAATCAAATTTCTTTGTATTTCAGAGATGTTCGAAATTTGGATTTAAATAATATTATCAAAATCGATGTTATTATTTAGCAGTAATAACATTTTTACAGATAAGAAATTTGTTGTAACAAAACAGTCTATTTTTATGGTTTTGGTTATGGTTCGGAGGATTAATAATATTTGGATAGATGAAATGTATTAAGCAGTTTATACTCTCTCTAGTTTCTACTCTCTATGTATTTAAGTATATATTTATCTACATAAGTACGTATATCGTCATCTAGTATCCATAACACAAGCCTTCTTGAGCTTAATTTGGGACTATGTAGGTTAGTTAGTTGCGCTGGGCATTTTCCGCAAGTCGACATCCAACGTGCCTATTTTGCGTGAAAAGGGGGTAGCGCTACTCCAACCACCCCAGCTCCTCCACGAACCTAAGTAAAGCCTTGATGTTGCCTATGGCTTCGTGTACGGTACTTGGAGATCCTAGGTATTTCGTCCTGTATCCTTCTACCTGTTTGCAATCTAGTAGAATAATTTGTGCGAGGTTGTTCGATATTTATTTATTTATTATCTGTTGGTTCTATAAGAAAATAGGGTATGGCACTCCGACGAGTGAGATTTTCTACGTCACTGACTGGTTGCTGCTTTATGATAACTAAATAATTAACAGCAAAAAAATGATCGGTGCTGGACGTAGATTGTAGCATTTATGCATTACGATTGTCATGTTCTTTGACTAAGTTTTATTTTATCGTAATAATTGATGTTAAACAATCACGGTTTTTTGAGATTCATACAGATAACAAGGGAATGATACTCCCTATATTATGACACACCGCTGGCAACACTGAAACGGATTGACAGAACCAACAGACCAATCATAGCGCGATGATGTCAAAAGTCCCGCCTGTCATTCGGGAGTGTCATACCTTATTTTAGAGACTCGATTTACCGTCACCGCTTCGTCCCGTCTAGAGTAATATTGATTTTAAACTCCACACCAAAAACCTAGACAATTACTCAGCACGTGTTAAATAAGCTAAACAAAATGGCGGCCGGCCCCACGCTTCCGGTGGCGGCCATATTTATTGCTTCCGGTCGCGTTGTCTGTCTCACGCTAGAGCAGATAAGGACGATACGAATGTAGATTTAACACCATGGGTCCTAAGTTTACCCTGAGGTACACCTGATTTCAACGTATAAAATGGGGATTGCCAGGATGAAATGACACTGATTAAAGTTTGCTGTATTCCCCCATCTGCTTTGATCCCTGTACCTATTTTACAAGCTTTTATTTAACTTGTTATGTATGTATGTAACTATGTTTGTTCGGGTGGAATCTTGCAACTCAATTTTGAAGCAGATATCTTCAACTGATTGTGCGGAAATTTTTCATACCTTGCATTACTTTCTTGACAATACAATAATATAGTACCATGGGGCTGGTCTGATGATGGAGCCGGAAGGTGGCGCTAGAAACCCTGAAATACACAATGCAATCCTACCGAGTTAGGAGTCTTTAGAAACGTAACTATCAGTAAGCAATTGATGGGCGTTCAAAGAAAAGTACAGTTAGCTATAAAAGCTTGTCATAAAAAGGAAATTTTTGACAAAAAAATATTATAAACCATTTATTTATTTATTATTCAAATAAGTTACACAGCATTACAGTAAAAAGCAAGGCACTGTGAACTATAAAAACGCATATAAACAAAACTTAAAACTAGTTAGGTGTAGGCGACAAAACGGCGTGGCTCCATTTCGCCATCTGATCTGGTGTAGAATACGGCAGATTGCCCCGGAACTGCCGAAACAGGACACCCTTCGGCCAACACCCTTACCGTAAGTTGACGTGACCGAACTCGCTAGCGACAGCGTAAACGATTTGTATGGAGAATAGTACAGCGCGCCTAGCGGATACTTTGTAGAACTACAATTCCCCATGAAAATCGTTTAATTCAGTCACTATAAACTCATGGTAAGGATGTCCTGCAGTGGCCGCGGCACGCGCACCACAAATGAGCTGAAGTGCACCGTGACTTTCCATAGAAATCTGATTTTCAATAAAATTTTTGAATTTAATTTTGATATTTATTACAGATGATGGCCCCCGATTCGTGTCGCGTGGACACTCGTTCCGGACGGTGGTGGGAGACACACTGCTGCTACCCTGTCAAGTACAAAACTTGGGTCAGTATACTTACTCACGAATTCCTAGGATCCCTTCCCTACTAGAGAGTGGGCATTTTCTAGGTAAGCGTGCTCCATCTGAAGCCTTAATGTCATATTGATCAGGTACGATCGAGGAGAGCGTGATCCAATGTTAGGCTATCATTAAAAAAACATAACCTAAGTCAGTCCTTACTCCAAAAACGGGGCGGATTCAGATTTTTGTTTCAACATTCTCAAAAGGTGGGGAGTGAAAATTCATTCGTCAAAAGGCGGCGCCATCTTCAGTCCACTCCAGAAGTCTAGAAACTATCTCACAGCTAGTACAAAGGTGTTGCCATAGACAGAGCTTTGCAGAGCGAAACGACGTGATTTAACGAATCACAGTAATTCGGCAGAGAACAAAAGTTAGTGACATATTGTATGTTAGATTTTAAGGTACTCGTATCTATCTATGGCCTTTGATGCCTGAAATAAATAAAGTGATTTGAAAATTGAAATAGCAGCACAGTGTGAATCAGCAAGCTGACGTAGCAGTGAGCTGGCCATATCCACCGTAGAGACAACGAACACTGAGGAAACGAGCTCTGCGCGTCTAGCACGACTTGGCTTCGCGACTCTTGCGGCGCGACATAGCACCGCCTGTCACCCTCTCATAGTACTGCGAAGAAAGAGTCGCGTATCACAGTTATGCTAGAGGTGCTGAAGTTAAGAGTGCGAGTCAGTAAACGTAGTGTAAGGCGCCCTGTAACAAGGTCGAGCGACGACATTCGTTGAAAATCGAGCTCAAAGGTGTGCCATGGGACAGGCTTTCGTCCAACAGAGGACTTATACAGGTTGATGATGATGATGATGACTATCTCTACTAACGCACACATGGTACTTCGAGGACTGCGTTTGGTCAAACACGATTTGCCCCGCACAGTGCCCCATCATCAGTCGGAACGCACCCTAAACTCCCTAAAAGCCCATCAGCGTCATCATAAATTTAAGAGCTCCGCTCTTGCCTGTGGAGCAATTTTCATGCTTCTCATTCATGCGCCTTCTCCTGGACAGCCTGGTACGGCATGATGCTCAACCTCTCCTTTATCTGGTCCATGTAAGCTCTCCTTGGTCTTCTAAAATCCCAAAAGGGGAAGAAAATATTATAACCATAAATACATACATCAATAAAATCACGCCTTTCTCCCAACGGGGTGGGCAGATACCACATCTTTCCACCTGCTACGGTCTTGACATACATCTTTCGCTTCATCAGCATTCATTACTCTGCTCATGCATGCTCGTCAGTTTGAAGTACTCTTGACTTGCCCTTTTTTCAGAACGTCTCCAATCTGATCAAAAAACGTTCGTCTAGGCCTTCCTTTTCCAATATTTCCATTTACATTCGCCTTGTAGATACCTAATCCACTGTTATTTCCTACAGGTTCCCTGGTACTGCTCTGGCGACGAGGCCCAGCAGTCCTGACAGCGGCCAGCCTAATGGTGACCAGAGACGAACGGTTCCGACTCGTCGACGGGTACAACCTGCAGATCACTGATGTGGGACCTCAGGTATGTACAGGGTATTAAATTTGCTGTGGAAAGGGAAGCAGGCAAAGGTGTAAAATGTGTGGCATTGTCGCACGCGAGTGAGATTTCTTGGTGCGCCGGGCGCAAGCACCCCGCGAGGGGTCTGTCCTGAGAGGGGGTTGACAGTCGAATGCAGAAGAAAAAGTAGCTTGAGTTGTAAAATTGCTTAAGGAAGGGGAAGCGAGGTATATGGGTACGAATTTGCAAGCAAATATGTTTCCTCGGGAAGACATGGAGAGTGCTGGTGTCTGGGTGGGCTCGCATGCATGCGAACATGGTTTCCTTAACTGTGACGCTCCGCACCTTCAGTGCTACGCGGAGGCCCATTTTATGACAGTCTATAGGCACTGCTCTATATCTGCCGACGGCCATCACGATTGCGAAATAGGAGTCTGATATTATCATCAATCATGACGATTATATAAATTTCAAGCCGAAAGTTTAAGTTTTTCGGCTTGAAATACGGCCAAGAGACAGTGGGTCATGCACCGAACATAGTGGCTGAATATGTTAAGACCTTCGAGATTATTCATGCTTCTAAATTGGAAGTAGTAGAACCGTTATAATACTTCTTATAAAGTTAATAAAGTCAACCCTTCAGGCACTCACGGCGTCACGGCTTGCCCCTATCAACACGAAATGGCATGGTATAAAAAATAAGGTATGACACTCGGGAATGACAGCCGAGACTTTTGACATCATCACGCTATGATTGGTTGGTTGGTTCCGTCAATTCGATTCTGTGTTGCCAGTGCTGTATCATAATACTCCCCGTTTCCCTTGCTACCTGTATAAATCTCTTAAAATCGTGAGTGTTTTCAGTCAATTATTACGAAAGAATAAAATTCAGTCAAAGAACATGACAATCGTAATGCGACGACGCGTTTGGCTCGGTTTGTAGACACCTGCCTACTGAGCCGGCGGTCCTGGGTTCGAATCCCGGCCGGGGCAAATATTTGTGTGATGAGCTCGAATATTAGTTCCTGGGTTATGGATGTTATCTATATATGTATGTGTATATATTATCGTCGTCTAGTACCCATAGTACAAGCTTCGCTTAGTTTGGGACTAGGTCGATTTGTGTATGGTTGTCCCTTAATATTTATTTATTTACAAATACAAATACAAATAGTTTATTAGGATACAGTGACATTTTTACAGATGAATTACCATATAGTTAGAAAATAAGAACTCAATGAACACTGTTTGGTAATGTTTACACCTCAGCAGAAGTAGCCGTATTTATTTTATTTAAATGCATAATTATTAGTTTTAGTACGACCATTTTTTTTCTTATAATTATTTTGTTACCATAGAGCGGCAACTTTACTAATCAGTGACGTAGAACGTCTCACTACCCGGAGTGCCATACCTTGGTTTCATACCATGCAAGAACCCTAATACTACTTATAAGGTTAAGAAAGTCAACCTTTCAAACGCTCACGGCTCTGCCCTTATCTACACGAAATTGGTACTCCATATGTATGAGGACTGGCTGCCTTCGTGACTGATGGCCCATTCAAACACGGTGTTTGGCTAAACAGGGCGATGGAAGTGTTGGAACCGGACGGACTATGCTTTGACAAATTGAAGCATTAACGTAGTACGGTAGAGGAAATAATGTCATGGAGTAAGAACATGACAGCAAACAAGTCATTAGTTAGGAATTCCAAGGTTTCATGTGAGAAAGAAAATAAAGAAACAGAA
Organism: Apotomis turbidana; assembly: GCA_905147355.2. NCBI lineage: Eukaryota > Metazoa > Arthropoda > Insecta > Lepidoptera > Tortricidae > Apotomis > Apotomis turbidana. The sequence continues at coordinate 2,087,518 of LR990305.1, forward strand.
CGTTTATGTACGTAATTTAAATCAAAAACAATAGTAGGTACATTACAGTAGGACACATACCGGTTAGAATGTGGTGTGAGGCAAGGAGGCCTGACGTCGCCGAAGCTTTTCTGCCTGTATGTGAACGAGCTGATGTCGGACTCAGCAACATGCATGCGGGATGTTCGATAGATGGCAAAATGGTCAACAACATCAGTTATGCGGATGACATGGTGTTGCTGAGTCCGTCGGTCTGCGCGCTGAGGGATCTGCTACGCACGTGCGAGAATTATGCCTCGAATCACGGACTAAAATATAACTGTCAAAAAAGTGAGGTTATGGTTTTCGACGTGCGTGGTACATTCTCAGGTTTCCTGCCGCCTATGAAGTTGTGTGGTGAGGAGATGAAGAAGGTTGACCGATTTAAATATTTAGGTCACATAATAACAAGTGACTTAAGAGACGATTGTGATATAGATAGGGAACTCTCTTCCTACGCACCTGTTTCCTGAAAAATATAACTTGGATCTCTTCAAGTCGAGAGTGAATAGGTATCTTCTAGCTAAGCATGCTCCATCTTAGGCCTTATTATCACTTAACATCAGGTGCAATAAAAAAGAACGCAGGGCGTTGGCGGTTCGAGGGAATATGCGAGCCCGCAGGTTCACTCATTGTTCTGGAGAAGTAAAGATAACTTTGTTCAAAGCGTTCTGTCAATCGTTCTACACAAGTGGCCTGTGGGTAAGTTACACCCAAAGAGCCCTAAACTCCTTCCGTGTTCTCTATAATAATATATGGGTGAATTTCAACAAGCTCGAAATTTACCTAATTTTGTTGGTTTTTTTTTTATTTTTGATGTTAGAGTCAAAATTATATATCAATAATACGAATAAAGTCATAACCAATATTGTGTAGTAATGGCCCTTTGTTATATATAATAGTTTTAGAGATATTATGATTTTAGTAATTTGCCTACCACCAAAATTTCTTGTGTCCACAAAAATTAGATATTTTGGCCACCAAAATTGTACATCTACACCAAAATTAGTTACTTGTGCTAAAAATTTATATTTTTCAATGAAAATAAGGGAAAATTAAAAGAAAGTAAATGTTTTATTAATAATTTTAATTATATCAAAATATCTATGAAAATACAATCACTAACTCGTTTGTAACAACAATATTTTTTTTTCTTTTCGAGGACTTCTTCTCTTGATTGATTTTTATTGCGATTAGCCATCCTAAAAAAAATAAATCAATTACGAATAGCAAAAGTAATAATTTAGATTAATTGTATGCATGTAATGTATCTAAACACTTTATTGTACACAATAACAAGATATACATTTCAAAAAAATAAGCATGTACAAAAGTTAACTTATCCCTTTAAGGGATTTCTTCTAATTTACCTTCGAGTAAATTAGTGTTAAACACACATATGGTAGACAAACCAAGCAACATGTACAATACGATAACTTTAGGTACAATAGTACAAAATGAAAATGCAAATCCAAATGAGAGAGATATAGGCCAACAGTCAATGTAATACATATTACGTAATATCTATATAAATAATAATAATAAAAACAGCAACCTAATCAAATAATCGTTCGTTCGACAGTCACAATTTCTTTAACTTTCCCTTGAGCGATGCTACGGACTGCGTCTGCATAAGGGCGGGAGAAAATTAATTCCATAATTTCACGGCGCGCACAGCAAAAGACACGTCGTAAACGTGAGATCTATGCAGTGGGAAAGATAGAGCCAGATTCGCACTTGACCGCAGGCGATCGCCACTACCATCCGCCATGTAAAAGAACTTCTCTGCAAGGTACGGAGGAGAAGAAGGAATGAAAAGGACATTATACAAAATACAAAGAACATGTAAGTCTCTGCGCTGATGGATCGGAAGCTATTTAACTTGAGCGCGGTATTGAGACACATGATCAAACTTGCGGAGACCAAAGAAAAGAGAGCGGGGAAGCATGATCTTCGTATAAAGAGGAAGGAAATTCTGCAGACACCTCAATGAATGAAGGGACGCGAAAAGTTTCCTACTGATCTCAGAAATATGAGGTGCCCGTGACAAAGATTGATCCATGGTAATGCCAAATTTTTTTAGAGTAGAAGAGAAAGGTGCAGGCGTACTATCAAAGAAAATAGCTGGCTTAACTTGATCTGAAAGCTTGGAAATAAAATGTGGGCTTCCAACGACAATAGCCTGCGACTTCTTGGCATTCTTCATCAAACCAAAGAATCAAGCCCAAGCACGGATTGATTCCAGGTCTGAATTGATTTACGAAACCAAGGAGCCAAAATCATCAATGCTGGCCGCCGCATAAAGCTGCAAATCGTCTGCATAGAGATGGAACGAGGAGGAGAGTGACTTGGTGATTCCGTTAATGAAGATAAAAAAGAGTAATGGAGAGAGTATGCCCCCTTGAGGGACATCAGTAGACAGTTCACACCAGCTAGAAAATCGGTCATCAACTCGAACCCGCTGTTGCCCCCCAAAGAGGTAATCATAAGACGATTGTCGTCGGTGATCTTATCCAAAGCGGTGGTTGTGCTAAAGAATTGAACAAGTCTATCTAGATGTGATGAGAGACGTGGATTTACAAAGGATTCAATGATTTCGGATAAGATGGGAAGAATGGACATAGGACGATACTGCGACAAGTACGACGGATTAGGGGTTTAAGAGAGAGAAATCACATGGGCGCATTTCCAAATTGTAGGAAACGTGCCAGATGGGAAAGAAAAAAATAGTAATATAAGAAAGGATAGGAGCTATAGAATCCGCCACCAGCATAAGCATATCTAATCTAGTATTACCCTCACCGACAGCTTGTAATATTAGATGTATTGTGTTTATACTTGACTTCAAATAACTACACCGAGTTACAAATTACCACCAAAACCACCAAAATTGATCCACCAAAATTAAGAGATTAAAAAAATATCTGTATTATTTACTTCCAATTTAACTTTATATTTAAAAAAGGAAACCTTTAACACGTCTTACACACAATTCACACACAATCAATTATTGCTAAGTCACTAGAAACATATACCACAAAAATTGTGTCAAAAAGTATTTTGAACACACCAAAATTAGATACTTACGTGCTGAGTGGACAAATCCAGCAAGTTACGACATGTGTGTCATCGCTCAATGCCGGAGCAGAACTAAACGAACAGGTTAACACACGGATGTTGGTCTTGTTGCGTTTCGTTTAACCATAAACACATTTTCAATATTTACCACCAAAATTGTCAATTTCACCCGGAGAACTTTTAGTGCTCAATTTTGAGTATCTATTTATGTATTAATCTTTATTTATATATCCTTATAAGATACTTAAACTAATACAGATTATAAATAAATGCAATTTTAGTTTAAAACATTGATGTTGTGGCTCTATCAAAGACATTTATGAGGAACAACGAATACTGGACGCCGCACCAAAATTATCATTTTACCGCAAAAAAAAAATTATTAATCATAAATGACTTTTACAATACTTTGCGATTTGGCTTAAGATGATAATTAGTGTCTTCTTTTCAGAAAAAAATTCAAACTTTTAAAACAATTGTTTCACACTATAGTTATCAATTCCGCCGCAATTTTTTTTCGCTGAGATAATCACCCATATTTAGAATGTTGATGGGACTACCCAGATTCTGCAGTGCATCAGGTATGTTTGCCGATGCTCGCGTAGATGATTTTCACGCCATAATGCGCAAAAAAATAGCATCCATTAAAACCAGAATACAGGGTAGTTCCAACAGTATTCTAAGTATATTAGTTGACAGAGCCGACAGTCCTCTGCAGAGGTACTGGATATCGGCATTAATTAACCCTCATTCTGAGCAGGTTTATTATGTCAATTAAGTATAGTAGGTATTAGTGTAGTATAAGTAATTATATAGTTAACTAACCTAGTTTTACGTTTACTAACTATCATGGACCACTGTTGTCTTGAATAAAGAAAGTTTGAATTACGTTTACTAACTATCATGGACCACTGTTGTCTTGAATAAAGAAATTTTGAATTTGAATTTGAATTACTGCAGCCGCCGGGAAATAAGGGCTTGCCGGGTGAGTAGGTCTAGCGTTTGTCTAGACACAAGAGAACAGCTGATGAGATAAAATCGGAAGCTAACGGTTCCGTGACGGCACAAATGGTCAAATTAGAACAACTGTTGATATTTAAACTTTTGTCCGGAAATGGTAACAATATTTTATGTTTACATCTTCCAACATTTCAAAATTTATACCTAACGTACAGTCGCCATCAGATATATCGCAGCATATAAGGCTTCCATAATTATCTGAACAGGTACTGTAACGCCCAGTAAATAAGAGTCGTGTTCAGATATTTCTGAACGCCTTAGGTATATGCTGTGATATATTTGATGGCGACTGTACACTCTAGATTCGTTAGAAAATGTTCATACCCATTAGTAATCAATATACTCTAACTGACAGCAAAAAATCACGCACATCTATGTTATTTTAGTTCAAAACCCTTCGCGTATTGGGCTAAAACCCAAATGTCCTACATTCCTGGTAGAAAAAAATCTATTAAAACACGAACGCTTAACACGTTCACTGCGGCTCAAAATATTGCTAACCTTCAACTAGTGCTGTAAGAGGTCTTTACGCCTTAACTGTACTATTTCACAGGTGCGGTTAGGGGCCTTAAGACCATACCAAGGAACAGACTTTTAAAATGCATTTTTTTTTCATGAAATTCACAAAATTATATATGATACTTATATAATAATGCTGTAGCTAAAGGACTATTCTGTCTTGTTTTGGCTTCGCCCGAAGTTCTGATGTCAGAATATGGAATAATGACCAAAAATAATTAGGAGGCTTTTAGACCTCTTACAGCACTGAATTTGAGGTACATTTGTATTTACTTCTAGTGATGTTCCTAATAAAAAGGCAATTTATCGATATAGGCAATATATCGAATCCTTCCACTAACCTTCTTGGGTATTTAATTACTACAAATCAACTGAAACACTGAGCAAAATTGACGCTTATTTTGAATTACTACCAAACGAAATACATTTACGTGCATTGCTCATAGACGTGTGCACATCACTGGGCCATAGTTCAACTATCATAGACACAAACAGTTGCGGGAGGGGGCCGATAAGCCCGTACTACCTATACGAGGTCTTTAGACCCCCTATCCGCACTGGACGCACACTTTTCAGTCTCAATGCGATGAGAGGCCTTAAGACCTCCTGCGTGTTTTAAAGTGCAAAAAAAATCTACGTTATGGTAGGAATCGAACCCTATATTGGACTCTTTTCTACCTATACAATTCTATAAGCTACGAGCTCCGCACCAGAGCGAAACCACAATATTTTTACCCGCACAGCCGGAAAGTACTAGCAGGAGGCCTTTAGACCTCCTATCGCAGCGAACGTGTTAAAATAACGGCCTTAAGTCGTAATGCTTTAAAAGGCGCGACTTTACTGCACCATTAGTCCCTGGCAAGTGAAATAACTCAGAAACTCATAAATAAACCCACTAAAACGTCAAAACCACCAAATTATCGAAGAAAACATAATAAAAAGACAATTTCGCCGTACGAAAAGATGGCCGACGAAAATTGCGGGAAATCGTACCTCAGTGTTGCCACACATAAAAAATAACGAGCGGCAAGCACCACAAAGGTTTTTATGTGGCGATTATCATATTTTTCCCTGCCAATTACCGTTTAGATGTCTGCTTTGCATTTTTTAGGCTTTAAAAAAACGTGGGTGTGTTTTTTGAGGGCGCCGAGCCGGTTTTTGGATGTTTTGTTTTTGAGGTTACAATTGTCGTTTATTTAAGAAAGAGTGTTTTAATTAACTTTACAGGGCTCGTTTTACTGTTTTCTTGTTTTTAATAAAGCAAGTTCTTAAGGTTTTATTTCTATATAAAATTTGAGTTTTTCTAGTCTAGAATTATTTGAACTTTTCACAAAATAAAGGGTTCTAGCTTTTTTTTTCACGTGTACTAACAAACTATGAACCTAAGTTGTCTAGAAATAAGGATAATTTAAAAAAAAAACAATAGAGACTGAATTGAACACATTATGTTTTTTTTTCGTGATATCAAAAAAAAAAAATAATTGAAGAGAATCATTACCCATTATTGTTTGTTTTTCTCCCGCCATAAATATATAATCATGAAGTTTTTCGCTATGTTCTTTGTAACAAACATTAAAACGATAAAAAATACAATTAAAATGCCTACACAATGAAAAAAAACTGAAGGATTACCTAAAAGATAAAACTAAACAATGAAAATCTAAAACCTATTTGAAAATTATTTAAAACGCCAAAAATCATTCGTTCATGTAAAGATTACATTTGAATCACCTTTTGAAGTCGGTACCAAATCACTCAATTATTACTATGAAAACAGATGCCGCGCATGAAGCCTTTAATACTTTACTTTTAATAGAGGTGTAGACTGATGTTGAATTAGGTATACAACTTACATGAAACAAATAAAAAAAAAACCATTAAATATTTATTTTTTTGAAATATTTTACTTCGAAGGTACTCAAGTTTTATGGCTTTTTTTAATCCAAAAGAAATTACAAATATTGGGTACCACACACAAATGACGTCACATGTAGGTGGCTATTTGCATGAAGCGTTTTTAGCGCTCCGTAGGAATTTTGAACTTTGGCGGTTATTTCTGACTTTTAGAGCAGTCTAAATATAGTAAGTCCCATATAGACATTAGGTACATTTGATCCCAATAATAAATATCGGACAACCTCACACAAATCGATCTAGTCCCAAATTAAGCTCAAGAAGGCTTGTGTTATGGGTACTAGACTACGATATACGTACTTATATAGATAAATATATACTTAAATACATAGAACAACCATGACCCAAGCACAAATATTCGAGTTCATCACACAAATATTTGCCCTGGCCGGGATTCGAACCCGGGACCGCCGGCTCAGTAGGCAGGTGTCTACAAACCGAGCCAAACGCGTCGTCTTTAAAATGGAATAAAAAAATAAAAAAATCGCCAATAAAAAATGGAATCGATTGACATCCTCAAAAAAATTTACTACACGCCTATTATTACAATTTGGTTATAGCATACGAGTATTTTTGTTCGATAAAGAAGTTTACGTGAGTTTAGTAATGACGGTTGAGTAATGAAGGCTTTCATAACGGGTTTGGATCGAAGTCGATAGTCATCAAATCAGCCCCTTGATCTCATTAGAGATTGGGCGCCCTAGCATCATTTTTAGGGTTCCGTACCGAAAGGGTAAAAACGGGACCCTATTACTAAGCCTTCGCTGTCCGTCCGTCTCACACCAGGCTGTATCTCATGAAGCGTGATAGCTAGACAGTTGAAATTATATCAGATGATATACTTCTGTTGATGCTATAGCATTAAATACTATTCATAATAAAATAATAATAATCCCCTACAAAAATAAGAGTTTTTCCATGATATTTCGATCGACGGAATTTTTTATTTTTTCACAGAATGTATATTTATTATTGTTACTTACCGATATAACAAAAAAATATAAAAATAAAAATTAACTAAAATTTAAAGGGCTCCATGCAAAGACCGTGTTTTTTTGCTTGATATTGCTATGGAACCATTCGTGCGTGAGTCCGACTCGCACTTGGCTGGTTTACTTTATTTTATGACCGTCTGGGACCCGAATCCAATAATGCTGAGAGTTCTATAAGCCTTAGTGTTTAAAAGTCTTGATTGCAAAATGATTTCAAACGTTGGGTTTTAAGAAAAGAGTTCTTCTTCGTTTTATTTAAAAACTAACGAAGGTTTGTATACCCGTCTCAAGGACACGTTATACATAATAAATGGGACGTTTATTATTCATAGATATCGATCGGCAGTTGATAAAGTTACTTTGATAGATTGGGGGTAAAATAATTCAGTTATCAAGTCCCCTAGGATTGTACAGTCAGCCGCAAAAGTGTCTAAAAATACGCTCACAAGAATCTGTACAACTCTTATTCTGCCTACTGAGCCGGCGGTCCTGGGTTCGAATCCCGGCCAGGGCAATAATTTGTGTGTTGAACTCGAATATTTTGTTCCTTGATCATGGATGTTGTCGATATTTATGTATTTGTATATTATGTATATTGTCGTCTAGTACCCATTACAAGCTTTGCTTGTACGGGACTAGGTCGGTTTGTGTAAAATTGTCCCGTAATATTTTTTTATTTGTGATGTACCTAATTCTAAAATTGTAGCGAAAAACAGTCTACAAAAATAGGTAATTATTTCAGGAATCGGATCGTCATTTGTTTTGTATGGGCGCGGGGCACCGTGTCAGTCTGGCGCCATCTGTTGTTCATATTTTTTTGTGCAAGGCTTCGATTTGTGTAAGATTGTCCCTTAATATTTATTGACTTGATAACGTCTTATAAATCGATGAACGCCGGCTGCACGCACGAAAATGACTCATTGTCATGTCCCGCCTGAGCCGAGCGTGCTCAAGCGAGAGCGCGGAACAAGCGATAGAGAGGCACGTTCGGGCTAAGCGTTCGTCTTGTGACGCATCTATCTCTTCCACTCCATTGGCCGGCTTCAATTCATAAAATTATGCAATTTTTATCAATGTTTTCTTATGACGTTATCACCTAAAATTAGCCCTTAATGTCTGGATGTATATTTTCTGTTTGCATTTTTAGTTAAACAGATTTTTTTATTATTTTTAACGGCACCGAGGTTTGAACCCTGGTTTCTTTTTTATTTTGCGACTTTAAGGGTTAGGTATCGTCCGCAAACCAACTTTACACACAACCAATTTTTTATATGAAACCCCTTTATTTCAGGATGCCGGCGACTACGTGTGCCAGATATCAGACCGCGTGGCACGGGACCAGGTCCACACGGTCGAGGTGCTGGTGCCCCCGAGCGTGCGACCTGCGCCGGAGTCGCGCCACGCCGCCGCGAGGCGGGGGGGCGCTGCTGTGCTCGAGTGCCGCGCGTCGGGCAACCCCGTGCCTAGTGTCACGTGGCATAAACTGGTGAGGGTTTAAGCAACAATAAAATATAGGTAACACAACACCACTACACAACAAAAGACAGTACAATACAGCACAACACAACACAACCCAACCTAGCATAGCACAGCATAAGACAACATAAATAATAATAATAATTCATTACATACATATTAAATTACTAAAAAACTAGGTCACATTTGTTTTTCTACGTTGTGTTGCGTGTCCGTGGTGTTTGGTAGCCGACCGCGGAAACGCCGGAATAAAACACCTTTCAGTTGGAGCCATAAGAGTTACAATTTACTTTGTGGCGATATTCCAACTTCACGCCCTCAGGATAATTCCGGTCTTCACACGTACATCTCTACAATCTCCTCGGCCTTCGTGGCATAAACTGGTAAGGGGCTAAGTTACATTACAATACAATATAATATAACACGACGCAACCCAACACAACACAACACAAGACAACACAACGCAACACAACACAATACAACCCAGCACAGCACAGTATAGCACAACACAACACAACACAACACAACAGAACACCACAGGGCGGATACTCCCTAGTAATAAATGTGATTGTGGTGATTTTGTGGTCATCTTCATCATCATTATTGTTCATCATGCGATACAATACAATACAATAACTCTTTATTGCCTCATAAAACATAGGTACAGAACAAATACAACGCAAGAAATTAATTAGAGATAAACAACGGGCTGTCATATCGCTCTCGAGTTTTTCCGCCCGGGACGTGATACGTCGAAGCCTGTTATAATATAACGCACGCATTGCACGTTTGAGAAATGTATGCCTCTGTCTGTTACTTCCAGCCCCACACGGCGCAGAACGCAACCGCACGTCTTGGAGAAGGACCTCAACTGCAGCTGGCGAGGTTAGAGCGGCGGCACTCGGGCCGGTACGCCTGCACCGTGGACAACGGCGTGGGGCCCGCCATCGTCACGGAGTTCCAGCTGCAAGTGTTATGTGAGTCTCTCTCTCTTCCACGTCTTGGTGAAGGACCTCAACTGCAGCTGGCGAGGTTAGAGCGATGGCACTCGGGCCGGTACGCCTGCACCGTGGACAACGGCTTGGGGCCCGCCATCGTCACGGAGTTCCAGCTGCAAGTGTTATGTGAGTCTCTCTCTCTTCCACGTCTTGGTGAAGGACCTCAACTGCAGCTGGCGAGGTTAGAGCGACGGCACTCGGGCCGGTACGCCTGCACCGTGGACAACGGCGTGGGGCCCGCCATCGTCACGGAGTTCCAGCTGCAAGTGTTATGTGAGTCTCTCTCTCTTCCACGTCTTGGTGAATGACCTCAACTGCAGCTGGCGAGGTTAGAGCGGTGGCACTCGGGCCGGTACGCCTGCACCGTGGACAACGGCGTGGGTCCCGCCATCGTCACGGAGTTCCAGCTGCAAGTGTTATGTGAGTCTCTCTCTCTTCCACGTCTTGGAGAAGGACCTCAACTGCAGCTGGCGAGGTTAGAGCGGCGGCACTCGGGCCGGTACGCCTGCACCGTGGACAACGGCGTGGGTCCCGCCATCGTCACGGAGTTCCAGCTACAAGTGCTATGTAAGTCATTCTCTCCTTTCAACACGCGATCACCAGATACCCTTAGAACTTCTAAAGAGTCCTGAATCACGTACTTCGGAATTACTTCTGTGGCGCGGAGATAATCCCATTAGCGGGTTATACTCCCACACAAAGTCCGACTCACTGGTAGTGAGAGCTGAACAGCCCTCATACAGTTTCGTCATATTAAAAAAAAAATTAAAAAAACATACTTTGGAAATAAGGACAGTTGGACTGAGCTGGAGATGGAGACAAAGCGTGCTCGCCAAGAAAGGATGAAATGGCCATAAAATATTTGTTGTATCTTTGTGGAGACCTAGGCAAAGGGGCCTAAGGTCACGTCAAATGAAAAAGAAGCCTTGTTCATAGCTACTTACGAAGCTTGATTAAAAACGTGGACGAATGGTTATTTTTGGATAGGAGACATAATAGTTATTCAATACTTCCACAAACAACTCGGGCTTACAGACTCAGACTAACTCCACTCTATCATTACTTCCAGATCCCCCGGAGATCACGGTGGAGAGGTCCTGGGTTCACACAGGAGAGGGCTTCAGAGCTGAGCTGCTGTGCACCGTCCTGGCAGACCCTCCGGCAGAGGTAAGCTCCAAACATCATCATCATCATCATCATATCGGCCGGTATCCGATCACTGCTGGACAAAAGCTTCGACCACAGTTCTCCACAACGATCTGTCTTGCGCCCCCCTTATCCAATTTCTGCCCGCGGTCGTCGGTCCACCTTGTTGAGGGCCTTCCCACGCTGCGTCTACTGATCTGCGGTCACCACTCTAAAACCTTTCTGCCATCCATTCTACGAGCAATGTGCCCCACTCACTTCCACTTAAGTATAAATAGTCTGCCGTGTCAAGCCAAACTAACGTATAATTATCACTCACTTATTTATTTATTTTCAACACGGGTACGTTTACAGCACACAACCAAAACACATACACATTATATACTTACACAGAAATAATAACATTTAAATAATAATAATAAAAACACAATTAGAATTAAAAATAATGATTATCAGAGTGCAAATAAAATAAAATAAATACAATGCAGTAAATAATATTACAACTTCAGTTCATTACTATAAATTTTATGTTACGTAAGATTTTATGGCAAAACTGGAACGGAGACGCTTCACTCGCTGGTAAGTGCGATAAATAAGTGACAAAGCATCCGGCACGTTTTGACTAAATGCGAGTGTGAAAACAGATGCTGTGTCACTTGTTTATCGCGTGATACACGCAACCATCATATACCGCCTACACTTACTATATCTGTTCCAGGTGTCCTGGTATCAGAACTCGTTCCCCCTGAGCGCATCAGACCGCGTCACGATGGCAGCGCGTGGGAACAACCACACGCTGCTTATAGCCAACGTGCAGCCTGAGGACTTTGGGAACTACAGGTAATAATAATAAGCCTGATATCGTGTTGGTAGATCCGCGCACCAGGCAATGCTCGTCGACATCACCATCCCGCATGACGAGAACCTCGTGAAGGCCGAGAAGGACAAACCCAGCAAGTATACAGTAGTATAGGTTGAGTGGTAGAGAATGCCTCATGGCATTAAGTCCGCCTTTGTACGATAAGTTTTCTTTTGTGCAATAAAGATTAAATAAATAAATGAGTATAGAGACTTGGTCACGAGGTGATTGTCCCGATAGTCCTTTCGGCGATCGGTCTTATAGCGAAGAGTCACGACAAACATCTCAAGAGACTCTCGCTAGATAGCTGGATCAGGGTCAGATTCAGAAGGCGCGCATCGTCAGGAAGTTCCTCTCTCTGCAGCCCTTACCACCGGTAGCCTGGGCCCTGCTCCGCTGACGGCGGCACCCTAGGTTAGGTTTTTTTAAATGTATTTATATTTTGTAATTTCTTTTCTATATTTTGCTTTTGATATAACATTATTGTAAAAAACCTAATCTAAGCTTTAAAATAAATAAAGGAGAATAATAAGGAGCTCCTCCTCTTTGACGCGACCATTTACCAACTGGTCATTCATCACGAGTCCTGGTACCAGAACACGTTCCCCCTGAGCGCATCAGACTGAGTCACGGTGGAACCACACGCTGCTTATAGCCAACGTGCAGCCTGAGGACTTCGGAATCTACAGGTAAATATTAGTCCAAGGGGATGGCTTCATCATCATCATCATTTCAGCAATTAGACGGCCATTGCTGTACAGAGACCTTCTCCAAAGTTCTCCACAACAATCAGTCGTGCACCGCCCTCATCCAATTGCTGCCTGTGATCCTAACCGGGGGCCTATGACGATTGCGTTTGTGACAAAGCATCCGTAACGTTTTGACAAAATGCGAGTGTGAGTGACAGATGCTTTGTCACTAATTTATCAAGTGACAAACGCAACCATCCCCAGCCCCCAGGTTATCGGTTCACCTTGTTGGGGGCCTTCCCACACTGTGTCTTCCTGTCCGCGGTAGCCACTCAAGAATCTTTCGGCCCCAACGCCTGCTACGGTTTTCCGTGACAATATTATAGTGAGGTTCTTTAGCGCTTAATTATCTTTATCTTTAAGGTTTTTTTCTTTATTTTTATGAAAATTTGGTATATCAATTTGACTTTGATTCAACAAAGCACTTCTGTGTTATCCTGTAGAATCCTATATTATCATTGGACATTCTAGCTTGGATTTTCGAAGCACTTTGCTATTTTCAGTAATATTGTCTACCAGACGTTTGCAAGGATCATTATATTTTCAGTTGCGTGGCAGACAACAGTCTCGGGCGAGCGCGCCAACACGTCGAGGTGTCCGGGCGGCCCGGGCCGGCGCGGTTCACCTCCCCCCCGCTGGCGCGAGCCCCCCGCGTCTACACCCTCGCCTTCAGCGTGGATAGCTACCCCCCGCTCGACGAGCTGAGACTGTTATACCGGCAGCTGGCGGTGAGTACGGCGCCGACACGTCGAGGTGTCGGGGGCCACCTCCCCCGGCCGGTCCAGCCCTTGGTTGAAGATTGCTTCAAAATTTTCAAAATTTTGGTTGCTTCAAAATTGAGTTCCAAGTTTCCACCCGAAAAAACATCACGCATTCTGAGTTACCTATGTCATACATATGCCCTAATGCTAAATATCTTTGGTATTTCTCGACAGATAAACGAGTCGTTCCAGCAGCCAGGGCGCTGGCACGACGTCGTGCTGCCTGCGCCTGCGCCCGCGGGCTCGCTCACGCACCGCGTGTCTCATGAGCTGAAGAGTCTCCAGCCCGCAGCTGTCTACGAAGCGATCGTTCAGGCTAAGAACAGATACGGTTGGAACGAGGTGAGTTGATCTATCCAATGAAGAGGAGGAATTTCCTACCGCTCCGCTCCGTATTGGGAATGAGCTCCTGCCGAATTGTCCGCGGGGGCTACAGTATACGGTTCTCAAGAGGTAAAAGGTAAAGGTAAATCTTAAAGGGTCGGCAACACGCGTGTGATGCTCCTGGCGTCGCAAGCGTCCATAGGCGGCAGTAACTGCTTAATATCAGTTGGATTCTTTGTCACCGTCGTAGTACTTATAAAAGAAAAGAGTTAAGGCTCTCTGGCTACGCTTTGTGAACACATAGTGTAGCGATCTGCCGCTGACTCAATTATAGAATTTCGAGCCGAATTAATTATAGAATTAGGTCATGAGTCAAACCAAGTACGGTGAGTCGATTCGACTTGCGAGGGATATTGATTTGAATCGATTTGATAAGACTCATCTTCTTCTTCTTTCTTGATTAGACTGATTTGATATAATTTTTTCTTTTTTTGCCCTGGCTGGGATTTCGGTTATTTTAATCACTTCGTCTTTGTTTTTTTCAGGTCAGCGACATTTTCCAGTTCCACACTCTCGGCGGTCCCCACACAGCACACGCCGACGAGCTCACTCCAATGTACTCGTCGTCGCCAAAACACCAACTAACGAATTTGCTCGCGCTCCTTTTATGTGCCCTGCGCTTTGCTTGATCAGCCAATTAGTAGAGTTACAACATCACAAATACTTACACTCATCTGTTATTTTGATTCCAATAAAGTTTATTGTATCTGATGAGAACTAAAATTCACTAACCAATAAGTACCTACGTATAGCCTAACAAGAGTCCGGCCCAGGGACAGTGGCGCGACAAACAGCTTTCATGTGGCAATAATGAGCTGAGCATACGTCATATATTTGGATTATTATACGCCAATAACAAAACATTGTTTTCCGGAATGCTGCTCAACCCTTCGTTCTTTTTGCGAAATAAATACTGAATCCTATTGGAAAAAAATAGTGCGTGGAGTCGCTCCGCGCGGAAGAAGTGAAACTTCGTAATGTGTAAATGAAAATAGGAAGGGGTAGAAATTGATTTTTAGTGAACTCATAATTGTTTCTATAAGACAAACTTCTTCACTCTCGCTCTGTCTCTTTCTATTCCCCCTCCCCAGGAGCGTTGAATGTGTAACGCAACAGTGCTTTCCTACCCCCTCCACGGTAGCGTTAAACGTTTAACGCAACCGTGTTGGAAGTCGCATTAGAAGTTTCACTTCAAAAACTTAACTGTTATCACTGTGGATAGTTTTGGCTATGTTATGCAAAAATTACTTGTAATTTCCGAAATATTTAACCATGTTTCCTCTTTGTTTAAATATCAGTGAGTTTCAATATCAGTTACCAAAATTTGTCGTTAATACCAGTAAAGTAAATTTAGTAAGTGCCACTAAAAATCCGCAATAAGGCGTAAGCTGAAAAAAACCCTGTTGGTAAACCCTATGGGCTATAAACAAAATTTGTATCTTAATATCAATTTACTATTGTTAGAATCGAATAACATATAAATGTAGGTAGATATTTCTGATATTGTATCGTAAACAAAATGGCAGCCTTCTCGAACGTGATTGGCTGACGCCGACCAATAACAACTAAAGCTACCCACGAACGGACGGCTTGTGGTTCGATTTTTGAAATTTTGTAACCGATCTTTCAACGATAGTTATAGGTTTTTTTTATGTTTTTTTATGGAGGTGGCGTTTTTCAATCGGAACTAAAAGTATAAAAGATTAAACAGACGTGTCATGTCGTTTAAAATATTATTATTAAAATATAATTATTGACATCTGAACAGTTGTCGATCGAAAAACGCTTTTAGCATTCTTTAACGTAATCGTAAAACGATTTTAAGCCTATACTCCAACGTTTGTACGAAATTCGTATCGCTTCTCTCTCGCTCACATATTGTACAGGCGAGAGAGATAGAGATATGAAATTCAAATTCGAGGGTAAAGGTACTTGACTTAGTTTGTATATTTAAAGTCATTTTTGTTGACTTTTATTTGGAAATTTAAGCACAAATGACTAGCACAATGGTGACGTTTGAGTTCTATATATAAATGTCGAGATACATTTATATGTGTATAATTTATATTATATTTAATACCGTTTTATAAATCTTTTAATCTACTTTGAACTCACGTTCACTGCGTTCACATATTTATAAATTTGTAATCAATATGAATGCTAATATTATATTATTTCGCGCTTTAAAACGACTGATTTTTTTACGTAATTTTATTGATAATAATATTTTTCTGAAATAATGGGAATTGCTTATTTAGAAATAAATGTAAATATTGAAATGTGTCCTCGAATCTACACTTAAAACTTTAAGTCCGTCATTTGAAAGTGTTTAAAGTAAAATATATCATTTCTAAGTCACTATGAGTGGATTATATACAATGATTATATTGATCATCAATGAAAACAAAAAATACATTAAAATAACACCAAAATCTTTGTAAAAAAAAGAGTAAATTTACTAAGCGCATAGGTACTTTAATATGTTTAATATTACATAAATGGGTGATAATTTCATGTCTATTTCAAAACAAAGTGACTTCAATATGCTTATTATTATTAGGAGGGCGGTATATTTAGTAAAGTATAAAACACTTTCAAATTTACGGACCTTGGTCTGAGTTTTACAATTTTTCATCTGACTGTCAAAGACGCTTCAAAAACCTTCATAGTTTCAAATTAACTGTGAAATATTTCAAATTATGAGGGGTCTATCGCGATATTTCTTATTTCATTTCATAATCTAACGTTTCCTCATAAGCGCTTTCCATCAGGCGATCTCTTTGCTTCTTTGCCCCCTATGAAAAAAAAAGAAGTTGCATATGCCGTGGTCTCAGATGTAATGGTGAATCAGCGAGTTGTTACTGGAGCTGTCGTCAAAATGTAGCACTACCCTACGAATTATCTAACAAAAGGGATGCTCGTAGATTTGATCGCCACCTGCGTGGATCGCGTAATATTTTATATTTGGGTGGATCAACTTTTTCTTGTTATTCTGTCCCGTCACCCAAGAGACAATGGTGATTAAACTTCTTAGAAAAGTGTTGATAATTTATAATATTAGTAAAGGGCTTATAACTGCTGCAATTACAACATTTTTATTGAATATTGCTACCGAAAATCGTAGTTTTAAAGAGTACCTCACGAGACATCACCATGGCAACAAGCAACAGAAAAAAGTTGATTGACCTATTTATATTTAACCCAGGTGTCAAAAATTCACAAAAAAAAATATCCACAAAAAAAAATTAAGGCAGACTTCGTTCACTGAAGCTGAGCGAAGAAATGTATATTTACACGTTACTGAAATGACACAAGTCAAAATCTGAATATTGTCACTAAAGACTTTGTCAATATTGTCCCGAAATCTCAAACTGACGTGGATTACATTGCTAATTACGACATTTCAGAAATAAAATTAGTGTAAACGTATGTATTTAAATTCATAAAATCGGTAAACTATTTGAGACTAATTTCAATAGGATGATATTTACAAGAATTATGAAAAATTTATGACTACAGAGGGATAAAAATTCTGCGAAATGATTTTTCTTCGAAATTAAATATTCGGCGAAATAAGTTTCTAGCAGTCAAAGAGCTCTCCTATAAACGTATGAAATTGGAGGATGTAAAATTGTAAAACTCTGATCCAATCATTCCATCGTGTCTTAGCTTCTAAAGTTTATAATATAAATAAGTTATTGGATAAATATTATTTCCGAGTCACAAAAACTAATATGGCATTTAGTGGAAATGCACAAAATATAAGGCATTATCATGCCTACAAAATTGAGGTCTTTAATTCAACCTTTTGACAGCCAAAGATACTGGAAAATTACCCCACTGACGCCAACGTCATCTAGAGACCTTTCAATGATTAAAAACTTTTTACTTCAAACCGCAAGTGTTTTTTGAGCGATTGTTGATTTTGGAGCACTACTTATTTTTTGCTCTAACGGCAGTGGCGTGATTAATTGCTTCACTACTTGGCGCTCATAAGGTTATGCCAATCTAAAATATTAAATGATGATCAATGTATTTAGTACATTTTACTAAAATAATGTCTGGTCTAACAATTCGGCCTAATCGAAATTTTGAATAAACATTGAGATTTCCAAATGTGCTTGGTGTTTGGAGTTCTGCAGACAGAGACTTGGAGAAATGGCGACGAATACTGATGATGGACTAATAAAACTTTTTTTTAATACCGGTAATCAGATGGAACGGAAAGTCTGGACTTCCATATATTCAAGATAACATTATTGCAATACTATTCGTATATCATTAACATTATGAATGCAATAAGCCGGTTATGAAATTGCTAAATAAAGATAAACAACGGACGTCACACAAATTGATCTAGTCCCACTGTAAGCTCTAGTAGGGTTATGGGCACTAGACGACGATAAACATACTTATATAGATAAATACATACTTAAATACATAAAACATCCATCACCCAGGAACAAATATTCGAGTTCATCATACAAATATTCGAACCCTGAACCATCAGCTCGGTCGGCAGCTGTCATACTACTGCACCAAACACGCCGTAAAAAAAAAACTATTTCAGACTTGTGTCATGACTTGGCTAATTGCATCCATAATGTATATTGGGTCCCTAAATCAAATCAAATCATTTTATTGCAATATTCCCTATTCACTGCAGCGAAGTGGAGCGGATTTGTGTAAAATGGGGCTTACTCTTGTTTCATAGAATGAAAGTTCGAAGACACAAACGTTTCATCGAATTTTCATTTCAAAGTAATTTTGTTTCATCGAAAGCATTGTTTTTCTGAAACCATATAATATTTTGGAATAACACACACCTAAACTAATCTATAGACCGACATTAAAAAAAATCATGACTTAGTTATATAATAACTCAATTAAAACTAGATTATAAAAATAGCAAAGCCAGGTACAAAAAACACCGCTCCCTGTCGTTTCTGGTCCAAAGGTGCCCATAACGCTCGCAGCATTTCCACGTGGATCGCAATGGACACCCTTTGTACCAGAAATAACTCGGAGCGGGGGTCTTCCCCCTTTTCTACGGCCTACGTCGCGCACAAAACATTTTGCATCTGTCCCCCAGCAACCCGCCGTCTCCACCGCAAAGGGAACAAAAATGTAAAACGAAAAAAAAATTAAAAATGTATGATCGTCGAGGAAAAAAAATTTATTAAATGAAGTGTTCTATAAAAGAATCACACCCATCACAGAAGTGAAGCGGATCCGTAAACTCGAGTTTAGATACAGATTTCAACTCAGATGATTGGTGTATTCCGCTCGTCTACGCTTCAATGAAAACGCACCCTAAATCGGGAATAAGAGGTATAATTTAAATCATTCTTAGTATTACAACATCCATATAAATGAATTTATTAATATGTAGAAATACTATAATTAAGCAATAAAAAGTGTTAGTGATATCGCTATTCTAGACTTAATGTGTATTTAAAAAGTTTCTAGTTTATAAACGTCTTCTTTTTAGGTGCAATATTAATTTAAAAGAAATAATAAGCAATAATGATACACATCATTAGGGTCTTAATTTAATATTTTATAAGAATAGTGAAAAATATTTATTTCAAAATAGAAACTCTTGATGGTAAAATCACTGCCGAATTTTTTAAATACAATGTTATTTAGATTAAAAATGTTTCCAAAAAATTTCGGCCATTAACGTGAACTAGTCGTAATTTTTTCTAGAAATTATTGGAGAAGTAAAAATGTAAATTGTTGGGCTGTAGAAAGCGCCTGTTTTGTAATATTTTGATTTCTTTTGAGAAAATGATTCTGTAAGTAGGTAATAAACGTGTAAGTTTATTATAAAACCAGTTTTTTATTTTGACCTCTTTTGAAAAAAGATTGACGTTCCGTTAAACTACACAAAAATAGTCCAGTCCACACAACTATGGTCCAATTTAATCCGAAAATTACTCGTTAATATATCGACGCTTAAGAATCAATATTGTCTAAGTAACAAAAAAAAATTTTGACGATTATGACATTCTATTCGTATTTTTTTCTGAAACTAACTGCATCAAAAGGTGAAAAACGTCACAAATGTTAGTTTATATATAGTTAGTTAGAGTTTATTCTTTATAAAAAGACAATTATAAAGAATAAACTTTAAAGTGAACAACATAATTAAACAAACTTATATAAAAAGGTATAAAATCACTGATAGAATATGGATTTTGATAAAAATAAACGAATTTTGTTTTGGACCATAGTTGGATGATTGGACTATAGTTGGGTAGTTTTACGGTTCTTGTTTCTTGAAAATGTTTTTTAGCTTCATCTAATTCTAAAAAAGTGTCCCAAAAAAGTGTCCCAAAATTTCCATTCCAGATCGTCAAAGTTACATAGAAACCTTACTATTGAATCACTCTATCCATTAAAAAAAAACCGGCCAAGTGCGAGTCGGACTCGTGCACCGAGGGTTCCGTACAAACACTTTCCATCCCTAAGTGGCTAAGTTAAGTTTGCACCTGGTATGTATAGCGCCCCATATAAATTAGGTGCAAAGTTGCAAAGTTAGGTATTAAAAAAAACTACTTACTAGATCTCGTTCAAAACAATTTTCGTTGGTAGTTTTTATATTTATATAATGTACATCATATGTTTTTTTTAGATTTTTCATTTTCTTATTTTAGAAGTTAGAGGGGGGGGACCAACTTTTTTCCACTTTGGAAGCGTCTGTCACGCAAACTATTCGGCTTAGAAAAAAAATATTTTAAAAACCTCGATATAATTTTTGAAGACCTATCCATAGATACCCCCCCACGTATGTGTTTGATGAAAAAAAAAAAATTGAATTTCAGTTCTAAGTATGGGAAGCCCCCAATATTTATTATTATTTTTTTATTTTTGCATCAAAATCTTAATGCGGTTCACAGAATACATCTACCTACCAAGTTTCAACAGTATAGCAAAAAATGGCTGTGACATACGGACGGACAGACGAACAGACAGACATGACGAATCTATAAGGGTTCCTTTTTTGCCATTTGGCTACGGAACCCTAAAAACGCATCAAAATCCGTTGCGTAGTTTCAAAGATCTAAGCATACATAGGGACAGACAGACAGCTGGAAGCGACTTTGTTTTATACTTTGTAGTGATGGTAAGTATACCCCTGATTCCTAGAGAAAAGTCACAGATTTATCTTTATACAATCTTGGCATGGCTGGGTTAAGTAATGTTTACAGTATAGCCCCGAAAACAAATGAGGTACAAAGTTAACGCAACCGATCATGTTTGTTGTATTGCCCCACTTAAATTCCATGGTTAGGGGCTACTTTGATCCGTGGGGTAACATTAGTCACTAATTGTTTAACTATAGAAAGCTTGTCTTTTGAGCGCGCTTATAAAATTTCTTGATTAGAGTAAGCAACCTTGACAGAAAGACATTAGGTACCTATGATTTTGAAACTAGACGTATTCATGCTTAAAAACCGATGATTAATGTTGCCCCGTGGATCAAAGTAACCCCTTTCCACGGTATATATTTTATTATATCTTTAGTATTTGTTGTTATAGCGGCGACAGAAATACATCATCTGAAAATATCAACTGTATACCTATCACGGTGTTTGAGATACAGCCTGATGACAGACAGACGGACGGATAGTAGTCTTAGTAATAGGGTCCCGTCCCGTTTTTACCCTTTGCGTACGGAACCCTATAAAGATGATAATTGTTTTCGCCCGCCCTTATACGGGCCTATACCTCTACTGTATTACGCGACTTTCTTGGGCGAGATATTTACCTATCTCTTTCTGTACAGTATTGTGACAGCGTGACAGGACAATGAAGCATAGTTGTGCTAGACAGCTGGTCACGGGTCGCCTTGCTTCTATTAAGCACGCTTTGCCTAGAGGATGCCTATTCACTCTCGACTGAAATGAAATGAAATAATTTATTCAGTAAGTAGGCCACAAGGGCACTTTTACAAGTCAGATTGTGAGTGTACCGGTATTTCCCAAGAGGAGACCGTTGTTGAGAAGAAAGCCAAAAGAAACTCAACAGTAAGTATTGGTAATGTTTTCGTAAATTTTCCACAAGGATACCTTTACAAGTCAGATTGTGAGTGTACCGGCATTTCCCAAGAGGAGATCGCTGTTGAGAAGAAAGCCAAAAGAAACAGTAAGTATAGGTAATGTTTTCGTAAATTTTACAATACACAATCAATTACATTTATTGGCTTGAAGCTAACTAAGTTATATTTTCCAAGGCGTTTAGTTCCACTTCGTCCACAATCAATTCCCAATTCGTCCACTTCCCATTTTGTCAGCATTCCTATCTCGTCCACTTCCCATTTTGTCAACATTCCCATTTCATCCATATTCCTACTTCTTTCAAAATCCCATTTTGTCCGCAACCAATTCCCAATTCGTCCACTTCCACACAATGGGAATGTGGACGAACTGGGAATGTGGACGAACTGGGAATGTGGACGAACTGGGAATGTGGACGAAATGGGAATGTTGAGTAAGTGGGATTTTGGACGAAGTAGGAATGTGAACGAAATGGGAATGTGGACAAAGTGAACCTATACGTTCCATTAAGGAATAGTTGCATCCCAACGAACTACCTGCCTTTTTTCAAGTCGGTTAAAATGCATTGCAGTCGATTTTTGTTGATTATAATGTGATACTCGTAACTTGTTTACTTATAGTTTCCGCGGGTTGTTAACATAGCTGTTTTGTTTACGTTTTTTACGTCCGACGGTAGTGGTCGTAACTTACTCATTAACTAATAGTGATACCGACGGACAAGTCGTTACGTTCCTAGTATCGAGAAACGTCTTATAAAGGTATAATCTTTTATTAAAATACTTAGTCATCTACCAGTTGGTAGGTACCATTAAATTAAAACATTGATTCTACCCCTCAAACTGAACAACTTTTAAAAATAACTCATTTATAATGTAAACTTGTAAAATAAACTTTATTCAAAGAAGCAATGTATTGCGAAATATTTGATATTTAGTACAGTGACAGCTATGTCAATGCTAAGGCGATGTCAATGTTAGACGGCGTACATTGAAAATGCTATTTACTTTGTTTGAAATAATGAACATATGAAAACAATATAAAAACAAAAGTTTCTGAACAGATGTTGTTCAGTTTGACGAGTAAAATGTTATATTTTTTTGCTCCTGTTACAGGACCCACCTGGTATACTAGTTAATATACACTACACTACTATAATCCATACTAATATTATAAATGCGAAAGTGTGTCTGTCTGTCTGTTACCTCTTCACGCTTAAACCGCTGAACCGACTTAGATGAAATTTGGTATGGAGATAGTTTGACACCCGGGAAAGAACATAGGACACTTTTCATCCCGAATAAATTTAGTGTTCCCGTGGGATGAGCGGGTAACACCGCGGGGCACAGCTAGTATTTAAATAAATACTCATCATATTTGTAACAGATGTTGTTGCTGTGCGTGCTTGCGCTGGTTCGGTGTGCGCACGCGCAGTATGGGGCTTATGTCGACGGCTCCGCCATTCCGCGGCCGGGTCCGCCGCGCGAGACCTGCGGTTACGAAGTGAGTTTTTTTATTATATTTTTTATTCAAAACAGCCACGCATTTAACCTCGATTGCACCTGATGTTAAGTAACAATAAGGCCTAAGATGGAGCATGCTTGGCTAAAAGATGCCTGTTCACTCTCGACTTGAAGAGATCCAAGTATTATTTTTCGGGAAACAGGTGCGCAGGAAGAGAGTTCCATTCCTTAGCTGTCCTCATAAGGAAAGTAGACGCAAAGCGTTTCGTACGAATCAGTGGTATATCGACAACATAAGGGTGGAATCCACTTGTCCGAGTATTGTATTGTCTTGAACGGAGACGGTGGAATTAATTCATGCAGTCCTAGTGCACACTCACCAATCCAGGCACTGACACCTTCCATATGCCTTCCCAAGCAAACTCACCTGCGTCACAAAACAGATAGGTACAGAAATCAATCTACATACAAGCGCGCTCGAGCAAACGCACACACAGACATTGCTCACGGACACGATATCTCGGACCAGTTCAGACCAGTGTGAGTGCGAGTGCCATCCGCGTGAGGTCTCCGTGAGCAATGTCTATGTGCGTTTGCTCGAGCGCACTTGTATGTAGATTGATTTCTGTACCTATCTGTTTTGTGCTGGCACCCCCCATATGGCTTCCCAAAGCAAACACACTTGCGTGCAAATTCGTACAATTTATGCGGCTGCGTTAGAGTCTCTTCTTCTTAGTCGTTTCACTCTTTACAGAGCGGTCGCGATCAACTCGTAGTACTATTAGAGGCAGATATTGTTCGCTGTATAATTTTACGCCATTTCTCGCGATTCACAGACATTCTGGTGCACTCATGCAAAGGTCCGCCCACAGCCGATTTGATCTGGTCGGTCCATCGCATGGGTGATAGAGTAAGAAGCCGTAAAAATAATACAGATTGGAACAGATCGAAGGACTTTTAAGCAAATAGGGAATTATAGGGAAAAAAACCTTTCAAATAAACAATGCAAAGAGCGACACACAAAGCATAAGGAAAAATTCGTCAGGCCTACGTGGAGCGAGGGTAGCGAAGTGGCTAACGCGCTGGACCGGTAATCCAGAGGTACCGGGTTCGATTCCCGGTCCCTTCCACCAGGTAGCTCTTTTTTCAATTTTTCTGTAAGCTTTGATCTTTGTATTCATGGTTTAAATAAAAATTGTGGTGTACCCACATTAAAAAAATGAGACATTACATGTTTCATAAAATTATAAATAGGAAATTGTTCAAACTGGAGTACTTAATTTTTCACCTGAACGATAATGAACTATGTAAATATTTCTATCCATTTTTGAGATACAGTTTGTTAAACATAAGTGTAAAAATCTGCACATATCAACCCTAATATTATAGCATATTTTGAACATCGCTTTAAGTTAAAGACAGGTGTCAATTTCAAATATAAATAAAACCTTTGAAGTAGGGTTGGTTGTCACTGATATTAAAATATCAAAAATATGTTATTTTGATTAGCTGAAAACTATGCAATGGATTTAAATGCGTTTTTTTTAATAAATAGAGTGATTCAATAGGAAGGTTTATTTGTATAATACATGCATAATTTATCAGCATTGCACCCGTGCGAAGCGGAAGCGGGTCGCTAGTTAATAATAAATAATGTATTTCCCCAGAGCTGTCTTCCAATCAAGCCGGGCTGGCTAAACGTACACGTAGTACCACAGACGCACAGTGAGCTTGGCCACGGATACAATTTCCATCAACACTACACTGGAGGTCAGTACACGAGACCTAACCTACTATATGTCTGTATAGGAATAAGACACTCCTAATATCCTTCCCCATAGCAGTGTGCCCAGCCAACCCAGCTGGCTAAAAGTGCGCACAGTATCTCAGAGCACTTTACTGGCGGCAAGTATACAAGATCCTCCGGTATTTGTGTATGGAAACAGGGCACTACTATAATATCCTTCCCCATAACGACGTTCCCAACAAGCCGGCTGGCTGAACATACACAAAGTATCGCAGACGTTCAGCGAGCTTGGCCGGGGACACAGCATCCACCAGAACTTCACTAGAGGTCAGTACATGAGACCTAATCTACTATATGTCTGTATGGGAACAGGGCACTACTATATCCATCCCCATAGCGACGTGCCCAACAACCCGGCTGGCTGAACATACACCCAGTACCGCAGACACACAGTGAGTTCGGCCACGGATACACCTTCCATCAACACTTCACTGGCGGTTAGTTCACGAGACCTAACCTCTATTTTGGTATGATATACCATTGCTTTGTGTAATGTTACGAATGATAGAATATAATAGAAATAATGTCTTTTCAGATAATTTCCAAATGATATAATGTGACAAAAGATATAATGAGTTAGGTGCTACCAAGCTATAAACCCTTCAATTTGCCACCTGGTTGCCAGGTTCAGAGCGGAAAAAAGCCCCGCTTCGACTTGCTCCCGTCATTTAATATTATAAAAGTATACAAATTGATAATAAGAGTAAAATTATAACAAAAACTGTTAAGCACGTATGCCAATTTATAGTATCAAATGTATGTTAGTATTTCTGAAATTATAGTAATTACATTACGTACCCATTGGCAAAACATTGTTAAATTATGGGTTAATAATGTTTGACTTTGTTAATTGTTTAGAGGAGGCTCCGCTTGTTAAGACCGATGTGAACATGAAGAGAATCCTGGACGCTGTGATCACTGAGCTCTGGGAGGACAACCGACGCAGGTAACACATGTTTATCCCGTCAAGTGTCAGACCTCCCTAGAACAAAACACCGCGAAATGTCCCATACAAACAAGAAACGGCCGAATTTCCGCTAAAGATGGGAATTTTACCTACCCCTACAATAATTATATGAGATGTGTTATATATCGTTAGAGAGCTAGATAAATTTGGAATTCGGCACAATATGTTATAATAGCCGCACTTACTTGTAGTGAGATGTAGATTTATTTATATTCCAAGATGTTCGTTTTCCGTCACATCCGTCACTAATGATTCACAATTTGCACTCAATTTAAAACCACATATCACATTTTACATACACTAAAATGATACTGGCTAGTTTATGCGTCAATTTTACGTAAATTCACTACTCAACACCTAATAATTACTTCACAACAAATATTTATTTACGAGAACGTGCGCGCACGGCACAATCTTGCGCTGCCGCAAATCGAAAACTGTCATGGCGGATTGGCCGCGAAATTGAGCACTGTTTGAACAAAATCATAAATCTATCAAAATTCCCAATACCTTACACCAATCTAATATATGAAATGAAATCCTGAGAAAGTGTGTTATAAAACTATTATTTGTTCGTAAGGTTTTGAACAATTGAAAATTAGGAAACAAATGAATTACGACGGCCATCATTGCAAAATTATTGCGTCATTCAAACTTGAGGACTTTTTTCACTAGGAAACAATGTCGTGCGGCTAAATTTAACATTAAAAACGAAAACCTTATTTAATTGCCAGTAATTTGATATATAATACATAATACAAACACTTTCCGTTTAAAAGATTTGGACATATTTATCACACGACACGACACCTCAAATGCATGTGATTTTCGAAATGGCGGACGAATTCCGCCAATGTAGAGAAAAAAAAATATTTACGCGTCACTACTGAGGATTCTGATTGGTTAAAAATTTAATTTGTGTGCTCTGATAGCTGTTGTTGGCTAATAAAATATTTATCAAGCTGCCACCATAACGAATCGATGCAGAGAAATTGTACCAATGAGCGGTTTGGGCTGTAGACTAGCGTGTGTCTACTGGACACTACCGGCACAAAATTGCTGTAGACTAACGTTAGTCTACAGGACGCTTGACGGGTTAAAGCCTAACAACTTGCGGTTTAACTTTTTTTTAACGTTGGGGGAATGCGTTTATGTATCCTGTCTAATCGGGGGACTAGAGCGGGTATGACGGACTAGCCAAGACTTGGGACTACCGCCTAAAACCACCAACGAAAGCCGGCACCGCCTTTAATTGGAGCGTCGCGGGATCGCTTGATGCATTCAACCACGTGCACTTCGGCGGGCGACTCATATTATGAGCCGATACCATGCGGGGTGACACTTACACGGGTGCCTGCCCCCAGTTCTGTGGTGTTCCGCAACAGGGAGTCCCCCAACTCCCTGCACGGGTCCACTACGGCGGAGGCAATAGATGCGCAAAGCGCCGGGCTTTGGCCCTGGCCCCCAACCATCGCCGGCGGAGCGGATTCGCAAGAGGATCGTTCTCACGTGCCCGCTCCGCGGCATGCTTTAGTGACATGACTTCGTCACAGAAGGAGGCCAACGCTTTCCACTGTCAAGCATAGCGTCGATGACGCTGGACAGAGAGGTCCACTCCTAATTATTGCGATTTAGCCCTGGGATAATAGCGCTAACAAACAGTTTTTGGCAATAATGTAACAATTTTTGCAAGGTTTTATTTCATTATTTTTACATCATTATTATGACAACGCGGTTGGCGCAGTGTGTAAGCACCAGACTACTGAGCCGGCGGCGGTCCCGAGTTCGAATACCGGCCAGGGCAAAGATTTGTGTGGAGAACTCGAATATTTGTGCTTGAGTCACGGTTGTTCTATGTATTTAAGTATATATTTATCTTTATAAGTATGTATATCATCGTTTAGTACCCATAACACAAGCCATCTTGAGCTTAATTTGGGACTAAGTAGATCGATTTGTGCGAGGTTGTCTGATATTTATTTATTTATTAACTTCAATTGTGACCGACGTTTTTTTTTACATTTATTACTTACTAAAGTGGCTCTGCTAGCTGTACAGCTGTTGTTGATTATTTACGCTATTTTAAAAAAAATTGTTTAACTGTATTTGACAAAAAGTAAATAACTATAGCAGCTCTGTCAGCTGTAGACCTCGTGACTGCATCGAAATGGCTGAAAATTTGTATTTTTTTACGTTTTCAACCCCAAATTTATATCATTTTGAAAATTTAAAATAAACTGTATTGTCAAAAACGAGTGACTTTGTGAGCTGTAAAACTCGAAATTTGTATTTCTTTTACTGTTTCAACTCCCATTTGTCCACCATTTTGAAAAAAATAACATAGTAACTGAGTCGACAAAAAACTCTGTAAAATGATCGAACCCGGTCACAAATTTTCATTAGAATCAGTTAAGAAATGTGGCCTGTAGGCGAGAACAGCCGGAACAACATCCAAACATCAGGGACGAAAGCAATTCGACGAAGCTGAAACAGAGACGCCTCGCTTCACTCGCTCGGCCAATTATTGTCATTACTTTTTGCAGGTTCACTCTCTCGGAAACTGCTTACCTGTTCCACTGGTGGAACAACCGACATCCGACAGGTACGTTAGAACAGGGCTATTGCAATTTATTGGGATATTTTTGAAACCTATTGCAACCTATCGGCGATTGCAAGTAAGAGGCCTTATTCCTTTTAAAATTTATTTTTTTCATATTATGACAAATATATTGATAATTTCAACCAACTTTTTAGAATGAATAATAGTTTTTCCGGAGTTCTAGATAGTAACATCAATATTTCACGCTTTCATTGCGTACCCTAGTCGAAAATTAGCTGAAAAACCAATTTGTCCATTTCGAATAGATTTTAAATCAAAAATTATCAATATAAATTAAAACTATAAGTTTCATAAATATACCAACAATTCGCAATAGCACTGTTCTAAGTAGTAACATTTATAAATGCTAAGAATCATGTTTTGATCATAAATAGAAAAAAAGCGTTTATATAATTATTAATACTGATTGGTTGGCAGTTCAGGGTATGATGCACACGCTGGTGCGGCAGGGGAGACTGTCGATAGCGGGGGGTGGCCTTAGCATCAGCGACGAGGCTTCTACCAGCTACCATTCGATCATCGATCAGTTCACATACTCACTCAGGTAAATATTACTTTTTATGTAATCCGTTATAATTTCTTACCGTGTGCTTACAACCATTGGCGCGATTGTCATTTTGTTTTTGACGTGATAATCGATGAACGAGCGCTGCACGCACGAATAAGCATGACTCATTGTCACGTTCCGCCTGAGCCAAGCGTGTAAGCGAGAGCGCGGAACAAGAGATAGAGAAGCACGATCGGCCTAACCGTTTGGCTTGTGACGCATCTATATCTCTTCCACTCCATCGGCCGGCATACGTTATCACGTAAATTTATCGTCTTTAAACCGACTTTACAGAGAACCAATTTATTTTTTAATACATTAACAAGCTTTTACATACAATATTTACCAAATACGTCCTAGAAAAACAAATTTATGTAATTAAAATAAAATATTTTTTTGCTAATGTATCTCGAGGACACGGACTAATCTCAACATCAACAATTTATTTAAGTTACTGTTTGTATGAAGAGTGCCCAACATGTATATAGGTTTAGAAACTAGATTAAATTTGCTGTTCTGCAATATTTTTGTCAGTAGGAAATATAATTAATTTATCTCCCTGAATAAAAAAAACTTGATGTGATTTTTACCATTTCGGAAATACACCCATATTTTTATATGGAACTATGAATAAATAACATAAAAAATAAATTTATGATCTGTTTTATACGAAAACGATACCACATAAGCCCTAGTAGCGTTAACTGATCGGTAATAAAAAAAGAAAAAGAGGACTCCTTTGTCCTATTCATCCCTCTTTCCCGCCGCACAGGGGACGAATCTGACTTCCCTCCACATCTGAAAGTAATCACCGTAGAATACTCTATCTGTGGCATAAATTTCGTGGTTGTATCCCGATGCACACAATTTCGTGAGTTGGCAAATTGTACTAGAGCACGCAGGCTAAACTTAACATCAATATTTTTTTCAAGGTACTTTTTGTATGAGATGTGGCCAATATGCATACATTTTTAAAAACAAGATTAAATTTGCTATTTAGTGGTAATTTTTTAAATTGTTAATATTCAGGATATGTAACTAACTTATCGTTCTGAATAACGACGATCCTTTTTTTATGCGATTATCATGGATTCCTTTTTACATCTCAAACATAATTTTGAAGACACTTAAAAACTTACGCTTTTTAGTTTCTTTCACCGTAGTATCTTTCTTGAGACGACGATAACTTTGTTCTGCAAGTGGGCCACAAGGGCATTTTTACTACCAGCATTACAAAAGGAGCTAGACCACTATTGAGAAGAAACGCCGAAAGAAACTCAACTTACTAAGAAAGATATATTACTTGGTAATATGATATACTTTGGAGCTATTAAGAATATATTTATACTAACAACTATTTTTATGCAATTTGTCTGTACTTGCAAGAAGTACTATTCAGCAAAAATACTGAATTAATTAGGGATAAAATCATGGTTAATTCAAAAATAACACATTTAAGAGTTTATTTTTTACTTACTAAGATGTATCATGTCCACAGGAAGCTTAACTCCACGTTCCAAGCTTGTGGTAGGCCGCTCGTGGCCTGGGCGGTGGACGTATACGGACACTCCAAGGAGTTCACCTCGCTCATGGCCCAAATGGGGTACGTATCCGTAACAGCGTATCAAAGCGACAAGAACTTTCCAATCTTGTGCGAGGCCAGTTGTAGCCTGGGCGGTGGACGTATACGGGCACTCCAAGGAGTTCACCTCGCTCATGGCCCAAATGGGGTACGTATCCGTAACATAGAAAATAAGAAAGAAAAAAACATTTACTCGTGACGTGACCATAGAACATAATTACATAGTAACAAAAATGATAAATAAAATGAAACAATAAGGAACTATAATATTACTATGGCTGTGCCACGAAAAGGTCCCACCTCAGCATGATGCTAGCCCAAGAGCCAGCGCTGATCTTCCGGTGGGACCATAGGTCACATAGATGCCATAGTGCATAGCGTGTCAAAGCAACAAGAACGTTCCATGCTTGCGCGAGGCCGGTTGTCCTGGGTGGTGGACGTATACGGGCACTCCAAGGAGTTCACCTCGCTCATGGCCCAAATGGGGTACGTATCCTTAACAGCGTATCAAAGCGACAAGAACTTTCCAATCTTGTGCGAGGCCAGTTGTAGCCTGGGCGGTGGACGTATACGGGCACTCCAAGGAGTTCACCTCGCTCATGGCCCAAATGAGGTACGTATCCGTAACATAGAAAAGAAGAAAGAAAAAAAACATTTACTCGTGACGTGACCATAGAACATAATTACATAGTAGGGTGAATTGCAGAAAATATGCACCCTTTATGCTTATGAGTGTCCCATGAAAACAGAATTAATTTAAACATATATCATGAGAATAAAACACAATGTAACTATGTTACTTTGATAATAAGAATTCTTTCAATTCAGATAAGGTATTTTTATTTCAATTCCTTTTTTTATTTTATTTTTTAAGTATTTTTTTCCTAAAAGGTACGCAGTTACTTCATATATTATTCTCATGTCCCAATTCTGAGTGTATTTTTATCTCGGAAATTTGTTACGATTGATATTATTTATTTTAAAGTTTAACTGTAAATTATTCAGTCCTTATTAGATCATCTTTAAATTCTGTATAAATATATTTACGTTTATTATAAATAGTTGTGAAATTTTTATAATGATAAACTTGTCCCAACTTACTGGAGTTTCGTTACTCAGGCTTAGTTACGGAGCATTTAATCCCAAAGAAATGTCTCAGTTCTTAGTAGAATTATTTTTTCTTATTCCGGCAGCACTTTGACATATTCCAAAATGATAAACACGGCGACAGCCACTTTATTTTCAACAAAGTGGTGCGTCGATCGATAGTCTTGAGTAAATGAGCTAAAAAATCTCAGGTTGAGCAACGGCGCTTTTCTCATATAAAATCTTTATTGTCGTACTCCAGTTTATTCATTGCCGATTGGTTTTACTCTGAATCTTACAAATTTACATAGTTCCAGATGAATGCATTACACGTTTGAAGAAAAATATTGTTTTAGGTTGCGATTTCTCATATATCTTGTCTCAGTTTCGTTATGTTTCGTTATGTAACGAAACTGATAAAATGTAAGGGTTAGTTCATACTATAAAACCTTTTTATAGGTCGAAAAACCTATCTGAATATGGACTGTAATATTTTTTGTCTCTGTTTCAATTCCCTAATTGATTTATTTTAGCATTTTCAGCATATTTTTAGAAATAAATTTACTATGTAAAAATATTTTTTACCTAGTATTTCAGTACAAAAATAAAAACACTTTTTACAGTAGACAAATGCTGAAAGGCAAAGGAAATAAAGATAACGTTTAAAGCAAAATCCTACAAAATATGAAGTGTTAAGAGTGAAACATTTAGACAGAGTAAAGAAATCAAGAAAACGTGGAATAAAAAGTCAAAATAGGGAACAAAAAGAAATAACTAGCGATAATTGGAGACGATATTCCGCACGTTATTATACCAAAAAGAAAATAAATCTAACAGGCAGCAGAGTCCGGATCCAGAAATAATACTTAAGAAAGAATTCAGACTGGCTACTCTAGACATTAATTAATTATTTAGATCATATTTGTTATTATTATTCACACTGTGATTATGTAAACCAAAAATCATTAATCAATATTGCTAATTGAAATTAAAATCACTAGTTTTATTTCATGAGTCCGACGCTTTATGTTATCAGTTTCGTTACAGCCATTATCAGTTTCGTTACTCTCAGTTTAGTTACGAAATTCAAAAGGTACATATTTTCTGCAATTCACCCAGTAACAAAAATGATAAATAAAATGAAACAATAAGGAACTATAATATTACTATGGCTGTGCCACGAAAAGGTCCCACCTCAGCATGATGCTAGCCCAAGAGCCAGCGCTGATCTTCCGGTGGGACCATAGGTCACATAGGTGCCATAGTGCATAGCGTGTCAAAGCGACAAGAACTTTCCAATCTTGTGCGAGGCCAGTTGTAGCCTGGGCGGTGGACGTATACGGACACTCCAAGGAGTTCACCTCGCTCATGGCCCAAATGGGGTACGTATCCGTAACATAGAAAGAAGAAGAAAGAAAATAAAAACATTTATTCGTGACGTGACCACAGAACATAATTACACAAAGTGACAAAAATGATAAATAAGATAAACAATAGGCAACTATAATATTACTATGGCTGTGCCACGAAAAGGTCCCACCTCAGCATGATGCTAGCCCAAGAGCCAGCGCTGATCTTCCGGTGGGACTATAGGTGCCATAGTGCATAGCGTGACAAAGCAACAAAAACCTTCCATGCTTGCGCGAGGCCGGTTGTCCTGGGCGGACGTATCCGTAACATAGTGTATCAAAGCATCAAAGGTGTGTGTAATTAAAGTGGGTTATGGCTTTCTTGCTTCTCCGTAGTCGGATAAAAAGTATCCTTTAACCATCTGGGGATGCCGTTTACCAAAATTGTTGAATTTTTCCCAGCCGTTTAGGTGTGATGACTATGAGGGCACAAAGACACATAACCAAATTACAAATATACAAAAAATATAAAATGTTGTAATTTTCTATTCAGTGACCATAATTATATAATAGCTATGTTCAAATAGCTTATTTTACTAAATTTTTTTAAGTGTTCATTGTACAGGTAGGTATATTTTTTTATCCCCGACAAAAAAGAGGGGTGTTATAAGTTTAACATGTGTATCTGTATTTGTGTGTCTGTCTGTGGCGTCATAATTCATAGGTCCCAAACGGATAGACCAATTTGAGTGCAGTTTTTTTAATCGAACGACTTGTCTGTCGAGGTGGATCTTAGCTATGTTTGGTGGAAATAGGACCAGTAGTTTCTAAGATATTCAGCTTTAATTGGAACATGTGACACGATCTCAGCCAATATTGATGCTAATAATGCCAAATTTTGCAGTTATGTTCAGTTTTAGTAGCATTTTCTATATTGCACTGACCGAGGGTCTCATGATAAGCTACATGTGTCGGGTTGTTAAATTTTTTTGATTTAGGTTATTTATTGAAATATTTGTCCCAGATTCGATGCCCTGTTCATCAACCCGATCAGCTACGATGACGAAGCAGCGCGCATGCGTCGTCAGTCCCTGGAGTTCCTGTGGAGAGGCAGTGATGACCTGGGTAAGTATACTATCTTACTTATTGACCGAGCGAGCCGTCTCCGTTGCGGCTTGGTCCATGGTATGAGAAAAATATCGGCCAAGTGCGAGTGGGACTCGCGCACGAAGGGTTCCATTATCTGTAAGTTTTTTGTATGGGAGCCCCCCTTAAATATTTATTTTATTTTATTTTTAGTATTTGTTGTTATAGCGGCAATAGAAATACATCATCTGTGAAAATTTCAACTGTCTAGCTATCACCGTTCTTGAGATATAGCCTGGTGACAGACGGACGGACGGACAGCGAAATCTCAGTAATAGGGTCCCGTTTTTACCCTTTGGGTACGGAACCCTAAAAAGGTATGGTACTACGGAATGACAGGCGAGACATTCTTCGTCATCACGCTATGATTGGTTGGTTTGGTTGGTTCTCGTTGGAACATAGAGCTATATGTAAACCTATACAAACTCGTTTGTGTGATGGAATAAGGTTTCCTATGACAGTTTGTTTTTATGATTCTTTTGTCGCGATGGGCCGACAAAAGAATGACATTAAACGTGAGCTTCAGGATGGCGGGTGTATCAACAAATGAAGCTGCGGTATACGTCAGGAGTTAGTGCTAGCAATGTGCTAAATGTGCGCCAAAATTGGAGCAATGTGCTCTTTAAGCACCAGAGATATTTAAGAAATTAATGACGCCCGCCATTCTGATGTAAGGTCAGCGGGCGCATTTCCAGTTCAAGCTAGCTACTCAAGGGTGAAAGTACTGCCTAAGTTTAGTGCTCGCAATGTGCTTCCACATGTATGAAGCACAACCAAATTCAGAGAACGGTTAAATAGTAATATGGAATTACTTTTTTGTGTAAAGCGCCTGCATATTTTTTGTGTATGCTAAACTGCCTACAATGAAAATGTGATGTCGTTATTTCAAATAAGCAGGCGTTTATATACATTTATTCAATTCCATATATATACTCTTTAACGACTCCAATTTTGGCGCACATTTGGCACATTGCTAGCACTAACTTCTGACGTATACCGCAGCTCCATTTGTTGATGTACACCCGCCATCCTGACGCTCACCATTAAACTACTTGAACAGAGTACTTGCTTTTTATCTGGTGATCCCGAAACCTTCCGTTGGTTCTGTGAATAATGTGCATGCTTCATAAATTTGTATTATTAAACGTCAGTAGCGATTTATCAAGGATTTGTCATTAACCAAATTATCCTCAATCCTTTATTCTTGCGAAATAAATACTGAATCCTATCGGAAATAACTTTACTTTCATCAATGTGGATAGTTTTGGCTTTATTATGTAAATAAAGAAGAATGAACAGTCACCAGAATTTTGTTATCTATCTATCTATCTATATAAATAAAAATGAATTGCTGTTCGTTAGTATGCTTAAAACTCGAGAACGGCTGAACCGATTTGGCTAATTTTGGTCTTGAAATATTCGTGAAAGTCCAGGGAAGGTTTAAAAGGTGAGAATAATGGAAAATATGCTAGGAAATATACGAAAAACAAGAATTTAATTTTCTCATACAAACTTACGATAAGATCTTAGCTGTCAAACATGTGACATTCGTAAACTTCGATCGACTCAAATTCACGATAATTATGATGTAACACATTAAATAAGGGTTTTGAATCGAGATCATATATCCACATCTATTCTATTCTATTCTATTTTTTTAAAAATGGCAACCGGTCATAGTTAAGCGACCATTACTGCCAATGTCTCGTTGCCAATCGCACTAGGCGACTAGATAGAGGATTGATACCACGTTGTACGGTGAGTTGAAAAAATCGTGCTTTTTGTAAAGTGATAGCGATTTACAAAAAACCACGCGGACTATCGGGCCTTGACCCAGGAAGGGCTATGAACGCTTCAAGTTGAATTCTTCATTAGCTATTCACTCATACGTTAGATCACTGCACAATACGCTATCAATACTACACATTGAACAACTAAAATGAATAAATAATGAACAACGCAACTTAAACGCATGCGGCCATCTTGAGACACGAACCGGAACTCCTATATCCACATCGTTCGGATTCTTGCGCTTTCACATAATTTAGATTTACAGTTCCTCAACAGGATTAGTCACTTGGTTGTCAAATGCTCATAGCGGTGCGTTCAGAAATTCATATGAAATCAACCGCATCTGTTGATATTGTTACGCCGGTAGGTTAGCTCAAAAACTTTGAATGTCAATTTCAGTGCTTTAGAGGCGTTTTCAGCAGGCTGAAAAGTCATTTCAGGCCGTTTCAGAAGTTGCTCTATCACATATCTAAAGATCGAAATTTCACCCAAGTTGCCGTCGTTTTCAGGCGCCTGAAACATGTTTTCAGTCCGTTTCAGGGCACCCTCTATCAGATGACGCCATAACCTGAAAACCCGTTTTCAGGCGTTTTCAGGACCCCTTATGGGCCTCTGAAGCACAAATCGTTATATGGCGAAATATCCCGTAGGAGTGACAGAGATAGCACTAGTAGAATGAGATAGCTATACTCGGAACATTCGAGAAGTGTGTGACAGAGATAGGACTACTAGAAGGAGATAGCTATACTCGGAACATTCGAGAAAGGAGTGACAGAGAGTGCACCATTAGAGAGAGACATATATAGCCTCGAATGTTCTCGGCCCTCACACTGGACCTTACTAGAATATTCGCGATATGTGTGGACAACGCATCGAGAAAGCGGTTCCGCGGGTTATATAAGGCGCCGACGGCCGGCGCGAGTTAGTTACATTCTAACTGCGATCGAGAGCTAGTACAAGGATAATCGGAGAGAAAGACTCTTGAGTGATTAGTGCGCTTAAGTACAGTTCGTGTGAATAGTGAGTGCATTATTTGTGAAATAGTGTGTGTGTGTTTTAATTAGTGGATTTTAAGTACAGTTCGTGTGAATTGTCAGTACGTAATTTGGGTAATAAAGTGAGTGTTTTATTTAGTGGATTAATTTGTGCTTTTCTATCATATACGAACCCCACGCTCGTAACATTTGGTGTCAGAAGTGCGGATAGAAAATGCCGTTAACGCCACGAGAAACCGAGCCGAAAGGAGTGACGACGCGAAGCCAAACATCTGGATCGGGAGACTCGACGCCTGGTACATCAGAATCACCTGCTCCAGCTGCACAAGCAGTGGACCTTAACGCCATCTTTGTCCTTCTAAAGGAACAGGCGAGAGAACAAAAGGAACAGGCGAGAGAACAAAAGGAACAGGCGAGGAAACAGGAGGAACAGGCTCGAATCCTCCAGAAAGAGCTTCGAGTACAAAAGGAATACCAGGAGGAGCAGGCACGAATGCTTCGTGAGGTACACGAGTCCACGACTGAATGGCGGAAAGAATTGTTTGAGGTTCAAGAAAAACTGGCCGATATGGATATAAAACTTGAAACTCGAGTCCATGAGGTCGATAAAAAAATTGAGGGCTTCAAGGAAAAGATCAATGAGGATGTGGAAGCCTACAAGAACCGCCTCCATAAACTAGAAGTAAAAGTGGCGAATGGTACAAGCACCTGTGTACCCGACGCATTGGTGGCGGGAGGCGGCAGGTTCAAGGTACCTCCTTTTGATGGTACCTCATCATGGACAGCCTACAAGCTACAGTTCGAGTCTGTCTCCCGGGCTAATGGCTGGAATAAGGAGCAAGCCAGAACAGCACTGACGTTGGCGCTGCGTGACGAGGCCCTTACCATACTTGAAGCTCTGGGAAACGACCAGACGTACGAACGCCTTCTAGAAGCTCTGGAGGCACGTTACGGCGACAGTCACCTGGAGCACGTATACCGAGCTCAGTTGAAGGATAGGACGCAAGGACGTAACGAGTCCTTACAAGAGTGGGCCCTGGAAATCGAGAAGTTGGTTAGGAAAGCCTATCAACGCACATCAGCGTCGTTCGTTGACAGTATGCTGGTGCAGGCCTTTTTTGACGGGATCCGGGATCTGGAAGTGAGGGCAGCCGTACGATTGGGACATCACGGCAGCCTGAAAGATGCAGTAGCCCATGCTCTCGAGGTGGAAGCTGTACGACAGGACTCATCCAGGCCTTTCAGGGTGCGAGAAGTGTCGACTACGAAGCCAGTAGATTCCCGCCGCGAATTTGGGCCACGTTGCTACCATTGTGGAGAACGTGGTCACCTACAGTCAGGCTGCCCGAAAAGGAATAGGCGAGGAATGTCGACTGGGAAGTCGGTATCTCCCCAGCGCCAATTTGGACCACGTTGTTATCAATGTGGAGAACGTGGACATATACAGTTGAGCTGTCCGAGAAGGAATAGACGAGGCTTGTTGGCTAGGAAGCCGGTAGCTCCTCGCGGCGAATCCGGACCACGTTGTTACCAATGTGGAGAACGTGGACTCATACAGTCAAGTTGTCCGGATAGGAATAGGAGGGACAGGGATCCAGCTTCAATAGTAAGGGCAATGGGCCCCTTTGGGTCAGTACCACAACGGGTAAATGCTGACGCTGTATCACGAAGACCTTGTGTGGATAACGATGAACATTGCTTAAGACGACATGACAAGGAATGTGTTCGAATTCGAATGTTAAGAACTGTTACCGGCAGCGATGAGTGGAGTGATGAAATAATGCAGCAAGCGCAACATGAGGATCCTGACGTGAGACCCATTTTCAATTGGATTAGTACGGGTGCGCCTAAGCCAAGATGGTGTGACGTAGCTCCGATGAGTGCGGTAACAAAAAGTTACTGGGCACAATGGGATAGCTTGGTTATGCATAATGGTGTGCTGTGCAGGTTGTGGGAATCAGCAAATGGGAAGGATGCTCACCTGCAAGTTGTTGTCCCAAAGAAAAGGGTGAGAGATGTTTTGAGATGCTTTCACAGCGGAGCGTCTGGTGGACATCTTGGAGTGAAAAGTACCCTAATGAAAATTCGAGAACGTTTTTATTGGATGAACTATCGCGAAGATGTTGAAAACTGGTGCAGAAGATGCACTAGGTGTGCATCAGACAAGGGACCGCATACCCGTAGCAGAGAAACACTCAAGTTGAGCAACGTTGGAGCACCATGGAAAGGGACGGCATGGAAACGAGGCGACGCAGGGTCGTTTCCAAAGTCTGTCTCCGAAAACAAGTACAATCATGGTCATAGACTGATACGTGAACGCGGGCTCCACGCTAGCATAAAGATGAAAACCCGATATGACCGGAAGTCTTATCAAGTGGGTTTTGAGGAAGGTTCGTTGGTGTGGCTACATAGCCCTATGCGACGAGTGGGAAAGTCCCCGAAACTGTCTCCAAATTGGGAGGGGCCTTACAAGGTAGTCACTAAAATAAACGACGTCACGTATCGAATCCAGCGGAATCCTCGTAGTCCGAGCAAGATTGTTCATGTTGACCGGCTGGCCAGATACCACGGAAATAATGATGCTCGGGACGAGCATGTCTTAGGAGGGGGCAGTGTTACGCCGGTAGGTTAGCTCAAAAACTTTGAATGTCAATTTCAGTGCTTTAGAGGCGTTTTCAGCAGGCTGAAAAGTCATTTCAGGCCGTTTCAGAAGTTGCTCTATCACATATCTAAAGATCGAAATTTCACCCAAGTTGCCGTCGTTTTCAGGCGCCTGAAACATGTTTTCAGTCCGTTTCAGG
This sequence comes from Apotomis turbidana, assembly GCA_905147355.2. Lineage (NCBI taxonomy): Eukaryota > Metazoa > Arthropoda > Insecta > Lepidoptera > Tortricidae > Apotomis > Apotomis turbidana. The sequence goes on from LR990305.1 coordinate 2,127,646, forward strand.
GCACCCTCTATCAGATGACGCCATAACCTGAAAACCCGTTTTCAGGCGTTTTCAGGACCCCTTATGGGCCTCTGAAGCACAAATCGTTATATGGCGAAATATCCCGTAGGAGTGACAGAGATAGCACTAGTAGAATGAGATAGCTATACTCGGAACATTCGAGAAGTGTGTGACAGAGATAGGACTACTAGAAGGAGATAGCTATACTCGGAACATTCGAGAAAGGAGTGACAGAGAGTGCACCATTAGAGAGAGACATATATAGCCTCGAATGTTCTCGGCCCTCACACTGGACCTTACTAGAATATTCGCGATATGTGTGGACAACGCATCGAGAAAGCGGTTCCGCGGGATATATAAGGCGCCGACGGCCGGCGCGAGTTAGTTACATTCTAACTGCGATCGAGAGCTAGTACAAGGATAATCGGAGAGAAAGACTCTTGAGTGATTAGTGCGCTTAAGTACAGTTCGTGTGAATAGTGAGTGCATTATTTGTGAAATAGTGTGTGTGTGTTTTAATTAGTGGATTTTAAGTACAGTTCGTGTGAATTGTCAGTACGTAATTTGGGTAATAAAGTGAGTGTTTTATTTAGTGGATTAATTTGTGCTTTTCTATCATATACGAACCCCACGCTCGTAACAATATGATTTCGGCAACACGATTGAAAAAAAAAGAAAAATGAGAAAAACGAGAATTAGTCGGATTATCCCATATTTATATTTAAAACATGTAAAATAATGATTAATTACACTTCTTGGTTGTTGTGTTGAGCTGGGTGCGTTCAGAAATACATTACGTTTACATACAATATACGTTTAAAAATTTGAGTTCTCAATTTAAGTTAAAGCCCCCAAAAATTGGTAATTCATACCAGCGTAACAAGATGGGTACGCAATAGTACGCATTGCGCATTTTAGAAAATGGGGGGGGGGGGCAATTGAAGATTTTTTTTTGCAAAGCGTACTTAAATTTGGATTTGCCTACTATTTGGAAGGGCTCAAGGTACCGAAACGTACAACCCATCTGGCAACACTAATTCATACAGTGTTGGCAATGGCAAAAATCGGATCGGATCGGAAGGTCTGGAAAGGGTTTTATCAATCTAAGAAAACGGGAACGACACAACAGTATAGCCAGTTTTTAATTTCTACTCTTATTGTTCGGACTGTAGGTCGTCGAAGTCGATCAAATGTGCGACGAGCTATAATAATATAATAATAGAATATATATATATATATATATATATATATATATATACTAGCTGATGCTCGCGACTTTCGTCCGCATGGAATCTTATCTTGAACAGTTTACATCTTTATTATATTATTTTCAGATCTAAACAATGTTGAAATTACTTTTCTTTTTTTGCAAGTTGATGTTTTTGATGTTGGTTACTGTAATTCAACCAAAAATTAATAATAATAAATATTGAAGTGCTGCTCCCATACAACAAACGTGTTTTTTTTTTTGCCATTTTATACGTAATGGTACCGAACTTCGTACGCGAGTTCGACTCGCTCTTGGCCTCTTTTTAGTTTCTTTTTCGGCTAAATTGGTCTAATTACGCGGAAACATTATGAACTCAGGTTTCAAGTCCCGCACTCACAATAAATATTAGATCTTCAAAAAAATTTTCAACCCCTTTTTCACCACCTTCTGGGCTGAATTTTCAAAAACGAATTCACTTTTCTTGTATTGTGATAATATGCCCTTATACAAAGTTTCAAGTCCCGCGCTCAAAAAAATGTTTTCGATCTCAATACAAACTATCAACCTCCTTTTTACCGCCTCAGGGGTTGAATTTTCAAAAACGCTGAAATTACTTTTTTGATTTCTAATTATATGCCTTTATACAGTTTCAAGTCCGACGCTCAAAAAAAAGGTTTGATCTCCATTCCATTCCAAACATTCAACCCCTTTTACACCATCTTCAGGGCTATAGTTTCAAAAACGCTGAATCACTTTTTTGTATTCTAATAATATGCTTCTATTTAAAGTTTCAAGTCCCACACTCAAATATTTTTTTTATCTTCATACAAACTTTCAACCCCTTTTTCACCACCTTCAGGGGTGAAGTTTCAAAAACGCTGATATTAGTTTTCTTGAATTCTAATTATATGCCTTTATACAAAGATCCAAGTCCGGCGCTCAAAAAAAAGGATAGATCTCCATACAAACTTTCAACCCCTTTTCACCACTTTCAGGGCTGAATTTTCAAAAACGCTGAAATTTCTTTTCTTGTATTCTAATTATATGCACTAATACAAAGTTTAAAGTCCCGCGCTCAGAAAAAAGGTTTGATCTCCATTCAAAGTTTCAACCCCTTATTTACCAGTTTCAAGGATGAATTTTCAAAAACACTAAAATCAGTTTTCTTTTATTTTATTTTAATACCTATTTACAAAGTTTCAAGTTCCTAGCTTAAAATTAAAATTGAACCCCGAGACAAACTTTCATCCCCCTTTTAACCCTCTCAGAGGTTGAATTTATAATGACGTTAAATTAATGTTATTTTGTTATTATTATATATGACTTAGTCAAAGAATTTGTAATTGAATCAAACTTTCAACCATTTTTAACCATTTTAGGGGACGAATTATTGAAAACGCTGAAATTACTTTTCTTGTATTCTACTTTTATGCTTTTATACAAAGTTTAAAGTCCCACGCTCAAGAAAAGGTTTGATCTCCATACAAACTTTCAACCCCCTTTTTACCACCTAAGAGGATGAATTTTCAAATACGCTGAAATCACTTTTATTTCATTTTATTTGCATAACTTTTTACGAAGTCTAAAGTTCCTAGCTTAAAAATAAATTTGAACCCCAGGACGAACTTTCATCCCCCTTTTAACCCTCTCAGAGGTTGAATTTATAATGACGTTAAATTAATGTTATTTTGTTATTATTATATATGACTTAGTCAAAGAATTTGTAATTGAATCAAACTTTCAACCATTTTTAACCATTTTAGGGGACGAATTATTGAAAACGCTGAAATTACTTTTCTTGTATTCTACTTATATGCCTTTATACAAAGTTTAAAGTCCCACGCTCAAGAAAAGGTTTGATCTCCATACAAACTTTCAACCCCCTTTTTACCACCTAAGAGGATGAATTTTCAAATACGCTGAAATCACTTTTATTTCATTTTATTTGCATAACTTTTTACGAAGTCTAAAGTTCCTAGCTTAAAAATAAATTTGAACCCCAGGACGAACTTTCATCCCCCTCTTAACCCCCTTAGAGGTTGAATCTTTAATGACGTTAAATTAATATTATTTTGTTATTATTGTATATGCCTTAATAAGAAGTTTCAAGGAATTTGTAATGGATTCACACTTTCAACCCCTTTTTAACCCTTTTAGGGGACGAATTTTTAAAAACGCTGAAATCTTTTTCTTGTATTCTAATAATATGCCTTTACACAAAGATTCAAGTCCCGCGCTCAAAAAAATAATTGATCTCCACACAAACTTTAAACCCCTTTTTACCCTTTTAGGGGTCGAATTTTTGAAAACGCTGAAACAACTTTTCTTGTATTCTAATATTGTGCCTTTACACAAAGATTCAAGTCCCGCGCTCAAAAAAATACTTGATCTCCATACAAACTTTCAAGCCCTTTTTACCGCCTTAGGGGATGAATTTACAAAAACGCTGAAATCAGTTTTCTTTTATTTTATTTTAATATCTTCTAACAAAGTTTCAAGTTCCTAGTTAAAAAAAAAACTTGTATCCCATACAACCCTTCATCCCCTTTTTAACCCTCTTAGGGGTTGAATTTTTCAAAATCGCTTCTTATCTCTAGTCCACGTTATAAAAGTAACCTACTGTGCAAAAATCAACTCTCTAACATTAGTAGTTTCGGCTGTGCGTTGATGAGTCAGTCAGGACTTCTTCTTTTATATATATAGATTATACCTCACGCGCTAACCGCACTGATGACCAGCGAGAGACTTATAAACAAAAAATATATGATCTGACATGTCAGTCACATGAATTTTTAAATTCAAAATGTCGGACATGTTTTATAGCTTATTTTAAGTAATTACGAGTTTTATTTTTTACTCCCCCACTGTCGTCGTCATCCATTTTTTATATTTTAAATATTTTATTTTGCTTCAATATTTTTTTCTTACATAAAAAAAAATAATTACGAGATACGTAGTTTAAGACTTTATTTAAAAAGCAAGAAATGGTTTCTTACTTCTATTTGTATTTGAATCCTGTAGGCTGATTTTTTAATTATTTTTAAGGGCCCTCGGGGTGTCGATTACGAAAATGAAATCCATTTTGAAATCCAAGATGGCGGACAATATTTTTTCTTAAAAATCGATATGGGTGTCATCTCCAAGGTTCCTCGGGGTTCCGATTAAGAAAATGACATCCATTTTCAAATCCAAGATGGCGGACATTATTTTTCTTGAAAATCGATATGGGTATCATCTCCAAGGTTCGTCGGGGTTCCAATTACGAAAATGACATCCATTTAGAAATCCGAGATGGCGGACGTCACTTTTTGAAATGGGTGTCTATGTGTGTAGCAGTGATATCAGCCATCTTTAATTCTAAAATGGACTATTTTTTTAATTCTGCACCTCCAAACACCTAGAAAAATAAGCCCATGACTAATGTAAAAAAAATATCTCCGCCAGTTTTAATTCCAATTTTTTAATTTAGAAATTTACACCACCATAAACCCACAAAACGACACCCATGTCGATTATTCCAAAAAATGACGTTCACCATCTTTACTTCCAAAATGGATGCCATTTTTTAAATTTACACCCCCAAAAACCTAGAAAATGATACCCATGTCGACTTCTTCAAAATACAGACATACATGAACCCTAAAAACATTACCCTACTTTTGTGGGCAGTTGCGTAAGTCTGTGACAACCCTTGGTAGGTACGGTGACCTTGAGCGGTGTCGGCATTTACGCAAACATCAAAGGCGTCGGCCCACTGTTACTTTTTACACTGTTGTATTGGTAGGTATGGCAGATTTGCGTTCTAGAGTGAATTAGGTACAATGAAGTCAAAGTCAAAGTCAAGCATTTATTGCATATCACATAGTGGATAGGCATAGAATGGAACGAGTTCGGGCACATCGGTCACTACAGCAGCGAGCACGGGATAATCAAATTGATCGATTCTGCAGACGCAATGGTCCTGTAAACCAGGAACGAGGAGCATAGAAATAGATTATACTGCCGACAAATCTGTAACAATTGGGAAAATGACAATAATTTGTCAACATTGTAAAGCTTTAAAATACAGCGGTGAATCTGCAGGATTATGTTGTGCTGGTGGTAAATTAAGTTCTGAAAATTATTCAGATGATGATGATGACATTGTTGAGACGAACTTCGGTTTTAATAACAGTTGCAGTTTCACTCGATTTTTTTGTTCCTTAGCCTAATATTAATATATATTATATACTAGCTTTTGCCCGCGACTACGTCCGCGTGGAACTTGGAAGTATGGAAGCAACCTCGTACAACACACACACGTAACAAAAGGGATTGTTAAAAGCGCCTAAGCGAATGTACGAGCAATTGTGCTTTTGGTGTAATTTTTACTTTTTTAACAGGGTCATCTATGTCATCATGAATTACTTACTCACTTTTCAATCTTTTTAGGGATAATTTCCAGGGTGAAAACTATCCTATGTCCTTCCTCGGATCTTAAACTATCCCCATGCCAAATTTCATCAAAATCGGTTCAGCGGTTGAAACGTGAAGAGGTAACAGACAGACAGACAGACAGACAGACAGACACACTTTCGCATTTATAATATTAGTATGGAAGTATGGATTAATTTGTATTATTCGGTTCAAATTGTGACCGCACTTGATACAAAACTTGAGCGTATCAGCGGTTATTGTGAAACATTCGTGGCATCTTAACAACTTATTTGTGCAACTAGGACAGGTACTTATGTTGTTCTACCGTTCTATCCACTTTTTACAAAAGGGACAATGCATTGTTAAACGTCAATTATACCTTTTGATATATCAATTATAATAAATTAATAGTTTGGAAATATCAATTATATTTTCTTGGAAAGTTCGGTGATAGTGACACTGACAGTCAGTGTTGCCAGGTTACTGATACGGTACGGAAGGTAAGTGATACGAAGTTCACCGGGTCATCTAGTTGCCAATAAAATAAATTAGTACCAAATCACTGATACAAAGATCAAAGCTCAAAGAAAGAATTAAATGCGTAACCTGGTTGAAGAGACCGGGAATCGAACCCGGTACCTCTGGATTGCCGGTCCAGCGCGTTAACCTTTCAGCCACCCTAACGCCCAAGCAACCGCTTGAAAATGAGTACCACAAAATATCCGCAATATGGCGTGGCGTGGGCTGAAAAACTAGTCAAAGTACCCGAACTGCTCGGTATTACAGGAGCGGCCACGGACATGTTCACGCACAACCTGTTCGACGGCTACTGGGCGCCCCCCGGGTTCTGCTTCAGCCAGCTGTGCTCGGACCCTCTCCTCGTCTCCCGGGATGTCAGCCACCTCCTCAACAACATCGACGACCGGGTCAGTTGTCTCTCCCCCCCCCCCCCCCTCCTCTCACACACCCTCTCTCTCTATTTATTTATTTATTTATTTTATTTTATTTTATTTTTTGGACCTTCAACAATAAGTACACTTTTACACTTTTTTATACAATTACAGATTTAAAACTAAGTATCTTATTACTTACAGAAGGACACCGCATGCACTAATTAGCAGTAATAATTATAACTAACTTATAATTAAGATAAATTGTTACTTGCTCTTTATTGTACCTTGAACTAAACTTATATTATAAAATACGCTTAAATTAAAATTGTATAGACAATCTACTGTATTTTGCCTACATTTCCTTAACGAGAGCAGCCTTTATGCAAGAGATTGATGAGAAGTTGAGATCAATACAGTGCTGGAACTCCCTATATATAGAAAACATGCGCGAGATCGGACAGTGTCGTTTGAGATTGGTGCGACAATTAGTTGAGCCAAAGAGTCTTAAGTTACCTGGCCTAGGCATTTTAGACGGAACATGAAAATTTATTTTTAGCAGTAAATCAGGACAGTTTAGACTACCGGTGACAATTCTTTTTAGGAAAATTAAATCCATCATACGCCTTCTTGCCGACAGCGATCCTATTTTAAAATATTTGAGACGTGCGTGATAACTTTTAAGTTCCTTATTTTTCTTATAACTGTATGGTAAACTTGATATAAATCTTTTCTGGACTTTTTCAATTCTATTTATGTTAACATTATAACACGGGGACCAAACTACGCTGCAATATTCTAAATTACTCCTAACCAAGGCATTATACATAATAATCTTCGTGTCAGTTTTCCTAAAATTCTTGCACTCTCTTAATACAAAACCTAACAGTCGCGAAGCTTTTAAGACAATCTCATCGATATGTTCATTAAATTTTAGCTTACTATCAAAATTAACTCCAAGGTCCCTTATGGTCATGACCTCCTCAAGCGTTTCATTATTCAAACCGTACACAGAGGGCACAATGTTTTTGTTCTTTGTAAATTTTATATGCTTACATTTCTTTACATTAAGACACATTTTATTCATTACACACCATTCTGAAAGCCTATTGAGGTCGTTTTGAAATGCCACTGTATCAGAAAATGATTTTATCTGTGAAATTACTTTTAAGTCGTCAGCAAATAAATAAAATTTCGAATTTTGAAAACACTGACTGATGTCATTAATAAAAATTATAAAGAGGTAAGGTCCAAGGTGCGAGCCCTGCGGTATGCCTGATGTAGCAGCATACTCAATAGATCTACAACCATCCATTACAACCCGAAGACTACGCCCACGAAGATAAGAGGCGAACCAACTCAGCAAGGGATTCACAGTACCATAACATTCTAATTTATTTAACAGGATTGCATGGTTCACTGTATCGAATGCCTTGCTGAAATCAGTGTATACGGCGTCAACCTGTATGCGCCTATCAACTAGATCGACGAGGTCTTCAACGTACGTAACTAAATTTGTTCCGCAAGATCTATTTTTTATGAAACCATGCTGGTCACTCAGTAAGAGTTGGGAGACGTGCCAAGTAAGTATCGGACAAATTAAGGCCTCAAACACTTTACCTAACGCTGGTAGAATAGCAATAGGTCTGTAATTATTTACTAATGATCGATCACCATTCTTGAAAACAGGAACTATCCTTGTATTTTTCCAAGCCGATGGAAATACACCAAGACTAATGGACTTGTTAAAAATTAATGTTATTGGAAATGACAGACCATCGGCAGTCCTAACCAAGAATACAGGAGGAATGTCATCAGCCCCAGCGCCCTTGTTAATGTCTAAACGTTCCAAAGCTGTTTTCACTTGGTTTTCTGTGAAAGTTATGTTGCCAAGGTTACTGTTATTCTGATTTTTTATTAAATTTGGAGTTATGGAAGTATTACTATCGTCCTGATTTTTATAAACACTTGAAAAATGGGCCGCAAACAAATCACAGATTACACCACGATCATCTGAAGTCTCTGATCCATTTGACATTACATCCGGATACGAACTACCACCACCCCTCTTCATCTTTAAGTAACTCCAGAAATATTTCGGATTCGTGGATATTTTTGATTCAACTGAAGCAATATATGAGTTATAACAACTTAGAGCCATTTTGTCGCATCGTTTTCTCAGTAGATTAAAAGTCAGAGCATCCATAGGGTTACCATATTTATTTAGTCTCTGTCTGATTTTATTTTTTTCGTTAAGCATTTTAATAAACTCTTTGGAAAACCAGTGTGGATGTTTACAACCTTTAATCTTCGTTTTAGGAACATGATCTTCTATTATAATACGAAGCTCAGAATAAAATACATCAACCATATAGTCCACCGAAGTATAAGGCTGTAGTTTTTCCTGCCAATCAATAGCGTCCACCTTCTTACGTATAGCAATGTAATCTGCTTTAAAAAAGTTATATTTGTCTAACTCACATACTTTTCGAATAATTACTTTTGTTTTTAATAACTGTATATTAAGAGGTGGGTGATGCTGATCTATTTTAGAAATAATGTCAGTTGGCGCAGTTACAGTTATGTTACTCAAGTTTGTTAAAACTAAGTCAAGAATCCTGTTGTTGTGGTTTGGTATACAATTGGTCTGAACCAGGTCATTAAGTGCTGTAAATTCCCAAAATATTCTTTCTACGTTATTTTTATAATGAAAAGGTGAAGTAATTAATGTTCCGTCATTATGTAACCAGTCTATAGTGCTAATATTAAAATCTCCTACAATAATATATTTATCATATTGCTTCAGCACAGAGCTCGCATTTTCTGTAAAGTGATTTAGTATATTATCATTAATGGGTGGCGGTATATACACCGCACACAGGCAAACTTCTAAGAAGGTATTATTTATTTTAATAGTTACTTTGATCCAGAGATCCTCACAAGAGCTTTCACAAGCAAACAATCGCCGTGAATTATACGTTTTTGAAATGGCGATCAATACACCTCCTCCCTCAATTTTATTATTAAATGAAGTGACACTGCGATCTCGTCTATACACATCATATTTTTCACCAAAGATCTCAGAGTCGTTAACGCTGTTATTAAGCCACGTTTCAGTAAAAATAAGAATATCATAAGTATGCAATGCTGTTTTACAATATACATCTTTAAGTTTAGTTTTCAGTCCTCTCACGTTCTGGTAGTAAATATTTAAACTATCGAAGATAACGTATGAAGATTAATGCGTTTTCTGGATATTTAAAATAGATTAGTCTAATCTAGATAAAGTATCAAAGTCCCTTATGTATTGGTACTCCGAACCATCAGTCTTCCTCATAAATATTCTTCCATTGCGAACCCAGACGTACTTGTATTGTAGTTCCTTGCCCTTCTTCCTAGCAGCAGCATGCAGAGCTTTGTAGTAAGCCGAGAGGTGCTCCACGATGTATACACTTTGTTTATCACCTCCAATGCCGAGGGTTGCGGTACTGAGTTTATCGTCGGAATTATCTTTGTTATATTTGATGGATGCTGCCAGAAATTCGTCCCGTATTCTTGGGCTGCTGAACTGCACAACAATCGATTTCGGCCGGGTATTTTCCGAATTTTTCTTGGCGATTCTTGTGACATTATGTATATTATTTTCGGATATGTTGCACGATATAACTCTGCCCACGTTCATAACCGTAGACACCAGGTTCTCACTTCTGAATTCGGGCAGGCACTGTATTTCGACATTGCACAAGCGTGCCTGTTGTTCCATCGAATTAACCCGTGCGTTCAGTTCTTTTACAGTGGATTTCAGCTCCTCGTTTTCCTTTTGAAGTTGTTCTATCACGCTAAACTTAGAGCTTACCTCCGATTTAATCTCCTCATACTGGTCATTCATAAATGTCATAGATTCCCTGGCACTCATGATTTCATCCTTAATTGATTTTAGTTCCTTGTTCACAAAATTGGCCATAGTATCATTGAGGTGCTTTAAAAGATACTTTATTTCACCCTTCACTATTTCTCGGACTGCTTCGCTTGTTAAGACAATGTCATCCTTGGTTGGTGTGTCCACAGGAGTAGCTGCTCCTTTTTTACGGTGCGTGACATTCGAATCTCCGGTTTTTTTATGACCCGCGTTACTCGCTCGTACTGGGGTATTATCGGCAGTCAAGGCTTTAGGTTTACAAATAGGGCATAGCCACGAAGATCCGTCGGAAGTCACATCAGATGGCTTGTCCTGGCCCGGGAAAACACAGGAGATATGGTAATAGGACTTGCATGACGAGCATCTCAAAGCATCCGAAACATGCAGAATGGGTTGCGGGCATCCGCCGCATAACTGTGTTGCACTTTTAGACATTTCTTTTTTATTTTTTTCTTTTATTTTAATTGAAATGATATTATTTAATTGTAGCACTATAATAAACGCTCTGGCAATAATTCGAGTAAACTGCGCACGCTAATAAAATCTCCCGATACTGCAGAGCACTGTCGCGTCGTTGCAAACTTCTCGGCAAAAAGGTCGTAAGCGCCGTGCAAATTACGGCGCTTATGGGTTTGTGACAAACAGTGTTAATCTACGAGGTTCAGGCGGTAGATCGTCGAGTTAAGTTAATTGTCTTGTAGATTATACTACACTTAAACAAAAACCAATGCACTGGCCAGTTCACAGTCACATAAAACACACGATAACAATGTATTTTTCAAAAAATCAATAATGGTTGTCAACTTTTTCCTATTTTAACACAATAACATAGCGGAGCAAAGTAACAATGCTGTTAACTACACACTGCGCGAGGGTAGAATCTCTATCTTTCTCTTACTGGGTCTCCTTATGTCTTCCTGTCCCCCTCTGTTATCTACCAGTATCTCTCTACCAGCACCTGTCTCTGGCGACGGATATGTCACACACCCGGGGTTCTGCTTCAGCCAGCTGTGCGCAGAAGTCGGTGCCAGACCTCACGTAAACTTCTTTATCGAACAAAAATACTCGAAACGTTAGCTCGAAACAAATAGCAAAGCATTTATGACAAATATATCGATAATTTCAACCAGCTTTTTGAAGTGAATAATACTTTTCCCCGAGTTCTAGGTAGTAATATAGCTATTTCATGCTTTCATTGCGTGCAGTCGAAAAAAGTTAAAAGTAATTCTCCATGTGTTTTTTTTTCAATTTCCAGTAGTTATTGAAACAAAAATTATCAATAAAAAATTCAAACTGTAGGTTTGAAATAGATACCAATGAATCGCAATAGTCCTGTTCTAGGTAGTAACATCAATAATATGTTAAGAAACATGTTTGACCATAGAGAAAAATGTCTAAAACAATCAGCATTATAAAAGGCCTCTTAAAAGCTTCATGCGTGGCATCTGTTTTCATAGTAATAATTGAGTGGTTTGGCACCGACTTCAAAAGATGATTTCTAATGTAATCTGTACATGAACGGGTTATTTTCGGCTTATCAGTTTATTCTCAGACGGTTCTTTTTACAAGCTTTTATTTACTTTCACCTGTCTCGTTCTAATGGAATTTTGCAAGTTAAATTTGACCCACTTTCCGGTTTCCGATTGAGCTGAAATTTGGCACGAATATGCAAATCGCGTGACAATGCTATATTATAATGACGTGGAGCTGATCTGATGATGGAGCTGTAAGGTGACCATAGGAACTCTGTAATAAATAAAAAGCAATCATATCGAGTTTGGGCTCTTTAGAATCGTCTCTGTGAGCAATGTATGGATGTTTAAAGAAAAGTACAGTCGGCTATACAATACAATACAATACAATACAACAATACTTTATTGCACACTAACAAGAAAAATATTACATGAGAAATCATAAATTAAATAATGGTAGACAATAAGCGGTCTTATCGCTAAAGAGCGATCTCTTCCAGACAACCTTTGGGTGGCGGAGAAAACAAAATAATAAAAAGATTGTCACTAAAAATATTTTTTTTGACAGAAACTTATGTTGTAATTATTTTTTCCTTGCAGGTGAACAAGTTCATCGAATCGCTGGTATACCGACAGGCCCCTAACTACGGAACCCGTAACATCATGGTGATCATGGGACACAGGAAGGCGTATTTTGATGCCAAAGTCTGGTTCAACAACATCGAGAAACTGATGAGGTTAGTTTGCGACGGGATGCACGGCACGACGTTTTATATAATTTCACTTAATCGATTTTAGTTTGACATTATTTTGTACCATATAACGAATTATATAATGTTGAGTCCAGTTAAAGAGCTATACCATTCAAATCGCCACTTTTATACCGTCAGGTTTGTTAGGTTAGGTTAGGTTAGGTCCGGAGCGGAAATAGAGGCCCCGCGGAGCTCCACAGTGGACGCTCTGACACAGTGGACATTTCGACACCGTGGGCGTTCTGACACAGTGGACATTTTGACACCGTGGGCGTTCTGACACAGTGGACATTTTGACACCGTGGACGTTCTGATACAGTGGACATTTTGACACGGTGGACGTTCTGATACAGTGGACGTTCTGACACAGTGAACGGTTTGATACAGTGGACGGTTTGATACAGTGGACGGTTTGATACAGTGGACGGTTTGATAGAGTGGACGGTTTGATACAGTGAACGGTTTGATACAGTGGACGGTTTGATACAGTGGACGGTTTGATACAGTGGATGGTTTGATACAATGGACGGTTTGATACAGTGGACGTTCTGATACAGTGGACATTCTGACACAGTGAACGGTTTGATACAGTGGACGTTCTGATACAGTGGACGTTCTGACACAGTGAACGGTTTGATACAGTGGACGGTTTGATACAGTGGACGGTTTGATACAGTGGACGGTTTGATACAGTGGACGGTTTGATAGAGTGGACGGTTTGATACAGTGAACGGTTTGATACAGTGGACGGTTTGATACAGTGGACGGTTTGATACAGTGGATGGTTTGATACAATGGACGGTTTGATACAGTGGACGTTCTGATACAGTGGACATTCTGACACAGTGAACGGTTTGATACAGTGGACGTTCTGATACAGTGGACGTTCTGACACAGTGAACGGTTTGATACAGTGGACGGTTTGATACAGTGGACGGTTTGATACAGTGGACGGTTTGATACAGTGGACACTGTGGACCCAAAGGATGTGTAGTATAAGACGGTCTTGCTTGTCAAATTTCATAGTTTAAGGTCAACGCAAATTTCTATAATTTTTGCCCTTGACAGTGTCGAAATATAACTTTTTTGAGGCATAAACGGCGGTATCTTTTTTTTACGTTCATCTAGATTTTTTTTTTCACAGCTTCAAGGGAATGTTGAGTTTAGTATATAGTTTAAATTTCAACTCTTCACAGACGGACGGACAACAAAGTGATCCTATAAGGGTTCCGCTTTTAGGGTTCCGTACCCAAAGGGTAAAAACGGGACCCTATTACTGAGACTTCGCTGTCCGTCCGTCCGTCTGTCACCAGGCTGTATCTCAAGAACGGTGATAGCTAGACAGTTGAAATTTTCACAGATAATGTATTTCTATTGCCGCTATAACAACAAATACTAAAAATAAAATAAAATAAATATTTAAGGGCTCCCATACAACAAACTTACAGATAATGGTACGGAAACCTTCGTGCGCGAGTCCCACTCGCACTTGGCTGATATTTTTTTCCTTTTGTAAGAACGCCTCCTTAAGGTCGCCGTCTATACCTACTCACCCGGCAAGCCCCTCATTCCCGGCGTTTGTAGTAATAGACTATAACTATACCTGTGTTTTTTCCAGTTATACGAATGTAAAGGCATTTGAAAAGGGATTCAATATGTCGGTATTCTATTCCAACCCTGCGTGCTATCTGGCGGCTGTTCACGATGAAAAGTAAGTACTTATTATCATGATATGTATAACAAGGTATAAGTAAGCACTCCGACTAGTGAGACTTGCTACGTCTCTGATTAGCAGGGCCCGGAAAATTGGTAGCAAAACAAAACATTGTCGCAATCTAGCTAGTGTTAAACTCTCATTTATCGATATCGATAATTGCTTAATAGAAGAAAAAAAAATCCACCTAATAAAATAAATATTTCATAATAAAAACTACGTGAATCGCATCGTGTATCGCATCCAATTTTTCTTTCTTAATTTACTTTTGTGTCATTATTAATAAATATAAAAATGTGGTATTTCCACATAAAAAAAATAGAATCGATAAAATAAAAAAAGATTCTTTAAAAGTATTCACGTGAAGTTTGTTTAAAACTATACCTATGGAAACAGATGCAATTTCTTCTTCAAAATCCACGCCACTAATGACAGCAGCACTTGACATATTATTTGGTGTATGATAATGATAGAAGTAGATAATCATTCGTTTCTCAACATTCTCTGGGAGTAAACAGCTTGGTCACTGTATTAAGCCACTTATGGATACTAAATGTCCGTTCAACTTCACCCGACGTCAAGGGCGCAAACTTATAAAAATCATTCATATAGTGGAGATTTAGGAGGAAGAACAAACAAACAATCCCTTAGTTTACCCCTTCCTTTGCACATTTTAAATTAACTCGGAATTATTTTTTGCATATACAAATTATCGATATCGATATCGATAAATAAAAGTTTCTAACACTAGCTAGATTGCGACAATGTTTCGTTTTGCTACCAATTTTCCGGGCTCTGCTGATTAGTTTCCGCTTTATGGTAACAAAATAAGTATTTAAGGAAAAAAATGTTTGCAGCCAGTCGTACCGATCGTACACAGATGCATTAAAGTTGTCATGTTCTTTGACTAAATTTTATTTTGTCGTAATAATTGATTTAAAACACACACGATTTTATGATTACGATTTGATTTACTTTATATAAAGCCTGACCAGAAGTATATGAGGATGCGCCATATTGCGGAATTTCACTGGAACTAATTTCTTACACTGTCAATCGCGGTGGTTTCTTTAAAAGACAAATATTTAAATATATCCAGAAAATTTCGAAAACTATTCACAGTTGTAAACGTAATATTATAAATAAAGTGTGAGTGCATTCCATTAAATGATATACGAGGTTTAATATACGAACTGACCGGTATTTAAACTAATGTCATTATTGTGCGGTTGCGATAGGTTGCAAAATTGTTGCCATATAAATCTTATAAATAGCGCCCTCTTGACAATCCTCATATATTTCTGGTTAGGCTTTACCTATACCACAAAACAGATAGGTACAGAAATCAATCTACATACAAGCGCGCTCGGCTCGAGCAAACGCACACATAGACATTGCTCACGGACACTTCAAGCGGATGGCACTCGCGCTCGCACTGGTCCAAACTGGTCCGAAATATCGTGTCCGTGAGCAATGTCTATGTATGCGTTTGCTGAGTACGCTTGTATGTAGATTGATTTCTGTACCTATCTGTTTTGTGGTTATTCTCTTTCTTTGATATGCTCTCGTACTTGGCAGCCCGGAGCTGGAGACGAAACAGGACGATTTCTTCCCGTACGTGCACGACAGGGACAGCTACATCGTCGGCATGTACACCTCAAGACCCACCCTCAAGTACCTCATCCGAGAGGCCCACGTCTACCTTCAGGTGAATATAATAGAATATAAATATTAAGGAACAATCTTGCACAAATCGACCTAGTCCCAAACTATACTACGATTTCTAATTCAAGACCAAAAAAACTACCACAAGGTTGCCACTACAATAAAATATTTTTACAATAGTAAATTTATTTTTATTTTTTAAACACGGTGAGATAATTTATTTATTGGTAACTCTAACTATGTTTTAACAAAATAACTAGAAATATTTATGATTACATAATTACGAGAGGAGATAATAAAAACTTAAACATCGGAGATTTTTGGTACAAAATCTGGTATTGTACTTGTAACATTGTCCATTTGGTGCAAGCCAAGAAACAAACTCAGATGTCATTTAAATGTTGTCAATTTTGACAGTGACGTATCTGTCGTAGTTTTTTTGGTCTTGAATTAGAAATCCGAGTTTAAGCAAGCAAAGCTTGTGCTTTGGGTTGGGTATAACATATAAATACATTATATTTTCTCAAACATGCAATGAAATATCGTCATAACGTGCGTTATAACAGGCTTCGAAGTGTCAAGTTTCGGGCGGAACAATTCGAGAGAACTGTAAAGGAATTTCATACAAAATTGAAGGCCTAGGCCGGGAAATAATTATTTTTTAATTTTATGTAAACATGGCGTCGTGTTCAGGAACAGGCCAAACAGCTAAAATATATTTTGTTAATTTTTCTTCTAGTGGCTGAATGGGTACTTATCGGACCATAATATCCGCGTTAAGGCCTATTACACACGAACTGATATTAAAAATACTAATCTGTATGATTCAATGTGTTGATGAATAAATTTAAAATACTGTCTATATGTAAGTCACCAGATACCATAGACAATATTAAAAATCATCTGCCTTTATTTTATTTATTATAGAAATTAAGATTCTTATTATCAAGTTGTGTATAATGGCCCTAATATTCGAACATTAACATTATACACGTGGACGACTTTCGAAAGAAAAAAAATATGGAGGGATTGGAAGGAAAATTCAAAATATATTTTTTTTACATGGCGCACTGTGGGAGCGCTCCTAACTAACGGTCGGACATTCTAAAAAATAAAAAGTTTCGCTTTCTTGGCGTAAAACTACTTTTTTGTAAGCTATAACACACAGAGCATTATGTCTTATAATTATTTTTTCACCTATTGGCCTTGTTGGTCAATAGAGATCGGGTAAACATAACTATCCGGTAAACCCCTAAAACTCGGCCATACTTCTACAAACTATTGTAACTTTTATGTACAAGTTGAGGTCCTTTTTTAGATCTTATTACAAAGACGATATGTTTAAGTATAGCCATAACAAACAATATGTAGCTGTTTAGTATTTTAACGAATAATAATTGCCGTTTTATCATTTATGTATAATTAAACTAGAATATCACGATCATAGAAAATGTGCCAAGCAATTCCAAGATACTAAGTATTACAAGTTACAAGTTAAAGCTAACTTTAATGCGCTGTAGTTTAAACTTGGCCGAATTTAGCCGAATTTTAGAAATATTTGCATTTTAAGGTAATTTTTCGAAAGCGCCTATGCAAAGTTTATAGCAATTTGTTTCTTTAATGTGCTATGGCCGCCGTATTAACATTCAGTTTTAACATAGTGATTTGATCCATTCGCTACTTTTATGGTCTGATACAGTCATCTCCAGTACTGTAAAAAGGACAACAAAAAAGAAACTGTTGAAAGAAACCCAGCCACTCATCAGTGAAACCAAGACCCAAGTATACAGTACGAATAACCTTTAGAATTTTCTTTTTCCTGAACCTTTTTCTTAAAACAGAAAACGATAAAAATATGACTTTTCATTCTTTAAAATAACAATAATATTATATTACTATTTCGACAGTGTGCCTTGTTTAAGTTAATAGCAATCTCTTTTAATGATATAATTTTTATTGCAGGCGTTATAAAAAATATGCCTTTTTGAGTGAACCCTAAGCACAGGACCAATAAAAAAGTACCCTAGGGATATTTGCATGCGATCACAATAAAATACTATCAAAAATAGCGCAACTTTTTTTTTATTTATTTTTTTATTATACAATCGGAAGACTTCTCTTAAGCCTATTAATTTATGGCTAAAAATGCACTATACTAGCATTACGTTTTAATTTAGAGGCCATAATCATAGCAGTTTGTCTGTAATATGTAGTTTACTGTCGCGGAATCGCATGTCCAACCGTTAGTTAGGAGCGCGCCCACAGTGCGTCTGCAGTAATGTACTAATATAGATAACATCCATGACCCAGGTACAAATATTCAAGCTCATCACACAAATATTTGCCCTGGCCGGGATTCGAACCCAGGACCGCCGGCTCAGTAGGCAGATGTACAAACTGCGCCAACCACGTCGTCAGAACTGAAATACCTCAATACATTATTTGCAGATGGCGAAACAGCTACAAGTGACAGCAAACATGGACGAGCATAAACAGCTGTTTCAGGAGTTCAATTGGATTATGGGTGAGTCTGTTTTAGGTTTCGTACCTCAATCGGCAAAGACGGAACTCATAAAGGATCATTTTGTTGTCTGTATGACTCGCCGTCCATCTTTTCTCAAGAACAATACAACAATACTTTATTGCACACCAATAAAAGTTTACAAAAGGAAACAAGACAAATACAATTTATAAATAACGGTAGACAACAGGCGGTCTTATCGCTAAAAAGCGATCTATATGAAGAACAAGCATCAGTGACAAATTAAAATGATTATGAAATAGGTACTCAGGTGTGCTACCTCGTAGAGTCGTAAAATCGAATTTTCCCTTTTAACAGATTGAAAAAAAATTGGTTTAAGTTTAATATTGCGAAAGGACAGATATAAATATAAGGTTACGATAGGTATTGAAGTTTAGGTCACACGCGGACGACTTCCGAAAGAAAAAAAATATGGAGGGATTGGAAGGAAAATTCAAAATACTTTTTTTTAAACATGGCTTCATTGTTCATTGAACGGGCTAAACAGCTGAATTGTATTTTTTTTTTGAGTGGTGTATTATTTATTTCATTGCATATGTTTGAGAAAAGCACTATACATGCGTTGGCCGTGGAAAGGGCTTGCCGGCTTCGTATCCCTATTCGTAGGTATACTTCCTCACCCGGCAAGCCCTGCTTTCCCGGCGTATGCAGTAATGTACTACTAATGAAAAGTTTTTCGGTGAAATGATGGAACACCCAATGTTAATTTATACAGGTGTGGTGCAAGACCACAGCGTGGCGACCGGGGTGCTGCGACAGCCAGTAAAGGACTACTACGTGCAGAAGTTGGTCGCAGCCATCGACAACTCTACTGAGATGACTTCGCTCGCGTTCACGTGAGTATACGAGTTCAAATAGCTCGTTCTAGTAAATGGGTCATTGTTAGATTTAGGTTCGAGTCTTTCCGGTGGACATTTGCGAAATTAAGGATTCCAGGGCCAAATTTTCTGATAAAATGCCTGTGAGAATAAAGAACGTTTCCCCTTCTATAATCCGATGTAATAGCAACATTCATACATACAAGCTCTTAATTTTTTACCACCGGAGGGACGAATTTTGTTTTTTTGTTTTTTGAACTGACAGTGACCCAAATTAGAACTCTTTCAGCATAAATATCTACCGGTACCACTACCGGTGGGAACCTGTAATTGGCTTTCCGTTAACTATTTCTCAGACCGTATTGTTTGTAGCTGTTGGTTCTCCTAATAAATAAATAAATAAACAGCAGAAATGTAGCTATAAGAAGGAATGGGAAGTAGCGCTAGTCTCGCCTTCCCCTTCACTATAAATATTAATTTTATTAACCGACTTCAAAAAAGGAGCAGGGTTCTCTATTCCACTGTATGTTATTTTTACGTTTGTTACCTCGGAACTTTCGACTAGGTGAACCGATTTTAATGATTCTTTTTTTATTTGTAAGCTGGTGCTTCCCGTGACTTTCGTGAGAACATCATATTATTAGTGTTATTGTATGTTCCATTTCGCTCATTGAAGTTGGTTATATTTTTGTGAAAAAGTGATTATATTTGAATCACTAAAAAGCGTAAATATAAACAATATTTTTTTTAGCAAAAAGAGAACCGACATCAAAACACTTAAAAGCCAGAAATAACCTGATGTCTCAATGTACATAACGGGGCCTTAATATATTAACACAGACATTGTCTGTGATATTAATTAAAACCCAAAATTTTATATTTATAAGTATTTAATGACGACGAGCGTCTTGTACAGAAAGTTGATTATCGTCGTGGGGTGGGTAGACTGGTGAATGGTTTGGACGCCTGCTTGTATTGAATAGCGATAAATTCCATTTCCTTGTTTTGTCATTTCCAATCAGGGGCTTGAACACCCGATTATGTACAGATTACATTTGAATCACCTTTTGAAGTCGGTGGCAAACCTGACGTAAACTTGCGCGGCATCTGTTTTCATAGTAGGTAATAATTGAGTAGTTTGGTACCGACTTCAAAAGGTGATTCAAATGTAATCTGTACCTACGCGTTGTTTTTGGCTTTTCTAGTTTTTTTGAAGTCGGTTCTCTTTTTAAACATTTGTTTTTTATTTCTTTCTACAGCAAACTGCGCGAGAGTCCGACGCACATCCCGTATCGCCGCTGCCTGTTCAACATCTCCTTATGTCGGGGGACCCGCTATACCAAGTTCACTGTGAGTCAATTATCAATCATTTTTGACAAGCAATAATAATATAAATAACGTTTATATGTATAGATAATAAATAAATATCGGACAACCTCACACAAATCGATCTAGTCCCAAATTAAGCTCAAGGAGGCCTGTGTTATGGGTACTAGACGACGATATACGTACTTATATAGATAAATATATACTTAAATACATAGAACAACCATGAACCAAGCACGAATTCGAGTTCATCACACAAATATTTACCCTGGCCGGGATTTGAACCCGGGACCGCCGGCTCAGTAGGCAGGGTGTCTACAAACCGAGCCAAACGCGTCGTGAAATGGATAAATGAACACCATCAGCAATAGGCTTGGCCATTGACCTACAACTACATAGTAGTATAAAACAAAGTCGCTTATCTTTAACCTACGCAACGGATTTTGATGCGTTTTTTTAATAGATAGAATGATTCAAAAGGAAGGTTTATGTAGGTATATTATGTATAATACATGCATAATATAGCATTGCACCAGTGCGAAGCCGGGGCGGGTTGCTAGTTTATCAATAAACCCCGTTGTCTAACACGGGGCAAGTGTGGGGCAGTTTCGATAATCTGAATCGTTAAAAAATTAAGTTGATTTACTCACTCAGTTACATATCAAAAGATCTGAGTCATACTTATCAAAACTCTGCTATAGTGATTTTTTAAATTAATGTAAAATGAATGTTTTTTTATTATTATTTATTATTGTGTTTCATAATGCAAAAAAAAATATATATACAATTAAAACTATAATAATTAACTATTGACATTGTACTGTAATTGGCAAGAAATTAAAGGTTTTATATATTTATTATTTACTTATTTTTTATGTTTCATAATAAATTATAATAAGTTTCTGTCAAAAAATTCATTTTAGTGACAAGCTTCTATAGCCGACTGTACTTTTCTTTGGATATCCATCAAATGCTCACTGAGACGATTCTAAAGAGCCCAAACTCGGTAGGATTGCTTTTTCTATTATAGAGTTCCTATGGCCACTTTCCGGCTCCATCATCAGATCAGCCTCATGGTACCATATTATTGTATTGTCATCAAAGTTATGTAAGTATGCAAAATTACAGCTCAATCGGTTGACGATATCTGCTTCAAAATTGAGTTGCAAGATTCCACCCGAACAAACATACTTACATACATACATTGCAAGTTAAATAAAAGCTTGTAAAAACGGGACTTAACCGTGACAACTTGTGAAGTACCTAACATAACTGTTTTAGCTGGCCCCCAAACTGAGCGTCATGTCATGTTCATTTATCCATCATTTTTGACAATGGTTTGTGCACAAATCACGCGAGGTTCGATAGGGGGAGTGGGGGCAAGAAGAACTCACGACAGATCACGTTGGGGGAGGGGGGTATAAGGAAACCCTTACGTGTATTTTTCTACAGTGATCGAACGAAGATAAAAATCTACCACATGAGTCGTATAACCATATTGTTTATAGATACAAGTGTACAACCCGCTGGCTTGGCCTGTGACGATGCCGGTGCGCCTGCCCATCTACCCCGTGCACAGCAAGTACAAGGTCTTCGACGCAAATGGTAGGCGGCGCCTTTATTCACATAACAATTGATTGTCATAAAATCGTTAGTCATAACTCTGAGATTATTAACTTTACTAGAGTTTTGGGAGTAAAACCCGTTAGGTTAGGTGTGTATTATAACAATTCTGAAAAGTTATTTGTTTAAGAGAAAAGTAGAAATTATGACTAGGTACGAAAATTATGATAATTTAAATCTAAATTAAGTCATTTTATTTACAGACGCCGAAGTAAAGTCAGTGAAAGTAAAACTATCTGACGCAGTAATAAACATAAACGGTCGTGTCAAAGCTGATCATGAACTGGTCTTCATAGCTACCAATCTCCCGCCCTTGGGGTTCCGGTCCTACTATATAGAATCACAGTTCTTCAAAATAAAGGACGTTAAGCGCGTCAAAATGGATGAGATGAACAAATATTTCCTAAATGTGCCTACAGAGAAGGGAACAGAACGAAAACAATTAGATGTAATTGATAAAAAAACGGTGTATAAAGAAATGTATGTAGATAAAGTTAAAG
Organism: Apotomis turbidana; assembly: GCA_905147355.2. Classification (NCBI taxonomy): domain Eukaryota; kingdom Metazoa; phylum Arthropoda; class Insecta; order Lepidoptera; family Tortricidae; genus Apotomis; species Apotomis turbidana. The sequence continues at coordinate 2,150,493 of LR990305.1, forward strand.
GAACAAATATGAGGAGATTCAATTCAGAGAAGGAAACAAATCGCAATATGAACGTATTAGGTGGTAATGTAATTCAAAGTGAAAATAAAAATAAAAGAACTTTCTGGTCGAAAAGATCGTTTATTGTACATGCGAATACCAGTAATACTGAATCATCAACTTCAGAAGGTAACAATATATTTCAAGATGAAAGTGAAGGTGCTGCTGATTTTGTAATTTCGGAGCCTACTACCGAAACAGAACCAATTCTGTTACCCATGCTCCGTGAATTTTTAAAGAAACAAAGTATATTCAGCAAACCAGACTTGAGTGACACTGAAAATCTGATTGCACCTTCAGATGAATTAACTGACGAAAAAGCTTTACCTGCAGATGATGAAGACCCATATACTGTAAATGCATCAGACATAAAAGTACCTTTTAGGAGTATTATGCCAACAATAGATGCAGACACTATTACTCCAGATGCGGCAGACAGAGATATACAAATTGCGTTTAAAGAACGTACAACACTTAAACCTGCAAAAGGAATACTAGACGAATCAGATATAGCGAATATGAAAGTACAAGCTGCGATCCAGGCAGTCTCTACAGAATCTGATATTGTAGTACCAATATCAAACTACAAAGTCCCAATCGAACACGAAACAAAAGAATTAGATATAATGATTCCGGTTAGAAAAAAAAATTCTAAACATGTAACAAAATATAACAAAACACACTCGAAAACAGTAGTTCCAGTGAGAACAACTACATTGCATATACCAGTAATAATTAAATCAGAAGAAATTGAACTAACGAGTACAGAATCATTAGCAATAGTCCCAGTTAGAACCACAGTAGTCCCGACTACAACACCACCAATATTGGCTGTACGAGTTGAAGAAACCACAAAAGCATCGTTAATGTCTGAACTATTAGCATCAACAACGGCAAATTATTCCAATACTGCTATAGAACTCAGCGTAAGAAATGAAGAACAAAACAAAACTGCAGAGTTTTCGTCGAAATTACCAGATACACCGTTAAAATTGGATGAAACGAAGTCAGCTAGAAAACATATGCCTATTAAACCAGAAGTTTTTAAAATAGACGTAGATACATATGGACTTAATACGGGCGCGATTAAAACTAATACGAATTCAGAAATACTTGCAAGGTTCCAAGAATCAACTACAGAAGAACCAAGCACAGATACGTATATAGATGAAATGGCCGGATCCAGAACTGATGATTATTTATCAGTGCTAGGTAAAGAAACAAAAACTACTAGTACTGAGAAGTATTTCAAGGTAGAAAATGCAAGTTCACTGTTTATCGGTAACAAGGTAAGACATAAGAGGCCTTATTCCATTTAAATTTATTTTTTAATTTATGACAAAATATTCATATTTTCAACCAACTTTTTGAAGTGAATAATACTTTTCCCTGAGTCTGAGTTCTAGATAGTAACATAGCTATTCTATTTCATGCTTTCATTGCGTGCAGTCGAAAATAATAATAATAAAATATGTTTTCTGCGTGAATTTTGACAATATTATCGAGTACATTTTGAAACTAAAATTTAAACTGTATGTTTCAAATATATAACCAGAAATTCGCAATGGCCATGTTCTAAGCAGTAACATGGAACATGTTTGTTAATAGAGATAAATGTCGATCTTTGCATCGTTTGTTTGAAAGGCACCTTAGCTCCTGCAATCCATCTGGACTGGTAATCCAGAGGTACCGGGTTCGATTCCTATTCTCTTCCACCGGGCAACGCATTTCAATTTTTCTTTCAGCTTTGATCTTTGTATCAATGGTTTGATTTTGATTTTGATAATGTCAATGAATTTGACGAGCTCGAAAGTTGGTACAACGAAAGCATGGGTGAAGTAACTTAACTATTTTTCCTTCCAGTATATACGAGTCAACCTAGACCAAAATAAACGTCTCACTAGCATTTTCCTCCGCAACGGAGTCAGGATGAACCTACGCATCCAAATGTTCTACTACCAGTCCGATGACCCTGAAAGGTTCGACCTTAGACACGTGCCAAGGCGCACCGTCAAGCCCCCAGGGGCCTATATCTTCAGGCCTCTGGACCCTCGCATCATCAGCTTGAAGACTGACTACCAGGTCAACATTATCAAGACGAGCATAGTAGAGGTGGCACAGATAAGGTTTAACGAGTGGGCATCTTTAGTTATGCGCCTGTACGTGGATAGTCCTGTTATAGGTAACTATAATGAATACTGATATACAATATAATACAAGTACTCTTTATTGCACACCTAATAAAACATACAGGAGAAATACAATGCAAGAAATTACAATTTGAGGTAAACAACAGGCGGTCTTATCGCTAAAGAGCGATCTCTTCCAGACAACCTTTGGGTAGTGGAGAACTTGAAAAAAAAGAGTGTTATTAGGCGGTCCAAAAATCGAGCGATATGGATATACTCAATATATTCAATAACTAGCAAGGTTTCTTAAAATCGTTAACGAATTTTGCTCCAAAGAGAGAAGTGGATATGTGCCGACTGGTATAATAATTTACGCTCTCTTCTCTCTTCCCTACGCCCTATTGTTTTTCTAGTAAATGTTAGACACAGCGAAATAGATGGCGCTATTGTCAATGAATTCAATGATTGACACCTTCAAATTAATTTTTATAATACGGGGCGGTGTTATGTTTATCTGTATGCATGGTTTTTTTTGGATTGACCACATTCATTATTCATTTTATTCTAGAAGTGCAATGGCTAGTGGGTCCCATCCCCACGGACGACGGGGGCAAGGATGTGTTCGTACGTTATTCCACCGATCTGGATCACGGCGCTGAGTTCCACACCGATTCCAACGGGAGACAAACAATTAAGAGGATCCGAGGCTTGCGGGCTGCATATAGACCCATGGACTTGCACCCTATCACAGGTATATTCTAGTGTTGTCGCTACTCCACGAAGCTGGAACATAGAGTTCCACATCGATTCCAACGGCAGACAGACTGGCAAAATGATCCGAGGCCTGCTGGCTGCGTATGGACCCCTGGAGTTTGCACCCTATCACAGGTATATAGTGTTAGTGGCCCAGGAAGCTGGAACATAGAGTTCCACATCGATTCCCACGGTAAACAGGCTGGCAAAATGATCCGAGGCCTGCTGGCTGCGTATGGACCCCTGGACTTTGCACCCTATCACAGGTATATAGTGTTAGTGGCCCCAGGAAGCTGGAACATTGTGTTCCACATCGATTCCCACGGCAGACAGGCTGGCAAAATGATCCGAGGCCTGCTGGCTGCGTATGGACCCCTGTACTTTGCACCCTATCACAGAAGTATTCTAGTAGTAGTGCCCCAGGAAGCTGGAACATTGTGTTCCACGTCGATTCCAACGGAGACAACGAAAGGGCTGTGTATGGACCCCAGATAGTGATACGAAGCCGGCAAGTCATTTTCACGGCTAAGGCATGTATAGTGCTTTTCTCAAACATATGCAATGAAATAAAAAAATACACAACTCAAAAAAAAAATATTCAGCTGTTTAGCCTGTCCATGAACACAGACGCCATGTTTAAAAATTACTTCCCGGCTTAAATTCTTTATGAAATTCATTTACAGTCCTCTGGAGTTGTTCCACCTGAAACGTGATACTTCGAAGCCTCTTATAATTATAACGCGCTGTATTATAACGACAAAAAACACTTATCTTAGTAAGAAAACTTACTAGCTTTTTCTTAAATACGTTTAAAGGCATTTTTGAATCGCAGGAAATCTATACCCCGTGACTTCGAAGATCTACATCGAGGACCCGAAGCGGAACATTCGATTCGCAGTGTTCAACGACCGGTGTCAGGCAGGCGGGTCGCTGGTGGAGGGCGCCATAGACCTGATGCTGCATCGGAGGATCCTTACCGACGATATAGGTACAGTGCCATTTACCCTTAGGCCCGGGCCTAGGGGCCAGACAGTCTAGGGCCCCAGCACAAAATAGATAGGTACAGAAATCAATCTACATACAAGCGCCCTCGAGCAAACGCACACTCTATACATTACTCTATGTCTATACATTACTCACGGACACGATATCTCGACCAGCACGTCAAGCATAACTTTGACATGCGACTCTTTGTCGCGCGACAAATACTACCTGTCAATTTCCTTTAAATAAAAATAAAATAAAAATCATTTATTTCAGATGCGAGATCCATATCGTGTTAGTAACAAATCAAACTAAAAAAAAAAAAAACTAAAAATGTATAAAAAAGCTAGGACTTACAAAACTACTCAGTTAGTATTTATTATATCTAGAAATGAAATTAATTATTTTACCCGCCCCGTACAGATGCCCACCCAGTACATCAATATAGGGCAATCAAGACGTCCAGCCAGCATGCTCAGGATGCCGTTACTGCTATTCCTCACGCGTCTTAGCATCGAGGCGACTCTTTTTCGACGAATAGCGTGAAAGCCGTCAGTCTGTGCCTCCGCAAACATGCCGGATGCACTACAGTGGCGAGGGAGCTTAAACAGCATCCTGAATATGTTGTTGTACTGGACACGCAACGTATTGTATATGCGCTTCGTATGTTTCACCCACAGACTGCACGAGTAGAAGGATGTACAAAAAGCCCTAAATAGTGTCAGCTTAACATCCTTTGTACACCTTGCAAATCTACGAATGAGCATGTTGCCCCGCACTGCCAAGGACCTTCTTTCCCGTTCTATATCAAGGTCATCGTCAAGGTTATCCGTGACTATATGACCCAAATATTTGAATTTCTTAACCACTTTGAGAGCCACGCCGGTCAACATTACCTCAGGTACGCTTTGTGGATTATATTTACGGGCCTTAAACACGACCATCTCGCTCTTACTGGCATTGTACCTAAGACCATGTCGATCGGCATAACTCTCACATATCGCAATCAGACGCCTAATGGAGTTGATTGAGGGGCCCAGCTTTCAATACCGTGCGAACCAGACAGGTGACGCTAAGTCGAGCGACAAGCGAAGTCGCAGTAAGATATGCTAGTGATCCAGTTCAGACCAGTGCGAGCGCGAGTGCCACCCGCTTGCAGTGTCCGCTAGCAATGTCTATGTGTGCGTTTGCTCGAGCGCGCTTCTATGTAGATTGATTTCTGTACCGATCTGTTTTGTGGCCCCAGTCCAGTCCCAGCGGCAGAACTTGCCCCATACTTTGACGACGCGTTTGGCGCAGATTGTAGACACCTGCCTTACTGAGCCGGCGGCCCCAGGTTCGAATCCCGGCCAGGGCAAATATTTGTGTGATGAACTCGAATATTTGTGCTTGGGTCATGGTTGTTCTATGTATTTAAGTATATATTTATCTATATAAGTACGTATATCGTCGTCTAGTATCCATAACACAACCCTTCTTGAGCTTAATTTGGGACTAGATCGATTTGTGTGAGGTTGTCCGATATTTATTTATTATTTATTATTATTTATTTAAGTATATATTTATCTATATAAGTACGTATATCGTCGTCTAGTACCCATAACGCCTTCTTGAGCTTAATTTGGGACTAGTTAGATCGATTAGTGTGAGGTTGTCCGATATTTCCTTCTTTATCACTTTTCTTTTTCTCTTAGCCTTCTTTATCACTTAAAATACTACTAACCTAATATTTAATTTGCTGAAAACTGTTTCGAGATAGGGGAGGGGGGCCCAACTGCCGAATGCCTAGGGGCCCTTGGCCTCTAATTCCAGACCTGTATTATACATTATAGATGGGCCGGCTAGTTGGTAAAGCCGATTTTTCGGCATCATTTCTTTTCTAGTCGAGTCGTCGGTCGATTAGTCGGCATTATATTGCCTACTGGAAAATGAGAACATAAAATATTGGTGAGCTGCTGATGATATTTTGATAGTCATTTTTTAATCACCAGGGTTCGGCGCATATTTGAACGAGACGGAACGAGAGGAAGGAATCAGGGTGACAGGCACCCATTACCTCTACGTAACTAAATCAGACAAGAATAGAATATTCGAGAAGAAATTCGCCAAAGAAATAGCTATGGCCCCACGCGTGTTAACCTCAGGAGAACTGTCATACTCGGAAAATATGAAGGAAGAGTTTTCCGAATTGAAAAACGAATTCAGTGCACTTAAAGAGAAACTGCCCGTCGGTGTACATCTTTTAACACTGGAACGCTTAAGTGATTCTGAACTTTTAATCCGTTTGGAGAATTATCTAGAAAAAGCTGATGTCAATAATGGAATTAGATATGTCGCTTTGAGGAGCTTATTTGTTGATATTAGGATCGTTTGGTTGAAAGAGACTACTTTGGCTGCGAATATGTTTAAAGACAACTGGGCCCCACCGAAATGGAGGACGAAGAATACTTTTTATAGAAGTTTCAATGAGTTTTATGGTACCGGGAATGATAGGTATGAGGATTATGTTGAAAATGTGAGGGATGAGTTGGGGGGGAGGGGGGTCAGGCTCGCTCCACAACAGATCAGGACTTTCATAGTTAAGTATGTATATGTATAAGAATAATTGGGACAAACTTAAAAAATAAAAACCCCATATTTTTTTCATAACATCGGAAAATACAGGCCTATGTTTTTTAACAAATTTATGGGTTATAAAACATTAAACACTAAAAAACTAATCTAAGATAAATAAATTAACTTTAAGCTGTCAGTAGTAGGAAGTTGTAAATAATTTTGTACATCTTGTGTATTTTTATTGTTATATTTTCTGGTTTTACTTATAATGTTGTTTTAAATTATTTTTCTGTTTAATTGTGTTTCTGTGTACTTATTGTATACCATGAAAATGTATTGTCTTATGTACTGTAAGTTTGCATATACTTATTGAAAGAAATAATTAATTAATTATGCTAACTGATAAATATAATATTAACATATATTATTTAGATATGGTATAAATAAAAAAAGATGTAAAAAAACAAGCCAACCAACCGAGTTCTAAGATAGCAAACAATTATTTACTTATACCATTATAATTTCTAAAATTCTAGATTTGTTTGAGGGTTTACTGTCGTCGTAGAAGTCGAATATCGATCGACATGTTTCGAATCGGTACGCGATTCGTCATCAGGAGCCACGACGAGTCGCGGCAGCGGCCAATCGAAAACTGCTCACTAACTCTCTCTCGATATCCGACTTCTACGTAAGCAGGCATGTTGCGTATGTATTTTAATATTTCTGAGACGCATGGGAGTTTACTATTTTATAGATTGGTATTGCCAAATAGTTTTTAAGACTGCGCCGAGCGTTATTAGCGACTGAACCATAGAACGCGGGGAATGCGTATTTAGATTACATCGGCGCGCGGCCGCCATAGTAAAAATGTATGGAGACTTAAAAGCACTTTTTGATAAATCTGGACCTTTAATACCAAACAATAATTGAAATATTTGATGCGGACCAATTGTAATGTAAACATTCATCTTTTTTTTAACTAAAAATCAGAATAGATTTCTATTGTTAAAGTATAAAAAAACACTTAACGCCTGCTTACGATTTTACAATTTTCGTCCAACTTAGTCCCTAGTTTTCTAGGGTAAAATATTAATAATCTTATAACTTTTCCACGGAGAAGTTGTTGACACATTCTTCGAAGTGCTAAATATATAGTTTAGAAATGGATTAAACAACTAGCGTTGACGTTGTCTACTTAACGGCAACTGCCTGTTTTTCACATTTCGCTCGGCGCAGTCAGGTCATGGCTTCTGGAAAAAATATTGACGAAGGAGCGAGCGCCGACGAAGCAAGGGCGAGATTCGTTGCTAAATACAACAAATTTTGAGGCGCGCGAGCGCAGACCAGCTTATCCACAGATAGGTATTAAGAAAACAAGGTACGGCACTCCGACTAGTGAGACTTTCTACGTCACTGATTAATTGCCGCCTTATGATAACAAAATAATTATAAGGAAAAAAATGTTTGCCGGCATTCGTACAAAACAATTTGGCATTACAGTTGTCATGTTCTTTGACTAAAGTTTATTTTTCGTAATAATTGAATTAAAACACTAACGATTTTATGAGATTCATACAGGTACAGTACTTTTATCTCACGAGCGCGGGTGAGCCATGTTTGAGTGAGTAATGTACATGCACATTGGCTCTGTGTGGGTGAGCTCGGGAGCGACAGAGCCAATGTGCATGTACATCTACTCACACAAACATGGCTCAGCCGCGCTCGTGAGATAAAAGTACTGTAACAAGGGAATCGGGGAGTATTATGATACACGACTGGCAACACAAGCAGATTGTCAGAACCAACGAACCAATCATTGCGTGATGATGTCGAAAGTCCACCTGTCATTCCTCCCATTCCGGAGTACCATACCTTGTTTTCTAATACCATGGTTGCTGTTCTTGTTCAGAATTTGGTGTCAGTGGTATGACATATGTAAAGATAACTTTAGTTTGAGGAGCGGAGTGTATGCCGGGCTTATGGAATGATAACCACAATCACATTATGATGATATCTAGTTTATTCACAATGAATATAAATAGGAACTCACATTTCGTGTCCAGTTTGGTCAGTTGCAAATCAGAGAAGGAGTAAGTAACATAGACAAGCGTCTTAATAGTCTTAAGGTCTATGGTACACAGATACAACGATGATATTATACTATGGTTGCTTAAGGCAGATACACATTATTCAACAGCTGTTGCTACAACACATAGGCTCGCAAGCGCACGCACACATACTCACAGAATTTGTCACTACGCCATTTTGCCGCGAACATACACGATGATGTTTAATCGGTGATGGTACCACCTTTTCTAACTCAGTAATTGATGGCGGTCACGTAGAAGTCGTAATTACATGACAACAAACTTAAATATTTTTCTATGATAATTTTTATGAGAAATAAATTCCTTGTCACCCTACTATTCTGTATCTGTGAGCTTACCTCTTTAATAATTTAATGGCAATGACAATTTACGAGTAATAACTTGTCAGTTCATTACATAAACAAAGTCGTAGAAAATTTCGTAAATTTTCCCGCCAAAGCGATGGCACTTGACGTAGGTATCGTCAGGCGGGGCGCACTCCGCGATTAACGTTTCCCGCTACAAGTACATGCCGGTGGCCTCATGCATGGTGCCTATTCAGTGGCTGCCACGCACTGTCTCGGAACGCACGTACACGAAATTCGCGCGCACGCTCTTCCGATTTATGTACGTCGCAAGTGAACGTTCCTCATTCATCTGTTGATACCAGTGTTATATTATAATATAAAGTGTTTAAATGAGTAAAAAGACAGCGAAAAGATATTGTATCGCAGCGGGTTGTAGGAACAATGATCGAAATTGGAATCACGCGTTTTTCGTTCTCCCAACACGTCGGAAGGATGCCGATAGGTAAGAAAATTAACATAATATATAATAAGTAGTTACTGAATAATAATAAAAAACATATTGCAGGTGTATCTACTTCCATATTTAACACTGGTTACTCAGATCAATTTTAATTGTTAAGTACTTATGTAACTTTGAATTGATTATTTGCTGATATTTGTCAATTTAAATTCTAGTAAAATATATAAGTATGTCTACTACTAAATCAACAATCATAGAGGTTTTTATAATAATATTTGATATCAAGTTTGTAAAATTACTTGTAAGTAATGAATAAACGATCGAGTGATAGTTTGATAGGTGAGTATATAAAATATATAAATAAAGAGTTAAAAGAAATGTACTGGAAGAGATCCCTAATAGGGATAAGTTCGCCTTTATACATGTTTTATTTGTAACTAGCGACCCGTCCCGGCTTCGCACGGTGCGTCCGTGCGTATTTTTAAAGATCTAAGCATACCTACATAGGGGCAGACAGACAGACAGCAGGAAACGACTTTGTTTTATACTAGGTGTATAGTGATGAATATATATGAACAAATAAATAAATATCGGACAACTAAGCAAAAACAAAATGAAGCTCAAGAATTTAATTGCATGTTAAGGTAACGCATTCGTTGCATTATTTTATTATATTATACGTATTAAAATGTTTAAAAATAAAGCTAAAATGTTTTGCGGCCTGGTGGTGGATTCAATTCGTCGAAATTCTGTGATTGATTATTTTATAGTTAAATAATGAAATAATAAATATGTATAATGTATGAAGAATATAAACATATTACTCTCTATATTGAATGCAAGAAATAAATGGGAAATACATTTTTATTTTTAGTCGTTGACAGCCCTCGCTCTCGGCGACGCGGCAAGCGAGCCAATTCATTTTTACCGTTGGCACGCAGCTTTAACGTTCCGTTTGGCTTGCGCTGGGGACGACGACTTTAGAAAGGCCATAAATCATATTTTTTCGGCTAAAAAAAGCGGCTTTTGTAAAGATCAAAGTAGTGTGCCTTCTGTACTTGTACTATTATCTATTCTGTGGTATCGTATCAATCATTTATATAGGATGACCATGTATGTAGTGGTTATTAGTTTTAATTATGTTTTAACTTTTAATGAATTAAACAGTGACGTAGTTGTATGAGACCTCGCCTATTAAGTTCAATTTTAGTAGTATTAATATTTGTCTACTCCTGATTACCGATTAACCGATTAAGAATCATCGTGTATACTTTCTCTTTCTAAGTGTAACTTTTGCACTCACACTGAGTAGCATCATATGTGTATTGTAAATATTGTATAATAAGCACATTTATTGTAAATAAATAATCACAATTTCTAATGTAAAATGAGTTTCTCTTCTACCAACTCTCCTCCCTAAACAGCGAATGGTCGTCATTTATTTATTTTTGGGTTAGGTACCTGACCTATCTGTCTCATCGACGCGGTTGGCCCAGTTTGTAGTGCACCTGCCTACTGAACCGGCGGTCCTGGGTTCGAATCCCGGCAAGAGCAAATATTTGTCTGATGAACTCGAATATTTCTTCCTAGAATGTTGATCTATTATGTATCCATCCTCTAGTACCCATAGTACAGTCGCCATCAGATATATCGCAGCATATAAGGCGTTCATAAATATCTGAACATGTACTGTAAAACCCAGTCAATAAAGTCGTGTTCAGATATTTGTGAACGCCTTATTCTCCTGAGTTCCAGTGTCCTACACATAGTACATAAACTTCAATTTATAGTTAACTGTCACTATTTGTCATAAGGTTAAAATTAAACTGACAAATTATGAATGCTGGTCGTCAGGAGGTTAAATGCTGCGATATATATCTGATGGCGACTGTACAAGCATTGCTTAGTTCGGGACTATCTATCTATTCTTCACGGCCGCTTTCGGCCACGACGTCTGCTGTTAACTCCGATTTTGTCGCTGGTGAGAACGCATGTGGCTCACGTAGTCTACCTTATTGATGAAGCTACGCGAACACTGCGGACATGTGAGCACACCATTGACATAATTATATAATTCTCCCACTAGTGGTCGGGACTAGTTCGATTTGTGTAAGATGGTGCCTCGATATTTATGTATTTATTACTAGTAGTAAATAAAAAGCTACTTCATTAATTCATATTTACTTATATTTCTTACACTAAGTTTTATTTTAATAACTTAATTTATACATTGTGTTGAGCCTAGACCGGGGCGACCGCCAACGGCAGTCACTCTAGAAAATGTTATCAAGGTGGAATGGCTAATCAAGGAATCTCGAAACATTACCCACCGAGAGATTCAGGACGAACTGAATATTGGATCCCGGGCAGTTTCTACCATTTTGCATGACCACCTTCAAGTTCGGAAGGTTTCGTCTCGATGGATACCACATTTTCTCACACAGGAGCAAAAAGACATACGTGTCGATTGGTGCAAATTTATGCTAAAAAAATTTGATAATGGTAATTCACAACAAGTGAGCTACATTGTGACATCCGACGAATCTTGGATATATAGCTACGACCCATTTACAAAACAGCAATCAACACAATGGGTCTTTGAAGAAGATGATTTACCTACTAAAGTAGTTCGCGGTCGAAGCGTCAACAAAAAAATGGTTGCTGTTTTTTTCGACGTAGTGGACCTGTAGCCGTAATTCCACTTGAAGATCGGAAAACAGTTACCAGCCAATGGTACACTGAAGTTTGCTTACCACAGGCCTTCCAGGAGCTGAACGTCAGTCGTCCAAGTACTGGAGCTCGGGGCATCATTTTTCATCAAGATAATGCTCCGGCCCACACGGCTGCCAGAACCACGGAATATATTAGCAAATCAGGAGTGCAATTGCTACCACACCCTGCATACAGCCCTGACCTGGCTCCGTGCGATTTTTTTCTGTTCCCCACGTTAAAAAAATCATTACGTGGGCGACGATTTTCGACGGCGGATGAAGCAGTGGACGAATTCAGGCGACTTTTTTTTGACCTTCCGCAAGAACAGTTTTTCTCCTGTTTTGAAAGTTGGTTCAGTCGTATGCATAAGTGCATAAAGGCAGCAGGGGAATACTTTGAAAAGTTGTAAATAAAGTTTTATTATATTCCTTATAGTTTTTGTTTAACTAAAAATTTCGGAACAGCCCTCGTAAGAAGTAGATGTTGATCACAATAACCATAAAGGCAGTTTGGAATAAAATAGATGAATGAGTATGAGTATAAATTGTATTTTAATGTTAATATCGGCTCCATAGCTCTCTAGTCCTAACGTGCTATCAGTCCGATGCCTAGACATCACCATGGCAACAACAATAGGAAAAAAATGATGGAACCAAATATTAGATTAGTGGTTTAGTTATTCCTTTTAAAATGCTGATTGTTTTAGAAATTTTTCTCTATGATCAAACATGTTTCTTATCATATTATTGGTACATTTTTGAAACCTACAGTTTGAATTTTTCATTGATAATTTGTTTCAAAAACTACTCGAAACTGACAAAATACACGCGGAAAGATAGTTTTTTCGACTTATTTTCGACTGCATGCAACGACAGCATGAAATAGCTATGTTACTTTCTAGAACTTAGGGAAATTAATTATTCACTTTAAAAAGTTGGTTGAAATCATTAATATATTTGTCATAATATGAAAAAAATAACTTTTAAAAGGAATAAGGCCTCTTAATATCGGCTCCACAGCTCCGTAGTCCTACAGTGCCATCAGAAGACCGATGCCAAGACACCACACTAACGAGCAACAGAAAAAAGTTTATTGACCCAAATATTAGGTTAGTGGTATAAGTACATCTACTTGAAGGTCCGCTTGGCCTTCTGCTCCGCAGCACTGCTGGCCTGCACGAAGGTTCTCTTCAGTTTATGCTTCCTGCTGTCCCGATATGAGGATGCTACCTTCTCCGAAAGCATGGCTATCCTCTTCATCGTCTCTGGAGGATATCTGTGGATTTTATAAAAAATCACACTATATTTTCAACAATTTCACTAGCCAAAGGTCATAGGGGCAAACGAGCAAACGGATCGCCTGATGGAAAGCAATTACCGTAAAACTACCCAACTATAGTCCAATCATCCAACTATGGTCCATATTTTATCAGTGATTTTATATGTTTTCATTTAAGTTGTTCACCTTAGAGTTTATTAGTAATAATTGTCATAATATAAACGCGTAATTTTCTTAAAGATTAAATTGGACCATAGTTGTAAGGACTGGACTATAGTATAATTGTTTTACGGTACCGTTGATTAATTACCTGCAACCCAAAAACTCGATATTGGTGAAGAGTTGAGCCAACGTGATCAGCTCGTCTTCCCCGAAGTCATCCTTGTGCTCCAACATGAAGTTCCTTCGCACGTCCCACTGCTCGTCGGATTCGTGCTCTGTGCGGAGCGAGTCAATGTCTGAGGTTGGTTTCATGATGCTCCACAAAAAGTGAGGTTAGAATTTGTATCTAGTGACACTAAGTGACGAGTAAACTAGTTCAATTGAGAACTAGTTTATAAGAATAGATGATAAATATGAATTTAACTGTGTATTCGTATTCCTGCTGTGTTATTGTTTGAAAAAGTTTTGTTTGTTTTTATTAAACTGTCAACGTCATACGAAGATGTCTAAGATGTCAGTAAACTAAAAAAAAATAGGTCAGTGACATTGACATGAACATGACATAAACAGCAACAGCTGTAAGTAGCAGTTTAAGTAGACGGAGGTACAGCCCGACACAATAGAGTTGAAAACGGATGAAAAAAGAACTAAAATTTTTCATACAAAATTGTTACCATATTCAAGCACTTTACGTCAAAAATGTGACAGTTGCGAAGGAAGTGGCGCCCTCATTTTCTACTCTTTTGTGTCGCACTGTAGCTTACTCAAAATATGTTTGTGTTTAATGATTAATAATATCTGAGTTAACTTGTATTTTTGCATACGTTTGAGTAATTATTGACTAAATATATAAAAATATATAGATTTCTATGATAATCAGGTCGTGTCATGTCATGTTATTCTACTCGAACCTAGACTAGATATTGATGTGACCATATACCTTACTACCCGTTCAAGATAAAGAGTCACTATAGTGTCGCCGATTTACACCTTTTGCACGTAGCACGTCAGTGACTACTAGCGCCACAAAAGATAACATATAGATATCCAATTTGGTCACGTTATACACCATTTGTTGTCAATCGAGAATCTTTGTCGCAATTTTATATTTTACATTTAGCAGGTATTTTGAAATAAAACAGTGCATTTTCTTTGTTACAATGACGTGATATATCGAAATACTTCTTATTACTCGCTGGAGGATTGTTAAAAGGTATTTAAACTTAAATAATAAGCATTTTCATTTGATCTTCTTTGTTCATGGTGTACAATAAAAATATTTTTGTCGCCAGCTGATCGTTACGAAAGGAGAATTTTTCTTCGATAGGACCCTTAGATGAGACAAAAATGGCGTTTTCTCTTAGAAAGATGCTTTCGAACATCAATTACTTTGGCAAACCAGGAGACACAGATTACGAAGAAGCCAAAAACGCACAGAAAAATTTAGGCGAAACATCTGAGGGCATTGACTTCGAGAGAACTGAGCCTGATTCGACATCCAGGTACGCAACAAGCCTCAAATTACCTGAGTCAGTTAAAAACTTTGCAGCTAAGAAGTCCTCTCTGTCCGATACAGACATTTTAAATGTACCAGAAACACCAGTCGCAAAAAAAGGTAAACGTAAATGTAAAAAACTAAAGGTGGATGTGGAAGCCAAACTTAGTGACAGCCAGGACAACTCTGATGACACCCCCAGCGAGAACACACCCAAACACATGCATTTAGAAGCTAAAAGCGCTGATATCTTCAAAGGATTTGATTTTAGTAAGTCATTTGATTTTGGTTTATCTGATTATGATTCTGATAATAATGCCGATATTCAGTCCCTTTCCGAGCACTCGGACCACTCCGACTCTGATGGATCCACCACGTCACGGGAGAGAGTCAAAATGTGTCGAAAGGTCCAGCCAATTCAAGAAGAACCCATGGTGCGCTCAACAAGCGTTGAGTCCTTCGGAGATGTGGAGCTAGACAAGAATGAAGAAGAACGGATGTCTCTTCTCGCCAACTATCAATCTAAATTGGAAAAAATTGATGGTTTCATGAAAAAATTGCTCTCAGATTTTCAATTTAATATAGAAGTTTCCAAAATATTCCATTGCCGTTCATTAGTGCCGACTGTAGCAGGGGATGAATATCAACAATTGAAGTCGCTTGATGCTGTATTTGTGGACAGCCGTTCCCCGAGCCCAACAGATGCATGGAATGTTATAGTTGAAAAAGAAGACATTGTCACTAAGCAAAAGTTCAAAAAACAACTTCTATCTGTGAAGCACACAATAGATGAATTTGTTAACTGTTATTTGAATGAATCAAAAGAACGAAAGCCCTTCACTACTAAGCAGAAAAGCAAAAAGAGGATGCGGCACTTTGATTTCCCAGATCTTCGTGATGCTATGCTTAACCTTTTTAGTTCTGATGAACAAGATACAGACCCAAAAGACTCCAGCTGTGTCTGTAGTTGTCATTCTCAGTCCGACACTGATTCAGGTCTAACATCCAAATCAGATGAAAGGTCACTATCGAATCAGTCCATAACATCCTCTATTGGTAACTTCAGCTTAGATTCATCGACATTGACAGCTTATTCTGAGTCTCTGGATCAAATTGTGAGCTACAACAGCTTCCAAGACACAAGCCTATACAGTGACTTGTTGCAGAAACCTGCCATTGAACGTATCACATTCTACGTCCAAGTGCATAGTGTACAGCTCAAAAGTGAACCAAGTGATCAGGACTTTGAATACAAAAACGTTATTAAATTCTACTGTCCAACATGCAAAATCACTGAAACTGATGAGAATAGTCTATTGTGTCACATTTTGAGCCAAACACACTGTGAGAAAATCCATTTTCAATACAAAACTGCTTACATAAAGAAATGCGTAGCCGCTGGTAAGGAAATACAGCCGAGTACTGTGCTTAACCCTATGACCATGTACCGTGATGTCAACAAGATTGTCTGCTTCGGAGACGCTGTGTACGCATGCTCCCTTTGCTTTGAGAACCTCATCGCTGGAGAGTCTATCCTGATGGCGCATATTATGGAAACCGAACACATTGAGAGAAGGGAGAAATTGGATGAAATAGAGTAAGTGCATGTAATAATTGATTTATTTTGAATGTCTTAAAGAGCATGTGTATATTCTAATCCTGGTTACATATCTGAAACACTAATTTGTAACGTTTTACAAAATTTTAATTTGTCCGAAAGATATTTTTGTCCAAAGCTTAATATTTCAGAATAATTATAAAACAAACCTAACCTAATGGGTTCTTTAACGATGTTTATATAATCCTGAAAATATTAGGGGTTCAGGAAAATAATACTTTCAGACAAATGGATTTGGCAAAACATTACAGATGGGAAATAAAATGTTTAGGAGTTGAGATAGGATACCTCTAATTCTGTCTTGTGCATCAATAGGCTTTGCTTTACAGTGGTTGGAACAAAATGGATTTCACTCATTTGTCCCAATTATTACAATTCTAAAACACGCAGTAACACATACTCTTTAAAATCGCAATTTTATTAAATTTGTCAAAAATATCTGTTTATTTCTTATATGAATTCTATTTTTTAAACAAAACTGAATTCGTATAAAACTTGAAACTATTTTTGGCGGGATTGTTTGCCAGTAATTTGACATCGCATCGCAGTTGATTATGTTGAATGATTTCTGTCCTTTAACTAAAAATATCAAATATTAACACACTAATTATGATTAATATATTGGGCTTCCTTTTAATCAAAATAAACATTTTTAAAACGAACAAAGGACAGAAATATTATTTATTTACATTTATTATTATTTACTTTGAACTCGAAAATCAATTCTAGTTTTTTCTTAGATTTATTTGTTACCATATTTACATGAAAGAAATCAATAACTTTAAGTATAACCTAGACTTAGCTCAAATATTTACTTCTCTTCAATTTATTTTTATTTATATACTCTTATCTTTATTTTATATCGTCTTTTTTTATTATAAAAAAGCGACTAATGCCATATTGTTGTTTAAATTTGTAGAATGTTCATTTTTTATGAGCGTACCTGCGCCTTAAATTCGGGAGATGGCGCCACTGTGAATGCCTTACAAGTTTTATGTCTTTCAAATGACCTATGGCTACTTCTTGCTCTTTCTATTGCCTAACTTGTTTGTAAGTAACAAACATTTTTTTTTTTTTCATTCTTATCCCGTTTTATATGGACTATGGAGTGAGGGCAAATATTTTTTTGCATGCAAAACGTTTTCCGTATCTGGAAATACTCGGAATCCGCAAATCACTAGTCTCATAAAAACACCTGTAATCTAATCCTTTTCTTCTGAGTATCTGCTATCCCAGCTAACAAACAGCCATTTTAACTCTAATTTAAGGTGTATTAAAAGCTGTAGAAGTGAATATGCACCCTGTGTCCTAGTTTATGCCTGGTACAACTTTGGAAGGCATCACGTTGGCACCTTTTTTCGTATGAATCCATCTGTCAAGAAGCAAAACTCACTAAAAATCTCTACTCTTCGAAACCTCGTATCTCGGCACTGAATCTAAGCTGAGATACGAGCTTGATTCTAACAGTTAACTTAGTAAGTTGTGTTTTTTTTAAGATTAAATAGCGATGTCGCTAACGAATTCTAGTGATGTGTTCATGATACTTCCCGCCCATTTACTGAGATTTAGCGGAATTAAGGCCAAACGATAAATTAGTACCGACTCTTTCGTTTTCTTATGGTATTTGTGCTCAAGTATGAGGAGGTTTAAGGGTAATAAATGCAAAACCGTTTATTTTACTATAAAATAACTGATTATAACCAGTTTTATGACAATAACGGGTTATAACTGGTTTTACTATGACAATAACCGGTCACGGAAAACCTCCATTAGAAAGCTATCGTATTAACCAATCGCATTGTTTCCACTGTCACGTACTTATGCGATTTTGAATACTGTCCCAAGTAGCAAATAAGCTGCATGAAAGCCATAATTTAAGAGGCCTTATTCCTTTTTAAATTTATTGAAAAAAGTAATTTTCGGCGTGAATTTTGACAATTTCGAGTAGTTTTTGAAACAAAAGTTATCAATGAAAAATTCAAATTGTAGGTTTAAAATATATACCAATAAATCCCAATAGCCCTGTTCTAGGTAGTAACATCAATAATATGTTAAGAAACATCTGTGATCATAGAGAAAAATGTCTAAAGCAATCAGCATTTTAAAAGGAATAAGGCCCCTTGAGCCTAAGTGGTTATATAACCTGTATGCTACATGGAGTGATTTTGAAAACACGGGCCGCACTTTTAGTTTCTTGATTTTGTATTTTTTTTGTAAAAACCTATTTATTTATTTTTGAAAACCTCCGTCCCTACTTAACATAGCTAAGAACCATATGGACAGACCAGGCTTATAATAATAAAAAAAAAAACATTCAAAAGGACCATCCGTTTGGGAGCTTCGATGCCACAGACAGACCACAGATGCACATG
Source organism: Apotomis turbidana (assembly GCA_905147355.2). Taxonomy (NCBI): domain Eukaryota; kingdom Metazoa; phylum Arthropoda; class Insecta; order Lepidoptera; family Tortricidae; genus Apotomis; species Apotomis turbidana. Next base: position 2,169,446 of record LR990305.1, read on the forward strand.
TTAAACTACTTGATCTCAAATGTTTCATATTAAATTGCCTTAGTCTAGAATGTTCTAGCTTGGTTGAATCCAAACTGTAGGTATTGTTTCATTAAATAAAATAATAAAAATAAACCATAAGAAAACGAATCTGCCCTAATTTATTTTTAAAACAGGGTTGACTAAAGACTTACCACATTTTGAAGATTTTTTTGTTCGTATTCTAAGCTTTTTTTAGCACTATTGTGTTAGCTAGAGTAAGCACATGTAGAGTAGATTAAGTAGCCTATCCTATATGATAAGCATATCTCAAAATTCGAAAAAAAAAAGTTTTTTTAAGTATTTTGTAGTATGTTATTATCTAATAGGCGACATGGCTTAATTCATATATCAACTGTTTTATTGACTTGGTACTTACATTTTTTTACTAAAACGCACTGTTATTGCAAGCAATCATTTTAATAGTCCCAATTTTCATTAATAATGTTTTAGTTTTATTTTATTATTAATATAATCTAGACTTTTTCTTATGCCTTCTTTGTTAATTTATTAAGTTTTTTAGATGGAAAATAAAATAGTTACAATGCACTGTGTCGCTATTTTATTCGTCACATGATTCTTATTGTTGTTATAATTCTTTTTTTTTTAAACTAAAGTCATGAAACAAAGCAATTAATGTACTCAAAAAAATATATATTTTTGCAAGCGTAAAGGGGTTTCAAATAATAATTTAGTTAATGTCTGTAAAATTAAAAGCCATTGTGCATTATTAATGGCTTTAGCTCGAAAGAAATAACCTTTAAACATTTACATTTTATAATATTCTTTCTAATTTTAAATTGAAAATTGGGCACTTCTTACATATGTAGTTGTAATAGTTTTAAATGTATCGTGAATTAAGCCACCCGTATATCGAATGTCAAACTTATAAAAACAATAATGGAACGTTTTCAAAAAAATCCGGAATGCCTGTTTCTTCCAAAAGTTGACGTTTTTTGGCTGATCATACTCAGAAACCAATTTCGATTAAAAAAAAAGTGCTCCAAATTTGTATAGGCATTTTATTTTCTACTACACGCTCGTACAAATGAAAGCACACAATTTTTAACCGACTACAAAAAAGGATTATTTATGTATTTTTTTTTAATGTATGTTAACCGTTTTTTCTGCCAAGTGTTGACCGTTTTTTTATTATTTATTATTCACATTGAAAATACTATCGATTCTGAGTAGGATGAACTCAAAATCAACAAGTTCTGATAGAAACACGGACTCGGCTTTTTTTTTATCGAAAACGCCCAATGAATTAATGATCTCATTCCTGTAGATAATCCACCCAACCCAAAAGACTGATTAATTTGATGCCACTGTTAAAAAAAATAGTAAGTCAAAAATTTAGTAAAAAGTTACAAATTAACATTTTTACAAAAAAAAACTGTTGTCCTATGATAGAAAAATACAGAATTTATCCATGGTTGTGCATTTAAAAGTAGATTGTCCGTTGATTTACGAAATTTTTGACTTATTTCGGAACTGTTTCGCCACCGCCTGCGTATTAAATATAAGATATTTTACAATGTGTATGGTAGATTTAGATATGGTTATTGTATTATTTAAGGTACACTAACGCTAACTTGTTAATCTAATTAATATAGGAACAGTGAAGTCGGATCATCTTATATTTATCTAAACAAATATAGCTGAATTCTGTTGTTGAATCTTGTAGGAATCAAATGAAAAATACAGTTAAAAATGGCTCAAAATCTCTAATAACTAAGTTTAAAACCCGTAAATCATATGAACATTAATAGTACATCAATATCTTGGGCGGAGAATTCGTGAATATCCAAGGAACATGCGATATGGCTTTACGAATTACTTACCGCCCGTGGTTTGTAATTTTTTACGTCTTTCCTCGGCCATCAGGAAGTGAGATTTTCTCCTAGCGTACCGGGCAGAAAATCACACTTTCCGCCTGGGGCGACGTAAAAGAAGTACCATCATTTTTATTGGTTCTCAAAACTATTTTAAAATTATATGATTTATCGGTTTAACTTACATTATCATAAGGAACGTTTGTAATATGGGTTATTATAGTCTAAACAAAGTAGAAAATAAAACATTTTCTTGACCAAGTCTTATAATGCAATACAATAATCATTCGAACTAGTTAACGAGACATTATAGCATAATTACGTAATTATTAAGACATGCCACATTATCTCTCTGCTTTAAAATCAAAAGTCAATTCTCACATAAAATAGAAACGAAATTTATGAAACTATGCACAAAACATTCCTGAAATATGTATTTTAATGTAAACGTTTTATTTGAAAAAAAGTAAAAAATATAGTAAAAATAATGTACGCTTATGTATGCATGTTTGCTAACTTTTAGGGGGGTGTTGTAACATTAATGACCCAAATACTGGGACTGTTTGTTTTGAAGAAATATTAACCTGTTATGAGAATCAAATCATGTTCAGTTGTATACAATAGGGGTGTAGACTTTAATTATACAAAATATTATAATTATATAAATAAAAAAGCTCCGTATGTCATGAAATAGAAAAAGAAAAGTATTTTAAATATGTGACGTCTAAGTTAGGTACATAAATTTTATGTTATTTTTTTTTAATGCAAAAGTAAATTTGTAATCTTTTTCATCATCCTCATAACTCAACAGAACAATAATTGTATGTACATAAATGCACTTTTTCACGGCCAAAATGGTTTAAACTTAAACTTAGTTATGTTTCCTTTCCTTCCTGACTTGGACTTAAACTTATTTATATCTCCTTTCCTTCCTTTTTGGGGGGTGATATGGTCACGTCACGTTAAGCCCGCCATTAGTAAGCGTTTTCAGCACTCCAATGTCGACCTTTAACAGTATAATATACTATTTTATTTAGACATTTGGCACAACCAAATACAATATAGGATCGATTGACATCTTCAAAAAAAAAATGTCTACACCCCGATTTAGTATAAGAGATTGGGAATCATGGCGCGGAAAATAATAGTGTTCATCACTGGATCAATATTTCGAGCTTCATATTTAATTTTTACGTTAGATTAGGGGTGGACATAATCATGACATACTGGGCTGGGTCTAAGTACGTCATTGATAATTTATTGCGATTATGATACTACTTTACCCCCCTTTGATTCATATGCTGGATTCCCAATTAGGTGCACCATATCCACACTGTGTTCAAAATTTCAATAGATTTTGGTGCTTGCATTGATGTAGATGTTAAGACTCGTACCATTTCACCCAATACCTTTTTGATGCCTTAGCCACACTAAAGTGAATCTGTGTTAGACTAGAAAGTAATCCAATGTTTTGTGGTGTATATTCCGTGGACATTTAAGACTGTAGAGCTCTTTTCTGAATCTCTGAGATACCTACACTCCAGTTTTTAATTAGGCGAACTAACTTGACAGCTGAAAGTGTTGTCAGAAATAGAAAAAAAAATAGTGATTGGTTTATGTCGATACAAATATGTCGATATAACCTTAGCAATACACCCATAGACACTTAATTATGTTGTAATAAGGTTTAAATTCGTTTACAAATGTACAGTTATCAGTGTATTCGATAGTACTATGGAACTGTCAAGAAAACAAAAAGGCGGACAGCGTTCTTAGCGATGTCCTAAAATAAAGTTCGTTCGATGTAAGTATTTTAATAGCAACCGTTTTTTTTATTATCGATTCGTGTAATAAAATTATTAGTTATATTTCGAACACAATCATTCAAAATTTATGAAATACGTAATGTCTACCTTTTTTTTAATGCTGCTTAACTGAAAGGAACTGATATTTTAATTATCGGTATTAACGACACTAACGAAACTGTGGCAATATTCGTGTGCAATGAACTGTCAAGATAGTTCGCCTAATTAAAAACTGGAGTGTAAATTACGACCTTTTAATAGCCTACATTCAAAATTCAAAAACCCCCGACTTGAGTGGCTGGTCATCATGAGACTCTCATTTAATGTTAGCAATTCTAACCTGCAATATTGCCTGAAATCCTGTCACTTTTTCAATCAAAGCTGAATATCTTGAATACCAACTCCACAGACAAGGCTTACGATTAAAAACAACAAATCCACATTAGAGCATCCGTTTGGAAGCTGCAATGCCACAGAGACATATAAATTTGAGATTTAGAACAGTCCTGCATTCTTGTCGGGGTTTAAAAATTTATCTAAATTAGTAGCAGTCTTGATGAAAAGGTACAATAAAAACGTGTTTCATTCATAATACATATGTCAAAATTTTGTTCGTTATTCTGTTTATCTCTAATGAAAAGTACTTAGATCTTAGTTTCAATCATGTATCGAGTTAATAAGGTATATTTAATGCAAACAGAACAACTAACCGCAGGATTTGGGCATAGCTTATATTAATAAAATTAATATTAAATATTAATCACTAATGTAAGTTTTGGTAATGTACCATATAATTAACATTTGGCATAATTATAGTTATTCGTATTAAATACTAAGAACTGTAACGGGCAATTATACATATTTAGTCAGGTCATATATGTAAGACTCAAAATTGTTCACATATGTCCCAAACTAAGACTCAAACTACATCTAAGGTAGCTAAAAACTCTGTGATTTTAATGTTGATATCCAAATTGTTGTTATAATAGTTTTTAAAAATACTAAAAGAAAACGGCATATAGTATTGGAGATATCTTCACTTCTACTGTATAGCATTTCAGCATCAAGTAATTTAAATAAAGAAATAGTGAATTTATTTTAAAAACCACAATTGCAGTTTTACGGTCTACTGGTCTTTACGAAGAGGCTGTTGAAAAAAAGCCGAAAGAAACTCAACAGCCGGGTTGTGGAGCTTTTTAGATGCTTTTAGGGTTCCGTACCTCAAAAGGAAAAAACGGAACCCTTATAGGATCACTTTGTTGTCCGTCTGTCCGTCCGTCCGTCTGTCAAGACCCTTTTTCTCAGGAACGCGTGGAGGTATGAAGCTGAAATTTATATCAATTACTCAGGTCTACTGTCCCTTGAAGCTGTGAAAAAATCAAACTTCTAAGCCAACGCAATCAAAAGATACAGACGTTTATGCCGCAAATTTTCGACACTTGCAAGGGAATCAAAACCTACAGGGTGCTTCCCGTGAACTCAGAATCTTGAAATTTGGTACGAAGCAACGTCTTATAGCATAGATAAAGGAAAAATTACGAAAACCATAAATTTTTAGTTACATCACATAATATTTTTTTTTTTAATAATTTTAAACTTACTACCCATTTCCTCATAAACGCGTAGAGGTATTAAATTGAAATTCATACCAAATACTCAGGTCTATAATACCTTTAAGCTGTAACAAAATCAAACTTCTATGTCAACGCAATCAAAAGAAACAGCAATTTAAGCTGCATATTTTGAAACTCGCAAGTACTCGCAAGGGAATCAAAACCTAAAGGGTACTTCCAGTCGACCTAGAATCTTGAAATTTGGCATGAAGCAACGTTTTATAGCACACATAAAGGAAAAATTCCGAAAACCTTAAATTTTTAGTTACATTACAAAATATATATTTTTTAATGAATATAAACTTATTACTTTTTTCCTCATGAACGCGTAGAGCTATCAAGTTGAAATTCATATCAAATACTTAGATCTAATTGCCTTTAACCCGTGAAAAACCTCGGTGCGCGAGTCCGACTCGCACTTGGCCGGTTTTTTTAATCTTCACTTTGCCAATTTGACAAATTAGTTTTTTTTCTCACCAATGTTTGTTTTCGTTAACATAAAAAAACATCAGAATCAGAATCAGATATTTATTGATAAAAAAATCATTTTACACGTCATGGACAGATATACATATAATTATAATATTATTAAAATTATAATTTGTACAACATCGTAGGTATACTTATGGGAAAAAGATGTGTAGCATTTTTTTTTAATGAAAAGGTGACTTCAATGACTTCAATACTATATGCCATGGGTGCCGTCGAAAAATCAACCGCTACTTTTGACCACAAACTTACTAATTTCCATGTTGACTTATTTACTAATCTTGTTACTTTTTTCGAACCTTTTAGGTTGTTTTTCGACAGCACCCAGTCTGGCCGATTCGGAACTGTATCTGTGATCTCCAAAAGCGTGTTCATATCATGTAGCGGACGACAAGCATAGACACAAAATACTTTTTTTTCAATGGGTTATGGTTGACTAGAGCTGACGATTAGGCATTACGGAGTTATTACACTTTCCTAAATTAGTCAGTGACGGGAGGGATGCAGCATGTCTCACATATTGCTGGATCCCTCTCAGTGACTAATTTAGGGAAGTAAGTATGCCATTTGTACTTAATTTTGTTTTGTGGAATAAAGTTTAAATAAATGTAATTCTCACGTATTTCAACAGTTGTCTCACCACTTAAATGTCTATTTTTTATCGTGGAAATCATTTTTTTTTTCTACAAAGCTTAGATTACAAAGTGTGCGATTCCTACCCACTTTCCCTCACTCCCTCAGGATATCATTAGAACTCTAATTATTGTCATTTAAAGGTAGAGTGTCTATAATATAGGTATTGCTTAAGCAGACATAGTAGTGATATTCCGGACAGAGTTAATAAATAGAAAAGAAGCCAATACCCATGTTCGATATACTCCTGTCCATTCCTGTTCCCCTGGTAGTTTTCTTATTTCCATGACATTTTCTTGGTACATATGCATCTATTTCTTAACGTCTCTGTATTTATTCTATTTGTGTATGTGCTTGTTAGACCGCCTGTTGGTTATTTTTTGACTGTTATTATTTTCGTGAGACACCAGGTTTCGACTGATTAAACGTGTGAGGTTTGGAAATTCTGTTTTTTTTTTCCTCCTCCCAGTTAAAGATATTTAGGGTGCGTGTCCATTGAAGTGCGGAGCGGAGACGTGTGGATCAGACCAATCACCCGAATTAAAATCTGTACATACTGACAAAAGTAGAAATTAAAAGGTGGCAATACTGTAGTGTCGTCTCTTTCTAATCAAACTCTTTCTTGTCTGTTTATATATCTCAGCTCCCGAATTCGCTCCGTTACAGTGGAGACGCACTCTTAGGACCTCAAAATGAACCAATCATATTTCATAGATTTATCATAACCCGATTCTCTTTCCCATCCTCCCACCCTAATTCGGACTGATTCGGTTCAGTCTATTCACGACGCAGTCCATGCGTCCAGTGCGCCCGCGTCACCCCAACCAAAATTACCCGTGGCGCGGAGATAATCCCATTAGCGGGTTATACTCCCACACAAAGTCCGACTACTGGTAGTGAGGGCTAACCAGCCCTGATACAGTTCAAGTCATGTCATAAAAATAGTGCGTGGAGGCCCTCCGCGCGGTTGAAGTGAAACTTCGTAATGTGAAAATGAAAATAGGAAGGGGTAAAAATTGATTTTTAGTGCTCACATTGTTTCTTTAAGACAAACTTCTTCACTCTCACTGTCTCTTTCTATTCCCCCTCCCCAGGAGCGTTGAACGTTTAACGCAACAGTGCTTTCCAACCCCCCCAAGGTAGCGTTAAACGTTTAACGCAATCTTGTTGGAAGTCGCATTAGAAGTTTCACTTCAAAAATTATAGATTTAAGGGGCTCCCTACAGAAATCAGCCAATTTGATGATTTTTACATCGTATGTAGTTTGTGGATTATAGAGTTATAATGTCTTATTTAATATATATTGTAGTATGGTCTATGTGCTTAACACTTTTTAGTGACCCGAATTTTGATTTAACGACTGTGTATTTTATAAAAAAATATTCGGTGAAGGACCAAAAATACACTAATCTCGTTTCTACTTTTATCCCCGGTGTATATGTAGAAAATATCTTACATTTTACTGTTCTAAACCATATTCCACAAAATTTGTTGTGAAGCTTTTTCTATTTTTCTCAATACTTTTCGAGAAAAACGCAAAAAACCGTTTCCACAACTTTTTCCCCGAAAAAATCGTAAACTTTGACGGCCTGTATCTCAAAGTCAGTGACATGTGAAAGGTACTTGATACGGTATTTTGTTGTGGAAAAACTATGTTATTATGATTAGCTATTTATAATATGGGAAAATCTATCGCAACAGATCGAAGGTCATTGAGAGCGGGGAGCCCCTTAAATGCTCTTTTTGGATTTGCAAAGACGCAGCCTAAGGGTGCGTATCCACTGAATTGGAGTCGTGCGGAATCGACCAATCACAAGTGAAGTGGAGCTGAGATACAGATTTGAACTCCGGTGATGCGATTCAGTGGAGCTTGATAATCATAATCATAATCATTTATTGCAATCATGTTCATATCATTTATGGTGTCACAAAATAAAGTAGGTAGGTACATGATACCCTGTTAGGGCGCACAATATAGGTCCTTAATTACAATTAAAATTACATTAAATATGAATTACAATACAAGTCAAATACATGCCGTGTCATTTTATATGTCAATTTGCAATTATTCTTATACTATAAAATTAAGCTACTTACATACAAAAAATCATTTAATTTCTACCAGTGTTTTGTCATTTAAAAAATCATCAACTGAATAGTAACATTTATCAATAAGCAATTTCTTCAATTTATTCTTAAATAAGGTCATATCAGTTACTAGTTTTATGGATTCAGGTATTTTATTCATGATGCATATACATCGGTAATAGGGACCATTTTTAACGATAGTGAGTTTCGTGGAAGGTAGGTTTAATTGATGTTTACGTCTGCTATTTGGTTTACGGATTTCTGCCGATTCGCATGTGGAATGAGCTCCCTGCCGAGGTTTTCCCCGGGGGCTACAGCGTGCGGTTCTTCAAGAGGGGAGTAAATAGGTTCTTAAAGGGTCGGCGACGCGCGTGTGATGCTCCTGGCGTTGAGCGTCCATAGGCGGCGGTGACTGCTTATCATCAGGCGGGCCGCATGTTTGCCGCCGTCGTAGTATTAAAAAAAAAAAAATGGACGTATCCCGATTGGTTCATTTTCTCCGCTCCGCTTCAGAGGATAGGTAGCCTAACGGACACGCCCCTCGTCGGAAAGCGGCAGTGGTTGGCGCAGTTTGTAGTGCGGCCTACTGGGCCTTGGTTCGAATCCTGGCAAGGACAATTGTGTGACGAGCTCGAATATTCATTCCTGAGTCGTGGATGTTGCCTATATACTAGCGACCCGCCCCGGCTTCACACGGATGCAAAGCTATATTATGCATGTATTATATACTAGCTGTGCCCTGCGGTGTTACCCCGCTCATCCCACGGGAACACTTAATGTATTCGGGATGTAAAGTATCTTATGTCCTTTCCCGGGACTCAAACTATCTCCATACCAAATTTCATCTAAATCGGTTCAGCGGTTTAAGCATGATTAGGTAACAGACAGACACACTTTCGCATTTATAATATTAGTATGGATAAAAAATGCATCAAAATCCGTTGCGTAATTTTAAAGATATAAGCATACATTGGGACAGACAGACATCAGGAAGCGACTTTATACTATGTAGTGATGTTGTATAGCGTCGCGAGTCGTCTAGTTTGGGACTAGGACCCGTACCATAAATTTACAGTGACCGTTCTCGCTAGCGACTGCGTAAACCGTTTGTACGGAGAATAGACATGTTGACTAATTTTTTTTGAGGATGTCAATCGATTCTATTTTTTATTGTGATCAAATGTCTATATGGGACTGACTACATTTAAACTGCTCTAAAAGTCAGAAATGACCGTCAAAGTTCTACATTCCTACGTAGCGCTAAAAACGCTCCATACAAAACGCGTCAGGCTAGTGACGTCACAGGCCGGTATAGGTACCAAAAATTGTATGGAAAAATTAAGAAATTTGTCATTTTCACCGTGAAAAAGTGCGTTTAAGTTCATAGTTGTCATACAATTATTGTTTCGTAAAATTATGAGGATTCTGAAAACATTTTCAAAATTTATTTTGGATTAAAAAAAAATATCATAAAATTTGCGTACCTACCTTTGAAGTCACATATTTCCAAAAAAGATATATGTTTCTGGATTTTTTTTCTTTGTTTCGTGATATATTTAGCTAATTTTATTCATATAACTACAGTACGCTGTAGAATTCAACATCAGTCAAATAGCCTATTGCAGTTGTACAAAGTATCCGCTAGGGGCACTACTAATTCTCCATACAAATCGTTTACGCTGTCGCTAGCGAGTACGGTCACGTTGTTCATGTTAAGGGTACAGGTATATGTGGGTAAGATTGTCCCTTAATATTTATTGATGTGTGCGGAATTTCAGCTCCATCAGAACCCAGGAAGTGACACAGATTTAACCTGGGAGTTGTGATTACAGACAAACGCCGGTTAACCCTTAAATGCATGGTGTAAGATGCAGCTTACATAAACAAAAATGAATTACTGGTTGAAAACAAGAAACATTTATTTGAAATAAAATAATATTTTATAATACTGTGTTTTTTTAATTCATGCATTTAAGGGTTAAGGTAAAACCACAGATCACCTCCAGCAGATCCGCCCGTGTTGAGACTTTTATATGTGCTGCAGTACCATATCGTTGGTGCGCGCGGGTCGCCTTACATGCTTCTTCTAGTGGGGGTTGTCTGTGGGTAAAACTAAATAAAAACACACATATTTCATAGACATTCATTTTCCAACATCTCAAAATTCCAAAAATACAACAAACGTATAATTTATAACTACGCCGGAAACGTAGGGTCGCAGGTTCGAGTCCTGCTTACATTGCAGTGGATCACATTAAATTTTTCTTTCATAATTTACCTTTGTGTCAATAGTTATAAAAAATTTAAATGTGGTATTTCCACATTAAAACAATCGATAAAAGATTCTATTAAAAAAAACGTATGATTTAGTTTCGCTAATTATTTTAAATTCAACGCTAAACGTAGAATCTACTTAAATAAGTTCAATAATTAGGTATATCTGCATAAACGGGTGCGTTACGGTCACTATAGCAACTTATGATTATGATATAGTAGATTATTGGTAATATATGGCATGATATCACAGTATAATGATCATCTGATATAATACGTTAAAAGGCTCAATAGTTGGCCTAGCAAAGGCTCAACACACTAAAACTGCTCAAACAAAAAAGTCAAACTGTAATGGAGTCATGGTTAGGTAAGTACGACGACGAGCCAAGCGAGGAGGAGTGCTAGGTTATATCAAATGTATTCTATACCAATTGAAATTATACCCAATGAAATTATGCTTATTTTTGTTATATCAAATGAAACATTATATCAAAAGTTGTTATATGTAGGTAAATTATATGAAACGTTATATCCATCATTACACAACCCTGCTAATAACTATTCTGGTTACATTCAGCTACTATAGCGAGTATATGGACAACAATATACTTACAGAATGTTTTTTGATTAACTGTACATAGTAAAAGAGGTTAAAGTTCTTAATGGGTTTACATGTTTTTAAATTAGGTAGGCACATCTACATCAGACAGTAAGTCTTTTTTTTACTTATATAATAAACGACGAAAAACTTAGGTATAAAAAACGTATAACTTAGAATATTATGTTTAGTTGATCAAAAACCATCCTGCAGTACTAATTTCTACTTTTAAAATACAGATGAAAAGTGTATCTTATATATTAGGTACCTATAAATAGATAAATATCGGGTTCTCTGCCTTTTCGCCGAATATTTTTTTGTCGAATGTGTCATTTTGCTGAAGTATAATTTCATAGAATCATTCTTCTCTGAAACCGTAGAGTATTTAGGATTTTTATAAATCAAACTTATCTAGTGAATAGGAAGGTGTTTTCAAATATTATAAAAAATTAACGACCACAGGTGAGAAGGTTTCGGCGAAATGAAAATTCGAAGAAGTTCGACCGACGACGAATTATACGGCGATAAGGCAGAACATCTACATTTTGAACCCATTTGGTTTACACTAGCAGACGTTAGAGTCAGACCACGGTTTCATGCAAATAAACTATCAAACCTTAGCGGCAGTACACTACTCGCGAAGTTCCTCGGCGAAGTACTTGACAGCTGCCCGAGGTGCTACACTACATTACTCGCGAAGTGCCTCGACAAAGTACTTGACAGCTGTCAGAAGAGCGACATTTTATCAGATTCACGCAGAAAATACAATTATCGCGGTTTGATTAAAGTATGGATGAACCGAAGTCAGCCGAGTAGTGAAGAGGGGTAGGGGTTCGGGTCCTTTGACTCGGGTACAAGAAGCGACAACAATCGGAAGTCGGCCGAGGCGAGGTAAAGTTGGCCGAAGTAAGACGAAGTACCCTCTACACTGACGTATTCGCCCAACTTCGGTCAACTTCGCGAGTAGTGTACTGCCGCTAATACAAACTGACCTTTGTATGGTTTGACAGTTCATTTGCTTGGCAGAGTTAGCGGGGTCGAGTCTACTACCTTAATAAAAAATAATCACCTAAATATAGTTATACAACTAACCGTACACAGCCCTTTCTCTGTAACCCTACCTTTTCAGCTACCCAATTAAGTATCACTGGTATCACAATCATTCATCGTTAACTTATGACTGAGTACTTAGTTTATTTTCTTTAGATTGAAACCCAATTGCAGCCCACACCGGTGTTCACATACCGACGACATAAAGCGAAAACGCTGTAAACGCCAATTAACCTATTAACCGCCAAGCGGTCTAGCAATTTACCGAGCCACTGACGCCAGAGTAAAAAAAAAAAATGTGCCCCAAAATCAACAGGGATTGAAAAATACTTGTAGCGGTTAGAATTACAAAGTTTTTGATCATTGAAATTTGGACGGCTGTGGCCGACGTGGCGTCAGGGGCACGATTTTTTGTTGACGGCCACAGCCGACTGTGGCGGTCAAAAGGTTAATTCCCTTGGCGTTTACAGCGTTTCCGCTTTTTGCCGTCGTTTTATAGAAAAACACTTCACCGAATGCTTCAGTTCATAGAATTTTCATTTCATAGACAATTTTTTCCTCGGAAGTTAATAATTTTCAGAAATCCTGAAAATGTCAACCTATATAGATTAGGTTAGGTTTGTGTTATAACATTCCAACATATTTTACGGTTTCAGAAAAAAAACGCTTTCGGGTATCTTGCCTCTTCGCCGAACAATTTTTCGTCGAATATTTCATTTCGCCGAATTTTCACTTCGCAGAATTTGTATTCATCTGTAGTCGTACATTTTTCATAATTGTTGTAAATATCATCCTATGGATCAGGTTAGGTTAGGTTTGTTTTATAGCAATCCTTAATAATTTACAGTTTCAGTGAAAAATGCTTTCTGCGAAATGATACTTGGGCGAAAAATTGTTCGGCGAAAAGGCAAAGAACCACGCTTTCGATGAAATTAAAATAGGGAGGAGGGACACTTCGCTGCGGAAACCCATACTGGCCATACTTCGGTCAACTTCGGTCAACTTAAGCAAGCATGCTCCATCTTAGGCCTTATTGTCACTTAACATCAGGTGCAATCGAGGTTAAATGCATGGCTATTTTGAATAAAAAAAAAAAAAAACCGCGATTAGTGTAGGCGTAGGATAGGACTGCCATCCGTCCGGGTTTCCCGGGGTTTCAAATGTGTCCGGGGAAACTTTATATGAATAAAATAAAGCTATTGTTTTTTAATACGATTTTCCAAAACGTCCGGGAAAAACGCTATTAACGTTTACGCCAAATATCCGGGTTTTTAAAGTCTGTCCGGGTTCAGTGAATTTAGAGATGGCAGCCCTAGCCTATAGGGTAGTTTTCAACTTTTCAGCCCTTTTACTAATACCATACCTATTCATAAAATTACCGTTTTTTTTAACCAAATTTGAATATTGTTCTCGATAAACAAAATAGTCCTTAACTATTACCTCTATTAGTGTTTTACTCAGCATCCCTAGGATAACTGTGACGCGGCTGTAGCTGTCACTTTAATGAAATAATTAACTTTATTTTGCAAGTAGGCCACAAGGGCACTTTTATATCTGTGAGTCTACCGCCATTTCACAAGAGGAGACCACTGTTGAGAAAGAACGCCGAAAAAACTCAACAGTCAGTAATTTTTTGTCAGACAGTTTTTTTCGGCTACGTTTTGATCCTCCCCCCGTGGTGAGGTTCTTTGTTAACCCCCCTCCCGCTCCCAACTATTTTTTTTGCCAGAATTTCGTAAAATAAGGTCGCTATTTTGAAGTATTTAACACGTGAAGATTTATTTTTAACGAAACCGAAACAAATACCTACTATACTCATGAGGAAGTATTTTTTCTTAAAAAAATAATCGTCAGGTCTCGTGATTTGTGCACAAGCCCTTAGTTTGCTATGCTGAGAGGCATAAAACTGTAAGCCATCGTACCGTCAACCAATTTGATTTCTAGGCCACTGTAGAACCTTGTCACAATGACAATGATATGAGATTTCAAGCGGCTTTCATTTGACGTTCACTGTGACAAGGTACGAAATGGCCTAGGAATCAAATTGGTTGTCTGTACCTGCGAGCATATTTTGCCGCGACTTCGTTTGTCGCGTCTTACCGTCGTCTGTCTTGCTCGCACGGTATTGAGAGGAAAGTGACAGATAGTATACATCGCGGGACAAAAAATCGCGTGTCATAGTTATGCTAGAAGTGGAGGTACAGTTTTACAATATTAACTACTATCACCAAGATTTAAACATATTTAGGCAACTTATATGCTAAAGAAAACTAGTGAGAATTAAATTTGAAATGTACATTCTTAATAATAAATAGAAAGAGATATGTTAAGATCTGTTTCGCATTGGCAATTAGCTGTAAGTTGCAGATATGTAATTATTATAAAATAAATAAATGTCTAGAGTGTTCCAATTCCAAGAGTAAACAATCTAACAGGCTTTCACCATCTCTTGTTCCAAGATTCCGATTAACAGTTTCCTTCAAAAGGTTAACTTTTTTACTCCTTCCGGAACTCTTCCATTAAATGGTTGAAATTAGAACTCTGCCCAGTGTTTCATGCGACGTGCATTCCACACCCACTCCCGGTATCAGGAGGGATGCGGAGGAATACCTGCTTCGCTCAACGCTTCAATGGCTTTGTTGAGAACCGACATGCATGGCCGCTTAAACGGAGATCGGTGCATTTCAATAAGACGCTCCACCATTCGGATGTCGAAGTTAACATGCCCATTGCTTATTGAATGGAGATAAGCCAGTAAGAGTCGTCCATAGTTCCAATCGGACACACAATGTGTCGAGAGTTGAACGAGGCTATTGAAAATGTAGTTCTGAAGTAGTTCAGTCTTCTCCGCAGCTTTATATGCTGACGTAATAGAAATGAGGTTGTGAATGAATTCCTCGTTAGTCAATTCAAGCTCTATGACCAACATCATAAACTCGAATTTACCTTTCTCGTCTAAGGTTAATACAAAGTCATTTATCATAGTATCGGATATCTCTGGGTCTCGCAGAAGAATTTGTAGTAAATTCCGAAACTCGGTCGGGTAAAGTTTGTTAGCTTTAACCATGACATCCAGTGAAAACCAAGAGTATCCCCGCCTTAGAAATATAGGAATGAAGTAGCGGAAGAAATTATCAATATACAACAACTTCACATCACTGCTATCAAACATATGCTTGCATATCCTCTCAATGACTTGCCCGGAGAGTTTTTCAGCCAGTATTTTGAATAAAACATTGTTTCTGGATCCTTCTTCGAGCATAAAATCGAAACGACCTATTGGCTCGCTTTCAATTGATTGGTAGAAAGTGTCGATTGGGTTTAGATAAGGTTTAGCCGGCATTATGTCTTCTGTGTTGTGGTCGCGGGTTGTAGAAGTCCTTGGCATGCTGTGGACGGTTCTGCCGGGATTTTCTTTGTAACGATCTTTGAATTTATCTACCCACTTGTTGGGCGTTTCACGCTGTTCCAGCGGTAAAATTTTATCCTTTAAGTCCTTTAGGCCTTGTTCTGATGACGGGGAGAACTTCCAACCGTCCGTCATATCGCGCAGGTAACTGTAGAGTTGTAGACTATTAGTTTAGATAGATAGATTATCGATTACTCAAAGGTCACGGAATAAAACAACAACAATGCGATCAATACAGTCTAGACTGCTGATTCCACAAATGCATGTTAAATTTATATAATTTGTTTTGTTACAAAACATACTCTTTTTCTCATGTTATTAACGTTTAGTTCACGTTGTATACATATGAAATAATATTAACGGCATCAGCGTCATCAGCATCTACTTGAACGAGTTGAATCACATATTATTTGACAGTACTCTAAAGTTACAACTATAAAAAAAGGGAATATGAATTATTTCACAATCTAATCTAATATGTCTATCATAATGTTGTCAAAATTATTTTACTAACTTTAAAATTCGTCTTATGCATCCTGTCAGTGCTATTATCATTTTTGGTATATTATATTTTGGACCCGTACTTTAAGGACATGTCCGTCAGAAGCATTTCGCAGGTAACACTGACACAAACGTCAAACTGTCTTCATTCAATTTCCTTTCCGTTCCGTTTCCTTTCCGTTAGTCACAATTTGTCAGCTGAGAAAGGTGTACGTCAATTTGGCATTAATATTGCGTATTTATTTACGAACTTAAGTCAATAAAATACAGTTTAATTGCAGTCTGATGCAGAAATTCCACTACTAAGGTAAGTGTTAGCATTACTAAATGGTGTTTAATTCTATAAAACACAAATGCTGGTCCAGGGCTAATATTCCAATTGTTATTGTTGAGGAACAGGATACCTACCTATTAGTCGTACGTAAGTACCTAAAATATGATTAGGCGAATACAGACATATAAAATAACAGCGTTTATACTGCAGGCATAAATGTAATAATAATATTAGACGATCACTGTTTAAATAGACATCAATTGGCGAACGTTCTACAGGTACGTTCTCTATTACTTACATCGAGGCGGAGCGAAGTAGTGCGGAAGAAAACAATCACCTGTCTCCGCATGTCTCCGCTCCGCTCCGCATCAGTGGATAGGCAGTTTTAATAATAGGACTAAATAAAAGTTCGGGAAACTGCGAAGTGTCTTCTCGTCCAACATACCTCAGTGCTTGAAGACGAAAGTCTTCAACCAGTTCGTATTACCGGTGATGACCTACGGAGCCGAGACGTGGTCTCTAACTATGGGCCTTTTAAGGAAGCTCAGAGTCACTCAGCGAGCTATGGAAAGAGCTATGCTCGGGATTTGTCTACGAGATCGAATCAGAAATGAGGAGATTCGTAGACGAACCAAGGTCATCGACATAGCAAACCGGGTAAGCAAGCTGAAGTGGCAATGGGCGGGGCACATAGCTCGAAGGACCGATGGCCGTTGGGGCAGAAAAGTTCTCGAGTGGAGACCACGTACCGGCAAGCGCAGTGTAGGACGACCACCCGCAAGGTGGTCGGACGACCTGGTTAGAGTTGCGGGGACTCGTTGGATGCGGGTCGCTGCTATCCGGCCCATGTGGAAATCTATTGAGGAGGCCTGTGTCCAGCAGTGGGCGTCCTATGGCTGAAATGATGATGATGATGATGATGAAATAAAAATATACAGATACACTTACATAAATACTTAGACATAATAAATAAATATATCGTAAATTAATAAATAAACAGAAGGAGCCAGTAGGTTACTATGCTAGATTACGTATTCTATAGCGTGTTATTTGGGTGATTACTAGTCACAACCATGGTATTTTTATTGAGATCACTAATAGAGGGTTAAGTATTCCTATTTATTGAGATTCCAAGGGTTATCCCTATTAAGGATTTCAATAAAAATACCACGTTCGCCTTTGTAGGTACATAATATTTGTTATCGTTGTATTGATAGCCCGTGTTTGTGTTCCATAAAGTGTTTACATACATAATTACCAACGATATTATTATGAGGAAAAGTACAAAATTTATTACAAAATGTATACAACTATTCAGTATTCGCAAATGGCATTCGAGTGACTCAAATTATATTACACTTTATTTTATTATATTACACTAGTATACCAATATATTACACCAGTACCTATACCAGATTATAATAGAGAATAACAAATTATGGGTAACAAAAAACCGTTATAAACTTTTTGAAAAGTTTATATATTTTTTTTGTATATCATGTCTATGTTAATTTTATAGGGTTCCGTACCCAAATGGTAAAAACGGGACCCTCTTAAATTACTAAACTCCGCTGTTCGTCTGTCTGTCCGTCTGTCACCAGGCCGTATCTCATGGTTCGTGAAAGCTAGACATAATAAAATCAATATTAAAGTGGGGCTCCCATACAACAAACGTGATCTGTTGCGTTAATCTTGCTCCTCATTTGTATCCGGCGCCAATGCACCATACTTAGGTTCAAACTCAACCCGGGCAGTTGTTTTATTCGATGGTATGGAACCTTTCGTGCGCGAGTCCGACTCGCGCTTGGTCGGTTTTTATTTAATCGGAGATGTCTTGTTTGCATGCATCTCGTTTGAATTATCCCCTAACTCCTAACCGTTAAGGAGTTATACCTTCTATCATCAGCTCTGCATAGACAAATGATGACTAACAGACGCAAATACATGAACAACTTCATAATCGCGGAACGACGAGACATATGTACATACATACGGGTCAAACTGAGAAACGCCTTTTTTTATAAGTCGGTTAAAATATCTTCTAAGTAACAAATACTTTTCTGAAGACCGCATCAAAATCGGTTCATCTGAACGCGAGATCGCGGACTACCATATATGTATACAGGTTAAACTGAGAACCTCTTTTTTAGGGTTCCGTAGTCAACTAGGTACCCTTATAGTTTTTTTTTAGTTTGTTAATAATCATTGATATTTATTTAAATACAAGAACAACTTTATAATCGCGGACAAACATAACATATAGGTCAAACTGAGAACCTCCTTTTTTAGAACGTTGGTTAAAATATCAAAACCATCTCCTAAGTGTAACAAATACTTTTGCGACAACTGCTTCAGCCAAATGCGAGATAATCGCGGACAAACATACATACAGGTCAAACTGAGAACCTCCTTTTTTGGGTTCCGTACCCAAAGGGTAAAAACGGAACCCTATTACTGAGACTTCGCTGTCCGTCTGTCCGTCCGTCTGTCACCAGGCTGTATCTCAAGAACGGTGATAGCTAGACAGTTGAAATTTTCACAGATGATGTATTTCTATTACCGCTATAAAAACAAATACTAAAAATAAAATAAAATAAATATTTAAGGGGGGCTCCCGTACAACAAACTTGTTAGATTATGGTACAGAACCCTTCATGCGAGAGTCGGACTCGCACTTGCCCAATTTTTTTGTAGTCGGTTAATAATCATTGTTAATATAGATTTAATATAATTAACCGCTTCGAATCCGATTCAAGCTGACCCAGGCTACCAGGATAGCAGAAACGCGAGGCAGTCGCCTGTCCAGTTTTTGTGCATGACTTCTCTGTAATTCTACTAGCCTGGTATTGTGAACCGGATTGAAGGCGTTCGATTCCGTTTAGTAACAGTTAATTTTGCGGCGAATCTGTCCTATGTATTAGTGACCGAGCGAGCAAAGCGTCTTCCATTCAGCTTGGGCCAAAATTCTTCCGTAAAATTTGTATTTTTTTTCGTCCAAGGTGTTTTGAATGATTGGATGTCCCTGCTTTCCAACTGTTCTCGATGAGAGGTCGCATTTTTCATATTATGACAATTATATTGATAATTTCAGACAACTTTTTAAAATGAATAATACTTTTCCCTATTCCATTCCATCTATTTCATGCTTTCATTGCGAGCTGTCGAAAATAAGTTGAAAAAATAACAGTTTTCTGCGAGAATTTTGTCAATTTCGTGTAGTTTTTGAAACAAAAATTATGAATTAAAAATTTGAAGATCACTAAATAGTATAAAACAAAGTCGCTTCCTGTTGTCTGTCTGTCTGTCCCTATGTATGCTTTGATCTTTAAAACTACGCAACGGATTTTGATGCGGTTTTTTAAATAAATAGAGTGATTCAAGAGGATGGTTTGTATGTATAACACAAGCATAGTAAATTTTGTATCAGCATTGCACCCGTGCGAAACCGGGGCGGGTCGCTAGTTGATAATATGTTAAGGAACATGTTTCATCATAGAGAAGTATGTCTAAAACAATCAGCATTATTGAACGGGTAAGGAGCGTCAGGGTAATACCTACTTTCATAAGTTTATCGACTTTAACGCATGTCCAACTAATTGTGTACCTACAAACTCGTTAAAAATATATTAACACGAATACTTTTAGCCTTTTAATACATATACTTACTTTACTCATTGTTTAAATAGTTCAACTGTGTTAAGTATTTATTATTTATGTTTACGACATCTTGTCCGATAACATTTCGCACTGTCATCAATACCAACTAACTTAATAACCCAATAGAGTGTTTTACAACCCACGCCATCTTGCGGATTTTCAGGGGTACTCATTTATTTTACTGGCAACGACACATTTTGGTAACTGACGTTGAAAGTCGGTGAATGTCACTGATGTAAACAAAGAGCAAACAGGACTAAATATTGCGCAAATTTCAATTTTTTTGCAAAATAAATTTCTGTCAAAAAAACATTTTAGTGACAAGCTTTTCTAGCCGACTGTACTTTTTTTTGGATATCCATCAAATGCTCACTGAGACGATTCTAAAGAGCCCAAACTCGGTTGGATTGCTTTTTCTATTATCATCAGATCAGCCCCATGGTACCATATTATTGTAATATCATCAAAGTTAAGTAAGTATGCAAAATTTCAGCTTAATCGGTTGACGATATCTGCTTCAAAATTGAGTTGCAACATTCTACCCGAACAAACATACTTACATACATACATACATACATTGCAAGTTAAATAAAAGCTTTTAATAAAATGCACAGCGATGAACTGATGAAAGTCAAGTTTTTTCAATAGGATTCAGTATTTATTACGCAAGAAGAACGGAAGACTGAGTAGCATTCCGGTAAACAATGATTTGAATTTTGATAATGACAAATCCTTGACTGACGTTTAATAATGCAAATATGACGTAGGCACATTATTGCCATATGAAAGCTGTTTGCAGCGCCACTATCCCTGGGCCACCCCGACGCTTGCTAGGCTATAAGTCTTACAACAATCTACTTATGTGGGTTAAGCTGCATAAGTAAAGATATATTATCAATATGTTGTTATTCGGTCCCGATAACTCTTGGTTAATCGATTGATATAATCCAAAATAAACACATTGCATAAATGATGTCGACACTTTATAGTACTGAAACATTTTGCAATAGATACCGCGTGATCTGTTGTCAATAATTATTATTTTCAACCGAATCAAAAGGGAAGGAGGTTCTTATGGTTAAATAAGTTTCTGTCAAAAATTTAATTTCTGATGTGATCAGCTTTTGTAGCTGACTTTAGGTACTTGTCTTTGAACATCCATCAATTGCTCACTGAGACGATTCTAAAGACCCAAACTCGGTAGGATTGCTTTATCCTTTACAGAGTTTCTAGTGCCACCTACCGAGTCCATCATCACACCAGCCTATGGTACCATATTATTGTATTGTCATCAAAGTAGGTATGCAAAATTTCAGTCAGTCGGTTGAAGACATCTGCTTCAAAATTGAGTTGCAAGATTCCAACAGAACAAACACAGTTACATACATACATTTTTTAATTAGCCTGTTAGAGTGTCCCACTGCTGGGCAAAGGCCTCTCTATTTGATCTCCACAATTCCCTGTTAGACGTTGCTTCCGACCAGTCGACCAGGAATGCGTCTAGATCGTCCCTCCATCTCCGTCTCGGTCTGCCTTGACGTCGCCGCCCATCTTGCGGCACCCACTTTGTGACTATATAAGCCCACCTGTCTGGGTGCATGCGGCTAACGTGACCAGCCCAGTCCCACTTGAGTTTAGCGGTTTTTGCTCCAACATCAGCTATACGTGTTTTGGAGCGCAGCGTGGTGTTCCGGATGCGATCCATCCTTTTAACACCTAGGATGCTGCGCTCCATTGCGCGTTGGCAAACCTTCAACTTGGTCTTCTGACTCTCCGTGAGTGACCATGTCTGAGCACCGTAGGTAGATAGACATACATACAATATTGCAAGTAAAATAAAAGTTTGTAAAAATTGACCATCCACATTTGGTTGGGTTATTAACCCCCGACGAAGGAAAAGGGGTGTTATAAAATTTAACATGTGTATTTGTGTATCTGTGTCTATGTCTGTCTGTGGCATCGTAACTCCCAAACAGATGGACCAATTTGAGTTCGGTATTTTTAACCGAAAGACATGTCCATCGAGATGGTTCTTAACTATGTTTGGTGGAAATAGTACCAGTAGTTTCCAAGATTAAACCCCGACGAAGAAAGAGGGGTGTTATAAAATTTAACATGTGTATTTGTGTATCTGTGTCTATGTCTGTCTGTGGCATCGTAACTCCCAAACAGATGGACCAATTTGAGTGCGGTATTTTAACCGAAAGACATGTCCATCGAGATGGTTCTTAACTATGTTTGGTGGAAATACGACCAGTAGTTTCCAAGATATTCAGCTTTAATTGGAACAAGTGACAAGTCTCAGCCATATTGATTGCCAAGAATACCAAATTTTTAGTTATGCACAGTTTTAGTAGCATTTCCTATATCACTCTTTGAATGAGGGTCTCAATCTCAGCTATAACTTGTGTCAGGGGGTCTTTTGTGTTTTAAGTTTTTAATTTAGGTTATTTTTTAATCATTCTAATGTTCTTGTCAGAATCGTGTTGCGATGATGGGACCAATGAAGAAATGATAGGACTTACATTTAGGATATACAGATAACAATTAGACTATTAGACCACGCTAACTCGTCGAGTCAGTTTGTATGGTTTGACAGTTCATTTGCTTGGAGAGAGAGAGAGAGAGAGAGAGAGAGAGAGAGAGAGAGAGAGAGAAAGAGAGAGAGATCGTTTATTAGTTTGGACGAGTTAGCGTGGTTTATAATGTCTTGGTAATGGTTACAGGAATGCTGTTCACGTTGCTGCTGTGTGCGGCCGGGCTGGCTGCGGGGGTCCCGACACCCGGGGATCAGACCACCCCGAGACAGGGCGAGAAATGCGGCTATGATGTGAGTATAAGGATGAAATGTAGAATGCGCTGCGGAATTGCATGTTTACAGCCCATCGTTACACACTTCCAACGGCTTAGCCCTCTAAGGGTGCGTATCCACTGAAACGGAGTGGAGAAATGCTCGACCAATCACAAAGTAAAGCGGAGCTGAGATACAGATTTCAAGTAAGGCTTCTAATATACGTGTTACACGCGCGGCCAGCTAGCCCCGCCCCCTGCCATTTAAATGATATACGGATGCAGCCATACAAGGCTTCCGGCTTCTCAAGCTAACGAAAAAAAAGAAAAAAAAACGTGTTACACGCGGAACCGTAGCTCCGTGTTCTTAGCACCGGCGGTCCTAAGATCCCGTACTACACGGACACGTCAAAGATACGTAGCCGTGTCCGCGTTCGACTACGAATCAAATTCAAATTCTTTTATTGCAAGAACATAGTAATAAATTAGGTGATACAGGTATAAACGGTGTTGCTCGGCAGATCTCGTCTCCGCTCGGGTATTGAATGAAAGCTTGTCGAACCGACGTCACGGACGGATCGGATCCGCGTGTAATTAAAAAACTTAAGAAACGCATCTCCGTGTAACACGGAGCTACGTATCTTAATTACACGGAGCCAAATTACACGTGCCGAACGGTCCGGATCTCCGTTGCCGTGTTACCCGGTATGTGCCGTCAGTACAACGACCTAGTGACAAATAGTTATTTGTTATACAAGGGGGGAAAGTTGTATTTTACCCGCGAGTGTTTATTTGAAACACGAGCTAGCGAAAGGATCCTATGATTGACCACGAGCGAAGCGAGTGGTTCAAAATAGAATCCTGAGCGTAGCGAGTGTTTCAATACACGAGACGTAAAATAACTTTTCGCCCGAGTATAACACAAAACTTTTCACCTCACTACAGCGAAGAAAAAAGAATAAGGGTTTGTACTATATCTTTGAAAAATATCTGCAATAATCAACCAATTTGCCATTTATTAAAACTAAGGTCTAATTAGCTTTCATGTAGGTATTTTAAACGGGATTTTTCAGAAAATAAGCTCATGTCAAATTTTACTTTAGCTGCGTTGAAACGTCAAAACTCTTTCTCCACATGTGGATAAAAAGCGATTTTCTCAATAGATATCAAACAAACAAACTGGGCTTTCCGAGCTAGTGAGGTGAAAAAATAATAACATCGACATTTTCAATCCACGGTTTTTGGTATTCAGGAGGCAGATTGTAGAATTGATCTCCGTTTACACATCTTTGAATGTTTTATTTTGTTATTCTATTTCAAAATGCTCAATATGTATAAAATATTTAAATTAAACAGTTTAGCCATTATAATATTATTACATTTATAATAATTTTTATTTTAGGATATTTTTTCAATGTACATATATTGTTAAAATCATGATGTGCATGCTTATTTTGGATGACATTTATCTGTAATGCCTGTCCTTTGTATCTTTATTTTTTGAAATGAATGTAATGTTTAGTGTGCCAATAAAGAAAAAAAAAAAAAAAAAAAAAAAAAAAACGGAGATCCGGCTACGGGTACTCAAAACACGGACACGACCGCGAGCCCTAATTTCAACTCAGGTTTGGTCTATTCCGCACGTCACCATTCCGCTCTGCTCCAGTGGAGAGGCACCCTAAGGCAGCCTGTGCACTAGAGCTAGAGCGGAGCAAACATGTATTCTTTTAACATTGAAAATGTTTGTTTTCCTGATCGAATGTAGTGGCCCGATTTATAAAATTGTGACATCTATAATAAATAAATGAA
The DNA here is from genome assembly GCA_905147355.2 of Apotomis turbidana. NCBI lineage: Eukaryota > Metazoa > Arthropoda > Insecta > Lepidoptera > Tortricidae > Apotomis > Apotomis turbidana. The sequence continues at coordinate 2,194,289 of LR990305.1, forward strand.
ATAAATAAATATCGGACAACCTCACACAAATCGATCTAGTCCCAAATTAAGCTCAAGAAGGCATGTGTTATGGGTACCAGACGACGATATACATACTTATATAGATAAATATATACTTAAATACATAGAACAATATAAATATATATATGTATTTATATATTATGTATATCGTCGTCTAGTACCCATAGTACAAGCTTTGCTTAGTTTGGGACTAAGTCGATTTGTGTATGATTGTCCCATATTATTTATTTATACAATACAATACCATACAATACAAATCCACTTTATTGCTCACCTCAAATACACTGGGATACAAAACATGAGAGATATACAGTAAAAAATAAACAGAGGTTAACAACAGGCGGTCTTATCGCTAAATAGCGATCTCTTCCAGACAACCTTTAGATAGCGGAGTACATCAACAAAAGTTAGAATTGAATAGATGATGCAAAACAACTTTAAGCCATAAAAATTAACTACAAAAAATAAAATAAAAAAAACAATAAACATACATAAATAACAATAATCTGGATATAGGTACCTACATACAATACTTAGACATAATAACAACATATAGCAGAGTAGAATAGATAGCAAACCAGAGTCAATCGCATAGTACGAGCAAGAGGGAGCGATTTTCAATGTAGTGTAAAATTAAGGCAGAGATAAATAATGACGTTTAAGGTGAGATTTAAATATAGCAAGAGATTGTGCACGCCTTAAATCAGAAGGTAAAGAATTCCACAGAAGAGTAGCCTGAAAAGTGAATGAATTATTTTAAAACTTGGAAGAAGAAGAGGGGATAGTGAGAAGATAATTTTGAGCAGACCTAGCAGAACGCAAGTAACTGAAATGCTCTTTGAGGTAGAGGGGAGACCGGGAGATATTGTACAGAAAAGAGAGAATGTGAAAGTGACGGACGGATTGGGAGCCAATTGAGCTGGGATCGGAAATCGGATACTTGCGTAACCCAAATATGAACCGCACGCAGATGATATTTATTTATTTATAATGTGCGTCTGCCGGTGAGCTTCAAAAAGTGCAATTTCAATTCCCGAAATCGGTCCATAACAGAGCTGGTCGGTCGCGCTACAAATACGACAATTATAGGACGAGTGAGTATGACGAATCTTTCAAGAAACCGTTATGAAGATATGCTACTTGAGCTCAGAGGCAACGTACTCACTGTTGATACGTTTATCAGTGTAGACCTGACCTTTGACTTCGGGCGTCGTTACGTAGTAATTATATGTTTGTTTGTTTTAAACCACTTACTAAAACAACAAATACCGGCTACATTATTGTTTTAATAGAATTCCCGCCATTAAGCTTTTTTCCTGTAATCATGACCAAACTTTTCAATAAAAAAAAGGAAAAATAAGGATTGCTGACCAAGACTGTCGGAGACGGTCGATGGCCGGATCGGGATTCGAGGCCGGCAATACCTGCCTATAGTGCCTACCGAGCTACCGGTCCGGGGTTCCAATCCCGGCCGGGCAAACATTTGTGTGATGAACTCGAATTTTGTTCCTGTGCGTGGATGTTATCTATATTATGTATTTATATTTCTTACAGTACATGCTTTGCTTAGTTTGGATCTAGGTAGATTCGTGTAAGATTGTCCTTTAATATTTATTTATGTTGAAATTGATCCTCCGGTTTAGGTCTGACGAAAGGACACATATTTGCATTATTGCAATATTATAGATTTTAAACTATTGATACAAAGATATCTAAGCTCAATTGAAATGATAGTTACTACTACTTAGATAATTGCCCGGGGGACGAGACCGGGAATCGAACCCGGTACCTCTGGATTGCCGGTTCAGTGCGTTAACCAATTCGCCACCCGAACTCCCACCAACCTTTCGATTTTTTCCTTAATGCTTCGTGTGTCGATCTTTGCATTGTTTATTTGAAAGGTTTTTACACCTTAGCGACCTCTATGTGAATACGTTAATGTTCACATCTTACCGCACTACTTTACAGCAGTGAACGAGCAAGCGAGATTGGGCGCTGTTATTTTTATAAATTTATGAAGCATGTAATGTGTCATTTTTATAGATTTTGTTGTGTTGTTTCAGAGCTGCACAGACGCGTCCCCCGACGTGCTGAACGTGCATATTGTTGCGCACACGCACGATGACGTCGGTTGGCTTAAAACCGTCGACCAGTACTATTATGGAAGTAAGTGAATTCCTCATAATTTAACAAAACAATAATTTAATACATACAACAACCATGACCCAAGCACAAATATTCGAGTTTATTGCACAAATATTTGTTAACACAATAAAATAGTTGTATTTCCTCATTAAAACAGAGTCGATAAAAAGATTATATTAAAAACGTTGAGAAAAGCGCCATCTCTCTCGCAGTCCTTGCACTTTAAAGCAATTGGGACTTGGGATTGTCATGATTTCTATTGATTATTAATTATTTTAATTTTATTATGGCAATTCCGGCATCGTGCGTCCTGTTGGTACCGATCACTAGAGTGGGAGGGTAGTGGATAATAATGCGAATATAAAAGGACGGGGTCATTCCGTGAGTGACTTCGACGTAAGGAGGTTATTCGTAAGAGTATTGGTATATTTTAATTGTGTGATTGTGAAAGTGTTCAAAATTATATCGAATTAATCGGATGAGTTCCGGAGTTTCATTAATCGTGTGTATAAACGCATTTTTTCACGTTGAAAATGTCTAATTACTTATTGTCTCCATACAATTATTGGTACCCATAACATATAATGCCGTTACATGAAGGTGGCCATTTGTATGGAGTGTTTAAAGCGCTCCGTAGGAATGATGAACTTTGACGGTCATTTCTGACTTTTAGAGCAGTCTAAGTGTAGTTAATCCCGTGTAGACATTTGATCCCAATAGTAATCACTTTTTCACAAAAAAAAAGTAACTTCAATGAGCAAAATGGAACATACAATAACACTTGTATGATTTTCTCACGGATGTCTTTGTCAGAACTGGACCAAATTGAAATGGCACCACACGGGAAGTACCAGCTTTCAAATAAAAAAAGAATCATCAAATCGGTTCACACAGTCGAAAGTTCTACAGTCGAATTGGGAACCCTCCTCCTTTTGTTGAAGTCGGTACAAAATTTTTATTGATTGACAAAATAAAAAAATCTACAATACCAATTGTAACTTTGTTTACATAAATAAATGATTTGATTCATAATTCGTAGTTTATTCAACTTGTCCTATTATTATTATTTTTTGGCTGAATGTATGTAAGTATGTATTTATCGTTTATTATATTTATGTATTTATTTATTTTTCGTATAGGTATATTTTTTTTTTCAGGTTTTTGCTCCGCCTATTAACAAAATAATTTTTCAAGTTCTCCACTACCCACAGGTTGTCTGGAAGAGATCGCTCTTTAGCGATAAGACCGCCTGTTGTTTACCTCTAATTTGTAATTTCATGCATTGTATTTCTCTTGTATGTTTTATGAGGTATGCAATAAAGAGTACTTGTATTGTATTGTATTTTTTTTATTTATTATTTATTTATTTATTTGCATTAATAAATTTACCAGCATTACCTACGCCAAGGCACTGGCAAACTTATTGTATTGTATTGTATTATTTTATTGTAATATAGTGTATTGTCTTGATTGATTGATTGTTAGATAAGTAATACCTTATTTTTCCAGGCTTCAACTACATCCAGAAGGCTTGTGTCAAGTGTATTCTGAATTCAGTAGTGAAGGAGCTATGGGAAGATCCTAAAAGAAAGTGAGTACCTATCTTCTTGGCTAGGATTTGTTTTCATACCTTTAAGAGGCCTTATTCCTTTTATATATTTCATGCTTTCATTGCGTGCAGTTAAAAATAAGTAGAAAAAACTATTTTTCCGCGTGAATTTTGTAAATTTCGAGTAGTTTTTGAAACAAAAAATATCAATGAAAAATTCAAACTGTAGGATTCAAATACATACCAATACATCTCAAGAGCCCTGTTCTAGGTAGTAACAACAATTAATATGTTAAGAAACATGTTTGATCACAGAGAAAATGTCTAAAACAATCAGTAGGTATTTTAAAAGGAATAAGGCCTCTTAAAAGGAATTACCACTGCTAATTTCTTCATACAAATCGAGATTTCGTTCCAGTCTGTTGCAAAACTTAAACAATCTTTAAGATATTTTACGAACTGAATAGGGCATGTGCACAAATCACACGAGGTTCGATAGGGAGGGTCACGAAAAAATCACGACAGATCACGTTTGGGGGAAGGAGGGCTATAAGGAGACCTCACGTGTATTTTTCTACAGTGAACGAATTAAGAAAAAACCTACTACATGAGTAGACACCTTTTCTCGGTTTCGTTAAAATTAAATATTTGGCGAAAAAAAATACACGTGAGGTTGTGAGGGGTAGGGGGGAGTAAAGATCCTCACCAAATATCACCAGGGGGGGATCAAAACCTAGCCAAAAAAACCTTACCTGATTTGTGAACAAGCCCATACGAAGAAAGTGTTCTGTGTCGGACCGTTTAGATTTTTGCTATTATTATTATAAAATTTGTGAACTAGGCGTCTGTTTTTGGTCAAAATTCCACCGAATCGGACTTCTCGTACACAAATTCTATAATAATCCGATACAGTTTAATACTAATCATATTCAGTTTCAAAATTTTACATTTCAACACGAAACTAGCATGTAAGAATATTTCAACTAACATTTCAGGCGCCTCGCCGGGAAAGCAACCTTTTATTACAATATGAATTTTCGATAGTTTAAGCCGGGTACTCATTAGCGAGCCGTAACTGTAACCAAACAGATACAGTAACGAGGTTCTAGTGTGTACGCGTGTTACAGTTCAGGCTCGCGACGTCGCTGGTTTGCTGTCTCCGAGTGTACTCATTAGCGAGCTGTAACTGTAACCAAACAGATACAGTAACGAGGTTCTAGTGTGTACGCGTGTTACAGTTCAGGCTCGCGACGTCGCTGGTTCGCTGTCTCCGAGCGTACTCATTAGCGAGCTGTAACTGTAACCAAACAGATACAGTAACGAGGTTCTAGTGTGTACGCGTGTTACAGTTCAGGCTCGCGACGTCGCCGGTTCGCTGTCTCCGAGCGTACTCATTAGCGAGCTGTAACTGTAACCAAACAGATGACAGTAACGAGGTTCTAGTGTGTACGAGGAGGCCACCGTGGGACAAGCCGGATCCGCAGTCTTGGTTTGTAACTCCACGATGTCGGACGAAGTGTCTCTCGCTTGTGCAGCATACATACTTGTAAAAAGCAAAAGACATTTATCTTCTGACCATTCACTCATGACGATACTCGAAAATCAGTTCGCAGCGGCTAGCAACAACCTCTCCTCTTGACGTCCACGAGCGCACTGCGAGCGCGAGCGCCCTTTGATTCGCGGCAAAAACCGACAACCATCGGCTCGCTGCGAGTCGCTCGTGTGGCGTTCGTTGCAGGCTCGCGAACCACGTACACACTATGTTTTTGGTAACAGTAACGGTTACAGTTACGTGCAACGTTACAGGTTCAGAGATGAGTACGTTGTAAAGGTCGGCTCGCTGCGAGCCGCACGCGTACCGCTCGCAGCAGGCTCGCGAACCACGTAAACACTGTGTTTTTGGTAACAGTAACGGTTACAGTTACGTGCAACGTTACAGGTTCAGAGATGAGTACATTGTAAAGGTCGGCTCGCTGCGAGCCGCATGCGTACCGCTCGCAGCAGGCTCGCGAACCACGTACACTGCACTATGTTTTTTGGTTACAGTAACTGCAACGGTTACGGTTACAGCTCGCTAATGAGTACCCGGCTTTAGCCATAAGAAAAAACATAAGCGTAAAGACATTCTGCCACTACGCTCATAAAAAAGAACATTAACGATGTTCGCAGTTAAAAAAAAATACGGTCTTTACTTTTAAGAACACCTCGCATTGCTCGGCTGTCTATACATACTCGGCAGGCAAGCCCCAATTTGCTGGCCCTGGTAGTGATGTACTAAAAAATATATATAATGTACTTGTCCGGTCCAGGAATAGAGGCGCTACAAACAGCTTTCATATGGCAATACTGTGCATACATCATATAGGTATCTGCATTACCAAGGACCATATACACGGGACGTATGTTCTCATACAAAAAAACGTAACTCTGAAAAAGCTCAAAATTCGGTATAAAAACTAGATGGCGCTGCTTTGTAGCCTGGAAGTGACAAAAATGTTATTTTTCACCAACATTTTTAAGTGATTTTTGATTTTTGGAAATCAAACGCATTACTGCTTTATTTTAATACGATAATATAACTTAAATACACAATTTTTAAGGATTATATTTTTTACTCTTCAACAACGTGGTTTGATCGTATTAAAATAGATGGCACTACCTCTGGATAGCTCAAGGTTGCTTGCGGGCTCGCCAATTTTTGCTACACAAAATAGCTAGATGGCGTTGGTGAACTGATGTAATGTGGACAAAATAAATTACGCCCGAATTGACAAGCGACATTTCCCACTAACAAACAGTCAGTACAATACGATTAAAATCAGTTAACGATTCGGGTTTTCTCGGGTATCATCGCCTCAATCCGGAGACGGAAATGACACGAAATACATTACCGCGATTTCTTTTAGGTAGCATTCAATTTGAAGTATCATAAACGCAATGCACCTGCCAAGATGACATTACTAACCGGCAGACCTAAGAAATTTATGATGCAGAAGCGACATGAATTTTAACATTCATTATTTATTAAAGCTATACTTGTAGGTATACAATATATAAAAAAAACATATATGTCAATATTTTACTGTTTGATGTAAGTAACAGTACCTACGATATTACGTCGGATTAATAATTAATAATAATCACCAAATAAAAAAATTTAAAAACCGATTTCAACCGATTTTTGTTGATGTTTCATAAACTGCTTGACAATTTTGATAAAATTTACATGGGACCATCTCGGAAGTATACCCTATCAAATACAAAAAGAATTTTGTAAATCGGTCATATCTGTAAATTGATAACTCTATGTGAGAGATGAGGGATTCACGACAATTACCGAGGTTGGCCGAATCGTTAACTGATTTTAATCGTACTGTAACGTAATATCTGTTAGATAAGTTTTGCACACGGTAGGAAGTTTGTTAATCGTAACTAGGCAACAGATTAACGATGACAATGTTGACATGGTGAACTGACCTTTGTGAGGCCAAGGCACTTTGTCAAAACTGGAATCCAGATCCACTTGTCATGTCGCGAGTTCTGTTATAGGATAGGTATGAGATTTTCCCATGGGAATGAGATGTTTTATTGCGGTAAAGAGTAGCCTTTGCTTTGTCACCCTCCAGCTCCCTAACTATCTCCACACCCAAAAATCATGCCATAAAATTGCTCTGTTGCCATGTGAAGAGACAACAAACACACTTTCGCATCTGTAATGTTAGTAAACACTGATATGAAATGTACCTATTCATAAACTAACAAAACCGACGACAGTCATAATTCAATAAAACCATAATTATACAGTAAACGTTTTCTTTATATTACTCTTAACAAAACAACAAAAAGAAAATATTACACAATTTTTTTCGCAGGCCGCCTCTGATGATGTAAATTCATAGCATGTAGGCAATTCCTAATTGTTCTAGGGTGAACGTCAAACATTTCCGCAAAGCCATTTTTGTCTTCGGTGTTCGTCTTCGGCTATTGCAAGCGGGCGATGGTTATTTTGCAGTAGATCAATTAGGTTTCCTTCAGCTAATATATCGCCGTATCCAACGACGAACAGAATTCAAAGATTGGCATAATACGTAAAATTCATTTAAAATTAACATATTTACATGTCAATGATTGACAAGAAAAATTTCATTGTTGCCAGTCATGTCACTGACGCCACCGTCACAGGTGGAAGGCGGCACACGTTCCGAGTCTTTAATACAATTCTTTTATAAATGCTTACATTGTAAACTTTATTTCACTCAATAATACATTTGGTATTGCAAATATTGATATTTAATTAAAAAATATAAGTTCGCTATGTAATATATGTCGCTTTTCTTTTTCAAAATTACTAATTAGTTTAAACGAAGTGTGCTGCGAAATGAATTGTATAATATTTTAGTTACCGAATGGTTAGGCGTCAGAACGAGATAGACATATACGAAACTCATATAGCGGCATCCCTTTCGCGTCATAGTATCTTACTTGCGGACCAGAGACAAATATCGGTCTTTCGTTCACTTTATTCGATCGAGAATCAGCGAATTTGTTATGGTACCAAATTCAGCGATTCAGTTTAGGTCCCTAAACTGAACTGCACTGCATTTGGATAGTTTTTATAAAGATTGTGGTTAGGCTTCATGAATTCTTTACTAGTGTAACTCCACTATTTGAGCTCTTCATAGTTTTCAGTCATTCTCTCTGAATAGTTCACGGTTAGCGGCAAATATTTAATTTTTCTAATTAATAATAATAACGTATTTGAAAATTATTTTATGATTTTCTCGATTGACACTCACATATGTTCCTAATTTAGAAATTAAAAGCAAATGATAACTTTTCGCCAGGAGACTTTCTGTAAAATAATACATTGACATTATAGTACAAAAGTAGCGAAGTGAGACGAAACGGAACGTAGTAAACAAACATCGCACCTAACGTCATCTATTCACTTTTGACTGTATCACTTGGAAGTTGGAATGTCGTTGAACGCTTGACGACTGTGTTACTTCACGCTTGCGCGTACCGTACGGTAGAAATTGAAAAATGACGACTTTTGAATGAATTGATACCCTTAGCGGCATCTAGCGATGTAGAACGATAGTAACAAACGGAGTACGGTGCGTAGTAAGAAGAATATCGGTCTCGGGTGTATATGGTCTTTGGCATTACTAAACGTCACTAGCGATTTTTCAAGGATTTATCATTACCCAAATTCAAAACATTATTTACCGCAATGCTGAACAATTTTTCGTTCTTCTCGCGAAATATAAATAATGAATCATATTGAAAAAGCTTGACTTTCATCACTGTGGATAGTTTTTGCTTTATTATGCAAAAAATACCTAAATTTGCGGAATATTTAGTCCTCTTTCCTCTTTGTTTTTATCAGTGAAATTCACCGACTTTCAACGTCACTTATCAAAATTTGTCATTGCCAGTTAGATAAATTAGTACCTACCACTAAGGATCCACAATATGGCTTTGGTTTTAAAAAACCCCCTATAATTCACATAATAATTATGATTTACTTATCACAGGTTCATCTACGTGGAAACGGCTTTCTTCTGGAAGTGGTGGGTGGCGCAGTCCGACTCCGTGAAGTCTCAGGTCCACACCCTGGTGCGGCAGGGGCGCCTGCAGTTCGTGGGGGGAGCCTGGAGTATGAACGACGAAGCTGCCAGCCACTATCAGAGCACAATTGACCAGTTCACGTGGGGACTACAGTATGTATAAATAAATAAATAAATTAATAAATCAATCAATCAATATCAGACAACCTCACACACATCGATTTAGTTCCAAATTAAGCTCAAGAAGGCTTGTGTTATAGATACTAGACGACGATATACATACTTCTATAGATAAATACATAGAACAACCATGACCCATGCACAAATATTCGAGTTCGTCACCTAAATATTTGCCCTGGCCAGCCTCCGAACCTGGGACCGCTAGGTCAGTAGGCAGGTGCTTACAAACTGAGCCAACCGCGTCGTCAATCGCGTATACTTGTTCATTTTTAGGAGGCCTTATATATCTTAATAGTACATTCAGATGCCGGGACAGAAGGGCGTGCCAGTTGAGTAGGCATAGACGAATAGTGATACGAAGCCGGCAAGCCCTTTCCACGGCTAGGCATGTATAGAGCTTTTCTCAAACATGAGAAATAAAATAAAAAAATACAAGACTCAAAAAATATATAATTCAGCTGTTTAGCCTGTTCATGAGCACAGACGCCTTCAAGTTTGTATGAAATTCCTTTACAGTTATCTAGAGTTGTTCCGCCCGAAGTGTGATAATTCGAAGCCGCAGGCAATGAAATGTTGCCATAACGCACGTTATGGCAACATTTCATCAACACTAGCTTATCGAACCAATTAGCATGATTGAAAATCGATCAGAAATATGATGATTGAAATGAAATTGACATTTAAGTTCATTTCATTTGCTTTAGGTACCTTTAAATGAAAATTGAAAATCGGTTTACGGTTCTCGGAGATATCGAGTAACTTACATACAAAAAAAAAATTAGTTCGAATTGAGAACCTCCTCCTTTTTTGAAGTCGGTTAAAAATGCCTTTGTTAAAAGCACGTGGATATTTATGTTGGCTCATGTTATGCGCGGGGTACAATTATAATGCGGCTGAAGCTTTACGACGATACAGGGAAACATATCCACCACCACACCCAACAGGTCGTTGGACAATTATACGTGTTTTTGATCGTGTCGGCGACAATCAGCCCGTTGTACCACGAACAGCTTAGAACGATCAACGTGGAGGACCCGTTATTCGACTTGCGGCTAGACTTGAGGAAAGATTACTGCGGTATTTTGAGCGGAATCCAAGAAAAAAAACCGGCCAAGAGCATGTCGGGCCACGCTCAGTGTTGGGTTCCGTAGTTGCTCATCCTTCACAATAAACTGTTGTTTTAAGCCCGAGGTTTAAGTTAAGAAAGATTTTAAGCTCTATAAAAAGGTCGTAAACGCCCTAGAAACTGTAATCACTTATTACCTTCTGGAAGTCAACTTACGTCCTTTTAAAGAAAAAATATGAAATTTGGCGATAACTCAAAAACGGCTTGACCGATTTTGTTCAATATAGTTTTCATTGAAAGTACTTATAAGGCTTCATTTACATGAATTTTTCCGAATTTTTTTGACCCGTGGTTGAAAGGTTAGAGGGGGGGGGGACACTATTTTTTTTGTTTTTGGAGCGAATATTTACAAAACTGCTGACTATCAAAAAATAATGTTAGAAGACCCCCATTATTTTTATAAGACCTATTCAACGACACCCCACACACCAGTGTTGAAAATAAAAATAAAAAAATCACCCCCGCTCTAGGTGTTCGAGAGGTACCCGAAAAACATACAATTTTTGAATTTTTATTTTACCGTTCTGTCGGCATTATACATACACATACTTATACCAAATTTCAGCTTTCTAGTACTAATGATCACGGAGCTAAGCCGCGGACGGACAGACGGACATGGCGAAACTATAAGGGTTCCTAGTTGACTACGGAACCCTAAAAAACAAGATCAGCTGGTCGATATTTCGGAATAAGACATACCGCAGTACTAAAAGTTCTTACACGTGCCCGCCTTCACCCTTATAAATTACAGAGGGTTCAAGCTTTATTCCCTAGAGACTGCCCTATCCGTGAAGCTTACTCCCGATGGCTATTGCAAAAAACAGTGGAAGAACGTGATTTTATCAGGCATGTTTTTTGAAGCGATGAAAGCTTGTTTACCCGCAACGGTGTGTGGAATAGACAGAACGAACATGTGCATTTGCCGAAGACAATCCTGTCGCCTACCGATTTACAGCACACCAGTGTCGTTGGTCAGTTAACGATTCACGGGGAAACTATTATAGGACCAGTGTTTCTGCCTCCAACTCAAAACAGAAGCAGCGTGCTGCAGCGTGTTTTATGAGACACGGAGGACCTCAGTACGATGACAACGACTCTCGGAAATAAACGTATTATCCCGAGTTTTCCCGACGGCGATTCCTTAATCTAGCGATCTTGCCGTGATGTGCAGATGCAATATATACCAAAGTTAAAACCGGTCAAGTGCGAGTCGGACTCGCGCACCGAGGGTTCCGTACAAACACTTTCCATCCTTAAGTGGTTAAGTTAAATTTGCACCTGGTATGTATAGCGCTCCATACAAATGAGGTGCAACCAATCCCTTTGTTGTATGGAAGCCCCCCTTAAATATTTATTTTATTTTATTTATTTTTTGTATTTTTTGTTATAGCGGCAATAGAAATACATCATCTGTGAAAATTTAAACTGTCTAGCTATCACCGTTCTTGAGATACAGCCGGGTGACAGACGGACGGACGGACGGACGGACGGACGGACGGACGGACGGACGGACGGACGGACGGACGGATGGACGGACGGACAGCGAAGTCTCAGTAATAGGGTTCCGTTTTTACCCTTTTGGTACGGAACCCTAAAAATGAGCGAATTTTGTACTTTTTTTTACTTCGTCTAAGTTTCACGTAAACGATGCAATATTTCCGCAAAGGACCCTCGTGTAAATCCACCCTGTATATTGATAATTTCAACCAACTTTTTAAAGTGAATAATACTTTTCACTGAGTTCTAGATTACATAGCTATTTCATGCTTTCATGAAGTGAAGTCGAAAATTTTAAATAATCAGTTTTCTGCGTTAACATTGAGTAGTTTTTGGAACAAAAATTATCAATGAAAAATTCGAACTGCAGATTTCAAAGATACACTAATAAATCACAATAGCCCTGTTCTAACCAGTAACATTGACAATATGTCAAAAAACATGTTCGATCATAAAAAAAATGACAAAAAACAATGTCTGATACCTAATTACTTGACTGAGTGAAAACGCTTGCGCTAGCCATGTAGATTGCTGTAAAGCTTATTCGTTAAAAATAGATAAAAGATAAAGAGAAAGAATTGTTTAATCAATTGGGATTCACTGGAACCACTTTTGCATCGTCATTGAATACATAGCTATTACATTCATTGGTACAATAGTATGTATGTATGTATGTAAACACTTTATTGCACATAAAACAATGATGACAAAAACTCAAAAACAATACATGTGTACAAGTATAACATTAACACAAAATTATAATAAGTACACAAGATTTCCAAACATTTGTGATATTTCCGAGGTAAACACGTTTTAATTTTCCTATTTCAGAAAACTTAACGACACGTTCGGAGATTGCGGTCGTCCTCGGGTAGGCTGGCAGATCGATCCCTTCGGGCATTCTAGAGAGTTCGCAGCTGACCTGGCCCTCATGGGTTATGATGGGCTGTTCCTGGGCAGGATCGACTACCAGGACAAGGCCAAGCGACTCCGGGAGAAGACCATGGAAGTGCTGTGGCGAGGAAGCGATGATCTGGGTAAGATAGATGCCATAAGAAGCCTCATTCAATTGAAATATAGTACCGCTCCCGGTACGAAACGGATAGGAGGCTACAAATATTCAGATTGTGGAGTATTTCAGAAGGTATCCTTGGTAAACAGTAGCTAGAGTTTGATTAGGTACCAGGCGCACAGAAGACAATAGAAGGCTGCTCTAAGTTCCTTGTAAGTATCGACCCGTTCGGTCATTCGCGTGAGTTCGCAGCTGGGCAGGATAGAACTACCAAGACAAAGCCAAACGACTCCGGGAGAAGACCATGGATGCCATGGATGTGTTGTGGAGAGGAAGCGATGATCTAGGTAAGATAGATGGCATAAATAGCCTCATTCAATTGAAATATAGCACCAGGAGCAGATATTTAAAAAGATAGGAAGGCTACAAATATCCCGATTACGAAATAGCGGAGTGTTTCAGAAGGTATTCCTTTGTAATGAAAGTAGCTAGAGTTTGACTAGGTACCAGGCGCACAGAAAACGATAGAAGTCTGCTCTAAGTTCCATACAAGAATGGACGATGGCTAACACATTTGTTGTCCGCAGGCGAGTCGTCCGACATGTTCACAGGCGTCCTGTACAACACCTACTCGCCCCCGCCCGGCTTCTGTTTCGACGTGCTCTGCAATGATGAACCGATTGTTGACGACGTCAACTCGCCGATGTACAACGTTGACACCAAGGTAGGTGCTAGACACCATTTAGTTTCCGTTTCTACACTTTTATTGGTGTGCAGTAAAGTATTGTTGTAGTCTGAAAATCGTCCATACGAGGAAAGAATTCGTGTAGTTTTGAAAATTGTTATAGTTATTATTTGATATGTCCAGATGAACATACAATACAATACAATACAACAATACTTTATTGCACACCAAAAAAGTTTACAAAAGGAAACAAGATAAATACAATTTATAAATAACGGTAGACAACAGGCGGTCTTATCGCTAAAGAGCGATCTCTTCCAGGTACTATAAAAGTCCCCGATTGGGGTAAGCCCGCGGTGGAAGAGGGGAAAGGTACCTTTTAAAGTCTCTTGTTTTTTTAACGGCTTTCAAGATAAAAGGGAAAAAAAGGTACCTTTCCCCTCCCCCACCGCAATGGTGATTTAAGAAAAAGGTATCCTTGCAGACAAACAGTACAAACAGCTTTGCTAGGAACTGTATTATACTGAAGTTGTATACTTGTATGAATAGATATATGTATGTATATAAGTACGTATATCGTCATCTAGTTCCTATAACACAAGATTACTGTAAGACTAGATGATTTTTTGTGCGATCCGATATTTATTTATTATTTTGCTCCATTTAACAAGTTCCATGTACATCAACCAATTTGATTCCTAGGACATTTCGTACCTTGTCACAGTGAACGTCAATATGAAAGCCGCTTGAAATCTCATATCATTGTCATTGTGACCAGGGGGGGTATTCGACCAATTTTAGAGATATAATGGAGATCTCTCCTTTTCATCGCCATCCGTCACTTTTGACGTGTGCCTACTTGACAAGTGGCGATATCGCTAGAACATCGCAACTTCGTCAATTCGGACGCGCAAAATTTTCGCTTTCTTTGTATTTTCTGACGGCATAAATAACAGGCGCATATTTTAAATTGACCGCGTAGTACGTGAAATTAGTCCGTTACGTTTCGTTCAAAACAGAAATTTATATACTTGAATAACATTTTTGACAATCATTATCGCCTTCGTATTTCCAAAATTGAGATGAGATATGTCACTTTTAAGCTCATCGCATTTAAATGACAGTTCGATGGCGATATAACTGTTATCTAATGGAGATTTGACGTTTGGCGATATCTCAAACGGCATTCTCGAATTGGGCCCCAGGTTCTATATTGGCCTAGAAATCAAATTACAAATTACAACATTTGTCTAAAATTTAAACAATTGGTCAAGTTACGTTAATACGGCGATAGTAACAATAGCTACATATTTGCGATTATGATTACACCACACACAACTAGGTACCTATACTTACATTCACTGACGTTGGCAAATACACAAGTGAACTATATAGACAACTCCTGACGACGCGGTTGGCTCGGTTTGTAGTGCAGCTGCCTACTGAGCCGGCGGTCCTGGGTTCGAATCCCGGCCAGGGCACATATTTGTGTGATGAACTCGAATATTTGTCCTGAATATCCCGCAAATTTCAAGTTTTTTTTTTTTATAATATAGCTAACACTATTCATAGTGATAAAATTTAAGTTTTTTTTCAATAGGATTCAGTATTCATTACGCAAGAATATTAGAAGAAAAAAGGATTGAACAGCATTCCGGTAGACAATGTTTTGAATTATTCGGTTATTGACATTGACTTTTGATTTTTTGACTTTTGACAAATTCTTGACAAATCGCTACTGACGTTTAGTCAAATATATGACGTATGCACATTATTGCCATATGGAAGCTGTTTGTAGCGCCCTATCCCCGGGCCGGACCGACACTTGTTAGGCCATGATATGTCAAGTGAATTGTTTTGGGATTGTTAAAACAGGTGAAAACCTTAAACCATTAATACAAAGATCAAAGCTTAAAGAAAAATTAAAAAGGAGCTACCTGGTGAAAAACCTTTCAAATAAACAAAGCATAAGGAAAAAATCGTCATGTCTACCTGGAGCTAGGGTAGCGAAGTGGTTAACGCGCTGGACCGGTAATCCAGGTACCGGGTTCGATCCCCGGTCCCTTCTACCAGGTAGCTCCTTTTTCAATTTTTCTTTAAGCTTTGATATTTGTATGGTTTAAACAAAAAAATGTTGTACCCACATAAAAAAAATTAGACATTCTTTGATCTTTGTGATTAATGGTTTAAATAAAGAATTTGGTGTACCCACATAAAAAAAGAGACTTTACATGTTTCATAAATTTATAGGTGAAAACCTTCCTAGAGATAGCCGTGAACATGTCTAAAGCCTACCGCAGCAACAACATCCTAGTGACGATGGGGGAGGACTTTAACTACCTCGACGCCGCGTTGTGGTTTGACAATTTAGACAAGCTGATACAGTGAGTTGCTTGCGGCATGCGAGGAAATTGAGGGCTGTCGACGCAGTACATATAAGCTAAAGCAGTATGGAAACTACGTAAAAACTTACGAAACAACGCGCACAGACGCAAGTGCGTTTACAAGGCCCCGAAATGGGCATAGCAGTGCTATCAGTCGCGGGTCCATGTTTTACAATAATTTATTTAAAAAAAGTTATTCAATAGAATGAGGATTTTTTACGCTACAAAATTTAATAATCACACTTTTCGAACGTTTCGAAGTAGGCAAAAGTATTTCTCAGTCAGCAATTTATAATAGGTAGTTATCTAGCGTAGAATAAAGACGCTACTTAAAATGTTGAAGTGTTTTTAATAACACAATTTTGTTTGTAAACTAGTAAATTCATTCGATCATTTGATCATTATATAACCCAAACAAACGTTTTAATACTTAAATAATAATATTTTTTTATATAAAATTAAGAGTGACAACTAATCTAATGTTTATCTCACAAAAAGGCCTAACTAACAGCTGAGATACAGATAGATACCTAAACAAAAACGTTATAATTTTACAATAATTAAGAACAACCCTAATGCTCGGTTGGCGCGTAGGTATTTATCTCAAAAAGCCGTAGTTTCCATACTGCTTTAGGTTATATAGTTACGTACTCTGCTGTCGATTTTGCACGGATTGCACGTTTAGTTTACAAGCTTTATTTTGACAACCTGCATTAGACCGTGAGCTTATATTGTATAGATATTGCCACGAGAGTTGAGGTAACGCACACACCAACATGTCATGTAATTAATGACAACGACTTTTAGAAATCAACCATCAATAGTCCATCATCATACCCTGATATAAATAAAACTAGCGACCTGCGCCGGCTTCGCACGGGTGCATCATCATCATCCTCCTAGCCTTTGTCCCATATCTTTGTAGAGAATGAATTCTCAATCGGGGTCGGCTGCCTAAATCCCAAGATGTGGCGTAGGCACTAGTTTTTACGCAAGCGACTGCCATCTGACCTTCCAACCCAGAGGGGCAACTAAGCCTTATTGGGCTTAGGTGGTTTCCTCACGATGTTTTCCTTCACCCACGGGTGGTCTTCGCTCGAGTGCAATGCTGATAAATTATGCATGTTTTATACATATAAACCTTTCACTTGAATCACTATCTATTTAAAGAAACCGCATTAAAATCCGTTTCGTAGTTTTAATGATCTAAGCATACATAGGGACAGACAGACAGGAAGCGACTATGTTTTATACTATGTAGTGATAGATCGTAATATTGAATTAAATACGTCACCCGAGGCCGTAACTGGTATTTTACTGCCCGCTATGCGGGGAGAAAAATGTCACGTCCTGGCCAAGGCAAAACGTAAAACTGTAGATAAACCACGGGCGGTAATTCATAAAGCCCCAGATCGCATTTATGGCCCTCACCTTCGGTTCGGATCACAAACGCCTGCGATCTGGGACATTTTACTAATTCACCGCCCTAGCTAGGTATATAATGTACTAATGCAATACTAATGTATTTTATTAAATCTTAATAAATCCGGTGAAGATAGTAACTAGTTTATCAACGTGTATTTTTTATTATTCTCCTGTTTTGCCTATTTTTCGATATATTTTCGTGCTTCTACGACACGATATTTTTTCGTGTTTTTACGTTTAATATCACTCATTTATCCCATTCGCTCACTACTGTTCTTGAAATTAGTCCTTTATATAGCTGTGTCATCGTTCACCTTAACTCTCGTAGAAATACATACTCACTTTTCTAAGAGGCGTGACTGAGTAAGTTTGCACGGATTTCTCTTAGCTTTAAGAGGCCTGCACGAATATTTGGTTTCTACTTGATTCTTGCATGAAACACTTGGTTTATTTTGCATGGATTTTAGTATTAAAGTTAATAATATATTTTTTGTTCGGAACCCTCGGTGCGCGAGCACGACTCGCGCTTGGTCGGTTTTTTTTAGGTTTTCTTCCCCCATATCTCGGCCGTTTTGAAAAATTTCAAAAAATAGAATCGACCACAAAAGCTATGTATCTACTTATCGAACCTACCTCATAAAATTGGTTGAGAAATGTGACCTCTAGACGAGAACAGCCCGGAAGCATCTGGACATCCGGACATACGAAAGAATTTTGGGCCAAGCTTAAAAGGAGACGCTACGCTCGCTCGGTGAACAAGTTTAGTGTCATATTTATTTAAAAAAATGCGCTGTCATATCCGTATAAGAGAAAATTTATTGAGTAAAAAGATGCATAGGTAAGTATAAATGGGTCAATCAACTATTTTCTGCCACTCGTTGCCATGGTGATGCCCCTGGGTCACTTTTTAAAACTACGATTTTCCATGGTTATATTTAGCAAAAGCTTTGTAATTTAAGCAGTTATAAGCCCATTCTTATGTAGACTATCTCCTGACAATACCAGTAATATCAACTATCAACACTTTTCTTAGAAATTTAATCACTATGTTCCCCTGGGTCACGGACAGAATAACAGCAAGAAAAAGTTGATCCACCCAAATACATGACATAAATACTTACTAAATTTATGAAACATGTAATGTCTCATTTTTCTAATGTGACATCAAAATTTTAATATTAAACCAATGATACAAATATGGAAGAGACCAGGGAATCCAGAAGTACCGGGTTCGATTCCCGGCCTCTTCTGCCAGGCTACGCTTTTCAATTTTTAACACACAAAGCATAAGGAAGAATTCGAAAGGTTCTCTAGCGTTAGGGTGGTGGATAGGTTAACACGCTGGACCGGTAATCCAGAGGTACCGGGTTCGATTCCAGGCCAGGTCACTCAAATCTTTGTATCAATTATTATTTATTATTATTATTTGTTTCTCGACTCATAGTCTCGGGCTTATACGTCCCGGTCTTTTGAAAGGCTTGCGTGGGGATATGGATCCAACACGTAGAGGCCCCTTGGAGAAATTTGCTGTGGCTGTAGCCCTGCTGGGACCCGTTCCTGATCATATCAATAGGATGATACATCCATGAACAGGTCCCTGCAGGTGATTGAACTATTGCATTGATATGGAAAAGAAAAAACCGGGCTATTATTATTATTATTATTATTAGCCTGTACTGTCCCACTGCAGGGCAAAGGCCTCCCTCCCTTTCTTCCAGTCGTCTCTGATCAAGGCAGCAACGGACCAATCCTTTCGGAATGTGTCTAGGTCGTCCCGCCATCTTCGGCGTGGTCTGCCGCGACGTCGTACATTAGGTGGGATCCAGTCCGTGGTATTCTTAGCCCACAGTTCGGTCGGCATGCGGCAAACGTGTCCAGCCCAGTCCCATTTAAGTTTAGCGGCTGTCAGGACGACGTCGGCTATTTGGGTTTTGGAGCGCAAGATGGTATTTCTGATTCGATCTGCTAATTTTATGCCCAAGATACTACGCTCCATTGCCCTCTGGCAAACCTTGAGGGAGTGCTTTTGAGCCTTAGTCAAAGACCAAGTCTGGGCACCATAGGTGAGGATCGGAAGAATGCACATGTCCATGAGTTTTCGCTTTAAAGTAATGGGAAGTTCTCCCTTCATGAATTCCTTCATGGACCAATAGCTCTTCCAGGCATGTTCGGTACGCCTTACGACCTCCTTGTCTTGTCGTGCCTGGAAAGAAACTATTTGGCCCAAGTATATGTACTCATGGACATATTCAATACCTCCGCCATCGACTTCTATCCTATGTTTAGTGCTGTTTGTCATGAGCTTGGTCTTTGACATGTTCATATGCAACCCAATCTCAAGGCTTGATGTGCTCAGCTGTTGAAGCATGCTTTTGATTTCGGCCGCCGATGTTGAGAACAGAACAATGTCATCAGCGAAACGGAGGTTGGTTAAACGTCTACCGTCGCCGATATCAACGCCCTTCCCTTCCCATTCAACCGCCAGCTTCCTAAATACTTGCTCCAAGGTGCTGTTGAAGAGTTTGGGAGACAGCGGGTCACCTTGTTTCACTCCTTTTTCGATTTTAAAAGATGGTCCAGGAGACTGCAGTTTGATGTTGGCGGTGCTACTATTGTAGATGTTGCGAATGAGGTGTATGTACGTTGGATTAATTTTTTGGGCTTCTAAGGCAGAAAATATGGATGAATGACAAATGCTGTCAAAAGCTTTACATTCTTTACAATAATCCACAAAGGCAAGGTAGAGAGGGAGGTTAAACTCGTGGTGTTTTTCTATAATGTGGTGATTCTTTGTATCAAAGTTTTAATAAATACTTACTGATATTTCAGTGGAGAAATTTGTAAAGCTCTTTCGAGTATAGCCAACTTATGAGTCCCATTGATTAACCAATAGTATTTTATGCAATCGTTGCACAATGAAAGTTCTTAAGCTCGAGTACCGCGTTTAGGTCACGAGGCTTGCCGAGTGGCCTAAGTAGGGTACGAGATTTTAAGACCTATCTAATTGTGTAACTATTGCATACAATACTTTTTATACGAGCAAAACACAGAAAAACACTTTTTATTTTAATCGTCATTCCCCACTATGAATTTTTATTTTTGATGTAACCTTTTTCGTTCAACTAAAACTAACCTATTTTAAAAATACATGATCGCGATGGTCATGGCGGGTGCCACGGCCCACCCGGCCACCCCCCTAAATACGCCTATGACTACTTTACAGCAGTGAACGAGCAAACGAGAGAGAGCGCTTTTATTTATGAAACTTGTAATGTCTATTTTTTAACCCCTACAATATTTTTTTTTTCACTTCTCATGCTCTAAAAGTTCGATTTTATGCTGTGCGTAGGAGACATAAAGTGGCTTTTTATGCTCTAGAGCATAAAGTAAAATCGTCGTCGAAGACCAAGGCGATCGGTCCAACAGCCACACGAACAACTTAAAACTTCATACAATAAACCCTTTATTTTATTTCGTTTCGTTAGTATTCTAAGACCAAGGCAAAAATACCAACAGCCAAAGTACAAAATTAAACTTCATGAAATAAACTTGTAATTTTTATTTACTATCATTGATTACTTTTTAAATTTATTTTTATTTTAGTAAATCAATATAACTACTATATATTTAAACTACAACAATAATTTATCATAGATATAAAAAACAAAAATTTTGTTTTTAATTATAATATTTACATGATGCAGTTTCATTTCCTCGCAATCGAAGTGAAAAGTAGAGTGTGCAACTCGTCCATAAAACGCATTTACACTCGACTTTATATTCATCCTCGCTCGCAAGCTCGCTCGGATGGATAAACGGCTCGTGTAAAATGGTGCGTTTTATGCACTTGTTGAACAATCTACTATTTCACTTCTCCTGCTCAAAAAGTACGTCGTTTTAAGTTCGCAAAGCGGGGCTAAAATAGTACATTTAGCCCCTAGGGTTTAAAAGGAAACCATATAATCCCATACAAATTAATATGACACTGAAAAAAAATCTTGTTACCGGCCAGCTACATACTATTTACAAATAAAATAAATCAACCTGCAACGTGATCAGATCGAATTAAAAAAATAAACTAAAAAGTTTTTATTTACAATGTACCGGAATATTAACTGAAATTTTATTTTAGCACGTTTTATAATTAACGAAAAGAAATTTAATCTTAAACATTTAATCTTGGCTAAGAATATTAAATGATAAAATAAAATAAATTATTTCAGTCGTTTTTTTTTCAGTCTAAGTGAAAAGCAAAGTGTTTAACACGGGGCTACAAGCCATTATGCCACTCAGATATATTTGATTACCTCGTGTCATATAATGGCTTGTTTTAACCCCTTGTCAAACAATCTACCATTATATTGTACCTTTGATAATAATTGTGGTGTACCAACATTAGAAATAAAGAGACATTACGTACTTGTTTCATAAATTTAGGAATTTAAGTGTTTTAATTTTTTTTACAAATAGAAAACAACAACTTTGTTGTATGTGGAAGAAAAATATCTAAACAACGTGTCGCTCGGGTCCAACTATACCTACATAAAAGGTACCTATGTATGTATTGTACAAAAATGTATACCTACCGATGAACGCATGAACTTGACCAATAGGCTATTTGACTGATGTTGAATTCTACAGCGTACTGTAGTTATATGAATAAAATTAGCTAAATATATCACGAAACAAAGAAAAAAAATCCAGAAACATATATCTTTTTTGGAAATATGTGACTTCAAATTTTATGTTTTTTTTTTTTAAATCCAAAATAAATTTTGAAAATGTTTTCAGAATCCTCATAATTTTACGAAACAATAATTGTATGACAACTATGAACTTAAACGCACTTTTTCACGGTGAAAATGCCAAATTTCTTAATTTTTCCATACAATTATTGGTACCTATACCGGCCTGTGACGTCACTAGCCTGACGCGTTTTGTATGGAGCGTTTTTAGCGCTACGTAGAAATGTTGAACTTTGACGGTCATTTCTGACTTTTAGAGCAGTTTAAGTGTAGTCAGTCCCATATAGACATTTGATCACAATAAAAAATAGAATCGATTGACATCCTCAAAAAAAATTAGTCAACATGTCTATTGTTTTGAATCTGTATTTTTCAACCGAATAAAAAAACCTTGATTTTTGGATCCGTACACAAAAGGTAAAAACTATTACTAAGGCTCCACTGTTCGTTGAGTCTGTCTAAAAACATAATAAAATACCGGAGACAGCTCAATGAGTGCTGAGTGTTGCCCTTTTTTTTTCCCCACAGGATACTCATCTCATAACGTTACCGAAGTGTATTAAATATTGTACTAGAGCGTTACCTAATATATAATATTTAATTTCAAAATTAACGATAAAATCCTTGTGTTATTGTTTATATTCTTAATAGGTTTTTTGTTTTAAAATAAATGTAATTAGGCTAAAATTAAACAAAGTGAATGTGTCCCCCGTGATCAGCTAAGGTACTGTAACCGAGCATAAGGTGCAGGCTGAAAAACAGCGCTGTGCAGCCTACCCAGCTCACAGCATACGCTGAGCCTGAGCCTTTTGCCACTTGCCGAGCGAGATGGTACAAACGAGGACACAATCAACTGTACTCCCGTAGATATCACCACGTTGAAATAAGGTTTATATTCGTTTACAAATGTAGGTACAGTTATCAGTGTCTTCGACAATGTAGTACTTATAATTATGTCATGTATTTTGTTGTTCTGGTGGCAATCAATCATTTTTTATTTTTTATTTAATTTTTTTTTAAATAAATATTTAATGTAAACTTTTAAATCTTTATAATCCGGCGCCATACATACTAGGTGCAAACTTAACTTAACCCGATCAATTAAGATGGGATAAGTGTTTGTAAAGAACCCTCAGTGCACGAGTCAGACTCGCACTTGGCCGGTTTCTATAGTAACTCGATCAATTGTTCTCGAAAATACAACGACTGTTCGTTGAAGTCTGTTTTTATGTAAGTGTTTTTCAATCCCTGACGATTTTGGAGAACTTTTTTTGCGGCACCTTCACTGCTTGGCGTACAAAAGGTTAAGAAATATAATGAAATTGTGCGTGGAGTCCCTCCGCGCGGAAGAAGTGAAACTTCGTAATGTGGAAATGAAAATAGGAAGGGGCAGAAATTGATTTTTAGTGAACTCATATTGTTTCTTTAAGACAAACTTCTTCACTCTCACTCTGTCTCTTTCTATTCCCCTCCCAAGGAGCGTTGAACGTGTAACGCAACAGTGCTTTATTCCTACCCCCTCCACGGTAGCGTTGAACGTGTAACGCAACAGTGCTTTATTCCTACCCCCTCCACGGTAGCGTTAAACGTTTAACGCAACCTTGTTGGAAGTCGCATTAGAAGTTTCACTTCAATATATTTAAAAAATATTCCAAAGTGTGCCACATCCCCCATTTGTTTCCCCTACCTCACCTGACCTTATAATATAAGGAAACAAGGTATGGCACTCCGCAAGTCAGCCTTTCTACGTCACTAGAATCGGGCCACACTAGCTCTTCCAAGAAAATGAACTATATAAAATAATGAAATGAATATATATATTTATATATAATATATACACGATGATTTTTAATCGGTGATCAGGAGTAGGAAAATATTAATATCTAGCCAAAATTAAACTTAATAGGCGAAGCCTCACGCAATTACCTCATTGTTAAATTAATTAAAAGTTAAAACATAATTAAAACTAATAACCACTAGATACATGGTCATCCTACATAAATTATTGAAGTACGATACCTACGTCATCGCTTTGGCGGGAAATTTTCTACGACTTTGTTTATGTAATGACAATGATAATGACAAGTTATTACTCATAAATTGTCATTACCATTAAATTATTAAAAAGGTTGTAAGCTCACCAATACAGAATAGTAGGGTAAAAAGGAATTTAAGGCAAAATTGGTTTCAAAATAAAAGTTATCATAGAAAAATTAAAGTATGTTTTCATGTAATTACGACTTCAACATGACCGCCACCATCAATTACCTACTGAGTTAGAAAAGTTCACCTGTTCACCGATTAAAAATCATCGTGGATATCCATACTAATATTATAATTGCGAAAGTGTGTCTGTCTGTCTGTCTGTTACCTCTTCACGTTTAAACCGCTAAACCGACTTAGATGAAATTTGGTATGGAGATAATTTGAGACCCGGGAAAGGACATAGGATACTTTTCATCCCGAATAAATTTAGTGTTCCCGTGGGATGAGCGGGTAACGCCGCGGGGCACAGCTAGTATAATATATATATATATTGTGTGTGTGTGTGTGTGCGTGTGTGTATAGTACGAAAGAAAGTTGTAAGAAAGAGCGAATCCTCCTGATACAAGTAGTAGCTTAAAAGGAGGATTCGTCAATATTTGTGTAACCTTTTTGTAAAATAAACGATTTTTGTTTTTTTTTTTCTTACCCAACCTAACCATGGATCCCCGCTAGGTGACGATGTTCCTCAAGTACGTTCTGGAGCAGTCTTGGGCCTACCGCAGCAACAACGTACTGGTGACGATGGGGGGAGACTTCACCTACATGGAGGCTTTCCTGTGGTTCGACAACTTGGACAGACTTATCAAGTGAGTCCTAAGCCCCAAAACACAATTACAAGACACGACATCGCATCGACGACGTGACATCGTGCCACGATGCGTCGTGGAAATAATAATAATAATCATTTATTTCAGGTCATAGACCCATACAATTGTTAGTAACAATGGTACTTAATCTATGTTGGCAGTAATAATAAGTAATCACAGTTCACAATCCATTAAATATAACGCAAAATCAATATGAATTAATACAATAATAAATTAATTAGTAATTATAAAAACGGTTTAAACTCACGTAAAAATTGTCAGCAACGGCCCGACAACAAACAACATGAAACATGTCGGGCCGTTCCAGACAATTTTTACGTGAGTTTATAGTATTTTTCACCTCACCAGCTCAAGCATGGCGATTTTGCTGTCAGATAACAGTGAACAAAATGTGATTTTTTTTCGAGCGTGACCACGAATTGTCATTCTTCAGCCAAAGGTTAATTATAAACTTCTAATCATTTGAATCTCGATGCACTCTGTTTCTTTCATATGTATATAAAAGAGAGGGATAGAAACTTATCAATTTGAAATTCGATTTTCGAATCCGACCTCGATTGAGAACAGTTCGGATACGCGTTATACCAAAAAATTCATTAAAAACACCCGAAAAAGTTTTAATTGCAACGTATTTTTTTTTCTTTATTATATTTTTATTTAATGACCGAATATTAAAATGATTGTGCCTTTTATATAAAACAATAGATCATTGCTCAAATATAATAAGATTTTTCACCTTATTACTTATTGTAAATTATATTTACTTATTGTAAAATATAATTTATAATTTCACCATTTATCATTGATGCGTATTCGAAACGTACCTTAAAAAATATCGAGTTCATATTGTAATTGTTATTTTCTTTTGCATATATTTTGTTTGGTGTTCTAGGAGTAAAAATATTAATCAATGTATAAACAAAATCTCGTAATATAATATGTATTTATAAATAAACACGTCATGTATCTGCTAAATCTTCCAATTTGATCAAATAATGACAATAACCGTGTTGGTTGGTTGATTATAATTTAAATTAAATTATATTGTTATTCCTTTTTAAGCAGCACATCTATTTTCTGATTAATAATATTATTGAAATCAGAGAAAAAACATAAAATGTCGAATATGTTCTCGCTGATGAGGTGAAAAGTTGTGTGTGCTACACGAGTTGCTCTCTTGTTGCACAAATAACTATTATGCAATCGTTGCACAATGGAGGTTCTTAAAGTCGAGTACCGCGTTTAGGTCACGAGGCTTGCCGAGTGGCCTATGTAAGGTACGAGACTTTGAGACCTTATTGTGTAACTATTGCATACAATACTTTTTATACGAGTAAAACTCTGAAAAACATTTTTTACTTTAATCGATTCTCCAATATGATTTTTGATGTGACCTTTTTTTGATGATGATTGGTGAATTTTTTTGACAAGTAATTTCAACCAATCAGTGAGCATCAAATAAGCTTATGTTCTCTTTTTGAAATTATTAGAGTTGTGTAGAGAGATGTCTTATGAATATTAAAGTTCTGTAGCGGGTATCATAGAGCATAGAATTTTGTTATAGGATTAAAAAGTGCGTTATTGTGATTTTGTCTGTGGAATTATAATTGACAGATTAAAGTCTGCGAGTATAAAAAAGCGTTTAAAGATGTCTCACGATAGTTTTAATAACATTAATAAATTAATTAATATAATAATATGGCAGAATTACATTTAGCAGGCAAATGCATAAAACCAAAACGAACTATCTTCATGTGACAAGATGAAAAATTATAGATAATTCAATTTACAAGTCGACGTCGCATCGTGGCACTACGTCGCGTCGTACGACGATGCGATGTCGTGTCGTCTAATTGTGTTTTGACCCTAATACCGAGCGGGCTTGTGATTGTCACATTTATTTCGGAAAATAGAAAAAAAAAATTGGATCGTTTTTCACGCTCACACTCACACACGCAGTTGATCGAGCAAGCGTAGCGTTCTCTGCTTTACCTTCGCCATAATTTCTTTCATATGTCCGGTAATTGGATTTCTGGCTGTTCTCGTTCCCTTTCTAATCAATCGATTGTCCCATAATATAAAAAAAATCTAAGAAAGCGGGGACGACACTACAGTATTGCCACTTTTTTATTTCTACTCTTTTTGGTCGGACTGTATTTCAGTATGAAATTTGACGAGATATTTCTGCTGGTCCTTTTACATCGACGTCGTTACGATGCAGTTATATTGCAGTCGTTCCAACTGCAATACGACTGCATTACGACCGTGCAGCCAGCTGGCACTCGATATGCGGTTCACAGGTCTATAAGGCAACTGTAAGCGGACTGCACAGTCGGTTTGCAGATTCGATGCAGGAACTGCAGGAAAACTACACTCGGACTGCCATTTTGCAGATTACAGTTCAAATTCTGTCCGACTGCTTAGTAACGTGGTGTATGGTAGGATAACTTGATGGCTGGTGTTTGTATTCAGTAGGTACTGATTTTGAATTTAGTAATGCATGTGAAATTTTCTCTTATCTTTGCTTTGCTTGTTGTGGGATTACTTTTTTATAGAGAAACACGTCATCGAATGCTCCAGATTATCGAATTTTAATTTCATAAACAATTTTTTTCCCGAGTCATATTTTGTTTTGGAAATCTTGAAAATGTCAAATTCACAGTCTGTGAAATTTTTGTTTTAGAAAAATATTGCTTTCGATGAAATTATATTTCTATGAGATAAAATGCGATGAAACGATTGTCTATGAAACCGGCCAAGAGCATGTGTCCAATTGTCCATCCTTCACAATATACGGGCTTAATACGGCGGTTTTAGGCCCGAGGTTTAAATTACGAGAAAGATTCAAGCTCTATAAAAAGCCCTTAAAGTAATATGTATGTGTAACGTTCGAAGTATAAGGACACCGCGCGGCACTTACGTCATTTTAAAGAAAATCATGAAATTTTGCGATAACTTAAAAACGACTCGACCAATTTTATTCAATATAGTTTTCATTGAAAGTACTTATAAGGCCTCATTTTCATGATTTTTCATAATTTTGTGGCCCGTGGTTCTATTTTTTGGATTTTCGGAGCGAGTAATTACAAAACTGCTGGCTTTATCAAAAAATAATGTTTGGATACCCCTATTATTTTTAAAAGACCTAGGTATTCAATGAGACCCCACACACAAGTGTTGGAAGGGAAAAGAAAATTCACCCCCACTTTAGGTGTACGGAGGTACCCGAAAAAAAAGGTTTTTTTTTAGTTTTTATTTTACCGTTTTGTCGGCGTGATACATACTCATAGCAAATTTTAGCTTTCTAGTACTAATGATCACGGAGCTAAGCCTGGGACGGACAGACAGACAGACAGATGAGACGGACATGGCGAAACTATAAGGGTTCCTAGTTGCCTACGGAACCCTAAAAACGGTTTAAACTCGCTCACTGCACTCGGCAGTGGGCTGTGAGTCGCGTAGCAGCAATAGCTGTCCCTAATGAAGAGCTCCATGGAGTTCGAAACATGTCGGGCCGTTCCTGACAATTTTTACGTGTTTAAACCGTTTTTATCATTATTAAAATGTCTCACGATACTTTTAGTAATATGAACGCATGTATCTGTCAATTAATTAATTTTCGTTTATATTCTCATAATGATTACAAATTTTACCTTTTTTACAATGTTTATACATTTTCTTTTTATTTAATTTACAATATAAAAATGAAAAATATCTTAAGTAAGTACAGTCGCCATCAGATATATCGCAGCATATAAGGCGTTCATAAATATCTGAACAAGACTCTTGTTGACTGAGCGTTACAGTACATGTTGGGGTATTTATGAACGCCTTATATGTTGCGATATATCTGATGGCGACTGTACAAGATGTTCCTAACTACTTGTTAATTATCATTTCTACAGTCCACGCGTCCATAAAAATCGTAAACTGTATGATAACGTTTTTCCTTATTTGCAGACACGCTAACCTCAAATCTGCGAAAGAAAAGCTTAACATAAAGCTGTTCTACTCTACGCCGACGTGTTACTTGAAAGCTGTAAAGGATGCCAAGTAAGTTACCATGGCGACTATACTCTCTATGTCTTAGGAGGCAAATGAGCAAACGGATCGCCTGATGGTGCGCGGTTACCGTCGCCCATAGACACCTGCAACACCGGAGGAGTCACAAGTGCGTTGCCGGCCGCACAGGTGGGAGTACGCTCTTTTCTTGAAGGTTTGAATTTGAAGGTCGTTTTGCTCTGGAAATAACGCAAAGCGGCAGTTCATTCCATTTTAAGAAATTTCAAAAAACTGTTGGGATTTTACTTCAGGTGGCTATATTGACACTATCTGCTGCTATGTATCCATCTCCTCTCTATCTCTCTCCCCCGATTTTTTTCTTATATTCTGATATTTCCTTCATAATCTGATATTTTTTTAGAAAAAGCTGAAGTCTAGGAGCTAGCAAAACACCTTTAATATTTATTAAATCACTGTATATACAATTTGTTTACTGTAGTTTACCCTAAAAAACTTGTTCACGTCAAAAGCTGCCACAATAGTTTTGTGGAAGTTTTTAGAGACAACTAAAGAACAAGAAATTGTATGTAATGATTGTGGATTGTCAGCTAATGTAATAGATTCCGTAGTCCAAACAACCAAATGTTGAATACTAAAGGTGTTATTCCAGCTCCTCAAATCTTGCAATTACTGAAAATTGATCTGGTCTAGAAGATATAATTAAAAATTCTTAAGTGGCGCTAGCTTTTTACCCCTCGCCTTAAGTCAATATAGAATCCCTATATTTTGAATCATTAGTTACAAAAACAATCGTCGTATTCTAACTTATCCATTCGCAGTCCGAGCCTGCCCATCAAGCAAGACGACTACTTTCCCTACGCGTCTGACTCGACTGCGTTCTGGACCGGGTACTTCACGTCTCGCCCGACTACGAAGAGGATGGAGAGGGAGGGCAACAACTTTCTACAGGTAAGAATCGACCTAGTTTTATTTTACATAGAAAACTACCAGGAGTCTCAGACGTATTACAATTAGCGTTGAAAATTTCGGATTAAATCAAATTATTTTTTTGGGAATTTATGAAATTTTCGTTTTTTTCGGATTTTTAAGGAAAAAACAAATAAGTTATTACAATTTATTTAATTTCATTACAGTTAATCATCACTATCACTATATATTTCAATCGTTTCATTTTTTTTTGTTATTTACCTCGGTTGTTTCCCAATGTCTCCAAACACCGCTCTTTGCACGCGGCATTATTACGCAGTTTGAAGATCAGTAAGAACTGTTTTTCAATATGAGTATTAAGTAAAGTACCTATACTATAACCAGGGTTCGGAACTTCGGATCGATATTTACCTAAAGTTGACAAAATCCTATTGCTATCTCACTCATACGTCAAACAATAATCACTCACTTACCCATCAGTATTAAGAAAAATAACCGATTTAAACCTGAATAAACGGTTTTTTTTTTTTTTTTTTCGTTTTTTTTTCGGAAAAATTGAAGCGGAAATTTTCATGGTTTTTTCCGTAAAGTTCTGAAAAAAACGAGCCGTTTGGAAAGAAACGGGTTTTTTTCCGGAAATTTTCAACGCTAATTAAAATACATAAACGGGTTTACTCATGTCGTAAAAGTCGAATAACGCTCGACATGTTTCGAATCGGTACGCGATTCATCATCAAGAGCGACGATTAGTCGTGGCGGCGGCCAACCGAACACTGCGGGCAAGAGCGCTGTCCGCGCGGCTGCTCGACGCGGGTGTCACCGGCGGAGGAGAAAAACTAACCTCATCGTCACACACAATGACGACGCGTTTGGCTCGGTTTGTACACACCTGCTTACTGAGCCGGCGGTCCCGGGTTCGAATCCTGGCCAGGGCAAATATTTGTGTGATGAACTCGAATATTTGTGCTTGGGTCATGGTTGTTCTATATGTTATCTATATAAGTATGTATGCCGTCGTCTAGTACCCATAACCCATAACACAAGCCTTCTTGAGCTTAATTTGGGACCAGATCGATTTGTGTGAGGTTGTCCGATATTTACTTATTTATTTATTTATTAATGTCAACTGTCAGGTTACACACTCACTACGTCATTTGCTAAGGTCTCGTCCACACTAACCACCGATGTAGTATCCAAAACCGTCCTCCAACTGGAGCGCACTGACCATCCACAATCTCGGTTAAAATTCGGATGACGACTAATTTCGATAGCCTCCCGTACTTTCCGCGGAATTAAAAACTTTTCTCCCGCCAGCACAGTCACCTTTACGAATATAATGTGACGGTATCGGAATTCAGTGAATGTTCCGTCACTGCAGATTAAAAATATTGTAATAAATCGACCTAGTTACTGCCACGTATTCGCACGATGATTATTCATAAAAATGTACTCTTTCTAAAATGTACCAACTCCAAAAATATGATATACTGGAAGGGTACTTTAGTCTGGTATCTATTAAAAAAAAAAAGAATGATCTTTTGGTTGACATTGTTGACAGCTTATTTTCTTCGCGGATAGGTCGAAGACTACAACTGTATCTAGGCATAGTTGTCGTATAGATTTCGGTTATTTTATGTTTTTCTTATATTTGGTTACATACAGAAATATAAATTCAAATCAATATTCTATGTAGACGCAAAAGCTCTCTCGATCTTTATATTAATTTACATCTGTTTGAAATATGAAATGTTGTCAATTGCACTATAAAAGCGCCCGCCTAGCGGGCTCTCTGGATCGGAGTTGCGCCCACCTAGCGAGCGCTATCGAATTCTGGGGTAATTGGGGTTTTTTTTCATGGTCTTGAAAGTGCAAACGTTTTATTTTTCAGACCTTCAAGATGCTACAAGTGCTGACGAACCTGCCAGAATCAAACATGTTCATTTTGAACGAGCTCAAGAGTGCGATGGGTAAATTATCTATATTATCACAAAAATACAAAACTACTTATTATGCGTTACCAGACCGTCATTTCCATAATCTCAGAATGTAGGGGGTTCATAGTGGATTCCACCATAACGCCAGTCGGTCAGAATATCATTAAGAGGAAATATAGTAAAGTCAATAGAAATTTATCTGTATAGTATAGTCATGGTCAATAATTTATTCAGCAAGTAGGCCACAAGGGCACTTTTACAAGTCAGATTTCCCAAGAGGAGACCGCTGTTGAGAAGAAAGCCGAAAGAAACTCAAGAGTAAGTCATTTTTTCGTAAATTATACTTAAAACAATAGTTTATACTTATGGTATAGCTAAATACATTGGTACACGTAAAGGAGACGTATGTATATAGATTCTCCAAATCAATGTTAACTAAGTTACTACAACCACTACTACATAATATTATCAATCTTATAAATAGCGCCCTCTTGATAATCCTCCTATATTAGTGGTCAGGCATTACATTTATTTTAAAGATTATAATTTTTTTTTTTAATTTATTTATTTCAAAAAAGCATGGTACACATTTTATAACAAATTTCGCCAAACACGAAGTTTATTGGCGAGTATTGCACTCACTTTTTTAACATTAGTACCATTAAACTTAACTAGGACGCCTTTTAACGAAAACGATCCAATCCACACAAAAAAGATGATGTGAGCTTTACACTCAGGGTTCAAATTTTAAATTTCGTTTTGTGCGGTTTGGATCCTTATCCTTAAAATACGTTCACTTAACCCTAAAAGTAGGTAGGTAACTATTTGCCAGACACTTTAGATTCTTTAGAATCAAACTAAGTAGGTAGGTAGTAACCATTACAGTAAGTGTTACACTAAGACAGGGCATCTAATAGTATCTTTTTTAATCTATTCTTAAAAATACCTTTAGTGGCGCATTCATCTTCCGGAAAGATAGAATTAAATATTCTGGGTATTAAATATTCTCTTTTCCTTTTACCATAATAATTATTTGCTTTTGGTTCCGTGTAGGTATGGCGTGACGTTACTCGTAGATTTCGGGTGTACACTCGGACAGTTTTATATTCAGTTCTTTTGAATTGTTCCGTTGCTAATATATATTTAATTTTTTCGTGGATTGGAAGAATATTTAGTTTTTTATATAAGTCCATGTAGTTATTACCCGCACAGCTGTTTTTGGTCTTTTTATCAACTATATTTTTTATCAGTCTAGTTTGTAGTTGTAGTATCTTATCAATATAAGTTTTGAAAGTACGCCCATACGCAATGATTCCGTATCTAATTACCGCGTCCGCCAGTGCATGATATAACATATGTAATATTTTCTTATTGACTACTTTTTTTAAACTTATAATTTTACATAATATTGATCTAAGTTTATTGCATACTATATCTACGTGAAGTTTCCAATTAATATTTTTATCTATAGTTAGGCCCAAATATTTATATTTATCCACTAGTTCTATTGGTTTACATTTACAATTTAGTTTTCCGTTATGTAAGCAATCGTACGTATGTCCTACAATCCAAACTGGCGGTTGACTTGTTTTTATATATGGGGAGTTTATAAGCATAAATTTGGTTTTTTCTATATTTAACAGTATACCGTTGTCGTGCGACCATTTAAGTATGTTCTCAAGATCCTCCTGTATATTATTTTGTATGTTTGAAATATTTTTATCACCATAGACTAGGCAGGTATCATCGGCATACATGTAAGTGGAGCAATTCCGTACAACATTGGTAACGCTGTTTACATGCATGATGTACCCGACCGGGCCGTACACGGAGCCGGTCGGGACACCGGTACGTACCGCTGCCTCGTCGCCGCTGACTCCGTCCACAGTGACGCGCAGGGTTCTTCCCGTCAAATATGTACGGAACCACTCCAACACTGGACCACGAACACCACACTCGTCCATCGCCTGCAGGAGTTGTTCGTGGTCCAGTGTATCAAATGCTTTCTTAAAATCAATAAAAAGCACCCCTACATACTTTTTATTATCTAGGTGGCTATATACTTCATCAGTAAACCTAGCTAAGGCAGTAGAAGTACTTCTATTTGGCCTAAACCCATGTTGTGCATCGGAAATAACTTTATTTTTTTCGAGGAACGTACTCAGCTGTTTTACAACTATTTTCTCCACAATTTTATTGATAACAGGTAAGATAGCTATCGGTCTATAGTTAGCATAGTCTGTGTGGCTTCCTTGCTTGTAGATTGGTCTAATGAGTGACTTTTTTAGTTCGTCCGGGTATTTACCGGAATCTACGCACATATTCACAAAATTTGCTAAAATTGGACTGAGTTCCTGTTTTATGTATTTTAAATCTTGTACTCTTATACCATCAGAGCCAGGTGATTTTTTACTAATATGGTCTATCATTTTTTCAACATCACATTTTGTTACTTTTTGAAACCTAAAACTGACATTACAATCTTTAACATATTTTTTTCGATCTAAAAACTTGATATTACAATTGTGTTTAATGTTATTTATTTCATCCGTGAAAGTTTTAGCAAATTTTGTGCATATGTTTGGTACAGTGTCGGATTTCTCCAGATATTTTAATATGACTGAGTCAACTGTAGGCTTAGGGCCCCCTAACCAGTTATTTATAGTAGCCCAGATTTTTCTAACATTATTTTCACAATTTTTTAATTCATTTTGCTTAAATTTTTGTTTAGTTACGTATATGTATTTATTTGTTAAATTTCTATAATTTGTGTAGTTTAATCTATTAGTAGCATTCTTTGGATTGTTTTTCCATATTCTAAATAGTTCATCTCTTCTTTCTATCATATGGTAAACAGTATTATTCATCCACGGTTCGGTTTTTCTTTTTTGTTTACAACGCACAGTAATTGTAGCATATTCATAGATAGTATTAAAAACATGTAGCAGTTTCCTGTATAACAAAAGCGGGCAATCAATACTAATAAAATCTTTCCAGTTCACTTTGTCCAGCTGTTCTTGAACTAATTTATTATTAAGCACACGCATCGAATGTTTTCGTTCACTTTGACTATTGTAACCGGTCCCGAGCGATAAGTTAGTACCTATCATATAATGGTCAGATAATTTACAGGTAAGTATGTGTGCGCCGATCCGCTGCGCGGGTGCTCGCACCCACACATGGTCGATGCACGACGTCACCAGCACGTTATCTAATATTTCTTCTCGCGTGCACTCGTTGATAACGCATATCAGGCCGTATCCACACAGGGTGCTTTTGTACGCCTCCGTTGTGTTGTTTGATGTCATGATGTTGATGTTCGTGTCACCAGCCAATATGATGTGATCCGTTTTAGGGATACATTTCAATATTTGGTCAATTTCCTTTATAAACCGAAGTTTGTTAGTGTTAGGTGGTCTATATATACCTATAATGTGGGTGGAGTATTCAGGATGTTTTATTAAGGTATGTAGTATTTCAGTAGCATGTCCTAGGGTATTTTGTAGGTTTATGTCGAGGCCGTATCTAGTATACATCAGGATTCCACCACCCCTACGCTTTTCTCTAGTTATAGAATGCATATCATATCCGCTAATGAAATACATAGATAGCTCTTCTTGTTTTATATTTATCTCACTTAGTATGACTATATCAATACAGTACTTTGTTTTATTAAGTTGGCATAGTAGTTCGTTGAAGTTTTTGCGTAGTGATCGTATATTTAAGTGTATTACTTGTAACTCTTGGGCTGTTTGATTAATGTAATTGCTCCATGTATTTATACTTTCAAACTTAAAGAAGTCGTAGTTATCTTTTACTTCCTCTATTAGGTCGGTGAACATAATGTAGGATAATAATCACGTAGTGTGCTCACACGCTAGCGTTCATGCTATTGTCTCGCAGGAGTCTCGTTATCTGCACATAAATGCATCGAAATATCAGTTTCGGATTTAATATTATATATCCTTGATGCATCTGTCTTCCTCACAAGTATTTTTAGGTCTTGGACCCATATGTATTTGTGGGTCCCTTTTAGAGCCACTTTGGTGTTCCAAAACAGACTTCGCAACTGCCTCGTAAGGTTCTCGTTGATGTAAATACGGTTACTATTATCATTATCAAGAAAGTCCTTGTTGGTTAGTTTGGCCTTCTTATGCTTCAGCCAGCCGGCGCGCGCGGTTTTTGTGCGTAGTCTTACTACGATGGGCCGCGGGCGCGCCTCTTCTTGCTTTTCTCGGCCTACCCTTTTTACTGTTTCTATTTCGTTCACATCTAGTTCCAGTTTTTCTGCAATTTTTATGATAAGACTCTTTGTATCCTCGTTCACAGTTTGTTCAACTCCTACTATTTCGACTTCATTCTCCACTTCTTTCATTTCTAATTGTGAGATTCGTTCTTCTAGTGATTCATTTTGTTTCTTTAGATTAATATTTTTTCTCTCCAAGTCCGCTATTTTATTTTCTGCACTTTTCTTAAACTCCGACAGCAGTTGGAATTGCTCCGCATAAAAGTCCACGGTTTCCGTTAAACTCTCGACTTTTTCCTGGAGATTGTTTCCTTGCCTATAGAGTACTTCAAGTTTTTTATTGACCTCTTCCAATAAGGTTTCAACCGTTACTTTGTTAGCATCTAATGTGATTTTCGGTGCACGCTGTCCAGCTGGGCTGCCCTCCTTTTTGCAGCACGACTCGCATATTTCGTTTTTCATAAATGCTTTGTTATTTTGCACGCACTTCTTATGAAAAACACTTTCGCACGGTCCTTTACATTTTAGTATTTCATCTTTTGTCACTGACAAGAATAACTTACACTTCTTACACTGTGTCATTTTAGCTACGGGTTATTATTATGGTACACTAATAGGGACAATGCAGCGTCCGTACGCAGAGCGCATTCGCACGAGACTGGAAATGGACAAGGATGATAGCATTTGTTAATATGCCTTTTTCTACCTTCGCGAACATCTTTCAATCTTTGCATACGTAATTATTGTATTAAGCGGTTTACACTCACTTGAAATTGTCAGGAACGGCCCGACATGTTTCGAACTCGTATGGAGCTCTTCATCGGGGACTGCTGCCCGTACACCGCCGCGTCAATTTTGAAAAGAGCTCCATACGAGTTCGGAACATGTCGGGCCGTTCCTGACAATTTCACGTGAGTGTAAACCGCTTACAATAATTAAATATGTCTCACGAAAGGTTTTATAAGATCTTTGCATAAAAAACTAAAAAACTAACTATTTTGGCTCAGTCACCCAAACAGGATCTTAGCCTCCGAAACGAGAGTACGCCACTTGTCCCGATCCTGCGCAGTTTCTCGCCAGTTTTCGGCTTGAAGCTTACGCAGATCCACCTCCACCACGTCTCCCATCTATCTCTCGTCTTGCATACGTGTTCATAATTTGTGGCTGTACCCATGCTATGATATCTCAGAACAAAGCGCGAGGGCCTTGATTTTAACGCCATCCCACACATAATTTTATTAACATATTCGTTACAACACCGTTCTCTTTCGTGTCGCCTAGATGGCTCTGTAGATCTGTAGACAAACCATAGACAAGCTTGAAGCTTTGTTGCTAGTACATAAAACTACATATATTTAGGAGAAAAATATGTTTAATATTACCTTTAAAACTATTACTATTATAACTCAAAATATTGTTATAATGTTTATAGTACACAGTAACTACCACTTTCGATATTTTTTCCCTGCGAGCGGCTACTTTAGTTACTACAGTCTGCAATGCTACGAAAAAAAACGTATCTTACTATGAAATCCATACAAAGATACGACCTTTTTACCGTAGCATCGCAGTACTCATATTTTGGACCGAAAAAGACGTGAAGTTAGCTATCTATTACCAGTAACACACTCTTATCTATGGCTGTACCCTTCCATGGCTGCAGGCGTGATGCAGCATCACGATGCAATCACGGGCACAGAGAAGCAACACGTGGCGCACGATTATGAGCGTATCGTGTCGCGGGCGGTGGACGACGGATTCATCGTGGGCAACCAGGCTCTCAAGTAGGTGTACTTTAACGCTTTCACTGTCACCGACGCACACGCTTGTTCCTACCAACCCACTTGCCTACTAACCCACCGCCAAACAGCAATGTTCGCATTGTTGTGTTCCGGTGTGGGGGTAAGATAGCCGGTGAAATTACTAGCATAGAGGCATTCTATCTTCGTCATCCGGGTAGGCAAACACTTGTGACTCCTCTGGTATTGCAGGTGTCTATGGGCGACGGTAATCGCTTTCCATCAGGCGATACGTTTGCTAGTTTGCCTCCTATGACATAAAAAAAAAAAAAAAAAAAAAAAAAAAAAAAAAAAAACACCCCCTAGCAGTGAATATATTAACGGACTTGCCACTGCTTCGGTCTTAGCGGTGTTCTTCAAGCATGCCACGTACACCGCACGAACCGCCCGCGTCGTTCTGTAGTCCAGACAACATCTCCCAATCAAGGCCAGTTGATGTAGCCTCCTTGTATCACTGTGCGCAATTAGCGCAAGGACCTGCAAAATGAGGCAATAGCACTTTCGCAACCAAAGATTTCGTAGCGCTACGGTCGTAACATGGGAAAATGCGTATATAGCGAATGCTTGCTTCGATTAAGCAGGTCCAACATCCAACATTAGAAAGTGATAGTTTAGGGTGAGGCTACTGCTACACGATCACGGGCACAGAGAAGCAACAGGTGGCACACGATTATGAGCGTATCGTGTCGCGGGCGGTGGACGACGGATACATCGTGGGAACCAGGCTCTCAAGTAGGTTTTTTTTAATACTATGACGGTGGCAAACAAGCGGCCCGCCTGATGTTAAGCGGTCACCGCCGCCTATGGACGCTCGCGACGCCAGGAGCATCACACGCGCGCTGCCGACCCTTTAAGAACCTTTTCATCACACTTGCTCGTAAACAAGGGTTTATATGCTAGAAAAGCGAGCTGTAAGTCGTGAATTACGCCCTAGGGTGGTAAGTATTTTTTATCACACTTTAAGGATTTACATGCTAGAAAACCGGGCGGCATCGTATATTACACCCTGGGGCAGTATGTCGTATATTACGCCCTAGGGCGGTAAGTAATTTTGGTAATGACTACTACAACTTTTGTTTTATTTCCTCCAAAGTCTGATGAAAAACGTCTTACGTGACTCTGGTGGTTAAAGGAATTCCAAACTCGTGTCATTAAAGGCCTCGCCTGCGGCTTCGGGCTTCTAATAGACACTCGTGTGTAATTCCTCGTTTACCACCCTTGTTACGTAATGTACTATTACCCCCCTGTTGAAGAACCGCATCCTGTAACCCACGGGGACCTCGGCCACGTGCGGAGCGAAACGGTAGGAATTCATCTGGGACCGCACAGTTCTCGACCATTTAGGCTTCAGTGTGTAAGTGTACTTCCTTTAACGAATACTGTCAGTGTATGTTCACGGTCATACAAGTTTCTTCCTTAGACGCCCTGGCAGTGAATGCCACCCTACTCGTGAAGTTTTTTTTTTTTCTTAATGCAACAAACAGTCACGACGACGACAGTTTGACGACGCGGTTGGCGCAGTGGTTAAGCAACTGCCTACTGAGCCGACGGTCCCGGGTTCGAATCCCGGCAAGGGCAAATATTTGTGTGATGAACACGAATATTTGTGCCTGAGTCATGGATGTTATATGTATTTAAGTATTTATTTATCTATATAAGTATGTATATCGTCGCCGAGTACCCATAACACAAGCCTTCTTGAGCTTAATTTGGGACTAGGTTGATTTGTGTGAGGTTGTCTGATATTTATTTATTTACAATATACAAAGCATATTACGGTTAACAATAGTATGCTAAAATTATACAAAACTAAATTACAGTATGGGAACGGTACACAACGAAACAGCAACGATGCATATAATGTTAAAAAGCAGCTAAGTACTCATTATTTCAATTTGTTGCGTTTTTAATTTATTAAACCATTATGTTTTTCAGCAAAGTCATCAAACCAGAGGTGGAGTTAGAATACGAACGCTGCGAGTTCAACCAGTCGCAGTGTTCCGTCACCGAGCGTAGTGAGGCGTTTGTCGTAAGTGATACTGGTTTTATCAACTGCCACATAATGTCCAGCCAATAGGTTTGATGATTTTTAGGGTTCCGTACCCAAAGGTTAAAAACGGGACCCTATTACTGAAACTTCGCTGTCCGTCCGTCCGCCCGTTCGTCTGTCACCAGGCTGTATCTCAAGAACGGTGATAGCTAGACAGTTGAAATTTTCACAGATGATGTATTTCTGGATTAAATTTTGTATGAATTTCCTTTACAGTTCTCTCGAGTTGTTCCGCCCGAAATGTGATACTTTGAAGCCTGTTGTAACGCACGTTATGGAGACATTTTCATTGCATTTTACATGATATTTAATTATATGCATTGTATTATCAGGTGACGGTGTTCAACAATCAGGCGTTCCCCAAATCCTCGGCGAAAGTAGACTTGCCCGTCGTGAAAGCTTCCTACTCTGTTTACGACGAGAAAGGTAAGCATAACATGTTTATAAAAAAATCTTATAAATTTTAAAATGTTATTTTTTTCTTATTATGACAAATCACTTAAAGTGATAAGCTCGCCTTTGTACATGCTTATTCTTTTGTAATGTATTCCTTATAAATTTATGAAACATGTAATGTCTCATTTATTTTAATGTGGGTACACGACTATTTTATACAGTCTTTAATACAAAGATCAAAGCTTAAAGAAAAATTTAAAAAAGGAGTTGTCGATCTTTGCATTGTTGACACACAAAGCATAAGGAAAAATTCGGTCCAGGTCTACCTGGAGGTAGGGTAGCGAAGTGGTTAACGCGCTGGACCGGCAATCCAGAGGTACCGGGTTCGATTCCACCAGGTAGCTCCTTTTTAATTTTTCTTTAAGCTTTGATCTTTGTATTAATGGTACAAGTTATTGCTGTTTTTAGGGTTCCGTAGGAACCCTTATAGTTTCGCCATGTCCGTCTGTCTGTCTGTCTCTCCGTCCGCGGCTTAGCTCCGTGATCATTAGTACTAGAAAGCTTAAATTTAGTATGAGTATGTGTATGTAACACACCGACAAAACGGTAAAATAAAAAGTAAAAAAAATTTTTTTTTTAGTGTACCTCCCATACACCTGAAGTGGGGTTGATTTTTTTTCCGTTCCAACACTAGTGGTGTCATTGAATAGGTCTTTTAAAAATAATAGGGGTCTTCGAACATTATTTCTTGATAAAGTCAGCAGTTTTGTAAATATTCACTCCGAAAATAAAAAAAATAGTGTCCCCCCCTCTAACTTTTTAAACGCGGGTCAAAAAATTATGGAAAAATTCATGAATATGGGGCCTTATAAGTACTTTCAATGAAAACTATATTGAATAAAATCGGTCCAGCAGTTTTAGAGTTATCGCAAAAATTCATAGTTTTCTTTAAAATGAAGTAAGTGCCGCGTGATGTCCTTACACTTCGAACGTTATACATATTGATTAAGTGCCATACTGTATTAAAACATTTCGCTCAATCTGGTGCGTATAATCCATAACTTCCAGAAGGTAATAAGTAGTTACTGTTACTTTTTATAGAGCTTGAAATCTTTCTCGTAATTTTTGTCTATTGTGAAGGATGGGCAACTACGGAACCCTACACTGAGCATGCCCCCCCCATGCTCTTGGCCGGTTTTTTAATATATCTAACTTAATTCATACTAAGTCCGAAAAATACACGTGATCTTAAATGGAGGGGGGCGGTTGGTTAGCGTTATAATCACCAAATATCACCGAGGGGGAGGGGGGTCAAAAGTAGGCCAAATGTGTTCACATGATTTCTGGACGAGCCCCAGCAAGCAACTTGACAAATTCGCGAATTCTACGTCTCATAGAGCCACATTTTTTTTTTTCAGGTAACAAAATAGAAGCAGAACTTCAGTTACTATCATCGGAATACTTCGTAATGCCGACGCGGGACTCCAACGCCACCCACAATCTCTGCTTCTTCGCTAAATCCCTCCCAGCACTCGGCTTTAAAACCTACTACGTGAAGAAAGAAGATATCAAGACAGAAAAAAGAACGAGAAGAGAAGTTAAGAAGAGAGTATACGATTACTACTCAAATATCAACGATTATTGGAAAGATATTAGAGATAAAACGGAAATTGATATTAAGAATGTTGAAACAGTTAATGATGTGAGGATTGTTGTGCCTAAAATTGATGATTTAGTGCCAGTTAGAGACAGCGAGGTGGTTAAAGAGCGAGAGTTTGATAAGAATATCAATTGGGATGTGCTTAAAGATCGTGATGAGGGTAATGGTAAAGAGATTAAAGGGATAATTGAGGAGGCTACCAGGAAACTTGCTGAAGGTAATTTCTATACTCTGTTTGTATGAAGTGTTTAATTTGAACCCCCGACGAAAAATGAGGGGTGTTGTAAGTTTAACATGTGAATCTGTGTGTCTGTCTGCGGCATTATAGCTCCCAAACGGATGGATCAATTTGAGTGCGGATTTTTTCAATCGACAGACTTGTCCGTCGCGATGGTTCTTAGCTATGTTTGGTGGAAATAGGGCCAGTAGTTTCCAAGATATTCGGCTTTGATTGGAACAAGTGACAGGATCTCAGCTAATATTGAAGCTAAGAATTCCAAATATTGCAGTTATGTTCAGTTTTAGTAGCACTTTCTATATCACTCATTGAATAAGGATCTCATGATTACCAGCTACTTATGTCGGGGGTATCAAATTTTGAATCGTTTTTAGAATATCCGTCTATCTATAATCTAATCAAATCACTCCTTTTGGTTGAATGGACCACAAATGTGATAAGTTTCTAGCAAATAATAACGTTATTATTTGCTTTAAACTGAATACATAATTCATTATTTGCTATAAACTTAACGCTTACTTGCTTTTAATATAGCGGAATACATTTTCGGATGGACGTCAAAAAACGGAGCAGGTATTCAATTCGTAGGGGCGTTTGCTTTTTATGTAGGTATGTTCCCCAGGTGCAAATTAATGAAACACTAAGAAAATTTGAAATTTTGACAATTACTGAACAACTGACTGACATGACTGTTTAGGTTTACTTTCGGTAGATTTCTAAACTCAACAACAAATTTTAATTCGTCGTTAATGAACTTAGTATCACCTCTAAAAAAGTATTATGTATGAGCTACGCATTAAGAGGCATAATTCCTTTTAAAATTATTTTTTTCCATATTATGACAAATATAAATATAATTCAACCAACTTTATGAAGTGAATAAATACTTTTCCCCGAGTTTTAGGTAGTAACATAGCTATTTCATGCTTTCATTGCGTGCAGTCGAAAATAAGTTAAAAAAACTAATTTTCCGCGTGATTTTTGTCAATTTCGAGCTGATTTCGAGTAGTTTTTTAAACAAAGAAGAGCTCATTAAAAAAGCTTATTATACTTTAGACGACTTTTTTTAAGAAAAGTTACAATGTGATTAATAGTGTAGGTACTTTAAATGTGAAGATTGTTCTGTAATTTAAATCGTAGTAATGATAATGTATAAATATTGTATTAAATATAAAACTAATTGTAAGGTAATAATTCTCTATTTTTAGTTACCTAAGTAATCAAGTTTCACATGCCTAACGGTAGAATATATTATGGAACCAAGTTACTACTGTAAGACCTTATATGTACCGTATATTCTGGTGAATAAATATCATTCATTCAAAAATTATCAATTAGAAATTCAAACTGTAGGTTTCAAATATATACCAATTAATCCCAATAGCCTTATTCTAGGTAGTAACATCAATAATACGTTAGGAAACATGTTTTATCACAGAGAAAAAAGTCTAAAACAATCAGCATTTTTAAAGTGTGTTTGTATAGCATTTCCGTCGGACTTTCAGATTCGGTGCGCGTCGGTAAGGAGAGCAAGTCAGTGTTCGGCAGCATGAGCGAGGACGAGATGCGGATGCTGTCGGACCAGCCCATGCTGGTGGAGGAGCCGCAGGAGATCGTGCTAGAGAACGAGGTGAGCCTTACGTCACCCTGGGCCGTAAGTAGGATTACTGCCCGCTAGAGATCTCACTCCCTAGCCAAGGCAAGACGTAAAGCTTTAAACAAAACAATTGTGGTGCTTTGTAAATTCCAGATCGCATATTTATAGCCCTCACCTTTGGTTCAGGCCGCAAACACCTTTATAGTACGGCTCTTCCCAGGTGAGTTTTTTCGCTTCGAGCCCTAATCTTTCAAACAATGGCCATTGTCTCTACAATCGCAAAGCCGCCTAGCTACCGAGTTAGCACGTGCCACTATAACATTCATATTAAAAACAAAAAGTATCGTCATAGTATTAAGGTTCAAATCAAAATAATATGAATGCTGTATTTCGTCGGGGCGGTCTATTGTCCTACACTACCAAAACGCAATATATACAATATCAGTGACATTCAATTTGAACCTTAATACTATGACGCTACCGTTTGTTTTTCATATGAATGTTGTAGTGGCACGTGCTAACGCGGTAGCTAGCGGCTTTGCGATAATAGAGACAATGGCCATTGTTTGAAAGATTAGGGCTCGAAGCGAAAAATTCACCTGGGAAGAGCCGTACTATAATGTACTATTGTTGTACGTTGTACACCCCACTTTTACTAGATTTTGGATATTTTAAGTATTTCCTACTCAGAATCACGAGCTGTCGATCTAATAAGAAGG
Source organism: Apotomis turbidana (assembly GCA_905147355.2). NCBI lineage: Eukaryota > Metazoa > Arthropoda > Insecta > Lepidoptera > Tortricidae > Apotomis > Apotomis turbidana. Next base: position 2,239,090 of record LR990305.1, read on the forward strand.
AAAAAAAATCTCAATATATTCGTATATTTTTTATTTTTCGTTCCATTGCCGCTGTAGTAGGTTATATGGGAGATGATAACGGAATGGAAGGAATCAAGTTTGGAACACTTTTTTCTCTATATATATCAGACAACCTCACACAAATCAACCTAGTCCCAAATTAAGCTCAAGAAGGCTTGTGTTATGGGTACCAGGCGACGATACACATACTTATATAGATAAATAAATACTTAAATACATAGAACATCCATGACCCAGAACATCTATAATTTAAAGAACTACCACTCGACTCGAAGTGCAGATCGAATATTCTCCCTTTTCGGATAATTGTTCTTCCCAAATTGTTAATTGCGTGGTCACTAGAAATGAGGATCCACAAGAACCAAGGCTGTAGATATAGCTCAGACAGTCGCCGAACTTAAGTGACAGTAAGCACACATTGCTTGTAGAGCCAATGGCCCAACGACCTCGTTATAATCGCGGCGAGCAATAGATTAGGACGCTCACGACCGATCTTTGCGGTGAACTTTGGGGGAGGTATTTTTATTATATTTATGAATATTATAAATTTTCTATTTCAGTACATAACCCTGACCATCAACAAACGTACTGGATGGATGAACTACTCGTCCAAATCGGAAGGAACCTCGCTCAACTACCTGCCTGTCCCTGGATACTACATCGGTTGCGTAGGCGACAACGGAGTGAGTGCATTTCAAAAGTCAACCATAGAGATTTGGTAGGGATCATTGGATCTTTTTTTAGGGTTCCGTACCCAAAGGGACCCTATTACTGAGACTTCGCTGTCCGTCCTTCGCGAGGTGTGCGTTTGGATTGAGTGAGCACCTTTCGAAGATGAGAAAAAATGTGCTGATCATTTAGTAAAAGTTCTAAAACAATTGTAAAACTAATTGATTAATTTGTAAAACGATAAATAAAAAAAATACATTCATTAATGTGTGATCACTCAGTTCTCACAAACTACCAACAAAATCTGTGAATGTGTCTATTTAACATATAATATTTATATATAGGTCGATTCACTAAAGCTGGCGCGAATGGATTGAATTAAAGTTATGTCACTTGTCACTTCGAGTGTTAGTGTGAGTGCCATTCTTATACAGGGGCCTCCTAATATTTTGTAAACAACAACAAAATGGGATTTTGTTATTCAAGAAAAATAAAAATTATTAGGTATAATATAAGCATAATCTGCACAATATTTACACTAAACAAGTTATAGGTATATATGTCCGAAAGGTATTTTTAACTGTTTGATACAAAAATATTTTACTATCATGGTGTTTTGACATACTTTAGATTTTGACTGTTGTAAGGCAGTGTAATTGTACATATTGCTTAATATTCATGCAATCTGTGTATGACCAGAATTAGGATGTGGGATGATACTATTCCATTGTCTCGTATGAGTTTGACCATGTGGTATTAACGTAACCCACATTTTCTTCTTGTCTTCGCGGCCTGGTAAAGGGTTAATGTCAAGAATTAATAGGTGACGGACGAATAGTTCGAATTATAAAAACCGGCCAAGAGCATGTCGGGCCACGCTCAGTGTAGGGTCCCGTAGTTGCCCGTCCTTCACAATAGACGAAAATTACGAGAAAGATTTCAAGCCCTATAAAAAGGTCGTACACGCCAAGAAACAGTAAATACTTATTATCTTTTGGAAGTTATCTATTATACGCGACAGATTGAGCGAAATGTTTTAATATAGTTTGGCAGGGTTACCTCATCTGGCAGAATAATATTGGTCAGAAATACACTTCACATAACACGTTCCGCAGAAACACTCTCGGTCGAATGGTAAGATGGCATAAAGGTATAGTTGGCATTACTACTACCTCGCATACGACACATTTTGCAGCACATTATTTTGTAGAATATCTCTTTGGCCGACTTTGTTTTAGCATAATTTTATGTACCATAATAATCCTATAGCATACGATTACAATAGCATAATTATTTTCTACTAGCAGAAAAGTGCGTTAAGTAAACTTTACGTAGTAGAATGTAAGTACCGTTAGGTACGACGACGAGCGGTTCGAGGAGCAGTGTTAGGTATCTTGCCGCCACGGGCAACTGCCACTAAATTTTTAATCACGACAATTGTAATGCATTAATTAGGTCCTGATTCCACCTTAGGGCAGGTCCGACTTGGATTAGGTTAGGTACGACGACGAGCGAAGCGAGGAGGAGTGTTAGGTTGAACTGAGACCCTAACGATAGCGAGCGAACCGCGCGGCATCGGCCGGCTACCGTACCACTCCATGGACAAAATGTGTAATCACAACAATTTGTAATGCATAAATTAGGTACTGATTGCACCTTAGGGCAGGTCCAACTTGGATTAGGTTAGGAACGACGACGAGCGAAGCGAGGAGGAGTGTTAGGTTGAACTGAGACCCTAACGAGCGAGCGAAGCGAGCGAGCCGCGCGGCATCGGCCGGCTACCATACCACTCCATGGACAAAATGTGTAATCACAACAATTTGTAATGCATAAATTAGGTACTGATTGCACCTTAGGGCAGGTCCGACTTGGATTAGGTTAGGTATTCCGCATATGTCCTGTACAACAAGATAAGACAATGAAGTCTATCTTGGAATCAAATGGTATTCGGCTTGACAACTTTATGCCACCTAAAATATTATGCAAAAAAAATATCTGCGAAAGTACTATTCGCTCATCAACATTATGCCAATATAAGATTCGGTATTATAAAAATCTGCGAAATTATTTATTCCAAAGCATACTCTGCGTAAGATGTTTCTGCCAAACGTTACTTCTGCCAAGTATCGTTATGCAAAACAAATATATGTCAAAAAAAAATCTACAAGATAATAGTGAACCAGTTTGGCACTTAACCAATATGTGTAACGTTCGAAGTGTAGGGACACCGCGCGGCACTTACGTAATTTTAAAGAATATTATGAAATTTTGCAATAACTCAAAAACGGATCGACCGATTTTATTCAATATAGTTTTCATTGAAGGTACTAGTATCCGAGGCTAAGACTAATTCGATTCAATAAGTTATGCTCAGAAATGGCTCGGCCCTCCGTCGATTACTAAATTTTGATTATCCGAAGTTGACCGAATATTCAAAATCCGATTTCATATTCTGAGTCGGAGGACCCAAAAGCCCCCCAATACCGAGTTTCAGCCCCCACGGACGAATTCGAAATTTTTGAAAAAAAAAAGTCGCCATTTTGTATTTTTTTTTCCACGACTGTACTCGGGTGGGGGCCCCCTATGATATTTGTTTGAGCATCCCCCTACCCATCTCCAGTCGTTTACGAGATACGGGACTCTTAAAAAAAATCTCCATACAAATCTTGGTTTCTTCGATATATTCCGACTTTGACCGAATTTTCGGACACCGATTTCAGATTCATATTTGTGAGCCCCAAATGCCCCCCGATACCGAGTTTCAGCTTCCTAGCACCAATTTGAAATTTTGGAAAAAAAAGCCATTCGTCATTTGAATTTAATTTGGTTCGATAATATTTTGTAGTATTCTTTATACTGCTGAATTTGGGCGGTTATGCGTCTAGTTTGTCTACAAATACGTTTTCAATAATCACTTATTGTATCAACCTGTATGTAATCATTTTGGGACGCTCACATAAATATTATCATTTCACTCATTCAATCCATTCGCGCCAGCTTTAGTGAATCGACCTATACTTATTTTTAGTAAAACCTATGCTTAAGGTAGGTAATAATTTGTAGATCACCTGGTTACGTATTTAAAGTTTTACAAATAATTTCGTATGCTCACTCAATCCGCACACTTTCGAAAACCCAATTTCTGATAGAAAAACTGCAGATTGAAACTTCTATATATGTGTATAGTTTAGTAAAACTCATATGGGAATTTGTAAAATACAAAACAAACCGCTAACGTGGCAGATTTTTGGGTAATAAATGTTTGTAAGTGCTCACTCGGTCTACACGTTATTCGTTAGTTAAAAATGTAAATATCTTAATATTTGTAGTATGTAGGAAACTATAAAGTAGTTCAACTTTTAGTAGAAAAAAAAACTAAATATCCACCATCTAAAATGTCATATTCGTTGTCTGCTTTTAAAGATATTGAAATATAATTTTAAAATACAATCTAAAATACAGTCCACATTTTAGATTGTATTTTAAGAAGGTGGACTGTATGATATATGTCAACATTTCAACGGTTTGACATTGACAAGTGCCAACCGTCAACATTGTCTTTAATTAATTTTCGAAGGCAATAGATCCCTTCAGCCATTATTATTGAGATCTGACAAATTTACAAAAAAAAAATTGATAAAACCATGGTTAAATAAAATTAATGAACTGTAGTAATCTGAAAGAATACAATTTTCTGTAGTAATCTCTTATGAGGCGAATATAATGTGGAGAGGCACTTCTCTGACCCGTATTTTTTTTTCCAGACCCCCGCCACCCGTTCATCAGGAGCCTACATCTTCCGACCCAACATGACAGCATCCCCGCAGCTGCACACCTTCACCAACTTCATCATCTCCGACGTCGTCCAATCAGAGAAACAAGAAGTCCGACTACATTACGACAGGAGCGTCTGTCTTACCGTCGGCTTAAAAGACGACACGACATATTTCTCAAGCATTTTAAACTTAGACCAGGGCAAGGAATATGTGCTTAGGTTCCAAACTGATTTAAAAACGAACGGCGCGTTTTATACTGACTCAAACGGACGGCAAATTTTGAAAAGAATCAGAGACAAACGTCCAGATTGGAACGTGACTTTAGAAGAACCTATTCCGGGTAATTACTACCCGGTTGTGAGCGAAATTTTTATTGAAGATGACGATTTGAGGGTAGTTTTGAATGTGGATAGAGCGAGGGGTGGAGCATCGTTGAAAGATGGCTGGTTTGAAGTTATGCAACATAGAAGGTTGAAGCACGATGATGCGTTTGGGGTTGGGGAGGAATTAAACGAAAGGGCTGGAGGGGTTGGGTTGTATAGCATTGATAATATGATACTACAGGTTATAACTAAAAATAAGGATAAATTAGTAAACGCTGCGGAGACTAGTTTATCTTTTTTCTCTGAGCCGCAATTATTTGTAGCCGAAACTACACTCAGTTTAGATAAATTTAAAACTATGAAAAACGAATACAGTTTTTTGAAAACTAAACTACCTAAAGGCTTGCATTTGTTGACTTTAGAACCGTGGAAGAATGGAAAGATTCTAATACGTTTCGAAAACTATTTGGATAAAGATTTATCGCCTGAATATTTGTCTGTAGATTTGGCGAAGGTGTTCAATACTATTGAAATTATAAACGTTAAAGAAACCGCGTTAGCTGCTAATCGTTGGCTGTCTGATGTTAAAAAATGGGAGTGGAATACTGATGCTGAGTTTTCTGAAAGTTTTAACAAAGAATATGGTAGTGCAGATGTATACAGGACAAGGGAACTTAAGACATATTCCGATGATGGTTTAACTATTAAACTGAGGGCGAAAGAGATTAGAACATTTGTCGCGGATTATAAGGTTGTCAATTAGATGTTATTGTACTATTTAGTGCGTGACGAATAAATATTTTTATAACATATACTTGCATTGTTTTTATATTCTGTTTATTGAATCGGCTTATGCATTTAAAAAATCTACAGAACTCACAATACTCGCAAATTAAAGGCATTGAAAATGTAATTTAGAAATAAATCACTACATGATAAAATTTGACAATATTTTTTTGTTTTCTGACCTCGCGGGTACAGTCTGACCAAAAAGATAAGAAATAAAAAAAAAAAATTTCATGGTCAGATTGTAAGGTACGCTATAACGCGTACATTTTTTGTTCGCCCGCCAGTAGATAGGAAATGAGAGTTCTGGAATTTATTTGCGGTTGTTAAAATAAATTTTGTATGAAGTTTGTATGGAGATATCAAATTACCAACTGCAAAATAGAGTACGGTTATGTGTTTGTGGTTATATAAATGGGAATTTTATGTAGTTTATATGGAAATGGGTAAGTGGTAAATGCAAACAACTTTGTAAATGTCAATTGCGCTTGTGATAACGTGTATTGTGTGGAGTTCGTATGGAGGTATGATTTTATTGACAGTAAAATATGTAAATAACTTTGTTTTTCATTGAAGAAAGAATTTTCCTCATCCCTTTTCAATAAAACAAACACATCATATTATACAAAGCTTTTTATTCAAAGTATAAAAGTAAAATTATGAGTACATTTTTACAAAGAAAGCATAATATACATTTCGCAAAGCATAGTACAAAAAAATTGTTGATTAGTAACAATATCAATGCAAATAATTAACGAACCTACCGAAGAACAAATATTATCATATCAATATCGCATTCAGCACATAATTAAATGAATTTTGAGTAAAATAACTAGCAAATTCAGCATCTACACCACCAAATGACACTAACCAGTCTTGAAAGTTTATATTTTAATGTACCTAAAAATAATGCTCTCTATTTCTGAATTCACATCATCCCACATTGCCGTTAAAAGGTACCTACAGCTGCCGGCAAACTTTTGGAGCATAACCTTGACTGCGCAGTAGCCGATTTACGTTCAAATGTACATGCGGAGATCCGCCATTTTTGTTCTAAAAGTTGCCGGCAACTAATCATTTCACAATCAGTGGCTCATTCAATAAATAAATGACGTAATAATTTACTGCCTTCTGCAGTATATGTGTAAAATGGTATACCCGCCCTCCACTGCGCTAGCAGTGAGTTTGATTGAAATGCACGCACCCACTTATTTCCACACTGTATATGGAAGGCTGGCAAGTCTGAAGAATCCTCACTCGAATGATGACTTAGCTCATGAGACTTTTGAGTCAGTTGTGGTTGGTTTTCCTTTTCGTCATCGCCTGATAAAGAAATTCAACAATACAAATATAATTATTAGTTTGTAAAAAAATAGAAAAAAAAAATACTTAAATAAAATAAATCTTACATTGATACTGATACTGTTGCTGTGTTGCTGATGGTGGTGAGGAGAATGGGGGCGATGCATTTACATCTAAAAAAAAATGTTACTTTTTTTTCGTTTGTTAACCGTGAGAAAGAAAAAAAATATATAACGAGAAAAATTAACTAATACGGTAAAAAAATCTTACTTTGACTGTGTACAGAGGGAGCATCCATTGTACATAAATATGTATATTTATTGTTTTTATGAACTGGGTAGTGCTGTAAAACAAATAAAAAACAAATTATTAATTACACTTACATGTTGCATCGCAGTAGGACAGAAATCTACAGCCAGCTAATCGGAATAATGTACCTGATTTGTTTACCTATTGGCCGTTTTGTTTTGTTTACTTATATAAATTAATATTCTTGCTTTTTCAAAACCTGACATCAAGCAGAATTAAAACGCGCCTCTGCATAACTGACACTGGCAAAAGCCTCGAGCTGCCATTCTTGGCTTAATAATAATAATAATAATGTACCTACTGAGATGACAGGTGTCATAGGACTCATCGTTCGCCGCGCGGGGCATAAGTACGATAATAGTTTGCATTTTGTTTGGCTGAAATTTGGACGGAATTTGATAGCAACCTAAGATAGGATATGGGCGATTGATTATTAAATTAGATAGCTGTAGCCAAACAACCAAACTACATCCTTGAATGGATTAACTTTTTAATAACTGACAACTTATCAATTTTTTTATGTATGCGCATGCACCCTCTTTTATAGTATATCACGTAACCATGCAACTTAGACTGCATGTTAACTACTCGTACAGCTGAAAAGATAAAACATATGCCGTAAGGTCGGGATACTTAGACCCTACAAGGTTACTTTGTCCACCCTTAGAAAACCATGACTTGATTTGACTAATCTACCACTGTACGGAACCCTCGGTGCGCGAGTCAACTCGCACTTGGTCGGTTTTTTTTATTTATGGACTCGATAAAATGCATGCATTTTTATGGATAGACAAAGTAACCTCGTAGGGTCAAAGTACCCCGACCTTACGGTAAATATAAAGTAACTGATTTATTTCTTAATGATGAAATGAAAAGTAGAAATACATATTTGTATACTCACTCTATATAAGCAGGATCTGAAGTATGCTATATATACTTTATGCTATATATTTTTTTTTTGGTTTTCACATGTGTGTGACTGAGCGCTGCGATGAGAAATGAGAATAACAAAGTTTTTATCTGTATGAAGCGTTAGGACAGGAAGTAGTGATAATGTAGTGATGTTCATGCATGTACAAATAATTTTAGTTATTAAAATAATATAGTGCCGGGTTATGAATGCCACCGGCGTTCCTCCCGCGGGTGTCATAGAAGTCTGACTATGAAAAAAGGGTTTAAGTATATTGTAGGCGGCGGCAGCTGAAAAATTAGCAATCAAATAGCAGAATTAATTAAAAATGATCATACTTAAAAGTCGAGGTAACAGAACTCAGCAGCAGCGGCTAAGATATGAACAAGCAACTCAACAGCAGTGGCGAAGTTACGAACAAGCAACTCAACAGCAGTGGCGAAGTTACGAACAAGCAACTCAACAGCAGTGGCGAAGTTACGAACAAGCAACTCAACAGCAGCGGCGAAGTTACGAACAAGCAACTCAACAGCAGTGGCGAAGTTACGAACAAGCAACTCAACAGCAGTGGCGAAGTTACGAACAAGCAACTCAACAGCAGCGGCGAAGTTACGAACAAGCAACTCAACAGCAGTGGCGAAGTTACGAACAAGCAACTCAACAGCAGTGGCGAAGTTACGAACAAGCAACTCAACAGCAGTGGCGAAGTTACGAACAAGCAACTCAACAGCAGTGGCGAAGTTACGAACAAGCAACTCAACAGCAGTGGCGAAGTTACGAACAAGCAACTCAACAGCAGTGGCGAAGTTACGAACAAGCAACTCAACAGCAGTGGCGAAGTTACGAACAAGCAACTCAACAGCGGCGGCGAAGTTAAAGCCTGACCAGAAATATATGAGGATTGTCAAGAGGGCGTTATTTATAAGATTTATATGGCAACAATTTTGCAACCACTCACAAAATGACTTTAGTTTAAATACCTGTCAGTTCCACTATGTTAACCTCGTAATATTATTTAATGGAATGCACTCTTTTCCTGGCTGTTTTTCGTGTAGTAAACACGTGTACACTTTATTTATAATCTTAAGTTCACGACTGTGAATTGCTTTTGGCATTTTCTTTGGATAATTTTCTAATTCTAATTTTAAAATATAGCTTCCATCAGGTTAATGATGATTTCGCCAATTTCAAGTTTGCTCGTAGAGCATGCCGTTGTTCGGTGAGGTTTTGCTTTTTGTAAAGTGATAGCGATTTACAAAAAAACACGCGGACTATCGGGCCTTGACCCAGGAAGGGCTATGAACGCTTCAAGTTGAATTCTTCATTAGCTATTCACTCATACGTTAGATCACTGCACAATACGCTATCAATACTACACATTGAACAACAAAAATGAATAAATAATGAACAACGCAACTTAAACGCATGCGGCCATCTTAAGTCACAAACCGGAAGTCCTTGGATAATTTTAAATATTTTTCTTTTAAAGAAACCACAACGAATGACATTGACATTGTTGACAAACCATCATAAAATCATTGCCAGTGTAAGATATTAGTTCCAGTGAAATTCCGCAATATGGCGCATCCTCATATATTACTGGTCAGGCTTTACGAAGAAGCAACTCAACAGGCGGCGGCGAAGTTAATGCAGCGTTGATTTTATCGATTTTTTGTTTAATTATATATTTTTTAAATAGTTGAATGTAATGTCGATATAATACTTTTATTGAAGCGCAACACTAGTGCTGATAATAAGCGATTTACGAGACCTCATCCGCTTCCTAAACTGTTGACTATCAGTCAACCGCTAATTTATTTTGAAAACTGTGAGAAATAAGCTAAAAAATTTAAAAGGTTAAACTTTGAACCCCTCCGGCACACCTCTCATATCTGCGAATTACAGGCAGTCACAATTTCATAAATCGGGGCACTCAAAATCAAAACGGTCGATTGCAAAAAATGTACATAGTTTGGTTGACAAAAAATCACGAGCGCTTCCTTTGTGTGACGAAAGTTAGTCATATAAAATGTATGGGTAACTTTCGTCACACAAAGGAATCAATTAAGTTTTGTTTTAACTATATACATTTTTTTTTGCAATCGACCCATCAAAACTTTTATTCTGTAACTAGGCCACAAGGGCACTTTCACACGTCTGAATCTGAACCGGCATTTCACAAGAGGAGACCGTTGTTGAGAAGAAAGCCAAAAGAAACTGTATTTGTAATTCATTTTCTCGTAACTATGACGCAGAGGGCGCTCTGGTAGAGCAGAATAATGGAATCAAAGATTTGGTATGACGGACGTAACGATGTGATAGCTCAGTTGGGAGAGCACTACGCCGAAAACGTAGGATCGCAGGTATATCAATAGCCTTCGGCAAAAGGTCTAATATATCTGAAAAAAAAGACAAGAAAAAATACTAGTCCATCAAGAAATTACGTGTACATCTGTGAAATAGGTACCTAGAATAATAAAACTTCAATTACAAAATCACATCTTTTATTTATAAAAATAATTGATAGTTTTCAGTTTTTATAAAAAAATATTGTCAATCATTCTCGACTTGCACCATCGTCAAATGATAACGAACACAAAAAATAGAAGAAATAATAACGCTATCCTTATAAATAATATAAGTTTATTTATCAAAAAACTTACGTACTGAAGGATCGTTTTTAGAATAATTAACCTCATTTGTCAATTTATGATAAGTAGTTAAAAAGTTATGAGGGAGCAAATAATCATACACACCGGTCTAAATCATAACCTGCATTTTTGCTTCGCCGTAGTCGGATAAATATAGATAACCGATGCTATTCTTACATTTTCATACTATAACAACGCGTCACACACACTGTATTTTTATTTTAATACTTAATGAAAACGAAGAGGTTTTTTTTTATCACAGTTGCTCGTAAACAAGGTTTTAGCTGCTAGAAAAGCGGGCGGTAAATCGTAAATTGCGCCATAGAGCGGTAAGTAATTTTCATCACACGTTAAGGGTTTAAATGCTAGAAACTGGGCGTAAGTCGTATATTACGCCCTGGGGCGGTAAGTACTACTATTATGAGGTATTGACTACTATTATATTTATTACTTTTGTTTTATTTCCTCCAAAGTGTGATGAAAAACGTCGTACGTGACTCTGGTGTTAAAGGAATTCCAAACTCGTGTCATTAAAGCCCTCGCCTTCGGCTTCGGGCTTCTAATAGACACTCGTTTGTAATTCCTCGTTTACCACCCTTGTTACGTAATGTACTATTCTGCTAGTTACTATTACATAATTAGCCACTCAAAAATGAGCCATAGAACGACATAACTTCGAATCGACTTCGAATAAAGAATATCAAATAAAGATTTTTACTATACTTTATGCAGCATAAAGTTAAGATCCTGTTTTTTTTATAATGGCTCGCTTTTTTTTTAGTTTCGTTCCACGTGAAATTATCAGAAACGGCCCGACATGTTCTGAACTCGTACGGCGCTCTAGTGAGAGTGCCAAGGTTACCTCGGTGATCCCTGATGAGGAACTCCATACGAGTTCGAAACATGGCCATTCCTACCTACAGTTAACTTTCCGTTCACTCATTTGATATTAAAATACAAGATATAATCGCTTTTTAACAAAAAATAACCGACGTTAGAGACACAGAGGGCGCTCCAGTAGCGTAGAATTATGGAACCAAAGATTAGGTGTGATTGTAACGATGTGATAGCTCAGTTGGTAGAGCACTACGCCGTAAACGTAGGGTCGCAGATTCGAGTCCTGCTTACATTGCAGTGGATCACAGTACATTCTTCTTTCATAATTTACCTTTGTGTCAATATTTATTTATACTTAAACGAAGTTATTTATTTTTATTAAAGCAGTAACGTCTACTAACGTAAACCAAATGTTTACAATGAAGCGAAAAATTGAAAAATTTAATGGGTCAGACAGGAATCGAACCTATATATATATGTGACGAAATCTACGTTATTATTAAGTAATATGAAATAGTTGAATACTAAATTAACCCCGTGTTCAAGGCAACTAATGCTAGCAACAAACCAAAACAGAAACAGTACCTTGAATTATTACTGGTGCGCGCCGCCGTGAGATTTGTAGAAGTCTAGACTTTATATTTGTTGCTGCCGCTGGTTTTCCTTGCACAATCGAACATCACCAAAGTCCACCGTATGTCACATATAGTTTTATATCAAGTCACAGCAAAATAACACAAATATTTCACCCAAATCAGAGGAACACAAACCGGCCATTACCGCGCGCCGTGGCGAAGTGAAGTTTTGACGGCGTTGTACACATAGTGCCATTAGATGGCGCTGCTTGTCGCGCGGGTCAGAGGCATTTTTGAGCCGCCTCTCAAACCGTCTCCATTAAGGAATGAAGCCAACAATAAGTTGCCTGAACAATATAGAACCTAGAACCTACGCGCTGGCGCTACGATGCCACCCTAAGGCATGTTGAAGCAACTGGTTGAAAGATTCAATGGTTCTGACATCTGGTTCGGTGGTCCAGTTGGTAGGACGCCCGTGTTGGCCCGGAAAGCTGCCGGAAACGCAGGTTCGAATCCTGTCTGAACCATTCATTTTTTCAATTTTTCGCTTCATTGTAAACGAAGATATGTTATGTGATAACGGAACCAACTACATAGAAAGTGTGCTCCTTGACACAATAAGATAATTTTCCAACAGTCGTTTTTGAGAAATCGAGACATACATAAAAATAAACAAGGAACTCCCCAGTGAACTTAAAACCTACTCAAAATCAAAATGTATTCTGTAGGGGCTCTTTTACATGTTTTAAACTGAATCTACCGGCATTTCACAAGATACCGCTGTTGAGAAGAAAGCCGAAAGAAACTTACTCCTCCGTTTTTGACGTCGGTTCAAAATCATCATCTCACCTCAGCATAGAGCCACAAGTTTAGTCACAGGGGGGCCTTTCAAGTATTACGTAAGCACTGCGGTTATATTGATTTATTCGTTTTTTTTTCTAATAATAATTAACATCAACTAATTAAAGTACCCTCACAAGCTGTGACCTCTCGGATTAACAGAATCACATTTCTTCCCGAATTACTATAACAAAATACAATAATTATAAATTATAAAACGTTGATTAATATCAACATTACGCGACTGAACCTTCTTTTCATCCATAAGTCACTTTTTTTTTATTAAATTTTAAAATAACATATGTAATACTAATTTTTGCCTGTTAAGAAATACAACTCGCTTTTCAAGTCCTTGCCTGGACACAACCAAAATTCACCAAAATGTCTGTCACTACTCCTCAATACCTTTTAAGTAGGTATTTGTTAGTGAGGTAGTGTGACATAGTGAGACGACTGACGCGTTTTATAATGTACCATTAGGGCAATTTTTTCTAAAGTTGTACAACTTAGTGCGTCCCAATGTTTTTTCGTTCCATTCCGTTACCATTTCCATATAGGTAACCTACTACATCGGTAACGGAATGGAAAAACAAAAAATTTATGAATATTTTGGGACAGCTTTTTCTCCTTATTAGATCGAAAGGTGATTCTGAGTAGAAAATACCCAAAATATCGGAAAAAAGTGGGGTGTACAACTTTAGAAAAAAATGGCCCATTAACGAGTTGTACCTCTGAAGAGGCAGTATAAAATTGATGAAATATAACATATAATGTATAATTGAGGAGTCAGTCTCTGGTCCGCAGCCCCCATATAGATGTTCTGCGCGCGCCGACTGTAGGTCGGGCGATGGCGCTGTGGAGAAAAAAAAAGTTTTATTTAATAGTGAAAAAGCTGACTGGATACCACGGCTACGTTGCATCTCTGCTACGGTACGGTTTTAGTATTTGGGGTAATTCAACAATACGGTATTTAATTACTATATTAAGCGGTTTACACTCACGTGAAATTGACAGGAACGGCCCGACATGTTATGCAGTGACGAGGTTGCCGCGGCGGTGTATCTTCATACGAGTTCGGAACATGTCGGGCCGTTCCTGACAATTTCACGTGAGTGTAAACCGCTTAATACAATAATTAAATATGTCACACGAAAGTTTTAATAAAATTAATATGGTATTTGATGACAGCTTAAATCAGATACTCTTTATGAAATGTCAAAAACGATCTGTTAGTATGAAGCTTCTGTGAAGATACTGGCTTGTGACGTCACAAAATCAGCAGTCAAAACACGTCTCCGTTTTAGTTTTTGTCCAATTAAAAAGAGTAAAATGTCCAAGAGTTAGTGGTAGTCTATTTGGTTCCATTCTTTTTAAACGTGTGTGGTTTCAATCAGAGATGGGCATTAATCAAATTAATTAATCGATTAAAAAATTAATCGCTGGCTATTAATATACGATTAACTTAACCGGGATGAAATTAATCGAAACTCGTAGGATTAGATTAAGTGATCGTAATTTTTAATCTTTAATCGCGATTAAGTAGGTTAATCTTAATCATTAATCGTTAGTCGTAAATGAATCGATTAATTTATTCTTTAGCCCATTTCTGGTTTCAATGACATAATTCATTTTCACTATAGTTAAATACCGTATTGCTCACTGAGACGATAATCTTAAGACCCCAAACTCGTTAGGATTGCTTTATCTAATACAGAATTTCTAGGGCCACCTTCCGGCTCCATCATTAGACCAGCCCCATGGTACCATATTATTGTATTGTCATCAAAGTCAAGTAGGTATGCAAACTGTCAGTTCAATCGGTTGAAGGTATCTGCTTCAAAATTGCGTTGCAAGATCCACCCGAACAAATATAGTTGCATACATTGCAAGTTAAATAAAATCGTGCAAAAGGTTGCCCTAATCGGATACCACGGCTACGTGGCACTTCTGCAACAGGTGATTTTGAGGTCAATCGCTGGTCAGTTTGTGAATAAAGGCAGATTTAGACGATGACAATTTTGACACGCCTAAATGACGGCGCCATTGATTACCGCACAGCACACCTCCGACCGGTTAGACAATAGTACATTACTGCAGAGGCCGCGAAATAGGGGATTATTGGCCGCGTAGTAATAGATGGCCGAGTGATAACGAGGCCATCTAGAGATACGAGGCCGATAATCCCTGTTCGGGCCGACGCTTGTATAGTGCTTTTCTCAAATAAATCCAAGGAAATAATACAAATGTTCAACTTATATATTCATATAAAAACAAATTTATTTCAAATTTAATAAAAAAAAAACAAATTCATTTTTTTAAGCTGTTCGGGTCAATGTTTTTGCCACCAAATGTTAAGATGATTCTATTTATTAAAAAATGACAACACCTTATTAATTAGATATTGTTATATTTTTTAACAATAAACGTGATTCCTTGTTTATTTTATTGAATATCTGATTTAATCTAATTTAATAATCTAGTTAAATATAAGAAATAAAACGTAAATATACATGCACAAACTAAGTTTTTTTTTATTGGCAGTATGCCATAGATTATCAATAAAAGAAATAAACCCCACTGAAACAAAAGACAATCTCTTTGTTGGCTACGGCCAATAATGTTGTATGAAATTCCTTTATATCGTTCTAATTTGAAATTAGAACGAATCTTCAACAATTGCTATACAAAGACGTATTTCGCGGTCTATTACCACGATCATAAGAACGACATTTCCTTGGATGTTTGAGAAATGACTATTTTCAGCCGCCTAAATCTCGCCGCCAGTGACCAGCAAGCCGTGTTTACACAGTGCTTTTTTTCAGTACCAGTCATTAGTGGCAGCGAGAGACGTGGAGGGGGGGTCACTGGCGCCAAAAAATGGGCCCGTGTTCAATTCCGCGCCAGCGCTGGCATGCGGCGAAAAAATGGCGCGGAAAGTGTTTATACGGTGCCTTTTCGAGGCGCCTTAATTTAGGCGTCTCAAAATTGTCTTCGTCTAAATCAGCCTTAACCCTTTGACCGCCAAAGACGGCAAATCACGTCATCGGGAATTCGTGCCACTGACGCCAACGACGCCTATTGACGTCAAAAATGTCAATGGTCAAAAACATGCTAATTCAAACCACTATCTGTGTTTTTCAATCTCTGTTGATTTTAGAGCAATTTTTTTTTTTTTTCGTTTGGCGTCAGTGGCACGGTGAATTGCTTTGCCGCTCGGCGCTCAAAGGGTTAAAAGTTAGTGTATCCTACTGACCTGAACATGAACTGGTTGACCTGTATGGCGGGCAGCGCGGCCCGCAGCGCGGTGAGCGAGGCGGCCTGCAGCATGCCCCACACCTCCAGATACTGTAGGGACAGCATGCTGCTCAGCTTACTGTAAACAAACATTGATGATTATTAAGAAGCCTTATTCCTTTTGAAGGAAAAATGTGTCGATCTCGTATCGGTCTAGTTAGCCACCAGAAACGGTGTATCCCAAACACTATACCATAATTCGTCTGCAATAGACGCAAGGGCCTATATATATATGTCGGGATAGGGTTGAGATGGCCGGCTGTGGTGTGTGGCACATTAGTTGAGCTATTCGACATAGTTGTGGACGAGGAGGTAGTTCGAGCGAGATGAAACACTTCAGATACAATTAACTTGATTTATTCCTTATACAATGAAGCACAAAATCGGCACAGAGGTCTGTAAGCTAGGTTATCGAAGTGTCGAACAGAATAGTGTTTATTAAATTAACACTGTAGGTATTGTTGAGTTATAACGATTCACTGATTCTAACTTGGTATAGCACAACCAAACGGGACAGTTCCAAGGCAGTAGTGCACTCGACGGTGACCCAAAGTGAAGTGTAGTGTGGTCGTTCGCTGAGTGAACCGCCAAGACTCTGTCTAGCGCGCCAAAACAGGTTCAAGGGGGCGCTACTGTCGCCTTCCAATGACGCGCTGGTTTCGTTGAGCGTCCATACTCATGACCATCTCCGACCTATATATATATTCCTTTTAAAATACTGATGGTTTTAGACATTTTTCTCTGTGATCAAACATGTTTCTTAACATATTATTGATGTTACTATAGAACAGGGCTATTGAGATTCATTGGTACATATTTGAAACCTATAATTGATAATTTTTGCTTCAAAAACTACTCGAAATTAGAGAAAATTCACGGGGAAATCATGTTCATGAAATAGCAGCTATGTTACTACCTAGAACTCGGGGAAAAGTATTATTAATTTTTAAAACATGACATTATCGATATATTTGTCATAATATGATTTTTTTTTAAAAGGAACAAGGCCTTTTAAGAGGATTAGAGAACAAATATAAGTATTGATAATTTAAACCAACATTTTGAAGTCAATAATACTTTTCCCCGAGTTCTAGGTAGTAACATAGCCATATTTCATGCTTTCATTGCGTGCAGTCAGTAAATAAGTAGAAAAAACTAGTTTTCCGCGTGAATTTTGTCAATACTGCAGAAGCCGGGAAGTCAGTTCGTGGTCGAGTGTGATTACTTCAATTAATACGAATCCCTGAACTCACACCGCCGAGGCCTGTATAGTGTTTTTCACCAAATATGCGAGGAAATAATCACCATCTACATTTTAAATATGTGTTATGAAGCTCATTTGGCAGCTATTTTTTTAGGAATAGGAATATAAATTCGGGTCCGATATGTTTGATTTAAAATAATAGTACTTTACATACCAGATCTAGTCTTTGGTAGGAGCCCCGCGAAAACATACAAAACTGTACAATAGCACGAACTGAGTACTTACGTGAGCACATGTGGTGGTAGTAGGTAGCACCGACTTAACGCGAGGTGTTCGAGCCGAGCGAGAGAGGAGACAGCCCGCACCGCTCTAGTGCCGAGGCGGGAGCAGTCCGACAGGTCCAGTTCCAGCAGACGGGAGCCCCGCGAACACAGGGACTCCACCACTGAAATTAAAGAAAAACAAACTTAAAACAAAAATTTAAAAAAGAATTACCCGTTGGAAGAGACCGGGAATCGAACCCGGTGCCTCTGGATTGCCGGTCCAGCGCGTTAACCACTTCGCTACCCTAACTCCAAGCAGCCTGTCGAATTTTTCTTATGCTTTGTGTGTCATTTCCATTTTTCTTTAAGCTTTGATCTTTGTATCCATGGCTTATTATTAGGGATCGTAAATTCAGGTGGATATTTACCTAATGTTGACAAAATCCTATAGCTATCTCACTCAACAACTGAATAACAAGCAGCCAAAGGTTAAGTATAAAAGCATCCGATTTTCTGATGCCTACTTATTATAGCAAAACGTATATTTGGGTCAATCAACTATTCTGCCACTCGTTGCCATGGTGATGCCCCTGGGTCACTTTTTAAAACTACGATTTTCCGTGGTTATATTTAGCAAAAGCTTTGTAATTTAAGCAGTTATAAGCCCATTCTTATGTAGACTATCTCCTGACAATACCAGTAATATCAACTGTCAACACTTTTCTTAGAAATTTCATCACTATTATCCCCTGGGTCACGGACAGAATAACAGCAAGGAAAAATTTATATAATGGCTTACTCTCATCGGTCATGATCCTCGCTCCGCCCAGGTTGAGTCGCTGCAGTTTGACGGGCAGTTTTGTGACTAGCGCCTGCAGCGCGGCTTCGCTCAGGTTACACCAGGATATGTTCAGCGATTGTAAACTGAAGCACAAAAGAAATACATTTATAAATTAAAAAAAAAAAAACAAAAAAAAAAAAAAAAAAAAAAACGGTCAAGTGCGTGTCGGACTCGCGCACCGAGGGTTCCGTACAAACACTTTCATCCTTAAGTGGTTAAGTTGAGTTTGCACCTGGTATGTATAGCGCCCCATACAAATGAGGTGCAAAGTTAACGCAATCAATCCCGTTTGTTG
The DNA here is from genome assembly GCA_905147355.2 of Apotomis turbidana. Lineage (NCBI taxonomy): Eukaryota > Metazoa > Arthropoda > Insecta > Lepidoptera > Tortricidae > Apotomis > Apotomis turbidana. Next base: position 2,257,986 of record LR990305.1, read on the forward strand.
TACGGGAGCCCCCCTTAAATATTTATTTTATTTGATTTTTAGTATTTGTTGTTATAGCGGCAATAGAAATACATCATCTGTGAAAATTTCAACTGTCTAGCTATCACCGTTCTCTAGAGACAGCCTGGTGACAGACGGACGGACGGACAGCGAAGTCTCAGTAATAGGGTCCCGTTTTTACCCTTTGGGTACGGAACCCTATAAACGGCCATTTTTTCACAAAAATCTTAATAATGCGATGCAGGATTATGTAGGTAACTTTTTTTCATTTCTCGTTTTGTAAGTTGTTTATTGATTATCTCAATAGCGGGTTGAAAGTGACTCATCGCGATCCTAGGGTTGAAATGTAATTTGAAAAAAAAATACTCAACTGCGCATCGATCAAATGCGCTACAGGACAAAAGAATTAAGATACCTTATTGCTTTTAAAATGCTAATTGTTTTCGTCATTTTTCTCTATGACCAAACATGTTTCTTAACATTATATTGATGTTACTACTACTATTTGAAAACTACAGTTTAAATTTTTCATTGAGAATTTTTGTTTCAAAAATCATTCGAAATTGTAATAATTCACGCGGATAATTCGTTATTGCAACTTATTTTCGACTGCACGCAATGAAAGCATGAAATAGCTATGTTACTACCTAGAATTCGGGGAAAAGTCATATTCAATTTAAAAAAGTTGGTTGAAATTATCAATACATTGTCATAAAATGAAAAAAACATTTTTTTAATGCAGTTGCTCAAAAAGTGGTACTTTTCGTAGCTGCAAATCGTGCGAAAAGTTGTTTATTTCGAACTAGTGCTTTTTACTTTTCATTTTTTTTTAATTTTCTGTTGTACTAACACGTCATACCTCATACATCCAAACAAAGGTCAATCACTTTCTGACTTTATTTATTACGTCATGCAGCATTGCAGGCAGGGAGATATACATCTCATAATTATGCTTAAAATATTTAAATTGCATATTGGATCAATCAAAGGGTTATCTATTTAAAAAAACTCAAAAACGGTGTTAATAATTTGTTTGAGTGACTATTATTTAATGAGCAAATGAGTATTATGCGTGACCTAAAAAAATTAAAAAGAAAAGTATTGTCACAGATTAGAAAATACAGTATTAAGCGTGACCCACGCGCTGCTTTATAAATTCATAACAGTTATGAATAATCGCTACTTTTGTGTATTAAATAATATATTTATTTACAATTATATGAAACGTAAAGAACTAAAAACAGATTCACGATGTTCATTGTTTGGAATCATTGAATTACTGTGTAACATTATCATATCTCTTCTGAAATATTAAAACAATTTCTTTTGATTTGGCTGAATGATGACAGCAGACGCCATCTTCAAAAAAAATATTACAATTAAAAGTAAAACTTTCTTTTTCATTCAAGATTGTTTTAATTATGTGTAAATGACACGTAAGATTTATAAAATAAGAGTTTTTGATAGAAAATGATGGATTCTGATGTTACCAGAATAGATTTAACACCGCCCTATATACGAGCCAAGGCAAAAATTGCAAGTGAGAGTATTTTACCCGCAAAGTCGAAAGAAAAATTACATTGATTTTATTGGCTGGAAACGAGAAAAAGAGAATTAAATTGAATAAAACTTTTAACTTACCAGCAAAGGCCTTAAATGCGACCCTTGACAATTGCTCTAAAAATTGTAGGTTTGATTTTATTGGCTGGAAACGAGAAAAAGAGAATTAAATTGAATAAAACTTTTAACTTACCAGCAAAGGCCTTAAATGCGACCCTTGACAATTGCTCTAAAAATTGTAGGTATGTACTCTTAATTTTTATCATACAGAAATAAATATAATTGCCCCTTTCAATTACTGTTTAAAATTTTGTATTATTGCAATTTTTCGCAAATGTATTAAAAAACGTTGTTTGGTACACGTGTGGAAGTGTCATTTTAACTCGTCCCGAGTCTTGACCCTCGCCTTGCGGCTCAGGCCAAGACTCCTCGGGACTCGTTCAAAAATGACATACTTTCCACACTTGTATCAAAAACTACTATTTTAAAGGAATAAGGCCTCTTAACTCGTACAGCAAAGTGCGCCAACCGCTACAACTATCTATCTGCACTGATAGTAACAATATACCGAGTGTGGTAACGTCAAAAATGGGTATGATATTTTCAGCGCAAGCGATTTCGTTGTTGCAATATGGATGTTTTAGTGCTAGTTTATAAATTTAAATTATGTCTCACCTAACACAGCCTTCTAGTATCGCCGTCAGTCCTTCAGCGGTGATCCCTTGTGCCATGGTCAGATTTAATGTTTCTAGATTCTTACATTTGCCTGAAAAGATAAAATAGTTATGATTAGATTGATTATGGTTTGGATGGTTGTATAGAATCTTTTTACCAATTCTTTTTTTTAAGTGGAAATACCACGTTATTGTTTTTTTTTTTGGTTGTAGTAGATCACCTTAAATTTATCTTTCGTAATTTACCTTTGTGCCAATATTTATAGGGTTAGGTAGGAGGATGGAACGGTAGGTAGAACAGTCCAGTACGATACATATTTACTAGGCTACGAATACGGTGTTTGACTATAGTGAATATAAATTGTGGCATTGAAACCACTAAACACACATTAAAAAATACGCGGCCCCAAATAAACTATCACTAACTTTTGGACATTATAGGTACTATTTTTAAGTGTACAATAACTAAAAAGAAGACGTGTTTTGACTACTGCTTGTTATGACGTCACATGCCAGTATCATCACAGCAGCTTCATACTAACAGATCGTTTGTGACATTTCATAAAGAGAAGCTGATTTGAGCTGTCATCTAATACCGTATTATAATATTTGAGCTGTCATCTAATACCGTATTATAATATTTGAGCTGTCATCTAATACCGTATTATAATATTTGAGCTGTCATCTAATACCGTATTATAATATTTGAGCTGTCATCTAATACCGTATTATAATATTTGAGCTGTCATCTAATACCGTATTATAATATTTGAGCTGTCATCTAATACCGTATTATAATATTTGAGCTGTCATCTAATACCGTATTATAATATTTGAGCTGTCATCTAATACCGTGTTATAATATTTGATCTGTCATCTAATACCGTAGTATAATATTTGAGCTGTCATCTAATACCGTATTATAATATTTGAGCTGTCATCTAATACCGTATTATAATATTTGAGCTGTCATCTAATACCGTATTATAATATTTTCCTCTTTCCTCACTATGGTTTTTCTAAAATCATTTTTAAATGTTCGTCATGACAGTTTGCTTCATTTTTGGCTGAAGGGCTTTTTATCTTCAAAACCCTATTTAAAAAACTGGTTGATGTCAACGATCCCTTTTAATGTTATCCCGTCTGTGTTCACGAACGGGCTAAACAGCTGAATTATATTTTTTTGAGTGGTGTGTTTTTTTATTTCATTGCATATGGTTTGAGAAAAGCACTATACATGCCTTAGCCGTGAACTGGACTTACCGGCTTCGTATCACTATCCGGCCTCCCCTACGGTCGGCCGTCTACACCTACTCACCCTTCAGCCCTTCTTTCCCGGCGTATGCGGTAGTTTGATGTGACTCACCGATCAACTGACAGCTACTGTCTTGAACCTTGATGCTCTCCGAACTGAGTTTCTTGACAGCACCGCAGGACCTCATACTGAGGCCCAGGAACTGAACCCGGGACGTCGAGGGCGTCTATACCTACTCACCCTTCAGCCCCTCTTTCCCGGCGTCTCCAGTAATGTACTATTTTTGAGAAAAGCACTATACATGCCTTAGCAGTGAATAGGGCTTGCCGGACCCGTCTACACCTGGGTGAATCAGCTTTTAAGTGCACCTTGTTGCTATGGTTACGCAAAATTTGTCCCTCGGACAACCTAAGCATTTTTCTATGAAACAGTATGAAGATGTCACCTGGACAACGGGGACAGAGTAAACAACACAAAAAGTTTATTCACCCAAAAGTTTGATGTGACTCACCGATCAACTGACAGCTGCTGTCTTGAACCCTGATGCTCTCGAGGCTGAGCTTCTTGACATCACCACAGGACCTCATACTGAGGCCCAGGAACTGAACCCGGGACGTCGAGGGCGTCTACACCTACTCATCCTTCAGCCCCTCTTTCCCGGCGTATGCAGTAGTTTGATGTGACTCACCGATCAACTGACAGCTACTGTCTTGAACCCTGATGCTCTCGAGGCTGAGCTTCTTGACGGCGCTGCAGCGCTCCAGCAGACAGTCCAGGGTCTTCGGGTCGATGCTGCTCATGCTGAGGTCCAGGAACTGAACCCGGGACGTCGAGGGCGGCGTCGTCGGATGCCATTCTGAAATCTATATACACATCTAGTAAATTACTATTATTATTAAATCTATATACACATCTAGTATATTACTACTATTATTATTATTATCAGTTTTCTAAGGAGGGGTCATAATTTCAGAAAATATCAGGCAAAAAATTGGGCAAGTGCGAGTCCGACTCGCGCATGAAGGGTTCCGTACCATAAAACAAGTTTGTTGTATGGGAGCTCCCCTTAAATATTTATTTTATTTTATTTTTAGTATTTGTTGTTATAGCGGAAATAGAAATACATCATCTGTGAAAATTTCAACTGTCTAGCTATCACCGTTTTTGAGATACAGCCTGGTGACGGACGGACGGACCGATCAGAGGCCGGGAAAATGAGGATTTCCGGCCAAGTAGGTATATACGGCCGAGCGAGCGTGCGAGCGAGCCCGGATAGTGATACGAGGCCGGGAATCCGTTTTCACGACGAGGCATGTATAGTGCTTTTCTCAAAAATACAATGAAATAAAAAAATATACTTTAAAGAACAACATTTTATGTTGTTGAAACCAAAAAAAAGTTACTTTGCAGGCCTAGGCCTGAAAAGCAGTATGAAATCCCTTTACAGTCCTCTCGAGTTGTTGCGCCCAAAAAGCGATACTTCCGAGCCTATTATAAGGAACGTAAAGACAATATTTCATTGCATGTTTGAGAAAAATAGTTTTTCTCAAAAATTGCATGTAATGTTGCCTTACCATCGCTAGATAGACTACAGTAAGTGGAACATACCGAAGACTTTTTAGAAGTGTCCAGTAAATAGCAAGATTTTAAATTTGGAATCAATATTTGTGGCCGTCCATGAGAAAAGGGTCCTTATGGCAGTTTCTAGTTACGGAGATATTTGCTGTTTTGTAAAATCCTTCAAAATTATAATTTTTTTGTTTTATGCATTATAGTAAAATACAAAGATAGAGCTGTATTTGTACCTTGGTTTCAGTTGTGTACGTTAATTCTTTCTTTATTAAAACGGAGTTTTAAGTTTAGTAGAAAAGGGTCTTTGTGGGAAAGTGCATACAAGAATGACAAAGGTCAATAGATAAACTTGCTTACAACTATTTCTTTGCTAAGTACCTATGGTCATTTTAGATTTTACGTAAAATGTACGTAAAATGTAGGTAGGTACTACATTTTTCGTCTGACGTCAAAACATCTCTCGGCGCGCGTCGAACGACATGTTATATCTGATTGTTGTTAGTTAATTTAAAATTTAATGCAAAAATAATATGTATAGTCAAGGTCATTAATATGTGTACACTTTTTCACCCAGTCGAATGCGGTCGCCTACAATTTGTAAGCAAACGCATTCGACAAGGCCAAAAAGTGTATACATTATTAATGACCTGGGGGGCATTACTTACTAGCAAATGATTATAATTGGAATGTGTCCCCCCCCCCCCCCCTCGCCCTTATCGCGTCAGATCAGAAATCGCGTGAAATTATCTTTATTACGTGATTTATGAATAGTTCCTTAGTAGTCACCGACTGTGTAAATTATTCGTTGACGTTAAATGAGAATAACTCCTTACAGATAAAGATTTTGAGTAAATTTATAATAACCTTTTTTCTTCGGTATTCTGTGTTAATACAAGATTAGGAAATAAATAATGTTATTATTGTGCCATATTGGAATTATTAATATGTTTTGTCTGTGATTGGTCTTACGGACCCTTTTCCCAAATGTATAGGAGTCAAATTTACGTAACTTTAATCGTATATAAATAAAAAAATTAAACTTGTAGAACAATAATGATAATTTTGTGATACTCCAGTGGACTGGATAAATATATTTTAGAACTCACTGTACTAAATTTGTTATTGTTATAGGGGAAGATGAAAAGTATAATAATTATCACGTTTTCATTAAAATAAAGATATAACGTTAACTATGTGATTTTATCTATATCCTAAAATGTAAGTTTAAATATGTCCTACTATATACAATAGTTCAGATTACAACATAATTAAAAACAAAGCTGAAAAACATGTTTTTATTAATTTCATTCTTATAGCGTGTTGCTGTTATCAAAGGCTGTTTTCTCAGGATCTGGAAGTCACATTGATGAAACCATGACTGAGTTCAATAGAAAAACCCCTTGAGATACAAAATCAATCATAATCTATGTAACTTCCAATGGGAACATACTTAAAGTTAGTTTCAAACTTCTTTTGACGTTTTCTCAAAAGTGAAATTTTAGCAAGTGTAAGTATGATGTTTTTTAAAAAAAAAAGTATGAGACTTAGGGACATGATTCTTTCTGTGTTAAATAGCTTATTTAACATAGATTTAGAACCTGTGCTTAACTCAATACCTGCCATAAGGACCCTTTAGTCATGGACGGTCACATTTGTCCAGTAAGTAAGTATGTAATTCCTATTACGTATCAAGATATTTGAATATCGAAACACGATTTACATCGTCACCGACCTATAAAAAAACTAAGGATGTGAAGGCGATGAGGTCGTATACATATAAATGTAAAAAGGATGCATTCCACAAATTGTTTTAATTATAAGTACAGTGCGACAGCAAATTGTAGAAATTAAAAAGTGGCGTGCCTTTTTCATAGATTAAATAAAAAGAGACGACATTGCAGTATACACTTGTAATTTACACTAAGAGCAAATGTAAAATAAAAAGAGGTTAGCACTATTGGCAGTATAAACGTACCTCATGATGCATATAAAAAAAAAAGTAGCGACAAGGTTTAGTGCGGAAGTTTGTATGCAGCGTTTAGTTCATAATTGTGCTGTGTAAAATGACAATGATATTTCGGAATTCCTTCCTTTTTTGTGTCGTCTAGAAAAAACCTCGGCGTTAAGATTGAAGGTAAGCTTTATGATATGAAAATTAGTTAGAAAATACAACAATGTTTTAATTTTATCTTTAAGACTTAGATTTGTAAGACAGTGCAAATAATTAAACGCAGTATTTATAAAAAAAGAAATTAAGGCGGGATTTTAATTAAAAGACAAAAATTTCAAATTTGTTTGTGTGACCTATTACAATAATTCAGCAAAAATGAGTTCAGACGAGTCTGATTCCGAATAGACGGCACTCCTCCATACTTAAAAGCGGAGGCAGAGTTAGCTAAAATAATTTACTTCCGACTAAATCCAAGGAGATATAAAAAAATACAAGAGATTCATTAAATGGAAGGAAGAAAATCAAGTTCATAATTGGTCAGAATATTTCAACAATCTTTCTGAGACAATCGGATGGATACAAAGGAAATAAATCACAAATATTCAGCAGCAAAATATAGAAAAGTTCTTAAATCAAGCTCTAGATGATAACCATTTTGGCGATGAAGGTAAATAAATGCTGCCACTATTTGATAACGATATAACTATATCTTTTATCCAAGTATAAACTCATAATTATTTTTGTTATAGGTTGTTATCATGGGAGTTAATGGTGCCTGCGACGACGAATATCACAATGTGTAATAATAAAAATGGGATATAACAAAAATATTCATTGGAAAATGGCCGAATATGAATGGCACCTACAAAATATAATTTTAATCTAATTTTCTTGTTTAATTTTTGAGAAAAGCACTATACTTGCTTCGACCGTAAGAGCCATCCTGGCCTCGTATTATATCCGGACCTCGCCCACGGCTCGGTCCGTCTAATTCCTACTCGGCCAGTATGGCTTACTTACTGGTCTCTGCCGTAATGTACTATTACGTGGGCGATGTCACGGGCACCTACTAGCCCCTTCCCCCCATTCAAGATCACTGGTATATTATTTTGGCTTTTCAGTGGTGTAAAAAAAATAATGTAAAAAAATACACCAAGTGCGAGTGGGACTCGCGCACGAAGGGTTCCGTACCATTATCTGTAAGTTTGTTGTATGGGAGCCCCCCTTAAATATTTATTTTATTTTATTTTTAGTATTTGTTGTTATAGCGGCAATAGAAATACATCATCTGTGAAAATTTCAACTGTCTAGCTATCACCGTTTTTGAGATACAGCCTGGTGACAGACGGACGGACGGACGGACGGACAGCGAAGTCTCAGTAATAGGGTCCCGTTTTTAACCTTTGGGTACGGAACCCTAAAAAAAATATCAAGCTGTTTGTCCAGGAGGATCCTGTGTAACATTTTTTGCTTTATCTTAAATTTAACGATGCTAAGAAAAATAAATTATTAACAACATAAGTGCACATTTATTAGAGCCTCTCTCAAAAACTTTATCCACAATTAAGAGTTCAATTAAAGTAAAATATAATTATAATTTTGCCATGTCTTTTAAGAGCCGACGGTCCTGGGTTCAAATCCCGGCAAGAGCAAATTCGTGTGATGAACTCGAATATTTGTCAATGGGTCATTGATGTTATTTGTATTTAAGTATGTTTATCGTCGTCTAGTGACCACAACACAAGCCTACTAGAGCTTACTGCGGGACTAGATTGATTTGTGTGAAGTTATCTGATATATTTTATTAATTTATTTATTCATTCAGAAACTTAAATCTATCATTACAGGTCATTACCTAATGGGATAGACTAGTGAATTTTAGTACCTATAGGTACTACAATTATACAATTATTAATTGTTACACAGTACAAACATAGTGGCCTTTGTAAAATGGTGGCCCCATATGTCCGATATTCCCCCTTCCCCCCAAACTTTTTTTTTTTTTTTTTTATGTCATAGGGGGCAAACGAGCAAACGTATCGCCTGATGGAAAGCGATTACCGTCGCCCATAAACACCTGCAACACCAGAGGAGTCACAAGTGTTTGCCTACCCGGAGGACGAAGATAGAATGCCTCTATGCTAGTAATTCCACCGGATGATTTCAAAAATGTCTCCCCCTTACCTCTGAGCTGGCGAGCCTGACGATGATGGGCAGCCGCGCCAGTATCCGGCCCAGGGCGTTCTTGTTCAACGTCTTGTTCCCGAGGTCCAGTCGCTGCCACAGCGTCTCGTCGCACGCGACCCGATGCCACCTGTAAGAAACAACAATACAAATCCCGCCCAGTAAATCGCGCACTTATCGGAAATCTTTCACAGTCCACTCTGTTAAATTATGGAACGCGTTGCCGGTATCCGCGAGGCAGTCACAATCCGTGGCATCGCTTAAGGAGAACTTAAAAAAGTTATGGCTTTTAGATCCCTGATCTCGTCGGAGTTGATTGATTAGAGTGATTACTTCATATATATGATATTTATTTATATTATTAATTAATTATATGTAATTATATCTATATGTATTATATTTTGGAATTACACATATTTTATTATATTAAGACATTAGTCCTTAGTGTATCTGTGCATACTAACTTGTTCGTTTGTCTATCTTCTTGGATATCCCATTATTTTCTCATTTGCTCAAAGGTTAACTGGAAGAGATCCCTTATAGGGATAAGTTCGCCTTTGTACATGTTTTATTTTTATTTTTTTGAAGTTTTGTTAATTGTTTTTGTGTACAATAAAGTGATTGACATACATATACATTACATACAATACAAATACTTATTTTTTTATTAAAGCAGTAACGTCTGCTAACGTAAACTAAATGTTTACAAATGAGGCGAAAATTGAAAAATTTAACGATTCGGACAGGATTCGAACCTGCGTTTCCAACGGCTTTCCGGGCCAACACGGGCGTCCTCCCAATTGGACCACCGAATCAGTTGTCAGAGCCATTGAACTTTTCAACCAGTTGCTTCAACATGCCTTAGGGTGGCATCGTAGCGCCATCTACCGTAAAGATTTAGACTTTATCGTCGGCACCATCGTCTCAAATTTGTTGAGAATCGATAGTAACGATGTGCTATTCCCGAATTACTTATTTTTTAATTTTATGAAACATGTAATGTCTCATTTTTTTTTTAATGTGGGTACACCACTATTTTTAATTAAACCATGAATACCAAGATCAAAGCTTAAAGAAAAATTGAAAAAGGAGCTACCTGGTGGAAGGGACCGGGCATCGAACCTGGTACCTCTGGATTACCGGTCCAGCGCGTTAGCCACTTCGCTACCCTCGCTCCACGTAGACCTGACAAGTTTTTCCTTATGCTTTGTGTGTCGATCTTTGCATTGTTTATTTGAAAGGTTCCGGTCCCTTCCACCAGGTAGCTCCTTTTTAAATTTTTCTTTAAGCTTTGATCTTTGTATTCATGGTTTACTTATTTTTTATTAAAGCAGTAACGTCTGCTGCGTCTGCGTCTGCTGCGGGTTCGAATCCTGTGCGAATCATTAAATTTTTCAATTTTCGCTTCATTTGTTAATACAAATACTCTTTTTACACTCGCGTACTTTAATCTGTCGATTATAAATTTCACAGACAAAATCACAATAACGCACTTTTTAATCCTGTATTTTTTCCTTTACCGTAGAGTCTACGGTTATCTTTCTTACGGCGTAGACGGATAAAAAGTATCCTATAACCATCTCTGGATGTCCAGCTATCCCTGTACCAACATTGGTTTAAAGTCCAGCCCTTCCACACCTCTTTTAGACAAAGGAAATTATGAAAACATATGGCGCCAAGCAGGCTACAAAACAAAAGACGATCCTGCATCATGCTACATATTAAGATTTTTCCTAAAATCATGACCCCTCTCCATATAAAACTGATTTTCAATACAAATGCAAAAATGTATAATAATATAGATTAACATTTCAGAGTATCTGTTTGTAATACCTAAATATACGATACCCAAAGGTTGTCTGGAAGAGATTGTTTACCTCTATTGTAATGATAAGTGGTATTTGGCGACGCGTTTGGCTCGGTTTGTAGACACCTGCCTACTGAGCCGGCGGTCTCGGGTTCGAATCCCGGCCAGGGCAAATATTTGTGTGATGAACTCCAATACTTGTGCTTGGGTCATGGTTGTTCTATGTATTCAAGTATATATTTATCTATATAAGTACGTATATCGTCGTCTAGTACCCATAACACAAGCCTTCTTGAGCTTAATTTGGGACTAGATCGATTTGTGTGAAGTTGTCGTATATTTATTTATTTTTATTTCTTTCTTGAGGTGTGCAATAAAGAGTATTCTATTCTATATACTTGTCTCTGGCTACCTTACCATACATTACAGTCTAAATATGTTCAGAAAGCCCTATGTACATTTAGTCTCACCTCTTGCACACCAGCATACAATGCGCCAGGGTCCTCTTGGGCAGCCAACGGAAGACACTCAGCATCATCTCATCAGACAGCACGGAGAAGGAATCCACTCCGGGCATCTCATTGGTCAACTGGAGCTTCGGGATAGGTGCTGAAATCATTTAAAACGAATGTGAAAAAAGACCCCTTATACATGCTAGTAGTAGCTAATGATATTTTATAAGAAGATAGGTTACTGAAATGAGACCCGGAGACGAGGGCAGGTAACTCATAGTGGCTACTGAATGTCCCATCGCCATAGGATGTATTTATGAAGACATGTAGATTTAATAATGACTAGCGACCCGCCCTGGCTTCACACGGGTGCAATGCTGATAAATTATGCATATATTATACATATAAACATTGACGTATAATTACATGGACACACAATCAGACGGAAAAAATGGCACCCTCCCAACTAATGCAAAATCACAAATCGCATTAGTTGGGCGATCAGTCTCGTTTAGACCATGACACGTGACGGGTCTCAAAAATGACTTAATTTTCAGTGAAAAATTGCCGAAATAACAGCTATAAAATAAAGAAAAAGGTCGGAATATTCTTTTTTACGCATATTCTATTGATTAATTAACGAATCCTATGTAAAATAATAGCATATTTTAGATTAGAATTATTAACTTTGTCCCTACAAAATGCACCTTATCACAGAACAAAAATCTAAGGAGTCGCTATAGTTTTATATTTTATTAATTAATAAAGGAGTGCGATAAATAATTATCGACTTGGCAGGGGCACTGCCGTGCCCCCCGATCCTATTTTTTTTATTAAAGATTCCCACGCGATCCTAAACAACGTGAAAAATTGAGGTCACGTTTAGTAAGAGACAGACGTCAAGAATAATTTCAGCCAAATAATTCGTCTCTCGTGTGTTCGTTCGGCATAATCATATATGTTTTTTTTTATGTTTAATCAAAAGAAGCGTTGAAGTCTTTCACTCAACACAGCTTTAATATCTCAATAAAAACGTAAAAAAATGACAATTTATACAAAAGAAGCGTAGAATGGTTATGTAGTGTTGGTGGTAGTAGGTATCTATACATAAATAGATATACACTGTCTCGGGCGCACGTCACATGTGATGCTGCGTTTGTTCACGCGGACAGCGCGTGAGACACCGGCCAACCCTACGGCGAACGCGGGGAAAGGAGAGAGGCGCGGCGGCGTCGGCCGCCCCACTCCACTGCACACCAAAATCGACCGGCAGCGCGCGACAGCGCGCTCGCGCATACTCATATTATTTTAATCTCACAATACACCTTTTTTATGTCCAGGATTGAGTTTAATTCAACATCCCCGGACAAGTTGGCGACCACGACAGGACCCGGTCTGCAAACAATGGCCGACGAAGTCTAGAAAAAAGAAGAAACCATCCGTGCCTGCACTAACACACAGCGTCGTCGGGCGAGGCGATTACGGCGGCCATCTTCTCAACTCAACACTGAAGCACGCGGTCAGCGAACACCGAAGTCAGAAAATATTCCGGACAACCATCGCTCCAGAAGTTTTCTACATACTAAACAAAGGAAGTGAGCCCGTTCCGTAATTTCATATTCCCTTGCACCCCTTTTCGATTTGCTGTGAATAGTGTCGTGAGTCCTTGGTTTCTTAGCTTTCAAATTCAATACATACTTACACTTAATAAAAGTGATACTTACAAATAATTTTCACGTAATCATAGTTTACGTAGAAGTACAAAATACAAGTTTAGTTCGTTAAATCGCAAACAAACAGCTAAGACGCTTTGTTTACGCGAATATTTCGAATAGTTTTTCATAATCGCAAGTATAGAAGTGATAACAAAGAGAATAAGTAGTTATTTTAGTTCAATCGTGGATAGGTACAGAGTTTTATAAGTGTTCATTCGAAATCTACCTATTTATGATTGCAAACATAAAATACAGTTTCGATTAGCTTACAAATAAGCGGTAGGTAAGTAATTACTAATAACGATTTCGTTTTATTATTAATAAGTAAAGAATTCAAACTACAAAGTAAGTGCCAATTTAGTTCGTTTCGTCCGTAGGTACAGAGTTGTTTAGAAGTTATCTTCCGAAATCTACCTACGAAAGTTTATGCAATTTATCAGTTGCAATTATTTAGTTATTTGTTAGACATATATACGTGTATTTACGGCCTCCGTAGCATAAAGTACGATATTTACTACGCAGTTTAGGTCAATTGATAAATAGTTACTTGTAATTCGTATTGCAAAGTGACATTATAAAGCCCGAGTAAGGGCACAGTATTTGTAGCTCAGTTACTACAAAAGTTTTGGCTCCCCATTTGTGGTATAAATTCAAGAAAAGTAAAAATAAAATAAAAATTGTAGTTTTGTCTTACTATTCAAGCAGTTTCTTGCCGGCCCATAACATTTCACTTTATTTAAGTACATTGAATATTGCATTGTGTTTCATTTAAGCATAAGTGGGTTTTCTGGTCACAATAATTGCTATAGCTACATTTCAATTCTTTTTTCTTTTGTGTGTTTCAATTTGTTTTCTGTCGTTATTTTCCCTGCTGCCTGTACGCAACCATAGCATTTGCTTGAACCTTGGCACCGTGCATTCCAGGTGACCGTACGTGGCCAGCGGCGCACTTGTCGTCGCTGAGCGCCGAGTCCGGCCGTCGGGGCCTGTCGCTGCCCGCGGTCTCCTTGTGTTCTGCTTTCTTCGCTTCACTTCATGGGAATTTGGTTTGCTTGCACATCTTAACACTTCTCGTTCTTTGCTCTTGCGCTTAATATAACAGTTAAGTTAACATAATGCAGGCTCCAGGCAATGGTAGCGGGGCTGAGACTGACCGAGAGGAGCTGTCAATTTTAATACGCAAACGTGGCACAATAAAGGCCCGAGTAACGAAATTTAAGGAGTTTCTTTCTGTGTTTGAAAACATTGATAAAAAAGATATAACCACTAAGCAAATAAGTGACATTAACTTGAGGTTAACAAAAATAAATCAGCTGTTTGCTGAGTTTGAAACCGTTCAAACACAGATTGAAATTACAGATTCAGAAAATGATTTAGAGAAGCGTTTACATGAACGATTCGAGTTAGAGAATCAGTTCTTCTCGGTCATATCCAGCGCTGAGGACATGGTGTCAGCTTGTGAACGGCGACTTGAATGTGCTAATAGAAAGCAATCAATCGGAAGCAATTCGAGCAACCAAGGTATTAGTAACTTAAAGCTTCCGACTATTAAATTGCCAACCTTTGATGGGAATTACTCAAAATGGCTTGAGTTCCGGGACACCTTCGAGTCGCTGATCCATGACAACGACACCATTCCCAACATAAGTAAATTTCATTACCTGAGATCCTCACTAGAGGGCGGCGCTGCTGTCACAATAAAATCAATCGAGTTCACAGCTGAAAATTATCCAGTAGCATGGGAGCTACTTTGCAAAAGATACAATAATAAGAATGTCTTAATAAATAATCACCTGAAATCATTTTTCAACCTAGAGCCTCTTAATAGGGAGTCTCATAGGGCGCTGAGGTTTATCATAGACCATGTATCAAAGAATCTGAGAGCCTTGAATACGCTAGGTGAACATACTGATAAGTGGGATACTCTTATAATTTATATCGTGACACAAAAATTAGATAATGTAACAAACACGAAGTGGGAAGAATATAAAGCCAACCTTGCAGAGTCTCCTAGTTTAGAAGACTTTTATCAATTTCTCAGAAATCGTGCGGACGTTCTGGAGACTGTGCAAGGAGGCGCAAAGGGTGTTCCAGTAAATAATCATCCCAAAAATGACAAGTTTAATCATAATAGGGACCAGAGACAGATCAAGTCCTTTTTTTCAGCAATGCCAAATAGATCTTGTTTCATGTGTAATCAGAACCACCGAATATTTGAATGTAAATTATTTGCAGAGATGACACCCGAGGCGAGGGAGGCTGAGGCATTCAAGCGCAAGCTGTGCCTCAACTGCCTTCGTCCCGGTCATTTGACTTCTCACTGCCGACTCAACTCCTGCAGGACCTGCAAACAAAAGCATAACAGTTTACTATGTAAGGTAAACATTAGTCATAAAAATAAACAATTAAATAATGAAGGTCAAGCTTGTAATAATATTGCACCAAGTACTAGCAACGAAAAACAAAATATGAACAACGTACCTAGTACCCCGTTAACGACTCTTACATCATCTCTGCGCGACAGTGAAGTCCTCTTGGGCACCGCAGTTGTCGATGTCGTTAACGATCGTGATAATAGTACTTACCCTGCACGAATTTTATTGGACTGCGGCAGCCAAAGTTCTTTCGTCACCGAAGAGCTGAAAAGAAAACTTAAAATTAAAAGTAATGGATCTGCAGCCAGATGTGTCAGTGGACTTAATAATGCGACATCTTTGGTTTCCGATTCATGCACACTAAAAATAAAATCGAGAATTAATTCGTATTCGGCTAGCGTAAATTGTATGATAATTCCAAGCATTGCTGAAAACTTACCTAGTGTAGAGGTTAATCCAAATGATTTGAACTTACCCGACAATGCTCCGCTGGCTGACCCCGAGTTTTATAAGAGTGACAAAATTGATATTTTAATCGGGTCTGACATGATGTGGAGCATTGTAAAGGGTGGCTGTCAAATGCCAATAGGTGAAAGTGGAGCGGTGCTCATATATTCTAAATTTGGTTGGTTAGTGTCGGGGCCCGTGAGCCCAGCCACCTCGTTCAAGCCAGCGAGCAAAATATTATGCAACTTTAGTCAAGAAATTAAGGATTCACTTTCTAAATTCTGGGAACTGGAAACCTTTGCCAGTCCAAATAAGATTTGTTCAACAGACGAGCAAATTTGTGAGGAATCGTTTAATAAAAATACAGTCCGGTTAGATTCCGGCAGATTTCAAGTAACAATGCCATTGAAGGAGTCACCAGAGGCACTAGGGGATTCATTTACATTAGCTAAACGATGCTTTTTCAATTTAGAAAGGCGCTTTCGTAAGCAGCCAGAACTCAAAGAAATGTATAGTCAATTTATTGATGAATATGCGGCACTGGGCCACCTAACTGAAGTGGAGAAGCCACCTAATGGTAATTACCTGCCTCATCACGCCGTGCTTCGCGAGAAGAGCGAGACAACAAAACTCAGAGTCGTATTCAATGCGTCAGCGCGCACGACGACAGGCAAATCTTTAAACGACATTCAGTATGTTGGCCCAGTGGTGCAAAATGACCTGTTTTCCATTTTATTGAGATTCCGACAACATAAGTATGTTTTGACGGCCGATATCGCCAAAATGTATCGCCAAGTGGCACTAAACGAATCGCAACGTCACTTACAATTAATATTGTGGAGAAACGAGGACGTGCAACCTTTACGAATACTGCAACTAAATACGGTGACGTACGGCACGGCCTCGGCATCATTCCTGGCTACCAGGTGCTTAACCCAGTTATCAAGGGAATGTACAGACCCAAAACTAGCAAATGTAATTAAAAATGACTTTTATTGTGATGACCTTATTACAGGTTGTGATGACGAGGCCGAGCTCAAGTACTTGCTTGACTCAGTAGTTGAAAAATTAGAAGAGGCTTGTTTTCCGTTGAGAAAATTTCGGACAAATGCTCCATCTATATTCGCGGACGACGCCAGCTCAACCACAGGCGACGCAAAGGAGTTAGCAGAAACAAATTCAAATGTACAAAATCAGTCGTCGGTCCTGGGGCTGAGTTGGTGTCCTCGGCAGGATAATCTTTATTTCACCATCGATGTTGAGACTCCATCATTATTCACAAAAAGAAATATTCTTGCCACAACGTGCAAAATATTTGATCCCGTAGGCTTATTAAGCGCTTGCACCATTGTGCCCAAGATGTTGTTGCAACGACTTTGGGAGTCTCAACTCGACTGGGACGATCCGGTGCCGTCAGATGTACATAAAGAGTGGAACAATTTTATATCAAACTTAAAGCAGATTCAGACAATAAAGATTCCACGCTTTGTGTTGCAAGACTCACCGGCATCAATTCAATTGCACTGCTTTGTAGATGCATCACAGAATGCATTTGCAACATGTACTTATATACGTTGTGTAGACAAGGCGGGCAATGTATCAGTAAATCTACTATGCGCTAAGGCGCGTGTGGCCCCTCTAAAACGAAGCACAATTCCGAGGCTCGAGCTCGCTGCAGCGTTACTCGGGGCTCAGTTGAGTGCGAAGGTATGTCAGTCACTCACGTGTAAATTCGATAAAAAATATTTTTGGAGCGATTCGACAATAGTACTAGCGTGGATAAAGAACACAAACCCCAGCAATCTCAAACAGTTTGTGTATAATAGAGTAAATGAAATACATGAGTTGACTGACAAATCTTCATGGAATCATGTTCCTACCGATGTAAATCCGGCGGACATCGCGACAAGGGGGGTCACTCCCGGCCAGCTGCAGGATGCCAAAATGTGGTTCAATGGACCAATATTTTTAACGAAATCCGAGACAGAATGGCCCGGCACTCAAATATACGATATAGAAGTACCAGAATTAAAAGTGTTAACATGCGTCACACTGCAGCAGCCGTCATTTGATTTTGAAAGGTTCTCTAAGTTCCATAAAATGATCCGTGTCGTAGCATATATGTTAAGGTTCATTTACAACTGTAAACAATTAAAAAAAGACTTGTATCGAAGTGGCAATCTGTCAAACGACGAATTAGATCTGTCTACTCTAACTCTAATCAGAGCGTGTCAACGAGATTCGTTTCCGGATGACTTACACTGTCTCCAAAATAACAAACCAGTTCAGCGTAAATCTAGAATATTATCACTTAACCCGTTCTTGGATCAACAGAACCTGATTAGAGTTGGAGGGCGGATTCAAGGTTCAGTATGCGAATATACTAAGAAACATCCCATTTTGTTGTGTTCAAAGCACAACTTTACAAAACTTGTATTTAAAGAAGAACACTTGAGTAATCTCCATTGTGGGCCTCAGCTCTTGTTAAATAGTGTAAGAGATCAATATTGGCCTATTGGCGGAAGGAACCTTGCGCGGCAAACATTTAGGAAATGTATTGTCTGTATGCGTATTCAAGGCAGCTCAATTCAGCCCATGATGGGCAACTTGCCCCCTGCACGAGTTACACTCACATACTCGTTTATAACAACAGGAATGGATTTTGCAGGTCCGTTTTCAATCGCTAATCGCAAGGGCAGAGGATGCAAGTTGTCCAAATGTTGGTTATGTTTATTTGTGTGCCTCAGCACCAAGGCTGTCCATTTAGAGGTCGTAAGTAGTCTAAGTACGGAAGCATTTCTCATGACCTTCCGCAGATTTATCTCACGTCGTGGTAGGCCTCATGATATTTACTGTGACAATGGTTCAAACTTCGTAGGAGCGAATAACGAGCTGGGTAGGATGTTGCGAGCGAGCCAGAAAACCATGATTGAGGCCGCCCATGACAAGGGTATCAAATTTCACTTTGGTCCAGCGTATTCTCCCCATTTCAGTGGGATTAACGAGGCCGGCATTAAATCTGCAAAAACACATTTAAAACGTGTCGTAGGAAATTCAAATCTGACGTTTGAGGAGCTAACGACGCTATTCACACAAATAGAAGGAATCCTAAATTCCCGCCCATTAACTCCTTTAACGTCAGACCCATCTGATATGTCTCCTCTGACTCCAGGGCACTTCCTGATAGGGCGGCCTCTGACCGCTTTACCAGAGCCACCTGTTACTACAAACTGTCCAAACAGATACCAGAGAATAGAACTGATGAGGCAGCACTTCTGGAGCAGATTCCATAAAGAATATTTAAGCGAGCTGCAACAGCGGACCAAGTGGCGAGTGAAGGGGCGCGAGCTGAAGGAGGGCGACCTCGTAGTCATCAAGGACGACCGCCTCCCGCCGATGCAGTGGCGCTTAGGGCGAGTCCACCAACTTTATCCAGGCACGGATGGCATAACCAGAGTAGCAGACTTCAGGACGGCGAAAGGCATTGTCAAGAGGGCAATCAACCGAGTCTGCCCACTGCCGCTGGACGAGACCGGCGACAGCAGCTCTATTGGAAGCCAGGGCTTCCAAGGCGGGGACCCTGTTCACGCGGACAGCGCGTGAGACACCGGCCAACCCTACGGCGAACGCGGGGAAAGGAGAGAGGCGCGGCGGCGTCGGCCGCCCCACTCCACTGCACACCAAAATCGACCGGCAGCGCGCGACAGCGCGCTCGCGCATACTCATATTATTTTAATCTCACAATACACCTTTTTTATGTCCAGGATTGAGTTTAATTCAACATCCCCGGACAGCGTTTAGTTACACGCGAGCCGAGGGCGAGAGTGGACGCATGACATTGCTATGTGTGCGGCGGCGAGTGAGCCAGTGTTATGAACATATGCCTTTTACAAGCAGATCCTACAGGTTACATTAATAAATACATATTAATAAAAAAATTGCTCTGTTGTCATTGTTTTATTTTGTCTCAGAGTCTAGACACTGTCAGTTTAAACCTTTGAACGCCAAGAACACCTAAAGACAATGTGTGCTGCCGTGCATACTACGCCACCGACTTTCACGCCACGCCATCAAACTTTAAAGGGTTAAAAATGTTAATATTTTGCACTTGCCTTACTCTCATTTCACATACCTACTAGAACAAGATGAGTTGACAAATCATAATGTCATTATTACTGATCCCTTCTATGCAGTGTCGGGACCCTTTTATGCAGTTGTTAAATAAAAACGTAACTTAATTTGTTATTAACAATTTACGAGTTTATTTAGTTCAAACAACAAATATATTTTAATACCTAAATAAAATAATAATGAAAATATTTTTAGTATGTAAAACTATTAAAATCTGCTCCATTCGTGCCATGTTCCAAGTTTGACAAGAGACATGAGTCAGAATACGCTAAAAAAGTTAATTTACACGAAAAATATTTGTGGTAATAAGTACGTAAGCCAATTTGACACTTAAACATTTGAGTAAAGAGTTATTTTGTACGAAGTAATTATGTTGTTGTAAATTATAAATAAGCGTTATTGGCATCTACTTGAACATGACAGCAGTGCCACTTTTTTCGACAATTTTGTTCGGGTCTGTGGCTCTATTATAAATAATACCTCAATGCATATAAAGCTTCCTCTTGAATCACTATTAAAACAATATATATTGGGCAAGTGCGAGCCCGACTCCGCATGAAGGGTTCCGTACCTATACATATATATAATCTTTACACAGTTCTAATAAGAAAGCATATCAAACGTACATAAATTGTGTTAAACCGTCATACTTTCTTGTAGTTTCTATATTTTATTCTTACACTAGTCCTCATTTTTAGAATACACTTTTAATATGTTTTCTTCGAGAACTACCTATAGTCACGTATAGTTAAGTTCATATTACTGTAATAGTTAAGTATTTATCCTTTATGAAAAAATTACTGACTGTTGAGTTTCTTTCGGCGTTTCTTCTCAACAGTGGTCTCCTCTTGTGAAATGCCGGTAGACTCAGACATGTAAAAGTGCCCTTGTGGCCTACTTGCAGAATAAAGTTCATTATTTCATTATTTAAAAAGTTTGTTGTATGGGAGCCCACCTTAAATATTTATTTTATTTTATTTTTAGTATTTGTTGTTATAGCGGCAATAGAAATACATCATCTGTGAAAATTTCAACTGTCTAGCTATCACCGTTGTTGAGATACAGCCTGGTGACAGACGGACGGACGGACGGACAGCGAAGTCTCAGTAATAGGGTCCCGTTTTTACCCTTTGGGTACGGAACCCTAAAAAATGCATCAAAATCCGTTGCGTAGTTTCAAAGATCTAAGCATACATAGGGACAGACAGACAGCTGGAAGCGATTTCGTTTTATTCTATATAGTGATAAAATAAAAATAAAAATAAATATCAGACAACCTCACACAAATCAACCTAGTCCCAAATTAAGAGGGCGCCGAGCGTTTGCGACTGAACCATAGAGCGCGGGGAATGCGTATTTAAATCGGCGCGCGGCCGCCATAGTAAAAATGTATGGAGAATTAAAAGCACTTTTTGATAAATCTGGACCCTTAATACCAAACAATAATTGAAATATTCGATGCAGACAAATTGTAATGTAAACATTTATCTTTTTTTTGAACTGAAAATCAGAATAGATTTCCATTGTTAAAGTATAAAAAAACACTTAACGCCTGCTTACGATTTTACAATTTTCGTCCAAATTTACTTAGTTCTCTAGGGTAAAATATTAATAATCTTATAATTTTTCCACGGAGAAGTTGTTAACAAGTTCTTCAAAATGCTAAATACATAGTTCAGAAATGGATTAAACAATTAGTGTTGACGTTATCTACTTAACGGCAACTGCCTATTTTTTCACATTTCGCTCGGTGCAGTCTTAAGCTCAAGAAGGCTTGTGTTATGGGTACCAGGCGACGATATACATACTTATATAGATAAATAAATACTTAAATACATAGAACATCCATGACCCAGGCACAAATATTCGAGTTCATCACACAAATATTTGCCCTTGCCGGGATTCGAACCCGGGACCGTCGGCTCAGTAGGCAGTTGCTTAACCACTGCGCCAACCGCGTCGTCAAAAATGAACGAATGTGATGATAAATGATAATGAAATTCGTCATAAAGCCAGCTATTGAGGCTGACGATTTCTTGAGGCAACCACGTCCCGGAAGACGCAGCGTGGCTTGACAAGGTGGAGTGGTGACCTAGTGAAGGTTGTTGAAGTTCACAGGTTATTGGGAACGCAGGACCTGGGTCACCTGGGTGTTCTTTGAGAGCCGTTTCAGTTCTATCCAGCATTGGTGGTCTTTTAGTTAATGATTCTAATAATCTAATTAAAACTTTCGTGAGACATATTTAATTATTGTATTAAGCGGACATTCAAAAACCGGCCAAGTGCGAGTCGGACTCGCGCACCGAGGGTTCCGTAAAAACACTTTCCATCCCTAAGTGGTTAAGTTTGCACCTGGTACGTATAGCGCCCCATATAAATTAGGTGCAAAGTTAGGTCTTAAAAAAAAACTACTTACTAGATCTCGTTCAAAACAATTTTCGTTGGTAGTTTTTATAGTAGTGTACATCATATGTTTTTTTTTGATTTTTCATTTTCTTATTTTAGAAGTTAGAGGGGGGGGCCATTTTTCCACTTTGGAAGCGTCTGTCACGCAAACTATTCGGTTTAGAAAAAATATATTTGAGATACCTCGATATCATTTTTGAAGACCTATCCCACACGATATAGATACCCCACACGTATGTGTTTGATGAAAAAAAAAATTTTGAGTTTCAGTTCTAAGTATGGGGAGCCCCCAATATTTATTATTATTTTTTTATTTTGCATCAAAATCTTAATGCGGTTCACAGAATACATCTACCTACCAAGTTTCAACAGTATAGCTCTTATAGTTTCGGAAAAAAATGGCTGTGACATACGGACGGACAGACAGACGGACAGACAGACATGACGAATCTATAAGGGTTCCGTTTTTTGCCATTTGGCTACGGAACCCTAAAAAGTTGCCGCACCAGTGTACGGGTAGCAGTCCCCGATCATTTATTTATCATTTATTTATTATACAGTACATTGTGGGTTTAAGGTATGGGTTTACAGAGTTCAAATATCAAACCCTCAAACTGATGAATGAACTCAGTAAAAGGCTCATTGAGTCTACTGGTGACCGAAGAGCTGGCAGCTTCCTCGCACAACGCATCAGCATTGCGATTCAGCGAGGAAATTCTGCCAGCGTCTTCGGGACCATGCCGCGGGGGATTTTAGTTCTTTAGTTTTATCTTTTTAGTTTTAATTTTAATTTAATTGTCCTTTTATATTTTCTTTTTTGTCCCATTAAAACTAGATTAAATATGATAATAATTATGGCACTTACAGGAGTCAAGTTTTTGTTCGTCTTTCCTGTCCCTGCGCTCGGGGTAAGGAGACCCCAGACACGCCGGAGAGGGGAGGTACCTAGTCGCGGCTACTGACTGCCCCATCGGAGTCTCTTCGTCTATGATGTACTCGTGAAGAAGTGTGGATTCCAAGTCAGAGGTGGGCTGGAGGGGTTTTGCTGGAAATATGAGTTTCACGATACAATACAAATCTGATTAAGCGGCCTTATTTCTTTTACAAAAAAAAATACATATTATGACAAATATATTGATAATTTCAACTTTTTGAAGTGACTAATACTTTTCCCTGAGTTCTAAATAGTAACATAGCTATTTTATGCTTTCATTGCGTACAGTCGAACTGTCCAAAATAGGATTAAAAAAAAAAACAGTTTTATGCGTGAATTTTGTCAATTCCGAGTAGTTTTTGAAACAAAAATAGGTTTCAAATAAATACCAATACATCGCAATGGCCCTGTTCTACGTAGTAACATTAATAATATGTTCAGAAACATGTTTGATGAAAGAGAAAAATGTCTAAAACAATCAAATTTTTTGAACGGATAAGGAGCCTTACTCACACTACATATATTTTAAATAATTTCACAAAAATCAAGATTGTATTATTGAATTCAACTGTAACTTTTTTTTTATCAGTTCAAGATTTTAATAACTAGATGTGTAATGCATGTTGTTTGTACTCTCGGAGCAATAATGTATAAACTTTTAGTGGAAACTGTTTTGGCTTCTGTATTATCTATTTTCGTTAGCTTTACAATGCTGTTTTTCCCATTACAATAAATTTATCAAAAATGTAAAACACCCCCCGACACAGGTAGCTGGTCATCATGAGCCCTCATTCAATGATATGGAAAATGCTACTAAAACTGAACATAACTACAAAATGTGTAATTCTTAGCTTTAATACTGGCTGAGATCTCGTCACTTGTTCCAATCAAAGCTGACTTTGGAAAGTACTGGTCCTATTTCCACCAAACATAAGCTAAGAACCATTTCGACAGACAAGTCTTCCAATTAAAAACTGTACTCAAATTGGTCCATCCGTTTGGAAGCTAAGATGCCACAGACAGACACACAGATACACATTTTTTTTTTTTTTTTTTTTTTTTTTTTTTTCCTCTTTGATAGAATAGAATAGAATAGAATAGAAACTTTTATTTCAGGTCATAGACCCATAAAAATATTAGTAACAATGATACTTATTCTATGTTAGTAGTATAATTTAAACCTGCGATCAGTCGTCTAGACTATAATCAGGTGAGTTGGAAGTGGTCGAGATTTGGCGAGGTAGAGCCACTGCTCTACCTCTCCTTATTAAGGCAGCACGTCAGCTCGCTTGAGTCTTCTAACCGGGTTTGGTTGCAGGAGCACAGTCGATAACGGGTTTGGGTGTGTTGTCAAGCGGTCCTTGTACTTGGCAGTGTAGCGTTCTATTTCATCCGATATCGTTGGGATTTCCAGGTACTCGTGGATTTCACAGTTGCGAGCAAACCAGGGCGCCGATGAAAGTACCCTAAGTATATTGTTCTGTGCTCTCTGCAGACACATTATGTTTGATTTGCTGGCTGTAGACCACAGTTGGATGCCATAAGTCCAGATTGGCTTTATTATGCAGCAGTATACCCTTAACTTGTTGGATAGAGATAAGGTAGATTGTCTACCGAGGAGCCAGAGTAGGTTTTTAAATCTCAGGTTGATTTCGTTGCGCTTCGTGCTTATGTGGTCCTTCCATGTCATCCTTCGATCCAGGTGAAAGCCCAGGTATTTAACGCAAGTAGATTGCGGTAGTGTGTCGAGGCCCAGACTGACCGGAGGGCAAGTTTCGCGTCTTAGGGTAAATGTGATGTGGTGAGACTTGGGGGCGCTTGCTTTTATGCGCCATTTAGTCAGCCAATCATTGGTGGCGTTGAGCTGTACTTGCAGTGATCTGCTTGCTTCATTGGGGTCCCGGTTGCAACTGAGGAAAGCCGCGTCATCAGCAAAGGTTGCCACAGCTGTATCAGGTGTCTGGGGTAGGTCACTAGTAAAGATGTTGTAGAGGACTGGACCAAGTACGGAGCCCTGGGGCACCCCGGCATTGCAGCTAAACAGGGAAGATCTTGCGTCGCGAAGCTTGACTTGGAACTGTCTGTCACTGAGATACGAGTCCATCAGTAGGTAATAAGGGTGTGGAAGATACTTTTTAATTTTACAGAGCAGCCCTTTGTGCCAGACTCGGTCGAATGCTTGTTGTACATCAAGGAAAGCAGCAGAGCAGTATTCCTTACTTTCTAGCGACTGTCTTATAGTAGAATATACTCTGTGCATCTGCTCTATAGTTGAATGCTGCTTGCGAAAACCAAACTGGTGATCGGGTATTACATGGCCTGCGTCTAGGCAAGGAGAAAGTCGTGAAAGTATGATCCTTTCCCACAATTTAGACAAAACAGGCGTCAGACTAATAGGGCGATAGGATGAGACTTCGTTGGGCTTACACATATGCGATTAAAAATATGCTTTATTTATTGCACAATAAAATACAGTAGGCATCAGGCAGGCTTAAAGCTACGCGCGTAGCGAATCTATTAGTTAAAATATGTATCTTACATTTCAACCTTAAATAGTTTACAACACTTCCTTTTAAAGCTTTTTTAACTATAAGATTTATAAGAGTATAAACAACAAGAATAAAATACATTTAAATTTTGCTTTTAAATAATAAATGGAAAACATCATCAATAAATGCAAAAAGGCAGTCGGCAAAACAATATCGAATCATCACAAAGATTGGTAGTTGAGTCATCAAAATAATTAAGTAGGTTATTCAACTACATCGAATCACACAACAACAGTTTTAATATGAGAAATACCAGGTACCTCGTTCTAGCCTGGGCCCTGCCCCGCTGCCGCCGGCACCCTAGGTTAGGTTTTATAAAGTGTATTTATATTTTGTAATTACTTTATTGTATTTTACTTTTTATATAAATGTATTGTGAAAAACCTAGCCTAAGAAGAAAGATGCCACGACGACTGCCAATGAATGCAAGCGATGTTTAGCCCTTCAATATTTACTTACATTTCTCACAGCTCCGGGGGCTTTTAAACTGTGTTTGGAGCGAGGAGACAGCCAGCAGGCTCATGATAGTACCTTATGTACCTATACGTACATACGTGTAGCAAAGTGACATGCTTCTAGTTATATGTACAACACTTTGTGTCTAACTAACTAAAAACGTCACAAAGAGTTATTTGAACAAGCGAGTCTCCGTTTCAGCTTGGCCCAAAATTCTTTTATATGTAAATATAAATATAAATCCTTTTTTATATGTTTCTCGCGCAAAGGCTTTCCATAGCCATACAGCGTGGGAATGCTGCCTGCGTCATGGGCACCCTACCGAAAGGTCTTAGTTTTATAAATATATTTTAATCTTAGTTTAATTTTTAGTTTTAATTCCATAAATTTGTTATTTGTAAATTTTATTTTTGACCCATAATAAATGTTTTTACCCTTTTATATGTACAGATGCTTGAAAGTCCAGATGCCTTCTGAATATTCTCGTCTAGTCTCATTCAATAAGAATGTTTTTTTTTACAAAATGGCGTAGATATGGGTGTTGAAAATGTACAAAATGACAAATTTCAGCCAATTCAAAACAAACTCGCGAGGTCTACAGGTCACAGACTAGTTTCTTTCTTGTTTGCAGTCGCAAACGACACCCAGTATTTACTTACATTTCTCGCAGCTCTTCGGGCTCCTCGCCTTCGAAGGTCCGGGACTAGGGCTGCATATCTTGGCCCTCGGGCTCCGGGGACTGTGTTTGGAGCGAGGGGATGTGATACTGTTCACGTTTGGGTTCACATTCTCTATGTCATGCTTCCGTTTGAGGCTGGTCTTGTGCTGAAATAAATAATAAACCATCAGATATCTGATTAGCACCAACTTCTAGTATCTCTGTTTGGCGCTATGGTTGACTGGTAGAGAATGCTATTTGGCATTAAGTTCGCCATTTGTACTGACTTTTGTTTTGTGCCATAAAGTTTACATAAATAAATAAAGTCAAAGTCAAAATATTTTTTATTCAAGTAGGCCTAGCTACAAGCACTTTCGAATCGTCAGTTACGGAGAGCACAGAAATTTATTGATAGAATTATTACTAAAAATAAAAAACATAAAAAATTCATTGTTTTATAACCTATAATTATAATTAAAACAACCTCCGACACAAGTAGCTGGTCATCATGAGACCCTCATTCAAAGAGTGATACAGAAAATGCTACTAAAACTGAACATAACTACAAAATTGGGAATTCTTAGCTTTGATATTGGCTGAGATCTTGTCACTTGTTCCAATTCCAATAAAAGTTGAATATCTTGGAAACTGGAGGTCCTATTTACATCAAACATAGCTAAGAACTTTCGACGGCCTTTCAATAAAAAAACTGCACTCAAATTGGTCTGATTGCGAGCTTGGAGCTATAATGCCACAGACAGACACACAGATAGTCAGATACACATGTTAATACCCCTCTTTTTCCGTCAGGGGTTAAAAGGATATAATTATTTTCAGAATATAAACAATACTAAAATACAACAAGAAAAAGAAGTTAATACATATACCATCTTATTAAAACTATAGTATGAAATTTTTATCAATTATGAAACAACGGAGTAAGCCCACATACAAATTTAAAGGAACATCCTGACATGTTTTTGTTGTTCTGGCAATGTCAGTACCAGACTGCCTACCACTGCAACGTAAAAGCCGTACAACGTAAAAATGAGTTAAAACTGATATTTTATCTATACTATTAAAAAAATCTAGATTTGTAATAAAAAACAGTTTACTGTGGATGATTTCAGGAAAAATCTTGGTAACGCTATGCAGGATCGTCTCTTATGCCTCACACCTACCGAGTAGAGTGGCGAGACAGTGCTCTGCCTCGCCCGTTTGTCTTGTGTGTGACAGGGACGAGATCACTGTCTCTCCCACTGTCTCGGTACGTGTGATCAAGGTATTTGTATGGGTACGCGGCGACACCTTTTGGTCAAAATTTCTTTCTACTCCCACTCATCATGCCAAAACGGCTGGACAAATTTTAACCAATTTCAGTACAGGGATAGAAGCAAAGATTTATTTATTTATTTATTTATTTATAGCAACCATGGTATTAGATAGTCATAGGATACTTTTTACCAGATTATGGTATAGAAACATATTCGCAAATGAGGAGATGTCTCACAATAGTTTTAATATATGTTTTGTCCGTAAAGGTGGATTTATTAACAAGTCCTGTTTGGTTGCTAGTGGTACAATAACCGAGTATCTCTACTGAACACATCGGAAGTTTAATCTGTCAATTACATTATGGTCAGTTCGGTACAATAAAATCTACTTACTGGACTGGTGACGGTTTCTGTCTGTAATGGCAGTTCATTCTCATCCGAGTCGAGAAAACTGACGCCCATCTCTTGAAGCACCTGATAATATGAAGGCAATGCATTGGCAAAATAAAATGTAGACTAAGAAGTTTGATCCCTTCACATAGAAAATTTAAATTACTGGCTTTATGAGATGGATGTAAAAAAGGATTCGAAATATAATTTAATAGCAAAGAGGTTGCATATAACTAAGACTAGAGTAATGAACAACACTTTCATGTATGATCTGGGCAATAATAAGCTAACACTATTGCCAATATAAGCAGATATTTCTGGATCATGACTTCATCTCACATAAAAAGAATAGTAATGATCTAAACAGAAACCTTGTGAGCTTTTCAGCTCCATCATACATAATAAATGATTACCACAAAGAGCATAATATACAGGATTTAGAAAAGAAAAGGGCACTAGAAATTCTAGCAAAAAAATTGGCTAGATCTGAAAAATGAGGCTAGGAAAAGAGCGGGAAGGAACCGGCACTTGTCAAAATTTAGACACTGATTACTCACCTCCTGATCCGTTTTCCGGTCTGTTAAACTCCAACTCTTACGCGCTGGGCTTTCAATACGCATACGTTTCCTAAAAAGACACGTTGCATTATTAAATTTCGATTAATAAGCTAAAATAAATCATGACACGTTTCGCGCCTTTTGACTTTTAGCGCCTTAAAATCAGCTGTCACAGGCACAGGTGGAATTTTGGCAGTTTTATGAGAGAAATAACCGGCTTACCGAGGACTTTCCACTTCGTCCACGCCACTGGATAAAGAAAGACCATCATCGAAATTGTTAATGCTCATTACGATATGAAAATTAATATTATTTCACGTAAAATAGCGGTCAACGATCTCACATCACACAGCGAAAAAAAAAATAGACAAACGGCATAGACAAGTAGAACGGTTAACCTAATGTTGCCATATTAAAAAATGCTAAATTTACATTGTATTCTTAAAACTTCCAAAGTTTTCATCATAAAATTGTGCTACATTGTTTTTACATCTTTTAAGAATATTGAACTATCTTTTAAGAATATAGCCATCGGAACTACTGCAACAATAAACAAACAACAAAATAACCGCCAAATCAGGAGGTCATTAACCTAACCATAAGCAATATATGTATAACGTTATTTTAAACACTATATTACTTGATTTTAAACATATCTGCGTAATGATAATATTTTAAAACTGCTGGAGTGATTTAGCTTTATAAAGCGAATTAAAATTTGTCTCTATTTAAAAGTGATTCGAAGGGGTAGTGGCAGTTGTCCACTGGTAACATTAACTGTTGTTTACAAAATGTTAACCAATCACAGCCTGCCGTCGTCATCAACAATGCTACTATTGGTTGGATTTCCCGCACCATATTTTGGCTTCGCACCTCCATCCTGTCAAAACAGAAAACAGAAAACAAAGGCGCATGACCACGTACGCCTGGTTAGTCGTATTTAATACGCAAAAAAGTTCGCGAAACATAAGCAAAAGTGATAATTTTTACCGAAAAGCAGATAATCTAGTGCAGTGTTAACGAATAACGTTGAAATGGCGACGCGGAAGCTGAATACCATCGAAGATTTAAGTGGTAAGTGCACCGTAAATAAACAATGATGCTTTGAGCTGTGACGAAATTTAATCTATTTGCTCTTAGATTTCCGACATCTGGTCGGTTCATTAACTCATTATACGCTTAATCATTAGCGATTTGTGGTCTGTTCGATCAATTACGCAGTTAATTTGTTGCTATTTTGCAACAGCTGTCTTTGTTTTAAGTTAGTAGGACCTCAAATATGGCGTCACATGCGTTGAAATTGAACTTTTGGTAGAAGGGTCAACGCAATAGATTTGCGTCATGCAATAATAATTAAAGATTGCGTACGTGATTCAGTTTGCTTTGTATGTAATCCGTCTAAGTTATAAATACACACGCGCCGTTCTAATGAGGTGGACGCGTGGACTTCCTAATTTGGCTGCGTATTAGCTCGTAGTAAATGCCTCTAAGCGTATGCTGAGTTCCTGGTACCTGTACCTATTGATCGGTAGACATTTTGTTTACAATTTGTGTTTGTAAACAATGATTCCATTTACCAGTCTTGTGAGAAACACGCTTACAACATAACTGAAACGTAAAAAAATAAACGAATCAAGAAATAAATGCGTTCTTACTTTCATATGTTGTAGGTAGGAGAGCTTTTCCGGTTCTTATAAATATGCGAAAATGTCCTACTTTTTTCGGTTGTCTCCAGTAAATTAGGTATGAATCAAGTCTCTCTTTTAATATTTCTTGCTCCAAGCACTTGGTCTCCCTCCGACCTCATAAATTCTACCTATAGATTTCTGCAAAAAGGTCATGGCGTAGTCATGAATAGAGGTGACCACTTGGAATTATTTCATGCACTAAGAGGCCTACCAGGTTGATTGCTTAACTATCAAATGAATATATAATTATATAGTTAAGTACACACATTCCATTGGTATGTTGCTACTTGTCAACTTTATTGGCAAGTTCCTACATTCCTTTATTAGCAGATTTCGAGAAAAGGAGGTTCTCAAGTAGATGCATATCTTATACCACAGAAATATTTCTGTGTCTTATACTTTTCTCTTCAGTCTCCACAATTCAACAGATTATATTGTTTGTTGTTAATATACAATATAATCTAATATTTTCTTCGGTTTCCGCGACTGTCACACATTTAAATAAAACAATTTAAATTCAAATCATATTTATTTGCAAGAATACGGTTACAAGATCTTAAGGCTACAATAAATGTACATGCGAATTCAACCTGCATACAGGTGTGCAAATTATTTAACATTATTAAAATCCATACTAATCCATACTAATATTATAAATGCGAAAGTGTGTCTGTCTGTCTGTCTGTCTGTCTGTCTGTTACCTCTTCACGCTAAAACCGCTGAACCGATTTAGATGAAATTTGGTATATAGATAGTTTAAGTCCCGGGAAAGGACATAGGATACTTTTCATCCCGAATAAATTTAGTGTTCCCGTGGGATGAGCGGGTAACACCGCGGGGCACAGCTAGTGTAATATAAAACAAAAACATCAGGATCTTCCAAATCTAGAATATAAATAATACATATACAGTTCAATTATTTCAAATATTCCTTAATGCTATAAAAACAATTATCTTGAAGCCATTTGGACAATTTACGTCGAAACACAATTTTATTTTCTATTTAAATGTCATCTGGCAAATTATTATATAGAAGAATACACATGTTGTAGCAATTCTTCTTGTACATGGACGTGTGACAAGGAGGCTGATATATTAGGTTTCGGTACTGAGCTCTTTGATGTATTTTACTGGTCTCTGAACGATGACTAAAATACTGTGGATTATCCTTAACTAGTAGACAAGCGTAAAGCTATGTATAGACACGGAAGTGGGAGTATATTGAATTTTTTAAATAAAGGTTTACAGCTCTCCAGGAACCAAGCATTATCCAAAGCACGAACACACCTTTTTTTGGAGTCTGAAGGCTCTCTCAATGTCTACGGAGTTGCCCCACACTAGCAACCCGTAACTTAGTACCGATGCCACGTAGCCATGATATGCCGTGAGCGCTGCTTCGACTGATACCGTCTGTCTCAGTCGCTTCAGGGCAAACACGAACCGATCCAGTTTTTTACATACGTGGTCCACATGGTGTTTCCAATTTAAATTGTTGTCAATATCTAAGCCTAAAAATGTGACAATGTCAACTGATCTCATATTTTCTATAAGCGGCATGACAACGTAGTGTTTCCAGTGTAACGGACTCTTTACCCATAATTCTGTCCTGATAATATACTGACCTATTTTTGGGAGCCTATAATTTAAAATACAAATATAAAAAAATTAGGAAGATTAATCACTTGATTTTTATTATCCTTTTATTTGACTTGCCGTGTATGTTAAAGTATGTCTGGGTCAAATTTGAATCGAGTTTAAATTTTGTACACCTGTTTATCACGTGAGAATGCATTATTATGGTACTACCAAGCTGGTCTGATGATGAGGACGGAAGGTGGCCATAGTAAGCTCCTAAATTACACAAAAACACAACGTGTTGGGGCTCGTCACAAATGTCTTGATGATGAGTTGACGACTGTGCAAATAAAAGTGTTACGCCGGTGGATTAGGTCAAAAACTTCGAACGTCAATTTCAGTGCTTGAGAAAGCGTTTTCAGCTGGCTGAAAAGTCATTTCAGGATTTGACCATACCTACCTACTAATTACGATTTTGTTTATTTTCAAGTGACATTGCAAATTAATAATAATAAATATCAAAAACCTGTTTAATGTATTTAATAGTGTTTGAAGTCAACAACGGGTCTATGATTCAATTAAAATTTAGAATGTAACCCTAACCAATCACCACTGGCATGAGTATACCCCCAATTTCAGGGGAAAAGTGATTGCGCTAGCAACATTATTAGCCGCGTCCACACTGGGCGAGCCGCCTCGCGCGGCAAATGCCGCGCGCGGCGGCGCGGTCTGTGTGTACGCGCCTCGCCCGCGGCGCCCGCACGCTTTGCCTCGGCCGAGCGCTGCCGCGGCCGAGCCACGCGCTGTCGGTTTTTTTCCGTGCTCAAAGGCGCCTCGGTCGTTTGCCGCGTGCAGTGTAGACGTACACGTTTTTGCTTCGATCAAATTATGACAGATAAAACTAAATGGCGTGCGACACTTACGTATTACGCGAAACGGAATAACCGTAACTACATATTATGTGCTATTTCTTTGATTTAAACATAAAAAAATATGGAATTAGCTTTTTTTGGAAAATTCTTTGTATGAACGTAGCAACAAGTCAAAAGCTGATTGAGTGCAGCGTCGCCATATTGTTTTATCTGTCAAATGGGCGAACAAGACGGCTCGGGCTTGCCGCGCGCGGCATTCGGTGAGCGTAATTTCATCCAATGCCCGAGGCATGCGCCGAATGCCGCGCGCGGCAATTGCCTCGCGAGGCCGCTCGCCCTGTGTGGACCCGGCTATTGCTGTGTTTGTGTGCGTATCGGCGCGTGTAAATACGAGTTGTTCACAACTACATGAATCCATTTTATGCCTCACGTGTGGCGCCTCGGCCGGTTGAAACTATCCTTCTAGGCGTTATTATTCTAAGACCAGCGGTTCCCTAACACTTACTTTACTTTACTTTGACAACGGTATCTGTAAAGGTACTGAAACGTCAGGGAGGCTCAAATAATTAATATACGCGATATAATCCGTTTAAATTGTTTCATTTAAATACAATATAATCTGTTTATGGGTTTATTTACACATCTTATTGTCAGTGTTGAATGTAAAATGAAATTGATGTTTGAATGCACAGAACAGTACTGTCCTGACAGTAACCAAGGCAGAACCGTTAATAGCCAGTCTTTCGTTTCGGGCAAGTTTGCTCCCCGCCACCTTTCTCCTTTATCTGTTTGTGGCTGGACTCATGTGAATATGAGGGCAGTGCAAAGAGCAGGACAGCGTGTGCGCAAGTCCCTACTTGTTTTACACTGACTTGTCTGTTCTATTTTTAAACGCAACTCTACTTCCAAAATGTTCTGTACACATGTGAAAACATA
Organism: Apotomis turbidana; assembly: GCA_905147355.2. Lineage (NCBI taxonomy): Eukaryota > Metazoa > Arthropoda > Insecta > Lepidoptera > Tortricidae > Apotomis > Apotomis turbidana. Next base: position 2,292,404 of record LR990305.1, read on the forward strand.
TCATAAACAATCATGCATAAAGATACAAAGATCAAAGCACAAAGAAAAATTTAAATGCATAAGTTGGCGGAAGAGACGAGGAATGGAACCCAGTGCCTCTGGATTACTGGTCCAGCGTTTGTAATCCATAGCCGGGTTAATATAAAAATTGTGGTGTGTACCCACATTACATGTTTCATAAATTTATAATCAATTAATTCATACTTAATATTATAAATGCAAAAGTGTGTCTGTCTGTTACCTCTTCAGCTCTTCACGCTTAAACAGCTGAACCGACTTAGATGAAATTTGGTATAGAGATAGTTTGAGACCCGGGAAAGGACATAGGATACTTTTCATCCCGAATAAATTTAGTTTTCCCGTGGGATGAGCGGGTAACACCGCGGGGCACAGCTAGTCATGCATGAGCTTGTAGAATGTGGGTATTTTGATTATTTCTCTTTTTAGGGTTGTATGACTGTCTGTCCATCTGTCACCAGGCTGTATCTCATGAACTGATGAAATTTTCACAGATGATGTATTTCTGTTGCTGCTTTATCAACAAATACTAAAAAACAGAATAAAATAAATATTTAAGCGGGCTCCCTTACAACAAACGTCATCGGTTGCATTAACTTTGCACCTCATTTGTATCCGGCGTCAGTATCAGTCAGACTCGCTCTTGGCCAGTTTTTTACTTACCAACATTAGAGAATAATAATAAATTGAACATGTGATCCTTAAATGGAAGTTATCCACCCATCATTTCATTTCAAAACACCAATCAACCCATCTACCAGACTGCACCAATTCATCCAATTTAAAACCAATTGGAGTCCGTAGACCCAGTTATATTTGGACCGTTCATTCCATCTAGATGCTATTCTCATCTGATTACCGGATGCCTGAGTTGTCATGTGAGGTTGTGATACACTTTTGTGCGGTTTGAGGTCAAATAAATAAATAAACTAAGACCCAGAGCTATTTTTGTCTAAGTCTTATTAACTATAATATTATTAAAACAATATTATTGGGTCGCGAGTCGCGTAGCAGCACGGATAGCTACCCCTATTATTGAGACTTCGCTGTCCGTCCGTCCGTCCGTCTGTCACCAGGCTGTATCTCTAGAACGGTGATAGCTAGACAGATGAAATTTTCACAGATGATGTATTTCTATAGCCGCTATGACAACAAATACTAACAATATAATAAAATAAATATTTAAGGGGGGCTCCCATACAACAAACTTGTTATAGATTATGGTACGGAACCCTTCATGCGCGAGTCGGACTCGCACTTGCCCAATTTTTATAATTATCTTATTAACTACTTGGAAAAAATATATGTCTTATTAACTACTTAGAGGGGCCCGCAACTTAATCCACGTATTTATTTTCTTTATCAAAATGGTTTAAAAATAATAATATGTGTAAAGCCAGACCAGAAATATATGAGGATGCGCCATATTGCGAAATTTCACTGAACTAATTTCTTACACTGGCAATGATTTTATGATGGTTTCTCAACAATGTCAATGGCATTCGTGTTGGTTTCTTTAAAATACAAATATTTAAAATTATACAAAGTAAATGTCGAAAACCATTCACAGTCGTAAACGTAATATTATAAATTTTAAATAAAGTGTACACGTGTTTACTACACGAAAAACAGCTAGGAAAAGAGTGCATTTCATTAAATGATATTACGAGGTTAACATAGTGGAACTGACAGGTATTTAAACTAATGTCATTATAGCGGGTTGCGATTGGTTGCAAAATTGTTGCTATATAAATCTTATAAAAGCGCCCTCTTGACAATCTTCATATACTTCTGGTCAGGCTTTACGAGTAATAATCTCTTTCTTATTCTATCCAGTACATTGCTAGAGAGACAGCAAGTTGTGCTAGAGAGGCATCATCTATACTATTATAAAACTACATTTGTATTGAAAAACATTATTCTACGAGGAGGGGTCATAATTTCAGGAAAAATCTTAATAGCGTGATGCAGGATCGTCATTTCTTTGAGCGGCGCCGTGCCAACCTGGCGCCATCTGTTTTCATCATTTCCTTTGCCCCGCATCACGCCGAAACGGCTGGACAAATTTTAACCAATTTCGGTACAGGGATAGCTGGATATCCAGAGATGGTTATAGGATACTTTTTATCCATCTACGGTATAGAAAAAAATACGCGGACTAAGCTGCGGGCACCTAGTTATGTAACAAATGAGTTATTCCTATTGGTGGTTTGCTTAACCACAGCATATCATATTCTGTATTGATATATTCTATACCCATATGTAAATAATATACTCCTATACGTATTGTATAATATTACTAGTGGCTCTGTGTGCTGTAGATCTCTCTTTTTAGGGTTCCGTACCTCAAAAAGGTCACTTTGTTGTGTGTCCGCCCGTCCGTCTGTTATGCCCTTTATCTAGGGAATATAGGGAATGCGTGGAGGCATCGATTGAAACTACCACGCATAAACCATGCACTCAGGTCTATAGTCCCTTGAGGGTGTGAAAATTCAAACTTCTAGGTTAAAGTAAAAAAAGATATGGTTGTTTGTGCCGCATAAACATATATTTGGGCACTCTAACGGGAATTAAAAAAAAAACCGGCCAAGTGCGAGTCGGACTCGCGCACCGAGGGTTCCGTACAAACACTTTCCATCCCTAAGTGGTTAAGTTAAGTTTGCACCTGGTATGTATAGCGCCCCATATAAATTAGGTGCAAAGTTAGGTATTAAAAAAAAACTACTTACTAGATCTCGTTCAAAACAATTTTCGTTGGTAGTTTTTATAGTAATGTACATCATATGTGTTTTTTAGATTTTTCATTTTCTTATTTTAGAAGTTAGGGGGGGCAACTTTTTTCCACTTTGGAAGCGTCTGTCACGCAAACTATTCGGATTAGAAAAAAAATATTTTAGAAACTTCGATATCATTTTTGAAGACCTATCCATACACGTAAGCGTTTGATGAAAAAAAAAATTTTGAGTTTCAGTTCTAAGTATGGGGAGCCCCCAATATTTATTATTATTTTTTTATTTTTGCATCAAAATCTTAATGCGGTTCACAGAATACATCTACCTACCAAGTTTCAACAGTATAGCTCTTATAGTTTCGGAAAAAAATGGCTGTGAATCGGCTGTGACGTACGGACGGAAAATATAGGGTATTTTCCATTGATCTAGAAGTATCAAATTTGGCATGTCTGTGAGGAAGACCGCTATATGGGTGAAGGCCTAAAAGTTTACTATACTACCGTAGCTCACTCAATTAATATACCAGTCCAATAACGTACCTTAAGGTTCCTTATTGTATCGTTAATTTTGTCGTACAACGGAAATTACCAATCGCTTTTATTTCCTCGTTTTGTATGGCTGACTACGCCTTAATTTCATCCAATTTTTTGGTCCTAATCCTAACCCATAAGAGTTCGAAACATGTCGGGCCGGTCCTGACAATTTTTACGTGAATTTAAACCGTTTTTATCATTATTTAAGATGTCTCACGATAATTTTAATAATATTATCATTAAATAAATAAATATTAAGAGACAATCATACACAAATCGGCCAAGTCTCAAACCAAGTAAAGCTTGTACTACTTATACGTACTACGACGATATAAATAGCGTTGAAAATTTCCGGAAAAAAACCCGTTTCTTTCCAAACGGCTCGTTTTTTTCGGATTTTTACGGAAAAAAACCATGAAATTTTCCGCTTAATTTTTTTCGAAAAAAACGATTTTTAAACAGTTCAATCGGTTATTTTTCTTAATACTGGTGGGTAAGTGAATGATTATAGACTTACTTTGCCATTGACATCGGTATCAGATCAGTTCAGTTGTCACAGTTGTCATGACATTACGCTTATCAGTCGGATTAATTTCTAATTTTTTTTTTTTTAATTTATTTATCATAAAAAAACTTATGTGGTATGTATAACATATATATTCCGCCAAACTGAGGACAGTTTGTTGATGATGTTTGTTAAGTGTATTAATACGGCACTTACATTGTTATAGTCAGGGTTCGGAAATTCGGATCGATATTTACCTAAACTTTGGCGGCGGCTCGTTATTCGGTCGTAGGTATAGGCGGCTTTGTTTGACGAATGAGTGAGATAGCAATAGGATTTTGTCAACTTTAGGTAAATATCGATCCGAATTTCCGAACCCTGGTTATAGTGCTTACCTAGTACTCATATTGTAAAACAGTTCTTACTGATCTTCAAACTGCGTAATAATGCCGCGTGCAAAGAGCGGTGTTTGGAGACATTGGGAAACAACCGAGGTAAATAACAAAAAAAAAATGAAACAAATGAAATATATGGTGATAGTGATAGTAATGATTAACTGTAATGAAATTAAATAAATTGTAATAACTTATTTGTTTTTTTCCTTAAAAATCCGAAAAAAACGGAAAAAAACGAAAATTTCATAAATTCCCGAAAAAATCATTTGATTTTTTCCGAAATTTTCAACGCTAGATATAAATAATAATTTTTATATATAAATAAACTGTCCCGGCCGGGATTCGAACCCAGGACCGCCGGCTCAGTAGGCAGGTGTCTACTTCATTATCACATAATACTAATTAGATTTCAATGTCATACATCATTCGATGCAAATTAACATTTCATTGTCTTAACGACTACCTACACATTAATTGGTTATACTTCTGATAAGGCGCGTTCTTCTAGGGATACCTGTGCTAGCTCGGGGCACGCTCTAGGGATTTGATATCAATAAAAATAATAATAATAAAAGGACGCAAACATTATTTTACTACGCAGTTGGTTCAGTTTGTAGAGACCTGCCGGCGGTCCCGGGTTCGAATACCGGCCAGGGCAAGTAGTTGTGTGATGAACTAGAATATTTCTGCTTGCGTCATGATTGCTCTATGTATTTAAGTATATATTTATCTATATATAAGTATAAGTATGTATATCGTCGTCTAGTACCCATAACACAAGCCTACTTGAGCTTAATTTCGGATTAGATCGATTTGTGTGAGGTTGTCCGATGCTGGTATTTCCTGGTGCAACGAACATGAACCTACTATCGTTCAGCATTTAATCCTGGGTTTCGCGTAACCTCGCTGATACGTTATCTTATCGTTACCGATATTATATCGGCCGCACTCCACACTGAATGCGCGGGAATTTTAACGGTCTGAAAAATCGTTAAATATTCCATTGTTGGACAATAGCTACTTTCTTGCTACAGTTCTCAGCCAGTTAGAATTAGTGATTGGACTTATGATAACACGGTCGGACTTAGTTATACATATTATACCGGATCATCAATCTAAATGGGTCCAGTAGGGAGAAGTCACAGACTATAAGAGATAGGGCATATTTTTTTTTATTAATCTCGTACATAACCCGGTCAAAACCGCTGTAAAAAATGTTACAACGCGACATGCGATTACTTACAGAATTTAAACCAGGTCCAATTCCCGTTTATGTAGTTTTCCCATCTCTTATAGTTTTAATTTTTTACCTACTGACCCATTTGGATTGATCAGGAGCACTGTATCAGATAACATCCATGACACAGGAACAAATATTCGAGTTCATCACACAGTTTGCCCTGGCCGGGATTTGACCCTAGGACTGTCGGCTCAGTAGGCAGTCACTACAAACTGTACCAACCATCGTCATATTTGATTTTATAAGAATCACTTATAAGACTTAATAGAAATTGCATTCAATTTTTAGGGTTCCGTAGTCAACTAGGAACCCTTATAGTTTCGCCATGTCCGTCCGTCCGTCCGCGGCTTAGCTCCGTGATCATTAGTACTAGAAAGCTGAAATTTGGTATGAATATGTGTCTTATCTATTTAAAAAATAAACGCATCAAAATCCATTGTGTAGTTTTAAAGATAAATAAATAAATATCGGACCACCTCACATCAATCTAGTCCCACAGAAAGCTCTAGTAGGCTTGTCTTATGGACACTAGACGACGATAAACTGGCCATGTAGTATATCAAGAAACTAAGTTTATGTCTTTGATAATATATACTTATAAACTTAATTCCTTACGAAATAGGCCGGACAGTCCGCTAGACTTATTTACGGTAGTCTATGAAACGGCCAAGCCATACTTTTGAAACAAAGGTGTAGGGTTAGTAAACTCCGGGTTTAGGGGCATGAAGCCAGTTGATGCCATACTTTTTAAACCAAGGTGGTGGGGTTAGTAAAGTCGGGGCTTAGGGGCTTGGCTTTTCCTGGGATCTGATAACTTTTTTACAGCGAAAGCGTTATGAGAATGTGAGTCTTGGCCGTCAATTTTACATGAAATGTTTTTGGTGGGATCTCATTTCTTTTTGTAAGGTGCTTTAGTTTTTTTAATTTTTTTGGGCTGTAGGGTTTCTTGAGCGTCAACTGAAGTAGACAATTGTGTATTTAAGAAATACTTAAGTTTAGCCCCATATATATATACACTTTTATCCCTAATTATGGGAAACCCATACAAACTTCCATCCCCTTATTTAAAGGGTGGGGGGTGATTTTTTAAAAGTCCTACAATATGTAATTGATTTATATCTAACAATGAGTCCCTATAGGTTTCAATTTTCAGACCTCAAGTATCAAAATTTGCGGAAGTTTCATACAAACTTCCATCCCCTAGTTTAAGGGGTTGGGGGGTAAAAGTTCCAAGTTTTAGAACTATTTTGTTGTTTGTGTACTAATACTAGCTTACATACCAAATTTCAGCTTTCTAGGTCATCGGGAAGTACCCCAGAGGTTTTGATACATAAGTGAGTGAGTGGCAAAATCGGCGTATTTTAGGTACCAATAAAACCTAAAGTATAAAAGCTAGATCAATGAAATTTAGTACATTTCATATGTTCCCTAACTGCATCTTAACCTGTGAATTTGGGCGCTCTGGACGGGACTGGGACGAAACTATGAGGGTTTGAAAATGAGACGAAACGGTTCGAGAAAAGGTAGGTAGTGCCCCCACCTCTTTTTTTTTCGTCTTGGCGGGGGCACTACCGTGCCCCCAGATATAGATAAATACATACTTAAATACAAATAACATCCATGACCCGGGCACAAATATTCGTGTTCATCACACAAATACTTGCCCTTGCCGGGATTCGAACCCAGGACCTTTGGCTCAGTAGGCAGCTGCTTAACCACTGCGCCAACCGCGTCGTCAAAGATCTAAGCATACATAGGGACAAACAGACAGGAAGCGACCTTGTTTTATACTACCTACATATGTAGTGATATAGTAAGAATCAAAATGTTTCTAAGTCCTCTCATGTATGAGTCAGTTGTCACAACACAAGTACTCACTCGTACGAACGTTAACCCCTTTTATAAATACATTTAATTCCGAATTGATGGCCCGTGGCACAGAGGCGGGACTCGCTCTGTTTTGCTTGATGTATTGTTATTGCCATTAGGAAATAGTTGGCCGAGCGAGCGTAGTTACTCTGTTCCAGTTTGGCCTAAACTTCTTTCGTACGTCCGGATGTTTAGATGTCCGTTTGTCCGGGTTTCCGGTCTCGTGATATTTTGTTATTTCAGTCGGTGTTTATTTTTAGGGTTCCGTACCCAAAGGGTAAAAACGGGAGCCTATTACTGAGACTTCGCTGTCCGTCCGTCCGTCCGTCCGTCCGTCCATCCGTCTGTCACCAGGCTGTATCTCAAGAACGGTGATATCTAGACAGTTGAAATTTTCGCAGATGATGTATTTCTATTGCCGCTATAACAACAAATACTAAAAATAAAATAAAATTAATATTTAAGGGGGGCTCCCATACAACAAACTCGTTATAGATTATGGTACGGAACCCTTCATGCGCGAGTCGGAGTCGCACTTGTTATGGATTTATTTTTTATAGCGGAATAAGGGGGTTGAAAACTTAAAAAAAAAATGCTGGGTCATGGATGTTATCCATATGTAGTGTGTATCGTCGTCTAGTACCCATAGTACAAGCTTTGCTTAGTTTGGGACTAGGTCGATTTATGTAAGATAATCCCTTAATATGGAATCTTTTTATAATGGAATAATTTTAGAATGGAATTATCTGTGTATTCAAATTTAATTATTTCGTCATACATAGGTGAAGATAAGGTGACCTTAGCGGTAAGACGTAGTAAGTACAGCTATGTGCCGTTTGGCGTACAAAACTTAGGCAAATATACAAAAATAATTCTTCAAAATTATTAAAATATTAAAACACGTCGAGGATCATTAACATAATATTCTATAATTAAATAACAGATATGGAAAATGATAAAACTGTTCAGTTAACTACAAAATTTGTCATTCCTAGCTTCAATATAGTCTGAGATCTTGTCACTTGTTCCAATTAAAGCTGAATATCTTAGAAACTACTGGCCCTATTTCCACCAAACATAGCTAAGAGTCATCTCGACGCACAACTCTATCGCTTTAAAAACACACAAATTGGTCCGTCCGGTTGTTAACTATACAATGCCACAGATACACAGACAGATACACATATTCAACTTATAACACCTCTCTTTTTTCGCCGGTGGTTAAAAATAATTGTACTGCCCTACACTATCCATACTAATATTATAAATGCGAAAGTGTGTCTGTCTGTCTGTCTGTCTGTTACCTCTTCACGCTTAAGCCGCTGAATCGATTTTGATGAAATTTGGCATGGAGATAGTTTAAGATCCGAGGAAGGACATAGGATAGTTTTCATCCTGGAAATTATCCCTAAAAAGATTGAAAAGTGAGTAAGTAATTCATGATGACATTGATGACCCTGTCGGAATTGTAATGATTAGACCAAAAGCACAATTGCTCTTACATTTGCTTAGGCGCTTTAAATAATCCCTTTTATTAATTAAGGTGATTAGGTGGATATCTATCGTGTTGTAAGAGGTTGCTTCCATACTTCCAAGTTCCACGCGGACGTAGTCGCGGGCAAAAGCTAGTATATGTATAAAAACATAATCTCCAAATACAAGCATGTCAAGGACAAGGATAATTTAAAAAATAATAGTGTCAATGTCTACTCGTTAAAAAATCTTTAACACTGTAATGAATGTTTTTCCATTAAATAATTTCTTTGTAAATATTTTATCTATAGACTGTTTTGTTAGAACAAATTTCTTATCTGTAAATATGTTATTATTGCTAAATAATAACATCGATTTCGATAATATTATTTATTCGAATTTCGAATATCTCTGAAAAACAAAGAAATTTGATTTGACCTCTATTCTAATATCAGTCGAGATGACGTTTAGTTCGAAATGAATCGTCAATTTGCAATCAAATTTGACAAATGTCGCACGTAAGTAAGATATCGAACGATATGATAGTTGTGACCGACTCTAGTTTGTCTCTGAATTAAAAAAAAAACTATGACAGCTGACAGAAAACTTCACTACCGCCATTACCGGGTAATATTTGTCATAACGTGCGACTCCTGAATGCATCATGGAGGCTTATGAGTTGTGATATGTGGCTAGATACAGTGGTGTATGTAACTGTACATAATTAGGCATCAAAACACTCGTGTGATGTTATTATGAAACTTGCCTTAGGCTCGTTTCATAAACCCACACTCGTGTTTAACACCCTTCATTATGTACAGTCACATAAACTACTATAATAAAAAAAATTAAGTACAAATATAGCGATTGCTCTCAATACCGAATGATTTCACAGCTAACAAGTGTGTAGAAACCGAAACGGCGTCTACATTTAAAATTAGCATACTTATCTAGAGAGCTGTGCTGATACCTACGACTCATATTATATGTATGGAGATAGCGGTACGTTGACTTTTCTACAGATTGTGACATTGTTATTATTTATATTGTCTTAAAGAACATCAAAATGGATAGGTGAATGATAATAATTAATCACACTTTAGCGAAAGTTTGCGCTGAAACGGCTGGCCGAATTTTGATAAATTTAGAAAGAAGAAATAGAAAGAAATGTACATTTATTTGTGACGAATAGAACATAATTACAAATAGTGTCAAAAATGATAAATGAAATAAAACAATAAGCTACTATACTACTATGGCTGTGCCACGAAAAGGTCCCACCTCAGCATGATGCTAGTCTAAGAGCCAGCGCTGATCTTCCGGTGGGATTTTGATGTTAAGATAGCTAACACGGGAACACTACATTTTTTCAGGATAAAAAGTAGCCTTTTGTGTTAATCCGACACCCTGGATGAGCTACCTTCATTCATACCAAAATTTATCGTAATATATAATATAAAACTTTGGCCTTTATAATAATAATAAAAAAAAAATTATAAAACATACTCACAAAATTTCATGAGCATCGGTTGAAACATGCAGCCTGTAGGCGAGAACAGCTCCCACTAGGTGTGTATCTGTAAGGGTAGCGATACACACCCAGTGGGATCCTCTGTGTAATTGAACGAGCGAGCGAAACGAGCGAGTGTAAGATCGTTTGATTCCCTATACGAATATGTTTCGATTTCCTATACGGGTAGTCTATAAATAATCGTGTTTTCTCTTATGACGCTGTTCGGGCACGCTTTTGGCGTATTCTCAAGTATTCTGGATCGAAATAAGGACATTGCTATAATATAATTGTTTATTTCACCTGTTGCGTCAATTCGGCCAGTTTGTTTCCGGATTTATTTATTTAAAACTTTATTGAACAAAACAAAACGCCAGTTCTAACACAGATGACAGACTTAATGCCAAATGGCGTTTTCTACCAGTCAACCGTAGGGCTAAACCAAGATACTAGAATTGGTGGAACTAGACTATTTTCAACAGACTTGAAAAGGGGAGGTTCTCATTTTGGCTGTATTTTTAGGGTTCCGCAACCAAAGGGTAAAAAATCGGGACCTTATTACCAAGACTCCGCTGTCCGTCCGTTCGTTCGTCCGTCTGTCTGTCTGTCTGTCTGTCCGTCCGTCTGTCACCTGACTGCATATCTCATGAACCGTGATAGCTAGACAGTTGAAATTTTCACAGATGTATTTCTGTTGCCGCAATAACAACGAATGCTAAAAATAAAATAATATAAATATATAATATAATATAATATAATAAATAGATAATATTGTATACAATTCTTAAGTTTTGATGAATTAATATAATTATAATAAATAAAATTATGTATAAAATTCTTAATTTTGGATGAATTGAACAAATGTAAGTGTCATATATAGGTAACTTATGTAATAATTGACGAGGCATGCTTATATCTTATTGACATAATTGTTAAATGTATGAGTGTGGTAATAAATATTTCTATTCTATTCTATTCTATTCTATTCTATTCAAGTGTATGGGGGCATACAACAGTGTTTGTACACAACCCTCGATGCGCGAGTCTGACTCGCACTTTTCCGTTTTTTTTTTTATGTTTATTGTATAGGTCCTCTAACTGCATTGGTAATTTAAATCGATATACAAAGTGTTGTTTATAGCTTCCAATGGATTTGATCAGATTGGATGTGACTCTTAATAAAATTCACAGACACTGTCATTCATTAGACGAAAGTAACATCTAGAATAAACAACATTTATCTATGGTAGGTCTGCTCGCCTTGAAGGTCAAACGGCAACTGCATCATAACAAAGATTGAGCCGAACGTTGAACTTGAACGGCAAATTTATATTTGCGGCTAACCTTTGCTCTCTCATCGCGTTTTGTATGAAACTTTGTACCCGAAATTTTAGTTGGTGATTTAGACAACGGGAAAATTAAATTGGTTTTAATGAAGGCGGGAAATTGTGTTCGATTTTCGAATGTATTTGAATTCATTAATTAGTACTTCGCGGTATCTCTATTAGCAGCCAGTTATTTGGTAAAATATTTGTCTATTCTAATACTAATATTTGGGCAGAAATTGTGTTACATGGTCAGTAGTTCACCCTGATTTATTGGAGACAGGTACCTACCTACTTCATTATACCTCTGAGCCTCTGCTTCATAATATTGAAAATATTGAAATGGACATTTGTAACCTCTAACATCTGGTACAAATTCAACTGACTGTTATTGTGTATATGCATTGGTGTACACTTACATAAAGGGTCATCCATGACATGACAAAAGCAATATTTATGAAATGCACATATAGATTATATTAAACATAAAACTTTACAACTTGTAATAAAATCTGCTTATTGAAATCCATCCTTTACGAGATTTCGCGACCTGTATTGGGTAAAGTTAATCTCGATATATAAATGAAAGATACAGCTTTATGATGTATATATAACGTAGTAGATACACATCAGGCACACTCGGTACCAGGCTGGCATAACCCTGTATCGATCTTCCAGGACCTTTCTTTGTCCAAGGTCAAAAACCTAGACGTCTCGTCTGGAAGTTCAAGGACCCTGCGTGTTTTGAAAATGTTGCAGAATCTCTTGCGTTCGATGTACCCCTGGTAGTTCAGACAGAATAGTGCTTGTAAAATCGGCACTAAATTCGGTATTGCGAAAGTCTAGACTTGCTGCAATTATAAAAAAAGTTAGGTAACGACTTAACTACACATGTTGGATAAATAATAATCTATTTACATCTATTACTATTATAATAGCTACAATTTATAATTACAACCTGCGTAGTCGATACAACGATTCACCTTTTTGTTTACTATACAAAAATGATTGTGACGCGACAAATAATATTTATATTATCTCTTTCTTTCTTTACAAAATGGCGGTGGTTGCAACGGAAAAATTTAGCACCGTAATCAAAATAATTCATTAATTAATTCAATATACTGCAACCAATACGCTTTTGTTTCGTCGTTCGTCCTTTTTGTTTACTATACAAAAATGATTGTGACGCGACAAATAATATTTATATTATCTCTTTCTTTCTTTACAAAATGGCGGTGGTTGCAACGGAAAAATTTAGCACCGTAATCAAAATAATTCATTAATTAATGCAATATACTGCAACCAATACGCTTTTGTTTCGTCGTTCGTCGTGAAGCGCATGACCTTGAGTGCGCAGAAGCTATTTTTCTTGTAGCGGAACCTTTTTCATGCGCAGGTCCCGTAGCCCGTACATTATTACCTTTCAACACTACCGACCGCAAGACACTTGTACAATATTCCTACTGCATATTCGGACACACTGTGTTAATTAATACTATGCTCACAATAACACTGTGTTAATTTATACTTAGGCTGCAGAAACGTGTGCATAAAATGAATGTATCACATTCGCATTCCTCAGATTTAAATGCACTCCATTCGGGGTTCACAGTGACGCAGCCAGTAATCATCGAAGGCTTCAAAGCAATAAAACCGAGGCATCAATGGGGCTCCAACATTGTAAATAGGCTGTCTACAATTTTTGGATGACCATTAAAAAAAAATTAAGATTCTATTAAAAAACGTGAGGACCATTTTTGTTTTTTTTTTATAGTCCTTGATGCAAAGATCTAGAATGCAGGTCATATCAGTCATTTTTCTTTACCATGGTTCTTCGAAAATGCTTTTTTTTAATTGTCATTTTGACAGTTCGCAAGAAAATTGGCTGTAAAGGACCTTTGCCTTCGAAACATAAAAAAAAACTAGTCGATGCGTGACATTTGTCAATGTCAAAAATTCAACAATTCAGGTTTGACACTGACATGTGTCAGAATTTGAATGGTTTGAAACTGATGCGTGTCAAAACAGCGCAATTTTCTCAACTCACCGTACAACGTGGTATCAATCCTCTATCTAGTCGCCTAGTGCGATTGGCAACGAGACATTGGCAGTAATGGTAGCTTAACTGTGACCGGTTGCCATTAAAAAAAAAATAGAATAGAAATAGACGCGTTTGCTTAAAATGAACGTGCCACATTGAGAGGTGCCATTCTCGAGAACGTTCTTTCCCCATACAAATGGGGACGTTCTGAAGAACGGCACATTCCTTAGATTTAACTCTTTGGTGACCAAGGATTACGTAGCCCGACACGTGTAGCCGATAAGATAACATGGGGAAATGCGTATGTAGCGAAGACTCGCTACGAGCACAGTGCCCACGGAGCGGGTTCCTGGTCAAAGTGTAAAATACACTTCATTCGGGCTTCACAGTGACGCAGCCAGTGATCAAAGGCTTCAAAGCAATAAAACTGAGCCATCAATGATGCTCCAACATTCTTAAATAATTCGTGGCGACCTAAACAGACAGACTGCGCAAACACACAGACACACACTCGCACACACACACACACACACACACACATACGCACACACGCGCGCGCCCACACAGCTTCCCTTTAGGCATAATATGTTGTATTAATTAAAGTCAAAGTCTAAATAACTTTTTTTATTTTTTATTAAGTCGCATTTCATATTGTTCTACCATATGTTTGTATTTCTTTTTTTCTGTATAACAACAATTCTCAATGTTAACCGACTCACAAGATACAGGCTCAGCCTAGTTTGGGGCCCGCTGAATATCTCATGAATTCATGATATATTATGCCCTAAATTTCAATTAAATATATTTCATTTCATTTCATTGTGCACTGGCACGTAATACTTTAGACGTCTGATGTCCTTGACACGCCTACCGATCGGCCCACATTTTGCTTGGAATTCCGAACGAACCAGTTGTGATACTAATATGTGATGCGTAGGTTAAATTGGCACAATTTAAACGGGTCATCGAAATCTACCGTTAATATTTAACCCCTGATGACAAAAGAGGGGTGTTGTAAGTTCAACATGTTTGTCTGTCTGTGGCATCGTAGCTCCCAAACGGATGGACCAATTTGAGTGTGGTTTTTTTTAACGAAAGTCTTGTCCGCCAAAATGATTAATGCCTATGTTTGGTGGAAATAGGACCAGTTCAGCTTGAATTGGAACAAGTGACTAGATCTCAGTCAATATTGAAGCTAAGATTTTTTTTATAATTCAATATCCTAAATTAAAAAATTAAAACACCCCGTCACAGGTAACTGTCATCATGAGACCCTAATTCAATGAGTGTATAGAAAATTCTACTAAAACTGTACATAACTACACAATTTGGAGTTCTTAGCTTCAGTATTATTAGGGTGGCATCGTAGCGCCATCTACCGAAAGGATTCAGACTTTATAATCGGCACCATCGTCTCAAATTATGTTGAGAATCGATAGTAACGATGTGCTACGCCCAAAATAATTATTTTTATTAAAGCAATAACGTCTGCTAACGTAAACCAAATGTTTACAATGAAGCGAAAAATTGAAAAATAAAAAAACACCCCAAGGCATGTTGAAGCAACTGCTTGAAAAATTCAATGGCTCTGACATCTAGTTCGGTGGCCCAGTTGGTAGGACGCCCGTGTTGGCCCGGAAAGCCGTTGGGGACGCAGGTTCGAATCCTGTCTGAACCATTAAATTTTTCGCTTCATCGTAAACATCTTTCTGTTTGCCTCTATTGAATGTTAAGTGCAATCTGAATTTGTTTGTATTTATTTCCTGTTGAGGTGTGCAGCGAAGAATATTCTGAATTCTATTCTAATTTAAGCTGTATAACGATCGTATAAGTGCTTGTGCACTCTGTGTGCTACTTAGAGAGCCACTAGTAGTATTTATAGCTTGTTTATTTGCGAAAATCTAACTCATGACACCCTTATTTATGAATGACGTATCCGTACACGTAAATCCAATGTTATTGTCACATTTGTCACTTATCTAAGATAAGACCTGCTTCCGATTTTGCGTCTCAGAAACACTCCAAAACAACTCGTCATTCAAAACATGTTATCGTTAATTTTAGTTGTTTGTGAATTGATCCACGACTTACATGTATCTCACTACGTAGTATAAAACGAAGTCGCTTCTGCCTGTCCCTATGTATGCTGATCTTTAAAACTACGCAACGGATTTTGATGCGGTTTTTAGGGTTCCGTACCCAATGGGTAAAAACGGGACCCTATTGCTGAGACTTCGCTGTCCGTCCGTCCGTCTGTCACCAGGTTGTATCTCAAGAACGGTGATAGCTAGACAGTTGAAATTTTCACAGATGATGTACTTCTATTGCCGCTATAACAACAAATACTAAAACTAAAATGAAAAAATAAATATTTAAGGGGGGCTCCCATGCAAAAAACTTACAGATAATGGTACGGAACCCTTCGTGCGCGAGTCCCACTCGCACTTGGCCTGTAATTTTAATTTGTAATAGATTGAGTGCAAGTTTTATATGTATAATACATGCATAATTTATCGGAATTGCACCCGTGCGAAACCGGGGCGGGTCGCTAGTATATACTATTATAAAATTCTAGATTTGCATTGAAAATCTGTTTTCTATGGAGTGGTCATAATTTCAGGAAAATTCTTATCAGCGCGATACAGAATCGTCATTTGTTTTATATGGGCTTCTTGCCAGTCGGAGCAATCTGTTAGTAATATTTTTCTTTGTCCCATCACGCGGAAACGGCTGGGACGAATTTTAAGCATTTTCGGTACAGGGATAGCTGGACGTCCAAAGGTTATAGGATGCTCTTTATCCGTCTACGGTAAAGAAAAAAAAAGGACGCGAGAGAGGATGTGCCTCCCCATATATGTCATGCTTCCAACACCCAATGTCCAGATCCGGGACCCTTAGTAGACTAGTAAAATCATTCTCCGGGGAATACTATTTTCATCACACTTGCTCGTTAACAAGGGTTTACATGCTAGAAAAGCGGGCTGTAAGTCGTAAATTACGCCCTAGGGCGGTAAGTAATTTTTATCCCAATTTAAGGGTTTACATGCTAGAAAACCGGGCGGTAAATCGTATATTACGCCCTGGGGTGGTAAGTCGTGTATTACGCCCTAGGGCGGTAAGTAATTTTGGTATAAACTACTACTACTTTTGTTTTATTTCCACCAAAGTGTGATGAAAAACGTCGTACGTGACTCTGGTGGTAAAAGAATTCCAAACTCGTGTCATTAAAGCCCTCGCCTTCGGCTTCGGGCTTGTAATAGACACTCGTTTGTAATTCCTCGTTTACCACCCTTGTTACGTAATGTACTATACTGTTTGACGGTTCATTTACTTGGTAGAGTTAGCGTGGTTTGGTTTGTCTAATAGGTATAGCTGTTTGAGTACGTGACGGTCCTTGCGTCTGCAACTCAATCGATTAGGCTGCAGCTGCACATGCACTACATTTGAACGATAACGACTTAATGTTGACGAGGAACGATGCATTCTTTAGATAAATTAATTGGTACATTTTATCTTTTATTTAACTTGTAACTTTAAATGACATACAAACTTTTATCTTGTTTTAATCCCCTTAGAGAGCTTACTGTAATGCCAATAAATGCTGAAGTTAATGTTTTGAATTGCAGTACGTATAAGTCGCTTCCTTCTGCCTGGAGGCAGGTCTTATAAGATAAGACCTGCCTCCGATATTGCGCGCGTCATTCAAAACATGTTGTCGTTAATTGTTTGTGCATTGATGCACGACTTAAATCTATATCACTACATAGTATAAAACAAAGTCGCTTCTGGCTGTCCCTATGTATGCTTAGATCTTTAAAACTACGCAACGGATTTAGATGCAGTTTTTTTTTAATAGATAAAGTGATTCAAGAGGAAGGTTCATGTATAAATACATGCATAATTTATCAGCATTGCACCCGTGCGAAGCCGGGGCGGGTCGCCAGTGTACGATGATTATCGTACGTCTGGCAACCCTGGCCGACAGTAAATCTTTCGAGCATCGAAAAACCCAGATTGGTTCGCATCAATCACTGTCACCACTGTCATGACCTCTATGGCCGCACGATAATTCAATCAAGTGTACCAAAAGTTAATGGGTGCAGTGACTCGGGGGCGTCTATCCTTCATCGCTTGGTTTAAGCAAACAAGGTATGATACGCTGGCTAGTAACTTTCTACCACACTGATTAGTTGCTTTATGGTAACAAAATAATTGTAAGGAGAAAATCGTTTGTCGCCATTCGTACCAAAAAATATAACTATGCATTTATTGTAATGTTAAATGTTTACAATGAAGCGAAAAATTTAACTTTTCAGGCAGGATTATAAGGACTGAATCTTTACGGTAGATGGCGCTACGATGCCATCTTAAGGCATGTAGAAGCAACTGGTTGAAGAATTCAACGGCTCTTGCATCTGGTTCGGTGGTCCAGTTGGTAGGACGCCCGTGTTGGCCCGGAAAGCCGTTGGGGACGCAGGTTCGAATCCTGCCTGAACCGTTAAATTTTTAAATTTTTCGCTTCATTGTAAACATTTGGTTTACGTTAGCAGACGTTACTGCTTTAATAAAAATAGTTGTCACTGACTAAATTTTATTTTGTCGTAATAATTGATTTAAAACACTCACGATTTTATGAGATTCATACAGGTAACAAGGGAATTGGGGATATTATTCAGCAACGGCCTCCTAAGGACATTATCTGAACGTCTTGATTGTCATCTCACTAAATACTGTATTGAGGTGACATCAGGCAGGGCTAAATAGTGTAGTTATTTTTGTTTTGTATATACTAACATAGGTAATTAAGTTCTTTGTAACTAACACAATATGGATCTAGGTCTGAAATAAACTTATTTTTTTTAATGTGTTTTTGAGCCTCGACCAGGACGCCCTCTGAACCCAGTGAAATAAAACACTCTTTAGGTTGCAACAAGTTATAATGTATAGATTTCTTTAACCTTTAGTACATTTTACGACGAACAAACGATACCGCGATGTAGAAGTATGTAGTATATGTAAGTTACGGGTAGATTCATATTGTATATGCATACCCTCCGGTTGTAACAATAAATCAGTGTTCAACTTGCAAGCTGCGTTTCACTACATGGTGGCAGCGGTTTAATTTAATTACTCAAGTTTCAAGTATAAAGTATTAGTGTGTGGATTGGCAGACGTGCGGACGAGTGTACTAGTGGTTTTGGTAGAAGTTTATAGCAATGGAGCACGCCCGGCCTCCGCCAGAGTTACAAGTCGACGGGAGCCCGGCGGCGCGCGCGGCGGCGTGGCAAAAATGGTGGAAACACTTTAGTGTATTCATTAAGGCGTCTGGAATCAATAAAGAGGCTAAAGATGTGCAAGCGAGCTTGCTGGTGAACCTCATAGGCCCAGAGGGTTATGAGATATACTCGACCTTTGAGTTTAGTGCGGGTGAAAGTGCTGATGATATTACGACTATCAAACAGAAATTTGATTCATTTTTTGGAACAAAAACAAACATCACTATGGTGCGTTTCAAATTTTTTACTCGCAACCAAAATGCCGGTGAGACGATCAGTCAGTACGTGACGGCTTTGAGATTGCTGAGTCAAGGGTGCGAGTTCGATAAATTGACAGAAGGGCTGATAAGAGATCGCGTAGTGTGCGGTATTTCCAATAACGCGGTCAGAGATCGGTTACTAAGGGCGGAAGAGTTGAACTTGGAGAGGGCTATACAAATATGCGAGGCAGACGAGATAGCTAAGGAGGAAAATAAGCAATTCGCGGAATCCAATGTGCAGGTGAACGAAGTGAGCGGCGCGCACGGGTCGCGCGGGTGGCGCTCAGCACCAGCGCGCGGAGGGCGCTCAGCGCCAGCGCCGCGGCCTGGCCCCGCGCGGGCAGGGTCACGCGCCGTTGGGGCGCCCGCCCGCGGCCAGCAACAGCGAGTGCGGTCGACGTGTCCGCGCTGCGGCAGCGGGTTCTGCAGAGACGAGGAGCGGTGCCCGGCCATAAGGGCTTCGTGTTATGTGTGTGACCGCCGGGGTCATTTTGCGCGTGTGTGTAGCAGTAAGCCGTTCGGTATTGTGCATAACGTGAGCGTGTCCGACTTAACGGACGATTCGGAAAGTGATGCGTTTTATGTGGACGTTGTCGAGGAGCAAAAGCGGAGCGGAGAGAAGTATAATCAATGGATAGAGTATATGGACGTTAAGGGTAAGCGATTCGCTTTTAAATTAGATACCGGTTCGATGTTGAACATTATTTCTAAATATGATTTTGAGCGTCTAAAGCTCGGTGTTGAGCATCTTGTTCCCTATAATAAAAAAGTATTCTCATATACTGGTAACTCAGTCCCGATCATTGGTGCATGCACCTTAATGTTAACGTTTAAGGACAGGAACTACGAAATTAATTTTGCGGTTGCTAATATGCGGTGCCAAAATATCCTCGGTTTGGGTGGATGTGTAAAAATAGGCCTTATCCAAAGGGTGGATTTACTTAATATTGACAACTACGCAGAATTGTTTAGCGGGTTAGGTAAGCTACCGGGGTTGCATAGAATTATAGTAGATAGATCCGTTCAACCTGTTATATGCCCAGCCCGCCGTATACCTATGGGCATGCGGGATAAATTGTACGAGGAATTATTGCGAATGGAGAAAATGGGTGTTGTCCGGAAGGTGACTCATCCAACGGAATGGGTTAACCCTATCGTAATAGCGGCAAAAAAGAGTGGGGATATAAGGGTGTGTTTGGATCCGCGGGTGCTCAACATCGCGGTGAAGCGCGCGCACTTCGCGCTACCCACGATCAGTGAGCTGGCGGCGCGCTTGCGCGGCGCCGCCTGGTTCAGCGTGCTCGACGCGCGCTGCGGCTTCTGGATGTTGCAGCTAGACGAGGCAAGTGCGGATCTTTGCACGTTCAGCACGCCCTTTGGTAGGTACCAATTTTTAAGATTACCGTACGGGATCAGCTGTGCGCCTGAATTTTTTCATGCGAAAATTCGACAACACCTGGAAGATTTGGAGGGAACGGATTCTTTCATTGACGACATTATCGTTTGGGGAGCAACGAAAGAGGACCATGATATGCGCCTCGAGCGTCTGCTGGAGCGGGCTAAAGAAATAGGTATTAGATTCAACAAAGCGAAGTGTAAGTTTGGGGTGAGGCAGATTGTCTATTTGGGTCATGTGTTTGATGTTGAGGGTATGCGGCCAGAAGACGCTAAGGTAAAAGCGATTGTAGATATGCCCGATCCCTCTGATCGGAAATCGCTAGAGAGATTCCTAGGAATGGCAAACTTTCTCTCTAAGTTTATTCCTAATTATTCTGAGTCGGTGGCTGTACTACGAACACTTCTCAGAAAGGATTCTGAATGGCTCTGGGATCGACAACATTCAGAAGCAGTACAACTACTCAAAACAAAAATTTCATCTGCACCGGTGTTGTCCCTATACTCGAACTCGATCCCGATTGTTATTTCGGTAGACTCCAGCTCTGAAGCTTTGGGTGCCGTTATATTACAAGGAGGAAGGCCGGTCGAGTTCGCCTCTGCGACGCTTACAGATGCGCAGCGGCGTTATGCGCAAATTGAGAAAGAGATGCTGGCAATAGTATACGCATGTGAACGTTTTCACCAATATGTATTCGGTAGAAGCGACGTCACTATACAGACGGACCACCGACCCCTTGAATCGATTTTTAAAAAACCGCTTTCGGCCGTCCCGGCGCGTTTACAAAGGATGATGCTGCGCGTACAGGCATATGATGTAAAGGTCCAATATACACCCGGGAAGTTTATGTACATTGCCGATACACTGTCACGCGCTGCATTACCGGAACTGATGCATGAACGCGTAGACGGGGACCTCGAAGCGCAGACGTGTTTTTTGATCGCACATTTGCAGTTCAGTGACGAAAAATTGAATTTAGTTAGAAAACATGCACAAAACGACGATGAATGCAAATTATTAATAGGTTACATAATTAACGGATGGCCCAAGAATAAATACGAGGTGAACACGGCTTGTCGGATTTTTTGGCCTTACAGGGAAAGTCTGCACTACACGGACGGACTTATCTTAAAAGATGACCGTGTTTTCATTCCTATAGATGGTTCGGCGAGTGCATGAGGGTCACCTGGGCTGCAAGCGGCGCGCGCGCGAGGTGATGTTCTGGCCGGGGCAGGCGCAGGACGTGGAGCGCGCCGTGCGCGAGTGTCCCGCCTGCGCGCTGCACGCGCTGCCGCCGCGCCGTGAGACGTTGTGCCAGCATCAGGTACCCGATGTACCGTGGTGCAAAATAGGTTCCGACATATTCGAATATCGCAAGAAATATTACCTAGTTTTAGTAGACTATTTTTCGAACTATGTCGAAATTAACGAATTAAATAATTTAAATAGTAATTCGGTAATTGCGGCGATGACAGAACAGTTTTGTCGACACGGGATACCGACGGAATTAGTAACGGATAATGGGCCGGCATATAGGTCCAGAGATTTTAACAAATTTCTGGCGCAGTGGGAAATAACCCACGTCACTTCCTCACCTATGTATCCGCAATCAAACGGTAAGAGCGAGCGTACAGTACGCACAGTCAAAAATTTATTAAAGAAATGTCTAGACTCCGGGCAAAATTATCACCTGAGTTTGTTAAATTATAGGTCGACA
Organism: Apotomis turbidana; assembly: GCA_905147355.2. Taxonomy (NCBI): domain Eukaryota; kingdom Metazoa; phylum Arthropoda; class Insecta; order Lepidoptera; family Tortricidae; genus Apotomis; species Apotomis turbidana. The sequence goes on from LR990305.1 coordinate 2,314,697, forward strand.
CCGCGAAACAATGTCGATTCACCGGCGCAGATTTTATTTGGAAGGCGATTAAACACACGGTTGCCGGTATACACCCCATTGCTCATGGAAACTGTAGACAATCAGAAAAATTTTGTGGAGATAGAAAAGCAACGACAAAAAGTTAAGTCGGAGTATGACAAGTCCGCTCGGGACCTCCCTGCACTACCTAATAAAAGCAAGGTAGTGGTAGTGGACGGAAGTACCCGACGGTTTATGGAAGTGGTGAACAGAGCGGCGGAACCGCGGTCTTACATACTGCAGGACGCAGTAGGGCGTAAGTACAGGCGAAACCGCCGCCACATCATCAGTCGAGACTTGAAGCAGGAACCGCGCGAGAGCAATGACCTGCTTAATGACACTGGAACACAGATGTGTGATTCCAAAACGGGAATTCCGAGTCGGGCGGAGCCTCCTCCACCACCACCTCCACCACCACCTCCACCACCATTACCATCACCACCGGTGACCAGGAGCAAAGCCCGCATATTAGCAGAGAAAGCCCTTGAATATTTTTAGCTTTATACCTGTAAATGTTTTGTAGGTGAAGAGTATATGCATGTACTCTGTAAGATGTACGTATTAATTCATGGATTTTTCCTATGTATTTAAGTCTTACATGTAGCTGTAAATGATTTTTATCTATAAAATAACTTGTACTTATAGATTTTCTGCTACGGTCTTAATTAGTTATAGGTATATCATTGTTTTACTTAGAAACATTTTCTTCATCAGATAAATACAAATAAATAAATAAACTCCAACATTGGTTTTGTTAGAAGATTGTGAATAGAAGTAAGTAGATAGAAAGTATTAAATCGTAGTAATGACGCCAATACATTAATATACTCATTTGAATCTAGGTATATAATAAGTATAGATATAAGTAAATCGTAATAACGGTTATATTTCATGTGAGTCAATACACTAGTAGACTGATACAGTATAAAATGCATATATGTATAGATAGAACTTCGATTTATAATAATTTCATTACGTGTCAGTCGCGAGTGTATGTTAGTATTAATTTTCATTTTCAAGTTCAAGTATAAGATGTAATATAAGTATAATAGGCACTTATAAGTGCCCGTTTGTTTGTAGTTTATTCCATAACGGAAGAGATGTAGTATATGTAAGTTACGGGTAGATTCATATTGTATATGCATACCCTCCGGTTGTAACAATAAATCAGTGTTCAACTTGCAAGCTGCGTTTCACTACAAAGTAGAGTTCTATTAAAAAGTGCCATCTAGCGGCAAATTAGGTAGTGAAAAGTACAAATTGACACAAACATTATGATTGACAGAACCGACCAATCAAAGCGTGATGATGCCGAAAATCCACCTGTCATTCCGGAGCTCCCCTCTTGAATCCTTGCCAAATACGTCTGTTATATCAACAAGTTCAACAACACAAGTGCAATGACATTGCAATGACGGATGTTCACTCTCGTCGAGACGAGGCAATGCAGGCATGTCGCCCCCTTCGAATCTTATTAGTAAAAGAAGGATGGCGTGCAAGTCTTGGCGAGTGTATAGCAGACATAGTCGTTTTACCTTGAAGAGGGCTGTGAAACTTCTGGAGATTTCCTCAAGGTTATTGATATTTTAGTACGTGATATGTAGTACTAAATGCTTTATTACACACCACAAACAAGTTTACAAATTAAATACAAACTAACTAACTATTTCGGCTCAGTGACCCAAACAGGATCTTAGCCTCCGTAACGAGAGTACGCAACTTGTCCCGATCCTGCGCAGTTTCTTGCCAGTTTTCGGCTTGAAGCTTACGCAAATCCACCTCCACCACGTCTCCCCAGCGGTACCTGGGACGACCAACTGGTCGTCGACCGGTTGGTTGCCCCAAGTATGCTCTTTTTGCCGCGCGATCCTCTTCCATTCTTCGTAGGTGACCGAGCCAACGAAGTCTACGGGACTTTGCCTCTCCGATAATGTACAAATTAAACACAGAAACAGTATTTTAATAACTGGTGTATTTGTGTGTTAGTGGCACCGTAGCTCCCACTCCCATACAGAATGTCCGATTGGAATATGTGTTTGTTTTTTAATCAAACCCTTGCCTATCGTGATGGTTCTTAACTTCTTAGTTATGTTTAGTTGGTTCGGGGGGTTTTGTTTTGAAGTTTGGTTCTGTATAAGTAGATCATGCCAAGAAAGGACAAAGAAGACAAAAGAAATAACATGAGTCAGAACCTAAAGCACCTTTTTTCTGTTTCATTTCTCAACTCCTGACTCATTAACAATGGCTTTTGTATAACTATTGCTTTGTAACAAAAACAATACATAGGTATTGGAATTTTATGCTTTAGATGGGCAACTTTATATGTTAATCCTATTGTGATGTGGAGAAGCCCTTTCCATAACCCTCTTTTTTATCGGTTGTCAGCAGACTGACGTGTCCCTACAATCACGAATACTTTAAGTAAGAAAAGATTTTATAGCAGACTGTACTTTTCTTTGAACATAGGTACATCAATGGCTCACTGAGGCGATTCGAAAGAAGGCGAACTCGGTATTAAGATTGCTTTATCCATTACAGAGTTTCTATGGTCACCTTCCGGCTCCATCATCAGACCAGCTCCATGGTCATATTATATTATCGTCATCAAAGTCAAGCAGGTATTCAAAATTTCCGCTCAATCGGTTAAATATAATCGGCTCCAAAATTGAGTTGTAAGACTTTTGGACTCACCGGATTGCACGGTTGAAGTGGCAAGTGGCAGGTCATGTAGCCCGGAGAATAGACGGCCGCCGGGGCAGCAGTCCTACAGTGGTGACCATGTATAGGAAAGCGCAGCGTGGCCCGGCCCCCGACTAGATGGAGATGACCTTCTGAGGGTAGCAGGGAATAAATGGATGCGGTCGACATGGGATCGCACTTTGTGGCGAGTCATAGGGGAGGCCTATGTTCAGTAGTGGACGTCTGTGCCTGATAGATAGATCGATCTTACACGTACAATCAACCAATTTGATTTCTAGGCCTCTATAGAACCTTGTCACAATGACAATGATATGAGATTTCAAGCGGCTTTCATATTGACGTTCACTGTGACAAGGTACGAAATGGCCTAGGAATCAAATTGTACATTGCAAGTTTAATAAAAGCTTGTTAAATTACAGTGTACACTGTACAGCTTATCTGGGTCATTCAACTATTTTCTGCCACTCGTTGCCATGGAGATGTCACCTGGGTCAATTTTTAAAACTACGATTTACCGTGGTTATATTTAGCAGAAGCTTTGTAATTTAAGCAGCCATAATCCCATTCTTAGACTATCTTCTGACAATACCAGTAATACAAATTATCAACACTTGTCTTAGAAGTTTAATCATCACTATTGTCCCTTGGGTCACGGGACAGAATAACAGGAAGAAAAAGTTGATCCACCCATCTACGTATTCTACGATTAACACCCGTTTTGTCAATGTGTTTGAGTCTAAATCAACACACATACACACACACACATTGGTAATCACGTGAAAACAATCTTTCGACGTCTTGTGCAATAAATAACCAACAAGTGACACTTGACAGCGTGACAGGAGCGATGAACCTGTCACGGTGACTCATGCGCCGATTGAGATGCAGCCCGCATCTGTCCTTAACAAGGGCCAAGGCATTCAATTTTGTATGAAACTCCTTTACAGTTCTCTTGAAAATTGAAGCTGGGAAGTAATTTTCTTAAACATTGGCATCTGTACTTATGCACAGGCTAGACTGCTGAATGTTTTTTGTTATGTGTGTTTTTATTTCGGTACATATATATGTTTGAGAAAAACACTATAACTATAATAAAACTGGACTGAGACAGCGCGGACGACCCCGTCTTACATGGATGTAATCAAGAAAGATATCGAAAATAGTGGAAACATAAACCCAACGACGACCCAGAACCGACATCTCTGGAGACAGCATATTAGGAGAGCCGACCCCAACTAAAAATGGGACAAGGCCATATGAAGAAGATGCCTTAACCCTGAAAAGGGCTTCCAGGCTTCGTATCACTATCCTATATCTACTCACTCGGCAAGCCCTTCTTTCCTGGCCTCTGCAGTAATGTACTATTAACGCGGACGAATTTGCGTAGTAGGATAACTATTGACTAATATTTATCATCATGGCCTTATTAATAATTTAATACCCAGCGTGCGTACTGGTTTCGGCGACCAATACAAAAAGTCTTAAGCGACGTTGGTCCATTATCAAAAGATCTGACCAAAAGACGTTTTGCAGCAGGACATTGTCCGATAAGATCTCATTATCATAAGCGCATGGATTTCCTCATACGACAAGGTTTTATCCGAGGTTGCTAAAAACATATACAATATAGATTACGAGATAGTAGATATAAGAGTTCGGCGTAATAGATTCTTGAGCTTGACTCTTTCACTATTCGAGGTTAAGTTAAAAATATAAATTGAACGCAAATTTAATGTATATAAGGCCATGGAGCGAGCTATGCTCGGAGTTTCCTTCCGGGATCGAATCCGAAATGATGAGATATGCAAGGGAACCAAGGTTGTACAGCTCAGACAGTCGCCAAACTTTAAAGGCCTTATTCCTTTTCAAATTTATCTTTCTTATATTATGATAATCATCAATCATACATATATTGATAATAATGTTATTAAAACTATCGTGAGACATCTTTAATAGTAATTATAAAAAGGGTTTAAACTCACGTGAGTTTAAACCGTTTTTAGGGTTCCGTACCCAAAGGGTAAAAACGGGACCCTATTATTGTGACTCCGCTGTCCGTCCGTCCGTCCGTCTGTCACCAGGCTGTATTTCAAGAACGGTGACAGCTAGACAGTTGAAATTTTCACAGATGATGTATTTCTATTGCCGCTATAACAACAAATACTAAAAATAAAATAAAATAAATATTTAAGGGGGGCTCCCATACAACAAACGGTCTGGTTGCGTTAACTTTGCACCTCATTTGTATGGGGCGCTATACATACCAGGTGCAAACTTAACTTAACCACTTATAGATGAAAAGTGTTTGTACGGAACCCTCGGTGCGCGAGTCCGACTCGCACTTGCCCAATTTTTTTATAATTATATAGATAATCTCATTTAAACCAACTTTTTGAAGTGCTGTTCCCTGAGTTCTAGATAGTAACATGACTAATTCATGCTTTTCTTGCGTGCAGTTGAAAAGTTTTCAAAGAACAGGGCATCATAACATCCCGGGCGAAATAAATTTTATCCAAGATGAAATTGAATGGCGACGCCTTCGCACGCCTCGCCAAAAACGAAACATACTGCGATCTTCGTCCGTTTTTGACGTCGGTGAATTAAAAAAGTTGACGGACGTAAGGATGCGTGATCGACCGCGCGTGCGCTGTGTGCGATGAATGAGTCACGACCGTCCCATCAAAAACAATTCATGTAAAATTGGCGGCCAAGACACATGTGAACGTATAACGCTTACGCTTTACGCTGTAAAAGAGTTATCAGATCCCAGGAAACGATAAGCCCCTAAGCCCTGACTTTACTAACCCTACACCGGTTTTAAAAATATGGCTTCAACTGACTTTAAGCCCCTGCCACACACACCATGTAAAGGGACAGAATATACTATGGACAGCCACATTCATTATCATTAGTCATTCATTACACATTATCTTCTCAGTATCCCCTTTTCTTCTCCAAGTTTTACAATAATCATACCTGTCTGCTAACTCGGGGCACGTTCTAGGGATAGGATATCGATAAAAAAGATGTCGATATAATTAAATTAATATATGTGCTCATTGAACAATCTCGATTACTATAAAGAGGTTCGTGTCATATCTGATATCGAGCCTCTTAAATTAAGGTCATTAATAAAACTATGATGATGTCATTTCAATCAAAATGACAATTTACTTATATTATGAAAATTATTTAAAAATAAACATGTAAATACACGTTTTATTTGAAAATGTAGAGAAATAAGTATTATTTATCTATGTCGATGACATTTAGATGTTGGCAGTAACGTCGATATATTTTTTGTCGATAAAATATTTTGCTACGTCACTTTCGTATGTCGGTGTTCAGTGTCCCGAGTTATCCCAGGTATTACAATAATTCATTCACTTTTCAGGCTACTCTTCTGTGGAATTCTTTACCTTCTGATCTAAGGCGTGCACGATCTCACGATCTCTCTCTATATGTTTAATATTGTAGCTCCCAAACGGATGAACTAATTAGAGTGCGGTTTTTCTAATCGGAAAACTTGTCCGTCGAGCTGACTGGTTCTTAACTATGATAGGTGAAAATAGCACGTTTGAATCGTAAATAAGTTGAAAATACCAGCTTTCTGTGTGAATTTTGTCAATTTCTAGTAGTTTTTTTCAACAATAATACTCAAACATATATCAATATATCGTAATCTTCTCTCTTCTTCTTCTCAGCATATATGCGTCCACTGCTGGACATATGCCTCTTGCATGGATTTCCAAGCTGATCTTGATGCGGCGATCCTACTCCAGGTCGGCCCTGCCGTCTTTTTAATGTCGTCCGACCATCTGGCTTGCGGTCTTCCAACGCTTCTGCCACCCGTTCGCGGCCTCCAGTGAAGCGCTCGCTGACTCCATCTGTCATCGTCTCTGCGACATATATGACCAGCCCATTGCCACTTCAATTGCGCAACTCTTTTGCCGATGTCGGTAACTTTCGTGCGTTGGCGAATGGTTTCGTTCCGTATTCTGCTATCTCGCAGAGAGATTCCGAGCATTGAGCGCTCCATAGCTCGCAATAGCCTTGTTCTAACGAGTAATATTAATAATAATGTTAAGAAACATGTTTGATCGTAGAGATTAATGTCTAATACAATCAGCATTTTTGAACGGATGAGCCATAAATCCCGATTGTTATTATACGTATCACTCTTCCATGAATCCATCCGCATGGATCGTACGATCGATCGTCACGGACTCGTGACGTTTTTCCCCACAACTTAATGTCAAGGACTCCGACACAACAGCATACTGCGACGTTTAGAACACAAACAAATCGTGTCCTCACCTTATCGCAGTTTGCAAAGCCGCCCTTTGTTTACATCGCAAGTGATTCGAGTGTTGCCAGACGTACGATAATATCGTAAATATGTGATATTTTTGACTCCGGTACGACATACGATATAATGAGCACTATCGTACGCAAAAGTACGATAATTTGCAGATGGTTGGAGATTTGGTAAGTTCTAGAATTTTTAATAACTGTCTTATGAATCACCAAAGTTAAAAATGTAAGACAGCCCCGACACAAGTATCTGGTCATCAATGAGTAGGTAATATAGAAAATGCTACTAAAACTGAACATAAATACAAAATTTTGTAATTCTTAGCTTCAATATTGGCTGAGATCCTGTAACTTGTTCTGATTAAAGCGGAATATCTTACAAACTACTACTGGTCCTATTTCCACCAAATATAGAAGAAAGAGAAAAGAGGCACCCTGTCGTATCAGCCCGTTTAGCACATCTATGATTTACGACTCTAGTTGCGGCCGAAGGTTATGTGTAGGTTTTAAGTATGTATACCTCTGTTTTCTGTACAATACGATAATTTAAGTGTGTCGGTGCCTTAGCACGGCAACACCGCCATCTCGATAAACAATGGCAAATATTCGAGTATTTTTTCATACCAATGTTTCACATTTAAAATTCGAAACGAAACACTCAAAGCAAGCTGCGGGCATGTTCTTATTTCAAATTCAACTTTTTAAATTCGTCTCAGTATGAACACACGAGATAGATTCTAGCATTCCTCTCTTTTCTTTTCATCATCATCAGAAATTTAAGAGCTTAGCTCTTGTCGGTTTCTCTATCAACTCAACTCAACGACACGCCGTCCACTTTCTCCTTGATTTGGTCTATATAAGATCTCCTAGGTCTTCCTCTCTTCCTCCTTCCCTCAATCTTTCCTTCAATAATGGTTTTTATGTAATCGTCATGCCGTAGCAGGTGTCCAAACATCTTTCCCCTTCGGTTTTCAATGGTTTCTAACAACGACCTTTTCTCTTTTCCTCTAATAAGCACTTCCTCATTCGTACTTTTTCCGTCCAGCTTATCCTTTCCATTCGTCTCCAGCACCACATCTCGAATGCTTCCAACCGTTCTCTATCACGCTGTGTCATTGTCCACGTTTCGCTTCCATAAAGGGCTATACTCCAGATGTACACTTTTATAAGCCTTTTACGAATTGGGCCCGATATTCTGGGTTTGATTAAACTTTTTTTAGCATTAAAAGCTTTGGCTATGGCTATTTTATTTATTTATTTAAACTTTATTGCACAGAACAAGTCAGTACAAATGGCGGACTTAATGCCAAATGGCATTCTCTACCAGTCAACCATAGGGCCAAACAGAGATACTAGAAGTATCGCTATTCTAGCAATGATGTCCGGTGTACATCTGGAGTCATCAGTGATTATGCTTCCCAGGTATTTAAATTGTTTGACTTGTTCTATTGGTATGTTATTTAGAATGATTGGTCTATGTTTTCTTTTACAATACGATAATGTTAGTATATCGGCGCCTTAGCACGGCAACCCTGAGTGACTCAAGCTCAAGCCTCAGTCCCGCTTCGTCGCTCGGTCAGAGCGCGCGCGAGTGAAGTGAACCCAGAAAGTGAATGTGCCGCCGCTACGCAATAAATTATAAATAGTGCAACATGCTCGAGCCAAAGAACTTGGACGACCTCGGTGTGTTGATTGTTTGTTTACTTATGTTGACACGTGTTGGTTTGTTTACGTTACTGAGAATGGGTGTTGTCTTTCGAGAATTTCCTTGCTTTGGAAATGGAATCCTCGCGACTATTTCTCGCGCGGCATAATTACCCGTCTTTTTTGTGCAGTAATGTGAGAGAATGACGGGTACAGGGTTGCCAATTGCCATACGTCCGGACATGTCTGGATTTTTGACCCTTTGTCAGGATTACGGCTGGACTTCACAAGTGTCCTAATATTCAGTTTTTTTTTTTAAATGTCTTAAAGAAATCAACTATTTTCTGCCACTCTGCCATGGTGATGTCCCCTGGGTCACTTTTTAAAACCACGATTTTCCGTGGTTATATTTTGCAAAAGCTTTGTAATTTAAGCAGTTATAAGCCATTGTTATGTAGACTATCTCCTGACAATACCAGTAATATAAATTATCAACACTTTTCTTAGAAGTTTAATCACTATTGTCCCCTGGGTCACGGGACAGAATAACAGCAAGAAACAGTTGATCCACCCACTTACACAATACATGTGAGTGTATTAAATCCTTCAGACTAATTATAAAATCATGTTTTTTTTTTCATGACATTTTAAACAGAAATTTCAGGATTTAGTACTTTAGAATCGTCTCAGTGAGCAATTGATGGATGTTCCAAGAAAAGTACAATTATGATGATATAAAAGCATGCCACAAATATGAAGTTTTTGAAGAAACTTATTTCAACTGTAGATTATCGTTATCGCGATCTGTGATGCCATTTTTTTTTTCGATCCAGCGAAGCGTCTCCATTTCAGCTTGGCCCAAAATTATTTTGTATGTCCGGACGTTTGGTTGTCCAGACGCTTTCTGGCTGTTCTCGCCTAGAGGTCACATTTCTCAACGGATTCTTATGAAATTTTGTGAGTAGGATCGATTAATATATTAAAATTTTTGGTCGATTCAGTTTTTCGAAATGTTTATAAATGACAGAGATATGGAGGTTTTTTTTTATTATTAGCCTATTTGAGTGTCCCACTGTTGGGCAAAGGCCTCTCCTCTTGATTTCCACGAGTCCCGATCAGAAGCCTCCTCCGGCCAGCCGTTGAGGAACGTGTCCAGGTCGTCCCGCCATCTCCGCCTAGGCCTGCGCTGCCCATCTTGTGGCACCCACTCAGTGGCCAAGCTAGCCCACCTTTCCGGGTGCATGCGGCAGACGTGGCCAGCCCAGTCCCACTTCAGCCTGGCGGTAGTTACTCCAACATCGGAGATTCGTGTTATAGACGCAGCGTGGTGTTCCGGACGTGGTCCGTTGTTTAAATATGGAGGTTGAAAATGTAAAAAAAAACAGCAATTCGAGACTAAACTCGCGAGGTCTACATTTTTTTTAATGTCATAGGGGGCAAACGAGCAAACGGATCGCCTAATGGTGCGCGATGACCGTCGCCCATAGACACCTGCAACACCGGAGGAGTCACAAGTGCGTTGCTTGCCGCACAGGTGGGAATACGCTCTTTTCTTGAAGGTTTGAAGGTCGTATCGGTCCGGAAATACCGCAGGCGACAATTCATTCCACAATGCAGTCGAGCGAGGAAATTACACCTCGCGGAGTCACTAATTAATGAAGTTTTGCTCTTGTCTTTTGTCGGCAAAGCTTGTATTCATATTGAAGTAAGAACTACTTTTATACATAACTAGGTGCCCGCATTTTCGTCTGCGTTTTTTTTCTTTACCGTAGACGGATAAAAAGTATCCTATAACCATCTTTGGATGTCCAGCTATCCCTGTACCAAAGTTGGTTAAAATTCGTCCAGCCATTTCAGCGTGAGAGGACAATGTTATGACCAACAGGTGGCGCCACGCTGGCACGGCGCCATGCATGAAGCAAATGACGATCCTGCATCATCATGACTCCATAGAACGGATTTCAAATCTAGAATTTTATATTGGTATAGAAGTTCAACCGAGATTACGATCTCGAATATAAATGATAATAATGATGTAATGTAATGACCACCGGACGCGAACCTCGCAGCGGAAGCCGCCATGTTTGATTGCTAATTGGGAATTGCAATCTAGCGATTTAATAGACTAGTATAAATTAACACTTCCAGGATTTGAAATTCCAGAGCGTTTGCGTCTTAAGGCCTTTTCGGACAAACGGAGCTACCAGCCATATCGAAATATTGAAAAGTTACAGATGTTATACCTACTCATATTACTAATGTCACCTTAGGGCTTGTGCACAAATCAAGTGAGGTTTTTACGGCTTTGGACCAATTTTGATACATTTTGGTGTGGAGGTAGCTGACGCCCTAGATTAACACATAGGCTACTTTTTATCCCGTAAAAATTAGTGTTCCCGTGGAATGAGCCGGTGACACCGCGCGACGCAGCTAATAACAATGGTTGTCGTAGATTTCTGTTATTTTATGTATTTTCTTATTTCCATACATACAAAAAGTTTAGTTCTAATATTTTTTTTAGGGAGTTCACGACGCAAAGCTCTCGACCTCTATATACATTTTCACCTTTTAGAAATATGAAATGTTGTCAATTGACGAAATTCACACGGTCAAAAATAACATGTTTTACTTATTACCTACCTCAATTTATATTTGCAATAAACAACTGATAAGTATTAACTTGTAAGACGTCGAGTTGCGGACAACTAGCCCGCGATAACCTATAAGTATTAACTTGTGGCCATCAAATTACTAAACCTAAAGAACATTAAACCTAGTCCAAAGTACTAAGAATGAATTGACGCTGCGCTCCTAACATTGAGTGTTGTGATAGCTTTGACCCTCGATAACCCTGGGACCCTGGTACGTCGATAACATTGTCTGTCAGTTCCGAGATGTTTTCTACACGTATGAGGGGGCGCGATACCCAGGGGGCGTGACGATAATCAGGGGGCAAGAAAAATTATCCACAGTCTATAACTTTTCACGTACGTTTGTTACCTCTTGAACTCCGTAATTTATGAACCGATCTCTCAAGTTGGTCCCATAATATTGGTGAACATCCATGAGGAATAGAATACTTCTCAAATATTATAGGCACATCTTTGACGATTTCGGTGTTTTTTATAGTAATTCGTTTAGTTGTTCCAACACAATTTCTGCACGTTGAAGTCGGTTATTTTTGCGAAAGACTTATTCATAACTTCCGCCCCCAGTATTATTGGCCCCTTTAGTTAGAAGTAGATTACTGGAAAAACTTTGTTATTGCACTGTACCTATTGTATATTTACTATTGTATTACTATATTTAATTAATGTAATGAGGAATATAGTAGTATAATCCTTGACATCATAGCAGCTTGACACTTAGCAAGGAGCCAGGGCGTCCTACCTATAGAATGCAAATATATACGCTAGGTGTCACAACTTCAGTCATCTTTGTATATTTATTGTTTGTAAAATAAATATAATGGGTCAATCTTACACAAATCGACCTAGTCCCAAACTAAACAAAGCTTGTACTATGGGTACTAGACGACGATATACGTAATATATAAATACGTATATATATAACATCCATGACCCAGGAACAAATATAGCGAATTGCACATGAAATTGATATAAGTAGACACAAAGAGCTAGTTTGGTTTCTGACCGACCGAGCGAAGCGTCTCCGTTTCAACTTGGCCCTATTTTTTCATACATATGTCCTGATGTTTGGATGTCCGTTTGTCCGGATTTCTGGCTGTTCTCGTCTCTAGATCTCGTGGAATTCTGGGAGCTGGTTACAATGTATTTACTGATACTTGGACCTGTTTTCAGCCTAACACTAGTAACAAATCATTTTCCTTTCCAGAATCATGGGTGGAACTGAACAACGGTGGCGGGCTGGCCGCGGAGAACGAGTACATAAGACTGCTTAGGGAGGCTCAGAGGGAGAGCCGGGACTCTTCTGTGAGGCACTCCAGAGCGTCCAGCGTCAAAGGAAGGTGAGCACCATGTCTATATCCAGGTCCATGGGTGGAGGACAGCGGAGAACCAGTACATAAGACTGCTTAGGGAAGCTCAGAGGGAGAGCCGGGACTCTTCTGTGAGGCACTCCAGAGCGTCCAGCGTCAAAGGAAGGTGAGCACCATGTCTATATCCAGGTCCATGGGTGGAGGACAGCGGAGAACCAGTACATAAGACTGCTTAGGGAGGCTCAGAGGGAGAGGGACTCTTCTGTGAGGCGTCCAGAGCGTCCAGCGTCAAAGGAAGGTGAGCACCATGTCTATATCCAGGTCCATGGGTGGAGGACAGCGGAGAACCAGTACATAAGACTGCTTAGGGAAGCTCAGAGGGAGAGCCGGGACTCTTCTGTGAGGCACTCCAGAGCGTCCAGCGTCAAAGGAAGGTGAGCACCATGTCTATCCAGGACCATGGGTGGAGGACAGCGGAGAACCAGTACATAAGACTGCTTAGGGAGGCTCAGAGGGAGAGCCGGGACTCTTCTGTGAGGCACTCCAGAGCGTCCAGCGTCAAAGGAAGGTGAGCACCATGTCTAAATCCAGGTCCATGGGTGGAGGACAGTGGAGAACCAGTACATAAGACTGCTTAGGGAGGCTCAGAGGGAGAGGGACTCTTCTGTGAGGCGTCCAGAGCGTCCAGCGTCAAAGGAAGGTGAGCACCATGTCTATATCCAGGTCCATGGGTGGAGGACAGCGGAGAACCAGTACATAAGACTGCTTAGGGAAGCTCAGAGGGAGAGCCGGGACTCTTCTGTGAGGCACTCCAGAGCGTCCAACGTCAAAGGAAGGTGAGCACCATGTCTATCCAGGACCATGGGTGGAGGACAGCGGAGAACCAGTACATAAGACTGCTTAGGGAGGCTCAGAGGGAGAGCTGGAACTCTTCTGTGAGGCACTCCAGAGCGTCCGGAGTCAAAGGAAGGTGAGCATGTCTCTATCCAGGAACATGGCTGGAGCTAAACAGCGAACGAGTACATAAGACTGCATAGGGAGGCTCAGAGGGAGAGCCGAGACTCTTCTGTGAGGCGTCCAGAGCGTCCAGCGTCAAAGGAAGGTGAGCGTGTCTCTATACACAATCCTGGGTGTAGCTGGACAGCAATCCAGAGACTCCAACGTCGAAGGAAAGTGACCATCACGAGTGTATCACTTATTGGATCACTCACCCTGGATCAAACATTCCTTGAAAGTCATCGAGTGGTTCTGTTTTGTATCCAACTATCCATTACTCTCTGCAGGACTAGCATAAATTGGTGGAACTTCGCTTTTCACGCGACTTGGCATCATCTGTCTTGCTCGCAAAATAGTATTTTATGCAACCGTTGTATAAGAGGGGGCAAAAAACGCGAGTGGCATGGGTTACGATGTGAGCGTAGCGAACATCGTAAGAAAGATGCCACGAGCGTTTTTTGACCTACTTATACAACGTTGCATACAATACTTTTTCTACGACTCGACGTTTCATAAATAAAATGCAAATAAACAACAAACAACAAAATTAAAAAGAAAAATTGTCTCTGATAAACTTTTTTTTATCGACGTCCATCTGTCAATAAAATATTAACTTATACATAAAGGTATACGTTCACTATACTAAACATCTGTCAAAAAAATTAAACTTATACATAAAGGTATACGTTCACTATACTAAACATCCATGCACTGAAGATAAAACTTTTTTTTAAGTTGGCAGCAATGCCTTAGTACAATAAGTTTTTTTTTTTAAATTGCAAATTGTGTGAATGCAGCTGTTCATCTTGTAATCTGTGGTACTAAGTGAAGTGATGCTTTTTTGGCGACATTATAACATCGGTTAGCAGTGTGTTTTTGGGCAGTAGAGTATAGACTTTTACAGACTTTCATAATTTATGTCTTTATATTAGAGTTAGTAACTATATAAATGACAGAAAAAAGTACTGGAGTAGAAAATATTTATTTTCACACTGATAGTCTAAGATCCCGATATAAAACGACCTTCACCGGTTTGATTAATATTAGATAAATTCTATACCAATCGAAAGTATGAAGCCCATAGAATATGCCAACTTTAGGTTGCCTATTCCTTTCCCGTCACAACTATCGGGTAGCCAGGTATAAACAGGTAAATCTTATACCTACTAGCATTTTGCAAAATTCTGATTATTGAATTGAAATTAAATAAAATTAAAGATTATTTTATTATGAATTTATCTAATAATCAAACCGTAAATATATTTTTTTTAACTAAACATACCCCGGACTAAAATTTGTTAGGCAACCCATATGCAATATATTTATTGACATATTAAATTAAATATAAAATACATTTCATCAAATAAACATCTCGGTGAAGGTCGTTTTATATCGAGATCCTCTACTAAGAGAAGTCCATAGTTTGTTAGTATTTACAAGTTTACAACTATATTCTATGTTAGTAACGAGACAGTAACACACATAAACAGACCATCGTGTCATTTTAGCCAACATATCAATCTGCACATTTTCTAACGTGCAGTTCGAAATATCGGCCAAGAATGACCGAGTCAAGCCGGTCAGCTGTCATCTTCAGGATACTGTTGGCGCTCCCCCGTATACGATGTACTACAGACGCAGTTTTTGCGTACTATGGCATAAAAATCGTCCATGCTAGCATCCGCAAACATGACAGAAGCACTACAGTATCGAGGGAGCCTCAACAGGGCCCTGAAGACATTATTATATTGCACTCGCAGGGCGTCGTAGGATCTACGCTTAAAACTAACGAAAGAGTATTTCAAGGAAAGTGACAGATAGTATTTCTTGCTCGATAGAGTCGCGTGTCAGCCATGCTAGACGTACTTGGTCCATACTTGGCACCTATTATACTTTCCTAAATTAGTCACTACGAGAGGGATGCAGCAATACGGAGGAATGAAATGGAGTTACCACCATACGTGTCTCACATATTTATTTATAGAATCACATAAAATGTAACATGACAGTTCATACACCAAAGCGTTACATATTGCTGCATCCCTCTCATCAGCGACTACGTCTAGACGTCTCGGCAGTGTAATGAAAATTGCATAAAATGCATCAACAGCACATGCGCAGTACATTCACTAATGAGGCTTCCGTGCGCAGTTAGATAATTAGAAGACTTCTTGTGATGACAACGCTACTTAGTAATTGATGGAAACTATACCAAGCTTGTTCTTGCTCGTATAGCCCCTCATGGTGTTTTTCAACCAACGCCATATTGCGTATTTTTAGCGGTGCTTATTTATATTACTGGAAACGACAAATTTTTGGTAAATAATGTTGAATGTCATTTTAATGAAATAACGAACTTTATTCTGCAAGAAGGCCACAAGGGCACTTTTACATGTCTGAGTCTACCGGCATTTCACAAGAGGAGACCACTGTTGAGAAGAAACGCCGAAAGAAACTCAACAGTCAGTCATTTTTTCAGAAAGAATAAGTACTTAACTATTACAATGATATGAACTTAACTATACGTAGTTCTACAAGAAAACATATTAAAAGTGTATTTTAAGACATAAGTGAGGAAAAGTGTAAGAATAAAATAGAAACTACGAGAAAGCCTGACGGTTTATCACAATGTAAGTATGTACGTTTGATATGCTTTCTTATTAGAACTGTGTCCCTTAAACTAGTTAGGTACAATCTAAGAAGGAGTCAGCTACGCGGTTTCTGGTTCAGGCCATGCATTTTTGTCTGTCAGATAGTCCTCTACTGTATAATATGCTTTTGACATTAGAGATTTTTTTAAATAATTTTTGAGAGATGGAAAGGCTAATTTTAAAACATGATCAGGTAACTTGTTATAAAAATGAATACATTGGCCTAAAAATGATTTACTTACTTTACGAACACGAAACTTTCTAATAGCAATTTTCATCATTGATGTGAAAGAGGAAACAGGACTAAATATTTCGCAAATTTCAAGTAACTTTTAAAGCCAAAACTATCCACAGTGATGAAAGTCAAGTGTTTCAATAGGATTCAGTATTTATTTCGCAAGAAAAACAATTGAGCAATATTACGGTAAATAAGGTTTCGAATCTGTTTAATGACAAATCCTTGACAAACCGCTACTGACGTTTAATAATGCAAATATTATTGTATAAGTAACACACATTATTGCCATATGAAAGCTGTTTGTAACGCCACTATCCCTGGGCCGGACCGACGCTTGCTAGGCCATACCAACTGCGTCTGTGTCTAATGGGAACATGTTAAAGTTGCCGGCAAACTTTTAGGACAAAAATGCCGGATCTACGCATTCACATTTGTACGTAAACCGGCTACTGCGCAGTCAAGGTTGTGCTCAAGAAGTTTGCCGGCTACTGTATAGTACAAATTATCTAAGCTAAGCTAATCCACTTAAGAACTGAATACCATTGAACAAACCACAACTGGTAAACCACAAATTAAGATAACGAGCTCGTAGTAAAACCAGATTGTAACCACCTTGGAACGTTAATATCAACTCTATTTCCTTATCGACTCTATTTCCTTAGGCATGAAACTACAAAATACACTAACAGAATAATGGTAATCATAACTTTTTTGGATATTTGCAACCGTCCGACTCTCCACAAGAACGTATTCTCTTGAAAAAGGACTATGAACTCTCATCATCAACCATTTCAAACCTATTCAACAAGGAATAAGGTTGAAAATTCAATATCCACGCAATGTAGTTCTAACCTTTTATTTGCAAGTAACTGGTTGGCGCTTACGAGAACAAAAGCAAATAGGATTGTATTAGACACAATGCCATTGTGAATGCAGGTAAGTGGATTAGCTTAGCTTAGATAATTTGTACTTTACCTTACCTCCACACTTCGCGAAGTTGTCCGAAGTTGGCCGCAGTATAGGTTTCCGCTGCGAAGTGCCCTTCCACACTATATTCGCCCAACCTCGGCCAACTTCGCGGGTAGTGTGGAGCCGCAATAACTGACCGAGCGAGCGTAGCGTCCCTGTTTCAGCTTGGCTTAAAAAAAATTAGGTCCGGATGTCCGGCTGTTCTCGCCTGCGTGTCGCATTTCTCAACCGATTCTCGTGACATTTCGTTTACCACAACTAGGTATTCTTTGCAACTCTTGTCGCGCGACGTAGCGCTACCCGTCACTCTCTTACATTACTGCAAAGAAAGAGACAGGCAATTATCTCGCGAGAAAAATAGTCGCTTGTGACAGTTGCGCTAGAGGTGCAATTTCTAGATGTTTTTTTTTTTTCAAAATGGCGGATATATGGGGTTTGGAAATGTAAACAATTACAAATTTCTCTACAGCTCACAGAGTCAAGAAACAAGCCTAGCTTATTTCAACCTGCTCGATGTAGATGACAAAAAAAAGCAATTGCGTATCTATTTATAGTCAAAATATCTACAACATCTACATACGTACATACCTACACGATAGCAGACGAGACGACGCAAATTCCAGACGGCGAACTTGCCTGACTAGTACCAGGACATCATGAGTGTAAACAAGTTAAGCCGGAGCCCCACTGCTGCGCACGCTACGCACGGACACGCTATACACGACGCCCACGTGGGTCCACTGCTCTGGCTGCGTGTGTCAACATTTTCACAGCAACCAATGCACGCACACGTAAAACATCTAAAACACATAAAAAATCTTTATCATAAGACATATAGGTAAAATAAGACTGCTCGAACTCGGCGGGCCATAAATATGTAATTTAATTATAAAAAATAAAGTTTTTTTCTATTCACGTAAAACGTGTGGATACATTGGTCAGCTGCGTGTCCAAATACGGCGTTCGTCCGTAGCGTGGATAGCGTGGCGTGGGTGCAGTGGGGCTTTGCTTGCCACGCGCACTAGTGTGTGCGTGGCAGGCACTTCGGAATAGACCACGCGCAAAGAATATATATACTAACGTAAAAAGAAACGACACTGACACTTGTGTGCAGTAACAGAACTCGCGGCTATGTGTGCGTGTCGTGGGGCGAGCGGGGGCGAGCGCGGGACGCGCGAGGTGGGGAAAGTCGAGCCCGGCTCGGCGACTCAAAGGGCCGCCGCCGTCTCTGCTCGAATCTATTCACATTGTTCCCTCGCGCAGCGTCGTATTCGTTTTCACTTTTCGATGTACCGGCCGCGCAAACAAAACTATTATGGCTGCTAGAGGTTCATATTGCTTGAAAATACATTCAAGGAAAGGAATACCTATTTTATTAAAAATAAAGACGATCTGTCTCAAACATTGGGAAACAGTTTGTTGGCCGAGATGCAGCATATAACTTTTGATATGCCTTGTGAATGCTTCCCATTAGATTTTTTGAAAAAACTGTTCGTACGATTTCGAATCTTCGCCGTAATTAAAGAGAATAATAAAATGTTTAAAGTAAGTCGCAAAAACAGAAAATATATAAAGGTAAGCAGTTTATAAGGGTGTAACCGACGGTGTACCGAAAACTGAAACCATGGCTTCAGACCATTATTCTGGGCTGGAAAATCGTGGAAATTTCTTTGAGAAAATTCACAAATTTTCCTCGCGAGTTTTCATTTATTCTTTATTTTTCCGTTAATCGAACTCTACCGGTAACAATTTTTCATGAAAAATCGCATGAAAATAGCATTTTCCGCAAAACACACAATGTATCACAAACAGTATTATGTAAGCCTTACGCTACAATACACAGCGCGTGGAGTGGGAAAGATAACGGTACTGGCCGGTCATTGATCCACCAGGCCAGTGTGCTCGCGCAGGCCGCTGAGGTCGGACGCATGAATAATGTTTACCTACCCACACATCTTATTTGCTTTACTTGCTTGAATGAAAATAATCTTGTTAGACTGTTTTAATTTATCGGTCAGTTGTTATTGGTGTTAGGTAATACACTAGTTGTGATCTGTGGTTGCGTTGTTTTTGTGGTTGCATTCATTCATGTCATTTGATGCGCATTGGCGTAACGGTATGTTTTGCGCTGACGCGTGAGTGGAGTGGGGAGCGCCAGGACCGGTCGCTCGCCGCGTGCTCCCCTCCCCGCGCGGCTGCACCCCGAGAGAATTGGACGCAATACATTGCGCATCGAGTTTTATAATTTATTTTGGAAAATCTTATCCTTGAGTTTTCCGAGAAAATGAACAGTCGTTTTCAGTTCGTGATTATGGTCTAAAAATACGGTTTTCGTTTTCGGTACGCCGTCGGTTACACCCTGTATAACATATGTCAACACTATTATACTAAATATATTTTAAACCTTAAATAAATAAACATCTTTCATTAAGTACCTAATAATTATTATTTCATTGTGCCGCGGTAGCTAAACCGCCAACCCTACGCGTAGACGCTGCATTACAAGGTCACCGCCGCACGATTTACACCGATAGGCCCTTGTCGCCCCTGTGCCACGCGTGTATCAGTGACGTCATCGCACCGTGCTCGGGCACTACTGTGGAAGTATCTACCTACATTTTCATAGAAAGCGTTTTTGTACCCACGTGTGTAGCTCGACCGTGCGCAGCAGTGGGGCTCCGGCTTAGGCTTGTAACAATGCGTAGGTATTTTTCACGTGACTGTTTGTCGAATATACAACAATACTTTATTGCACACCAATAAAAGTTTACAGAAGGAAACAAGACAAATACAATTTATAAATAACGGTAGACAACAGGCGGTCTTATCGCTAAAAATCGATCTCTTCCGGACAACCTTTCAACCTTTGGTTAGTGAGATTGATGAAAAATTTAACTTGAGTAGGTGCAGCAGAAGGCGAAGGGAGCACATAATTAGATACTAACAGAAAACAAGTACGTATATGCAAATATTTGCATGCGTTTTACTTTATACTGCAAGAATCCTGCAACTTGATCCAAGTAAGCGTTTTTTTTCCACCGCATTCGAGCAAATTCTACCCCAAATCATCAAATAGATGCCCTGCTATCCCTTTTCCAAAATCATATGGATAATTTAGTCTTCTATATTTATTACTAGTTGCACTATGAGCAGTATACCTCGCGAGTATATTTCGAGATTGATGAAATTTGCGTTTTCAACCCCCATATCCGCCAAAAAGTAAAAGTGAATCGTCAACTGAATTCCATGTAATTATCATACCTGCTCCCAAAAATTCACGAGAATCGGTGGAGAACCTGTAGGCGAGAACAGTCTAAATTGGGCATATGATAGTTTTAGGTCAGCTGAAACGGAGATGCTTCGGCACACTCGGTAAAATGAAAGCCAGAAGAGACGACGCAAATTCCAGACAAACTTGTCTGACTAGTACCAGTACCAGGCTATCATGAATGTAAACAAGTTTTATAGTTAAAATAAAACAATTTAAACGGATTATTATCGCATAATATTAACTATTTGAGCCTCCCTGACGTTTCGGTAGCTTTCCAGCTACCGTTGTCAAAGGTTGACAGAGAAGAACAAATTGAAATGTGTGCACAGTCGCGGAAACCAAAGAAAATATAAAGTTTTATAGTTTTAACTCGAAGCGAGGTCTTAGTAGGCTGGCATTTTTCACCTGACTGAATATTTGTCAAATATTTCCCTCGACGAAAAAAGTGTGGTGTTATAAATAAATAAATATTAAGGGACAATCTTACACAAATCGACCTAGTCCCAAACTAAGCAAAGCTTGTACTATGGGTACTAGACGACGATATACATAATATATAAATACATATATATATAGATAACATCCATGACCCAAGAAAAAATATTTGCACAAATATTTGCCCGGCCGGGATTCGAACCCGGGACCGCCGACTCAGTAGGCAGGTGTCTACAATAAGTTTAATGTGTATCTGTGTGTCTGTCTGTGGCATCGTAGCTCCCAGACGGATGGACCAATTTGAGTGCGGTTTTTTCAATCGAAAGACATGTCCATCGAGATTGTTCTTAGCTATGTTTGGTGGAAAAAGGACCAGTAGTTTCCAAGATATTCGGCTTTAATTGGAACAAGTCGCAAGATGTCAGCCAATAGTGAAACTAAGAATTCCAAATTGTGTAGTTATGTTCAGTTTTAGTAGCATTTTCTATATTCTTTCACTCATCGAATGAGGGTCTCATGATGACCAGATACTTGTGTCGGGGATGTTTTAAATTTAAAATTTTGTTTTAATTGAGTTATTAATTATTAAGTCATGAATTTATTGTCTTTGGAAACTATCTAAATCGACATTATAGGTATCATTCAAATTTAGATTATTACTAGAAGAATCCTGCAATTTCGGATATCCGGATTTCCATCTGTTCTCGCCTAAAGGCCGCATTTCTCAACCAATTCTCATTAAATTTTGTGAGTTGGTTCGATAATTATATAGATTTTTTTACAAGCTTTTATTTAACTTTCAATGTATGTGACTATGTCTGTTTGTTCGGGTGGAATCTTGCAACTCAATTTTGAAGCAGAATATCTTCAACCGATTGAGCTGAAATTTTGCATACCTACCCACTACTTAACTTTGATGTTTGAACTTGACCAGTTTTTCGAAATATTTCCGAACTAGCGATCCACCCCGGCTTCGCACGGGTGCAATGCTATATTATACGTGCAGACCTTCCTCTTGAATCACTCTATCTATTAAAACAAACCGCATCAATATCCGTTGCGTAGTTTTAAAGATCTAAGCATGTAGGGATAGACAGCTGGAAGCGACTTTTTATTTTTATACTATGCAGTGATGGCGGGAATATGGGAGTAGAAAACGTAAAAAAAAAACGAAACGAAACTAGCGAGGTACAGCTGCCGGCAAACTTCTTGGGCATGACCTTGACTGCGCAGTAGCCGATTTACGCACAAATGTACATGCGCAGATCCGCCATTTTTGTTCTAAAAGTTTACCGGCAACTATACACAGCTCATAGAACCGTGTAGATTACCATTTACAGATCTATTTATAGTCAACTTATCGCTCTACTATACCTCCATGCCAGACGGACTAGTCTGGCTAGTCAATACAAGGTTATCTTATCATAAGTATAAACAAATTTAATAGATTGGTCTTACTGAAATTATAAGACGTAGTCGGTCCCAAAGTTCTGTCACAAATGAAAATAATGATAAAAACAAAAGTACCAATCATTTTTTAATAAATTATATACCAATTTAAAGTACATTTAATAAAGAATTAAAATTACTTCAATTATTCAAAATGACCTGCCATGTTTTTAATACAGGCCCTTAATCGGCGCGGCCAGTCGTCTATCGCAGCACGCACCATTTTCATGTCTATTTCACCGACTGCTTTTCTTAAAGATGACTTCAGCTCTCAAAATTGTTATGGGTTTTAGCACAGACTTTCACCTCTAAGACCTGCCAAATTTTATAGTATAAAGGATTAAGGTCAGGACTGAAGGAAGGCCAATCTTCGTGTCTTATAAAGTCGATTTTTTGACGGTCAAACTACTTTCAATGAAAACTATATTGAAGCCGTTTTTTCATAATTTTCATCAAAATGACCATAAAGTACCTTTGGCCAGCCCAGCCATCCCTGTAGGTACCGAAATTGGTTAAAATCCGTCCAGCCGTTTCGGCGTGATCCGAGGACCAAGGAAATTATGAAAACAGATGGCGCCAGGTTGGCACGGCGCCGCTCAAAGAAATGAGGATCCTGCATCACGCTATTAAGATTTTTCCTTAAATCATGACCCCTCTCCAAAGAAAAACTATTTTTATTACAAATAATATAACTTTATAATAGTATAGATAAGGGTTATCCATAAGCCGGCATTTAACTTAGAAGAATATGATATACATCAGTACTATAAAACATTAAAATTTGTATTGAAAATCAGCTTCCAGAGCCATCATTATTTCTGGAAAAATCTTAACAGGACGATGTAGGATTTGTATATAGCCACGCAGGCACGCAGCGTCAGCGCCATCTTTTGCGTAAAGGTAGATATATTTGTCCGCTCATCACAATGATACGGCTGGACGGATTCTAACCAATTTTGCTACAGAGATTGTTTACATTTAAAAAAAACCGGCCAAGAGCATGTCGGGCCACGCTCAGTGTAGGGTTCCGTATCCTTCACAATAAACTGCTGTTTTAAGCCCGAGGTTTAAGTTAAGAAAGATTTTAAGCTCTATAAAAAGGTCGTATACGCCCTAGAAACTGTATTCACTTATTACCTTCTGGAAGTCAACTTACGTCCTTTTAAAGAAAAAATATGAAATTTGGTGATAACTCAAAAACGGCTCGACCGATTTTGTTCAATATAGTTTTCATTGAAAGTACTTATAAGGCCTCATTTACATCAATTTTTCCAATTTTTTTTGACCCGTGGTTGAAAAGTTAGAGGGGGGGGGACACTATTTTTTTTGTTTTCAGAGCGAATATTTACAAAACTGCTGACTTTATCAAAAAATAATGTTAAGAGACCCCTATTATTTTTACAAGACCTATTCATTGACTCCCCACACACCAGTGCTGAGGAGAAAAAAAAAATCACCCCCACTAGGTGTTCGAGAGGTACCCGAAAAAAAAAATTTTTTAATTTTTATTTTACCGTTCTGTCGGCGTTATACATACACATACTCATACCAAATTTCAGCTTTCTAGTACCGGAGCTAAGCCGCGGACGGACAGACGGACATGGCGAAACTATAAGGGTTCCTAGTTGACTACGGAACCCTAAAAATGGCAGAGACATGGGTGTTAAAAACGAACGACTGCAACTTCGAAACAAACTTTCAAGGTCTACAGCTAGTTAGTTATTGTTTATAAACAAAACATCTCGTGAATGTAACCCGTCCGACCGGTCTACAAGTACCAGGGCACCATCAGACTCAGGCGTTCTCGTTTGTAAATATAGAGAAATCCGTAGTGTCCGCTCGCACAGAACTGAAATGTAGTATCTCCCAATACCGCACGCAACGGAACGTTCAAAACCAAAACGAACTATATCCCGAAACAATTGCGTTCCCAATTTAATCGTGACACGATGGCCGTTAATCGAATATTCAATGATGTAAATACGTTCGCGTGATGACTGTTGAATGTGGTTCTTTAAAGTCATGGTGCCTTGGTATTTTTGTGGGGAAATTGTATGCGCGAATTTTTTGTAAACAAAGTTAATCATATAAGTTTGTTATCATAACAAAAATTCTCTATATCTACAAATAATTTGTATGTTCTCTTGAACAGTTTTATTATAGCCATATCACCGCTTTTCCCCGTTTTACGTAGTTTACATACAATTATGTTCACTTCCAAAACTTATGGTGTTGATGATATTAATAACACGTCTATTTTTGACTTTTTTATTTTTAGTTGATATAAATAGCGGCAACAAATACACAATAATTTATGAATAAGTCTTTGCGCGCTTGTTTCAAAATGGCCGAAATTTTTAATTTTTCAACCGACCTAAAAAGGATGAGGTTCTCTATTCGAATGTATGTTGGGTTTTTTTTGGTACTTCGCGAACCTGTTCCGAAATGACTGAAATAGTAACCTTTTCGTTTTTAAATCCCTTTTCGAAAAACTAAATAGGCATACTTAACGACCTTGTGAGTAGGTTCGATATTTAATTATGTACTTTTTTTTCGATATTTTCAAAGAGCGGGATATAGGTATGGGGATTGATAACGCAAAAAGACGTATTTCAGCCATTTCAAAAAAATCTCACGAGATCTCACAGAACCACCAGTTTTTAAACCCCGACGAAAAAATAAATAAATATCAGACAACCTCAAATCGAAACAAATCGATCTAGTCCCAAATTAAGCTCAAGAAGGCTTGTGTTATGGGTACTCGTACTAGACGAAAAAGTGGGGTGTTATAAGTTTAACAGGTGTATCTCTGTATTTGTATATCTGTGTGTGTGGCATATATAAAATTGCATCTATAAAATTGTTGACATGTAGTTAAATGAGTTTATGAGTTTTATGAGTTTATGGCATCTTAGCTCCCAAACGGATGGACCAATTTGAGTGCGGTTTTTTAATCGGAAGACTTGTCCGTCGAGATGATTCTTAGCTATCGTCGCAACGGGACCAGTAGTTTCCAAGATATTCAGCTTTAATTGGAACAAGTGACGAGATCTCAGCCAATATTGAAATTAAGAATTCCAAATTTCTATAACACTAATGGAATGAGGGTCTCATGAAGAAGAAGAAGCTACTTGTGCCGGGGGCGTTTTGAATTTTGAATTTATGTTATCAGATTGAATGCTTATAATGTGTGTGACATTTTGATCGGATCTACTAATGGAGAAAGAAGAGGGTTATGGCTTTTTTTCTCCTTGCACGAATTTGCTTGATACATATATTTATTACACCACGATATGTATAACGAGGTCGTCCGTGTCACATAATATATGTGGTGACTTTTTTGTATGTAGATTTTTTACAAAGATATCATATCACATTGCGTGCAGTCCTGGTTGAGCGCGCTTGAAAGGCCTCTTTGTGTGCTGTAATACGATACCTGTATCTATACTAGCTTCGTCTGCGGGTATGCCCGCGTCCATGGCCAAGCGACGACAACGGTAACTGGAAAGTTGCCGAAACGTCACGTTGAGCCCCGCTCAAATAATGAATATACGCGATATAATCCGTTTAAATTGTTTTTCTCGAACATGCAATGAAATATCGTCATAACGTGCGTTATAGCAGGCTTCGAAGTATCACGTTTCAGGCGGAACAACTCGAGAGAACTGTCAACTAATTTCATACCAAATTGAAGGAAACATGTCGTCTGTATTCATAAACAGGCTAAACAGCTTTGAGAAAAGCACTATACATGCTTTAGCCGTAAAAAGGGCTTGCCGGCTCCTTATCACTATCTGGCCTCCCCTACGGTCGGCCGTCGATACCCACTCAACCGGCAAGCCCTTCTTTCCCGGCGTCTGCAGTAATGTACTATTATTTAAATGTGTGACAGTTGTGTAAACTGAAGAAAATAATATGATTTTATAATAAATAAATTGCCTTGTCCACAGCCCGAAGTCTCCTCCGAACAGTCCGAATCTGGAACCGTCCACGGAAGACGAGCTAAAAGGAGTCTACATCAACTGCTGGAGAGTAAGTCACCTTTATAATTAAATACCTTAGAACTAATACGCCTAGAAACCTAGTCAGCGCCTGAAAGCGAAGCCAGTTTTGGTTAGCACGGGCTAAGTTACGAGATGGTTCTTAGCTTTGTTTGATGAAAATCGGAGCTCTCGTCTTCAAGATTTATTTGTTATTCAAATAAGTTACACAGCATTACAGTAAAAACCAAGGCACTGTGAACTACAGAAATAAACAAAGCGGAACTGCTGAAACACTTGCGATGGTGTCCTGAGCTGAAGAAAGATATTCAGCTTTTAGTGGAACAAGCCTCTGGCTCTAGGTCTAGGATTGCCAAGTTTTGTTTTTATGTTCAGTTTTTATGTACAACTGACAAGAAACCAAGGTTAGGGTACCATGTCAGTTGACACTGCCACGCTGTCCCGAAAAATTCTTCACGCTTTTTTTTTTTTTTATCCCCGGCGAAAGAATGGGTGTTATAAGTTGAACATGTGTAAGTATTTGTGTATCTGTGTGACTGTCTGTGGCATCTGAGTGTGTTTTTTTTTTAATCGAAAGATTTGTCCGTCCATGTGGTTCTGTTTGTTGGACAAGTAGGACCAGTAGTTTCCAAGATATTCAGCTTTAAAAACAAGTAACAAGATCCCAGGCATGAAGCTAAGCTTTGTTCAGTTTTAGTAGCATTTTTTATATCACAAATTAAAACAGGGTCTCATGATGACCAGCTACATATATTTGTAATCATTTATTACACGTATTGTTTTGTTAGCTGGCTAATTCGTCATCATATCGGATGGCATTTCCTCCTGCTGTTGGTACCTATTTCATATGTCTATGGTAATCTGTTCCAGGATGAATCCAACGACTGGGTTTGGGAATGGAGTAGCCGACCCGACCAGCTGCCGCCCAAGTAAGTTTCTACTTCTTTCTATTTTTAACTCCCGGCGAAAAAAGGAGTGTTATAAGTTAACATGTGTATCTGTGTGTCTGCCTGTGGCATTGTGGCTCCAGAAACGGATTGACCAATCTGAGTGTATTTTTTTAAATCGGTAAACATGTCCGTCGTGATGGTTCTTAGCTATGTTTGGTGAAAATAGGACCAGTAGTTTCCAAGATATTCAGCTTTAATTGGAACAAGTGACAAGATCTCAGCCATGAAGCTAAGAATACAAAATTACGCATTTTCTATATCACTCATTGAATGAGGGTTTAATGGTGACCAGCTACTTGTGTCGGGGGTGTTTTAAATTTTATTGCAACCCCCGACCCAAAAAGAGGGATGTTATGATGTTATAAGTTTATTATGTGGATATTAGCGATTTGAGCGCGGTTTTCGGTTTATTTGAAAGGCTGGTTTGTCGAAATGGTTCTTATCTTTCTTTGACGATAATTGGAGTTCTTGTTTACTAGATATTCAGCTTTTAGTGGAACAAATGACCGAATCTCACCATCTTATTTATTTAATTTAGAAGCTATGAATTCCAACTTTTCTGGTTTTGTTCAGTTTCAGTAGCAGTTTCTATATCATTGACTGAGGGTGTCATGATGACCAGGTACAGTCAATCAATTTGATTCCTAGACCATTTTGTACGTTGTCACACTGAACGTCAATATGAAAGCCGCTTGAAATCTCATATCATTGTCATTGTGACAAGGTTCTATAGTGGCCTAGAAATCAAATTGGTTGACTGTACTGTCGGGGTGTGTGAGTCGCATTTACCATAATGTATGTTAGCGGGATGTGATTTTAAATGAAACAATCACGTGATGGACTAACTGTATTTAACGACCTTCTTCTTCGAGTGTCTGACCAAGAATGCGGGCTCAACGATGTCGCAGCCTTTTATAAGGCACTGTCAACAAGTTGCGCCTGCAGTCCTGACTCAAAAGACCAATTGAACGTCCAATTTTACTTAATAGCTAAATTCACTGATTCTAAAGCAATTAATCGTAGTTTTATTTCACATTCGAATTTACAAATCTAATATAATTAATTTTAACGTACATTAATTTTATTTATAATGAAAATTTTTATGCAAATCATTATTGGTCTACCTAAAAAGTAATACTAAAGATTTCACCAATATTGTAGAGGCGCTAACATGTATATGCTATGTTCTCAGGGACTGGCGGTTCAAGCACCCGGTGTCGGCGCGCGGGCCGCCCTCCGCCACCTCCTCCATCGAGGTGCTCGAGCAACAACTCATCCCGCAGAATCAGCAGGTGAGGGACTAGGAATAGGCGTATAGAAAACCATTCACACAAAGATCGCAAATGTTGCCATAAGATTGAAAAAATAAGATTAATAATTGTTATTGTTGTACTATAATATATAATAGTCTTTATTTGTTATATAATTTAATAAGATAAACCATTTTTTCTTTATCTTTTTTATATAAGACTTTGAACACTGTACAGACCAAAGTAAGGGTCAATCTCATAATTGTTGTTAGTATATAATTTAGTATTAGTAAACTGACATTCTGTCAGATGTTGCAGTACATTATATATTGTTTCCGCTATGAAACCCTGTAGGGCACAGGGTTTCATAGCGGAAACAATATATAATGTACCACCTGTAAATGTACCTATGAAAGCAATAAATAAACTGATAAACTGATCAAAGCTCAAAGAAAAATTGAAATGAGTAAGCTGTCTAGATCAGTCTGGACCGGTAATCCAGAGGTACCGGGTTCGAATATTCACATCTTACCGAATCACTTTACAGCGGTAAACGAGCAAGCGAGAGAGGGCGCTGTTATTTATCAATTTATGAAACATGTAAGATGTGAATATTAACGTATTCACATAGAGATGAAAATCGAGCTCAGTGGCGGGCCATGGGAGAGGCCTATGTCCAGCAGTGGTCTGATACAGGCTGATGATGATGATGATGATGATGATGACATAGAGTTGGCTAAGGTGTTAAAGCCTTTCAAATAAACAATGCAAAGGTCGACACACAAAGCATAAGGGAAAAATTTAAAGGTTGCTTGGGCGTTAGGGTGGCGGGAAGGTTAACGCGCTGGACCAGTAATCCAGAGCAGCCGGGTTTGATTCCCGATATCTTCCACCGAGTTACGCATTTAATTTTTTCTTCTCGTCTAAGCTTAACATCACAATTTTTTTCAAGGTATTTTTTGTATCAGATGTGCCCAATATGTATACATTTTTAAAAACAAGATTAAATTTGCTGTTTAGTTTTATTTTTTTAAATTGTAAATATTCAGGATATATAACTAATTTGTCGTTCTGATTAAAAAATTTTTTTGTGATTTTTACCTTTTCGGCAATAAAACCAATTTTTTATATCAACCTATTCTTAGATAACATAAATAATGAATAACTGATATCTATTTTACACGAAAACGATGCCGCACAAGCCCTAATAGCCTTAACTGATCAGTAATAAAAAAAAGAAAAAGAGCAGTACTTGGTCCTCTTCACCCCGCTCTCCCACCACCACACAGGGGACGAATCTGACTTCCCTCCACATCTGAAAATGATCACCGTGGAACGCTCTATGTGTGGTGGAAATTTCATGCTTGTAAACCGATGCGCACAATTTCGCGGCTTAGCAACTCTACTATATCAATTTACATCATTTAAATTAACTACAACGAATCTTTTCTCTGCAGGCATAGGACATGCTTGCACTCCTATTCGCCTTCACAGACTGGTGATTATCCCTCCTATTAAGCAAGCAATTTCGCTTGTGTCAGGAATCAGGACTTTTATCCGATATAAACTCAAATTGGTCCTTTTAAAACTTTCGTGAGGCATATTTAATTATTGTATTAAGCTGTTTACACTCATGAAATTGTCAGGAACGGCCCGACATGTTACGAACTCGTATGGTTTTTTTTTATCAGGGACTGCAATGCAACCCGTACACAGGCGCGGCAACTTTTTCATAACGTGTCGGGCCGTTCCTGACAATTCCGGCACCTCTGCCGCCACCCTACCTTTTGAATTTTTCCCTGTGCTTTGTGTGTCAATCCTTGCATTGTTGTTTGCACGGTTTAAGAGGCCTTATTCCTTTTAAGATGCTGATTATTTTAGACATTTTTCTCTATGATCAAACATGTTTCTTAACATATTATGGATGTTACTACCTAGATCAGGGCTATGGGGATTTGTTGGTACTTATATATTAAAAAACTACAGTTTAAATTTTTCGTTCTAAAATTACTACTCGAAAATGACAAAATTCACGCCGAAAATTACTTTTTTCAATTTATTTTCCACCGCAAACAATGAAAGCATGAAATAACTATCTACCTAGAACTCGGGGAAAAGTATTATTGACTTCAAAAAGTTGGTTGAAATTATCAAGATATTTGTCATAATATGAAAAAAAAAAATTAAAAGTAATAAGGCCTCATAATGTAAAAATTGTGGCGTGGTTGTGTTTTTCGACCGGTTAAATGTGGATAATAGGCTATTTGACTGATGTTGAATTCTACAGCGTCCTGTAGTTGTATGAATAAAATTAGCTAAATATATCACGAAACAAAGAAAAAAAATCCAGAAACATATATCTTTTTTGGAAATATGTGACTTCAAAGGTACGCAAATTTTATGATTTTTTTTAATACAAAATAAATTTTGAAAATGTTTTCAGAATCCTCATAATTTTACGAAACAATAATTGTATGACAACTATGAACTTAAACGCACTTTTTCACGGTGAAATGCCAAATTTCTTAATTTTTCCATACAATTATTGGTACCGTGTTGGTACCTATACCGGCCTGTGACGTCACTAGCCTGACGCGTTTTGTATGGAGCGTTTTTAGCGCTACGTAGAAATGTTGAACTTTGACGGTCATTTCTGACTTTTAGAGCAATTTAAGTGTAGTCAGTCCCATATAGACATTTGATCACAATAAAAAATAGAATCGATTGACATCCTCAAAAAAAATTAGTCAACATGTCTATTGTAATTTCCAGAGCCACTGTTTGTCGGTGCGGCGGACGTGCCTGTTCAGCCGCGGCGCCGTCGCCGCCGTGCTCGTCACCAACCTGGTGTCGCTGCTCCTGGGCGCCGGCATCGGGTGAGGCATCCATGGCATCCTCCTCCTTTTAGGGTTCCAGGGTATACAGCCGGGTGACAGACGGCCAGGGGGGTCTTAGTAATAGGGTCCCGTTTTTGGGGTTCCGTACCCAAAGGGTAAAAACCGGCCAAGTGCGTGTCGGACTCACGTACAAAGGGTTCCGTACCATTGATTTATGAAATTAAAGGCCTTTTGTTTATTTTTATATTTGAGTTGACTTAATGAAACGGTTTACGATTTATATTATATAAAAAAAAACTACTTACTAGATCTCGTTCAAAACAATTTTCGTTGGTAGTTTTTATAGTAATGTACGTCATGTGTTTTTTTTTAGATTTTTCATTTTCTTATTTTAGAAGTTAGAGGGGGGGGGGGCAACTTTTTTTCCACTTTGGAAGCGTCTGTCACGCAAACTATTCGGTTTAGAAAAAAAATATTTTAGAAACCTCGATATCATTTTTGAAGACCTATCCATAGATACCCCACACGTATGTGTTTGATGAAAAAAAAATTGAGTTTCAGTTCTAAGTATGGGGAGCCCCCAATATTTATTACTATTTTTTTATTTTTGCATCTAAATCTTAATGCGGTTCACAGAATACATCTACCTACCAAGTTTCAACAGTATAGCTCTTATAGTTTCGGAAAAAAATGGCTGTGACATACGGACGGACAGACAGACGGACAGACAGACATGGCGAAACTATAAGGGTTCCTAGTTGACTACGGAACCCAAAAAACGGGACCCTATTACTATCAAGACTCCGCTGTCCGTCCGTCTGACCGTCTGTCACCTGGCTGTGTACCTCATGAACCGTGTTAGCTAATTTATTATTTTATTTTATTACGTTATTTTCACAGATGATGTATTTCTGATGCCGCTATAACAACATATACTAAAAACAGAACAAAATCACTATTGAAAGTCCGACCAAAAAGAGTAGAAATTAAAAAGTGGCAATACTGTAGTGCCGTCCCCGTTTTCTTAGATTGATTAGAAAGGGACGACGCTACAGTATTGCCACTTTTTAATTTCTACTCTTTTTGGTCGGACTGTAAGTGCGGCTCCCATACAACAAACGGGTTTATGGGGGTTGAAACCATACAGAAGTCATATTTCAGTCATTTCAAAAAATTATCACATTTTCAGCTCACAGAGCCACTTACTAGTTCTGATCTGACAGTTCCATTTTTTTCTGTTCCAGCGTGTGGCTCAGCAAACGTGGCATGCTGCCCCCGAGACTGATCGTGTTGAATTAGAGCAAGACTGAGGCGCCGCGCGCAGCCCCGCACCGGAGTGGTCACACCCTGTATACCCGAGTTGACATCCTGTATACCCTGCGGTGACACCCTGTATAGTTGCGTTGACAACCTGTATACTTGCGTTGACACCCTGCATACCTTGCGGTGACATCCTGCATACACTGACACCATGTATAGTTGCGATGACACCCTGTATACCTACGGTGACACCCTGTATACTTTCGCTGACATCCTGTATATCCTGCGGTGACACCCTGTATACTTTCGCTGACATCCTGTATACCTTGGGGTGCCCCCCTGTATACATGAGACCCGTTATTCACACTGTATACACAACGCGTATATTAAATCAAAGTATGTAAACACAAATAGACTATCCATCTTTGCTTGTCTTAACCAAGTTCCGAAAAAGGAGGTTCTGTTTAACTATTTTTCTTATTAAATAACATTCAAGCCTCACAATTTACGTGCGCGTCCGACTCGCGCATGAAGGGTTCCGTACCATTATCTATAACAAGTTTGTTGTATGGGAGCCCCCTTAAATATTTATTTTATTTTAATTTTTAATATTTGTTGTTATAGCGGCAATAGAAATACATCATCTGTGAAAATTTCAACTGTCTAGCTATCACCGTTCTTGAGATACAGTCTGGTGACGGACGGACGGACAGCGAAGTCTCAGTAATAGCGTCCCGTTTTTACCCTTTGGGTACGGAACCCTAAAACGATCTGTTAGTATGAAGTTCCTATGAAATACTGACTTGTGATAGTGATGTCACTAAAATCTGTAAACAAAACACATCCTTTAACTTAGTTTTTAGTGTCGTGTATTTTTGAATGTGTTTAGTTTCAGTGATACAATGTTCACTAATACCGTATTGATACGTTAATTAAAAAAATAATAGGCAAGTAGACAGATGGATAGAATTTGGTGTTTGGGTACATTTCTGACCACTCCATGGTATAATACGTACACGCGATATTAATATGACCACCTCACATATTGTTGCATCCGGATGCAGCAATATGTGAGGTTCCCTCTCGTCAGTGGCTATAGTCTGTACTTTTAGGTATTAAAAAAAAAATTAAACAAACCGGAGCTGTCAAATTGACAGCAAGCAATAGCGAATGTCAAACCGACAAAGTTAAAAATCACGTGATGTAGGTGTTGCTACTTTAAACCTGTGACTTTCTATTTTAGTCGTGTTACTTCCAGTATAATGCGGCCTTTTGTGTTAAACCTCTGGTTTAAGTACTTTTTATTGACGATTTACTGAGAAAAAAATATATATTTATTTAATGTGATAAAAATATGTTTGTATTCGTGAATTTGTATATATTCGGTAAAATTAAGCGATAACACATGTTATTTAAATGGAACGGACTGCATTAGTGAGGTCAATTATTTTATAATATAAAAAAATTAACAGGAACCAAACGTTGTCTTATAAACAACCCTTTTAATGTTTGTTTACATTCTTTAAATACCTAAAAGTACAGACTATAATTTAGGAGTGATAACACCCAATAAATTTTTCTTTGACCGAAAACATTACGGGCCAAAACCGTGTCATACATCGCGTGTATGTATATGTATGTAAGGCTGCGTATTAGGAGTAGGATATTATATATAAATGAATGTGATGCATATTGTAGTGATAGCATTTTTTACTTATTGTCCATTAAAAATAATTATATTATAAGTTTCGATGACCATAAAAAATTAAAAATTAAAATTCATTTATTTTAAGTAACATAGTTATAGTTATACAATTATTTAATAATAATAAAAATAACCATTTGTACGCAGTGTAGTTTGCCTATTTTCTTCGAATACCTATTCCTTCAATTGCTCAAAGGTTAACTGGAAGAGATCCCTAATAGGGATAAGTTCGGCTTTATACATGTTTTATTTGTTATGAATGTATTTATAACCAGCTGTTCTGTATAATAGTGTTTACATGCAATGCTTGGTACAATTATACGAAGACCATTTTCTTTTTATACTGCTTGCTGTAACCATGTACAGTCTGACCAAAAAGAGTAGACATTAAAAAGTGGCAATACTGTAGTGTCGTCCCTTCCTAATCAATTTAAGAAAACAGAGACTGTTTGGTTTTTCCAATTTGTTTTTTTCTTATATTGGCAGTTCGAAATTTCGTTGGCTGAATGACAGGAACTTTGCTTTCGAAACCCAAAAAAATAAAAAATGTTATGTTAAAATTTCAACAGTTGATACCTGGACTTCCAAAGATAACCATACTTACTATAAAATATGAGCATACTTTTCTCAACTACGATAAATAAAATAGGGTGGTTATGCGGTTGAATTGCTTCTTCAAATGTCAAATAATAAAAGTGCTATCACTACAATACTGCACTGAATAGTGTATGTGAAAGGAGACACATAGAAAGCTCTTACATTGTATTTGTTAGAGTATGCTAAGACCACTTTTGTATTTTCTTACTCGCTCTTCATATCACTTAGATTCGACAGTTACATAAACTATCCCTTCCAGGAAGTGTTATTTTCTCAAACATACAATGAAATGTCGCCATAACGTGCGTTATAACAGGCTTCGAAGTATCACGTTTCGGGCGGGACAACTCGAGAGTACTGCAAAGGAATATCATAAAAATTTAAATCCTAGGCCGGGTAATATTTTTTTTAAACATGCGTCTGTGCTCATGAACAGTCTAAACAGCTATTTTTTTTTGAGTGGTATATTTTTTTTATTTCGTTGCATATGTTTGAGAAAAGTATTATACATGCCTTAGCCGTGGAAAGCTTGCCGGCTTCGTATCACTATCCGTCTATACCTACTCAGCCGGCAAGCCCTTATTTCCCGGCGTGTGCAGTAATGTACTATTACTGACCAGGACTGAAAGCGTCGCTTTCTGGTTGAAATAAACTGTAAAGTTTATAATAAAATAAGTGTTAAAAACCTTAGTATATGTAATTGTCGAATAATTTTCTACCGTCATAATTCTCATAAAACTTTCACCACCTAGTCGCATAAGTATATTTAGAAATATAAATATATTCTGGGCTTTTTATATTTTGAAATATTATTAAGTTAATACATTTTTTTTGTTTTAAAAGAGCTGCGATGCCCTATCTCAACATTTTCATAGAAATTTATAGAGATAGCATGACAACACGTGAGGCATAATCGGTCGATTGCAAAAAAATTGTACATGGTTAAAAGCTGAGTTGACAAAAAATCATGATCGCTTCCTTTGTGTGACGAAAGTTAGTCATACAAAATGTATGGGTAACTTTCGTCACACAAAGGAATCAATTGAGTTTTGTTTTAATTAAAGCCCTTAACTATGTACAGTTGCCATCAGATATATCGCAGCATATAAGGCGTTCATAAATATCTGAACACGACTCTTATTGACTGGGCGTTACAGTGCATGTTCAGATATTTATGAACGCCTTATATGCTGCGATATATTTGATGGCGACTGTAATTTTTTTTTGCCATCGGCCCATTTAAGAGCTCATAGTAAGGGTACTGCTATAAGCTATAATAATATTTTAAAATATGACCCTTTTAAG
Source organism: Apotomis turbidana (assembly GCA_905147355.2). Taxonomy (NCBI): domain Eukaryota; kingdom Metazoa; phylum Arthropoda; class Insecta; order Lepidoptera; family Tortricidae; genus Apotomis; species Apotomis turbidana. Next base: position 2,351,266 of record LR990305.1, read on the forward strand.
TTACAATGTCATGTTATGTTAAGTTAAATTTCGATTGGTCGAATCACACACGGTTACGCATGAGGAAAAAAAATACAAATGACAAATTATTCGTCATTTGCGTTTTTTTATTTTCAAATTATTTTGTACGCGATAAAAAGGTTGGCACCTTTTGAACGGCAAGCGGTGAAGCAAAAATATCGTAATATTTGCGTACCTTTGAAGTCACATATTTAAAAATATATATTTCTTTCATTAATGGCATATGGAGCAAATTTTATTGATATAACTAAACTATGCTGTAACCTATATGTTCTTGGCGTTCGAAAGGTTGAAGGTTTAAATTTTCTTGACTGTCCCTTTTTTCAGAAGCTTTTTGTTCATTCGCTAGTTGCCTTCGTACAGTCTGCGTCAAAAAATTCTGACAAATTTACCCTTACCTTGAGTTGGCGTGACCGAACTCGCTAGCGACAGCGTAAACTATTTGTACGGAGAATAACACAGTGCCCCTAGTTGTTACTATGTAGAACTACAATTACCCATCGTCACAAAACAGATAGGTACAGAAATCAATCTACACACAAGCGCGCTAGACATGGGTAACTCCGGTTTAAAAGAGTCAAATGATCCGATTCCGTCAGCGGACTCGATTCCCTTACTGAATCCACGCGATTCTTACTGATTCCGCGGAGTTGTAACTCCGACCATCTAAACGCTCGTTTCGTTTCGTTCGTTCGCGTTGGCTCGGCAGCGGAGCAGACCGCGTGAGTGTCTGTCTCTGTCTCGCAGCGATACGAGCCGGACTCAACAAGAGGAGTCGGAATCATTAAGCGGAATCGATTCCGATTTAGGAGTCGGATTCAGAGAATCAAATCACTAGTCGGAGTTGAGATTACCCATGTATAAAGCGCGCTCGAGCAAACGCACACAGACATTGCTCACGGACACGATATCTCGGACCAGTTCGGACCAGTGCGAGCGCGAGTGCCATCGGCTTGACGTGTCCGCTAGCAATGTCTATGTGTGCGTTTGCTCGAGCGCGCTTGTATGTAGATTGATTTCTGTACCTATCTGTTTGTGCCCTAGCGGTTAATTTGTAGAACTACAATTCCTAATCGTTCACGCTGTCGTTAGCGAGTACGATCACTGTAAACTCGTGGTAAGAGTATAGTGTGCCGTTCGACATAAAGAGACCTCAGGATAATCAGGCAGAATTTAATGACACCCGCTACCACCTATTTATTTAATCGTATGGCAATATGTTTCATGCAAGCAATGAAAAAGAATGACCAACCTAGGGATGGCCTATATCGATAAATTTATGAAACATGTAATGTCTCATTTTTAATGTGGGTACACCACAATTTTTATTTAAAGCATTAATTCAAAGATAAAAGCTTAAAGAAAAATTGAAGAAGGTGTAAAAAACCTTTCAAATAAACAATGCAAAGATCGACACACAAAGCATAAGGAAAAATTCGTCAGGTCTACCTGGAGCTAGGGTAGCGAAGTGGTTACCGTGCTGGACCGGCAATCCAGAGGTACCGCGTTCGAATCCCTGTCTCTTCCACCAGGATAAATTGGACCCCGTAGTATATGAGAAAAGTGTCGATAGTTGAGTTTATCGATATATGCGATCCGTAGCTGTTAGCAGCATAAAACCCGTTCCAGACCTTCCGATCCGATCCTACTTATCGGATAATGTGTAGCGTAATTGTTAGGAAATCGGATAATGTGTAGTGCAATAGTTAGGACCTAAAACACTACACATTATCCGATTTCTTCCGATAAATCGGATCGGATCGGGAGGTCTGGAGCGGGTTTAATGTGTAGTGCAATAGTTAGGACCTGAAACACTACACATTATCCGATTTCTTCCGATAAATCGGATCGGATCGGAAGGTCTGGAGCGGGTTTAAAATTTTGCCCCGTATATTCCGAGGTCTAGACATAAGCGAAATTGCCAGCTATTTTTGATGCAAACGGTACATTGTTTGGTTTCGTGTAAATATTTATATTTGTACTACGTATCATATTCGTGTCATTTGTACTCTATTATAAGTACTGAAATATAAGGATTCTTTTTTATTTCTTGCGTTTTTTTTGTGTTCCTTTTTCCTGTACGGGTCAAATACCCGTATTATTTATAGTGTTACTCGCTCGTCCCACGGGAACACTACTTTTTTTGGATAAAAAGTAGCCTGTGTTAATCTAGGGCAGTGGTGGGCAATATTTTTACATGGGGGGCCAGAAGACCCCTTTGACCGCCAAAGACGGCAAATCACGTCATCGGGAATTCGTGCCAGTGACGCCAACGACGCCTATTGACGACAAAAATTTCAATGGTCAAAAACATGCTAATTCGAATCACTATCTGTGTCTTTCAATCTCTGTTGATTTTGGAGCGCACTTTTTTTTTGGTTTGGCGTCAGTGGCACGGTGAATTTCCTTGCAGCTTGGCGCTCGAAAGGTTAAGGAAATTTCCCAGGGGGGCCTGAATTGCAGTAAAAATGTATTTTGATTTGAAATTGTTTACTACCAATTTAAAAGTATAAACATTTTTTATCGTTCGTGAAATTGTTTAATCGTCTATAGTCCAATAATACTCCTAATAAAAACACCCGAAGTCACCCGGTACTCCCCTACTTGACCTAATAACGCAAGTGCTAATATTATTACACCTATCAACGTTAGCTCTAATTTTCATTAGCCCTAATGTCATTTCACCTAATTTTTATACCCTAATTAGTTGTTAGACCTAATAATCCAATACTCTAATAATGATTTGTACTAATTGTCAACAATACTAATATGAAATAACCTAATAATTACCACACCTAATGATTATTAGACCTAATCATTACTGACACTAAATGTCAAGAGTACTAAAGATTATTAAACCTATTTTTACGTTAAAACAGAAAATACGAATTTGGACAAATATCGAATTGGCTGAACCCCGAAAACTGTAGGTTAGGTTAGGTTTCTATTGCGACAATGTATAGCGGAGCGAGCGAAGCGAGCGGAGCGTCAAAATATCCCATGTACATCCTGAGTCTATGGCAATTCCGACTCCACGTGGTCTTGCCTGTCCTACCCTAGTGTTATTCCAAAACCGGAGGCATTGGCGTATATAGGGGGGTGGCCGGGTGGGCCGTGCCCACCCCAGTATGGTCTAGTGCCCACCCCAGGATTTTAGGTTAGCGATAGAAATTCATGGCTTCATCTCATATGCCATGGCCAGGCCCCCCTCCAGGCCCCCCCTGAAAAATATTGTTAGATACGCCAATGACCGGAGGCGCGGAGGGAGAGCAGCCCTCGCCTTAGGTTTATAGATAAATAGGTTTAATAAAATTTAGGTTTTAGCATTATTAGGTATTATAATATTAGTAGTCTAAAAAAATCGGCTAAGTGCAAATTAGGGCTAGTGAGAATTCGATATGAAATAATTAGGTATTATGAAAATTCGGAATCCTGAAATTCGGGCTATTCATTAATTAGGATGAATGAAAATTCGGTTTAGTGATTTTAGGGTTACCAAAATTAGGGCCAATGAAATTAGGATGAAAGTTTTTCGGGCTAACGGAGGGGAACCAAGTCACCTTCTATGGTACTCCTTTGTCTAGGGTTAACAAATTCAAATATCTAGGGCATTGGGTGACGGAAGACGGAAGACTTGAAAGACAATACAGATATTGAAAGGGAACGTAGGTCGCTGGCTGTACGATGCAATATGATTGCCCGCAGGTTTGCACGGTGCACCGGTAAAGTCAAAGAGACGTTGTTTAAGGCCTACTGTCAGTCTTTCTATACCTGCAGCCTGTGGGTAAACTACACGCAGCGGGCATATAGCGATTTACGTGTTCAATATAATAACGCTTTCAGGATACTGATGGGGCTACCAAGACGATGCAGTGCTTCTGGAATGTTTGCCGAAGCGGGTATTGATGGCTTTGCGGCTATTATAAGAAAGCGCTGTGCAATCTTCAGACGCCTACAAAGTAGCCCCAACAGGATCCTGATAGCGTTGGCTGAGAGGTGGGACGACCCGCTGACTCATAGATGGCTGGAGCTGCACGCGTGTGTGCGTGTTGTTTCCAGGTCACTATAAATGTTTATACATTTTGCTTACTAACAATAGGTATAAGAAATTGTTACTGACAAATATATGGATTCAAGTCCGAAATAAAGAGTTTGAATTTGAATTTGAATTAATCATAATGAAATGATTTTGTTTTGCTTATAAGGCTGGACTATCATTTGATTTCGACTCTAAATGTAATTATCGCGGGCCATACTAATTATTTCGAAGGACGGGTGTCGGGCCGGATAAAGTCCTTTCGCGGGCCGTACTTTGCCCACCACTGATCTAGGGTGACAGTTACCTCCATACCAAATATTATCAAAATTGGTCCAGCCGTTTGGACGTGAAGAAGTAACAAACATACTCACATAGTTACAATTTATAAATATTACTAGTTAGTTTGAAACAAACACACTCAAATAGTTACAATTTATAAATATTACTAGTTAGTTTGATGTGTTAGCGTTTTGTATCTGAATACACTTATATGCATGTTATACGATATATGAAACCAACTCCAAAACTCTTTCAAACATAAAAGGTCCAGCCGTTTTTGACGAATCGGGGTACAGTTATTTTTGTTAAAAAATAAACAACATTGTACACTAGCATTAGCTTATTCAATAACTTAATTTAATAATTAAAAACACCCCCGACACATTTAGCTGTTCATCATGAGCATACCTGTGCTAACTCGGGGCACGTTCTATTTATTTATTTATTGGAGAAACTACAGAAGTAAATGTGTAACAAAAACAATCATGGTTTAATGTATACATTTAGGCATGCACTTACTTCCTAAAACGCTCTCTCTGAGCACACACAACATGAACATTTTAATACTTACTACACTAGACTAACTTCTGCCACACCTCGGACAATGGCGATCAAATGTATGAAAGAAACGCGTTGCTCCGCACACAGTCTAAGCTCGTGTAGGTGAACGCGTACCATGCTTGTGTGAGTGAGATAAGACATGCTAGGGTTGCCGCCATTTTGAACGCACGTGAGTCGGGAACACAATGTGCAGCAATATGAGATGACCTTGTAATAGCGGCGTCGAATTTATTTTGTGTGCTTATAATTAAACTAATGTTAAACTACAATTTCTAATTCCGCCCGCGTTCAAATTCGATAACCTCAATGAACCTCTGTCTAAAAACTCATTGCGCGAATTAGGAAGAAATAAGAGTCATATTACGCTGTAAGGTGGGTATCTAAGCTCGATATATACAAAAAGTTTCCTATTTTGAATCAGTATAAACTTAGTAACTAAATTTTTGTAAGGAAATTCAGGCCACCAAAATATTACTTAAGTTGAAAACATGATTTTTTGTTCATATATATATATTGTGTTGTTTTCAGTGTGATCTGATAGGTTTAGGTCGAAAACGGATAGGGCAAAAAAAATACTAAACATAAGTCCCTATTGTAAGTTGGTTTTCTACTAAAACATTTAAAACACTTTGAAAATAACTGGGTATGTACTGTACTTGCCTTGATTCATCCAATGGGAATTTGTAGAACTTTCTTTTATTTTTGTTGTTTATAGAGCTTAAACCACCGTACACAGCACAACACACGCCCATTACAAAAGTATTTGTTTAATATTTGAATATTGTACGTGGCCTCCGCTCTGCGCACCGCGTCATATACTCTATGTCGCGTCCTTGCCAGCCGGTAACTGCGAGGTAACCGAGCGCGGGTGGGCGGCACTTTCGGTGGGAGGCAGGGAGTGTCCATACTGTACGTTAGTACTCTTTATTACACTGTGCTTCTGCATAGGATAAACAACGAAATCTTACAAGGAACAACAACCAAAAACAGAAAACAAAAAAGAAGAAATAAAATTTACTTCTTTTCTAGGGATAGGATATCGATAAAAAGATGTCGATATAATTAAATTAATATATGTGCTCATTGAACATTATCGATTACTATAAAAAGGTTCGATGTCATATCTGATATCGAGCCTCAACTAAGGTCATTATCATTAATAAAAGTATGAGGATGTCATTTCAATCAAAATGACAATTTACGTACATTATGAAAATTATTTTAAAATAAACATGTAAATATACACGTTTTAATATGTTTTTTTTATTTGTAAATGTGGAGAAATAAGTAATATTTATTTATGTCGATGACATTTAGATGTTGACAGTAACATCGATATATTTTTTTGTCGATAAAATATTTTGCTACGTCACTTTCGTATAGGTGCCCCGAGTTATCCCAGGTATGCTCATGAGACCCCTATTCAATGAGTGATATAGATAATGCTGCTAAAATGTGATGATAATAATCTTGGTAACTGCTGATTCTATTTCCACCAAACATAGCTGAAAACCATCTCGATGGACAAGTCTTTCGATTTAGAAAACCTCACTCAAATTGGTTCATTCTTTTGAGTGCTATGATGCCACAGACAGATACACGTGTTAAACTTATAACACCCCTCTTTTTCCGTCACGGGTTGAAAATTAAATAAGCAAATTCATAATAAAATTTATTTATTTCATCAAAGTATACACATAAAAATGCATTATTTATTAGATATACAAAATACAAGTCATGGTCATATATGTAGAATTTTAAAACATACTGATGTATTGGTTAAATATAAAAAAAAACAGATCTCATTAACTGATTCAGTGTTCGGATTAGGGTGTGCAATTTGGGGTGAATAACTTTAAATATATACTTAATATGGATATGCCCTAGATTTCCCTGGAAATCCCGTTTTTGGCGACATTAAACATCGTTTAGCGGTGCGTTTTTGGGCGGACTAGATATTTACAAGGCTTTAGTAATATATATCTTTATATTAGCGATGGTGACTATATAAATGACAGATAAAATTACAGGAGTAGAAAAACATTATTAATGATGCCCGTATAATAATATACCTAAGTATATACCTTATTATATTTAGTAATACGTAGTTTAAACGAAAAATTTTTTTTAAGCTTTGATTATAATCGCAGGACAAGTCATATCCATATTAATATTACTTTAAAAGTTCCGGGAATTCGCACACCCTAATCCGACCATGTTTTGTATTAGTTGATCGATTCTCATTCTGAAGAAATCCGTAATCGTCATTTCAATGCACATTAAGTACGCTTAATCTCTATTATAGCTAAATACTTTTAAAAGTACATTATTCTTACAATAGTATTTATATGTAATGTATACAGAGTGATAAATGCAAACGGGTCAGTAGCGAAGTCACAAACAATAAGATATAGGGAAATTTGTTCTTAGGAACCATGGCGTCGATTTTATATTTAATAAAATTTGTTTTTTTTTTTTTTTTTTATATAATTCTCATAATATATCACGTTCAGAACCGCTGTAAAGAATGTTACAATTTTATAATACGACATGCGATTACTTAACAGTATTTCACCACCACCACCACCACCACCACCGACGATCGATGTCGACGGCCCCTCCAGAAAACTGTATTTTAATGAAAGATTGACGAAGTCAAACCGCCAGTTATTTCGAGAGGCTAGGATACAGTCGAACAACGCCGGATTCAAGTACTGTTGGACAAGGAATGGCACCATCCTCATTCGTAAGAGGACAGGCTGCCCAGAAATCATCATCAGGAGCATGGCAGACCTTGCCCAGTGCCTCGAAGCGAACTCTGTTGTGCCCATCCCCGATGAGCAGTCCATGGCCCCCGATGAAAGCGTGGTTCTGGAGCAAGACACCGCTGAATGAAGAGTCGTCGTTTTGTTCCTATGTAGTACTGAAATTTCTTTTATTTTTATGTTTAGTTTGTGTAACTTTAATAAAATATTTTCGAAATCAATCAATATACATGCACACAAACGGACCAAACACATCACAAGACACACCTACTCATCTTACAAAAATAGGGGTCCCCACTGTTAATAAAACTTTATTGGACAGAATTGTTAATATTCATTATTTGATAGTCATGATCATAACTCATCTAGAAAATACAGTTCCATCCTATTGCTACGATGATGGCATCACTTGACCTTGCAGATAGCATAGATCAATCTTTTGTGATCGACTGTCATAAATTAAACACACTTGACCAATGCAAAAACGTCCTTACCTCTCATCACAAATTTAAGTTACTGACTCTAAATATAAGAAGCTTACAGTGTAACTTTGACACCTTCCTTGTAGCCTTAAAAAGTATTAACATCGAGTATGATGCCATAGTTCTCACCGAGTGCTGGCTCAGTGAGGGCTCTATTATTGACCAACTACCTGGCTATAACTCGTTTAACACAACCAAAACGATAAATAAAAGCGGCGGCGTTGTTGTTTATGTCAGGGAGAGTCTTAATGCTACAGCGGTAGAACCACCGATCGAAGATGCCAATTGCCTCTCTGTTACAATTTCCGACAAAATAATACTCTATGGAATCTATCGTTCGCCTTCCTTCACGAATATCGACAAATTCTTAACTTCTCTAGATTTTATCTTAAGGCAAGTAAGTACCAGTCACCAAATAATCATAGCCGGGGACATCAATATAGACCTATTGCGCCATTCAATTCACAAGGAATCGGAATACATTTGTCTGCTTGCTTCACATGGGCTTCTTCCCTCGATTACGATTCCTACTAGAAATGACGCATGTCTCGACCATATATTTATTCAATATAACAAAGCGTCCGTTGGTGCAGTGTGTTCAAGCTCTATCTCAGATCACGACCTTGTCATGGCCGGTCTAGCGGACTACAAATCAGAGAAACGTAAGCGGTACGTCCTTAAAACCAATTACGACAAGGTCGCGAAGGAGCTGGAAACAGCCGATTGGTCAGCTGTCACTAGCGCTAGCAACGTAACCGAGGCAGCAGTAAATTTCAATCGGTTACTAACTCAGGCCGTTGACCACAATACACGTACAGTTAAAGTTAGTCGTTCCAAGTTTAATATTAAGCCATGGATTACTCCGGGTTTGATAAGATGTATGAAACACAGGGATAAGTTACACCTGCAAGTGAGAGCCTCGCCAAATAATCCAATACTACGTCTTACTTACACTAGGTATAGAAACTTTTTTGACAACTTATTATATAATCTGAAAAATGAATACCAAAACAAGCAGTTAACCGACAATAAAAATAATCCGAGTAAACTCTGGCAGTCGATCAAAAGTATTTGTCAAAACCCTACTACAAAGAATGCTGCAGAGGAACTTCTCTCCGTCAATAATAAACCTGTACTAGTAACGCTAAACGATTGCAACAAATATTTTGCCACAAATGGGAGGAACCTTGCGGATAGCATTTTGACTAGATTATCGGAAACACAGACTACCTTGGCCGCAAAATACAAACCTTATCGGACGGTCCCAAACTCGTTCTATATGCATCCGACAGATGGCCACGAAGTGGACAATATTATTACCCAGCTCAAGCTCGATAGTGCACCTGGCCCAGACAAAGTGAGGCCGCTATTGGTTAAACAAATAAGAAAGATTATATTGGAACCACTGACCTTTATATGCAACTTTAGTATGCAGTCCGGCTGTTTTCCTGATTGCTGGAAAGTGGCTACTGTCTCACCTATACATAAAAACGGCCCGAAAAACACTGCAACGAACTTTAGACCAATATCTCTTCTATCTGTATTTGCGAAAATTCTTGAAAGAATCGTAAAGGTCAGACTGGCTAGCTTCATTGAGAGTAACAAACTTATCTCGGACCACCAGTTCGGCTTCAGGGCGGGTAGGTCAACGGAAGATGCAGCTATCCTTCTTACCGATCTCGTCTCTGGTCACCTGGACGGTGGCAATAGGTGCATTGGTATTTTTCTTGAACTTGCCAAGGCATTTGACACCGTCTCGGTTCCCATACTGCTGAGAAAACTAGAGCATATGGGGGTTCGAGGGGTAACTCTTGACTGGTTTGCGAGCTACCTGACTGATCGTACCCAAACAGTCAAAATAGGTGATCTGGTTAGCGATCAGCTTCCGGTCAGTTTCGGTGTTCCTCAGGGGAGTGTGCTTGGCCCTTCGCTGTTCACTCTGTATATAAATGATATTTTTGACATTACCATACCGAATGCAAGTCTCATCTGCTATGCAGACGATACCGTGATACTTGTGAATGGCAAGACGTGGGATGACACCTTTTCTGGAGCTGAGGATGCGCTAACAAGGGTGGGCTCTTGGCTAAATAATAATCTGCTTACACTTAACGTTGACAAAACCAGCTTTGTAGCCTTTTCCAAAACGTCAGCAACATCACCTTTAGTAGAAAAAAACATAAAATTTCACACCTGCGCATATAGGGGTCGTTTGGGGCAGACTGGCTCAGTCTCTGCTTGCTCTTGTCAGGTGATTCGGAGGCAAAACTTTGTTAAGTACCTGGGAATATTATTCGACCAGCATCTCTCCTTTGCACAGCATATCACGACTCTTGCCTCAAGAGTAAGGAAGCTTATATTTGTGATGAAGAGACTTCGGAACTGTGCCGATCTTAATACACTGCGCCTGGTCTATCAGGCACTAGCTCAGTCTATCCTAGACTACGGGGCGGCTGTCTGGGGATGCGCGGCAAAGACTCACCTGCTGCCTCTTGAACGTGCTCAGAGAGCAGTATTAAAGGTGATGCTAAAAAAGCCGTTTCGGTACCCTACTGACCTGCTGTACAGCGAGACAAATCTACTGAGTGTGAGGCAGCTTTTCGTCATTAAGGCCGTGACTCGAACTCATAGCACCGTACTCAATTCCGATGGGCACAAGGAAATGCTGCGAAAGCGCACCTACACGGTTCCGCTCCCTCCATGCAGTTCCGCTCTCGCTAGGCGGTCACCAGCCTACGCGCATCGCTGCATATATAACTATATTTGCAACTACTGCGATATTAAACTTCTTTCAGTCCCGAGAGCCAAACTGATAGTAAAACATTGGTTATTCACGTTGACTTACAGTGCTACCGAAGATCTTGAATTGCACAAGAATTAAGTAAACCATGTTACGTCCACCAGGGTTTTATTATAACCAGTGGTATCCTATACATACATGTCCACATATTACTCACATTCACACACACACACACACGCACACACACACACACACACACACACACACACACACACACACACACACACACACACACACACACACACACACACACATTCATCACATGTTTGTTTCCGAGGCTAGTGTGCATTAGATTAGATTGCATTGTATTGTACTTTTTTATATAATAATATTTTAGAATAAGTAAAAGCCGCGAATTTTAAACTTTTATTCAATATCGAACGTCCTATGTCAAGCTTTTGTAATTTATAATTTCTTTGTTTAATAAGTCTCCCCTGTTAACCGCACTCGCAGATGGCCAAGATACAGGCTCAGCCTAGTTTGGTCACTGATGGATACTCTTAAAATGTATAAAGCTGTTTTATGTTAATAAATGATTTTTGTATTTTGTATTTTAACCTGGTTAAATTCCACAAAAAAAAAATAATTGTGTGCAGTTTCTATTCAATCTAAAATAGACGCCATATATGGTTCCTAAGAACTGGATTGTTCGTATTGTATAACTGTTACATAATGCCACGCATGTGAAGTTTGAACTTATGCTAAGAAAACTTAACATCAAGCTTTTATCTTATATTTGGTTAATATTTTATTGAACAATATACAGCGTATATATTTGATATAACCGCATATTGTAGCCAGACGGAGATTTTAGCGCTATAATCTGATATGTATAACAATTATTAATTTAGCGTTAACTGCCATAGAGTATTTAATTTTTGTTTTTTTTTTGAGCAGCAATGAGTGGCGTAGTTATTACTAGTGACAGTTGTGACATCACGATGTTAAGTGTAAAAAAACAACAACAAACAAATACATTGCGTGCTGAATTATTTTATATGGAAAAAACGTTAATTTTTTTAATAATTTACGGTTCAACATATTAATAAGAAGTGCCTATTCGCTGGGTGCGCGATGACAGCGACAACTAGCGGTTACAATTACGGCGGGCTTTTTAATGTCAAATGGCTGACTGTCTTTACGAATAGTAAGTAAACAAACAAATAATTTCAATGAAATATCGTAATTTTCTTTCATTTTATTAGATTATGTTAATCTATAGTGTCGATAAAACGTTGACCTTCTTTATTTCCCGTCTAAAATAGCAAAATCGATGACTTTCAGATGTAATTCACACGGACCTTTTCATGGTTGTCTTCACGAGTTAAGTTACAAAACAAATTTAACCGAAAAACGCATTTCATGCATAATGCAACCGATCATTTATGACTGTATTTTCGTAATAATACAGATTATTTTGTTTTTTCAGTTAAACATGGCCAAATTAATTATTATAACTGGATTCTGCTCAATCAAACACAACAACGCTTTCAAATCCCAAACTACAATAAAATGGGAAACAATTCGTTTTTGCTCAACATGTCCAAAATGTAAAAGAAAATAAACGCATAAACATGCTACTCCCTACAACATACAATATATAATATTAAAAATGTTGTTCTATAGGTTATACTAACTTTTTCCGCTTGATCCATTTAATTCGTTGTTCTCGTTTCCAACTTGCTTGTGGAAATTTATTTATTTATGATTACTGTTTTTGAATTTGTGATCACTGTTTTTGCCTTTAACTACGCTGCAGGTTTCGTGCCGCATATTTATTACTTTTTAGATGCCTTAATTTCGCTAGTAAAAAGTGACAGTTGGCCTGACGAAAGTTCCTTTTTTGGCCACGGCGCGCGCTGCGATCGATTCGTGGTTCCCCCACCACCTACTTCGCACCCAGCGAATACTAAGACCCTATATATTCTTATAGTTATACAAAGCTCAAGTATAAAATAACTTTAGCATGACTTAGTCATGACTTAAGACATAAAGATAGACTAGAAGTATATGTAAAAAGTATATAAATATAAATAAAAATAGGTAAATATAGACCACGCGTTACTTGTGTTAATATTTGTGACAACATGATAAAAATATGTAGAAAAAGATTGTTTTTTTTTTTTATTTAGCAGCCATGTGTGTAACGGATGCCATAATGGCGATGGGTGTAGCCAATAGTAGTTTATGCACCTGCTACATAACGATCCTATTATGAAACTCGCCTACGGCTTGTTTAATAAAACCACACTCGTATTTTAAGGCCTCTCATTATGTAGGTCACCATAACAGTATCAAATTTGGTACTGTTAAAGTGACCACGCGCGGGCTACGGCACTGTTATAAGATCACATCACTGATTTTGGTCGCTGCCAAGTAATGTAGGTCCTATAAAATCGGAACTTGTTATAGTAATTTAACAATATGGGTGTAGATAAAGTTCCTAAAGATATTTCTCATTCAATATACGCATCGTGCTACTTGGATAGTACGAATGCAATTCTAACATCGTAAAGTTAAGTGGAATGCTGCAATGTTCCATTGTAATTATTAGATGATAAATTTGGACATTCTATAATTTCGATATCCGAATCTGAATCAGAATCACCGATAGGTATCGGTGGTTCCGAGTCATCGACATCCATAATCTCTCGTGGATTCACTGCTTCGTTATCTACGCCATCTTCATCATCGCTTAGTTCCACAAGTTCATGATCTCCCTCATTTTTAATAATGGCTTCAGTTAACGTTTCAGCTTTCAATAAGAATTCGCGAGATTCTGTGTTACTCTGATGGTTATCCTCGATAGTGTCTTGCCTAAACGATTCATTATTTAACGCGTGGCTTTCGACTGCTACATTTTCTTCATTAAGTTCTGCAGATTCCGAACTCGAGTCTCTTTGCTCGAAGTCTTCATTAGTAATTTGTGTTAAAGTTTCATCTTTTAACATGTCTCTTTTGACTGCTAAATCTACTTTGTTTGATTCGACAGATTCTGGGTTCTTTTGACTGGCTTCTTGATTGGTGGTTTGTGTTAATGTTTCATCTTTAAACATGTCTCTTTTGACCGCTAAATCTGCTTCATTTATTTCGTCAGATTCTGGGTCTTTTTGACTGTCTTCTTGATTGGTGGTTTGTGTAAATGTCTTAGCATTTAACATTTCTCTTTCGACTGCCAAATCTACGTCATTAAGTTCTACATTTTCTGGGTATCTCTGATCGTCATTGTCATTAGTGTTTTGAGTCAACGATTCATCATTTGTCATGTCTCTTCTGGCCGCTAAATTATTTCCATTACGTTCCACTGATCCTGGGTGTCCGTCACTACCGTCTTCTTTACTGTTTTGTGTTAAAGTTTCATCTATTAACAAGTCATTGTGTACATTTAAATCTTCAATTTCCGCTTGTGCCTCATCCTCTTTTTCAGGTTCTGGAATATTACAGTCCGCTTCAGAATTATCACTGATATTGGTTTCTTCTTGGATAACGATTCGATGTTCTTTAAACTCGTATTTTGCTGTGCCATGATGAAGAGATCGGTGGCTGACAAGCTCTGTTGGCAAAAACTGACGCAAAACTGTACAATCCGGACAGTCTACCGGATTATTTGTCTGTTCTTCACACTCCGCGAAATGCAGTTTTAAATTTTTCAACGAAACGAAGCAAAGACCACAGAGGCATTTGAAAATATCAGCAACTCCTGGATTGCCTTCATTTTTAACTAATGCTTTAGCTTGGAATAATTTCAAATTGAAGCTTTCATCATCTTTGTCATTAAATACGATGATTTTAAACAGTTTAGACTCGTCATCTTTGTGGTATGTTTCATGGTGCTGTTTCATGTCGTTTGTCAGAAATGCATAATTGCATAGACTGCAAGGGAAATTGTTCAGCGAGCACGTTTGCTGGACGTGATTTTCTATATCTCGAGGAGACACACAAGTGTTACATTTGCAACAAAGGTACAGCGACGTTTGCCAAGGTCCATCCTGTTTAACTGCCATTTTGATGCAAAAAGTTTTATAGATACTTTTAACTTGCATGTCTTCTGCATCGGTCAAAACCATGTCGTTATTCTCGAATACTCTTTGCCAATTTGCAAAAAGCCACTTATACGAGAAATTTATTTTGACGCTTTTCAAATATTTGTCATGAGAAGTTTCGTGTCGTTCGAAGCAGGCTACGTCATACTTTATTTGACATATTTGGCAATATGTAACGGGATCATCAATGTTGTTGAAGTGATTTTGGCAATGGCGTATGGCGGTGTCATAATCATCTGTGGCATAGAGACATTCTTGGCACACATAAATATATAATTTAGCTCCCATGCTAGTTACATTGGTAATTTTTATATTGTCTAAGCACGTTTTGTCAGGCATTTTAACAGATAAATTGTCCGTTTGAAATTGATATTCTTCGTTATTTTGTATTTCATCATCTCTTATTTGAGATGCTGTAGTAGCTGGAATATCGTTGTTTTTGTCTTCTGAGTTTTCATTTTGTATAGTCTGAGACGGCTTGTTATTGTACTCTTCAAGAAGACGATTTATCATATCTATCTCGATTCGTTCATCGTTTTGAATTGTATTCCTAGTGTTATGTAATATATCGATTTTATTTTTTCCATAAATTACGAATTCGCTTGCTTTAATAGCTTTATAGCAATGTCTATCATTTATATCAATGGAAGTCTCTTTGGCATTTTCGTGATAACTGATATCAGTTTCACAATTTTCGACAATACTTTCCCTTTCTTCATTTTCATCGCTAAAATGTCCGTCTTTTTTACTTTCATCATCAGTAGGTTTTAAATGATTTGTATGTTTAGTATTGTTGCTTTTAACATCTCGGTCACAGTCTGATTTGCTTGTTTGTATTGAAATATCAATATCATCACCAAAAAGTTTCGAAATGCGTTCTTTCTTCTTTTTAGCTGTACGTTCGGATACTTTTATACTTTCTTCTTCTTCACTAGCTTCTTCTATCTCACTAGAGTTATTAGCACTGTTTACGGTAGTATTCTCCATTTGATGGTTACTTCGCTTCCTTCTAGCTGCTTGGTTTGATTTTTCTTGGTTTAAATCAGGACGTGCTGATGCTACATTCTCATCACCGAAAAGTTTAACATTGGAGTCGCTTAAATTTTTAATGGTGTGACCGGATGCTTTTAAAGCTTCTTCGCTGTTATTTTCTTCTTTGTCATAATGTCTAGGTGGAACACTTTTATCATTGTCATCTTCGATGGCTTCGTTATCACTAGAAGACGAACTGTCATGGCGCCGCAATTGGTTAATTCTTTTTCTGTTTGAGCTTTTTTCTTCATTGTCATCAAGATCGCTATCACCTGACGATGACAATTCTCCACCATCTTGTTCTTTTTTGGATTTAAGTATAACTTTTTTGTATATCTGTCGGTATCTTAATTCAGGATGTTTCTGTTTTCTGTGCTGCCTAGAGACATACTCATTATTAAGTATTTCATCACAAATAGAACAATGAAACTTATATTTTGATGCTTCCGTTATTGCTACATTACATTTATTATCGTTTCTACCAACGGTATTAGCAGAGGTTGTGCCGGAATGATCAGCACGTGTATGTTGGTTATAATTCGCATCATTTGTAGATCTTACTCTTTTTTCTTCAGTTTGATCTTGAAAATGTTTGTTACTTGTCGGATCATGACGATCTACCTCTTTCCCGCTAGTTACAACTTCACTATCGTCTTCACTATTACTCGTATCTTGTAGATTGTCTTCAGCATCTAGTATTTCATTATCATCATCGTATATTTCATCGTCATTCTTGTTTTTAATTGTGACTTTTTTATATATCTGCCGATATTTTAACTCAGGATGTTCCTGTTTTCTATGTAGCCTTGAGGCATAGTAATTACTAAGTATTTCGTTACAAATAGAACATTGATACTTATATTTTGTAGTTATATCATCACTTCCATAATTATTATCATTTGTATCGTTTCTACCAACCCTGGTGGATGTAGTTGTGCTGGATTGACCATTATGTGCCTCTTGATTATGGTTTGCATCGTTTCTGCATCTTAGTTCATTCTCTTCTGTTGAACAATGACCGTCTATTTTTCTCGTGTTAGTATCCGCGTCATTGTCAGATTCTAATTCACTGCTCATATTTCGTACATTATCTACAGCCCCTATTTCTACATTCTCATCATTGTGTATTCCATCTCGTTCATGTTTGCCTTTGATTATAACTTTTTTATATATTTGCTGGTTTTTGAATTCAGGATGTTTCTCTTTTCTGTGTTGCCTAGAGGCATAATCAGTAGTAAGTATTTCTTCACAAATAGAGCATAGATACTTAAGTGATGATGGCTCTGATGTCTTAGTCATTTCATTACTACTACGAGGAATAACTCTGTTATTTTCTATTATGCCGCTGCCATCCTCATTCATATCACTGTTTTCGTTTGTAGCAACGTTCTTTGTAAACTTATCATTGTGATATTTCTTTACATGATTATTATAATTCTTATTGTTCACAGATTCGTTACAGAATACACATTTACGCCTAATGCAGTTTTCTGGTATTGTTGTATCCTTGGCGTTATGATTTGTCTTCCTATGACGCATGAGTATACCAGCATGTACATACTCGCAAGAGCAAAATTCGCAAATATATTGAACGTTTTTTTTTTTTGTAAGATCGCAATTAGGTTGTTTATCAAGGCGATTATTTCGATTTGAAGCAGACACTGGTTTCGCTGTATTGGTTTCCTGTTGTGCCTTCGCTTTTTTATTTTCGATTTGTTCAGTATTCGAATTATTCTTCAATTTGTCAAAAGTATTTTCCAATAATTTTACAGCGGTTTCGTTGGAGTTATCAATCTCTTTAGAATTAGTTGTCTCCATATTAGGGTCTGAGTAGTTTTCGTTTTCAGGACGTTTAGGGGGAGCACTGTCTGATAAATTGTCACCAGGTTTGTAAGTTCCCGCTTCTTCATTTGAATTTTGACATACTCTTACTCTTCTGGCGTTTTGTCCATCTAATGTACTAGACGCTTTCTCACCACCCACCCCAATGACATCGATAGTCGCTTTTTTACTATCTTTTTCACTGCATTCTTCTGCTGTTCCTACGGCAGTAAGGTTATTTTTGGAATGAAGACCAGAATCCAGTATGTTTTCATTACGCTTAGTTTTTGTTTGAAGATTGTTTGTTAGCTTGTCAGGTGTATTCTCATTAGTAGATTCTCGACCGATGTTAATTTCTGTTTCGATTTTACTTTGGCTATTATATCTCTTGCAATTGATACCACTAACGCCAAGAGGCGTTACGTCTTGTACACTTAATATTATTACCTTGTTTTGCCGTTCATCGTACGATTTATTATTTGCTTGTGTAATTGCTGGAACTGCATTTTGATTGTTATTGCTTTGAAAATTGGAATCAAAACTTGAAGAGCTACCTGTATCTTTAGACGGGGATATATTGAAGCTCGTTAAGTGTTGTGCATCATTATGTTTTGCGTCTAACTTTTTGCGTTTAGAGTCAATCATACATTCATTACCGACACGCTTCTGGGTAATTACAGGCTCATTTTTATGTAAACCTTCAACATTAACATAACTAGGTTTAGGCTGTGTAAATTTGACTTTTTCCTTAACAACATTCATGGTTTGTGAGGACGTTTCTTCACAAAGAGTTTCTTCTTTTCGAGTCTTCTCACTATCCTGATGGACTATTACTTCTGGATTATTCGTTGTAAGCAAGTTGCTGTTGACTTCTCCTAAACTAGATGTTTTGTTACATGCCGTTTGAGAATTATTATTTTCTTTATTTTTGATCTTATTTTGACCAGCTTCAACTTCTTCTAAGTGCCTTTTCATAAAAAATCTATGCACTTCTGTAAGTTTCTGACATATAATGCATTTTCGGAAGTCGTCAGCAGTAGCTACATTCTCATCGGCATCTGTATTATTGAGTAAACGTGATGAATAAGTAGATACATGCTCACATTTTGGACAGCAATACTCTATGTCTGTTTGAAAAATCCCGTTCTCTGCATGGGTTTCAAGACTTTGGATAAGACTATGAAGTACCATCGCTGATTCTGGATACCCTTTTTTTATAAACTTTATAACAGATGTAAAAAATTGAACTTGGAAGCTTACCATAAGTCTTTTATTTTCACCAGGACTTTCATTTTTCTCATTTACTGCCTCACTTGTTTTTTGTTCATCATCCTTCTTCTTTGTTTCTTGCTTATTGCATACTTTACTTGTTCTCTCTACATATTGTACTTGCTTATCTGTCTCATTAGCTTTATTACTTATAACTTCCTTGTCTTGACCTTCGATTATCCCATTTTGAGCTTGTGTTGTACTTATATCTTGCTCGCTCTGTACTTTGTGTTTATATTGTTTATCATAAGCGTCATTTATTACGTGCTCATTAGTTGCTTTACAAATTTCTTGCTCAACAGGCACTAAACTCATTCCTTGCTTATCGTTTATTTTGGGGTTCTCTTGTTTATTCTGTGATATATTTTTAATTTGCCCATTACGTGTTTTGCCTATTCCTTGCTCATTTGGCACTACATTTGTTTCTTGTGTATCTTGTACTATACTAATTTCTGGGTCACTTTGCACTATGGTTTCGCTTTTCTTATCGTGTGATTGATTTGTTACTTCCTCACTGCATCCTTTGTAATTTTGTACTCTACTAATTTTTGTCTCGTTAGGCACTACATTTGTGTCTTGCCTATCTTGCAATGTACTCATTTCTTGGTCACCTTGCACTATGGTTTTCTTTTGTTTATCGGCATTTATGACATCCTCACCGCGTGCCTTGCATGTTCCTTGGTCAGTATGTACTGTGCTAATGTATTTGCATACTTCACGGATTTTTTGCTGATTATCTATTTTGCTCGTTCCTTTCAAATCATGTCCTTCACTTACTTGCTGTTCACGTTGTACTTCACGTTTCATTTCTTTAGCATTAAATCTGCATGATACTTGCTTATCACCCATTCCTAACGTTTTAAGATTTAAACCCTCCAAAAACTTTTGGTTAGGTTCATGACATGCTTCTGTTCTTTCTTGCTCGCGATGAGTGTCGTTTACATTTTCATTTTCCTTATTTTCAATGTTGTTATCCATTTCATTATAATGGATACTATTTTTTAATTCAAGTTGTGTACATTTTGACGATGTCTCTTTTCTGGCACGTTTGGGTTGCGATGATAGTATGTCTTCATTGCTAATTGGATTATTTGAATTTGACTTTAAGTTTTTTGTGTCCACCGTAATATCGCTGCTCGTGACCGCTTCATTATAACTTTGACCCAATATATTTTTATTTTTTATGTTGCTATTATTTATAGCATTGCTTTCGTCAGTTTGCTTTGTTTCCTCATTATAAATGTTATTACTGTCGTTCTTGCGTTTTTTACTTTGCATGTCATATTTTTCTGAAATGTTCCTTCTTTCATTAGTATTGCTATTGATACAGCTTTCTTCAAAACTTGTGGTAGCTCTGTGTGAAGTTATGGCAGATGACTTCGTAACTTCAATTGTGTCTTTTTTATTATCGTCTAATCTAAATGAATCGTCAAGTACTGTAGGTTCAAAAACGTGAACAGTAGTTCTTCGAGCATTGATAGCAGCAGGTTTTAGAACGTTTAGTTTTCCGTAATTGTTATTATTTTCTGTTAAATTATTCTTATCCCCATCTACTTTGTGACCACCATTGTTTACATTTTCATTTTCAGTTTTCTCATTTTCATCGTCAATTTGTGCTTCATCGTCTGTATCGAGACAGATAATATCATCATCATTATGAAAAGTGACATTCGTAATCAGATTTCGGCCGTTTTCGGAGTCAAGTTCTTTCTGAAGAATTTGCTGTTCATTATTTTCAATTTTGACCTCACTTAGACTAGCAAGGTATTTAGTAAGAAGCAAATTCTTATCGACGTTATTATTCTGTTTCTTTGAATTCTTTGTCTGTGTATTATCACTTGCGGCATCTGGTGCTGCGTTGTCTTCTTCAACGTCTCCGCCGTCTTTATATTCGTCTGCATGTATCTTATCTTGCGTATTGCTCAACCTACGCCTCTTCGCGTCAATTTTCTGTGGTTTATCATAATATTCCGTCAACAAGACTGTGGTGTCCGAGTCGTACTCTTCGTCTGCCATAGCTCTGAAACAAGATTCTATATTACTAGTATCTCTGTGGGGTGTAGACCTCGGGAACATTTTCTGAAATGGCTTAAAGTATGTAATTTTTTTACCATATGGAATTCCGCTATTTTGAAATTGTTCAAAAAAGTGAATCGAATAGACACACACACACATAGAGGTCGCAACAGTCTAAAGCCTTTCAAATAAACAATGCAAAGATCGACACACAAAGCATAACGAAAAATTCGAAAGGTTGCTTGGGAGTTAGGAAGGCGGAAAAGTTAACGCGCTGGACCGGCAATCCAGAGGTACCGGGTTCGATACCCGGTCTCTTCCATCAGGTTGCGCATTTCAAATTTTCTTTCATCTTTGATCTTTGTATCAATGGTTGAATCGACAAATATTAGGCTGTAAACGACCTCGCGAGTTTGTTCGAAATCATTGAAATTTGTAACGGTTTCTACCCCCGTATCTCCGCACATATTGAAAAATTTCGAAAAACTGAATCGACAAGAAATCTTTATACTTATCGCTTATCCGGGATTTTCGGTGCACGAATTTAGCCAAATTAGACAAATTATCATCATATTTGACGTTTTCAAGCACCGTAGATCTGGTCACTTTGTTGTTTTGAATTTCTATAACGCTACTATTTAAACGCTCACCAAAATGGCTTTTATACCCTAAAACTAAAATCCAAGTAAAATGAATTACCTCCATATAAATTAAACCCACTCTATACAGAGCTCCCTAAACTAAATCATTTTGTATACCAAAATCAATATACATACACCAGAATAATTTTACGTTGAGTCCGTATATCTTTTTGCTTCCCAAAATGGATTTTTTGCTCACCAAATATTGTGTTCATAAAACATCAACATTAATACCAAAAACTGCAGTCTAATTTGCTTTAGTGTAATCAAATTATCTGACCTTTAGTCAAAATAATTATATTATTGTCAATCTAAAATTACAATAGCTTCCCTTTATTTCTTTACCCGCAACCCGCCCCCCGCCCCCACCAAGCGACGCACAGGCCGGCAGGCCTGCGGCCAGGCGAGCCGCGTAGGTCCGACTTGGCTTAGGTTAGGTACGACGACGAGCGAAGCGAGGAGGAGTGTTGGGTTGAACTGCGACCCTAACGAGCGAGCGAAGCGAGCGAGCCGCGCAGGTCCGACTTGGCTTACGATTACTAACATTACCGTTAGGGATCAATACCGGTATTCATGAAAACGCTCTAATTTCGCGTTTTTTTTTTTGTATGTTATTATATATAGAATTTCGTTATAGATATAGATCCTTGAAATTAGCCCACTATAATATAAACATGTGTGATAATGAGCGAAAAACCGGAATATAATAACATTATTTTGTGTTATTATGTATGGAGCAAAATAACGGTATCGATCCCTGGGTTAGGTACGACGACGGCAGGCTGACTTTAAATTTTTATTTACGGCACTCAAGGACAGTGTCTCTGCAATACACAATTTATTATTAATATTTATTAGTTTTTAGGGTATAAAAGCCATTTTGGTGAGCATTTAAATAGTAGCGAATATTTATTTAAGTACTATATCATATATTAATTTAATGCGTAAAGCGATAAATAAGTTACTTGTGTTTGGGGTGAGTAGTAAATAATATGTTTGGTATAACAAAAAATTTCACGTCAACAGTTAGTTTTTAGCCTCAGCAAAAATGTCTAAAATGGAAGTAATAATATAAAATATTGGTGACATCCATTTAATAATAATATAGATTATTTGGTCTGAAATTAACTTTAACGGTGTTCACATATTTTTATAGCATGTAAGAAAAAGAAATATTAGCTTTATTTATACAATATAGTTTGTGATACACGCACGCACCCAAAACCCCGGGGTACGACCATAAGTGCTGTTCTCCATATTCTACATATTCAGCATGCAAACTTCGGTGTCTAAACATTGTTGATGTAGAGGTGCGTACGCATTTGAGGCAGCCTCGGGTTGAGGCACGCACGGCTCGCCCATTTGCTCAAATGCGTACGCGCCTCACGCGCCGCGCGCGAGCCTCTCGCGGCGAGCCGGCCGGAGCTCAGAGGCGGTCTTTTGACCGTGCTCAAAGGCGCCTCAGTGTGCGTGCCTCGTGTAATGTGGACGTGTATCCGAGCGTGCCCGCGAGCGGCGCGCGCGAACAAGTTTTGACTTGTCAATTGTCATTGCGTACGGCGCCTAGGTTTGCTGGTATTTACTTATAATTTACAATTAATACGTTATATAACTGTTTCATCCACCACCGTGGACAGGTTATTCGATGAATTACTATAAACGCAGCAGCAGCTGTTATTGCGTCCGACGCCATTTTGTGCGACGCACAAAGTCGGCTCACCGCGAGAGCGTTGCCTCATCCGAGCATAAAATGTGCAAAAGTTTTGCTCGCGAGCAGCTCGCCGCTCGGGGTGAGCGTGCCTCAGGCCGAACCGCTCAAATGCGTACGCACCTTTACAAAACAAAAAGTCTGCTCGGCGGGAACCTATACAAACTTTGCACTAAAAGTCGACGTGCATCAGGGCTCCACACTAAGTCCTCTTTTATTTACATAACCATGGATTACCTCTGTTTGTTATTATAACAAACAAAGCAAAATACTTTAATGACACACATGTAGTTTAAAAATCTAAACTTTAACACCAATCATCGTATGGTACGAAGCTGTCTGAAGACATTCCCCACAAAAAAATCCAGGAAAACTATATACAACCTTTCAGCACCTTCATTAGAACAATACGCAAAAAACCTAGGGTCTGCAACCATTAAGTCCCTGTCAGAAATAGTCAGCTCTGATGCAAGTGTACTAGAAAAATATAACCAGCTGGACAATCAATTATCACAAATAAACAAAGTAAAGATAGACAAGGAGGTGAACAAACTAAGTGACAGCACATTGAAGTTACTGGAAGAGAGAAAAACATTGTTATCAAGAAAAGAAACTAAAAAAGAAATTCATAAAAGCATATCAATAATTAGCAAACAAATTCGAGAAAGTATAAGAAAGGACAGGAAAAGAAGACGACTGACAAAGTTAGAACAAATTATCACAAAAACTGGTGGAAATAAAAAAGCTTTCAAAGAATTAAGGGAACATGGAAAAGAGTGGATTCCAAGACTCAACAACAACAGTAAACTCATACAGGAAACAAAGAGGAAAGAAATTCTAAATTCAGCCATGCAATACTTTAAAAACCTTTATTCAAGCCAAGACAGCAGCCAAGACAACCATAAAGCAGAGGAGTTATGTGAAAAGAATAAGGACATACTCGCAAAAACTTGAAAGGCCCAGACAATGTACCAAATGAGCTGTTGAGAGGCACAGTAGAAGATTTAAGTCCAATACTGACAAAACAGTTCAACGAGATTCTCGAAACGGGTATCATTCCCAGCCAGTGGGGAGAATCGCACATCATTCTTCTACACAAAAAAGGCGCTAAAGAGGACATAGACAACTGGCCAATAAGCCTCATATCAAATGTGTACAAGGTTTTTGCCAAGGTAATATTAGATAGAATAACAAGAACACTAGATGAACACCAACCAGGCTTCAGAAAGAACTATAGCACAATTGACCACATTCACACTATTAAAAAGTTCTAGAAAAATACAACGAATATCACAAGCCAGTATACAGACAGTCTACATCATAACCACATCTGGGAAAGCCTAAGCCAACAAGGAGTAGCCAGCATCTATATCAACATAATTAGAAACATCTACTACAAAAGCCAAAGCCGCGTGAAACTAGAATCAAAGAGCGAACCATTCCCTATAGACAGAGGGGTAAGACAAGGAGACCCCTTGTCTCCCAAGCTGTTCACTGCGGTGCTGGAAAACATCTTTAGGAAGCTGGACTGGCAGCAGTATGGGCTGAATATAAATGGGAGCTACCTTAATCATCTAAGATTTGCTGACGATATAGTGCTACTAGAAGAAGACCCTAAAAACCTTCAGACAATGATACAAACCTTAGCCGCAGAAAGCAAAGCAGTTGGCCTATCAATGAACACGGACAAAACCAAGATGATGACCAACAGCACCGAGATGGTTATCATGATAGATGGAAACAAGCTGGATTATGTCAACGAATACACCTACTTAGGACAAATTATTGCTCCCAATGACATAATGTCAAAGGAAATAAAAAAAAGAGTTGCATGCGGATGGAAAAAATATTGGTCCTTAAAGGAAATAATGAAAAGCAAAGACCTCAGTATCAACATCAAAAAGAAAACTTTTAATACCTGTGTACTTCCCTGTCTGACATATGGTTGCGAGACATGGTCCCTTACTAAGACTCATAGAGAAACATTAGCAAGGTGTCAGCGGGCAATGGAGAGAAGCATGTTGGGGATAAAATTAAAAGATAAGGATAGCAACAATCTAATAAGAAACAAAACCAAACTGACTGACATCCTGGTTCGCATTGATCACCAAAAATGGGGATGGGCAGGACACATGCTTCGCTGCCAAACAAATAAGTGGAGCAAACAGGTCACCTTATGGTACCCGAGAGACGGCACCAGACGACAGGGAAGACCAATAACAAGATGGGAGGATGACATTCGTCTTACCCTTGGACCATATTGGACAAGAGTCGCAAACAATAGAGCTCAGTGGAGATTGTTGGAGGAGGCCTATGCCAAGAGGCACACCGAAGTGAGGGATATAATTTAATAAATCAAACACAACACGAAATATTCATCATGTAATCACTCATTTTGGGAATAAAGGCTATTATTATTATTATGGATTACCTCACAAAGAAATGTCAACAGCCCGTTCCACGGAACATACTGTATGCAGATGACGTTGCCCTTATCTCTGACTCCGTGGAAGATCTATAAAACACCTTAAATGCTTGGGTAAAGGCGCTCGAGCAAAATGGTTTCAAAATCAGCCGAAAAAAGACGGAGTATATAAATAAATAATTAATAAAATAAAATAAAATGCATTTATTTCGGACAACAGAATCCATATTTTGTTAGTACTACAGAAACTTAAATAACTATGTTAAACATGTTAAATATCACATATCAGACAACCTCACACAAATCGATCTAGTCCCAAATTAAGCTCAAGAAGGCTTGTGTTATGGGTACTAGAAGACGATATACATACTTAAAGATAAATATATACTTTTATACACAGAACAACCATGAGCCAAGCAGAAATATTTGGGGATTTGAGCCCGGGACCACCAGCTCAGTAGGCAGGTGCTTACCAACTGAGCCAACCGCGTTGTCGCGTATATGAGCTGCATATTTGATGATTCCAGACGACCACAAAAGAGATGTTCACATTGATAATACTACCCACTGTAGAACAGTTCAAATACTTAGAAAAATAGACTGATATCACGCATAGGACTAACACTGGCTGGCTCAAATGCCGTGAACTCACAGGTGTAATGTGTGATAAAAAGATGCCCTTGAGAGTAAAAGGCAAAGTTTAAAAAACTGCCATAAGACCCGCAATCCTATACGGTTCTGAGTGATGGGCCACATACAAAAATCACCTGAACAAATTGCATACTACAGAGATGCGCATGCATGCTCGGCTGGCGTGACCCTCCTCGATAAGATCAAAAACAGTTCAAAAGGGCAGTTTCAAAGTTGCCTCGATACAAGCTGGTCAAGAGACTTCTAAGGTGCTACGGACATGTACAAAGAAGACCTCCAGATCACATGGTCAAAATTGCATTGGCAATACCAGCGACGACGCGAAAGCGCGGGAGATCACCGGCCACTTGGTTGACAACGGTGAAAAAAAAAACAAATACGCAGGCGTCTATATAGATACTATTCAATTCCATAGTACTCTTTAACTGCTCTCTGAATCTGAGTGTGCTTCATACATGTGGAAGCACATTGCGAGCACTAACCTTAGGCAGTTCTTTCACCTTAGAGTAGTCAGCCATTAGGTAGAACCCGAAATGCACGCGCCAATCCGGGGAAACCCAGACGGAAGTCCAAATCCCGAAGAATGCCACAGTCAAGATTATTATCTTCATCATACAAATTTAATGTTAAGCTCAATCGAAAACAATCTTATTCATTTGTTTTTCATATCTTCTAATATTTAAGTCATTATTGAATACTTACCAACAAGTATGGCACGCCACACCTTTGATAAAACATTTCGCTCAAATTTCAACTAATACAAAAATATTGCAATATACTAACCTTTATTTTAATGCCTATTGTCTACGCATTTAACGACTTTCAAAACGATGATTCTACATCTTCAAAGATGTAATGTAGTAACACAATACGGAAACCAAATTATTAATAAGCAATAAGCTGAAACTATTCAATGATATGATAAAACATCCATTCCATGGTATGATAAACATTATCAGTTCGGTTTTGACAACGTCTTACGTCAGTTCTCTACTTAGTCTGTGGTTTTGACAAGTTAGAACCTGTCCACAAAGCAAGAGACGTTTACGAAAATTATTTTTTTTTAAATGTAAAGTACACTTTCATAATTAACTAAGACTATCTTTAAATCTCACTTTATAATTAGTAAGTAAAATTGGAATTTAATAACAAAAAAAATTATAAATAATATGTGCTCAACAAAGACAAAACAGGGTTGCTTGCTGTATGCTGTCAAAGTCAGAAGTCCACTCCTAAACTCCCACTTCTAGCCGTAGCCAAGCAGGTCTTAAGAAAAAAAAACTGATTTGTCCATTTTTACGGACTAATAAATAAGAGATACTAAACCATTATTCATCTGTGACTAAACCCGCCTAGCTGCATTGTGGAATACATTTTCGCTTGCAGTATTTCCGGACCGATACGTGCTTTTGGAGTACACCCTACTTGGTCCTAGCAAATATTGGATAAAGCAAATCTCCACTACTCGCGAAGTTGACCGAAGTATGAGTTTCCGCAGCGAAATGCCTCCCACACTATCATATTTTTGCCTACTGAGTCGGCGGTCCCGGGTTCGAATCCCGGCCGGGGCAAATATTTGTTCTTGGGTCATGGATGTTATCTATATATGTATTTATATATTATGTATATCGTCGTCTAGTACCCATAGTACAAGCTTTGCTTAGTTTGGGACTAGGTCGATTAGTGTATGATTGTCCCTTAATATTTATTTATTTATATTTTAATATTCTTCTAACTTCGATCAACGTCGCGAGTCAAACCGCTAGAATCAGATCAAGCTAACTCTATGCTTCCAAGAACATTCAATATACTCTATGCTTCCAAGCAAATTAACTGTCAAACCATACAAAGTGTGTCAGTTTGTCTGGTCTGAAATGGGTCTGAATCAGCGAACGAATCGTTCGCTGGTCTGAATCTACAATTCTACATGTATGCACAGATGAATAATATGCATGTATGTCACGTCGTTATCGTCACTAGTGTAAGTATCGGAACGTAGCATAAATTGAATGTCAGATCTGCGAGTTGTCAAAGTCAGATTGACAATCGCAATATTCGCAATTCGTATTCGTATTTTGGATTTTCAGCGCCTAAAGCCGGTTTGATTTAGATCCAATTTGCTTTAAACGTACAAGAATATTACTTAAAATCACACCACATTTTAGTATACGTTATATAAAATAAATCCATACGTGTAAAACCAGGCAATAGTTCATTCGTGCAGGGGTTTAGAGATCAATAGACAGTGTATCAACACATATCGAGAGTCCCCGACGAAGAGTTGAATACCGCGTGCCGTCGGTCAGTCCAGCCGCCGAGGATGTCGCTCGAACTGGAGGCAGCGTCTGTGAAGCAAGAACCGTGTGACAGTGACGGCGACGAGGAATGTGAGGCCGCCCTGGCGGCGCTCTACGAGGACCATGTGGTGAAGGAGGAGCTGGTGCTGGGCCCCGAGCGTCTGCAGCCGCGCGACGTGCTCTACACGCTGCGAGGTTGGTTGGTCAGCAACTTTGTGTTGTCAATGGTACCTGCATTAATTTTCAAATATTATATATAGCAAGTTGCTACTTATTTCTGCCAAAAACAGACTTTTTCAAACATGTCATGTAATGTCGCATAACATGCGTTATAATAGGTGTTCAATTCATGTTTTAGGCGGAACAACTCATAAAATTGAAGGCCTAGGCCAGAAAGTATTTTTGTCTGTGTTCATTAACAGGCTAAACAGCTGAATTATGTATTTTTAGCGTTCCGTACCCAAAGGGTAAAAATGGGACCCTATTACTGAGACTTCGCTGTCTGTCCGTCTGTCTGTCACCAGGCTGTATCTCAAGAACGGTGATAGCTAGAAAGTTGAAATTTTCACAGATGATGTAATTGATGTATTTATATTGCCGCTATAACAACAAATACTAAAAATAAAATAAAATAAATATTTAAGGGGGGCTCCCATACAACAAACGGGATTGATTGCGTTAACTTTGCACCTCATTTGTATGGAGCGCTATACATACCAGGTGCAAACTTAACTTAACCACTTAAGGATGGAGTGTTTGTACGGAACCCTCGGTGCGCGAGTCCGACTCGCACTTGACCGGTTTTTTTTATTTTAAATAAATAATTATAAGCCTACTTATGACATGTTTTTCTACATTGTGTTGCAGCATTACTGAAGACAGAAGATGAAGACACTCACGCGCAGTTACTGAACGGGTCCTGCTCCGTCGTCCTGGAGCGCCTGATGCTGGACCTAAAGTCACGGACATACACAGTCGGCCTGCAAACATACAGTTATCGATTGAGTGACCAGCCGTACATTCAGCAAACAGAAATAAAATCAAGGAAAATGAAAAGTAGTAAGTGCCATTTAATTTTATTCTTACCATAAATTTTTGTTGTTCTTCCTTGTCTTATTAAAGTGATGTATGATAATAATAATGCAATCTTCAACACAACATTTCTATGTTGTATCTAAAGGTAACTAGCTAAAGTTTCAATGTTTTCATAGTTAAGGTATCAGGTATGGTATAAGTTATAAAACTTTATATTTTACAATGTGAAGTTTGAATGAAATATTGATATTACTGTTAAAAATTATTGTAGAATTATTTGAGCCTTTCTGATGTTTCAGTAACTGTTACAGTTACCATTGTCAAAGATTGATTGTGAAAAACACAAACTTTGTCAGCTTAAGTTACATTTGTGCATAATGGGTAGCCATTTTTATAAATGTAAATAAAAAATAAAGGTTCATAGATGCCAGATGATGGGCCTGATGTGTAAAGACGTATATAGGTTATAGGTTATAGGTTATCGCGGGCTAGTTTTCCGCAACTCGACGTCTTACAATGCGCCTATTTTGCGTAAAGGGCTGCTGGCACTACTCTTGCCAACCCAACTCTACCAGAAAGCCTAGCAGTCCCTTGATGTTGCCGACGACTTCTGGGAGAGACCTCGGAGACCCGAGGTGTTGTGCCCGGTATTTGGCCACACCAGGACATTCGAGAATGACGTGGGCGGCAGTCTCTTCGGCCTCCATGCAAGCTCTGCAAAGAGGACTGTCAGTAACACCTAGAGTAAATAAGTGCTTGTTTAGCAGGGCATGTCCAGTTATCGCTCCAGTTATGAGCCGGAGTTGCGGCCTCTTCAGCTGCCTTAGCTTGCGTGACAACCCGGGGTAGATTGTCGGAAGGGCCTCTTTGCTCTGCTTGCAGGTACCTAAGTTAGACCAGTATAGTTGCTGTTCTACCTTCGTGTTCATACGCACTGTGTTGCGCAGCCAGGCGAATGGTAGAGGTAAGATTGGTTCGGGTCCCTCTGCTACCATCTCCGAACCTCCTCTTGCCTGTTCGTCAGCTGTGTCGTTCCCGCGCGAGTTGCTGTGTCCTTTAATCCACTGTAGGGTTATGCTATTATTATTACATACCTCTGACAATGCTTGGTGACATTCGTATATGAGTCCTGAGGTTACTGTGTAGCTCTGCAGGGCTTGTAACACTGATCTGCTATCGGAGAGTATGCGGATGGGGTAGTCCTTTACCTTCCTCGAGATAATTGCATGGGCTGCCATTATGATACCCATACATTCCGCCTGGAAGACTGTGTTATGGGTTCCTAGTGGTGTAGAGATGTGTATGTTTAGGTCCTCTGAGAATACCCCAGAGCCAGTGCCTGACCTAGTTTTGGACCCGTCTTGTCTGTGAAGATTCTTAACTCCCTTGGGTTAAGACCTTCGCCAGGTTCCTCGTACAGTTGTATCTTATATTTTTTGTCGAAGATGAATTGCTTGGGTATCCTGTCGGTGGCCGCTTCTATAAGCGGTTCCTTACCTATTACCTCAGAGGATTTCGGTGTGCGGTACCCTAGCTGATCTCCAGAGGTTTAGTTTCTTGAGACGTATCGCCGTAGCTGCCGCTTCTTGTTTGACGAAGAGATGCAGCGGCGGCAGCCCCAGTATAGCTTCCAGGGCTGCAGTAGGTGTAGTCCTCATGCATCCCGTAGCTGCCATGCAAACTAACCTCTGAAGTCGTTGTAGTTTAGCTTCTACGGTGGTTAGCTTGGTTCGTGGCCACCATACTACTGCACCGTAGCTTAATATTGGTCTGATAACTGCCTGGTATAGCCATAGTGTGATCTTAGGATTGAGACCCCAAGTTCTACCTACCATTCTACGGCACTGCCAGAACGCGACTGTAGCTTTGTCAATTTTGTTATTTAGATGGTTGCTCCAATTCAACTTACTATCAAGTATTACCCCTAGATACTTTACCTCGGTTGACAATTGGAGCTCTGTATTGAACAGTCTGGGTAGTCGGTAGGTGCCCAGATTACGTTTGTTGGTGAACATTACCAGTTCCGTCTTTTTTGGATTGACCGTCAGCTCGTTGTTGTTGCACCAGCGTTCCACGATGGCCAGTGCAGAGCGGGTGACGTCACATACCGTACCTGTGTGATTGCCGCTCGTCAGTATCACTATGTCGTCAGCATAACCTATTGTGTAATAGTGATTGTCATTTAGTGTGGCGATGAGGTCGTTCACCACCATGTTCCAAAGGAGTGGTGAGAGTACGCCTCCTTGGGGGCAACCCTTTGCCACCAGTGCCTGTTGTGTCTCGCCGGTTCCGAGTCTGATGACCCTCTTGCTCAACATGTTGTTGAAGAGCAATGTTGGTGAAATTGGTCTTGTCGAAGGCTCCTTCGATATCTATGAAGGTGCCTAAGCACATAGACTTGTTTATAATGGCCTCTTCTATTTTGACAACTACGGCATGAAGAGCTGATTCTGTAGATTTGCCTTGGCTGTAGGCATGTTGGTAAGGGTGTAGGGGTACACTAGTTAATGCCTTCTCCCTCAACTCCCTGTCACATAACCTCTCAAGTGTTTTAAGCAAAAAAGAAGTTAAGCTGATTGGTCTGAATGATTTCGGATCTGAGTAGTCACTTTTACCCGGTTTGGGTATGAAGATGACTTTGACTTCTCTCCATCGTTTCGGTACGTACCTGTGAGCCAGACAGGCGGCCAGAACGATGGTCAGTATCTGCACAGTGTAAAAAGTAACAGTGGGCCGACGCCTTTGATGTTTGCGTAAATGCCGACACCGCTCAAGGTTACCGTACTTACCTAGGGTTGTCACAGACTTACACAACTGCCCAAAAAAGGAGGGTAATGTTTTTAGGTTTCATGTATGTGTACTAATTTTACATATGGCGTCCATTTTGGAAATAAAGATGGCGGACGTCACTTTTTTGAAAAAATCGACATGGGTGTCGTTTTCTAGGTTTTTGGGGGTGTAGATTTCAAAAAAAATGTCCGCCATCTTGGATATCAAAATGGACGTCATTTTCGTAATCGGCACCCCGAGGTACCTCGGAGAAGACACCCATATCGATTTTTAAGAAAAAATTATGTCCGCCATCTTGGATTTCAAAATGGACGTCATTTTCGTAATTGGACCCCCAGGAACCTCGGAGATGACACCCATATCGATTTTTAAGAAAAAATAATGTCCGCCATCTTGGATTTCAAAATGGACGTCATTTTCGTAATCGGTACCCCGCGGACCCTCAAATTTATTTAAAAATCAGATGATTCATAAACAAACAATTTCTTACTTTTTAAATAAAGTCTTAAACCTTACGTAACTCGTAATTACTTTTTTTTAATGTAATAAAAATTTGTTGAAGTAAAATAAAATATTGAAAATATACAAAAATGGATGACGACGGCAGTGGGGGAGTAAAGGTCAAACTCGTAATTACTTAAAATAACCTATAAATCATGTCCGACATTTTGAATTTAAAAATTCATGTGACATATCATATCATTATATATTTTTGTTTAGGTACACAGAAAAAAACAATTAGCGATATTACTGCGGTATTTCAATTTTTACTGGCAGGCGTAACGCTTTTACATCCGCCATTTTGTTTACGTTAGCATGACATGAGAAAATTTATTACTTAAGCACTATAAAATAATATTAAAAATATAATATTTACCTTTCTATTGACCGAGGAAATCTATGGAATCGTAGTTCTTTATTTTTATAAGATGTCGACATGCATTGTCGCACAGCACATGTCGTATGCACCATTTCATTGTAAGTTGCAAGACGCGTCAGCCCTCAAAGTTAGTTCCCTCATTACTAACAATTTCGTCGTATGACACATGGGGAACGCCCCTCCCGCCGCCGCCTCTGTCACCCCGCACGATTGCCCTGTCTAGACGCCTTCGTCGACCGACTGTATTGTTTCTTAGACTGTGGTATCTGGGTGAGTTCCTCTCCTCCCCACCTCAGCAGGGCTGGGAAGACTCCATCTAACCCTGGTGATTTGTATAAGTCAAAGCTGTTTATAGCCCACTGTACTTTTTGTGGGCTGATTACCTCACATGCTTGTTGCCACTCCTCCTCCGTCGGAGTAGTCTCCTCATTCGTCCAGTTCACTAGCGGCGTTATTTCGCAGCCCGGAAAATGCGTTTGTACTAAGGTACGTTCCGCCTCCTCCGGTGAGCTGGTGAGGGTGTTGTCTGGCTTACGTAGGGATCCTAAGGTTGTAGTTGCCTGGTTGGAGAGAACCTTTCTTACCCTGTTCGCCTGTGTACATGTCTCAATGTTGGTACAAAAGTTCCGCCATGAGCACGACTTTCTGTACCGGAGCCGTTGTTTGTACCTGGACTTGGTGGTCTTATAATTATCCCAGTCTTGGTCTGTACCTGTGTTCATTGCCCTGTTCAGTTGTTGCCTCATCTTTTTCCTGAGCCTCTCCAACTCTGGCCCCCACCAGTTAGCTTTGTTCTCGCAGCTGGCTGAGGGGGTGGATAAGGGACATGCATGGTGGTAACAGTCCATGATGGTATCTGTAAGGACGCCTACCTGTTTTTCTATCTGTTCAGCACCCTCTAGTTTGTTGGGAACCTCTCTCATCGACAAGGCTGAGCTTAGTCGGCTCGCAAACTCTGTGCGATTCGTTCTGCGTGGGTTCCGCCTAGGGATGGCTTCGAGTGTTTTTACCTGAATATCGAATCGAATCCATCTGTGGTCCGAGCAGGAAAGCTCCTTAGAGACCTGCCAGTTTGAGATGTTTTCCGATGCTATATCAGTTGCTAGTGTCAAGTCAATGATTGTTCTGCTCCGCCTAGTTACGAATGTTGGTTCCGATCCTTTGTTAAGTATGTTAAGATCTGTTGTAAATAGGTACTCGACAAGTTTCTTACCTCTCTCGTTACCTGTCCGCATGCCCCAGAGGGCGTGGTGTGCGTTCGTGTAAAGACGTAGCAGAGGATTAATTATTTTTAATTTACCAGCTGGGTCTTCTGGGGAGAAAGAACCACAGAAAGAAAACTCCCCGTCTGCCTTATTTTATTATTACTAAGTTATACTTTTAAATATAAAGACTGTATGTAAACTATTTTTTACAATAATAATATAATATAATAATAAAAGCCTTTGTCTACAGTCATTGACTGTCTTGCTTTTCAGCATAGGCCTCCCCAAGCTTTTTCCAAGCCAATCTGTCTCTTGCTGTTCTCATCCATGTTGTTCCTGCTATTTTCTTTATGTCGTCTTCCCACCTCCGGTATTGACCACCTTGCTTTCTTTTGTTGTACCTAGGACACCACTCCATGACATCTTTAGCCCATTTTTCCTTATTGGTTCTTATAAGATGGCCTTTCCAGTTCCATTTCAGTTTTTTGGTACATTTTTTTATGTCAGTAACTTTTGTTCTTTTTCTTATGCTATGGTTTGAGTCGAACTTTGTCTTGTACCTTAATATTAAGAATACTTCTCTCCATACCGTGTTGACATGTTTGTAGAGCTTTAGTATTTTGGTCTGTTAGACTCCATGTCTGGCAGCCATATGTACATTTTTTACAATACTTGTGTTCAAAGTCAAATGAAATATAACTTTGCCAGTGAAAAAAATGTTTTTCGCAGTTAACCTGTGACAGCGGTTATTGTAAAATTTCTAAAACGGCAGGAAGGTTCAAATAAAGAATATACGCGACATAATACATATTTACGACATATTTGGGTACTGTGTGGTAAACCAACTGCGGGAAATGCTTATAATGCCATGTGTTCGAGTCGCAAGATATTTAAATCGCGGCTTAGATGGGTACAGCAGCACCAAGAACAAATAAAAATGGATTTACTAGCCTCGCACCATGGTAAAAACGACTTCCGTAATTTTTGGAAACAAACCAAGAAATTGGAGGTAAAGCCAGGACTCTCTGTTTGTGTCAATGGCATCACTGACTCTAAGGGTATTGCTAATTTGTTTAAAGAGCACTTTAGTGTAAAGTCGCCATGTACGAGCGGCGAACGGCAGGTGCTCGACGAGGTGCCTGTGAGTGACCTCCGCGTCCGCTTTAGTGCGAGTGACGTCACTAAATTATTACGGGCAATGAAAAGAGGGAAGTCTCCGGGTCACGATCAGCTGAGCGTCGATCATCTGCAGTTTGCTGGGCCCCATCTGCCTAGACTCTTGTCAATGCTTTTCAATCTATGTATCGGTCATTCGTATTTACCCTATAATTTGACAAAAACCGTAGTTGTCCCCATAATAAAAAATAAAACGGGCGACATATCTGACGCGACCAACTACAGACCTATTTCTCTAGCAACGATAGTGTCTCGCCTACTAGACAGCCTACTTAACGTGCATTTAGACAAATGTCCTCAGCTGCATGACGCGCAGTTCGGTTTCCGTCCCGGTCTATCAACTGAGAGCGCAATCATTTGTCTAAAGCATGCAGTTGAATATTACACACGAAGAAAAACACCTGTCTATGCGTGTTTCTTAGACCTCTCCAAGGCGTTTGACCTTGTCAATTATGACCTGTTGTAGAAAAAGCTCGATGAGGTCAAATTCCCTAGAGAGTTGACGCGTATTTTCAGGTGCTGGTACGCAGGCCAGAAAAATAGTGTACGATGGGGCAACGTTCTGTCTGACGAGTATGGCCTTGAGTGTGGAGTGAGGCAAGGCGGACTTACCTCTCCGAAATTATTTAATTTATACGTAGATGCCCTAATCGGTGAGCTCAGCAGCACTCATGTCGGGTGTCATGTAGATAGAGTCTGCTTTAATAATATAAGCTATGCCGACGACATGGTGCTGCTGAGCCCTTCGGTCGGGGGGCTGAGGGTGCTCTTAAGTATTTGTGAGGCTTACGCCTTGAAGCACGATCTCAAGTATAATGTGGCTAAAAGTGAGTACATGGTATTTAAGGCGGGAACCAAGTGCCCTTCATACGTCCCCCCCCATTCTTCTTAACGGTGTGCAACTGAAAAGGGTGGCGGCTTTCAAATATTTGGGGCATCTGGTCACTGAAGATCTGCGTGATGATGCGGACATCGAGAGGGAGCGCAGAGCATTAGCAATGAGAGCGAATATGATAGCTCGCAGGTTTAGCCGATGTACAGCGCAAGTAAAGATCACGTTGTTTAAAGCGTACTGTACATCACTGTATACCTGCAGCTTATGGAACAAATATACGCAGCGATCTCTTAATGCTCTGCGCGTCCAGTATAATGACGCGTTCAGGGTCCTGTTGCGACTGCCGCGGCACTGTAGCGCGTCCGGTATGTTTGCGGACGCGCACGTAGACGGTTTTTTTGCGACGCTGCGCAGGCGGTGCGCCGCGACGCTGCGCAGAGTACGCGCCAGTCGCCACAGTCTCCTGGCCGCCGTAGCTGATAGGTGGGACAGTGGCCTGTTGAAACACTGCACTACCCTACATTTAAGTTTTCGTACTAACATAGTTATATAAGTTTTATTTTGTTACTAACAATCTATGGATCGTTTGTTGTCCGAAATAAATACATTTTATTATTATTTTTATTTATTTATTTATAATCCATTAAAATTGTTTTAGTTCACGTCGTTTTCAACCAAAAGGATCCCGCTTGTTGCTCGTTAATTGAGTCGGTTTTTTGCATCATTATACCAGTAATATATGCATGGTGAAAGAGGTAAGTATAGAGCAAGTGAAGATGGCATTGCAGTGTATGAATAATGGAAAAGCAGTTGGGCCAGATGGTATACCAGCGGAAGAGTTTTTGAGAGCGGATTGATGGAAATGGCTGACTTTGTTCATCAATAGTGACCGACCGAAGTTTCGGTTTCGGCCAGTTTCGGCCTAAAAATCATGTTTCGGTCAAAGGTTCGGTTTCGGCCATAAAACAGCCGAACCTTTCGGCCGCGCCGAAACTTACAACATCGTACTGTCGGGTCGCGTTCGGCTAACGTCGGGTGCGCTCGGCAGTCGGCAACTCGGCACGGCTGGCAATATGGCGTCGCTCGCCTGACTCCGCCCGCCACTGAATCACTTTGCTCAGTGAGGTGACGTTTGTGTTTATTCCCCGAATAATGTTAAGTAACTGACCGAGCGAGCAAAGCATTTCCGTTTCAGCGTGGCCCAAAATTCTTTCGTATGCCCGAATGTTTGGATGCCCGGAGGCGCTTACCGGCTGTTGCCTTGCCTTTATGTCGCATTTCTCAACCGATTCTCATGAAATTATGTGAGTATGTTAGATAAGTATTAAAGTATTTTATCGACGATTCAGTTTTTCGAAATTTTCAAAATAGCGGAGAAGTGCGGTTAAAAATTTACATTTACTTTAATTTTACCTAATTTCATTTTTCTTATAAATAACTAATAAATAAATAAATATTAAGGGACAATCTTACACAAATCGACCTAGTCCCAAACTAAGCAAAGCTTGTACTATGTTATGTTAATGAATTTATCAACTCATAGTGTAATTTTTAACGCAAATGTAAGAAAGAAAGAAAGAAAGAAAGAAATATTTATTTGCAAACACACGAACACAGTAGTAGTACAAACAAAAACAAAAACATTCGGAGATTAGAGCCGTGTGCTAGCAAAAAGGGCCAGGCTCAGCATGTGCTGCAGCCCGCAGGCCGCAACGCTGATTTTCAGCCAGTACCTTGTTGGTGACAAAACGACCACACACAGAGAACATTGGGCTAAGACAGTTTAAATACTACTAAAACTAAAACTTACAATTCATCTTACCTTACCTAGTAATGTATATATAATATTATTAGTACAAATTAAATTACTTTAATATGAGGCACACGTACAAAAATAAATACAATTTTATCTTTGATTGCTAAGAAACTAAGAAAATAGTAGACACGCCGCTCAGGTGCACTGAGATTTCTGTAAAGATATCAGATATACTTTATTCGCTGGGTGCGCGATGACAGCGTCAACTAGCGGTTACAATTACGGCGGGCTTTTTAATGTCAAATGGCTGACTGTCTTTACGAATAGTAAGTAAACAAACAAATAATTTCAATGAAATATCGTAATTTTCTTTCATTTTATTCGATTATGTTAATCTATAGTGTCGATAAAACGTTGACCTTCTTTATTTCCCGTCTAAAATGGCAAAATCAATAACTTTCAGATGTAATTCACACGGACCTTTTCATGGCTGTCTTCACGAGAAGTAAGTTACAAAATAAACAAATTTAACCGAAAAACCCATTTCATGCATAATGCAACCGATCATTTATGACTGTATTTTCGTAATAATACAGATTATTTTGTTTTTTCAGTTAAACATGGCCAAATTAATTATTATAACTGGATTCTGCTCAATCAAACACAACACTCTTTTTTAAATCCCAAACTACAATAAAATGAGAAACAATTCGTTTATGCTCAACATGCCCAAAATGTAAAAGAAAATAAACGCATAAACATGCTACTCCCTACAACATACAAGATATAATATTAAAAATGATGTAGTATAACCTATAGTATACTAACTTTTTCCTCTTGATAGCGATTATCCATTTAATTCGTTGCTCTCGTTTCCAACTTGCTTGTGGAAATTTATTTATTTATGATTACTGTCTTTGAGTTTGTGATTACTGTTTTTGGCATTGTTTTTGCTATTAAATACGCTGCAGGTTTCGTGCCGCATATTTATTTATTTTTAGATGCCTTAATTTCGCTGGTAAAAAGTGACAGTTGGCCTGACGAAAGTTCCTTTTTTGGCCACGGCGCGCGCTGCGATCGATTCGTGGTTCCCCCACCACCTACTTCGCACCCAGCGAATAGTTACGTCTAAAACTATCAACAGATATAGAGTTTCTGATAGGTGGAGGCAAATTGTTCCAGCACTTGGTAGCAGCGTATCTAAAACTGCCCCGAAAAGCAGCAGTTTTGTGGGCAGCCATCGAGAGGCGAAACAGAGCGCCCCTAGTTTGATACATGGTTTTGTTTTTAAGCCATGTCAGTTTCTCATAGAGTTATGCTGGTCTCTCAGTTTTGACCAACCCGAACAACAATGTCGCTAAATGCAATTTACGCCTGGCATCCATTTTAAGCAGGTTAGATTTAACCAAATAGGGGGTAACATGTGCTCTAGGTGGAACAAAAAAACAGTAGCGAGCACACGCATTTTGAATGCGCTGTATAAGCCGCTGCGTTCGGGCTAGCAAGCACGGACCGTACACAACATCAACATAGTTTAATTTCGATAGAATTAACGACTCGCAGAGACGAACGCGAAGATCGGTGCTCAGATAATTGCGTATACCGTACATTATTTTCAAGCGATAGAAACAATTTTTGACTGTGTTGAGAACATGATTTTCAAATCGCAGATTGCTATCTAGGAGCAAACCTAGATTACGAGCTTCACCCACACATTCTATGCGATTTCCTCCCAACGCTATATATGGGTTGTAAGCTGATATCTTAACAATTTGCTGTTTGGATCCAAGTATCATAAACTTTGACTTGGCTGGATTCAGAACAAGTGAGTTTTTATCAGCCCAGGATGCGATATTTTTTAGGTCTTCATTAACTTTTTCAGTCGCCGATAGGGTTTCAGATGGCAAAAATGACAAATACACCTGCAGATCATCTGCGTATGCATGATACCTACAGTTCTTAATGCTTTCTATAATATCGGCACTATAGAGTATGAAAAGGATCGGTCCTAGGATCGATCCTTGCGGCACGCCTCTATGGACAGCGTAAGCATCTGAGCTCAAGGTATCACCGTTGTCCTTCCGTAACTCAACTATTTGTGACCTATTGCTAAGATAACTATTGAACCAACAGATAGTTTTGGTATCAAAGCCGTAATATGATAACTTCGACAGAAGTAGAGAAATGTTAATAGAGTCAAAGGCGCGGGAAAAATCAAGAAGAGTTAAAATTGTACCCTCACCTCTATCTTGAGCGCATAATATATTGTCAACTACATCTAAAAGAGCAGAAAGAGCAAATGTAAATGGTCTTAATTTACAAACAAATTGATGTCGAAATTGGTTATTTAGGATAAAAGTGAGGTTTACTTATCTCATAAAACGACTTTAGGATTCGTCATTGTTGCGTGTATGTAATAAAATGAGTAGGTACCTACGTCTGAATTAGCGTTATGAGGCTGCCTGATTGCAATTATAAACTAACTTAAAACTCAATCAATTATTTTGTTACTAGGTTTTTAAACTTGTTTCATTTTATACCATCTACAATTAAAAGATCGCTGGCTCAGTCTCAGTACCTACATTATTACAGCGTTAATGCTTTTCACTTTTTGGGTAATTTAATTGAGACCCAGTGTTAATGTTAAAATATCAATTCAACAAAATTGAAACGTGACTTTGTTGTAATTGCTGAAATTTGTAATTTTTTTACTTTGTCTACTCCAACCTCACTCTATATCCATCTGCACTTTTTAAAAATTCTCTAATCGACAAAAAGTATCAAACCTACTCACAAAATTTCATGAGCATCGGTTAAGAAATACGACCTCCAGGCGAGAACAGAATAGCATCCAATCGTCCGTACATACGAAAGAATTTTGGACCAAACTGAAATTGAAACACTTAGTTAGCTCCATCGGTCAGCGAAATGTTTCATTGTATTCATTATTAGATCTAGAAAGAGCGGCCCGCTGACATTTTATACAACGTTTTAATCACATTTATAAAAGGTTCGGTTTCGGTTTCGGCCGAAACTGTAATCAGAACCGAACCTTCGGTTTCGGTTTCGTCAGAAAAACGTGTTTCGGTCGGACACTATTCATTAATAAGTTATTGCAAGAAGAGATAATCCTTGAGGAATGCTGCAACAGTTCACTAGTGCCCATCATCATATATGTTTTTGAAATGCTTATCGCATTAGCCATACCCTAGGATGTGCGCTTTACACGCACGATGTTCGACTTGTTCAGGCGTTGTATGATAGAGCTAGTACTCACGTCCGGTCCGAAGCTGGAGTAACTGGCGATTTCAACGTG
This sequence comes from Apotomis turbidana, assembly GCA_905147355.2. Classification (NCBI taxonomy): domain Eukaryota; kingdom Metazoa; phylum Arthropoda; class Insecta; order Lepidoptera; family Tortricidae; genus Apotomis; species Apotomis turbidana. The sequence continues at coordinate 2,393,109 of LR990305.1, forward strand.
GCTGTAGGTTTGCACCAGGGGTGAGCTTTAAGACCGTATTTGTTCCTACTAGTTATGGATGCTCTAACATCAGACATACAGAAGGAAGCACTCTGGTGTATGCTGTTGGCCGACAACGTTGTTCTTGTCGGGGATAATGCTCTTGAGGTCCAGAGCAGACTGGTGAACGTAGGGTTAAAAATAAGTAGAACCAAAACTGAGCACTTGTTCTGCGATTTCAGCGGCTTATCCACTTTTTTCCCATATTGCCTTGGATGGTGTATCCGTACCAGTCTGCTCCGACTTCCGGTCCCTCGGGGTCATTAATCCAAAATGACGGTAATATAGACCGTGACGTGAAAAATAGAATAAATGCGGGATGGATGAAATGGCGACAGGTCTCTGGAACAGCTTGTGATCCACGAATGCCCCTTAAACTTAAGGGGACAATCTATAAAATGATCATAAGACCTGTCGTAATGTATGGATCAGTGTTGGGCAACGAATGTGACGGATCGATGAAGAATGCATGCAACCAAGATGAGAATGTGGAGATGGATGCGTGGAGTCACGAGGAAAATCGAATTAGAAATGAGTATAGAAGGGGAAGTTTGAAAGTAGCACCCGTGACGGACATGGAAGAAGAAAACATGTTGTGCCGACCCTACACAAGTCGGATAAGGGCAGGAAGATGATGATGACGATGATACCAGTAATCGATTAATGCATCCTTATGCTAATCTATAAAGTGGGATTACCTTTTTGGTTGAAAATGTCACAAATATTCAAATAATAGTCAAAAGAAGATAATTACCGCCCTTCGCTTAAATAACGACATTTGACGTCGCTAAAAGCATTTTTAGAAGGAAAACCATCATGATTTTTAGAGAAGGAGGAATTTATGACCTTTGTGACGTCATATTTTTTGTAGCTGCTTTCTAATCTTATCTAAATCCTGTCATGTGATATCTAATGAAAGGGCTTAATGACCAAAAAAATAATTTAGTAAATATAGTCAGTAGCGATTTGTGAAGGATTTGTTATCAACCAAATTCAAAAGATTGTATACCCGAGTAACACATCAGGCGGTATTACAGGCTGTAAGCGCGTATACAGCTCTTACACAGCTGTAATAAGCTGTATATATGTATAAGCTCCTTTTCAGCATGTCTGCTACGTGGGTAGTGGAACATTGTATCCTTCGTTCTTCTTGTGAAATTAATACTGAATGCAATAGAAAAAAAATGACTGTCATCACTGTGGATTTAATTTGCAAAAATTACTAGAAATTAGCGGAATTTTCAGTCCTGTTTCCTCGTTGTTTACATCAGTGACATTCACTGACTTTTAACAGCGTTTTTAGTTCGAAACTATAACCAAGCGATGCCTTTTGAAGGGGTAATACCCTGCACAAAGTTTCATCCCTCTGTTACCGTGGGGGTTGAAAATACCCGATAAACTCTAAAACTGTTTTTTTTTCTCCTAAACTATAAAAGTAATGAATTTCAAATGTGTAAATATTATTGTGAGCTATAAGTAAAAAAAAAATATCCTCTTAAATATTTAAATTCTTGTAAAAATATATTTTTTTAAACAATAACAATAACAAGTTCAGCTCGTGGTACAAACACCATTTCTTTTTTAAACATACATAGGGTATACTTTTGTCGTTGGCAGTAAAATTAATTAATACCCGGTAAATTCCGCAATATGGCGTTGGCTGCCAAACACCCTGTTGGGTTACTTATACTCTCAGTAGAGAGAGATTTTACTTGAATTTGTACAATCATTAAAATGTATTTATGTTTCAGATCGAGGTAACGAGAAACAGCTGGCGAATGTGAACAATCACAATGCGCGAGTCATAAAAAAGAAAGGTAAAACAATCGTCAACCAACCGAATCCCATCGAAAGGATTCAAGAGCCTTCTACTGCCATTCAGGAAGATATGCTGTCGACAGTTGAGCTACAAGAGATCGCATCTAAAGAGCTTGATGGGAGCAGCTCGTCCGGTGCAACGAAAAAGTTCAAATGCGATATGTGCGGCACGGATTTTAGTGTCAAGTCAGATTTGGAGAAACACATGCACTCTCACATGGTCTTTAAGTGTACTTCTGCGTTAAATAACAAAATATATTTACGACGTCCGCTATCAACGGACACTGCCGAGAAGCCTTTTAAATGTGATCATTGCACTTTAGCATTCAAAAATAACTGTAATTTACTAGAACACCTTAGAATACACACCGGTGAGAGGCCGTTTAAATGTAATCAATGTAGCTCCACATTTATTAACAATAGTAGATTGCGGCGTCATTTTCTAGTGCACACCGACGAAAAGCCTTTTAAATGTATTCAATGTACTTTGGCATTCAAATCCAACAGTAATTTACTAGCTCATCTTAGAACACACACCGGTGAGAGGCCGTTTAAATGTAATCAGTGTAGCTCTGCATTTATTAACAACAATAGATTGCAGCGACATTTTAAAGCACACTCCGACGAAAAGCCTTTTAAATGTAATCAATGTACTGTGGCATACAAATACAACAATAAGTTACAACGTCACCTCAGAACACATACCGGTGAGAGGCCTTTTAAATGCAATCTGTGTACTTCTACATTTAAATGCAGCAGTAGTTTAGGAGTTCACCTTAGAACACACACTGGTGAGAAGCCTTTTAAATGTAATCAATGTAGGTCCTCGTTTGCCCAAAGCGGTATATTACTAATACATCTAAGGACACACAGCGGCGAAAAACCTTATAAATGTAATCAGTGTAATTCAGCATTTAGTAACAGCAGTAGTTTACGACGTCACATAAAAATCCACACCGGCGAGAAGCCTTTTAAATGTAGTCATTGTTGTTCGGCGTTTTCCCAAAGAGGTATATTACTAATACATCTAAGGACACACACCGGTGAAAAACCTTACAAATGTCATCAGTGTAATTCAGCATTTAACAACGGGAGTAATTTACGACGTCACAAAAAAATCCACACCGGCGAGAAGCCTTTTAAATTTAGTCATTGTAGTTCGGCGTTTCTGTCAAAGTATAGTTTACGGGCTCACCTAAGAAAACACTGACGCGAAGCCCTTTAAATGTTAAGGCGCAACCCAGGCCTTCCTACAGCTACACGCACAACGCAGACGGACAGCTTCACTGTCCCACTTGTGAGCGTGTGTTCGTGAACAAGCCGGGTTTCACGAGCCACGTGCGCACGCATGCCAGAAACAACTGACAGGGTGTCGCCGTTGACGGATACGTCAAGGAGGACATCATAAATTTTAATCACTGTAGTTCTGCATTTAAGGCCAAAATTGCATTGCAACGTCACATTAGATCACACATAGGCGAGAAGTCCTTCAATTGCAATATCTGTGACCACAAGACGGCTCAGTCGTATGCCTTGGAATCTCATCTAATGTCCCAGCACTCGGGCCAGAAGCCGTATGAATGCGACGCTTGCAGTTACAGGGGCGCTACTAAAAATTACTTAAGGCTATGAACTGCTATGCACTATGAACAAAATACCATTAGTGCAGGACAAAAGCGGTAGTGTTAATGATATAATACAACTAGCCAATTCCACAGGCTTTACTTATCTCAGTCTGTGTATTGGATCTGCACCCAGACTGTATGTTTTCTTAATTATTGTAATAGTTAATAAGGATAATGGTATTGATTGTTTTACGAAAATCGTGTTAAATAAAGATAAGATAAAGATAATTTATTTGTCAAACATGAGAAAATATACACGATGTTGTTATTGCTAGAGATAAGATGTCCTCCATGTTCTGCCTTTCGGCGTACAAATAATTCCCAAAAATAAAGATGATCCAAACAACCATGATATTCGCAAATTTTAAACTGAAATTAATCACTAATTCTTGTATACTCGCATTCTGGCGTCACACACATCCCGTCGTGGGAGTGTGGGGAAGCCATGACAGGGCTTTGCCCTCTGTGGCAGCAGCTCCTCCGTCCGCGACTACGGACGGGACGTCTCGTTCTGAGACGTTTTTCTTTTCTTTCTTCTCCTTTTGGCGGTGTGTGCTGTTCGTGGGCTACTACACCTACCAAGCTACAGTGCAGACGATGTTGGTGATGATGAAGACAGGTGGTGCTGGTGGATTTGCTCAGCTGCAGACGAGCACGTTGGCATTTCTGCGGCTTTGCGGTCATGATGGCCATTCTTTGGCGTTGTGGGCACCTGGTGTTTCCAGGGGACTCAGTCGGGGGGCACGAGCTCTCTCGGCAGAGCCCTGCCCCGTACGTCTGGAGGACGGGCGTGGAGTGGCGCGATCCCCTCGAGGCTGGGAATCCCCGAGTGATCAGCGCGGCGGAACATGGCTCCAACCAGTTGCCCTATGAAGGCGTCCAGCTCTTGCCATTCTAGGTCGCGATATATATATATATAGTCTCGTTCCGCATATATCGCGGAGCCGAGACTATGGTGCGCAGAGCTTGGGACTCCTGCGCACGCAGCCTCTTTTTGCTCGTATCAGATGTAAGAGCGTACCATGCGGGTGCCGCGTAGGTCAGACGGGACCGCAGGTACGTCTTGTAAATTCCAAGCTTTGTGCGCAAGGGAAGGCTGCTGGCAAGGACTGGTCGGAGTCTGGTGGCTGCTCCTCTTGTCCGCCGGATTGTTTCCACCACGTGTTTCGCCATGGTGTTGGTGAGTCCCCTGTCGATGGTCACGCCCAGGTACTTGACCGTGTGCGACCATTGAATGTCCTGTCCGGACATGCGAAGTTATGGACGCAGCTTCACACTTCCCTTCACGAGCGCCTGTTTTCCCCACATTCACCGACAGTCGCCATCGGGAGAGCCAGTCGGGAAGGACGTCAAGCTGACGCAGTTCTTGTATATATTTAAGTTTTATCTTATATTTAAGTTGCATAAGATACCAGTTCAAATCTCAGGGTCTAACATTTTTTCACTGTTTTTATCTTTGTATTTGTAAACTAGGATTATGTTGTAAATAAGAAACGATTGTTTGTCATTTTTCACGTCTGAAACACGGAATAATCCTAGTTCAAAAATGAAATGAAATAATGTATCCACAAGGGCACTTTTACAAGTCAGATTGTGAGTCTACCGGCATTTCGCAAGAGGAGACCGCTGTTGAGAAGAAAGCCGAAAGAAACTCAACAGTAAGTCATTTTTCTTAAATTATACTTAAAAACTAATACAATTATGTTATAACTAGGTAATTGATACATATATGTTAGAGGAGATGTACAAGATTCTCCAAATCAATGTTTACACTAAAAATTATATAAAATAAAGTGATTTTTTCCAGAGATGTAGAAGGTCTCTAGGCGTCACGACACGCAATATAAATTGGTATAATTAATGAATGAAATAATTCCGTTGAAATGTATGTATAAGGTCTCAATATGTGCCAGAGGCTTATCCAAAATCTGCGTTGTAATTTCTACGATGTTATTTTCATTAAGTAAATTTCACTCTATAGAAATATTTGCTTCTTCTGCAGACGAGTTTCAGCTAATGCTCTCTTGGAGCTCTCTTTCCGAGCACAGGAAGCTTTCAATTTGGACTAAGAATGAATCGTGCCAAAACCCAAGTGATGACCAATAGCACGAAACGTAGGGTCGAGGACTCGAGGTAGATGGGCAGTTCATACAATATGTCGATGAGTATATTTACTTGGGCCAGCTAGTCTCTTTCAGCAACAGACAAGATAAAGAAGTTGAACGCCGCGTCCAAAATGCCTGGATGAGCTACTGGCCCATGAAGGAGTTCATGAAGGGAAACCTTCCACTGTCACTGAAGCGAAAACTCATCGACATATTGTGTATTCTGCCTGTCCTAACCTACGGTGCTCAAACATGGTCCCTTACCGATTATCAAAAGTCCAAATTGATGGTTTGCCAACGGGCCATGGAGCGCAGCATTTTAGGGGTGAAAAGGACGGATCGTGTCCGAAACACCACGCTGCGCTCCAAAACACGCATAGCTGACGTAGGCAATAAAGCAGCCAGGCTCAAGTGGGATTGGGCAGGCCACGTCTGCCGTATGAACCCGGAAAGGTGGGCCAGCATAGCCACCAAGTGGGCGCCCCAAAACGGGCGACGTAGACGTGGCCGGCCCAGACGGAGATGGCGGGATGACATAGACGCATTCCTCAGCAACTGGCCGGAGGCAGCGTCAGACAAGGACCTGTGGAAATCAAAGGGAGAGGCCTTTGCCCAGCAGTGGGACAGTCCTATAGGCTAGATAAATAAATAAAGAAAATATATTACCATTTTTTATTTCTGGTACGTTTTTATGTAAAGCCTGACCAGAAATATATGAGGATGCGCGAACTAATTTCTTACACTGGCAATGATTTTATGATGGTTTGTCAACATGGACCAAGTATCTCTGGACATGACAAGGGACTAATAATACCAGGAGAGAACGGGACAACTATTTACAGAAACCGTTAAGAGCGACAGAGACATAGACAAGATGTTATGTCCTTATCAGAGTTCCGCTTTTTTCGCTTGACAGAGCTCGGCCCACCGCCGACCCCTCCAAATTCAGTAGTCGCTTTACTTCTTGTCAGTGTCAGTAGTCTTTACTACTTTTCTACTGCTTTTTAATTTGGCTGCTTTATATATATATATATATTTTTTTAATTTATTCATGACCATGGTTACAAGACCTTCAGTCGAAGTCATAAAAATACAATCAATCTTATTTATAAAATAAAGAACTGAAGTTTACAAGAGAGATACTTAAATCTATATATATTAAATCTTTTCAATTGTTTTTAAAATAAATTTGAACACTGGTATGAAATACACTGGATTCGAGAGTAAGTCTTGAATGTGGCGGGGAACACTTATCGAGTTTTCGTCTGCTACATCACTAAGGGCACTTGTAGCGATTCACATGTTCACGTCATGTGTTCGCCATCATATAAACATATATCACCATCGTAAGACTCACATCATCAAATTCTCATCACATTAGCAATAAGATCATATTACACCATATAATATTAACATCATCATTTTATAGAAGTATTAAAAATTAGCGAATACAAATGTAAGCATCCTGCCATTTTTTGAATAGCAAATTAATATTCACAAAATTTGCCAACAAAAGAATTGAGCTTTATTTAGACTGGATAAGGATCAAAATTCCATATACACAGCATTTAGTGGGAGGAGTCTTGGACGTATCGAGTGTCCCGAGTGGGACCAGGCAGGCGAGCCTGATGAGTGAGATGGAGCAGTTGAGTGGGGCAAGACAGATGACGCTGTCGAGTGAGATGGAGCAGTCGAATAGAACGGGTCAGTCGAGTAGGTCGACAGCGGCGAATGACTAGAGTTTTGGGTATAAATAGGCAAGGGCTTAGTAGGATGGGATTCATTTCTTTCTTGCGACTTCGACTGGGTAACACTGTTGTTTGGCAATAAGGTATTAAATTTAATTCTAAGGGGAATTTCTGTTGGAATTACATAATTTTTCTGATCTATAATTATTTATTGAAATATTGTGGGATTTTGTTGTTTTATGGCTATCAAGCTTAATTACATGCCAGAAATAGTGTTTTGGTACATGGTTGCCAAATGAAAGATATTTAACCTTGCGGCTGTTAAACGAATATCTTTCAGACTCTTTAGATTTTATCTGGGCTAGGCGACCCGGACACTTGCCATTTACAAGCGCAGTGATAAGCCTACAGATCTAGAGTGCTTTGTCTGGTGAATGCAAGGTCCACACGTTGGGCATGCGGGATATCCGCACTTGTTGAAATCAGATGGACCTCCAGGTTTGGTCTCATATATATATATATATATATTTATATATTTGCATTATCTACACATATTAGGGCGGGTTACTCTGCGTTTCCGGTGTGTTAGCCACGCAAGGGGGGACCCACTTACACCGATTCTAGTCCAACCTCGGGTTAATCTCCCGAATTTATAGTTTAGCTTACCTAGGTCCCATACACGTTTAAATGTAAATATGAGGTTTAGGCCTCTAGTGTTTTGTACTAGCTAGGGAACAGGGTATAGAGATAGGTACACTTTAATAGGAATATTAGGATAGGGTTCTTTATCTTCCGAGCAATCGGCCATTCATCATTAACTAACATAACACCTATTCAAATTATTTTAATCTCGTCAGATACAGTAAATGCAGATGTTAACTTACTGTTTTATTAGTGTTTATGGCTCGGGTTGTCTGTAGTAAAAACAAATCTTGTATTAGTTTATAAAGAATGGGAATAGAACAACCTATTATTAGACCGAACAAATATTTAGAACCGTTAATTTTACGTCGAGATTTGTAGGAACTTTTAGTTTAACTTATATTTTTTATCGATTATGTTTTAAGATTTGGTAAAGTAATGCTCTTATATTACTTACAACTGTTATATTGAGATGGCAACACTAAAGCGAGAAAAGTCATTACTGTCACTGTCACTAGTCAAATCACATGAAAAATGAGATGAATTTCATTTCGTTTATCCCTACAATAAACAAAAAAGGATTGTAGATTGTTGAGAACCGATAGTTTTTATCCACTGGCCACACAACCAGTTAGTTCATTTTTATTCCGTGGCGCTTCGAGCGCGCGCGCGGTCGCGGGCGGACGCGAGCCGGCGCCATATTGCTGCATGTACTATTAACGGAACGGTCCTTGAACATTATAACCTCTGTGATTCGGGCGATATTTTGGAAGTTTTACGCTTTAACGGAAAGTGTTGAGATACGGCACGGTTCCTTGTACGGTGGGCTGCGTCGGGCGCCCCAAGGATTGTTATTTAGAGTGATATAAGGACTACTACAGTGTGAACTGTGTTTGGCGTTTTTGCTGACGAGATCGGAGCGGCGGCGGCGCAGACCGGGACGTCGTTTATGGTTGCAAGTAACACACATACACTTTACACAAAACAGAAACACAACCTTGCAGCCGGGAAGAGATTCGGCTGAACTCCAGGTTAGCAACATAGCTTAGGTTAGGTTTAAGTACATAGGGCGCGTATCGCGTTCCATTGTTTCGCGCTAGGCAAGATTGCTTTGATAGTTTCCCATCACATGGGCCCGTGGGAGGTTCAATTTGTGTCTGGCGGAATCAAATTTTGGTAGCAAAAGCGGGGTTCATATCCACAGAAAAGATATTCGATTCATTTACGTAGAAATAAAGTAATTTAGTTGCATCGAAATCATAATTGAAATTTGACGGTGGACTGCGCTTGTTTCGCATTCCAATCTATTAACGTTAAGTTGTATTTGCGTAATTAAGAGTAACTAAATTATAAGAATATTAGTTATTACTTTCAATTGAAATGTTAGTTGAGTGAATAAAGTAAATATAGTTGCGTTTCGATACGGAGAAACGTATTAATAAGTAATTAATAATTGGGGTTCCGCTGAACTGTTATTCACTCAAAATACATTTAATTTAAATACATTTAGTGTTGTTTTCCTTTGCGTAATATTGGTGTTGGGTGAATAACTTTGAAGTTGCCGCGTTTGTTACGAAAAAGAAAAACGGATTGTTATTGTCGAAAATCGGGGTTCCACGGACAAAATTATTCACCCAAATTAATTAATTTGTTTTCGGGTTATATTATTATTGATCCGTGTTATTGAGGTTGGTACCATGGCTCCCTCAGTAGTTAAAACGATCGCGTCAAGGGTCGAATCGGAATTAAGATGGTTTTCATTAGTCGTTACGTTAATTGGTCGTACGGATCGCGAGGACGCATTATTGTCACGCGCGCGACAGGTAGATGAAAGATATGACGCGGTATTGAAATTGCATGCCGAATACTTGGCCCGTATTGACGAAGAGGAGACTGGGGAAAGTCGGACCCAGGCTGTTGAAGTGGTGCAACGCAATGTAGACCAGTGCGGTGATATGGTGATGAGTATCATCCAAGCGGCAGCGGATATCGAGCGCGCCCGAAAAGGGGATGTTGGGGTAAGGCGTGCACCCAGTGGTGTGGCACTAATGGCGCCGTTGCCACCAGTGAATGTCCCGGAATTTGGTGGTGAATATGCCGACTGGCCGAGGTTTCGCGACATTTTTAACAGCGTGGTGCACTCGCGCACGGATTTGACCCCCGCGTATAAAATGGCGCAGTTGATGGGGAGATTACGCGGTGAGCCTCACGATATTTTGACTCATTTGGAGATTACGGATGCCAGTTATGAGACGGCATGGGGCCTATTAATTGACCGATATGATAATCGGCGATTAATTATTGATGGGCTCATCGAAAAAATATTTAGTATATCGAAGGTCACTAATGCACATGAAATAAGGTCGAAAATCCTTAATCCCGTCACGGTGGCGGTGAATACGCTGGAGCGACTCAAGTTGTCACTAGGGTATAACAAGTACATTATAGTGAACCGGGTTTTGCGCAAGTTACCTAGTGAGGTGGTGGCGCGGTTTGAGCAGTCACATGGGGGTGATTCATCGAGTCACCTCCCAACATTTGACGAATTGAGGGCGTTCCTGGAGGGTGAGTGCAGGCGGGCGGATTGCCAAGGGGCAACCACGCCGCAACCCCCCACGTCACCCCGGCGTACGGTTGGGCCCAAACCGGTGGAGCCCCGTCGGGGAGGACAGCGGTACAACGCCCTCCAATCGGAGGTGTGCCCCTTCTGCCGGAAGGGGGGACACGCGATCACCGCGTGCGCGGATTTTGGAGCACAGCGGGTGCAGAGGCGCAGGGGGGTGGTCAAGCAGCGAAACTTGTGCTTCCGCTGCCTAGGCGCACACTATGTGCGTGAATGCAGTAAGACCACCAACTGCCGAGTATGCGGAGGAGCCCATCATGAACTTCTCTGCCTGGCTGAGAGTGGGGAGCGGTACGGGGCCTCATCGGGAGGTCATCCCCCCTCTCCTAAGCCAGCCTTGGGTGGACGGTCGCCCCCCCACCGGGGAGGGGGGTCACCCAGAGACCAGCGGTCGCCCCCCTCCCGGGGTGGGGGGTCACCGGGGGCTCCGGAGTACCGCCGGATGCCGCAGTCTCCTCCGCGGGGGGGGGATCGGCGCCGAGATTCGGGCGGGTGCCCGGAGATGACCCATGGGGAATCGGGTTACGCGACTTACTCGGCCGCGCTGGGGGGCAGGGTGCCGCCCCCGAGTAGTCGCTTCTCTCCACCCCTCGCAGAGCGCCCACGCTTGATGGCGCGTCCGCCGCAGATGGGACGGATGCCGATGGGCTATTACCAGCCGGCGCGCATGGCACCGATGGGTCGAGGGGTGTACTACCCGGGGTGGGACCCATACCTGGGCCAGGGGCCCTCTCCCCCTCCAGCAGAAGGGGAGGGAGGTGCCCCCTGCTAGCAATTAGCAGTCTGTTCATCCGTCGTGCCCACCCCGCCAGTGACGGTATTATTACCGACGGCCGTGATTACCGTCAGGGGCACGGATGGACAGCCAGTGCCAGTGAGGTCACTCCTGGATTCGGGGGCACAAGGTTGTATCGTGTCCAGCCGCCTAGTGGCCAGGCTGGGCCTAAGGTTGGAGCCATCACGGGATGGCGCAATAGGTATAGGTGGCAATCAGGTGCCTCACATCAGGGGTCAGACGGACCTCCTGTTTGAGATGGGTGACTCGGCATCGATCACGCGGGTGAAGGCCACGGCTATTGTTTTAGATGAAGTGGTCGGGGTTCTTCCTCCGGTACGGTTACCGCCGGCGGTAAAGGAGCTGACCAATGGATTGGAGTTGGCCGACCCTCACTTCGCGATTCCCGGACGGGTGGACGTCTTACTTGGAACTGACGTCCTCGGGAAGCTGCTGCGGAGCGGTAAGCGGGAGCTGCAACCAAACGGGTTGGTGGCCGTGTGTACCGCAGGTGGGTACGCATTATTGGGCCCAGTACGGGGACCACAGGACGCAACGGATTATAGCAACATATACTACGGCAGCGTGTTATCGGAGGTCCTGCAAAGGTTCTGGGCAACAGAAGAGCCACCCACAGCTCCCAGGACAAACCCACTGGACGAGGAATGCGAGACATTTTATCAGTGCAACACGGTGCGCCTCCCGTCGGGCAGATTTATGACACGGCTACCGTTTCTATCGACGCGACCTCCGCTGGGGAGCTCCAGGGGCCTGGCTGAGAAACGGATGATGGCCATGGAAAGGCGCATGAAACGGGACTCCAACTTTCGGCGAAAGTATGTTGAGTTCATGCGTGAATATTTGGCTTTGGGTCACATGTCAGTATCCAGGGTAGACTGGCGTTGTGAGGAGCACTACGTATTGCCTCATCATGCAGTCCTGAAGACACCTGACTCCAAGATCAGGGTCGTGTTCGACGGGAGCGCGGCGACATCTAACGGGGTGTCTCTGAATCAATGCCTGCACGCTGGTCCTAAGTTGACCAGAGACATTGCAGACATTCTAACGGACTTCAGGAGACACCAAGTTGTCTTCGTTACGGATGTGAGGATGATGTTTCGCCAAACGGAGATCCATGCGGATGACCGTCGGTTCCAGCTGATATTGTGGCGAGAGAGCTCAGAAGAACCGATGATCACGTATGAGCTGAACACGAACACGTACGGATTAAAGCCCAGCCCGTATGTAGCGATGCGGACGCTACGAGAGCTGGCTGACCAGGAACGGCTGCGCTTCCCTCGCGCAGCTGCAGTCATCGACCGGGATGTCTACGTGGATGACATTTGTACGGGCACGGACAGCATTGAGCAGGCGCTCATCCCAAGGGATGAATTGGTGGCGCTCATGGCCTCCGGTGGCTATGAACTCAGGAAGTGGCTGTCAAACTGCCCAGAGGTGCTGGCAGGACTACCAGCTGAGCACCAACAAGACCCGCATTTGTTTGAAGACTCGGATAATCCTCATGCGTTGGCAATTTTGAGGGTCCAGTACCGACCGACTCAGGATGTCTTCACATACAATTGTGAGGCCGAATTGCTGTCGAAGACCTGGACCAAGCGATCAGTCCTTTCGACTATCGCACGAACGTTTGATCCAAACGGTTGGATCTCTCCGGTCACGTTCATGGCAAAGTTCTTCATGCAGAAGCTTTGGTTGGCCCAACTAGGCTGGGATGAGCAGCTCACGGACGAGCTGCTGCACGAGTGGACGGCATTCGTGACCACACTGCCGCATATTAAAGAAATTGAGATCCCGCGCAAACTGCTCCCTCAGCCGGGAGCCAGGGTGACCCTGCATGGGTTCTGCGATGCGTCTGAGAAAGGGTACGCGGCCGCGGTCTACCTGAGAACAGGTGAGACTTCTGGCGAGGGCGTTGTACGCTTGGTCATGGCCAAGAGCAAGGTTGCGCCTGTTCGGACCCGGTGGACGATTCCGAAGATGGAATTGGCGGGTGCCGCGCTCCTGACCCGCCTCCTAAACCATGTGGCGCAGAACCTGCGTGGCACGGTGGATCTGAATGACACGGTTTACGCATGGACGGACAGCCAGATCGTGTTGTGCTGGCTGCAGACTTCGGTCCATACGCTTGAGGTATTTGTGGCCAACCGAGTGTCACAGATAAATAACTCGGAGACTCCTCTGGTCTGGAGACATGTTCCAGGTGAAGTTAACCCGGCAGACTGCTCGAGTCGCGGCTGCCCGGCGCCTGTTCTGGTTGAGCATTCTCTCTGGTGGGGGCCTCAATGGCTGGAGGGGCCACATACGGAGTGGCCTTTCAATGACTGCGGACGCCAGCCACTACCCCCTGACCAGGGTCTGAGAGTCAATGTGACTACAGTGGAGTCTGTGGCAGTGGACCACACTCTTTTGGACTCGGTCTATAAGGGTAAAGGAAGTAGAACAGAACTAAAAAGCTACAGGCCTATTTCACTGGTGCCTGCGGTATCAAAAGTCTTTGAGATGGGAATCTGTGATCGACTTATGCAATTTTTAAGAAAAAATTACTCTCTTTGTAGACAGCAATATGCTTACCAGGCCGGACGGTCAACGACGGTAGCCGCCCGGCTCCTGCTGCGGACCGTACTAGACCATTTAGAATGCCGAAGACGGGTAGCTGCGGTTTTCTTTGACTTATCTCGCGCGTTCGACCTGGTAGATCATTCTCTCATCGTGAATAAACTAGAGCACTACGGCGTCCGCGGTATACCGCTGGCGCTCATCACTTCCTTCTTGTCGGATCGCTATCAAACTACCGAAGTGAATAGTGAACGATCCGAAGCCAGGCCTGTTGGGGACAGATCGGTACCTCAAGGGTCCAACGTTGGCAACAATTTGTTTGTATTGCTAATGAACGACCTGCCTTACGACTCAACAATGGTAGATTTTGTAATGTACGCTGACGACATTTGTGCGATAGTGAACGCAGAAAATAGAGTGCAACTATGCCTGAATGTCCAAACTGTCATATGCAGACTCTCGAAGTGGTTCCGTGCTAACGGTATGCTATTAAATATAGACAAGACCAAATTACTGGAATTTGAACTCAAAAAATCTGAGGCCACCAGCGTACAACCAATGGTTGTGGAAGTAGATAGCGTGTCTCTGTCGACTACTAATAATACCTGTTTTGTAGGCTTCACCTTCGACTGCGGATTACAATGGCAAAGCCACATTGATAAAGTATGCGCCAAATTGAATTCCGCACATTATATCATCTCGCGCCTTTCACCCAACTTGTCGGGTCCGAACATTGTCAAGGCCTACTATGGGTACGTCCACCCAGTCCTATCGTATGGTCTGGATCTATGGGGCTTGGCTGCGGGTAGGGATCAACCGTTTATAATTCAGAAAAAAATTATCAGAATTATGGGAAAAGTCCCACCGGATACTCCTGCCCGTCAACTGTTCATTGACTTCCGGATACTGACACTCCCCTCCCTATTTATATTTCAGGTAGCAAAGTATGTCCGGGCTAACCTGACATTATTTTCCAAAAAACGCTGGAAAAGTAGCAGGCATTTTGACAGCCGTCAGTATGACTTAGAACTGCCCACTCATCGGTTAACGAGGACCAGCAATTGTATGCATGTTATCGGAGTTAAAATTTTTAATAAACTCCCATGTCACATTAAAGGTATAAAAACCACTACGGGTTTTAACTCCAAATTAAAATTGATGCTACTTCAAAAGGCCTATTATACAGTTAATGAATTTTTAGACGAAATTGACCCTACTCAGTAACTTGTAAGTATCTCATATTTTAATGTACCTAATCTCTAATTTCAATATAAATTAATATAAATATAAATTAAGTTACTTTAATATAATTGCTGATTGTATTATACTTGTTGACAATGTATGACTAATACTGAATAAATGGATATGGATATGGATATGGATATAGCTCACTAGGGAAGCTACTTCGAGTCACGGGATGGATAATGCGGTTTTTCCATAATTGTCGAAGCTCTGCTGCACAGCGCAACATGTCACCTGTAATGGGACCTGAGGAGCAGCAAAGGGCTCTCTCACGTTGGGTGGGGGTCATTCAGGGGAATGAGTTCCAGGATGAACTTAGGATCTTGCGGACTGGCGTGGGCAGAATGAAGAAGAGCCTTGTCCGCCTCAACCCGTTTATTGATGAGCACGGAATGCTCCGGGTGGGAGGCCGACTACGGAATGCCGAATTGCCCTATTCAGCGCGGCATCCTTTAATTCTTCCCAAGAAGGGAGCTCTGGTGGAGCTGTTGGTTTGGGACCGTCACATCAGGAATTCACATGCAGGCTGCAACACTCTGCTGGGCATTTTGCAGCGGGAGTTCTGGATTTTGTCGGCACGGAGGGTGATACGGAGCGTTGTGTTTCGTTGCTTGCCTTGTTACCGGCTCAAGGCAGCCACAATGCAGCCACAAATGGGAGATCTCCCGCCCGACCGAGTTACGGAAGCTCGGCCGTTTGCTGGTGTGGGGACAGACTTCGCGGGGCCTTTCATGGTCAAGACATCACGCCTTCGCAATGCGAAGTCGGTTAAGGCATATTTGTGCGTCTTCGTGTGTCTGGCGACCAAGGCCGTTCATTTGGAAATGGTAGCTGATCTCTCTACGGAGGCCTTTTTGGCAGCGCTGGACCGATTCGTTTCTCGACGGGGGATACCGGCCTTGATACGTTCGGATTGTGGTACCAACTTCAAGGGCGCCGATCGTTGTTTAAAGGAAATTGTATTATTTTTAAGTCAAAATGAGCGAGAGATCGGCTCGGGCATTGCCAGTCGGGGCATTTCGTGGTATTTCAGTCCACCTGGATGCCCCCACTGGGGTGGAATATTTGAGGCAGTAGTTAAGTCTGCCAAGACTCATTTGTATCGGGTCATCGGCTCAACGATCCTCTCTTTCGAGGAGTTGTCAACGGTGTTTTGCAAAATTGAGGCAGTTTTAAATTCGCGCCCCTTGTGTCCGTTGAGCGCTGACCCGAATGACCTGGAGGCCATTACCCCAGGTCATTTTTTGATTGGCCAACCACTCAACGCCTTGCCGGAGTATCCGTATACGGATGTTAAGTTGTATAGGTTGTCACGGTATCAGATGCTGCAGCAAATGACTCAAAATTTTTGGAAGCGATGGTCGCTTGAGTATTTGCACATTCTTCAGCAACGCGTTAAGTGGACGGACAGGACGACCCCACCGTGCGTTGGAGACCTCGTACTGGTTAAGGATGCTAACCTATCACCGTTGTGCTGGCGACGGGGGCGCATCGTTAACTTGATAGCGGGCAAGGATGGGTCTCCACGGATCGCAGATGTACAAGTGAGGGACTCGATCCTTAGACGGGCGGTTTCAACGTTATCCCGACTACCGGGAGTTTGAGCGGACCGACGACGGGTCGGTCCGGGGCGGGTGATTGTTGAGAACCGATAGTTTTTATCCACTGGCCACACAACCAGTTAGTTCATTTTTATTCCGTGGCGCTTCGAGCGCGCGCGCGGTCGCGGGCGGACGCGAGCCGGCGCCATATTGCTGCATGTACTATTAACGGAACGGTCCTTGAACATTATAACCTCTGTGATTCGGGCGATATTTTGGAAGTTTTACGCTTTAACGGAAAGTGTTGAGATACGGCACGGTTCCTTGTACGGTGGGCTGCGTCGGGCGCCCCAAGGATTGTTATTTAGAGTGATATAAGGACTACTACAGTGTGAACTGTGTTTGGCGTTTTTGCTGACGAGATCGGAGCGGCGGCGGCGCAGACCGGGACGTCGTTTATGGTTGCAAGTAACACACATACACTTTACACAAAACAGAAACACAACCTTGCAGCCGGGAAGAGATTCGGCTGAACTCCAGGTTAGCAACATAGCTTAGGTTAGGTTTAAGTACATAGGGCGCGTATCGCGTTCCATTGTTTCGCGCTAGGCAAGATTGCTTTGATAGTTTCCCATCACATGGGCCCGTGGGAGGTTCAATTTGTGTCTGGCGGAATCAAGATACTATGCTCCAGTGTTGATGAGGAAATTCTATGGTAGATTGTTGTGTAGTATGGAAAACAAAGCATTCCTAAGGCTGGATTTGGAGTATCTGAAGTGTAAATTGCTAAAAGAAGCCGGGGACTTATGGATGACAATAATGAAAGTTATTCGTTCCCGTATTTACATCGCAGATCTCAGAACTAAATCAATTTATATCACAAGGGTTGAAAGTAATTTCCCTTATCAGAATGAGTCAGTCGAGAGTTGAAAGATACTTGGGTTGGACACAATACTCTTCATAATTTCAAGGATGTATGACATTTACGAGTATGATCAAACGAAAAACCAACTTCTACAACTCATTTGCTTATAATGAATGGAATGGGAATTCATTTAGTCCACGAGTGAAGGGAAATCGTGTTGTTTAATAACAAATATACATAGTAAAGTTTCATAGTCTCAGAATAGAATTGAGAGAGATCTTTTTCTCTAAAAGAGCCTGAAGGCCATTAAAAGATTATAATTAGCAATCATACGGCATCCAGGGACATGGGTTTTGGTGATATTTAAAATAACACACCGAACAAATACAAAAGATGAATTGTTTTAATTTTCAAAGAACGGTATTGCCCCAATTTATATGTGAAGTAACCATGTCCTTATCCGATTGCTCACGTCTGGTAGCCGCCATTATTTATACAAAACTAAATATTTTTGGGAGAATGAGATGATAGCATTACTAGAATAACACAGCCAAATGATAATATTTTGTATGCGGTCGAAGGATTTCAATAATACTCAGAATTCTATTCACCAACCAATTACTTCTTGTTTAGACCTAGTCTACTTTAGAATATCATACTGGAACTTACTAAAAGTATGAAATCCATACCATTATTCCATATTATTTTATCATACTAAAATTATTTAATTTGGTCGAACATGAAAACTTAATATTCATTAAATTTGTAATAGAATCTTATAGTTTCAGTAACTTCAATCTATATATAGATAAGTTATGTAGTGTAGTTTCATAAAGTACAAAATTACTTGTCTACTAAACATTCCTGGAACAGACATGCAATTCCAAGAAAACAGTCTAAATTATATTTCATCTCAGAAATCTAATAATATTTGGTTTTGACTCATATATTTACCTTTATTGTTACATAGAGTAATCTAATATATCTATAACTTATTTGTGGACTGAATGAGTTTTATATTTCATATAGAAATGATATAACTAATATTTAATAAAAGTAGAATATCCCATACTGAATCATGTTATAAGAGCTGTAGATATTTTTGAAGGCTGGACTACACAGGAAACATTATATTTATATTTCGAGGATAGATAGCATTAAGTTAAGTTGAAAATATATTTAGTATAAAGAACCAAGTTAGCAGAAGGATAGAAGCTAGGGTTAAAAAGGAAACAGATTACAATTTTATTAGGTTCAATTAACAAAAATACTTAGTAGCACAGTATATAGGTATGGCGGCACTCAGCAACACATCACGGTTAGATTTCTCTTAAAAGAGCTTGAGTTACTACAACAATGTTGGGTCCTGCACATCTAGACGTTCACAACGGTTACATCGATCACATTTTTTTGGCCATTAGTTATTAAGAAAAGTTCAGACTCAATTGTTATAAAGATCCTTTCATATTCAGATTTGTTTAGTTGTAGGATATAGAAGACTGGGAGCTGCTGTTAAGATATTCTTAGGTAATTGTTGTAGGGTTTCCTTAGGGCTTCGTTGTAGGAGTAGAGTTTAGTGGCGAGGGTGAAGCAGGCGTAGGACCAGGAGGTAGTTTAGGTAGCTCGTCGTCGTAAGCGTTACGATTAGTGGACCGGTTCCTTTAGTTTAGGGCTTAGCATACATTTCAATTGGCGCGCGTTCCCAGGATTTGTTTATTTAGTAGGTAGAGAGACATTACACACTGACAAGTAGTAGCCGTTGAATAGCGAACTTTTCGCAATCGAATATAACATGTTTGATATCTGCATTTGCCTTCGAACAATATGTACATTTATCATCGTTAATAATCTTCATTCTCTTGAGGTGTGCTGGGACCAGGCAATGGCCAAATCGTAATCGATTGATGGACGTTATAAACCTTCTACTGATGTATTTAAAACCATTGTACCACGGTGATTTCGGTAAGTTTTTCTGTATCTCCGCGTACCATTTTCCTTTATTCTGTGTTTCCTTGACATAGTTCTAATATTCATTCCACATTCTCTGGCATATACTTTTGAAGTGGTGATAGTAATCGGTAAAAGGTATCTTGAATGACTCTGTCAGGTCTATGAAGTGGTCCTGACGCGTCGCCTGATCCACAACCTCATTTCCTGCTATGCCACTGTGGGAAGGAACCCATACAAACTCGACGTTTCTTCCTAACTCATGTAACATCTTTTTAATTTTGTATATAATGTAATTATGCTTATAATTTAAATAACTACTACACAAGGCAGTTAATACACTCTTAGAATCACTAACAATTAGAATATTTACACTATTTACATTGTCATGTACATATGTTAAAGCCTCTAATATTGCCAAAGCTTCAGCAGTGAAAATGCTACAGTTATTGTCGATTTTAAAACACTTCGTAACTTTAATTTGTGGGTCATAATATGCAGCTTTAACATGGTCATTTTTAGAGCCATCAGTATAAATAGTATAGAAGTCAGATTTCTCATCTAACAATTCTAAAAAGTCAAATTTGTTTTTAACAGAATCTAAATGAGCTTTAATGTCAAAATAATGTAGTATAGAGTTATATGGGCAAGTATAAATTGGCCACTTGTTATTAATGTACATATTTCCTGTCAGGTTTTTTGTGTAACTCATTATTGTTGATATTTCAGGTAGAGAACCTGCAATAAGTGTATTAGGCAAGATATTGGATGTCTCAGCTGACTGAGCAATTTCTACTGGATATATTACTTTCTTCAAGACAACATGATTATCGGATGCAAGCTCCTTTAAGCAAAATCTCTCAGGCAGCTGTAAACGTCGCAAGGACAATGGAGGTATACAGTTTTCAATTTCCATTGAGTTTATAGGAGTGGTGCACATAGCTCCACTAATGACTCTTAGTCCCATATTTTAAATAACATCTAATTTTCTTAATAGTGTGCTACTCGCAGTCATATAAGCTAGGGAACTATAGTCAAAATGGCTTCTGACTATACTTTTGTATAACATACTTAGTGTTTTGTATAACATACCGCAAGAATGCTTTTAACATGTGCATAACTTTGTACAATAGCCTTCCTGAGGAGATCAAGCTACTTAAAGGAAATAGTTTTAAAAATAAACTCACCGCTTGGCTTCTAGAGCATTGCTTTTATAGTGTGAATAGCTATTTAAACCGTACCTGACTTTTAAAATGTAATTCTATTGTTATTTTGGCTTATTTATTATTATTTCCTTTATTAATTTGAATTATTATTATTATTTTCTGACATTGCATTTATTTTAATTTAATTTGATGTTACTTTTTGTTATAATTATTACCTATTTAATTTAATTTCAATTAATGGAGCGCGCTCAAATGTTTGCACGCCTGCTTGCAGGCAGAATACATGGCGGAGGAACGTTTATACGTACTTAATATTAAGATCTGTTATGTGAAAACTGTATTCATGCAAATAAACAATTTTGAATTTGAATTTGAATTCGAATTTTTGGGTCTGAACCCCAGAATGTTCCTGCTATACTTCTAATTACATTTATGCTTTTCATTGCATTCTGACTTATATAATCAATATGTTTATCAAATTTTAATTTGTCATCTACAACAATGCCTAAAAATTTGTGGTGACTAACAATGGGAATTAAGTTATTATTATACTTAATATTAACAAGAGTCTGTGCAAGTGGATTTCTACTAATTACTAAAACTTTACTTTTATCTGGACTAATTTCTAATTTGAAGTGGTTACTATAGTGATTTTGTAATTGAGTTAAAGCCGTGTTCATATTCTCAACAGCAATGTTCAAATTTTGGTTCTCGCTGTACAAAAGCAAATCATCAGCAAATTGTAGTATTTGAACTTGAGATGTATTTACAAAATTGAGGATTTGAGATGTATACAAGTTGTATAATAACGGTGACAAGGTTGCACCTTGCATTGTTCCCTTATTAACAACTCTGGGCCCAAACAATTTGTTGTTGAATTTTACAAAAACAGTCCTATTGCTTAAAAAGCTAAAAATCCAATTAAGTACTTTAGATGGCAAGTCTAACGTGTATAACACATGAATGAGGCTTTCAATATTTACATTATCAAAAGCTCCTTTGACATCTAGAAATGTACATACAACATTTGTGTGACTAAGTTTAGCTCTTTTGAGATCACTAATAAAAGATACAAAACTTTCAGAACAACTTCGGCCTTTTCTGAATCCAAACTGAATATCTGGCAGCTACCCTTGTGTTTTTAGAAAAATAATCTAAGCGTAGCTTTAACATATTTTCAAAAAGTTTTCCTAAACATGATGACAAAGAGATTGGTCGGTATGATGTGGGGTCGTTAACAGTTTTATTTGGTTTTAAGATAGGAATAACACACTGTGTTTTCCATGGCTCTGGTATTACTAAACTATCCCATAATTTATTGTAAATACTAAGTAGTATATCTAGAGCACTAGGGTGTAACTTTTTAACCAACATGTAAGGTATACCATCCAAACCAGGTGTTGTGTCTTTTCTACTTTTGAGTGAGATGAGCAATTCATTTAAAGTAAATGGTCTATTGAGAAATGAGTTACTATGATTCACGTTTGTCTGACTTAAAATATTATGCAAATTCATTTGGTTATACTGCGGGGAATCTGATATCTTGTCTAAGAAGCTTGGTACCCATTCATCATTTAAGTATCTATTATGAGACGATCCAATTCTTTTAAATTTTTTAATGTAATCCCATATTCGAGAAACAGGCGTCATTCTATTGAAGCTACTACACAAGTCATTCCATGAGTTCATTCGTTCTTCATTTAATATTCTTTTTTTCTGAGCATCAAGTTTTTTGTAAGTTATAAAATTAGGAATACTAGGCGACTTTCTGTACTGCAATAAAGCTTCTTTAGACATTTTAACTGCATCAGCACAAGTTTGGTTCCACTACGGAACTGGTTTTCTCAAAACTTGCATTGTTGGGTTTGATGTTTGTTTTGGAACAGTTTCTAATCTAAGATCATAGAGAATATTTACAAAGCTGTTGTACAAATTAAGTGGTTCAGTGGTATTAACATCTAAGTCAGAAAAACGGGTTTGTGATAAATCACGATATTTAGTCCAATCTGCCTTACTATAAATAAATTTTTCTTCAACAGGTCGGACCTCATAGATGGATGGCTTCACATTTATAATTACATGAGTTGGATAATGGTAACTGCCCATTGGATCATTGTGTACATGCCAATCGCAAAAAGGAGCTAATGTGGGACTAACTATGCTGATATCTATTGCAGAAGGATTCCTATTTGGATACTGTACAGTAGTTACACTACCATCATTTAAAATACACATGTCAAATTCATCTATAAGATTGTATAAAATATTGCCTCTACTGTTATTTGAATGAGACCCAAACAATATGTGATGTGCATTAAAATCTCCCATGATGATACATGGCTTCGGGGTTTCAAGTAACAGCTTTTTCATTTTACGGGAATCAAATCTATTACTATTTGGAGGACAGTAAACACAAAGAATGTACAATTTACCTATAGATGTGTCTATTGAAATACAGATATTCTGAATGGATTCATAGAAAGTTGTGTTCACAATATTATATTGTAAGTTTTGCTTAACTAGTATACCTACTCCATTTTTTGAATTTATTGAAACTCTATGTACAAAATTGTATGGTGTAAAATTAGGGATTTTAGTAGTACTTTTAAGCCAGGTTTCATTTAATAAACAGATATCTACTCTTTGTTCTGAAAGAAATGTATTTAATAAGGCTCTCTTACTAAGTAAAGTTTGAATATTAAACTGTGCTATATGTAAAAAATCCATTGTTAATTTAATAAATTTGTTTAAATTATTTCCCTTATTCTTTTATTTGTGATCGGAGAATTACTTTTATTATTTCCTAGAGCAAGCAAGGACTTAACTAGAGCTTCTAAGATTATTTCATTACTCGATATTTGTTCAGCAGTTAGCTGACTGATGCCTACAATATTATTAGGTGTGGGAATAGCCGGGAAGACTTTAGGGTCGGTAATTGCTGGGGCTTGTGGTGTAGTACTCACCACAGTGGCATAACTTCGGTTGCTGTTCTCATATTTCATTTTTTTCTCTGCCATTTTCTTCTGTTTGACTGGGCAATCCCTGGAGATTGCCAAGTGATTTCCGCTGCAGTTTATGCAGGTAATTTCTTCTACCTCACAATCCTTGTATGAATGTTGGCCGGAACAAGATGAACACATTTGTTCACCTCTGCAGACTCTTGCTGAATGGTTAAATTTCAAGCATTTGTAGCATTGCAGCAGCGGTGGTATATATATCCGTATCTGATATCTAAACATTTGGATGTACGCGTGCTGAGGCAAGGTCGTAGCTGCAAAAGTAACGGCAATTGTACTCAGGGGAACAAGTTTGCCGTCAACTTTCCTCATAAATCTTTTAACTGAGATTACCTCAGTGTCACAAGCAATGTTCTTATATATCTCCTCATTACTAATCTCTTTGGGTACGAATCGAATAACGCCAGTAGTCTCGGTGAGGTGCGCGGGAACGAAAGCTTTCAATTTATTTTTGCCCAGAAAGTTGTCCATTGTCAATAAATTGTTAGCTGTTGCCGGTTTTTTAAAGGTAACGCCTACTTTATGTGCGTTTACACGGTGCACGGTGTAAAAAGTTTTGTCAGTTTAATAGGATTTCTATTGCCGATTTTCTCATTCTCCTCCTGTGATTCGACATATACAATACACTCCGCACTGTGATTGTCCGGAAATTGTCTCTTATAATTGGGTTTGGTGAACAATTTATAGTTCGTGGTGAGGTACAATGCCTCCAACTTTCTTTTCTTTGCATCTCTGTCAGCAGGGGACTGCCCCCCGCCGCTGTTTTCACCCATTTTTATTTAGAAACTATTTTATGTACACAAATTTGTTATATACAGCAAAAATATACAAATATATACACAGAAATCTTTTCCAGAAAATTTGCGAAAAATTAAAACACCCGCTTAATTTGACTTCCCGCCAAAAAGTCCGGCTGCTTTATACGATTGTAAGGGATACCAGCACAATAATTGGTAAATTACCCTTAACCAGAGTTGGGCATTCAATAACAAATCGTAATTTTAAATGACGCACCGTAAGAATGAATCAACTGACCGTCATTCAAGAATAGGTTATTTTGAATGGCGAGTTTTAAAATAAATCAAAGCTGAAGAAATTGAGTGAAACTAATTTAATCGTGATTTAATAAAATCAATCTGCTTATGGTGTATAGGTTGGCTCGCATTGTGTAAACTGTTTTTTTTAAGTAGGTTAATAGTTTTTCTTTTAGTTTAGTTGTACTTTATATTTTGTTGACGATGTAAGTAGTCTCTGTTTTTATAGGACCGATATGTACAGTAGTTTATTCCTTAATAAATAAATTAAAAAAAAAAAAATCTGTGATTGATTATTTGAAATAAAATAGTTTGATTATAATATATTTTTAACCTTCTCCAAAAAGAGGAAGTACTGTACGATTTTTTAGGGTTCCGTAGTCAACTAGGAACCCTTATAGTTTCGCCATGTCCGTCTGTCCGTCCGTCCACGGCTTAGGTCCGTGATCATTAGTACTAAAAAGCTGAAATTTGGTATGAGTATGTGTATGTATTACGCCGACAAAACGTAAAAACTTTTTTTCGGGTACCTCTCGAACACATAGTGGGGTGATTCTTTAAAATGACGTAAGTGCCGCGCGGTGTCCTTATGCTTCGAACGTTACAAATATTAGTTAAGTTTCATACTGCATGAAAACATTGCGCTCAATCTGGCGCGTATAATCGATAACTTCCAGAAGGCAATAAGTGATTACAGTAACTTTGGCGTTTACGACCTTTTTATAGAGCTTGAAATCTTTCTTGTAATTTAAATCTCGGTGATTAAAACCGCTATTTTAAAGCCCGTCTATTGTGAAGGATGGGCAACTACGGAACGCTACACTGAGCGTGGCCCGACATGCTCTTGGCCGGTTTTACATCTTCGTCTTTTATAAACCGATATGGAAACTTATTTTTATGTTTGAAATTTTAACAGAGGGCCTTCCAGGATGGTGCCATATCATTTCGGTTAAATGTTGACTACGAGATACACGAGGAATCGAAAAAGCTCTTCAAATATTATTGACACAAAGTTATAATGTCGATTTCTCTTTGAGGATCGAGTTGTTCGTGTGAAAAGCGATCCTTAGGTACTATCTTCAGACAGCGTTTCTAGGACCACATTTCCATTGCCTCGTAGGTAGTACTTATCCATTTTTACAAATCTTTCCAATCACTCCGCTGCCGACCTTGTGATGGCACACCCCCGTTTAATTTCGACTTTTCAATAACTAAAGTAGAATGCATAAAAAAAATACTTATACTAAACAATCACTCTTAATCAAGATAATCGCCAATCAAATAAATATTTTAAATGGACCTCTAACAAACTAACTCAATCAACGCGTTAGCAGTAATTAGAATGACGTATTCTTGATTTATTATATTTCACGCCATTCAGAATGATGCGCTCAGCGCGCTCTTGAATTTATTTATTTATTTATTTATTTATTTAATGCACAGGCAGCTTATAGCTGATGCGTGCATAACACTATTCACTTGTGTTCTGTGTTTGTAAATGTTTGTCTAGTCTATTTTTGAAAGAGTTCACTGAATCAACAATATATGTTCAATAAATCATATTTGAATTTTTTTGAATGTGAATGACGTCTGGCCGTTCATTCTTATCCTCATTCAAAATGAAATTTGCCCAACTCTGCCCTTAACTCAGGGAGTTTTGTTTTAGTTCCAAAACAAGATTCTGCAGTACGTCAATTATGGATACATGCAACAGGACCAGTGGGCAGGGCCAAAAATGAAGTAAAATGAATAATAAATTATTATTTTTTATTTGCATTATTATTGTTTAGCGATTTTGTTTTATTTCATGAATATTGGTAATATTGCAAGCCTATATCAGCTCCGTGGAAAGATATTCAATTTATATACGACATTGACAATAGATTGGGACATACTAAGGGCATTACCCAAATTAACTTCACATCACGTTGATCCAGACAAAATAAAAAAAATTAAGGCGAGCGCAGCGGCGAAAGTTTTCAGTTGTCGAACGGCGGCTATGCTAAGCTACACAGCTGCGCTTAGTAAGTTGCTATATTTGGACTTAACTACATATTTACCTATTCTTTATTCATTTATATAAAAGACAACAATGGCCCATAGTTTGTTAGTAACTTAAGATACAGTGTTAGTAAACAGATTGACAAAAATATAACATTACATTACAAGATACAATCACTAGATAATAATAATTATCTAGTAGCGGTCATCACACATTCGACATGCCGCATATAATGGGTGAGTCATACCCATACCGGCTCGCTACAGTACAGTAGTCAGCATGGGGTTGGAGCTGGCGCGCACTCTGAACATCAACGAGGCAATTTTTTCCGCATGATTGCGTAATAATCATCGGTACTAGTCGTATGAGTATGTGTATGTATCACGCCGACAAAACGGTAAAATAAAAAGTAAAAAAAAGTTTTTTTTTCGGGTACCTCTCGAACACCTAAAGTAGGGGTGAATTTTTTTTTTCGTTTCAACATTAGTGTGTGGGGTGTCGTTGAATAGTTCTTTTAAAAATAATAGGGGTCTCCAAACATAATTTTTTGGTAAAGTCAGCAGTTTTGTAAATATTCGTTCCGAACATAAAAAAAAATAGCGTCCCCCCCCCCCCCCCCCTCTAACTTTTCAACCACGAGTCAAAAAATTATGGAAAAATTCATGAAACTGAGGCCTTATAAGTACTTTCAATGAGAACTATATTGAACAAAATCGGTCGAACCGTTTTTTAGTTATCGCAAAATTTCATAATTTTCTCAAAAGGACGTAAGTTGACTTCCAGAAGGTAGTAAGTAACTACAGGCACTTTGGCGTTTACGACCTTTTTATAGAGCTTGAAATCTTTCTCGTAACTTAAGTCTATTGTGAAGGATGAGCAACTACGGAACCCTACACTGCCCGA
This sequence comes from Apotomis turbidana, assembly GCA_905147355.2. NCBI lineage: Eukaryota > Metazoa > Arthropoda > Insecta > Lepidoptera > Tortricidae > Apotomis > Apotomis turbidana. The sequence goes on from LR990305.1 coordinate 2,420,718, forward strand.
CATGCTCTTGGCCGGTTTTTTACGTACTCCTCACATATGCTCAGTAGTTTTCTTAACGCCCTGACCGTTGGGGTGAGCAAAACCATGTCGTCTGTATAGCTGATGTTGTTTATACTAAAGTCATCAACTCTGCAGCCTACTAAATTATTTACGCATTTTGTTCATTTTAAACACCATGTTTCATACTAAAATTTACTGCTTAAGACCAACACAATTGATATCTAAGTAGAAATAATGTTAGTGTTATTTTTCAAAACGTAAAAAACCCGGGTTCGATTCCCGAGCAGAGTACAGTTTTTTTTCTAAATGTATGAATGCAGTTTTTCTTGTTACTAAAATCGATAACATGTTTCCTAAGAACAGATCCTCGTATGTCTTATAGTATAGTTTCAGACTTTCCCATACAGACCGATCTAAATGGGCCACCTGTATACTCTTTCAAACATAGAAGGTCCAGCCGTTTTTGAGGAATCGGGGTACAGTTATTTTTGTTAATGTTTTTATTGTATAAACAACATTGTACACTAACATTAGCTTATTCAATAACTTAAATTAATAATTTAAAACACCCCCGACACATGTAGCTGTTCATCATGAGACAGAGAGATTCAGTGAGTGACATAAAAAATGCTGCTAAAATGTGATGATGATCTGCTGGATCTCACTGCTGGTTCTATTTCCACCAAACATAGCTAAAAACCATCTCGATGGACAAGTCTTTCGATTTAGAAAACCTCACTAAAATTGGTTCATGGGCACTGATGTTATGGGCGGGCTTTTAAAACTTAAGACAATTTTGTACCGGGGAATCCAAACTGCTGAACCTACACACCCATTTGTTGACAGCTTGGAAGAATCAGTGAAGATAGGAAGCCAGCCATCCCAATTTTCAGCCAAGATTTTCATAAAAACACTATTGGCTGCAGGCGTATTCTTGTCCAGACCAAATGAAAAAATAACGTTTGGTTGAAATATAAGGACATCATAGTCAAACGAGAAAAGGGGATTACCAGGGGAAGAAACAAGGGGGGGATTGACCGAAAGTTTCTGGAAACTTTTAATTAAGCAAGGAAGGTCTTTATGCGTCCAGTATTTGGAGTCAGGAATTATATTGGCCAGATTATTTAAGCTACACATTAATGGGTGATCAGATACCTGTGCCATTCTAAAAAAGAAACGATCAGCTAAATACTGTCTTCTCAATCTCAAAGGGGGCTCCAGGCACTCCACTTGAAGAGCATTGGTTGGGGAAGACTTCATTGCTCCACAGATTATGCGTAAACATTTTGATTGGATCTTATCAAGGTAAGACAAAGCTAATTTACTGCACGGCTCTAGAAGAAATGATGCATAGTCGAAGTGGCTCCGAATGATAGCATTGTACAAAAGCTTTTGAGAAAAAGGGTGAGAACCCCACCAAACACCCGATAGAGCCCTAAGAACGTTAACGCTTTTCTCACATTTGTTCCTAATGTAGTTTAAATGGGGAATTCCAGATAGGCGACAATCTAAATATAAGCCTAAAAACTTAACCGAATTTGAAACAGGAATTATTTCATCATCAAGGACAATTTCAATGTCAGGAATGCGTCTTTTTCGTGAGAAAACTACCACGGTACTTTTGGCGGCAGATATAGATAAGTCATGGTCTGTAAGCCAATCATTAAGGTATCTTAAACCACTGTTCAAGGCAGCCGAGCATTCCAGTATATTATCTGAAGCGAAATAAAGAGCAATATCATCCGCATATTGCAAAATATCACAAAAGCAGTCTACAGACTTGTCCAGGTCAGCGGTGTAAAGGCTATACAATATGGGACTTAATACCGAACCCTGAGGAAGTCCTTTCCATATACGTCTTGGTGGAAGCAGCGAGCCCTGGTATCGGACCAGGGACCGGAAAACCCCTCTTTAAAGTTAAGCCTAATATAAGGTAACCCTAACAATTTGGTAACCATAACATAAGGTAACCTTTTCATTTGGTAACCCTATGTTAAGGTTACCCTATCATAACAGTTAACTACAACCTCAACCTCTTGATTTGATTTGATTTGATTTGATAACGCGTAAGGGTTATTTATAGCAGTTAACTCTAAACCCCATCGCGTTAGGGTTTGGAACTGAACGTTGAAGGATCGTTATAGATGAGCGGAATTGGCAGAATGTTTACGTATTGCCGTGTTTTTTTTACACTAGTTTTGTTTTGACTTTTTGTTTTTTGTTGTTGTTATTAGATAATAAGTACTTTATCTTTGCTTTTTATATGTTTCTCCTACACTGATGTTGTTAATTAGTTGATAATTTGATGTGATTGTTCTGCTAATAAAAAAGTAATAATATATATAACAAATAACTATAATTTTCATACTGTTTTTAGGGTTCCTTAGTCAACTAGGAACCCTTATAGTTTCGCCACGTCCGTCTGTCCGTCCGTCCGTCCGTCCGCGGCTTAGCTCCGTGATCATTAGTACTAGAAAGCTGAAATTTGGTATGAGTATGTGTATGTATAACGCCAACAGAACGGTAAAATAAAAATTAAAAAAAAAAATTTTTCGGGTACCTCTCGAACACCTAAAGTGGGGGTGATTTTTTTTTCTTTTCAACACTAGTGTGTGGGGTGTCGTTTAATAGGTCTTGTAAAAATAGTAGGGGTCTCTTAACATTATTTTTTATAAAGTCAGCAGTTTTGTAAATATTCGCTCTGACAAAAATAGTGCCCCCCCCCCCAATAACTTTTCAACCACGGGTCAAAAAAAATCGGAAAAATTCTTGTAAATGAGGCTTTATAATTACTTTCAATGAAAACTATATTGAACAAAATCGGTCGAGCTGTTTTTGAGTTATCGCCAAATTTCATATTTTTTCTTTTAAGTTGACTTCCAGAAGGTAATAAGTGATTACAGTTTCTAGGGCGTTTACGACCTTTTTATAGAGCTTGAAATCTTTCTTAACTTAAAACTCGGGCTTAAAACAGCAGTTTATTGTGAAGGATGAGCAACTACGGAAAACCCTACACTGAGCGTGGCCCGACATGCTCTTGGCCGGTTTTTTTTCTTATCGAGGAACGATCGGCAGCTTTGCTGGTAACGTTATACCTGATAACAGTAAAAACCATCGTATAAGAACAAAAGAGTATTTTTAAGTGTGCAACGTGCTGTTTTAAAATGACAGATTAGATAAAAATGTAAGAAAGAGATGGGATTAGTATTGTTTTGAAGCATCATGGATGCTAAGCGTTAGTTACTCAGTATCCTCCAAATCGTCCAACTGGTCAGTTACAAACGGGTGCCATAAAATAACAAATATTAAAAAAAAAACTTTAAAATGTACTACAAAAAGCGCTTGCTGCCACTGCCATGCAATTTTCCCGAGGAATATAGTGACTTTGTAAATAAACTTAAAAGACAGAAGAAACTGGTAAGTTATGCATTCTTATTATGATTATATTTCTATTTTGTTTACCATTAAATCGTTGTAAATACTATCGACCTTAAAGGTACTCGAACTGATATTTTTTCCTTAATAGTATCTGCAATTATGTTTTTTTTTTCAACCATATTCTAATTATATATATACGTACCTATATTTATTTATTTCAACTTGATTGCACATTGCATTCCACAAAAACGTAGATAATAATGGCGGCTTTTTGCTATGAAATGAGGCGTTCTCCGCCAGACTACTTGTTTAAATGAATGTAGTAAATATATAATATTTAATTACCATACAAATTCGGAATACCTACTACAATGACATTTCGTAAATGTGTGTTTGTGCATTTTCATTTATTATACATTTTGTTCAGAATATGTTGGCACATTTAGCTAAAAATCTCAGTAGTATATCTTGCATTATTCCAATTTACTTATAATGTTCGGGTATCCTTAGAGCTGCCAGTTTAGCATTCCTAACAAAAAATAGGCCATGCAGGAACGTTGTACTTTATTGGACGACGCTTACATTTCTTATATTAGTGACGTATTTCTTACTAAACTTAAAATGAAACACCAAATTAAGTATATATTTTTTTTATTTCAGACTCAGTGAAATCAAGAGAGGAAGGAAGGTTATGAAAAACGTAAAGAAATTTTGGCTGAATTCAAGGAATTGTTAGAAGACGTACCGGACGATAAATTGAAGGACATGTGGGCACGTGTAAAATTTATGACAGAATTGTATCATACGGCTGTTCTAAAATTACGTAAATAATAAGTAATCCATAATTTAGTATTATATTTGATATGGTCTAATTTTAAACTGATTTGATTTTTTAATTGCTGTGATTTATGTCATTGTTTTTTTTTATTATGGTGTTTTTAATGTATAGGTGTTATAAGTATTAATTGTTAAGAATAGGTAGTTATTAAGACTGATTATGCATGTTAAACTGTGATGATGATATTTTTATGGTTTTAGTTATTATAATTAAACTTACTATTTTTGTTATCTGACTAAAAAATGTATATTCTAGTAAATTATTTACACACCTAAAATGTATTTTTATTTTATGAACATAGCATGATTATAATATGGTAAATACTTTTAAAGGTATCATTATAGAAATCGCGTTGATGCTGGCAAGACGATATTAGCGCTCAGATTAGGATAAACACAAAAATTGAATTCTTATTTTATTAATTGAAGAAAAAAAAAAGACAATATAATTATTATACTAATACATTTCAAATAACGTTCAATTATAATGATTAATTTTACTTGGATTAATTTTATTGTACAGTCGGTTAGATTTTGCTACCTAAGTAGGTATTGTGATGAGTATTTTTTTGGTATCTTCAAAATGGTGATAAAGATCAGATGATGAAACTAGAAAGTGAACGGCGCTACTTTTTGATGTTATATTTTTGGTGTTTATATATATATATATATATTTAACCTTTGCATACCAAGGTAATTTACCAAACAAGCAACGCATCTCCGTATCAGCTTGTCCTAAAATGCTTTCATATGTCCAGATGTTCGGATTTCCGGCTGTTGTCGACTAGAGGTCCGATTCATATGAATTGTTGATTCAGTTATTAGTAATTTTTCGATATGGCGAAGATATGGGGTTTGCTGTTTTAATGAATTGGTAATATGGAGACTAATGTCGTATGGTGTAGTCAGGAGTTGGATAGTGGAATTCCTTAACGGTTGCTTGTATACTTTTCGAGTGTAGGGTCTGATGGTTTGTTTTTAAGTGTACAATTGAAACTGCAATATCTCGTGTCACATCACAACTTCATTATAACTGTCTACTGAAAAAACAGATTTATCGCGTACATACATTATAAGTACCGACAAGATACTAGTAAGAGTATTAACAATAGGCAACTGAATTTTAGATCTTTTTTTACTATTCCTAACAACGTATGCTATCCCTTTAATATCAGCGGAAAGCGAAAGAGATAGTAAGTCATGGCAGGTAACAAAGAAAGAGCCTTTGCTACTTAATTCAAATTTAAAATATATTAAATAAAACGATGGTCCATGATACTAGGTTAGTCAACTTATCAAATATAGTTTCATACCTAAACTAATTAACATAACAATTAACTAATTTAATTGATTATTAATTTAATTTGTTTTATTTTTTCTTCCAAATGGATGAAAATTGTTTTTTTTTAGTTTTCGAACCTCACACCTCTGCCATTTCAAAAGTTTCAAATAATTTTATCGACACAAATATTTCATATAATTAATTAACCTAGACTTCATAAATCGGTTGAGAAATGTGACCCCTAAGCGAGACCAGCCGGAAATCCGGACAAAATGACATCTGTCTGTGTGTAAATAATTTTCTTTTTATAGTTAAAAAAAAAAGTTATAGAATACAGAATATAACAAAATTAACTTTGTTTCAAATAACATTTTAATTACTTAAAACATTTTTTTTAATGTTATTATAATTATTACGTTTTTAAATATTAATAAAAAAAGCATCATGATTTAATCAAGACACAGAGTACAAGAAATATTCTTGTTCAAATCAATTTGAATAATAAGAATATCCACAGAACCATCATTAATATTGCTAATCTTTACAATTTAAGGGTGTAATTTTATTAAAACAATTTGAAATTCGTTATTGACGCATACATCAACCTAAATATCTACTTAGATGAAAAGGGATGAGTGAAATGCTAAGGATTATTTTTATTTTATTGTTATCGGGCTTATGGCATTTACTGCACACTAAGACGCAAACCGTAATGAGACGCGGTATTTATTATTGTTTTAAGAATAATCAAAATGCAGTTGTGCCTTAACTGAATGCCGCATTAATTGTTATATTTTTTTATCGAAACAATTCTTATCTGTATTACGGGGAATGAAGGAAATTATAGTTAATTGTGTTTGGGATAAACCAATATGTGATATCAATGGTGACGGCAAAAATAAATGAATGAGTTTTATTTTTTCCGTCTTAGATTTATTTGTCAAGCCCCAAAGGCAAAGATGAAATATGAAAAAAAAAAACAAACAACACACTGTTTTCGCCGCTCAAGTTAAGCAACGCTACCATGGTAACATAAGAAGTTTCTACACTAAAGACTTAAAGTTGAATATTGACTGATTTGACGCTTTATAGCATATTGTTACAAACCTCGAAAGCCAAACACGTTTATGACTTGCAAGAGATAAGAAATTTACTGAGTTACTGTTATTCAAAAACTGACCTAATAAGACATAATTTAGGGATCATATTCGTTCGAACTCGTTCAAAAACCCTTACGTTAAGGTTATTAAGTTAGGGTTAGTAGTTATTATAACTGCTATTCAAAAACTGAACTAATAACACATTACTTAAGGATCACATTCGTTTGAACTCGGTTCAATACCCTAAAGACTCGGTTAGTGGGACGGGGTAGGTTAGTTAAGGTAGTTATTAACCGCGTTAACTGCAACAAAACAGTAACCGTATCATTGAAACAACCACATCATAGGGTTAACAATATGTAAGGGTTTTTAAAAACAACTTCTAAAATAACCTCATCAAAAACCCTTGTTAAGGTAACCGGTTCCGGTCCCTGTATCGGACACAGATAGAGCGATCCATAAAGAGGTTGCAAATAACGTTAACCATCTTTACCGACAGACTCAGCTTTTGCATCTTTTGCCTGAGTAACGGAAGATGGACATTATCGTATGCCGAGGCTATGTCTAAAAAGACGCCCACAACATGTTGTCCTCTTGAAAATGCTAAACGGATGTTCGACGTGAGGATACTAAGGCTATCCAGAGTACCCATTCCCCTGCGGAATCCAAATTGCGTTTTTGAGATGATACCCTGACTTTCCAAGACCCATTCCAGTCTGTTCTTAATAAGGTGCTCTAATATTTTCGCCATCACCGACGATAATGCAATAGGTCTGTATGAGGATGGATCGCTGGGATCTTTACCAGGCTTTAAAATGGGGACAATTATCTGCGTCTTCCAAGATTCTGGGATAGAAGCTGTACTGAAAATTTTATTGAAGATTGAAAGTAAGTATAATTTAGAAGAAATAGAACATTGTTTAATAAAGGAATAAGGAATTTCGTCAATGCCTGGCGATGAGTCCTGCAGATGATCCAATACCAGAGATAATTCTGCGAAAGAGAAGGGATCATCCATTCTGTTATTAGTTGGCATATCAGAAGAAGAAAAAGGTAAAGAGTCATGTGTGGGGACTGAAACTGGGGCCAGTCTATCCAAAAATTGATTCAGCCATCCCGAAGGATCATTGGCTGTAGGATTATTTTCTGACATGGAACCATGGAACCGCTTTATATTCTTCCATACCAAGGAAGGGGGGGAGCAAGGAGAAAGTCTTTCGCAGAACCGGACCCATCCGAGACGCTTTTTAGAAGACAGCAGGCGCTTGCAACGTGCATTGGTTGATTGGAATTCTAAGTAGTTATCTAAATTTGAAAGGTCCCTAGTAAAAGCATCTTCTACCTCATTCCGTTTTCTAATAGCTGCTGTGCACTCTGAGTCCCACCAAGGCGGGGACGAAATTTTACCCAAGGAGGAGTTTTTGATGGGAATAGTGGATTTTGCTGCCGACAAGAGGATAGAGACAAACTCACAATATAATTCTAGGAAGTTCTCATCCGACACTAAAGGAAGTAAATTAACTTCACTCAAAACTAAAGAACAAAATTCTGGCCAGTCTGCCATGTTTAGTCTGAATTTCAAGAGAGGGGGAGGCAGAGCTATAGGAGATGATACGTTTGAAGGGAGAGAAATTAAAATAGGAAGGTGATCACTACCATGAGAGCGAGAAAGGGTCTTCCATTCCAGGTGGGGAACTATCCGAGGCGTAACCAAAGTTAGATCCACAGAACTAGGATTTTGTAAAGGGGAAGTTCTTCTGGTGCGAGAGCCGTCATTCATTAAGCATAAGTTGACGTTGTCGAGGATATCTAGAAGATAAGACGAATTAGGATCACAGGAAGCTGAGCCCCACATAGTGTGATGACAGTTGAAGTCACCCATCACAATTAAAGGGACCGGAAGGGCAGAGAGAATAGTGTCTAATTCTTGAATGAGAGCACGATTTGGATGAGGAATATACAGGGAAACAAAGGTTAGGTTTAGGGCATTACATGCTATAATGTTAATGCCAGGAGAATGAGGACGAATAGGGATCAAGGAGAAACGAAGGGATCTATTGATCAGGATGGCCGAACCACCCCAACCATCAGCGCTATCATCTCGGAGACATGAGAAGCCGGGTACCCTGAAACGAGAATCGGGCTTTAACCATGTCTCCGAGATGGCTAACACTAGGGGATTATAGTTATTAATAAGAAAACAGATTTCATTTTTTTTGTGACGAATACTTCTACAGTTCCACTGAATGGCTGTAGGAGCCATTATCGGGATTAATTACAGTAATGAGATTGTGCAGCATATCTAAGACGTTGTTCGGTATGGTATCAGAAAATTTCGATAGGAGGTTTATAAGGGTGCTGATGAGCAGCTTAATGAGATTATCATTAGGGGAGTAGTCAGAGTTTGAAGAGAGAGCACAGCCATTAGCTTGTGAACTTTCAGGGGTTCGAGTGATTTCTTCGTGGGCAATTCTGTCATATCCTTTAGAGAGGGTCGGAGTCGGACGCCGCGGGATAAAGACAGTTTTTTTGTATGACACGGACTGGGGATGCGAATTTTGGGAAGAGACAGGAGAGACAATTTGAGACACTTGGGACTGGGACGGATAACTAGGGGAGCGGGCAGTATCAGCAAAAGAGCGTCGAACAGTGGGGAATCTTCGTGCAGCTACCGAATACGGAACATTTTCCTCAGACATTACCATCTTTATTGATTTTTGCCTGGAGTGCTCGGGACATGAGTTTCTAGTGGCAAAGTGAGAGCCAGAACAATTAAGGCAAGTTGCTCTATCCTCTGTTACTGGACACCCTTCTCCCTCATGGGGTTGGGCGCATCTGTAGCAACGAGGATTTGAGCGGCAATTGGCCTTAATATGGCCAAAACGACAGCACCTATTACATTGAATGGAAGGCAAATGATAGATTTCCACGGGAAGCGACGTGTAAAAGCAGTATACCTTTTCTGGTAGCTTTTGCCCAAGGAATGTCAGTGCGACCGTTTGGGTGGGGATCCAGGACGTCACGCCATCGATTGAAGTTTTTCTATTTAAGCGACGAGCCTTAATAACTCGGACAGACTCCGGACACTCAACAGAGTTAACTAGTTCCTCTAAAGTCCAGTCCACAGGAATATTTCGAACTAAGCCTATCCGGGTGACACTGAACATGGGAATCGAGCCAGAATACTGAGCATTCTCCTTAAAGAAGGAACTTTCCAAAAAGGCATTAGCGGCTTCGGCACTGACAAACTGAACCGAAACTCGACTGCGACCATTAGCCTGAATACCTCCCTTAGTTACACCACTTATCGAATACCTGTGCATTAGTTGTGCGAATTTCAAAATCCTTAATGGGGATCCAGGAGAGAGATCATCAACTTTTGTCACAAACACATTAAAGGGGCCTACGTCACCTGATCCGTAAGTTAATTTAGATCCCGGGGCGAAATCTGGAACCGTATATGTGTGCTGTATAGAGGCCGATGGAGGGATCTTAGAGTCCCTTTTGTGGAGGTTGGTATTAGAATCATCAGGACACTTGCGTTTTTCCCGGCTAGATTCACCTCTAGAAGACTCCCCAAAGTGAGGAGTTAATAAATTACCGCCCCCATCAGGGGGCACGTCTTCGTCCATATTAAAAGCCTAAATTCCACTCACTCTCTCCGATTAGTAAGGATAATCACCACCGCAAACAAAAAAAGGCAACAACTTATAAATCTTACAATAATAACACTAAAATTTTAAATTAATACGGGAAGAAAATTTTGTACGTGTAGCTACCAGGACGCTAGCCTACCCTCGGACATTTTTAAATATTTGCTTTTTAAAGTAACCACCACGTATGACATTGACATTGTTGACAAACCATCATAAAATCATTGCCAGTGCAAGAAATTAGTTCCAGTGAAATTCCGCAATATGGCGCATCGTCATATATTTCTGGTCAGGCTTTACATATGTTAAACTTATAACATCCTCATTTTTCGTCACGCGTTAAAAATAAATAAGCAAAATCACAATAAAATAGACATTTATTTAATCATAAAAGTAGACACATAAAAATTCATTATTTATTAGCAAAGGGCGGACAGTGATAAGACTTTTATTACATTTCGAGTAACATTTGTATTAGTTATTTGTGCAACAAGAGAGCAAAGTTGTTTTTTGTTATGAGTGCTGATTTTGAGTCCCGAGCAAGCGAAGGATTCTACGTTTGAATCACGAGCGTAGCGAGTGATTCTATGTTAGAATCCTGAGTGTAGCGAGGGACTCAACAGCACGAGATGCAAAAAACTTTGCTCTCGTGTAGCACACACAACTTTTCACCTCATCAGCGAGAACATATTCGACATTTTGTGTTTTTTCTTCCAACGTATGTTTATAGTCTTTGTTGCTGATTTCAATAATATTATTAATCAGAAAATAGATAAGTGCTGCTTAAAAAGGAATAACAATATAATTTAATTGAAATTATAATCAACCAACCAACACGGCTATTGTCATTATTTGATCAAATTGGAAGATTTAGCAGATACATGACGTGTTTATTTATAAATACATCTAGACACGCGGCAGCGTGTCCAGCCAAGTTCACTCCAAGAACTGGCGAGCAGCAGCCGTGTGTTATATTACACGAACCGTTTGGAGCCACTTTTGATCCCTCAATAACTCCAAATCTATTTAACATAAAAAAATGAAATTTGGCTTATGTATTAAGATCCTTTAGAACAAGTAGAACCCCAAATTTCAATAATATAGGTTAAATAGTTATTGAGATATTAAAGTCCAAAAAACGGTATTTTTATCACTGACTGACTGACTGACTGACTGACTAGTAATCAAAAACCTAACCCACTTCCAGGTGACCTAGTAAGGTGAAATTTGGCATCCAGCTTAGTAATTGTGTGTGTATACATATAAAAATCGAAAACAGTGATTTTTTTATATTTTTTTATTATTATTAACCTGTATGTCGCACCCGCTCACGGGACAATAGTGTCCCGGACCTTTGGGAGGCGTGCACGGAGCCGAAGCCAACGCGTAGAGGCCCTTTCGACAATTTAATGAAATGCAAGGTGTACATCGAGCGGATGCTGTCCCTATCCGTGTCATGGGACGCACACAGAGACAGCGCCCGCTAGGTGCAAGAACTATTGATGGAGACATGGAATCTAAATACAAATTGGGCTATGGGGATGAAATGGAGGACTGGCTAATTGGGCTATGGGTTGAGACTATCGGGCGTCTACCAGCAAAAGTGTCTCATAGCAAAAATGGGACTGGTAGACGATGACTCGCCTCCCGCTAGATGGGCCCCCACAAAATAGCGACACATAAAGTGGCCTAAGGGCAACACCGGTGCGGAAGGCTAAGGGCGGAGAGGTGTAATACTGGGCTTTAAACCGAAGCCAACTAACCCCTTACGTTTCCACATCCACCCCCGAGCCGAAACTCTCACGACTCCACTCTGCCCGGCCGGTTAAGGCAAGACAGAGGCGGAGGCCCCGACCCATCACCCCCCGTCAGGATCCCCAGGAGCGCTCAGGTACGTGGGGTCGCTACCCCCCAACTATTATTATTATTGATGGTTGTTGCCTCAGAACTCTGTCATTTATAAACCGATTTGGAAAATTCTTTTTTTGTTTGAATGATATACTAGAATAGCATACGTACACTCACACGCACACACTTACACATACATGCACATAAAAATCCAATACGTATTAACCGTTTTGGAAAATTCTTTGTTAGTTCAAAACTTTCAAAAGATGTACTAGAATAGCACACAGAACTAATTAACAAATAATAATTAAGTAATCAACACATCATAATAATTTCTGTACAAAAAGTAATGATATCCCATCAAAAACATAAATGTAAAATGAGAGCCAAGTTCAATATCGCGTGCACTTCGCCGACAAAAGAATTGAGATCTTCAAGGGCGCCAAGTTCTTTGCCCTAAAATTTTTAGATACAAGGACATGCGACATGCTCAATGCATTTATTTTACTTGGGGTGTAATTCAATATCAAGACTTGACTTGGCTAGTTTTAAAATATAAATTTATATTATAAATAAAAATCAATCAAATCATTAACCTATTTTCGTAAAGGTAAGTACGCAAGTTAGTGTACGTCTTGTTACTTATATAAAATTAAGTTAGTTTGTGAAAACTAGCCAAGTCAAATCTTGATATTGAATTACTCCCCAAGTAAAATAAATGCATTGAGTATGTCGCATGTCCTTGTATCTAAAAATTTTAGGGCAAAGAACTTGGCGCCCTTGAAGATCTCAATTCTTTTGTCGGCGAAGTGCACGCGATATTGAACTTGGCTCTCATTTTACATTTATGTTTTTGATGGGATTATTATATAACGAGATTTTGTTTATACATTGATTAATATTTTTACTCCTAAAACACCAAACAAAATATATGCAAAAGAAAATAACAATTACAATATGAACTCGATATTATTTAAGGTACGTTTCGAATATGCATCTATGATAAATGGCGAAATTATAAATTATATTTTACAATAAGTAAATATAATTTAGGTACGTGAAAAATCTTATTATATTTGAGCAATGATCAATTGTTTTATATAAAAGGCATAATCATTTTAATTTTCGGTCGTTAAATAAAAATATAATAAAGAAAAAAAAATACGTTGCAATTAAAACTTTTTCGGGTGTTTTTAATGATTTTTTTGGTATAACGCGTATCCGAACTGTTCTCAATCGAGGTCGGATTCGGAAATCGAATTTCAAATTGATAAGTTTCTATCCCTCTCTTTTATATACATATGAAAGAAACAGAGTGCATCGAGATTCAAATGATTAGACTTTTATAATTAACCTTTGGCTGAAGAATGACAATTCGTGGTCAGATATTGAATAAATTAAAAAGCTACTTTCTACTCACGCCCGAAACAAAATCGCATTTTGTTCACTGTTATCTGACAGCAAAATCGCCATGTTTGAGCTGGTGAGGTGAAAACGCAATTTTTGTTATAAATCTATCAGTAAGCACAAAATACCTCTATCCTCCTTAGAACATAATTAGGATAGGATATTAAGAAATTATTGGCCAGTTGTAAATTATCGCCTCTTGAGTCTTTAGACGTGAATAGTGAACCATAAAAGGAATGGACTGAACTGAAAGTATGTAATATAGAAAATAAAATGATCATTTACTATAAAAATATATATATAACTATTCTGCATTCATGTTGTCTTCTTTACCAATTGTAGTCATATCCACATTACGTATATCGTTTGACATGGTTTTGTCTGACGTATATTGCATCCACAGTCCGCCCTTTGTTTATTAGAGTATGAGTAGATGTCCAAAATACAAGTCATGGTCATATTCATATCGATGTTTGTAATATACATGTAGAATTTTAAAACATTAGAACATTTATTGCATATCACATTACAGACAGGCGGATTTATAAATAAACAAGGGATACATGTGACGCCCTGCAAGGGCACAAGCAACATCAGTAGGCTAATTTTAATAAAACTACAATTACTTAAGCTTAACATTACTCAGCTGAATACAACACATTAATTCAACAAGACCAATACATTTATATTATATACTTTCGTTGTCCTTAAAGAACTCTTCTAAACTATAAAAGCATCTCGTAATTAAGAACGATTTTCACTGTTTGTTAAACAATCTATGTTTTTCAAGGAGTTTGGGATATGATTATAGATTTTAATGGTCATGTAATGGGGGCTGCGTGTGACGAGTTTTAATTTTGAGAAGGGCATTTTAAGTTGGTTGAGATGGCGATCATTTCTTTTAGTTTTAGTTGTTGGTTTAAGTGTGAATATAAATAAAAATGTTTTCTAATAAATTTACATGATTCAAAAATATACATGGAAGTTACGGTTAATATTTGGTGTTTAATGAAATAAGGTTTACATGACTCCATTTGATCTATGTTGACTAAGATTCGAATAGGTACATTTCTTTTGTAAGATGAAAATTTTATTAATATCACTGCAGTTTCCCCATAGGACTAAACCGTATGATATTCTCGAGTAAGCATACGAGTAGTATGTTGCTAGAGCTGTTTTAAAATCAGTTTCGCGCTTAAGGTGCTGGAGGGGGACATAGATAAAGGACGATAACAATTTAGTTAATTTTCGGATGTGGTTTGTCCAGCTCATATTGGAATCTAAATCTATGCCTAATAGAGTGGCAGTGCTCACGTTATCTAGTTTTGTATTATTATATTCATAATCTATTAGCAATGGTACTTTTTGGTAAGGTTTAAACTGAATTATTTTTGATTTGTTTACATTGAGTAGAAGGTTATGGGATTGCACCCAGCTTGTAATTGTATGTAACGTTGAGTTTAATTTATTTTTTATTTCGGTAACACTAGTGCAAGAAAACAATACAGTTATGTCGTCGGCAAAAAACATACTATGCTCTTCCAATATGTATGTATGTAAACACTTTATTGTACACAAAAACAAGAAAAACACACTACAAAAGAATAAACATGTACAAAGGCGAACTTATCCCTTTAAGGGACCTCTTCCAGTTAACCTTTGAGCAAATGAGTGCTAAACACAAATATGTTAGGGAGATCTTCTTGGATATCCCATTATTTTCTCATTTGCTCAAAGGTTAACTGGAAGAGATCCCTTATAGGGATAAGTTCGCCTTTGTACATGTTTTTTTTTTATTTTTTTTTTGAAGTTTTGTGAATTGTTTTTGTGTACAATAAAGTGATTACATACATACATTACATACATACATCATTTATATATAGAAGGAACAGTATGCATTCTAAATGCCATGTTTCCTAAGAACATCCTATCTCTTATAGCTTTCGTTTTCTCTCTACTAACCCATTTGGATTGTTCATATTATATAACTGCTACATAATGCCACACATGTGAAGTGGCAAACTTATACAAAAAAAACTTAACATCAAGCTTTTAGCTTATATTTGGTTAATAAGCGTGTATATTTGATATAACCGCATATTGTAGCCAGACGGAGGTTTTAGTGCTATAATCTAATATTTATAACAATTATTAATTTAGCGTTAACTGCCATAGAGTAATTAATTTTTGAAATTTTTCTGAGCAACAATATGTGGCGTAGTTATTACTAGAGACAGTTCTGACATCACGATGTTAAGTGTCAACAAACAACAATAAACAAATACATTGCGTGCTGAATTATTTTATATGGAAAAAAAACGTTCAATTTTTTTAATAATTTAAATATCAACATATTAATTAATTAATAAGTGCCTATAATAAGACCCCGTAAAGTTTGCGGTTATATCAAATATACACGCTGTATATTCTTATAGTTATACAAAGCTCAACTATAAAATAACTTTAGCATGACTTAGTCATGACTTACGACATAAAGATAGACTAGAAATATATGTAAAATGTATGTAATCACTAATAATTGTGTAAACAGTCTGTGAAATCCAAATCGCTAAATATAGACCACGTTACTTGTGTTAATATTTGCGACAACATGATTAAGAATATGTAGAAAAAGATTGTTTTTTATTTTATTTAGCAGCATCGTGTGTAACGTATGCCATGATGGCGATGGGTGTAGCCAATAGTAGTTTATGCAACTGCTACATAACGATCCTATTATGAAACACGCCTTCGGCTCTTTTTATAAAACAACACTAGTATTTTTAGACGTATTTATGTTACAGTTGCATACACTACTTTATCTACACACATCTTGTTAAATTCCTATAACAAGTTCAGTTCAGATATTATAGGTAAGGACGTACATTACTTGGCAGCGACCGAAATCAGAGAAGAGAAATCAGGTGACCACGCGGGGGCTACGGCACTGTTATAAAATTACATCACTGATTTTGGTCACTGCCAAGTAATGTAGGTCCTATAAAATCTGAACTTGTTATAGTAATCTAACAATATGGGTGTAGATAATAGTATTTTATGCAACAGTTGTATAAGAGGGGGCAAAAAACGTGAGTAGCATGGGTTTTTTTAAGTTGGCAGCAATGCCTTAGTACAGTAAGTTATTTTTAAATTGCAAATTGTGTGAATGCATCTGTTTATTTTGCAATCTGTGGTACTAAGTAATGCTTTTTTGGCGACATTGTAGCATCGTTTACCAGTGTTTTTTTGGGCAGTGGAGTATAAACTTTTACGGACTTTCATATTTTATGTCTTTATATTAGAGTTAGTAACTATATAAATGACAGAAAAAAGTACTGGAGTAGAAAAAGTTCCTAAAGATATTTCTCATTCGATATACGCATCGTGCTACTTGGATAGTACGAATGCAATTCTAACATCGTAAACTTAAGTGGGATGCTGCAATGATCCATTGTAATTATTAGATGATAAACTTGAACATTCTATAATTTCTATATCCGAATCTTCATCAGAATCACCGATAGGTATCGGCGGTTCCGAGTTATCGACATCCATAATTTCTCGTGGATTCACTGCTTCTTTATCTTCGTCATCTTCACTATCGCTTAGTTCGACAAGTTCTTGATCTCCTTCATTTTTAATAATGGCTTCAGTTAACGTTTCAGCTTTCAATATGAATTCGCGAGATTCTGAGTTACTCTGATGGTTATCCTCGTTAGTGTCTTGCCTAAACGATTCATTATTTAACGCGTGGCTTTCGACTCCTACATCTTCTTCATTAAGTTTTGCAGATTCCGAATCTGTCATTCCGCCATTTTCATTAGAGGTCTGTGTTAATGTTTCATCATTTAACATATCTCTTTCGAACGATATATTTTCTTCGTTAAGTTCGGCAGATTCTGAGTCTATTTGCTCGAAGTCTTCATTGGTGACTTGTGTAAAAGTTTCATCTTTTAACATGTCTCTTTTGACAGCTAAGACTTCTTCGTCTTCAGGTCCTGGAATATTACATACCACTTCAGAATTATCACTGATATTGGTTTCTTCTTGGATAACGATTCGATATACTTTAAACTCGTATTTTGCTGTGCCATGATGAAGAGATCGGTGGCTGACAAGCTCTGTTGATAAAAACTGACGCAAAACTGTACAATCCGTACAGTCTACCGCATTATTTGTCTGTTCTTCACACTCCGCGAAATGCAGTTTTAAATTTTTCAACGAAACGAAGCAAAGACCACAGAGGCATTTGAAAATATCAGTAACTCCTGGATTGCCTTCATTTTTAACTGATGCTTTAGCTTGGAATAATTTCAAATTGAAGCTTTCATCATCTTTGTCATTAAATACGATGATTTTAAACAGTTTAGACTCGTCATCTTTATGGTATGTTTCATGGTGCTGTTTCATGTCGTTTGTCAGAAATGCATAATTGCATACACTGCAAGGGAAATTGTTCAGCGGGCATGTTTGCTGGACGTGATTTTCTATATCTCGAGGTGACACACAAGTGTTACATTTGCAACAAAGGTACAGCGACGTTTGCCAAGGTCCATCCTGTTTAACTGCCAGTTTGATGCAAAACGTTTTATAGATACTTTTAACTTGCATGTCTTCTGCATCGGTCAAAACCATGTCGTTATTCTCGAATACTCTTTGCCAATTTGCAAAAAACCACTTATACGAGAAATTTATTTTGACGCTTCTCAAATATTTGTCATGAGAACTTTCATGTCGTTCGAAGCAGGCTGCGTCATACTTAATTTGACAAATTTGGCAATATGTAACGGGATCATCAATGTTGTTGTAGTGATTTTGGCAATGGCGTATGGCGGTG
Source organism: Apotomis turbidana (assembly GCA_905147355.2). NCBI lineage: Eukaryota > Metazoa > Arthropoda > Insecta > Lepidoptera > Tortricidae > Apotomis > Apotomis turbidana. The sequence continues at coordinate 2,439,060 of LR990305.1, forward strand.
TCATAATCATCTGTGGCATAGAGACATTCTTGGCAGACATAAATATATAATTTCGCTCCCATGCTAGTTACATTGGTAATTTTTATATTGTCTAAGCACGTTTTGTCAGGCATTTTAACACATAATTTTTCCGTTTGAAATTGATATTTTTCGTTATTTTGTATTTCATCATCTCTTATTTGAGATGCTGTAGTAGCTGGATCATCGTTGTTTTTGTCTTCTGAGTTTTCATTTTGTATAGTCTGAGACGGCTTGTTATTGTACTCTTCAAGAAGACGATTTATCATATCTACCTCGATTCGATCAACGTTTTGAATTGTATTCCTAGTGTTATGTAATATATCGATTTTATTTTTTCCATCAATTGCTACTTCGCTTGCTTTAATAGCTTTATAGCAATTTCTATCATTAATATCAATGGAAGTTTCTTTGGCATTTTCGTGATAACTCATATCAGTTTCACAATTTTCGACAATACTTTCCCTTTCTACATTTCCTTCGTTAAAATGTATGTCTTTGATTTTACTTTCATGATTAGCAGGTTTTAAATTACTTGTGTGTTTAGTATTATTGCTTTTACCTTCTCGGTCACTGTTGTTTGTTAGCTTGTCAGGTGTATTTTCATTAGTAGATTCTCGACCGATGTTAATTTCTGTTTCGATATTACTTTGGCCATTATGTCTCACGCTATTAGACGGGGATATATTGAAGCTCGTTAAGTGTTGTGCATCATTATGTTTTGCGTCTAACTTTTTGCGTTTAGAGTCAATCATACATTCATTACCGACACGCTTCTTGGTAATTACAGGCTCATTTTTATGTAAACCTTCAACATTAACATAACTAGGTTTAGGCTGTGTAAATTTGACTTTTTCCTTAAAAACATTTCTGGTTTGTGAGGACCTTCCTTCACAAAGAGTTTCTTCTTCTCGAGTCTTCTCAGTATCCTGAGGGACTATTACTTCTGGATTATTCGTTGTAGGCGTGTTGCTGTTGACTTCTCCTACACTAGATGTTTTGTTACATGCCGTTTGAGACTTATTATTTACTTTATTTTTGATCTGATTTTGAACAGCAACTTCTTCAAAGTGCCTTTTCATACACAATCTATGCAAATCTGCAAGTGTATGACATAAACTGCATTTTTGGAAGTCGTCAGCAGTAGCTACATTCTCATCGGCATCTGTATTATTGAGTAAACATGATGAATAAGTAGATACATGCTCACATTTTGGACAGCAATACTCTATGTCTGTTTGAAAAATCCCGTTCTCTGCATGGGTTTCAAGACTTTGGATAAGACTATGAAGTACCGTCGCTGATTCTGGATACCTTTTTTTTATAAACTTTATAACAGATGTAAAAAATTGAACTTGGTAGCTTACCATAAGTCTTTTATTTTCACCAGGACTTAGTTTGCGCATTATTTCATTTTTCTCATTTACTGCCTCACTTGTTTTTTGTTCATCATCCTTCTTCTTTGTTTCTTGCTTATTGCATACTTTACTTGTTCTCTCTACATATTGTACTTGCTTATCTGTCTCATTAGCTTTATTACTTATAACTTCCTTGTCTTGACCTTCGATTATCCCATTTTGAGCTTGTGTTGTACTTATATCTTGCTCGCTCTGTACTTTGCGTTTATATTGTTTATCATAAGCGTCATTTATTACGTGCTCATTAGTTGCTTTACAAATTTCTTGCTCAACAGGCACTAAACTCATTCCTTGCTTATCGTTTATTTTGGGGTTCTCTTGTTTATTCTGTGATTTATTTTTAATTTGCCCATTACGTATTTTGCCTATTCCTTGCTCATTTGGCACTACATTTGTTCCTTGTGTATCCTGTACTATACTAATTTCTGGGTCACTTTGCACTATGGTTTCGTTTTGCTTATCGTGTGCTTCATTTATTACTTCCTCACTGCGGCCTCTGCATCCTTTGTCATTTTGTACTGTACTAGTTTCTGTGTCGGTTGGCACTACAATTGTGTCTTGCGTATCTTGTAATGTACTCATTTCTTGGTCACCTTGCACTATGTTTTTGTTTTGTTTATCGGGAGATTCATTTATAACATGGCCTTTCCGTACTTTACAGATTGTTTGCTGATCTTCTACTTTGCTAGTTCCTTTCAAATCACGTCCTTCACATGCTTGCTGTTCACGTTGTACTTCACGTCTCATTTCCTTATCTTTCAATCTGCATGATACTTGCTTATCACCCATTCCTAACGTTTTAAGATTTAAACCCTCCAAAAACGTTTGGTTAGGTTCATGACATGCTTCTGTTCTTTCTTGCTCGCGATGAGTGTTGTTTACATTTTCATTTTCCTTATTTTCAATGTTGTTATCCATTTCATTATTATGGATACTGTTTTTTAATTCAGGTTTGGGTTGCGATGATAATATGTCTTCATTGCTAATTGGATTATTTGAATTTGACTTAAATTTTTTAGTGTTTTTATTATTGTCAAATCTAAATGAATCGGCAACTACTGTACATTCAAAAACCTTAACAGCAGTTCTTCGAGCATTCATAGCAGCAGGTTTTAGAACTTTTAGTTCTCCGTAATTGTTATTATTTCCTGTTAAATTATTCTTATCACCATCTACTTTGTGACTATTGTCTAAATTTACATCTTCTGTTTTCTCATTTTCATCATCAATTTGTGCTTCATCGTCTGTATCGAGACAGATAATATCATCATCATTGTGAACAGTGGCATGGTATTTAGGAAGAAGCAAATTCTTATCCACGTTATTATTCTGTTTCTTTGAATCCTTTGTCTGTGTATTATCACTTGCGCCATCTGTAGCTGTGTTGTCTTCTTCAACGTCTTCGTCGTCTTTATATTCGTCTGCATGTATCTTATCTTGCAAATTGCTCAACCTACGCCTCTTCGCGTCAATTTTAGGTTTATCTTGTGTATGGGATGTTTCACATATTACTTGCTCATTGGGTACGTTACTGGGTACTAATTGTTGTTTTTTTTGTAATTTGGCTATCTTTATCATTTGTTTATCGTGTGGTTCATTTATAACATGGCCTTTGCGTACTTTACAGATTTTTCGCTGATCTTCTACTTTGCTAGTTCCTTCTAAATCACGTCCTTCACTTGCTTGCTGTTCACGTTGTACTTCACGTCTCATGTCTTTATCTTTCAATCTGCATGATACTTGCTTATCACCAATTCCTAACGTTTTAAGATTTAAACCCTCCAAAAACGTTTGAGGTTCATGGCATGCTTGTGTTTTTTCTTGCTCGCGATGAGTGTTGTTTACATTTTCATTTTCCTTATTTTCAATGTTGTTATCCATTTCATTATTATGGATACTGTTTTTTAATTTAAGTTGTTGTGTCTCAATTCTGGCCCGTTTGGGTTGCGATGATAGTATGTTTTCATTGCTAATTGGATTATTTGAATTTGGCTTAAATTTTTTTGTGTCCACCGTAATATCGCTGCTCGTAACCGCTTCATTATTACTTTGACCCGATATATTTTTATTTTTTATGTTGGTATTATTTATAGCATTGGTTTCTTCAGCTTGCTTTGTTTCCTCATTATAAATGTTATTTTTATTACTGTCGTTCTTGCGTTTTTTACTTTGTATGTCATATTTTTTTGAAATGTTCCTTCTTTCATTAGTATTGATACAGCTTTCTTCGAAACTTGTGGTTATGGCAGATGACTTCGCAACTTCAGTTGTGTCTTTTTTATTATTGTCTAATCTAGAGGAATCGTCAACTACTGTACGTTCAAAAACGTCAGCTGTAGTTTTTCGAGCATTGATAGCAGCAGGTTTAAGAACTTTAACTTTTCCGTAATTGTTATTATTTTCTGTTAAATTATTTTTATCGCCATCTACTTTGTGACCACCATTGTTTACATTTTCATCTTCTGTTTTCTCATTTTCATCATCAAGTTGATCTTCATCGTCTGTATCGAGACAGATAATATCTCCCATAGCTCTGAAACAACAGATTCTATATTAATAGTATCTCTGTGGGCTGTAGACCTTGGGAACATTTTCTGAAATGGCTTAAAGTATGTCATTTTATACCATATGGGATTCCGATATTTTGAAAATGTTCAAAAAAGTGAATCGACAATGTGAATATTAACGTATTCACAACGAGGTCGCAACAGTTTAAGGCGAGGTTCTTCAAGCGCGTGACGCTAATTTTTACCCCGCGCCCCTCCCGCGCAAATACTACGATCGCCGTTCGCTCCGTGAACTCTGCGTCTGAGGTCACGCGTGATGGCCACAGTGTAATATAATTAACAGTAGTGCAAGTTGCGATGGAGCTCACACTGTAATTGGAATATTTAGGAATGGTATATTTATGCAATTACTTAGATTGCTTTTGAGTTATACATGTAGAATATGAAACTTTTTGAACTGGATACTAGTATATAAGTATAACCTAAAAGTCACTTTGAGATTGGTATATCATATATATTTTACTTTTATTTATTTTTGAGTGTGTGTGTGTGTGTGTGTATATTATATAATTATGTATGTATGTATCTATGAATGTAAGTATGTTTGTCCGCGATTAAGTCATGATTTTGCTCAATCTAACCTTGTATAACTTTATTATTTACATCTGATAGTCATCATAGGATATGCTGAGCTGATGATGGAAGGTATAACTCCTTAACGGTTAGGAGTTTAAGGACACTTCAAACAAGATGCATGCAAACAAAACCTCCCCGATCATTCCGCTATATGTATTTTGCTTGAATCACTAAAAACTTAAAAAAAAAAAAAAAAGAACCGACTTCAAAAAAACTGAAAAGCCATAAATAAACCTTTTATGTACAGATTACATTTGAATCCCCTTTTGGAGTAGGAGATTGAAATGTAATCTGTACATAAAAGGGTTATTTATGGCCTTTCAGTTGTTTGAAGTCGGTTCTTTTTTAGTTTTTTTTTTGCTTTTTAGTTTTATTTATTTAAACTTTATTTATAGATGCACCGCAGTACGGATTGAAATCAATTTATGTATCAGGAAATATAAAATATTTTTAAGTAAAAAAGGTATGTAATTTTCTTTTTTTTGTATTCTTATTTTTATTACAGAGAACAAAGTTTTTCGATAATCCATTTACATGTCTGTCACTTGCTAAAAATCACTGAAATCTAACTGTCTCCTTATACCAGCTTGCGTAGGAAAACATGGTGAAGTTGATGGACAGGCAGGAAATGAATGATTTTGAGCAGGGAGATTGCCATCAGGTTGTTGCTGTGTACTTGTTGGTTGTATATTTTCTTTGTCTTGTAAAGTGATGTCTCTTATAGGCATGCCTCTAATGTGTCGCGGATCCACTATTTCAGGCAATAGACATTTCAAATAAAAATCTACGAGCTTTTTCTCCATATACATGTCGTCTCTAGCAATATGCTCTATTAGTATAGGCTGGTTTTGTCCTGACCATATTCCAAGTATGCACCTACTTCTTCCGGTAACGTGAAGCTGCCCTTGTATCTGATAGTGCCAATTAGATTGTTTATTTAGTACTGTAGTATCGGTTTTTTTATCGTATTTGTATATTTGAATTTTATTTTCTTTAATAGCCACGTCAATTCCTTTCTTGGATGAAGTTATCGGGCACTTAACTTCAACAACACAATCTTTGCCAACTAGACCATCGGGTGTTGCTCCAATAAAAGGGTATTCTTTGTCAATAAATAGACCACAGGTGTCAATTTTTATTGATTCTTGATGTGCCATTTGCAGTAATGCCTCCCTCTCATTGTCGATACCGTGGCGGACGGATGTGACGTGAGAAATGTTTTTTTTGTAAAGCATATTTTTTACTAATGGTGCGCTATTAGTAGATGGTTTTCGTTTACAGACTGAACCGAAGTTCGACGCCGTAATTAAATTGTTTCTTATCTCAAGCCACTCAGTGGAGTCTCTTTGTAGTACGGTTGCTTTTTCAATAGAATCGCGATCTGAGGTTAGTTTTTTCAAATTTTTTAGGAAGGTCTCTTTTGCTTCTTTTAATTGAATGCCAATATACTGGAAAATTGTGTTGTTCTGTTATATGTAATTTCGATCTCAACTGTACCGCAATTTATGCAAATAAACGATTTGATTTGATTTGATTTTTAATTCTTCTGGGGACATGTCGGGAGCTGACCTTTTAGGTCCGTAGTCGTGTTGAATGGCGTTGTTTTTCTCTGTTAGTTTACGTACTTTCTTGGTAGGATGTTCTCTATTTAGTTTTCTCTTTAATGCTCTTCTTTTCTCTATTTCTTTTACTTTTCCTGTCGGGCTGTTACCCGAAATTGCTTTTTGTACCGTGGATATAGATTTTTCAGTGTTAAATGACACCAGAGCTGCTGAACATCGTGCCTGATATCCACGTTTCAAAGCAAAATTTACCCGTTTGCCGCCCACGAATTTGGCAATAACGCTGTTGAATCGCTCGACAATATTTGTGTCGACGTTTTCTATGAGACTGCGAGCTTTGGTGGCTGCAGTGGCAATAGGCTATTTGACTGATGTTGAATTCTACAGCGTACTGTAGTTATATGAATAAAATTAGCTAAATATATCACGAAACAAAGAAAAAAAATCCAGAAACATATATCTTTTTTGGAAATATGTGACTTCAAAGTTAATTTTGAAAATGTTTTCAGAATCCTCATAATTTTACGAAACAATAATTGTATGACAACTATGAACTTAAACGCACTTTTTCACGGTGAAAATGCCAAATTTCTTAATTTTTCCATACAATTATTGGTACCTATACCGGCCTGTGACGTCACTAGCCTGACGCGTTTTGTATGGAGCGTTTTTAGCGCTACGTAGAAATGTTGAACTTTGACGGTCATTTCTGACTTTTAGAGCAGTTTAAGTGTAGTCAGTCCCATATAGACATTTGATCACAATAAAAAATAGAATCGATTGACATCCTCAAAAAAAATTAGTCAACATGTCTATTATTGCGTTAATTCTGAATAAAAATGTTGAGTTCAGTATTCCTTTGTATGTATTTTTTGCGAGTCGATTGTTTTCGGAGCAATTATAATCACTGCACATTTTATGATCTCCATAAGCATGAGCAACTGAATTCATTATGTCGTTATGCAGTAGTGAAATGGAAACACTTTTTTGTTGGTTTGGGTTTGCATGGTGATGCTTAATAGATTTTACAATAGCCTTTCGCATACACATATTTTTTTCATTTGTGAGAGTCTTCCTGTGCTGCAAAGAGTATTTAACGTCTTTTTGTACAGCACGTAATTTATTGCAGAAATTTCTTAAGATATGGTTTCGACATTCAATTTTTTCTACTGTATAATTTTGGTATGGTTTAGCATCTAATATTTTGGCGTAAGTTGATGAGTCACCGTCTGCTATCATTCTTGCGTATATGATGCCATACATGTCAAGTGAGGCTTTAAAGCCTTCTAAAATTATCTCAGCTTCCATAGCGCTGGATGACCCGTCGAAATTTTTAAAGCACTTGTGCTCCTTTGCTGGTAAATTTTTCTTCTGTGCACGTGCACAAATAAGGCAATATTTATTTTTTACAGCCATGAACAGAACTTTACCGGATTTCTTGCCAATAATAGCAGCTGCACCTGACATAGCTCTATAATTATTGCCATATGATCTGGAGCACCAAGAACGGTCTACGTATACATCTATTAGAGGTATACCATCTTTGGTTTTACCCTCAGCGATAGCCATTTCTTTCTCTTCTTCTGCAGCGGCTTGCATAGATTCAATGGCACTAGCTTCCCATTGTTCATAGACGCTATCTTGAAGTTGCGAATAATAACTTTTCGAAAACACTGGGATGTCTATTGCTGAAAATAGCTCCTCAAATTGCGATTATCCTATACCGGTAGCTATAATTCCAGTGCAGGCACTAATGTTTGCATTAGTATTACTTGTTGTTCTATCTTCTTCTGAATCAATCATATCAGTACTACTTCTCTGCATACGTTACACTCGAACTTAAATTTCGAGATGAGACCTTTTCTTTTTTCCCCAATTAATTTAAAATATCCAGCTTTGCAATCGAACAAATCACTATGGTGGGCTTTTTCTTGCAGTTTTGATAAAAAGTAATTAATATCGACAAGTCTCCGTCCACAAATAGGTTGAAATTCGTTTTTGTTCTCTTTCTCAATAACGAGGTCATTATTTCTGAAAGCAAATAAATATTAATGATAGCTTATAATAATAACTGAGCATGAAACTACATTTACCGAAATATACCGCTAAACTTACTCGCTTATGGGATTAGACAATAGTGATGCAAAACTATTATCAACATCTATTTCCAAAGTAACTTCATTGTTTGCCAAATTCGTTGCTGCGCTGAAAAAAAAGATTAGACAAGCATTAGTTGTTTTAATAGTAGTAGAAAAAATGCTATTTGAAATCTAATTGCTGCCAGGTTAGGTTAGAACTGTGACCCCTACACAGAACAAACTGCTGCCAGTAAAGTAAGGTTATTATACTATTTATTTACCTAATCTAGATTAATTGAATAATATTTATATGAAATCTTAGATATAGTGAATAGTGATTATACGCTTTAATCATTATATTAATTGACATTATATCTGTATAATAACATTACGAATTAGATAATTTGAAAATATAATATATCGTTTATTATATTCAGTGAACGTTATACTTAACAAGCTTATAAAAAGTGAGCGTATATATTTTACTGTTATATGGTAAGTTATTCTACATCGTGTTACTTACCTAATTGAGTCTACATTATTCAGTGTAACAATTGAGTCGCCTAGTTGTTCCAAATGCCTATAAGAAATGAAACGATACATATAAATATTTTTTAATACTTTAAGAAACAATTATAAAGATTTGGTAGTGGGCCAATTATGACTGTTTTTAGGGTTCCGTAGTCAACTAGGAACCCTTATAGTTTCGCCATGTCCGTCTGTCCGTCTGTCCGTCCGCGGCTTAGCTCCGTGATCATTAGTACTAGAAAGCTGAAATTTGGTATGAGCATGTGTATGTATCACGCCGACAAAACGGTAAAATAAAAACTAAAAAAAACTTTTTTTTTGGGGTACCTCTCGAACACCTAAAGTGGGGGTGAATTTTTTTTTTCGTTCCAACACTAGTTTGTGGGGTGTCGTTGAATAGATCTTTTAAAAATAATAGGGGTCTCCAAACATTATTTTTTGATAAAGTCAGCAGTTTCGTAAATATTCGCTTCGAAAATAAAAAAAATAGTGTCCCCCCCCCTCTAACTTCTCAACCACGGGTCAAAAAATTATGAGAAAATTCATGGACATGAGGCCTTATAAGAACTTTCAATGAAAACTATATTGAACAAAATCGGTAAAGCCGTTTTTGAGTTATCGCAAAATTTCATAATTTTCTTAAAAGGACGTAAGTTGACTTCCAGAAGGTAATAAGCAACTACAGTTACTTTGGCGTTTACGACCTTTTTATAGAGCTTGGAATCTTTCTCGTAACTTAAGTCCATTGTGAAGGATGAGCAACTACGGAACCCTACACTGAGCGTGGCCCCACATGCTCTTGGCCGGTTTTTTTTTTTGTTAGATTTTCTGAGGAGCCAATTATGAAATCCTGTAACCATCAAGTAGTAGACCCAGGTAAAGATTCAAATTAACTAAGCTACTAAGTAAATGGTTTCACGGTGATGATGATGATGATAATGACCACGTCAACACTCAACACAGCCATCAGATCATAATCCACATACTTACGTCGCCTTTAGGCGATCTAGTTTGATTGATTTATCAAACTAGATACATGTGTTATTTTTAAATGTAATTTTGTAATTCTCTGTGCATTGGTTTCAGTACTGTACATACTGTTATTTATTTATTCAAATCAGTTGCCCAGATTGAATAAATAAATAAATCATTACCACCACCAACACCACCACCACTACCACCACCACAACCATCAGCACCACCACCATCACCACCACCATTACCACCACCACCAACACCACCACCACCACCATCACCATCACTACCATCACCACCACCACCATCACCACCACCACCACCACCACCACTACCATCACCATCATCACCATCAACCACCACCACCACAACCATCAGCACCACCACCATCACCACCACCATCACCACCACCACCAACACCACCACCACCACCATCACTACCATCACCACCACCACCAACACCACCACCACCACCACCACCACCACCAACACCACCATCACCATCACTACCATCACCACCACCACCATCACCACCACCACCACCACCACCACCACCACCACTACCAACACCACCACCATCACCATAACCATCACCACCACCACCAACACCACCATCATCACCGCCATCACCATCACTACCATCACCACCACCACCATCACCACCACCACCACCACCACCACCACCACCACCACTACCAACACCACCACCATCACCATAACCATCACCACCACCACCAACACCACCATCATCACCGCCATCAACATCACTACCATCACCACCATCACCACCACCACCACCACTACCATCACCATCACCATCAACCACCACCACCACTACCATCACCACCACCACCACCTTCTTCACCTTCTTGAGCTTAATTTGGGACTAGATCGATTTGTGTGAGGTTGTCCGATATTTATTTAGTCCCAAATCAAGCCCAAAAGGCTTGTTTTATGGGTACTAGACATACATACTTATGCATATATATAGATAAATAATATATACACTCAAATATATAAATGATATCTATTATTATTAGGGATCGGAAATTCAGGTGGATAAAGTTAACAAAATAAAAGCCTAAAGTTGACAAAATCCTATTGCTATCTCACTCATAGCTCAATACCTCAAACAAAGCCGCCGCCAAAGTTTAGGTATAAAAGCAACCGATTACCGATGCCTAATAAATAATAATTATGTATATCTTATTATTTTATATAACTTATAAATTGTTAGCTTACTCGTTTTCGGAATCATCCAAAACCGGCACCGACAAAGCAGTCATCTTTCTCAATTTCTTCATGCTGAAATAATAAGAAATTATAATTTCGGCTATTGTAGTGGGTACATTGGTTTTTATTATTTATTTCAATAATTGCGAATTTATATTACAGGTACACCTGTCAAAAATGTTTTATTTAATAGACCTGTTTTTTTACTGTGTATTATTTAGTCGCGTGGATGAGTGTTCTGCCTTGCTAGGTTCAAAAGGACTTATCATACTACTACATCCGTATAAAGATACGACCTTTTACCGTAACACGGCAGTGTTTCTTTTTCGTGTGAGGCGGACAGGGCATTTTATCGAGATTTTGATTCGTAATACGATGAAAAAATTGAGATACTTACCTTTTCTGTTTATTTAACCGCCGGAGGGCCAGTGGCGATAACTTTTTTTTATTTCGTTTGTTTCCCATTGTTAGTAAATCCTCACTCGTATCGTAAAATGGAGCGCTTCAAAAATTGGCAAGCGTCCGACCTCCAACGCGTTCCGCTCGGGACTGAGCGAAGAGCCGGCTGCGGGGCGCGCGTGAATTGTGCCGTGAAGTTCGTTAATTTTGAGTTAGTAATTTGTGTTTTTCGATATTGATACAGATAAATCCCGACGCACATTACAGCATTACAGACGTTTATTTTGATGTAATTTTCAATACATAAAGTAGTGTAATATGTGAATGATATGAGTTTTAAAGTACAAAATAGGGGTATGTTTGGATTTTTTTTCTATCGAGCGAAGTTTATCCAATTATGTAACGACTACCCGAGGTAACTACAGGAAGGTCTCAAAATCAATATATATTTTTTTCACCTGTTCAATCATTACCGTTTCTGGGTAAAGTGGCATTAAAAATCACGTTTCTTTGAGATACCTCGCCTTAAAGCCTTTCAAATGAACAATGCAAAGATCGACACACAAAGCATAACGAAAGATTCGAAAGGTTGCTTGGGAGTTAGGAAGGCGGAAAAGTTAACGCGCTGGACCGGCAATCCAGAGGTACCGGGTTCGATTCCCGGTCTCTTCCACCAGGTTGCGCATTTCAATTTTTCTTTCAGCTTTGATCTTTGTATCAATGGTTGAATCGACAAATTAAATCAACACTCATGGCTCGGTGAGCTGGAGTCGACCTCGCGAGTTTGTTCGAAATCATTGAAATTTGTTAAGGTTTCTAGTCCCGTATCTCCGCACATTTTGAGAAATTTCGAAAGATTGAATCGACAAAAAAAACTATATACTTATCGAACCTAGTCACAAAATTTCACGGGCATCGGTTGAGAAATGCGGTCTGTAGGCGAGAACAGCCGGAAATCCGAACATGCAAATATACGGAAATACGACAGAAATACTGGTGAAGAGACGCTTTGCTCGTTCGGTCAACTAACTAAAAAAAAACACACTCGAGCCTGTCGAGGAATACGGCCTGCAGGCGAGAACAGCCGGTCGTTCGGACATACGAAATATTCTTCGTCCAAACTGAAACTGTCTCAGCTACTCTCTGAGTAATTTATTTATTTCAAGATGAAATGAAATGAAATTTGACAACGCGGTTGGCTCAGTTTGTAGTGCAGCTGCCTACTGAGCCGGCGGTCCTGGGTTCGAATCCCGGCCGGGGCAAATATTTGTGTGATGAACTCGAATATTTGTTCCTGGGTTATGGATGTTATCTATATAATGTATTTTATATATTATGTATATCGTCGTCTAGTACCCGTAGTACAAGCTTTCCCTAGTTTGGGACTAGGTCGATTTGTGTAACATTGTCCCTTCATATTTATTTATTTAAATATATTATATTAGTTTGTGGAATATGGGTGGGTTAAATTACGTAGGTATCACAATGTTTACTATAAGTGCTATTCTCCATATTCCACATATTCAGCATGCAAACTTCGGTGTCAACATTTTGTCGATGTTTCTCTAAATCAACAAAATTAAGAAGTCGGTATCTATTCTAAAAGTATAAAATGAAAATCGGTATCTAATATATTCTAACATTATAAAATAAAAATCATGGAAAACAAACCCTCACTTACTACTAAATCTCGTATTTAGAAACTCTCTTACATTACTTACATTACATAGTATATTTAAAACAAAGTCGCTTCCTGATGTCTGTCCCTGTATGCATAAATCTTTAAAACTACGAAACGGATTTTGATGCGGCTTTTACTAATAGATAGTGATTCAAGAGGAAGGTTTATATGTATCGTACATGCATAATTTATCAGCATTGCACCCGTGCGAAGACGGGGCGGGTTGCTAGTGTTTTGTAAATTTATGAGGCATTTAGCCTATTCACCGCCTAGGTAAGTAATGTACTAGGTAAGCGTTGACCCAGCTCACAAAATTTATAGACAAAATAACATGAGGAAAATTTATTAATATTTCAAAGGAAAATTTAAGTATTTTCCAGAATAATCGTCTGTGACTATGGTTTCAGATTTCAGTACATTGTCTGCTACACTGTATGTACTATAGGCTGAATATCCGGTCGAACTATCTGCATCTTTAATAAATATAATATTATTGCAAATTAAATAAAAAGCAAATCAGTCTGTAAGTTCTGTAACACTATTTATTAAATATTAGCAGATGTTACAGCCCAAGTAGCAAAAAAAGCTGCAGAAGAACTTATACAGCCTTTATTCAACTTAAATTAGTGGTATAAGGCCTTCTGCACCTTGTTTGCTACTTGGAAGAGTAGTACTGGAGACAAAACAAAAGGAAATGGGGGAGACAGTGTTCTAGATGGGAGGATGATATTAAGAAAATAACAGTTATTACTTGGGGAAGACAGGCACTAAACCGCTGTCGTCGCCGTCAGTGGCGAACTCGAGGGGAGGCCTATGCTGGACAGCAAGACAATCAACCAGTGTCAAATAATTAAACAAGAATGCAATCTACTAACAATAACCGAAACCAAGAAAATATTAATCTATATATATAAAAGAAGAAGTCCTGACTGACTCATCAACGCACAGCCGAAACTACTAATGTGAGAGAGTTGATTTTGCACAGTAGGTTACTTTTATAACGTGGGCTAGAGATAAGAAGGGATTTTTGGAAATATCACCCCTAAGAGGGTTAAATAGGGGTGCAAAGTTTGTATGGGGGAAACTTTTTTTTTGGAGCTAGAGACTTGAAACTTTGTAGAAAGATTACTTATTCAAAAACTCAAAAAGTACTTTCAGCGTTTTGGAAAATTTCACCCCTATGGGGGTTAAAAAGGGGTGCAATGTTTATATGGGAGAAACTTTATTTTTTGAACTAGAGACTTGAAACTTTGTAGAAAGCTTACTTAATCAAATACAAAAAAAGTAATTTCAGCGTTTTGGAAAATTTCACCTCTAAGGGGGTTAAAAAGGGGTGCAAAGTTTGTATGGGGAACACCGCTAATGTTGTTTATAAAGAAGTGTTACGCTAAGGTTGTTTATATTTTTTTTATTTCCTGTCTTCTACCCAGTGACTACGTCCTTTTTTTTAAACGAACTTGCACCCCCTTTTCTATTGTTGACTGTCAACAATATTTTCTTAGTACTGTCTCTTATTAATTGTGTTCCAAACTTTATGTGTTCCTATATTTAGTGAGTTGTCTATCAGCACATGAATAATCTATACTTTATATACCTATTCTTACTTTATTTAGCTTCTTGAGAAATATAGAGAACTGTAGCACCAGAATATATTGAATCACTCTTCAAACAATCTACTAGCCTGTAGACCAAAATAATAATCGCATCATTAAATTCACTTATGTGCATTTAGTTTTTAATGGTCACATTTCAGCACTTTCTTTGAACACTAGCCTTTTTAATAACTGGGGTACCTGCTAGACCATTTAGAAACATTTTGGCCAGCCTCGGGAACTCCGCCACACAACTCTTTTCGTTTAATAGCCAGGCCGGCGTGTACAAATACCAGTGCTGCCTTCTTATGAAAAGAGGTCATTATTTATTATTGTTTTGAAATAATAGTACATTACTGCAGAGGCCGCGAAATAGGGGATTATTGGCCGAGTAGTAATAGATGGCCGAGTGATAACGAGGCCATCTAGAGATACGAGGCCGATAATCCCTGTTCGCGCCGAGGCTTGTATAGTGCTTTTCTCAAATAAATCCAAGGAAATAATACAAATGCTCAACTTATATATTCATATAAAAACAAATTTATTTCAAATTTAATAAAAAAAAACAAATTTATTTTTTTAAGCTGTTCGGGTCAATGTTTTTGCCACCAAATGTTAAGATGATTCTATTTATTAAAAAATGACAACACCTTATTAATTAGATATTGTTATATTTTTTAACAATAAACTTGTTTATTTTATTTAATATCTGATTTAATCTAATTTAATAATCTAGTTAAATATAAGAAATAAAGCGTAAATATACATGCACAAACTAAGTTTTTTTTTATTGGCAGTATGCCATAGATTATCAATAAAAGAAATAAACCCCACTGAAACAAAAGACAATCTCTTTGTTGGCTACGGCCAATAATGTTGTATGAAATTCCTTTATATCGCTCTAATTTGAAATTAGAACGAATCTTCAACAATTGCTATACAAAGACGTATTTCGCGGTCTATTACCACGATCATAAGAACGACATTTCCTTGGATGTTTGAGAAAAGTTTATTATTTATTATTGTTGAAAGAGATACTCTTCATTAAACTGCCTCCATCTCTCGATTTCCAGTGCTGAGTTTAAGATTGTTTTAACAGCCTTACGATATTTAACATTTTTTTTAAATCTCACTCATAATAACTAAGATCCCCATTTTCTAACTCCAAATCCATGCGTCGCTCTATATCTTGCAGAGTCATTTTTGCCAAAGATTAAAAGCATCAGGTAACTGACGGAATAAATATTAAGCATCCTGCAAACAATTCCCGTAATCTAATTGGAAAATCTTCTAAAATTCTTTAACAATTGCATATCAGTGTCTGCCACTGTTTGAAATGTAATATGTCTAGACCATTTTAACTAAGAATAAAATTCACTTACCTATTTTAATATCTTTGTCATCATCAAAAATCTACGCGGACGAAGTCGCGGGCGGCCGCTAGTGGATAATATAAGTGAATAGTCCGGCGAGGATCGTTTAGACTTGACGTAAGTCCAAAAATACTTTGAATTCATTTTAATTTTGCTTTCAACTGAAAGGATGTATGATTCGTAACGTAACATGTTTTCTCCATTTGTCTAACTTGCTTTCTGAGGGACGAGAAGGTATTATAATCTGACTTCTGACCATACTGTTTCCATTTTTTATGAATTTTTCGTTTCTCATTAATAAGTTTAATTAAGGGCCGGGAAAACCAAGGAGGATAACAGTTAGGCGAACAAAGCTTTTTAGATGGTACGTGAAGCGCAATTAGCTTATTAACTACATTGTAAAAGTACTCAACTTGCGCCTCTAGTCCACAAAGTTTGGCAAATTCCTCACACCAATCGATCTCCGCCAACGCTGATTTGATAGACCGAAAGTCGGACAAATGAAACATTTTTTTTATAGTACTAGTATGAGGGGCTTATGGTTGATCATATGTTAAAAATAAGTTTATTTCAAGAGCCGGGTGGTGACCGTCCTCTGGCGTGAGCGGCTGAGGACACGCAACAACCTTACACTCCCTGTTGCAAAAAATCAGGTCAAGAATTCGATTATTAATATTTTCCACCTACGAGCTAAAACTTAGGCGGCTTCACTCTGACCGGCCTGTTAAGGCAAGACAGAGGCGGAAGCCCTGACCCATCACCCCCGTCAGGATTTCATTATTAGCATACCCCGGGAGTCATTACGTTTTCCTTTGATCTAGTCTTAATATGAAAAATCATTTTGTAGAAAGCATTATTCATTGCAAACCTAAACCATTTGAGTTTCGCGACTGTCACACACTTAAATAAAACAATTTAAAGGGATTATATTGCATATATTAATTTATTACAACGGTATCTGTAAAGGTACCGAAACGTCAGGGAGACTCAAATAGTTAATATACATTTAAATTGTTTTTTTTTTTAATATTTGAGTTTGTTATATAAGACCCCACCTGAACTACCCTAGTCAATAGAATGATATTTGCAAGTATTAAGAAAAATGTATGACTGACACAGGAAGAAAAATTCCGCAAAATCGTTTTTGGAGAAATGAGACATTCAAGTCGAGTGATATTCAATTTCTACAACGCGAATAAACCTGTTTATATATTTCAATCAATCTGAGACAAACAAATTTGTCTAATCAATCATATTAGTAAAAAAGTAAAAAGTTGTCTGTCTTTCTGTCTGTCCCTATGAATACTTAGATCTTTAAAACAACGCAATTCGCTAATATATAATAAATAAATGATGAACAGACATTGAAATTAGTTTGTCCTTAGCTTAGATGCTATTTCACACGCTAATCCCGAATGGGCTACGATCTCTAAATTCGCCGAACCGGACAGACTTAAAAAAAACCCGGACATCTGGCGTATATCGCATTTTCCCCGACCTCTCCGAAAATAATATCGCTTTAAACAATAATATCGCTTTAAATAAACTATCGCTTTATTTTTCATTTACATAAAAAGTGTCCGGGTTTTCCCTATGCCGAATCCGGGGAAACCCAGACGGATGGCAGTCCAAATCCCACAATGAATGCCACAGTCAAGGTTATTCTCTTCATCATACAAATTTAATGTTAAGCTCAATCGAAAACAATCTTATTCATTTGTTTTTCATATCTTCTAATATTTAAGTAATTATTGAATACCAACAAGTATCATATGGCACGCCACACCTTTGATAATACATTGCGCTCAAATTTCAACCGAGTAATACAAAAATATTGTAATATACTAACCTTTATTTTAATGCCTATTGTCTACACATTTAACGACTTTCAATACGATGATTCTAAATCTTCAAAGGTGTAGTAATACAATACGAAAACCAAATTATTAATAATATTAATCAATAAAACTGAACTACTCAATGATAAACTGTTCACCGCACAGACTAATACTGTTAACTGTACTGAACTGAACTGAACTGACGTATTCGCCGGATTCGCCCAACGCAACCCAACTTCGGTCAACTTCGGGAGTTGCCGCTATAATCTCAGAATAATAACTAAGCTATAATAAATAATAAATAATGTTCACGGTTTTGACAAGTTTGTGTCCTGTCATTTCCTCAAAGCAAGAGACGTTTTTAATTACAATAACATTAACTTTTAGTACACTATCATAATAAATTAAAACTATCTAAAAACTAAAATTAATAATTAGTAAAATTGTAATTTATGTAAAAAAAAATGTATTATTAAATATCGTGCTCAACAAAGGCAAAACTGGTTGCTTGCTGTAATGTATGCTGTCAAATTCAGATGTGGCTTAAACAACTCGCAGTCAGACAGGCCTTAAGAAAAACAAAAAGTCTGATTCTGATCATTCTGATTTGTCAATTTTGTTTTGACACATTAATATCACATCACGTGTAAATTCTATTATTTTGATTTTTCAGCGTCGCTGTCGCACGACAAATTCAGATAAAATTCGGTTTCAAAATGCCAGAATATTTAAAGTATCCTTGCGTCTTTCTTTCTATGCCTTGAAATCACCATTACATATGCGTATATCTTGATTGCATATTTGAGGAGTATTATCGGCCAGGACGGTTAGTCAATGATGTCGCTGGAAAGCCTGGACGTGTCTGTGAAGCACGAGCCGGAGTGGGACAGTGAAGAGAGCGAAGCGGGTACGTTAGCATCGCTCTTACCTCGCCATGTGATTAAAGAAGAGTTGGATTTGGGCCCAGAGCTGTTACAACCGCCCGATGTGGTTTATGCACTCAAAGGTAATCATGGGACTTTTTTTTGTTTTTTTTTTTATTTGTCCTTGAAGATAGACTAGGACCGTAAGCCATACTGCCTCGTCCAATTCCTATTATAATAATTTCTTCAGTTTCATCCTCGTTAGTAAGTCAAGTCAATTTGTAATGTAAATTGTTAGTGCTTTTTTTGTATAATATTACTAAGCCATTTTGTTTATGATACAATTTTCCTGTGACTGAATACAGTAAGATTCTGTATATGTATGTAGTGTAACAGCCTACTAATACAAGGTAAACAATTGCATGAGGAAAAGAGAGGCCAGAGGGATACACTAACCTAACAACAGTGAATCAAAATTTGGTTAATTCTTTGGACACTGGACAGTCCGAAGTGCCTCCCTTTATTTGACACTGCTAAAATTGACCATAGTTATGCAGAAAGCAACTAAACTCATTCATTGATTAAGACTTAAGTCACTTTGACAAAAAATCTACGCTGGTCGCTTTCTGCATAACTATGGTCAATTAACTATATAGATGCATAAAGCTAATATTGATAATGTTCATATCCCGGTGTTGGCGTAGGCGCCAAATCATTTGCTCACCAAAAATCCGGGGTATTATGGTCATACAGGATGTATGTACTTACATTATTGCTATATGAGGAAAAAACTGCCCTTTATGCCAAATGTCCGGGTTTTTTGTCTTCGTCCGGGTTTGGCGAATTTAGAGAAGGCAGCTCTATCTAGCACTGGTTGCTACGCCACTATTCCTGGGCTCAATTGTCACTTGTCAAGTTATCATTCTATTCATTATTTTTATGGGATTCCCAAGTTACATTTATCCTAAACCTATTTTCAAAATTCCGAAAGTGAAATAACGTATAACGATCATTTCGGATCCGGGATCATATGTTACATACTATAATTAGGTTAGGTTAAGGTTATAATATATGATATCCCAAAAAAAATCTAAAAATATGGTTTTCGGAATTATGAAAATTCGGAATGATGATGCATTCGGACAAATTAAACTTCGGAGTATTGTAGTGTACCCTATTTTATGCATCAACGTGAATAGGACTGTGTGGATGTACAAACCCACTAAGAGGAACATTTCTGCACCACCGAAGTGATACATTCATATTTCCATTTCAGATATACTGAAGAAAGAACAAAAGGATGCTGGTACGCAGTCCGTGCCTCACTTGACTTGCTCAGTCCTCCTCGACCCCATGTCAGTGGATCTAAAGACCAGGACCTGTAGAATTGGTCTCCAGACATACACCTTTCGATTGTATGACGAAAACGACGTACAGACACAAGATGAAAGCAATTTAGGGTTTGAAATCAAAGGTAAGTGTTATCCATTAATCAATCCATTTATTTCAGCCATCAAAGTCCTTACTATGTTTTTATTACTGAATATGTGGCAACGGTTTATAGAGAGGTGACTGACCAACTTTTACTAATTTTGCAGAAGAAGTGAAGACAGAAAAGGAAGATACATCCCATCTGTATAACACAACATCAAATGCTGATACACAAGAGATTGCATCTGTAAACTCGGCTGATTGTGTCACTTTTAGTCAAATTGATATATTGGGAGCAACAGATATACAAAACCATATCGTTTTAAGTCAGTCAAGTGATAATTTCGCTTGTAAGTTCTGCAACGGTACATTTGGTACCCTACAACTTCGAGAGCAGCATGAGAAGAATCGGCACGGCGTCAAGTACTTCACTTGCTTCACGTTTACTGAAAATGGTAATTTAAAACTTAACCTTAACACGGAAATTGAGAAGTTTTACGAATGTAGTCAGTGTAGTTCTTCATTTGAAACAAGTAGTCATTTAAATGATCACCTCAGAACACACACAGTCGAGGAACCGTTCAAATGTGATAAGTGTACTTCTGCGTTTGGGAATAGTAGTGATTTACAAGAACACTTTAGAATACACACCGTTGAGAAACCTTTCGAACTTAATAAGTGTACTTCTGCGATTGCAACAAGTAGTAAGTTACGAGATCTACTCACAAAACACGCCGTTGAGGAACCTTTCAAATGTACTAAGTGTACTTCTGTATTTGCAAAGATTAGTAAGTTACGAGATCACCTCAAAACACACACCGTCGAGAAACTTTTCAAATGTAATAAGTGTACTTCTGTATTTGCAAAGATTAGTACGTTACGAGATCACCTCGAAACACACACCGTCGAGAAACTTTTCAAATGTAATAAGTGTACTTCTGCATTTGCAAAGATTAGTAATTTAAGAGATCACCTCAAAACACACACCGTCGAGAAACCTTTCGAATGTTATAAGTGTACTTCCGTATTTGCATCAAGTAGTGAGTTACGAGATCACCTCACAAAACACACGGACGAGAAGCCTTTCAAATGTAATAAGTGTAGTTGGGCGTTTCCATCAAGTAGTAAATTATTAGAGCACCTCAGAAAACATACCGTCGAGAATCATTTCAGATGTGATAAGTGTGCTTCTGCTTTTGAAACTAGTAGTGAGTTACGAGATCACCTGACGGAACACACGGACGAGAAGCCTTTCAAGTGTAATAAGTGTAGTTGGGCGTTTGCCGATAATGGTAGCTTACAAGTTCACCTGAGGACACACACCGGCAAAACGTACAAATGCAGTATATGCAGTTCCACATTTGCTAAACTTAGTGGTTTACGAATTCATACTAGAGCACACACTGGGGAGAAGCCTTTCAAGTGTAACCAATGTGTCGCTGATTTTACTACAAATGGTTATTTACAAGCTCACCTCCGAACACACACCGGCGACAAGCCTTCACACTGTAGTTCCGCGTTTGCCCAAAACAGCTTTTTACAAGCTCATATTAGAACACATGCTGGGGAGAAACCTTATAAATGTACTCAGTGTAGTGCGTCGTTTACACACGATGGTTATTTACGTGCTCATCTTCGAACGCATAGTAACGGAAAGCCATTTAAAAGTTAATATGACCAGTGTAGTGCCACGTTTGCCAGTAACAGTAATTTGGACACAAGACACAGGCGAGAAACCTTACCAATGTCACCAGTGTACTTTAGAAGAAACCTTACCAATGTCCACAGCAATAGTTTGCGAGCTCACCTTAAAACAAACACTGTCTCGGAACTATTTAAGTAATAATAATAAATAATTTTTGAATACCAAATCTTATTACACATATCAATATCAAGTCAAGTGAAATCTTTGACTACAACACTTGAGCTTAATGTTCTGAAGGAGTGCGTAACGGTTGCTATAATAGCTCTAGATATTACGACGCGGTCGGCGCAGTTTGTAGAGCACCTGCCTACTACGCGGACGGTCCGGGTTCGAATCCCGGCCAGGGCAAATATTTGTGTGATAAACTCGAATATTAGTGTTCAGTATTAGTTGTTCTATGTATTTAAGTAAATATATCGGAAATGCTATGAAACAAGAAAAATTGGGCAAGTGCGAGTCCGACTCGCGCATGAAGGGTTCCGTACCATAATCTATAACAAGTTTGTTGTATGGGAGCCCCCCTTAAATATTTTTTTTATTTCATTTTTAGTATTTGTTGTTATAGCGGCAATAGAAATACATCATCTGTGAAAATTTCAACTGTCTAGCTATCACCGTTCTTGAGATACGGCCTGGTGACAGACGGACGGACGGACAGTGAAGTCTCAGTAATAGGGTCCCGTTTTTACCCTTTGGGTACGGAACCCTAAAAACTATCAAGTACTCGTAGGTACATTGTCTTAAAAGTAACTGTTAATTTGTTTTAGTTGTCACAAACAGACACATATTGCTTAACAAACACAATACATAAATTCAGCATGTAAATTTTACACATGTCACGGTAATTTTAGCATGCTATCTAATAGTAAAATTTTCAGCTACTCTCCTTTTGATGCTCACTGTAAGACGACGAGCGAAGCCAGGAGTGTTAAGATATTTTAGGAAAATAAACGTTATATACATAGATTAGATACAAAACTCATTCTTAAGTTTTGACTGAGAAGAATTTTTAGTTATGGTACTTACATCGTTACATTTTGTATTTTTTTATTTCTTTGGTTTTAATCTTAAGATTTATCCGAATTATGTTGGAAATACATTTTATTGAATATGTATATGTTGTTTCATTTACTCTAGAGATATAGAGGTATTTAACCTTTAAGACAGATATAAATCATTTCCGTTTGAATTTGCAACCAAAGCCATTAATGGCCTTGTGCTAAATAATACTAAAGATAGAATAAAGTTTTACCATTATATTTTGTTGGGGAAGGTCGTATTCATTAAATTAAAAGTAAAATCTGCTCCTCACCAAGCGATCAACAACCCGCCTAACTGCATTTTGGAATGAATTGTCGCTTGCGGTATTTCCGTACGATATGACCTCAAACCTTCAAAAAAGAGCGTAAGTACTCCCACCTGTGCGGCCGGCAACGCACTTGACTCCTCTTGTGTAGCACCATCAGGCTAAAGAGAATATAATCACTACATTTTTGTCGACAATCTTTTGGTGTGCACCCTACTTGGTCCTAGCAGATATTAGATAAAGCAAGCTCTCCAGTACTCGCGAAGCTGATCGAAGTATGAATATCCGCAGCAAAGTGCCTCCCACACTATCATATTCGATCAACGTCGCGAGTTAAACCGTTAGAGTCAGACCACGCTAACTCATCCAAGCACATTAAGTCAAACCATACAAAGTGAGTCAGTATGTTTGTATGTATGTAAACACTTTATTGTACACAACAACTGGTTATAAATACATTGATAATAATTGAAACATGTACAAAGGCGAACTTATCCCTATTAGGGATCTCTTCCAGTTAACCTTTGAGCAATTGAAGGAATGGGTAATGGGTCAGTTCTGGTCCGACCACAGATTAATAATCTGACTGTCACGTCGTTATCGTCACTAGAGTAAGTATCGGAACGTAGCCTAAATTGAATGTCAGATCTGCGATGGGTCTGCGAGTTGTCAATGTCAGATTGACACTCGCATTTCGCAATTCACATGTTGTGTTTTTGCTGTTTTGGATTTTCAGAGCCCAAGGACGGCTTAATTTACATCCAATTTGCTTTAAAAATAAAAGAATATTACTTAAAATCACACCACATTTACATATATTAAATAAATGTATACGTGTAAGATCAGGATATAGTGCATTCGTGCATCAATAGACAGTGTATCAACACATATCGGGAGTCCCCGACGACGGCCCTTGTGACCCGGGGGCCCGCATCATTCATACGGCGGCACTACTACGTCATACATGTGACGCATGCCGTCGATGCAGCCGCCGAGGATGTCGCTCAACCTGGAAGCGTCTGTGAAGCTAGAACCGTGTGACAGTGACGGCGGTGAGGAATATGAGGCCGCGCTGGCGGCGCTCTACGAGGACCATGTGGTGAAGGAGGAGCTGGTGCTGGGCCCCGAGCGTCTGCAGCCGCGTGACGTGCTCTACACGCTGCGAGGTTTGTTTTTTTATTGTAAGCATTGGCAACACGGCCATCAGCTTAACGGAGTACATACAATTAGAATATAGCATCAAGACGCCTTATTCCTTTTAAATTTTATTATTTTCATATCATGACAAATATATTAATAATTTCAACCAACTTTTTAAACTAATAATACTTGCATGCACTCTAAAATAAGTTAAAAGAAATTGGTTTGGTGCATGAATTTTGTCCATTTTGAGTAGTTTTTGAAACAAAAATTATCAATGAGAAATTCTTACTGTGAGATTTATTGGTATATATTTGAAATATATACCAATAAATAAATCACAATAGCCCTGTTCTAACTAGTAATATCAATAATATGTTAAGAAACATGTTTAATCATAGGGAAAATGTCTAATCCAATCATTTAAAAAAAAACAAAATGCAAAAACCATAAAAGATTGTTTAAAGGTGACCTGTGACATTTCTATTCATTCCTTTGTGTACTTTCATGAGAAATACAACACCAAGAATTTATCATAAAATTATATTCATTCACACTCCTTACACATCCACAGTTCTGATTATGGCCTGTATGGGTGATTGCAGAAGCCAAATGTAAAAAAAAAAATCAGGCTCCTTCACCACCTCACTGTTGTCACAGGTTCATACGTAGCTTTCTTTTGTATTTTAACACTTTCGCAACCAGATATAAAATTTAACCCTACCCCAGAAACCGAGAGCCCGCTAGGTGGGTAGCTCTTTAAGCAAAAATACGTGACCGGCATCTGAGCAATGATTACTAGTGCCTACCAGGCGGGTTCCTGGTAGCGAAAGTGTTAAAGTAATCATTGTGGCTCTTCATTATGGATTATGATACTGCTCTAACATATATGTTCTCAAAAATTCTGTTGTGTTGCAGCATCACTGAAGACGGAAGATGAAGACATTCATGCACAGAAGTCACTGAATGAGACTTGCTCGGTCGTCCTGGAGCAAATGCTTGTAGACCTGAAGACACGGACATACACAATAGGCCTGCGGACATACCACTTCCGATGGTGTCAGAACAATCAGGACATACAGACAGAGATGGAACTGAGGAAAAATAAAATCAGTAAGTGACATTTATTTTGGTATTGGTTTCCCTTGTCCTATCAATGTAATTGACCGAGTGGGTGAAATGGACCCACTTCTGTTTCATCTTGGCCTAAATTATCTTCTTGACCGGACTCCGAATCGGATGACTGGAGGTTCTCGCTTCTCGGTCGCATTTCTCGCTCTGGTCTCGCTTTTATAATACGGTATTTGATATAGTAAAATGTCCAAAAGTTAGTGGTAGTTTATTTGGTTCTGTGTATTTTATAATGTATATTTAGTGGTTTCAATGACATAATTCATTGTCACTATAGTCATATACCGTATTGGGGCAAATTTTTATTTTGGTCGTTTTTTTTTTCTCAGATTTCAATAAAATTTGGTTAGTTGGTAAAGTTTTTTCTTCTGACCATGGTAAGCCCAATTTCACAATATGTCCTACAAATTTCTTTCCATTGAGTTACACAAAATGTACTACAGAAATTGGCCCATGGGCCAATTTTTATTATGTTGTCGAATATTTATTTTTCATTTCGAGCTACTCATTTTGTACTAAATTTTAGTACAAAATATGAAATTTTGTTAAAAATCATCCATACATTTTTGTAACTCAATGGAAAATTTTGTAGGACATATCGTGAAATTGGGCTGACCTTGTTCAGAATAAGCAACTTTACCAACTCACCAAATTTTATTGAAATCTGAGAAAAAAACAAAATCGACAACAAAATAAAAATTTGCCCTTGGGTTTGAAAGGCGAACAGAGCCCTTGAGCCAGTAAAATTGGTTGACTATTAAACTCGAGAACTTGTGAAGACTTCTTCACTGTGATAATTTTCCTTTTAAATTAGATACATTACTATAGTACTACAGCGAATCCTTTTCACGTACAGTTGCCGGTAAACTTCTTGAGCATAACCTTGATTTACGTACAAATGTACATGCGCAGATCTGCCATTTTTGTTCATGAACTTTGCCGGGAACTATACCTGAAACGTACCATATCGTCAGCTGGGGAGCGACTTGACTAACAAAATGAGCACTTTCAAGCATAGTCTAGTATTTCACAAATCATCTCTCACTTGAAAATTTGTTTTCACAAACTTGTCTTAGTTTTGAAATAAGTATTCATGCCATGGTATAGACTGAGAAAGATAATCCAGCCCCACTTTACGTGTTTAAGTTTTTCCATGCCAAGTTGCTGTTTTCTAGGATGAACAGTCTCTGAGCTAAGCTACAGACAGACGGACGGACATGGCGAAACTTTCATTTCCTTTCCTTGTTGACTACGGGACCCTAAAAAAAAATGAAAAAACCGGTCAAGTGCGAGTCGGACTCGCGCACCGAGGGTTCCGTACAAATACTTTCCATCCTTAAGTGGTTAAGTTAAGTTTGCACCTGGTATGTATAGCGCCCCATACAAATAAGGTGCAAAGTTAACGCAACCAATCCTGTTTGTTGTATGGGAGCCCCCCTTAAATATTTATTTTATTTTATTTTTAGTATTTGTTGTTATAGCGGCAATAGAAATACATCATCTGTGATAATTTCAACTGTCTAGCTATCACCGTTCTTGAGATACAGCCTGGTGACAGACGGACGGACGGACGGACGGACGGACAGCGAAGTCTCAGTAATAGGGTCCCGTTTTTACCCTTTGGGTACGGAACCCTAAAAATTAAAGAGCTAGTTTGTAGATGCTTATAGCTAGGTAAAATAGTTTTCGATAAAATCCTACCCTTTGTCTTACAAGACTGTCGTTATCCTATGTATTACGACAAGGAACTGTACAAGGATAATATATATATATTATATATATGCTTTCATTCTTTAATTCATAAAATTTAATTTGAATTTCAGATCAAAGTGGAATTAAAAAGGAGAAGTCAGCAAAAGCGATCAAACAACAAGCGGGTATAATAAAAAATAAACTCAAACCGGGTACGCATAAAAGTTCTTTGAACGATTTCATTACAAAGTTTCAAGAGCCTTCTACTTCCATTCAAGAAGATTTGCGTTCGGAACTTGAAGAACAATCCACCACAAAGTCACCTGAAGACGTTGTCAACAACTCACTTGAGGATGATAGTATTTTACGACGTTACCTATCAACCCCTTTCAAATGTGGTCACTGTAGTTCTGCTAAAACCCGCTGTATTTTACGCGTTCACCTCACAACACACACTGGCGAGAGGCCTTTTGAATGTGATCACTGTAGTTCTGCATTTAAAAACAGCAATCATTTAAACGATCACCTTAGAACACACACTAGCGAGAGGCCTTTTAAATGTGATCACTGTAGTTCTGCATTTAAAAATAGAAGTCATTTAAATAGTCACCTTAGAACACACACTGGCGAGAAGCGTTTTAAATGTTATCACTGTAGTTCTGCATTTAAAAAACGGGGTAATTTAAGCATTCACCTTAGAACACACACTGGCGAGAGGCCTTTTAAATGTGATCACTGTAGTTCTGCATTTATAAACAGAGGTAATTTAAGCGTTCACCTTAGAACACACACTAGCGAGAGGCCTTTTAAATGTGATCACTGTAGTTCTGCATTTAAAAACAGCAGTCATTTAAACGATCACCTTAGAACACACACTAGCGAGAGGCCTTTTAAATGTGATCACTGTAGTTCTGCATTTAAAAACAGAAGTCATTTAAACGGTCACCTTAGAATACACACTGGCGAGAAGCCTTTTAAAAGTGATCAGTGCATTTATTACCAATGGTGATTTACGACGTCACCTTAGAACACACACCGGTGAGAAGCTTTTTATGGGTGTTTGGTGGCTAGGTGCAAAGGTTTAAGGAGGTGATAGACGAAGTTTTTTTAACATTTCTAGCCATATATATCTAAGACGAAAGTTGATAAAAAAAATGTAAATTGAAATTTTAAGAATTTTAGAAAAATACCTAGAATTTGATAGATACGAGTTAATAGTGCCCGAATACGCGTTAGTTTGTGAACTTTATCTTTTGTTTCTGATAGTTTAATGTATGTCGGACCAAATAAAGCATGGCCTCTAAAACCAAATGGAGGCATACGAAACTTAAAAAAAAAACGTAGGTTGACACGAGCATAATTTTGATGTACCATAAAAAAAATAAAAAAAAATCTTTGAATTGTTCAAACACTTTTAAAAACATTGCCTATTAATTTTTCTTTCTTAAAGGCTGATTTAGACGATGCCAATTTTGAGACGCCTAAATTACGGCGCCAGTGATTACCGCACAGCACACCTCCGACCGTTTAGACAATGACTATGTTCAGCCGCCTAAATCTCGCCGCCAGTCGTGTTTACACAGTGCTTTTTTTCAGTACCAGTCATTAGTGGCAGCGAGAGACGCGGAGGGGGGGTCACTGGCGCCAAAAAATAGGCTCGTGTTCTATTCCGCGCCAGCGCTGGCATGCGGCGAAAAAATGGCGCGGAAAGTGTTTATACGGTGCCTTTTCGAGGCGCCGTAATTTAGGCGTCTCAAAATTGGCATCGTCTAAATCAGCCTTTAGAGGTATCAGTCATTCACATCGCTTGCCAAATCTCTTGAGTTAAGGGCTAAATAACAAAGTTAATGAGCACCGAGCACTTTAAATAAAACTACATGAACTTTAATTTTAAAACTTTAGTAACAAAATCAAAGCAAAAACTTAAATCACATGTTCAAAATGTAGATTACGATTTCTTATACAGGAATGGGCCCTTTTCTGCACTTCTGTGGTAGTTATTTTTAGTTACATCTCCTCCCTCATGATAACAAAAGCTTCGCGAATCCTTGTAATTAACTCCTCTTTGTTGCGATTTCTGAGGTGTACACAAGTCCTTTGGCCCGTCCCCAAACAAAAAAGTCCAAAGGAGTTAAGTCAGGGGATCGAGCGGGTCAATGAATGGGTCCATCTCTACCGATTCCGCACTCCGGAAAACAGTTCTTAAGGTACTCTCTCACAGCCAAAGTCCAGTGTGGCGGGCAGCAGTCTTGCTGAAAGATGATTTCTCTTTCTGCTTCTAATGGTACTCCGGCTTCCTCTAGGAGCATAGGAAGATCGTTTTGTAAAAACTGGAGATATCAGGTCCGTTTAAAATATCGGGCAGAAAATGTGACCCAATCAAAGTTCTGCCAATTACTCCAGCCCACACGTTAACTGAAAACTTCTTTTCAAAGGAGACCTGCTTCTTCCAATGAGGATTTGCGTCCTTGTCAGCCCATTCATGAAGGTGTGAAAGTTTGTTATGTTATCCCCTCTCTTGAAAACTCATCTGCATCTATTCTGTCCAAATGATAGATTTTAAAAATGACGCGTCGTCAATATCGCTGTTTAATAAGAATCTGCAGAACTGTATCCGTCGCACGGGATCTCCTTCTAAACCCTGCACCCCCACGGCCCACCCTCGAAAAGGATATTTTTTCTCCTTATGCATCGTGTTCCAAACCTTCCATGTCGATATGTTAAGGTTTTGAGCTAGTGTTCGGATGCTTGTCGTAGGATTAGCTTATTTATTTATTTATTTATTTAAACTTTATTGCACAAAATACATAAGTAAAAGTACAAATGGCGGACTTAATGCCATGAGGCATTCTCTACCAGTCAACCACAAGGTCAAACAGAGACATTATAGGTGCGGGAAGGGTGTACAACAATAGGTGTATACACACGATGCAAATGTAGAAACAAAAAAAAAAACACTAGTTACGTTGATAAATACATATTTATGGGAATACATATATGTATATAAATATATATATATTATATTTATTTACACTATATATATATGAGTATGAATATATATATATATAGCTTCAAATGCGTGAATAATTTCTTCCTCGGTATCCGCATCGTATCTTTCAGGGTTCACTCTAGTAGCCGGACGATGGATCCATTTTCGCTAACACGAGGAAACGTGTTGTAAAACATCCTGACATTGGGTAATCTGCGATTTGGATAAGGCTCTTGATACATTCGCCGTGCCAATGCTCCATTGCCGTCTGCCCTTCCGTACATGAAAATAATGTTAGCATAATCTTCGTTGCTAAAACCATCGATGTTCATAATGTTTAATTACAAAATGTAAACCGCGTCAACCGTTTGTTCAAATTTCATAGAAGAACTAAATTTGCAATTGGCTATCGTGAAAACTTAAAACAAAGGCAATTCAAAACAATCCAAATTTGAAAATTCTTATTCTTAAAATAACGTGTTCCAAATTTAAAGCTATGGTATTTAGTTTAGAGCTTTTTTTATAATCCTCCTCGGACTTTGGTGTATTGTGGAAGATTGAACTTGCTATTTATTCATTTTTATTTAATTTATTAAAAAGAATTTACTTAGAATTAATTAATTACAAGAAACTTTTATGTTTTATTTTTTAAACGTAATTTATGAGTTTAGTACCTATTTAAAGTAAAATGTCAAGACTAGTACGGGGATTTAGAATTCTCAGTAACTGCTCCTTAAATTTGGTTTTTAGTCCGTTACTCAGAGATTTGACAAGCGATGTAAATGACTGATACTTCTAAAGAAATAACAATAAATAGGCATGATTGTTAAAGTGTGAACAATTCAAATAACCTAACCTACAGTTTTCGGTTTTCAATCGCTCGCAAGTGCAACATTTTAGGTATTTTGACCATTTAGTATTGCAAATGTTGGTGTATCGAACTTAGGTGTAATAACTGTAGATATTTTAGGTAAACATTAGATATTTAGTCCAATCGGTATTTTAAACTTAGGTTATTCGTAGGTAGGTGTTAGTTGCTTAGGTATTTTAAAACATTAGGTATTTAGATTTTAGGGATTTTGTACGTAGGTTAATTGAAGTTAGTTTTTTTAATTTTAGACATTCTGATACGTACCCAGAAATTCACGCGTTCACCTTGTAACACACACCGATGAAAAGAATTTTAAAGCCTGACCAGAAATATATGAGGATTATCAAGAGGGCGCAATTTATAAGATTTACATGGCAACAATTTTGCAACCAATCGCAAGCCACTACCTTTCCTGACTGTTTTTCGTGTAGTAAACAGAGATGTACACTTTATTTATAATCTTACGTTCACGATTGTAAATGGTTTTCGGCATTTTCTTTGGATAATTACCTATTAATATTTGTCTTTTAAAGAAATCACCACGAATGACAGTGACATTGTTGACAAACCATCATAAAATCATTGCCAGTGTAAGAAATTAGTTCCAGTGAAATTCCGCAATATGGCGCATCCTCATATATTTCTGGTCAGGCTTTAAATGCGATCAGTATAGTTCTGCCGTTTCATGACAACAGAACTTTACGCCGTTACTTGAGAATACAGTGGTGAGAAGTCTTTCAACTGTAACCAGTAGTTCCTCGTTTTACCGAAGCAGTAATTTACAAGCCCATCAAAGAATACACGCCTTTTAATTGTGATCAGTGTAGTTCTGCATATAAATTCGGCACTATTTTGAGAGTTCACCTTAGAACAAACACTGGTAAGACCCCTTATAAATGTATTCAGTGTAGTTCTGCTTATAATTGCAAAGGTAACTTATGAATTCACCTTACATTTCTGCATTTATTAACTGAAGTAGAGTTCATCTCAGATGACACACCGGCGCGAGGCCTTACAAATGTAACTATCGTAGTTCCTCTTTAGGGCGAGACAGAATAAAATAGAGAAGAATTGCTATGACAATTAGGTGAACACGTGAGTGTCAGAATGGCGGTGTATATCAACAAATGGAGCTGCGGTATACGTCAGAAGTTAGTGTTAGCAATGTGCAATATGTGCGCCAATATTGGAGCAATGTGCTCTTTAAAAGCCAGTACCATTACTCTTTAACCGAAGCCATTAGCTAAAACTGGAAATGCACCCGCCAACCTGACGTCACGATGGCGTGCGTCCTTTATTTCTTAAATATCTCTGGAGTTTAAAGAGCGCATTGCTCTAATTTTGGCGCACATTTGGCACATTGCTTGCACTAACTCCTGACGTATACCGCAGCTCCATTTGTTGATATACACCGCCATTCTGACACTCGCAACGATCCTAAACAGTTTTGGTGTTTCATAAAGTCTAAGCGTGATGGTCCAAACTGTCCCAAATGTGTCACTTGCCGCGGAGAAAACTATACTAACCCTAAAAAAATATCATCTGCTTTTAACTAATTTTTCCATTGTGTCTTTGTCTCCTCAACTTTTATCAGACCGCCACTCCTCAATCGGGTACCACGACCCACGTACATAGAATAAGGCTGTCCTTAGAAGACTAAATCTAGCTTTAAAACGTCTTAACACAAAAAAGGAGCAGTGAAAAGATTCCCTCTTCTTTTATTGCTCGTTGCCACGCTACACTAGCTCTCCCACTCTGTATTATTTACAACAGGTCCTTATCTGAAGGTATATTCCTACAAATTTGGAAACGAGCCCATATAGTATCAGTACACAAAAAATGTTCCAAGCTTAACGTCGAAAACTACCGGCTTATTTGAATACTTAACGTCTTCAGTAAATTTGAAAAGCTAGTATATGACACATTTTATTCTAGTTTAATCAACAGTATCCCGATTGAACAGCACGGCTTTCTAAAAAACAGGTCTACTACATCTAATGGCAATCTTCACAGACTACCCGCTTAATAAAATAGAGACAAATGGACAGGATCATGTGATCTACACCGATTTCGAAAAAGCTTTCGATAGGGTGGATCATATCATTCTGTTGAGAAAGCTTGAATACCTAGGAATACGTGGTGACCGATGAATAAAATCCTACCTAACAAACAGATCGCAAGCAGTTGTAGTAGGAAGCTTTCGCTCGGACTTCGTCTTTATCATTTCTGGGGTACCTCAAGGATCCCACTTAGGCCCCCTTCTGTATAATACGAGGGGCACACCGAAATGATCGGGAATAGAGTACTTTAAACTGAGTTACATTAAATCCTTTTTTGTCACATGCATACTGGCGACTTACAATCACGATGCCGTTTTTACAATTTAAAAAAAGAACGATATATTTTTTTAATTCCATTTTTAAATTGACAACTCGATGAACAAAATGGAGCTGACGCGTGAAAATTTTCGTGCAATTATTTACCATAACTTTCGTCGTGGCTTATCTCCAGATGAATGTCGCAATGAGCTTGTTACTATATACGACATTGAAGCACCTAGTCAGACGACAATATATCGGTGGTATGCTGAGTTTCGACGGGGTCGTGCCTCTCTTGGCACCGTACCTTCATCAGGTCGGCCGAAAACGGCGGTTTCGCCTGAAAACATCGCGGCTGTGGAAAAACTACTAAAAGAAGATAGACATGTGACATACGAGCAGATTCGGGCAACCATAGGCATTGGAATGACTGCAATTCACACTATTTTGCATGGTGAATTGGGTGTCAGAAAATTGATTTCCCGATGGGTACCCCATAATTTGTCTGAAGAGCAAAAGGCGGCTCGTGTTGATTGGTGCCGATCTATTCTGAAATGCTACAATGGAGGAAAGTCAAAAGCCGTTTATAATATGGTCTCGGGTGACGAATCCTGGATTTATTCTTATGAGCCTGAAAGAAAGCACCAGTCGGCAGTATGGGTCTTCGATGACGAGGTCAAACCAACGAAAGTTGTGCGTTCTCGAAGCGTGTCGAAGAAGATGGTGGCTTCGTTCGTCTCAAAAAAGGGGCATGTTGCCACAATTCCTCTAGAAGAACAAAGAACCGTTACCGCTGATTGGTATATCACAGTTTGTTTGCCGGAGGTGCTGGCCGAACTTCGCCAAGGGAACCCGAGACGCCGCGTCATCTTACACCACGACAATGCGAGCTCCCACACCGCCCACAAAACAACTAAATTTTTGAACGACGAAAACGTTGAGTTGATGTCCCATCCTCCATACAGCCCTGACCTGAATCCAAATGATTTTTTTACGTTCCCTAGAATTAAAGATTTATTGCGTGGTCAGCGGTTTGAGAACCCAGAAGCCGCTGTGGAAGCCTATAAATCGGCCATTTTGGCAATGCCTACTTCAAACTGGAATTATTGTTTTAATGACTGGTTTAAAAGAATGCAAAAGTGCATTGAATGTAACGGAGAATACTTCGAAAAACAATAAAATATAATTTATGTATATAGTGCACATAGTTTTTTAAATTCCCGATCATTTCGGTTTGCCCCTCGTATATACATATACGATATTTACAAATGCTTTACCCACTCCAACTTTTTAATGTATGCTTATGACACAAAATTATTTCTTGATATCCGTAAACCTTCGCATTGTTCAAATCTCCAGTCTGACCTAGAACGACTATCAGAATTTTATATTAATAACAAAATCAAGGTAAATGTCAACTTATATACTTCACTCGTAAACGTTATATCTTATCATTCCCTTAGGTCATTCAAGGATCACCCATAGAAAAAACACATTCCGTTCGTGATCTGGGAGTTTATCTTGATAGTAAACTTACCATGAAAGATCATATCGATATTGTAGTGAGTAAGGCGTATAAAAGTCTCGGATTCATCAATAGTCCCATTACAGACATGGCATGTATTAAAACAATTTACTTTGCTTATGTTGGCAGCATACTCGAATACGCTAGCTCAGTTTGGTCACTCTAGGACAGTACTTATTTACACAGAAATGTATGTGATCAATAGCTGACAAGCTACCTTCATACCAAAATTTATTAAAATTGGTCCAGCCGTTTGAGCGTGAAGAACTAACAAACATAAACAGGCTCACAAACTCTCGCCTTTATATTATTAGTGAGAATTTAATTTTAGCCGTCGTTTTCTTAAATCTGCGTTATGTCATCTCAAAGATTTTATATTCAATAAGTGGATTTCATTAGGCCTGTTAGATGATTAAATGCTTAAAAATTTAAATTTTATGTTTTATTTTCTAACTCCCATGTGGCACCCACTCCACGTAAAGTCACGTAAAGTTGAAGACTACGATCGAAACTGTAGACGACTATATATCTATCTGGGACAAACAGTCTAGTCGGGTAGGTCGAATTTCGAAAAAGTCACTCGTCGAATCCAACTCGGTTGGGCAGCGTTGCGGAAGCTGCGGAATATCTTTTCATCCCAAGTACCGCAGTGTCTTAAGACGAAGTTTTTAACCGATGTCCAATGTGTGTTGCCAGTGATGACATACGGCACTGAAACGTGGTCGCTCACAATGGGCCTCATAAGAAGGCTCAAAGTTACTCAGAGAATAATGGAGCGGAGTTTCCTTGCGGGAACGAATCCGAAATGATGACATACGCAAGAGATTTTAGATTTTTTTTTTACTGAACTGACTGCGACACAGTTTATATTAACTACTGCAGTGGTTACGTGCTATTTGTTTTATGTACTGTTTTGTTATTATGTTCAATAAAAATCTTAAAAAAAAAAATACGCAAGAGAGCTAAGGTTTTAAATATAGATCAGACAGTCGCCAAACTTGAGTGGTAGTGGGCGGGCACATTGCTCGTAGAACCGATGGCCGTTGAGGCAGAATGGTTCTTGGCAACAGCGGACCGGAAGACGCAGCGTGGGAAGGTCCCCAAAAAGGTGGATCGATGACCTGGTTAGGATCGCAAGCAGAAATTGGATGAGGGCGGCGCCATTGTGGAGAACTTTGGGGAGGCATTGGTTCAGCAGTGGACGTAGTCGTAGTCCAACCACGCTAACACTTTGCTTGGAAGAGTCACTGAACTGTCAAACCATACAAAGTGAGTCAGTTTGTATGGTTTGACAGTTCATTTGATTGGAAAAGTTAACGTGGTCAGACTGTAGTTCCAAATTAAGCTCTAATAGGCTTGTTTTTTTTTTATTTATCTATGATTAAGGTGTAGCTAACTACTCCGCTACCTAAAGGTTGTCTGGAAGAGATCGCTATTTAGCGATAAGACCGCCTGTTGTTTACCTCTGCCTGTTATATGATTGTATCTCATGTTGTGTTGTATATTCCTTGATGTTGGAGGTGTGCAATAAAGAGTATTTGTATTTGTATTGTATTGTGTAGCCTAACATAACAAGTGTCGATCCCATAACGTAATAATGAGAATTCTACAACATGATTTCACAACGAGCGCCGTTTATTTTTCAACGAGCACTGATAAGAGTATTAGAGCGAGTATCGGAACGTAAAATAACCTCAAACTTACAACTGACAACTTGTCATTCACTTATTTTGTTTTGTTTTGATATTTTGGATTCTCGGCCTCCTGGGAGGATTTAGATTCAATTCTCTAAGATATAAGAATATTACTAAAATAACGCTACGTCTCGGTGTAAGTTATCGTGACACAAAGGTGTAAAACCCGGACATTGCGTATATGAGGCGTGTCGGCCGAATATGTCGCTGGAGAGCCTGGATGCCGTGTCCGTGAAGCTCGAGCCGGAGTGGGACAGCGGCAGCGAGGCGCTGGAGGCTCTGTACGCGAACCATGTGGTCAAGGATGAGCTGGTCCTCGGCCCCGAGGTGCTGCAGCCGCGAGACGCTTTCTTCGCGCTCCAAGGTGATTGTTCAACGATTACTTACCTTTTTGTTAAGCGGTAAATGATTCAAAGGTAGTCTTGATAGTTTTATAGGTAGGTAGAGACCGTCTAAGCTGAAATGACGCGCTCAACTACTTAATTAGCATACATCGGGGTTTTCAGAGCGGGAACGTTTGACATTAGCCAAAGAGTAGGTATTGACTTAAAAAACAGAATGTTCTCTAGAAGGTTTCTACGTCATGAATAATTAATTGAAAAATATAAAATAATAATCATTCATATAGGTACACATGTTATAATGGTCAGTCATTATCAAACTCTTCAGTTAAGTCCCTACTCATTTATAAGCAAATAATAAATAGATATCGGGTGTCAATATTGACATTATATTAGACACTTATTGCAATAATTCGAAATAAAGATTTGAATTTGAAATTTGAATTTGAATTGTCATACCGTACCCTTGTCTAGTAGATAAATTACAATGCAATTGCATTTTAAAAATACTATATAATGATAGAAAATAAACCAGACAGAGGTTCGAGATTCTTTATTTTTTGCACCAAATGCAATGTTAGCTTTGCTCAAACGAAATTTGGTGTAACGCGACACGTTGAGTCCAATAAACATACAAGTATAACATATGATTTCAATAGTGAGCTCGTGAAATTTTTAGTGGGGTGTAATATACCATGGACGCAGGTAAACAATCTGATATTAACCTTGACTGCGCAGTACCCGATTTACGTACAAATGCGAATGATTTGTGTACATGCGCAGATCCGCCATCTTTGTTCAAAAAGTTTTCCGGCAACTATACCGGTAATGTTGTAAAAACTTCTGGTTCATCAATTGATTCCTTCAAAAAGTTTAAATATGCACCGCACCTATTACAACTGTCGACGTCGAATGATCGTTCAGTTCATTGAAATGGATATTTACAGCAAGACGCCGCAGATTAACTGTTCCAATTATAGAAAAAATATTAATAGTTTATTCAGAAAATCGTGTCAACTACTAAATTTAGTACAGGGAATTAAAGTTATTTTTATTGTTATCTAAAGAGGCTTAGTAATAAAGCTACAGTACTACATGAATTAAAATAAAACTGTCTCATAGAGTGTGTATAATTCGCAGAGAGGTAGTTATTCATTAGGCATAATATGATATTTTCTCAGACTAACGTATCTGTTTATCTCTACTCTTTTTCAAATCGTTCCCGCTCTGAAATCCCCGATGTATGTTAATTAGTTGATTTACATTTGAGTGCAATTGTGTGGGACACTTCATGTGTGTGGGAGCGTCGATTGTTCCGTGAATGATCTGTACTGCCATCTCTAAACTTGCCCAACCCGGACAAAGACTTGAAAAACCCGGATATTTGGCATGTATGGCATTTTTCCCTGGATGTATTCAAAATTATTATTATTGAAAACCCAGTGGCTTTATTTTTCATTCACATAAAAAGTTTCCCTAGACACTTGAAAACCCTTCGGACGGCCTTCAAACTTGGACAAATCGGGGGAACCCCTGATGGATGCCAGCATTATCTATATGTGTAGTAGACACAACTAGTCGGGTCATAACTCCGACAATGATCAAATACAGGGCACGCATTTCAGTTTAGATGATCTCTATTTACATTAACTACATAATCACAAAATCATCAAATCACCATACATCGGGGATTTCAGAGCGGGAACGATTTGAAAAAGAGTAGAGATAAACAGATACGTTAGTCTGAGAAAATATCATATTATGCCTAATGAATAACTACCTCTCTGCGAATTATACACACTCTATGAGACAGTTTTATTTTAATTCATGTAGTACTGTAGCTTTATTACTAAGCCTCTTTAGATAACAATAAAAATAACTTTAATTCCCTGTACTAAATTTAGTAGTTGACACGATTTTCTGAATAAACTATTAATATTTTTTCTATAATTGGAACAGTTAATCTGCGGCGTCTTGCTGTAAATATCCATTTCAATGAACTGAACGATCATTCGACGTCGACAGTTGTAATAGGTGCGGTGCATATTTAAACTTTTTGAAGGAATCAATTGATGAACCAGAAGTTTTTACAACATTACCGGTATAGTTGCCGGAAAACTTTTTGAACAAAGATGGCGGATCTGCGCATGTACACAAATCATTCGCATTTGTACGTAAATCGGGTACTGCGCAGTCAAGGTTAATATCAGATTGTTTACCTGCGTCCATGGTATATTACACCCCACTAAAAATTTCACGAGCTCACTATTGAAATCATATGTTATACTTGTATGTTTATTGGACTCAACGTGTCGCGTTACACCAAATTTCGTTTGAGCAAAGCTAACATTGCATTTGGTGCAAAAAATAAAGAATCTCGAACCTCTGTCTGGTTTATTTTCTATCATTATATAGTATTTTTAAAATGCAATTGCATTGTAATTTATCTACTAGACAAGGGTACGGTATGACAATTCAAATTCAAATTTCAAATTCAAATCTTTATTTCGAATTATTGCAATAAGTGTCTAATATAATGTCAATATTGACACCCGATATCTATTTATTATTTGCTTATAAATGA
Organism: Apotomis turbidana; assembly: GCA_905147355.2. Lineage (NCBI taxonomy): Eukaryota > Metazoa > Arthropoda > Insecta > Lepidoptera > Tortricidae > Apotomis > Apotomis turbidana. The sequence goes on from LR990305.1 coordinate 2,478,488, forward strand.
GTAGGGACTTAACTGAAGAGTTTGATAATGACTGACCATTATAACATGTGTACCTATATGAATGATTATTATTTTATATTTTTCAATTAATTATTCATGACGTAGAAACCTTCTAGAGAACATTCTGTTTTTTAAGTCAATACCTACTCTTTGGCTAATGTCAAACGTTCCCGCTCTGAAAACCCCGATGTATGCAAATCACAATCTACATAATCATCAAAAATTACGAGAGCTGTAGGCCACACTTCTCAAAGTTAAAAATCCTTACTCTTACATCATTATATATATTAGAAAGCTGCAAGTTTGTTCGAAAACATATGAACCTATACAATAAACCTCAAACTTTGAACTCCCAATCACACAACTTGCGCCCCCGCAATAAACTGCTTCTACCAGTCCCTGCCAAGCTTCAAATGACAAGCAAAGGCCCCCATGCAATGTCAATTAAAATTTTTAATAAAATTCCCCAAGACATTTCGAAAATAGAAAATTATAGCACATATGTAACTAAGCTTAAAACTTATCTTATAAATAAATGTCCGTATTCAGTAGCAGAGTTCATGGAATATTCGTAAATATTTTGATAATAAATAAGGTAAATAGGTATATTTCTAAGTAGTGTGTCAGATATATAATTGTATAGAAATAGTTTAGAATAAGGCTATTATTGTTGCTATACCCTAGTAGGGTCTATGTTTGTACTTCCACAATAACAACATCTGTAATACCATGGTTTCGCAATAAAGAATCTGAATCTGAATCTGAATCTGAATTGTTTTGTAATAACTTGTGCCATAACATAAAACAAATCTCACAGCAAGCTCAGCCGTTTTGACTTTCGGATAAATTAAGGATGAGGAATCTATTTTTTGGACTAAAATAATGCACTTTCTAACAAAAAAAATATAAAAAAATAGAAATAACTAAAAAACTTAATGTGTGTTTATTTTTGTATAATTGCCAATTATTTTAAAAGTATAACAGTAATCTCAAAACAAAAAATATAGTCGTAAAGCTAGACTTACGTAGTCTGATCTGGTGATCTCAATGCATGATCGTCTGTGACGTAGGGTTTATTTAATGTTTTAAACACACAAAAAGTGCATATATTTTATTGTTTATGCCTCTTAGTATTTTAAATAAAACTACGTAATACAAAATTAATTTATTTTATATATTGCAGGATCCACTGCACAGACAGAGGTCTGAACATTTAAGCTGCCTTTTTTTGCAATTGCACCAGCCGCGGCACTGTTTTTTGCATTTGCACCTAACTATTTCCAGACATTACATGCTCCTGCAGCAACAGGCAAGTCTGTCCATGTAGGCTCCCAGTTGTTGTTGACCTTCGTCCAACCCCAAGTAGTTACCCCAAGTGCGTGATAACTGACCCCAAACGCCCACCCCTTGATAAATGCTGATACAAAGTGGCTTTGGTCGGTGGGAGGTGCTCTATCTGCTGGTCTATCTTGGTAAAAATATATATATATGGGGCTCATTCACTGAAGTATATGAAGCTGATCTGAAATAATAATTATGATATACCTACAACATTCTTTTTTAAGTTTTGAGATCCTATTATTCTATTATATCAGTTTCAAAAGCAGAAATACTGACCTATCATATGATGTTAAGACGTTATTTTTCGATGGAAGCCATTACCCCCTCAATGCGTCGCTCGATCGCTAACTCGAAACCTACAGTTTGGTTAGGAAAGGCTTCCATGCTTAAAAAGCACTTCTCTTTCCTTTACCATTGAACCAAGATACCGTATCACATCCTGTGAATGCGTGAAAGAGGGTCTCTACTCTTGCTCTCTGTGACCCTGTAAATAAACAAATATGTACAAAACACCCGTCTTTTCTTAATTTACTATGGTCGAGGCTTCACGACTCATGATACTGTGGATACTGATGTGTTGGTACTAGCAGTTACACATATGCAAGCTTTACCTCAGCTTGAGGAACTGTGGGTGCATAGAGGAGAAAGAAAAAATCACCAATATCTGTGCTATCATGATATCGCCACCATCTTTGGTAAAAATGGTATATTTGGTCATAGTAAATTAAGAAAATACAGGTGTTTTATACAGATTTTGTTTATTTACAGGGCCACAGAGAGCAAAAGTATCACCCCTCTTTCACGCATTCACAGGATGTGACATGTGACACGGTATCTTCGTTCCATGATAAAGGAAAGAGAAGTGCTTTTGAAGCTTGGGAAACCTTTCCTCGATGACCTCTTCTTCTTCATTGGTTACACTCTTAGCAGAGTGGTCGTGGTCATCATTTTAGATATTGGTGATAAGCTTCACAACACGCCGCCATTCCCATAACCGCCTTCCTCGTGCATTCGTGTAGTAGCGATGAGGCATTTCTTGCAGCTTTTATTTAGTTTGTCCATAACATAGGTGATCTTCCTCGTGGCATACCCTGAACCTTTCCGTGGACCAGAAGTGGCTCAACAGCCACCACCCCCAGGCGGCATACGTGGCCAAGAAGGTGAAGGTACGAGACTGTACTAAAGACGATAAACGCTGCTTGATGCCAAGTTTTCGAAGTATAGAATCGTTGATACGGAATTCAGTCCATAATAAGCATTCTCGTCCAACACCCATCTCTAGGGCGCCTATCTTCTTCTTCTCAACTTCCCGCAGGGTCCCCGTTTCTGCGGCGTACAGGAATATGGGAAATACAAGTGCCCGAACGAGTCGGTTTTTTTTTGTGTCTTCATGTTTGTTGCGATTCCTCCATCTAGTATGAATATGTAATTTTTTTGTTTTAATTGTGAAATAAAAAGAATCTTATCTATCTTATACATATATTCCTGACCTAACTGTAGGTTTCGAGTCAGCAATCGAGTGCCGTATTGCGTAGGTAATAGCTGTTATCAAAAAATACGTCGTAACATTATATGATAGGTCAGTTTTCTGCTTTTGAAAATAATATAATAGGATCTCAAAACCAGAATATTGTATATCATAATTATTATTTCAGATCAGCTTCGCGTACTTCAGTGAATGAGTGCCGTATATATATTTTTACTAAGGAAGACCAGCAGATAGAACACCTTCCACCGATCAAAGCCGCTTTATATCAGTATTCCTACAGAGCTATTATATGTCAAGGGGTGCACGTTTGAGGTCAGTTAGCACTGGCTCAAAAACTACCCTGTCTATCTACTTGGGGTTGGTCATCAACAACAGGGAACCTACATGGACGGACTTGCCTGTTGCTGCAGGAGCATGTATTGTCTGGAGGTTATTAGGTGCAATTGCAAAAAAGGTAGCTTAAATGTTGAGAGTTGTCTGTGCAGTGGATCCTGCAATATATAAAACAAATTAATTTTGCATTACGTAGTTTCATTTAAAATACTAAGAGGCATAAACAATAAATTATATGCACTTTTTGTGTGTTTAAAACATTTACTGAACCCCACGTCACGGATGATCATGCATTGAGATCACCCTGACCTACGCTCAATATTATTTATTATCTCACATGTATCAACAGATATATATATATATATATAATAAACTATATATTTTTAGAAACTACATAAGTTTAACTTTACGACTCTATTTTTAGGGTTCCGTAGTCAACTAGGAACCCTTATAGTTTCGCCATGTCCGTCTGTCCGTCTGTCCGTCTGTCCGTCCGCGGCTTAGCTCCGTGATCATTAGTACTAGAAAGCTGAAATTTGGTATAAGTATGTGTATGTATAACGCCGACAGAACGGTAAAATAAAAATTCAAAAATTTTATATTTTTCGGGTACCTCTCGAACACCTAAAGTGAGGGTGAATTTTTTTTTTCTTTTCAACACTGGTGTGTGGGGTGTCGTTGGATAGGTCTTGTAAAAATAATGGGGGTCTTCCAACATTATTTTTTGATAAAGTCAGCAGTTTTGTAAATATTCGCTCCAAAAACAAAAAACATAGTGTCCCCCCCCCCTCTAACTTTTCAACCACGGGTCAAAAAAAAACGGAAAAATTCATGTAAATGAAGCCTTATAAGTACTTTCAATGAAAACTATATTGAACAAAATCGGTCTAGCTTTGAGTTATCGCCAAATTTCATATTTTTTCTTTAAAAGGACGTAAGTTGACTTCCAGAAGGTTATAAGTGATTACAGTTTCTAGGGCGTTTACGACCTTTTTATAGAGCTTAAAATCTTTCTTAACTTAAACCTCGGGCTTAAAACAGCAGTTTATTGTGAAGGATGAGCAACTACGGAACCCTACACTGAGCGTGGCCCGACATGCTCTTGGCCGGTTTTTTTGTTTTGAGATTACTGTTATACTTTTAAAATGATTGGAAATTATGTAAAAAACACAAATGTAATTTTTCAGTTTTTCCGACATTTTAATATCTTTTGTTAGAAAGTGCATTATTTTTGTTAAAAAAATTGATGCCTCATCCTTAATTTATCCGAAAATTATAAATCACATGCCCTATTATGTATAGTTTTAGAGAAATGTTGCTTAAAACAGTACCTAAACCCTACTTCACAGACAATCATGCATTAAGATCGCCCTGACTTACGCTTAATATTATTTATTACCTCCCATGGATCAACAGATATATATAATAAACTATATATTTTTAGAGACTACGAGTACATAAGTCTAGCTTTACGACTATATATTTTGTTTTGAGATTACTGTTATACTTTTAAAATGTATATTTTTTTTTTGTTAGAAAGTGCATTATTTTAGTCCAAAAAATAGATTCCTCATCCTTAATTTATCCGAAAATGATATATCACATGCCATATTATGTATAGTTTTAGGGAAATGTTGCATTAATTAAAGCGCGGCAGCGTCGAACTTCAACTAAACGTGCGGTGGCTCTTGATGTCTACCGGTCTGAATTCACTCAAGACCACCTAAGGATAAATTGTACCAAGTTTCAGCGCATAGTCAAAAAGTGCAAGGTGTCGTGCACTAACACCCCAGCTATAAAAGGAATGGAGAAGGCAAATGTTTACATTAAAGTAAAAAAATTAAAAAAATATTTGGTTTACGTTAGCAGACATTACTGCTTTAATAAGAATAATTTATTCCTCATCCAATTTCTATCCAGGCCCACGCCACGATCCTAACCAGGTTTTCGGGCCACCTTGTCACGCTGCGTCTTCCGAACCACGGTCGCTACTCAAGAACCTTTTTGCCACAACGGCCATCGGTTCTACTAGCAATGTGCCCTGTCCACTGCCACATAAGTTTGGCGACTGTCTGAGCTATATCTACAACTTTCTCCTTTCGTATCTATCTTGCGTATCTCATCATTTCGGATTTGATCCCGCAAGGAAGCTCGGAGCATAGCTTGCTCCATTGCCCTTTGAGTAACTTTGTGCTTTCTTATGAGGCCCATTGTCAGCGACTATGTTTCATTAAACAAATACATTAAATATTTATGTTATCAAACTTTTCCTTTCTGTTGTGCTGCAGCATCATTGATGACGGCAGATGAAGACATTCATGCGCAGACGTCACTGAATGAGACTTGCTCGGTCGTCTTGGAGCAAACGCTCGTGGACCTGAAGACACAGACATACACAATAGGCCTGCGAACATACCACTTCCGATGGTGTCAGGACAATCTAGACACACAGACACAAACAGAAATGGAATCAGGGAAAAAAATAATCAGTAAGTGATATTTATTTTGGTATTGATCCTTTACTGTTTTTCTTTTCCCTTGTCCTATCAATGTGATTGATTGAGTGAGCGCCACGGCTCCACGGCTTCGTTTCGGCTTGGCCAAAATTATCTTCGTTCGTTGTAGATCAGAACCTAAACTTTAAACATCACATAGCCACCCTATCTACTCGAGTCAGGAAAATCATTTACATAATGCGGCTCCTTCGCAGTGTAGCTAACAAAGACACTTTAAAAAGCATTTACTACGCATTATGCCAATCTCTCCTGTCATACTGTATCTCGTGCTGGGGAAGTGCCGCAAAAACAGTAATAATACAAGCCGAAAGAGCCCAACGCGCAGTACTTAAAGCGATGCTGAAGCGGCCTTTCAGACACCCAACAGCTTCGCTTTACAAAGAAGCGAACGTGCTTTCAGTACGTCAACTCTTCGTTCTTAAAATTACCACAGAGAAACACAAGAATATCGTTGCCTCCCCCGAATACTCACAAATGCTCAAAAAAAGGGTCTATAGAGTAAATATTCCACTGGTACGAACCGCTTTCGCGTCTAGATTTAACCCATTTATATCATGTGTCATGTACAATAAAGTCACGACTAAATGTAATATTAAGTATTCTAGCTCAGTTTACGAAACAAAACGTTACCTACAAAGATGGCTAACAGGGCTATCATATGATGAAACAGAGGAGTTACTGTGAATCTCAATAAGTAAAAACAACCTGCCGGTATCATAAAATGTATTTATTTATTAAAGTATATATTTCTTTATTTAATTTTTAACTATAATTTTTTTAATTACATTTAGTTTGAGATTAAACCGACCGATCCATCCATGTATCATGTTCTGGTCTGGCCCCTGCAATACAGGCTTGCCTAGTGCGGGGACCTCTGATATCCTGCTGGTGCAGTATACTCATAATAGGATGAGCATATCACATACGTTTGTATCATATTTAGATTTTGTTATTTGTGCTTATTTTTAATAATTTTTTTTTTTTTTCTAGGTTTCTTTGGATGAGGTATAGCAAAGGGGGCCCCATTTTGGGACAAAAAAAATTTAAGAAAATTTTGTAGGGCCCCCTTTGCTATACTAGACCGTTTCTTTTTTATGCTTTCTTGTTTCCGTTTTACAACGCTGTGTTTTCTCAATGCGAGCCGTTCGACATTTTTGTTCAGTCTCAATGGTTGCGCAAATTATAATTATTATGCATTTGAGTGCTGATTATTTTTTTTAATTATTTTTATTCTTGGACGACGCCTTAAGTAAATCCGCCTTAGTAAAAGTCCGACTGCATGATTTCTCTTTTGAAATGAGGACATTTTCAGATAGCCTTTTTAATCATAAATTGGGATATTTTCGAAAACTTAAATATGTGGATATATTTAGTTTTTATCCTTCATTTGACTATATCGGAGACAGGTCTGGTAAAAAATTAAATGTTGTCAATTGCAGAATCGGTGAGGAAAGAAGAGGAAACATACCCAGAAGACTCTCCGTCAACTGCTTATCTACAAAAGATTTCGTCAGAAAAACCAACCAATAGATCTGGTAGGACGAATATGTCGATTGGAGGGACTAATTTCAAATGCAACACGTGCAGCAAGGGTTTCAGTGTCAAAACAGATTTAGAAAAACACATGCACACTCACATGACCACAAGATATAGTGTGGCTAAGTCTACTAATCATTCCTGCGAGTCTTGTGACACCAAATTTGAAACGAAACTGGAGTTACTGCGACATATGATGACACAACATGGCGTACGATATTTCCCTTGTGATGAATGTGAGTTTACTACGAAAAATGTACAACGCTTACAGACTCATTTAAGGATGCATACTGCAGAGCAGCGTTCCAAATGTGATAGTGATAATACGATGTTTGCCCAAACTGGTTTTTTATCAACACAAATTGACGACAAGCCTTTTAAATGTAATCAGTGTAGTTCTGCATTTAAAACCAACAATTATTTACAAATCCACCTTAGAAAACACACTGGGGAAAAACCCTTTAAATGCACTCAGTGTACTTCTGCATTTAAAGAAAAACGTTATCTAATAGTTCACCTTAGAAAGCACACCGGCGAGAAGCCTTTTAAATGTAGCCTGTGTAGTTCTGCATATTATGACAACAGGAGTTTACGAGCTCACCTTAGAACACATACTGGAGAAAGGCCATTTAAATGTAGCCTGTGTAGTTCTGCATTTTATGAAAACAGTGGTTTACGAGTTCACCTTAGAACACATACTGGAGAAAGGCCATATAAATGTAACCAGTGTAGTTCTGCATTTACGAACAAAGGGAATTTACGAGGTCACCTTAAAACGCATACTGGTGAGAAGCCTTTTAAATGTACCCAGTGTAGTTCTGCATTTAGTACTAACAGTAAATTGCGAGTTCACTTTAGAACACACACCGGTGAGAAGCCTTTTAAATGTACTCAGTGTAGTTCTGTATTTAGATTCACCAGTAATTTACAATATCACCTTAGAACACACACTGGCGAGAAGCCTTTTAAATGTAGCCTGTGTAGTTCTGCATATTATGACAACAGGAGTTTACGAGCTCACCTTAGAACACATACTGGAGAAAGGCCATTTAAATGTAGCCTGTGTAGTTCTGCATTTTATGACAACAGTCTTTTACGAATTCACCTTAGAACACATACTGGAGAAAGGCCATATAAATGTAACCAGTGTAGTTCTGCATTTACGAACAAAGGGAATTTACGAGGTCACCTTAAAACGCATACTGGTGAGAAGCCTTTTAAATGTACCCAGTGTAGTTCTGCATTTAGTACTAACAGTAAATTGCGAGTTCACTTTAGAACACACACCGGTGAGAAGCCTTTTAAATGTACTCAGTGTAGTTCTGTATTTAGATTCACCAGTAATTTACAATATCACCTTAGAACACACACTGGCGAGAAGCCTTTCAAATGTAGTAAGTGTAGTTCCGCGTTTAGCCAAAGCAGTACATTACAATCTCACTTTAGAAGACACACAGGCGAGAAGCCTTTTAAATGTAATCGGTGTAGTTCTGCTTTTAGTGAAAAAAGTGGTTTACTCGTTCACCTCAGAAGACACAACGGTGAGAAGCGTTTTAAAAGCGTATGTAACCAACTATAATTCATCTTAGAACACACACTGGTGATAAGCCTTAGTGCAACATCCGACTTTAAGACTGTTTCGTCAAGTAATCTGAATATTCACATGTCCCGGCCCCTCGGACGGAACCTCGTACAACTGTGACGCTTGCAGTTACAGAAACGTTACTAAGAGTAATTTAGCGCAACACGTGAAAAATAATCATTAGACCGGAGCAACAGCTATAAACGTCGATTCTATATTCTGGCTAAAATATCTTTCCCCAAGCAATTTTAGTTTTTTATCTGTAAATCGGTATATGACAACACTGAAAATAGGGCACTAATTAGTCTTGATACTAATTAGTATTATTCTTGATCTTAAAACTTGTATTAGATTCTGGCAAATTTAATATAAATAAATAAAAAACATTGTGGTAAGTTATGCTTTGATCAGTATTGTACTTATAAAAAGATTTATAAAAGACATTTCGGAGCACTTTTGCGCTGTATTTAGTGAGTTTACTTACTGGAAATCAAAACAGTAACTTCAGTGTTTATTGACATTCTTACTATAAGGGTTCTAAGAAGATTAAAACGATAAAAGTTTGTATGGATTTTGAAATATAAATATGCAAGTACTAAGATTGTTGATTACACTTTGGTTAATACTGCCATACTTAGTTTTTATGTGTTTGACAGTTCATTTGCTTGGAAGAGTTATTGTGGTCCGATTCTACAGGCGTTTCAACCTCCGTCAGTCCGCTGTCTAAAATATATAAGCAATGGGTCATAATATGATTTAAATTAGATTACGGGAAGAAGTACGGTTACAGTATATCATTGTATGAATGTTTTCAGCTTGGTGTAGCTCATACTTTCAATATTTATGACAGAGGACTGACGGCGGTTGAGACGCCTGTAGAATACATGCGTACCTATAGAAATTGCTGCACAATGAGTATGCATTAAACGGGCATTGTCCGGCTATGTGATACATATTCATATCAAATGTTAAGTTAGTTTCGGACTTGTTACAATATTACAATAAAGTGACATGTTATATATCTCCTGGTGTTTACCTGACCAAAGAATATATATACTAATGCAGTAACAAAACTCGCGGCTATGTGTGCGTGTCGAGGGGCGAGTGGGGGCGAGCGCGGGACGCGCGAGGTGGGAAAAGGCATTCACATGAATGCCTTGTCGAAGGTTTCGGCATTACAAGGTTACCGACGCCCGAGTTACACCGATAGGCCGCTGTCGTGCCTGTGACCTGACTATCTAAGAATCGGACAAATGCGAACACTCGGTCAAAGTCCCCAGAGTTGATAAACCGCTCCATGAAATCTTTATCTACGCAGTTAGCTTCTCTTTTATGACGGACGATAATGACACAACACCAAGACAATAGACAGAATGGAATTGTGTGCTTTAAGTGGATCGTACACAAGTAAAACGTACTTTGTACTGTTTAATCTTTTTGCTTACAGAATATATGATGTTTACTTATTATAAATACCTGCATTGCACTTATGTAAAATAAAATTGGGCAAGTGCGAGCCCGACTCGCGCATGAAGGGTTCCGTACCTATACATATATATAATCTATAACAAGTTTGTTGTATGGGAGCCCCCCTTAAATATTTATTTTATTTTATTTTTAGTATTTGTTGTTATAGCGGCAATAGAAATACATCATCTGTGAAAATTTCAACTGTCTAGCTATCACCGTTGTTGAGATACAGCCTGGTGACAGACGGACGGACGGACGGACGGACGGACGGACGGACGGCGAAGTCTCAGTAATAGGGTCCCGTTTTTACCCTTTGGGTACGGAACCCTAAAAAGGAAAGCTATTGAGTGGTAGTTTAGGGAAGAGAGTTGGTTGTAGAGAAACTCCGTTGGGATGTCAGATTTGAGATAATTTATTTACAAAATTTTGGTTTATTTTATGTACAATATTTACAATGGACTTAGACTATGTAGCACCCAGCATGATGCTACTTGGTGGGGATACAAAATGGCGCTTCGATGGAGAGAGTGTATATGTGTCGTAAACTGATGCGGTTACGTAACACTCTGAGCTTGTGTGCGCGCGATCGCGCGCCTATAAATTAATGCGAGCAAAAGCGCGCCACCTTTTCGTCGCCGGCGTTCGTCGTGTTCACTTGTCCCGGCGTGTCTCCTGTGCTTCGGCTCGAAGACTCGAAACTTGAAGATCGAAGAGAGAAGACGATGCTGACTGAAGATATATTTATACAACTGTCTTTTTCGAGACAAACAACCTGCTCTTTTCAGAGCAAACGCTCAGGCGTCAATCTCGCTGTTTCTATGGAAACAACGTCTATCACCTACAGTAGGTTATAGCCTGGTTTTTAAGTTTTTCTATACATGTTAACTAAATATTTGCTACGCTCTGACCTGACAGGGTCCTTGTGCCTAGCTTTAAGTACTTGGTTTCAATAAATGATTATTATTTCCTTTATTTATCTTTTAGTATAATAAAATAGAATAAATTTATATAAAAAGTAAAATATAAAATAAAAACATGAAAAATATAAACACATTACACATTATTATAAATATACACACATGACGCGTTTGGCTCGGTTTGTAGACACCTGCCTACTGAGCCGGCGGTCCCGGGTTCGAATCCCGACCAGGGCAAACATTTGTGTGATGGACTCGAATATTTGTGCTTGGGTCATGGTGGTTCTATGTATTTAAGTATATATTTATCTATATAAGTACGTATATCGTCGTCTAATACCCATAACACAAGCTTTCTTGAGCTTAATTTGGGACTAGATTGATTTGTGTGAGGTTGTCAGATATTTATTTATTTATTCTAAAAAAGCGGGGCAGAGCCTAGGCTACCGGTGGTGTCTGGCTGCAGAGAGTGGACGCCCTCAGACTAGGTGGAGCGATGATCTGTGCAGGGTGGCTGGCAAAAGCTGGATGAGAGTAGCCGAGGATCGCTTACAATGGCGTGCAGTTGGAGAGGCCTATGTCCAGCAGTGGACAAGAATAGGCTGATGAGGATGATGATGATGAGATTTGTTCATTTGTAATCTGACGGTAGACACAAAGGTTCTCTAAAAGCATTTATGTTCGAGTTTATTAATATTATATAAACAAACAAAACAAACCTCATTCTCTATAACCAAATCATAAAAGAATCCTGTCAAACAATATTCCTTAGCCTTTACTTGGATGACAGGTGTGCGAAAGCCACATTGATAACATGTGTAGGATAAACTCTATTGCGTACGCTTTGTAGAGGCTGGCAAAAACTTGTAGTGAGAAGTTTGCTATTCAAGCGTATCGTTGCTATGTTGTTCCCTTCTTTGATATGCCATCCTTCTATGGGCAAATTTTTATTTTGTTGTCGATTTTTTTTTCTCAGATTTCAATAAAATTTCGTGAGTTAGTAGTTTCTTCTTCTGACCATTGGAAATGGAAAATTTTGTAGGACATATCGTGAAATTGGGCTTATCTTGTTCAGAATAAGCAACTTTACCAACTCACCAAATTTTATTGAAATCTGAGAAAAAATCAAAATCAACAACAAAATAAAAATTTGCCCCTATGGGGAAACTCTCACCATGCAAATCGAGCGCTTATAGCTCAAAAGTAATGCATCAGGGCAATCTGCCACGTTGATATTATCACATCTTGACCGTTGTGCGAAGATCTATGCCTAATGACAGTACCATTATGTACATGCAGGCACAAAATATGTGTACTTGCAAAAGCGAAACCAGAACTATTCAAGACGTATCTAATTTTAATACAAGGTACCGTGATATGCTAGTAATACCTTACAAAAGAACAACTTTGTATGGCAAGAACACTTTCGTATTAAAGTTACGAAGAAATTTAATTACAAAAGATAATGCAATACATAATACTACAGAAATTAAAATACTAACTATAAACTAAAAACACTAACTAAAATAAAAGGCTACTAATTTACACGGTAAAACCACCGTGTGTGTCAGACATATTAAAATACTTGAACGGGTTTACTCACGTCGTAGAAGTCGAATAACGCAACCCGACAATTGACATTGTGCGTGATGATGAGGGCAGTTTTTCGCCTCCGCCGGTGACGCGTCGAGCAGCCGCGCGGACAGGGCGCGTGCCCGCAGTGTTCGGTTGGCCGCCGCCGCGACTGATCGTCGCTCCTGATGATATAGTACCCCACTCACGCACCCACACACACACTCACACTCAAATACACATACATACACTTGTACTGAGCTTACCTTTCTGCTTGGAACACCTCGGGCTTTTTAGTCTTAAATTTTTATTACTATATCATTTTTGGTAATTGGCATGTTTTTAGATTAAGTTAATATTTTTAGTTATATTCAATTAATTTGCTACACATAAAGTAAATATTTAATATTTTTTTGTCAAAACTGTGTAATTCTTTAGCGCTAGATAAACTGAAATTGTCATACGTAAAATTGTGCCAACCTACGAGACAGGCTGAGCCTAGTGTAGGGGACACGGCTACTTCAGCTGAGGTGTAAACATTACCAAACAGTGTTCATTGAGTGCTTATTTTCTAACTATATGGTAATTCATTTGTAAATATGTCACTGTATCCTAATAAACTATTTGTATTTGATGAATGACGATTTGAAACATGTCGAGCGTTATTCGACTTCTACGACGTGAGTAAACCCGTTTAAGTATTTTAATATAGCCAAGCTGCTTAGCTTGATTTAAAAGCTGATTCTTTATTGAATTAGGCAGCTCATTATATATCTTCTTTTTGTTTTAAAGGAGCTGAGATTTTTGTAAAGTCTACAAGGTTTTACATATTGTTACGATCGTGGGGTTCGCGTTAGATAGAAAAAAAAACACAAATTAATCCACTAATTAAAACACACACTTTATTATGAAATTGTAAACACAATTTATACAAAAAGTACTGAAAAACGTTAGACGCACTGAACTTTACGTCTGAAGTTTTAATGTAATTCTAATTAAATATTAAAAATACAAAATAAAATACACCGTAGTAATACAATATATCAAGTGTTAACTAAATCCATGTCGCTGGATGTGCAACGTCAAATATGATTTTCGTGCGAATTGCTTATTACATATATCACAGCAAAATGGTTTCTCTCCTGTATGTAACATGACGTGAGTTTTCAATCTCAACTTCGTAGAGAGTTGCTTATTACAAATCTCACAGCTAAATGGTTTCTCTCCTGTATGTAATATGACGTGACTTTTCAATCTACACTTCTTAGTGAATTGTTTATTACAAATCTCACACTTAAAAAGTTTCTGTTCAGTATGCCGTAGGACGTGATTTTTATAGGCGCTATCCTGAACGAATGTCTTATTACAAATTTCACATTTAAAAGGTCTCTCTTCTGTATGTAATTTGAGGTGAATTTTCAAGCTGCACTTCTGAGAGAATCGATTACTACAAATTTCACACTCAAAAGGTTTCTCCCCTGTATGTACTCTGAGGTGTTTTTTCCAGCTGCGCTTCCGTGGGAACTGCTTGTTGCAAATTTCACATTTAAAAGGTTTCAGTCCAGTATGTATTATGAAGTGGTTTCTCAAATGGTCTTTATTACTATATGATTTAGTACATAATTCGCACATAAAACGGTTATTTTTTGCATGTTTGTTGTGCCTCTTGAAAACTCGGAGCTTTAACTGCTTTTTACGTTTATCATATATGTGGGCGTCGTTGTCTCCTGTATGAGTATGATTTTCATCGTCGCCGTGCATGTCCGTCATGTGGGTCGCGAGATTCGAATCGTGGTCGAATGTCATATGACATATCTGACACGCGGGCGGCGCCTTGGCTTCCTGTAGGCGCTCGAGCCTCACGGAACAAGTCATCGCGAGCTGCTCCTTTGCGCGGGCGCACATAGAGGCAGACCAAGACGCTGGAACAAACATATTAAAATAGGGGACGTCCGTGGAAGCGGTAAAGCGCGCCGTGTGAAAACAATAACTGAATTTATTCCGTCTGAACTTATTAATTTGTGAAAATATTGCGTTTTTCAGATTAAATATACTTTCGATATATACAACTTTGAAATTAGCCCACTGAAATATAAAAATGGGTAATAATAAGCGTAAAACCGAAATTGAATACCGGTATTATGTATGAAGTCAGATACCGGTATCCAATGGGAGCATTTCCTTCCCTGAATTTCATTTGCCATAAATGTACCACTTGCCATCATTTTCATTTCCCATAATCTTTTTATTTCATAAATCATAAACTCTTCGGGATTTATTTAATACTATTCATGCAGAAATCATTAGGTTAGGTTAGGTTTGTTTTGTGACAATCCCGAAAAGTTTCAGCTTACAGAGAAAAATTGATTTATGGCTAATGAATATTATGGCAAATGATAGATTATGGCATATGAAATTCGGGCAAACGATAAGAACCGTATCCGATCCCTGGATTGAGCTAACAGTCAGAATGCAATTCGGGTGTTTGTATAGTATAGTACCTGTTGGCAAACCTAATAAATAAAATATAACGAGTAAATAATAAAACGTATTATATCACGTCGATTGTGACATACGCTAGGGGTGCGTCGTGAGCTTATTTCACGTTTCGGGTAAAATCGGACGTAATCGTGTAATAAAAATAACGAATGTATTTTTGATTTAGTTGCACCCAGAGAGTGTAGTCGTCGCTTTCGACTTGAATTTTATATAGCTGTTAATACCACAACTATAGGTATAGGTAATTTGATATTATTGTACTATTGGTATCCGTGGGGACTCGTCTCAAGAAAGGTATTCCTGTAAATAGTCACGCAAACGTTTTATATACCTAATGTATATAAAGCCTGACCAGAAATATATGAGGATGCGCCATATTGCGGAATTTCACAGGAACTAATTTCTTACACTGGCAATGATTTTATGATGGTTTGTCAACAATGTCAATGTCATTCGTGGTGATTTCTTTTAAAGACAAATATTTAAAATTATCCAAAGAAAATGCCGAAAACCATTCACAGTCGTGAACGTAAGATTATAAATAAAGTGTACATGAGTTTACTACACGAAAAACAGTCAGGAAAAGAGTGCATTCCATTCAATTCAATTCAATTCAATTCAATTCCTTTATTTGCTAAAATCCGACTAAAGTCATGCAAATACTGTTTTAACGACACATATAGACATAAGTACATCAGTTTTGAAAAATAAAATTATTTGAGAAAAACAAGTCATTGAAAATGAAAATGAAAAATGTTTATTTCGGTTTTTGCACAGTTTAACAACACAGTAAAGGTTGGGACATTCTATTAAGCATTAAATATGCTTGTGCCAGAATGAACCGCTCTTCCATCACTCGGACATTGAAAAAAAAAAAAACAAAATAAAACAATCATACTTAATAACTTAATAATAATTGTGTGTGTGTGTGTGTGTGTGTGTGTGTGCGTGTGTGTGTGAGTGAGTGTGTGCAAGTTGTCATTATTTCATACTTATATTGATGTTAAATATGTATATTAGTTTCATTAATATCTCTAACTTGAGTAGGTAATGAGTAGCTCCGTCTCTTCATAGTTAAGATTTTGTAACCATTCAATTACAGCTACTTTACAGGAATGGCGGTGTAGCGGATAAATATCGATTGCGTTATTGATACGATTATATAAATAAGCAGCTTGGACATAAAATTGCTTCCTTGCAAAGTTGGACTTGCAGACCGGTATGGGGGCGACTTTGTCTTGCCTTCTACGAGTAGATATCAACGGATGATACGTCAATTTACTATGCAAACGCATCGTTGCATTTATTATGTACAATTTTCTCATAGAAAGCAAGGCACAGTCCCTATACAATTCAGTGGTAAGGTACTTGAATGGTTTGGAGAAGATGACTTTAAGTAAGCACCTTTGTGCCTTCTAAAAATTTTGATTTGTTTGCTCCCCCCCATATCGGTATGCAATAACACATGATCGATTGTGCTAAAGCTGTATACAACTGCTTAAGGAGATCATTAGAGGCAACATGCTTTAGTATTTTGAAGATCCATAACAACTTACGAATGCGACCATTTAAGTGTTCTATATGGTCGTACCACGATAGTCTTTGGTCAAGTATTATACCAAGGTACTTTGTTGAGGATAATTTCTTAATTAAAGTGCAGTCACAATGTTGAGGGTGAGTTAAGTTACAGTTGTGTCCGTGCAGTGGCGTGCACAGGTTTTTAGGCTAGGGTAGGCAGTAAAGAAGAAATGGTAAAAAAAAAACACATACCCGATTTTACTTCTATCTTTTCATGTCTGCAAATCCAGTATCTACCCAGACCGTCTTCAAGTTAGAAAATAACAAACACGGGAAACAAAACAACCTACTTTTGTGCGAACAGCCAGTCAAACACTTTAACGTATCGTAATGTCTAATGTGAAATTTTCGTGTTACATTCCCAGTTTTTTGTTGCAAATCCGGCAACTCCGGCATGCATCTTCCTTTTTGAAGGACATTTAACTTTGAGGCGAAAGGTAATTGCCCAAAATTACCGTTTGCTATTTTGTACTTTACAAGGCCAGCACACGACTCACACGAAAAATCCATTTTGATAAATCACACGCATCAATGGAACTAAAAATCGCTTCCGATTTTGATTTTAAAATGCTAAATCACACAACACAACACTTATCACTTGTATTTTCACTTTACAATTCAAAACAAACGCGCCTGTCGAACCAAAACAAACAACAAATTAAAAAAAATGGCCGGCGGACTAACCTAAAAAAGACGCTAAATTGGTTTACATTCTTATTAGATACGTAATCCTAGCGAAAAATCCCTTCCAAATTTGGCCGCGTAAAATCAGACCGAAACAGGTGAATTGAGTCGAATGGGTTGCGAGAAAGAGATAAATATATTCGTAAAAAGATATCGTAGCAAATACATTGCGTGCTGAGCGTCGGCGTATAATCGTGTAAGCATTACTAAATGCGCAATGGATTACGTTTATTTCCATTCTGCCGAACGATATCTTCTACACCAACGTATCGTCCTCCAGGCCAGGCGGTCGGAGTTGAGATCATTTTTGTATGAAGTTTTACGCGTGTCGCTGTGTGCGTTCTGTAAGCATGTGTTTGTATTTTATAGCATTCAAGGCGGACTTTTGCAAAAGTACGTCTTGCGTTTACGTTTACCACGTTCGTCGCGTGACATGACGGGAATGTGGCGAATTTATTTTTCTATTGTGCCAATTGTTATAGTGACAAAACTGTTATTGGCTTTATTATAAAATTAAAGGAAAACAGATTGTTGTGTGTATTAATTTGTTAGGGTAGGCAGTGCCTTTGTGCCTATATGGAGTGCACGCCACTGTGTCCGTGTATTATAAGCTCGAGGTTCCTAGAGGGCTGTGTATTTTCATACTTCGAAAAACACATGTAGTTTGTCTTGGTGGCATTAAGCGTGAGCAGGTTTTGTTTGAGCCAGAGAGAAATCATGTTAAGGCTGAGTTGCGCTTTTTCATACACTGCTTCCCAAGACGTGTCATTAAAGACTACTACTGTGTCATCGGCGTAAGAAAACACACTGCCTCCATGACAGGAGAGATTTGACAATTCATTAATGTAAGCTAAAAATAGCGTAGGACCCAATACACTACCTTGAGGAACTCCGTAAGAGATAGGTTGCTCGCTGCTTAAACAATCACCGATCTTAATCTTTTGGGTCCGGTCATGTAAATAACTAGTGAGAAGTTTTTGAGGTATTCCTCTGATTCCCATGCTTTCTAACTTGTGTACAAGGACGGGGAGAGAGACGGTGTCAAAGGCCTTCCGCAAATCTAAGAAGATAGCCAGGCACTTAGAACCACTGTCCACGTATTGCGTAATTTCAGTGGTTAATGCTAGTACTGCATCTTCTGTAGATTTTCCTTGCCTGAACCCAAATTGTGACTTCGAGAGAATATTGTACTTATTGAAATAATTTACTATACGATTATTGACAAATTTTTCAATGATCTTTGATATTGCGGGTAGGACAGATATAGGTCTGTAGTTATTGACATCGTCTCTCTCTCCTCCCTTGTACACAGGTGTTATAATAGCTTTCTTAAGCACACAGGTGTTATAATAGAGTTGGAAATACCCCTTCAGCAAAGCATATGTTTACTAATCTAGTAATAATCGGAACCAACAAGGGTCTAGCCAGTTTCAATAGACCAACAGGAATATTATCCCAGCCGGGAGCGCTATTACTTTTGAGATTAACCAAAATACTGTCTACTTCCTCAGGGCAAGTATCGAGAAGTACGAAAGAGGATGGATGGGTGGCACATGAGTAAGCAAGATTCTGGGTTTGGCTAGGAGGGGAGTTCAAAGAAATATATTCAGCAAGTTTTTTACCTTCGTTTGCAAAGAAGTAGTTTATGTTGTCAATAGAGGTGTTGGGAGAGTTATTCGAGTGTAGTAGCTCAGTTCCATTGTTGTCTTTAGTTTTATAATGTGTTATTTGTTTTATGGTATTCCATAAGGCTTTGGGATTTTTTGTTGAATTTGCAAGTAGGTTTCTTTCGTAATTTCTTTTAAGTTTTTTAATTAGATTGTTACAGAAGTTGCGATATCTCTCAACACTTTCAGTGCCATGCGCCCACCAGGTGGGCGCCTACGCCGTAGCCGCTACGGCCTACATACGGGTAAAACCGTGTTATCGGCTACGCGCGTAGCGCTACGAAATCCTTGGCAGTGAATGCGTTAAACGTAACCTTCATAATCTCATTGTTAGGTTCTTGCCGCAATTTTAGTTGCATTCTATTTCTATTATTTATACACCTGAGAATTCCAGTGGTAATCCATGGTTTTATGATCCGTCTGTTTCTAGGTAATTTCTTTACTATTTTACTGTCATCTAGAGCTTCCTGAAGTATTTGAATTAATTGTTCAGCTATGAATTGAGGATCTTGGCATTGTAATAGATTGTCTAGATTTTTATTGCGTAAATATTCAACGGCTAGTTGGTAATTTATACGCGTAGACAAATGAGGGTTGCTTTCTTTTATACAACTTGTGAGAGATAAAAATATAGTGTAATGATCAGTAATTGACGTGTGAATTACTGCCGTATAAGTTGTTACTTTATTTAAATCCGTTTTTAGCATAAAGTGGTCAAGACAACTTTTCTCACGTGTCGGAAAGGTATGACCCGGCAGAAAACCAAAGGAAGCTAGCATGTTTAGATAGAGGTTTCTGTTAGTACGCTCGTGGGGGGCCTCTTGCGAGCGGGGAATAAGATTGATATTGATGTCGCCAGTAATAATGATTGTGTTACAGGATTTGATCAAGTCTAAGTGTGCACGAAGCGACTCTATGAAGTTAGAGGCGTGGATGTTGGAGGGTGACCGATAAATACCTATTATTATTGCGTTTTCTATTTTTATTTGAACACAAGAGGCTTGGACTAGCTTTATTTCGCTAAGTAAAGAGGTAAATCTGCAGTTAATATAACCAACTACGCCGTCATTTTGATTATAGTTGTTCGTGGTAGCAATAGCGGTATAATTAGGTATGCGGGGGATGGGTCTGGACGGATTCAATCTGCATTCTGTTAAGATTAGTATGTCAATATTAAAATTCAATTGGGATAAATTAACTTGGAAATCATATAAGTTGGTGTATATACTACGTATGTTTTGAGATATGATTTTAAGATCATCGTTAGCCAGGGGGATGCGCTTTGTGAGGTCTTGAAGGCTACATTCAAACGAGTGCGCAACCTCTGTACTGTCAATATCGCTTAAGGTAAAAAGCCGACTATCCATGATTTATAGTGTGAATGTAGGAGGTTAACACACCGCTGTAGAAGATACATACATTTGGCCTTTTAGAGCATGCTACCAGGAGTACATAGAATGAAGAAGTGTTTAGAGACTGTATATTATGATTATGATTAGTCATTAAATGGTATTACGAGGTTAACATAGTGGAACTGACAGGTATTTAAAACTAATGTCATTATAGTGGGTTGCGATTGGTTGCAAAAATGTTGCCATATAAATATTATAAATTGCGCCCCCTTGACAATCCTCATACATTTCTGGTCAGGCTTTACATATTTTTATCAAGAGGCGGAAAGTTTCTAGAAAACTATTAACGGTAAATATTTCAATAAAATTCATTAAAAGTATTATCAGCTCGACATAATTTCTGACAGAAGTGGTAAATAAAGATTTGACATTCTCTATTCAAATAATCGCTGGCGAAATTCAAAATCACAGATTTTCTTTATTTAGATTATCAATAGGTATGTAGCAAAATTATCAATCAAATTTTAAGCACAATGGCATGAAGACATGGTTTTATTTTACACTGTTGTCTTTACTTAACTTTAACGTATGCTTAAAAAAGTTCTGTCTGTCACCAAGAAAGCAGAACAGCAATATCACATTCGCGTGTCAACGACATTACACGAAGTCTCTTTCTAAAACCCGAAGTGCATTCTGAGTGTACGTCAGGGAGCACACTTTTGGAGCTTTGTGTTTGGAGTTATGAAGAATAATTAACTTTATTCTGCAAGTAGGCCACAAGTGCACTTTTACATGTCTGAGTCTACCGGTATTTCACAAGAGGAGACCACTGTTGAGAAGAAAAGCTGAAAGAAACTCAACAACAACAACTATTCTCAACAAGGGTGGTGAGATGGCTTGTAAAGGATAATTGTTGATCGAATTATTTGACAAAGTTTTCCCACCTAATTGCGGAAGTAGTAGCTGAACCGGCCTGGTATCGCCTTTATTTGTTTTGTTTTGAAGGAGCTGAGATTTTTGTAAAGTCTACATATTGTTACGAGCGTGGGGTTCGTGTTAGATAGAAAAAAAAACAAATTAATCCACTAATTAAAACACACACTTTATTATGAAATTATAAACACAATTTACACAATCTGTACTGAAAAACGTTAGACGCGCTGAAATTTACGTCTGAAGTTTTAATGTAATTCTAATTAAATATTAAAAATATAAAATAAATACAATACACCGATACAATATATCAAGTGTTAACTTAATCCGTGTCGCTTGATGTGCAACGTCAAATATGATTTTAGCGCGAATTGCTTATTACATATATTACAGCAAAATGGTTTCTCTCCTGTATGTAACATGATGTGAGTTTTCAATTTGTAGTTCGTAGAGAATTGCTTGTTACAAATTTCACATTTAAAACCTTTAAAAGGACTCTCTCCCGTGTGTAATTTGAGGTGACTTTCAAAGTTGTATTTCAGAATGAAATGCTTATTACAAATTTCACATTTAAAACCTTTCCGTCTAATATGCCTTAGGAGGTGCTTTTTAAAGCCATTCAGAGCGATATGCTTATTACAAATTTCGCATTGAAAATGTTTCTCTCTTGTATGTAATTCGAGGTGACTTTTCAAGGTGCACTTCTGATTGAATCGCTTATAACAAATCTCACATTCAAAAGGTCTCTGTCCAGTATGGATTATGAAGTGTCTTCTCAAATGGCTTTTAGTACTAAATGATTTATTACATAATTCGCAAATAAAACGTTTCTTTTTTGTATAATATGTGACGTGTCTCTTCAAATCTCCGACCATAAACTGCTTTTTACATATATCATATATGTGGGCGTTGTTGTCCCCCGTGTGAGTATGATTTTCATCGTCGCCGTGCATGCCTGTCATATGGGTCGCGAGATTCGATTCATGGTCGAATGTCATGTGACATATCTGGCACGCGGGCGGCGCCTCGTCGTCCTGTAGGCGGTCGAGCCTCACGGAACAAGTCATCGCGAGCTGGTCCTTTGCGCGGGCGCACATAGAGGCAGACCAAGACGCTGGAACAAACATATTGAAATTGGGTACGCCCGTGGAATCGGTAGTGTGAATACAGAGCAAAAATTATTAAGTAAGTTTTATGTTCAAGCCTCCGTAACATTCAAACTAGTAAGGTAACATATATGATTTTGACTAATTTGAAATCCTTATAGTACGACAATTAATTTCATACCAACCACTCCATAACTTCAAACTACAAGTGTGTTTTTTGCCGTCCCAAACTTTAACCAACGTTTTCTCAGTTGTCCCTTTTTCACATTTGCAACTTTGAAGAATTTTCACGAAATAACTATAGTACCTAGAGACATAATTATTTCACCATAAGATAGCTTATGTTCTGTAGTATTAGGAACTACTCATAACTCCATATCGACAAAGTAGGAAGTTTTCCCTAAAACAGTCACAAATATGACATCGACGATTTTTTCAGATATTTGACAAAATGGGACGGTAAGGCACTAAACTTTGAGGCCCTAAAAAAGTGCTTAAATTGGACATTTATGCGTCGACATCAAAATCATAGCTTCATTACAGTATGTTCCATCAGTTTTTATTGAAAGCCGATTTTCGGTAGGTTTTGCTCTATTTCACTAAACTGCCCGTAACTCCGTAACTAGAATCGACAAAGTGGGACGTTTTACTAAACACAGTCACATATGTAAGTAAATCTCACCGTGTGAAAACACAACAAGAAAAAACTGCTCCAGAATTAAGGCTGATATCTCTACATTCGCCGAACCCGGACAAAGACTTCTTAACCCCTCGTATGCTTAGACACGGATCCGTGCGGGACATTTGAACCTTATGTTAAAGGTCAGTTAATTTCAATTTGATTAGCAAATTTTTGACGCCGCATACGAGGGGTTAAAACTCGGACATTTGGCGTAAGTCACGTTTCTATCCCGGACATGTCCGAAAACAATATAATCAAAGAAACAATCCCTTTATTTTTCATTCATATAAAAAGTGTCTCCCGGACACTTTTTGAAAACCGCCCCCGGACGGCCTCTAAACTAGGACACATCCGGGGAAACCCGGACGGATGGCAGCCCTATCTCGGCCAACGGCCTCGCATTAAATTGCTGGAACTTATATACTGTGTGTAGTGAACGTATAATACCAGGGCTGATTGATAAGTATCCGGAATAAAGAGGGAAAAAATAAAAATTTAACAAAATTTTACTAGAAACGTCATTTGCAGTCTTTTACGATCTCAATACATGTAATTTTAGCAAATAATAATTGTTTATTTAAAAAATATTCAACTTTATAGTGAGACAGTTTTCATTTTCATGCGTGAAAATGGAGAAAACAGAGGTTCGTGCCGTCATAAAGTTCCATGCTTTAGAAGGGAAATCGGCAACCCAGATTCAAACTAAGTTGAATAGTGTGTTAGGGTATTCATCACCTTCGTTTAGCACTATCTACTCTTGGGTCACAGAATTCAATCGTGGACGAATGAGCTGCAATGACGCTCCCCGTAGCGGAATACCAAAATGAGGTAACTACCTTGGAAATAGTCACTAAAATAAAAATATCGTATTATAAGACCATCGATTAAAACTTAGGGAGATAGTCCATATTGTGAACATCTTATCTGAACGAGTTTTCGACATAATACATGAGTATTTATCCATGAAAAAGCCTAGTGCCATATGGGTGCCGCGGTATTTGAACGACGAGCAAAATAAACAAAGAGTGAATGTTTCAAAGGAGTATTTGGAGTTTTTTAGATGGAATCCCAATGGATTTCTTGCTCGATTTATAACAGTTGATGAGACCTGGATCCACCAAAACACACCGGAGACTAAAGAACAGTCTAAGCAGTTCACTAAAAGCGGTGAACCCGCACTAAAGACGGCGAAGACGACATTATCGGCAGGCAAGGTTATGGCAACCGTGTTTTGGGATGCTAGAGGTGTCATCTATGTGGATTACCTTGAAAAGGGGAAAACAATAAATGGCCCATACTATGCAAACTTGTTGCAAAAATTGAGTGACGTAGTTAAACAAGAAATACCCCATTTGAATAGGAAAAAATATTGTTCCACCACGATAATGCATCGGTTCACACTGCAAAAGTAGCGATAGCAAAAATTCAAGAGTTACGCCTCGAATTACTGCCCCACCCACCATATTCGCTTGATTTTGCCCCCTGCGACTTCTATCTGTCTCAAATTTGAAAAAATGTCTTTGTAGGCAGAAATTTTCGTCCAACACTAAAGTGGTAGACGCCGTTAATGGCTATTTTGAAGGCCTTCACAAAAAAAATATAAAAATGGAATAATGGCCCTAGAGAAGCGTCAGTGTCAGTGAGTTGAGCTAGGAGGAACGTAGGTAAATAAATAAATTAAATTTATTCGAATATCTAGTTTTTTCTTCTTCATTCCGGATACTTATCAATCAGCCCTCGTATGTGTTCAAGCGAGCGAAGCCGCGGGCAAAAGCTAGTCTATCATAATATCGTCTGTTGACAGTCGAAACTCACTAATAAATACCTACTTAACCTTTCGAGCGCCAAGCGGCAAAGCAATTTACAGTGCCACTGACGCCAAACAAAAAAAAGTGCTCCAAAATCAACAGAGATTGAAAAACACAGATAGTGGTTTGAATCAGCATGTTTTTGACCATTGAAATTTTTGACGTCAATAGGCGTCGTTGGCGTCAGTGGCACGAATTCCCGATGACGTGATTTGCCGTCTTTGGCGGTCAAAGGGTTAAATCAAACCTCGTATCATAGTTTCGATCTACTTACTAGACATAGCCCGATACGCGAACGGTTTTGAACTTCAATAATATACAAGTGCGTGATTTTTTGCAGTCAGTTAGAGTATATTTTTTACTTATGGGTATGAATATTTTCTAACGGATCTTACAACACAATACAATACAACAATTCTTTATTGCACACCAACAAGAAAAAATATTACAATCGAAACCTTAATTTATAAATGGTAGACAATAGGCGGTCTTGTCGCTAAAGAGCGATCTCTTCCAGACAACCTTTATCTGCGTCCCAGGGATCTTGAGTGTGCGTTAGGTTTAAAAAAATGTTTTTTGTAAGCAACCTCTGTAAATCTTAGAAAAGATTATTCAAATGCATTTCTTCTGCCCTAGGGCATCGCATTGTTTTAACATTCCGTATTATTTTCTAACAGTTTTGTCGAGATACTATGTCAGCGCAATATACGAAACGAGTTAAAAAAATATAAATCTTATGAATCCCTTAAAAGATTATACATATGACTTTTGGCAACTAAAATGCGTTTAAAAATATATAAAGTCATGTCAGTTTAAATTTATATTATAATAGATTCGTCAATATCTTTATTTTACATAAGCAGTTAAAAGTTTAAATCTTTATCTAGATCACAAAATTGACGTGACTAACATAGAACATATTTGTAAATACTAACAAACTATGGACTTCTCTGTCGAAAATAAATGATTTTTATTTTTATTTTATTTATTAATATTTTTACTCTTTTCGTATTACGATCACATAATCTCTCGATAAAACTGTTAGAAAATAATACGGATTATTGAAACAGTAAAATGCGATGCACTAGTGCAAAATAAATATATTTGAATAACCTTTTCTAAAATTTACAGAGGTTGCCTACAATACCTTTTTTATACCTAGCGCACACTCAAGATCCGTTTGTACTCAATATAACCTAGTTGACTAAAAAAAACCGTAGAAAGCGAATTATTTTAGTTTGAGGGGCAATTACACCCTTCCCGTATTGGACTAATACGATTTTTTGAAGAACAGTGTAAGAAATTTCAGTGAGTTTTGGTTATCACCTGGGGAGATACTATCTGTGTAGTTTAGTAACAAAATAAAATTTTATATCATTTCACATCCAATAATATTTTAATTTTCAAATGTTTTATGAAGGGAAAATCGGCTGTGTTTTTTTTTATTTATGTTTTTGGGGGATCACTCATAAATTCCGAAGTTTCATTTATCTGAAACCATAACTATTCCTTACTAGCTTTTGCCCGCGACTACGTCCGCGTGGAACTCGGAAGTATGGAAGCAACACACAACAACACGATAGATATCCACCTAATCACCTTAATTAATAAAAGGGATTATTAAAAGCGCCTAAGCAAATGTAAGAGCAATTGTCCTTTTGGTCTAATCGTTACATTTTCTACAGGGTCATCAATGTCATCATGAATTACTTACGCACTTTTCAATCTTTTTAGGGATAATTTCCAGGATGAAAACTATCCTATGTCCTTCCTCGGATCTTAAAGTATCTCCATGCCAAATTTCATCAAAATCGATTCAGCGGTTTAAGCGTGAGGAGGTAACAGACAGACAGACACACTTTCGCATTTATAATATTAGTATGGATTTTTAAAATTCCGAAAGTGAAATAAATAACGCGAAACGGTCATTTTCGCAACGCCATGGATCATATGAGTCATATAGAAGCAAAGTCAGCAACATCCAATATGGTTGAAAATAGTATAAAATACAATATATAGGTATAAAGTTATTTTAGCTATACCAGACTACATTAAAAATTGCTACATTAAAAAAATTGGATGTTGCTGACTTTGGTTCTATATGATTCATATGTGACACACTATAATTAGATTAGGTTTATACAATATCCCCATGGGCGTCGCCAAGGGGGGGCAGCTGCCCCCCCCTAGAGACCCAAAAATATGTCCAGTCACTTCACTTGTCAGATCGATCATTCTTGCACATCGAAACTCAAATGAATTCAGTACCAGGCCAGATCAGGGGCTAAAGGAAGATCGTTGGGCTACAGTCAGTAATGCTCACGGAAAGTGACTCTAAGTGGCGACGTGTCTCACCCTGACAGGTTACACTTTGTAGGGAGTACCGAACAGAAGAACTGGTCTATAAAACATAGGTACTAACATAAAAAATAATAGAACTACTCTCTCTCTCGCTCGCTCTGTGAGCTGAAGACCTCGCGAGTTTGTTCCGAAGTTACTGATATTTGTATTTTTTTACGTTTCCAGTACCATTATTACCCGTCATTTTAACAAGAAAGATCAGTATACATACTTATTAAACCTACTCACATAATTTCATAAAAATCGCTTGAGAAACGCGACCGGTAGGCGAGAACATACGAAAATACGAAAAAATGTTTGGCCAAGTTGTAATGGAGATCCATCACTCGTTCGGTTGATGAAGCTTTGTGATTTTAACGTAGGTCTATTGGGCAACTTTACTCGTCACGTCCAGTGGATCTTCGGCTCATGGCAAGATCTCTTGGTCCCGTGACTCGTGATTTTCTGCGCATGCATCAAAATGGCTCAGGCCTGAAATGCCCGTTTTCCTAAAAGGTATTTTTCCCAAAATGTCTGCTTTTCATAATGTCAGCACGACTTTCTCATAATGTCAGCTTTTCAGAATGTCAACTTATTAACTTATTATAATGTCTGCCTCTAAGAATGCAAGTTTTCGTATAATGTTCGCTTTTCAGAATGTTCTTATTCCCATGTCTGCAATATCAAAATGCCCGCCGTCTTACAAAAATGGAGCCATTTTAAAAGATTTTATTTAACTTGTGAGATAATCAATCAAGGATATTTACATGAATCTGCACTTTCCACAACCTTAGGTACCCATTTGACCATACACGTCTGTCAGTCACTAACGTCATTAATTCTATCTTGAGTGCAATTAATTAGGCTTAATTACAAAACATCTGAAATAAAGCAGACATTATCGGAAAACAAACATTATAAGACAATGGCCTATATGGAAAACGAACATTATGAACAGAGAACAGAAGACCTTCTGATATTGCACTCATTCTGAACAGAAAACATTTTGAAAAAGCTCACAATGTAGGAATAATGGCATTGTGAGAACGCAGACGTTTTGATAATGGTACATTTTAGGAAAACAGACATTTTAGGCCTGAGCCATAAAAATGTATTGAATGATTGTTTTTCAATTTACGTAATTGCTAACGAATTTTTTTGCGCTCGCTGCGCTCGCGTTTTTTTCTGGATTTATTTTGACCCTTCCTCTCGAAAAATGTCGCGCTCGTTACACTCGCGTTTAATCTGACTATAACTATTATTAACCGTCCGCTTCCAAAAATGTCGCGCTCGCTATGCTCGCGTTTGATCTGACTATAAGTATTATTAACTGCCCCTTCCAAAAAATGTCGCGCTCGCTACGCTCGCGTTTTATCTGTCTATAATAAGTATAAAATTATTAACCGTCCCCTTCCAAAAAAATTTCGAGCTCACTTAGCTCGCGTTATCTGCCTGTAAATATTACTAACCACCCCCTTCCAAAAAATTTCGCGCTCGCTACGCTTTCGTTCCACCACTGTATATTATGAAATTTATGATTATGACTATAAACCGAAATACACTTCTATATGTATGTACGTGCTTCGTGAAGCTTCCTATCCTCTAGCAAGGCTGTACCTTCCTTCCTTTTCCCCTTTTCCTCATCCTGCATTTATATCAACTTGCCCCCCCCCCCCCTCCCCCTGGACCTTCGGCTGGCGACGCCCTTGAATATCCCAAAAAAGAAAACTAAGCTCATCCTGCAACCTGTATTCACAATGGCATGTGACGTTTTCAGTCAAAAGGGCCCACTTTGTCGCTTGTTTAAATCTTTATACCAATAACCTGTCAATTCGTCCTTATAGTGAGCGACCAAGTGGGCCCTTTTGATTGAAAACGTCACCTATCTGCTTTGGTTCTCATAACCGCCAACCAGTTACTTACAAAAAAAGGTTAGAAGTACATTGCGTGGATATTTGAATTTTCAACCTTATTCCTTGTTGAATAGATTTAAAATGGTTGATGATGAGAGTTCATAGTCCTTTTTCTAGCTAGTGCGTTCTTGTTGAGAGTCGGGCGGTTGTAAAATTCCAAAAAGTTATGATCACCATTATTCTGTTAGTGTATTTTGTAGTCTTAATGTCCAAGGAAATAGAGTCGAAAATCTATATTAACCTTCCAAGGTGGTTACAATCTGCTTTTACTACGAGCTCGTTATCTTAATAACCACTCAATGGTATTGAGTTCTTAAGTGGATAAGCTTAGTTTAGAAAATTTGTACTTTACATGATGTTACATTTTGGTTTGTATCATTATGTGGTGCCTTGAGTTGAGGCAAACAAATTTGATTGCAAGCTTGCTAACATGCAACACAATTAATTTTGCTGACCAAAATTAACATCTTATCGATTCCTTACTTCACGTTCATTCAAATATTGAATCTCCTACTTATTTTTCATTTATTGATGAAAAGAACCTTTATACAAAAGGACATACCGGTTCTATAAGAACCGATACTTAAGTAGAAACTACCTACCTACTCCGTCTACTTAAATAAAAAACTACACAACGACAGCCAACCTATCTATACCTACATACAATAAAGCTGAAGAGAGTCGAATTCATGGAATTCGAAAAAAAGTTGGAGGGGTAAACATGGAATCGAGAACAGAACACGTTCCAACTGTTTTAAGAATGTTTGTCTGTTTATCTGTTTGTTTGCTTAATTGACCGCGCATCACGTGGAAACGGCTGAACGAATTTTGATGAAAACTTCATTAATCTGTCGAAAAAATCCCCGCCCATATGGAAACTTTTTTCAAACATGCGCTGTGACTAGCGAGTAGGTACCCTGATAAACTAACAGATGGCGCTGAAATTACTATGTTGTGATATGAGTAAGCCGCTGAGGAAGGAGGAAGGAAGGATTTCAACGAATTTAAAGCCTGACCAGAACTATATGAGGATGTGCCATATTGCGGAATTTCACTGAAACTAATTTCTTACACTGGCAATGATTTTATGATGGTTTGTCAACAATGTCAATGTCATTCTTGGTTATTTCTTTAAAATACAAATATTTAAAATGACCATAGTTATGCAGAAAGCGACCATCGTGATTTTTTGACAAAGTGACTTAAGTCTTAATCAATTAATGAGTTTGGTCGCTTTTTGCATTATGAAAAAAAATCTTTGGTCGCTTTCTGCATAAATTTGGTCAAATTATCCAAAGAAAATGCCGCAAACCATTCACAGTCGTGAACGCAAGATTATTTATAAAGTTAATAAATTATAAATAAAGTGTACATGTGTTTACCACACGAAAGACAGTCAGCGGTTGGTTGCAAAATTGTTGCCACATAAATCTTATAAATAGCGCCCTCTTGACAATCCTCATATTTTTTTAGTCAGGCTTTAATTGCATAATCGCTGCTACGTTGCTGCCTGGTGGCAAAACGGCTCGCACAACTTTCAAGATCCTGATAGATTTCTTTATATTTTATTATTATTTATCTCAATAGATAGCTTACATTTGGCACATTTATCTTACTTTCGCCAAACATACGTTTATTGGCGATTGCTGCACTCACCTTTATAACTACGTATATCTTAAAAATGTATTTGGAGAGCACGGAAAATCCTGTCTGCGGGGTATCAAGAAACTGTGATAAAGCAAAACTGACAGACCGATTTCCACGCGTGCCGAGCCGCGGGCACAGCTAGTACACCGTAAATGTGCATAATCTGACCATGGACTTGCTAGCAAATGCATAAAAACCCCGGTATCGTATGGGTTTAGGGTAAGTACTTACGTGATATGAGGTCTCCGTCACTCGACGAGTCGTCTGACTCTTCCAACTTCACTAAGGCGTCTTCATCTGAAGCAAAGACAATGGGGTACATTCATGAATTCCTAACTTCTTTAGTCATAAATACCATTCAACCCAACCCTGGACCCCGAGCGGTGTAAAACAAAATAGTGTTAAAAGTAGTATACAATACAACAATACTTTATTGCACACCAACAAGAAAAATATTACATGAGAAATCTTAAATTAAACAATGGTAGACAATAGGCGGTCTTATCGCTAAAGAGCGATCTCTTCCAGACAACCTTTGGGTAGCGGAAAAAACAAAATTAAGCAGAAAATAGTAGGTGGCGAGATAAGAACTTGAGTAATTTGAGAAGTAATAAATAAATGTCATACAATATTAAAGACAGATAGGTCATACACAGATAAGTATTTACTCGTATATAAACAGACATAAACGTACATACATACAAAAAAGTAAGAATGAAAAGAATATCACAGGTAACATTAGACTTATAATGAAACACGACAGCATAGAATTATAAAAGGAGGTAGTATAATGTAGAGTATTTGTTCTTTCTCCTCAGTAAGCCTCACAGTGAACCGCTGGTAGATATTTTAAACACAATAATTAAAGCCCTTCTGGCACATGTAACTGTCTTTACCAGTGACCGGAGAATATATAGACATCGCTCTCAGTACAAAATTGGCTTTCAAAAACGGTCCCGATGTTTGATTGACAACTATCCCCTCTACAAGAATTTGTCCTGCCAATAGTTTTAAATATTAGCCTATACGAAGTCATCCCTCCTCTTAGAAGTAGTTGTGATTAGTTAGTTAAAGTTTCCATTGGCTAAAATAGACTTGTAAGTGTCAAAGTCCATGCGCGGCGCACGAAAAAGAGTAGTTGTCAAACCTAATATGGATGCACTAATCGAAAGGTAACCAGTTTAGAAAATATATTACTCTAGCTCTTTATTTTTCTCATTCATTAAGGAACATTTTTAAAATAGTGCCACTTTTGTGAATAACTACTAAATGTGTAAAATACGTATTTTTTTTTAAATCACTAACGAATGCAACTTTACTGTCGCAAAATCTCAAATCAAATTAAATTTTGATTTCATATTTTACTATTTATTTTCGATTTTTTATGAAGACCAAACATATTAATGTCTGACAAGACAATAAAGCACACATGCCGTACAAATTGGTATCTTTAGTTGGATGAATCTGGCATTGGTTTGATAATAATCATCATCATTGAAATGAACGCTACAGATCCGCGAAGATACTGTAGAAAACTACTGCTGTTCTCTGCGTTCTAGAGAAACTGCATTTGTCCACTTTAATTTTTGCTCACGGTCCTTCGGAAAACTAAAAGTAAATGAATAATAAGAGATGTTTAATTATGAATATGTCTAGTTACTAATTAAAATTTACAGTTGTAGATACCGCAGGTAACAGAATATGTGACACTGAAAGGGAATTTTACTATTTACATGACGAAAAAACACAAATTTATTGAAATTAATTTACACACGTATTCCTTAGATTCCAAATCGATAACTTTTAACATAAACTCATTTAAACCCATTTTGAGCACTTTCATCAAAATGCCCATTGATCGGACACTAAAAGCGGTATAACACCTTTAGTAAAGACCGTCAGGTAATTTGTTATAACATTTTTAAATTTTAGCAGATTATACATTCAAATCTTAATACCTGTACGTAAAATATAAATTCCTTAAAAGGTAATGCATGATACCATCCCCATACAAATGTCTTCTAAAAATATTTTATATTTTAATAATTCAAAGAACGTTAATTACACGAACCAATGGATCCCGCGTTTTTCATTATTATTGCTAGAGTGGTTTCGACACCATTTCACTGCACATGAAGACATTTTGAATAAAATGCAGATATTTTAATTTTATACAACCTGACATGTTCTGCCCTCGACAGACGCCATCGTATTAAAACTGTCAATTTGGCCTTGGTACAAATGAATCGTTCTAGGTACAAATCGCGTGGGGTCATTTTTGAGCTCTAATGAGATTTCTATGTTTATATGCGTTCACTGGTCTTTACACATTAGGCCCATCTGGCATATATGTACAGTCGCCATCAGATATATCTCAGCATATAAGGCGTTCATAAATATCTGAACACGATACTTATTGACTGGGTGTTACAGTACATGTTCAGATATCTATGAACGCCTTATATGCGGCGATATATCTGATGGCGACTGTACATGTTCAGATATTTATGAACGCCTTATATGCAGCGATATATCTGATGTCGACTGTACACCTTCATTTTTAATTCATATTTATAAAATAGGTAGTTTGCACAAATGTAATTTTGACAGAGAAAAATTGTGTTTTTCTCAGTCAACCTTCGACAACGGTAACTGTAAAGCTACCGAAACGTCGAAGCGGCTCAAATAATTAATATACGCGATATAATTCGTTTAAATTGTTTTATTTAAATGCGTGAGAGTCGCGGAAACCCAAGGAAATATTATAGTCAAACACAAAATAAACTCAAAAAGTATATTCTTACAATAAATGCTAAACGGCTACTTCAAAATATGTTTTTTTTTTATTATAATTAATTCACAGCGTAATTAATTTACAGGTGTACAGCGGCCCTTCACAGAGTGTTAGTGTCCAAGCTGATAAGCAAAAGAACTAAGATCCGCATTTACAAAACGGTTATCCGTCCGATCTTGATGTATGGATGCGAGGCTTGGACGCTGACACTTAAGGAAGAGAATAAGCTCTTGGTGACGGAGAGGAGGATATTGGGGCCGATCTCGGAGAACGGCATCTGGAGGCGCCGAAAGAATGCCGAAATAGAAGATCTTGTGGCTGAGCCCAACATTATCGGTGAAACCAAATCGGCTAGACTGCGCTGGCTTGGCCACGTGGAAAGGATGGATGAGGATCGAGCTGTGAAGAGAGCTTATACCGGACAGCCACGCGGGAAACGTCCAGTCGGACGTCCCCGATATCGGTGGAGTGACCAAGTCATTAAAGACTTGATTGAACTTCATCGACCGGAATGGCGGGAGGTAGCTCAGGATAGAGGAGGATGGCGTTCTCTGGTGTCGGAGGCCAAGATCCACTTTGGGTCGTTGAGTCAGCGCAGTAAGTAAGTATAATTAATTCAAATCTGTAACAATGCTCAAGCAAGGCTATTATCACCCCTCGCGGCGCTTTGTGTGAAGTTGGCACTGACCTGGCAAGTTGTCGTTCGTCTCATCCTCTTCGTCATCGCTTATTTCCAATTTGGCTACCGCCGCAGTTTCTTCTAAAGCTGTGGACAACAAAATCTAAGATAAGATGTTGTATTTCACGTTAAAAATTACATTACACGATTGATACATGTCAAAATTGTACGAATTTTTATCAATAAAATAATAAAATTAATAAATATTAAGGGACAATCTGACACAAACCGACCTAGTCCCAAACTAAATAAAGTTTTGGTTATGAGTTTAGTCGACGACATACATCCATACTAATATTATAAATAATCCATACTAATATTATAAATGCGAAAGTGTGTCTGTCTGTCTGTCTGTCTGTCTGTTACCTCTTCACGCTTAAACCGCTGAACCGACTTAGATGAAATTTGGTATGGAGATAGTTTGAGACCCGGGAAAGGACATAGGATACTTTTCATCCCGAATAAATTTAGTGATCCCGTGGGATGAGCGGGTAACACCGCGGGGCACAGCTAGTATTATAAATGCGAAAGTGTGTCTGTCTGTCTGTTACCTCTTCACGCTTAAACCGCTGAATCGATTTTGATGAAATTTGGCATAGAGATAGTTTAAGATCCGAGGAAGGACATAGGATAGTTTTCATCCTGGAAATTATACCTAAAAAGATTGAAAAGTGAGTGAACATGTCTGTTGGGGTGCGGCGACCCTGTAGGAAATATAATTATTAGACCAAAAGCACAATTGCTCTTACATTTGCTTAGGCGCCCGCTAATAATCCCTTTTATCAAGTTCCACGCGTACGTAGTCGCGGGCAAAAGCTAGTACATAATAAATAAATACATATATAGATTGGATGGATTGCATGGATGTTACCTATATATGTATTTATATATTATGTATATCTTCGCGTAGTACCCATAGTCCAAACTTTGCTTAGTTTGGGACTAGGTCGATTTTTGTAAGATTGCCCCTTAATATTTATATAATATATTATATTTATATCTAGTTTTATAATAAAATCGGCACTGACCTGATGAGTTGTCCTTCGTCTCCACCTCTTCAATTTGCTCCGATTTGACATCATTTTCTTCACCTGTCACACAGAAAAATTTAATACTTAATATTAGCTAAATAATAACCTGTTTGGTTTGGGCATGTGCTGCTCAATACAGCATTCCGTAAACAATGTTTTGAATTTGGTTAATGACAAATCCTTGACGAATCGCTACTAGCGTTTAATAATTTATTTATTTATTTATTTATAAATATATTTACACAGCATTACAGACTTAAATCTGATACACTGTGAAACAAGATGTACATTTATCAAAGAGGAACACTAGTAATCCTGTCATCCATCATGATAATGAAAATATATGACGCATGCTTATTATTATCGGTATGAATGCTGTTTGTAGCGCCTTTAAAATCAGACCACGCTACTGACTTTGTATGGTTAGACAGTTCGTTTGCTTGGAAGAGAGCGTGGTCTGACTCTATCACTGGGCCGGACCGACGCTTGCTAGGCTATATACATACACATACACAAGAAGCTCAGTACTCACATATCACAACGTCGCTGTCGGCGTCAGTCAACTCAACTGGAGCCACGTCATCTGAAGCAAAACAACTATTCAACAACAGAACGTGAGCTCATAGCAATTCGGGTTTGGGTGAAAACTGAGAGGTTCCTAGGATGGCGTAAGAGCGAGCGAGACTGGTGGGTCATTGTCAGTTCAATAAACAAAATTCGCCCTTTCGGTGGTCAAAAGTTAAGAGCTTGTATGAATCTAGGTTATGTTGCTTTTACATCGGATTATAGAAGGGGGAACGTCCTTTATTCTCACAGGCATTTAATGAGAAAATTAAGCCCTAAAAATCCTTAATTTTGCCAATGTCCGCACGACACGCACCTAAATCGGACAACGACCCAGGTATAAAACGCGAATCGCATCTGATAGCTCACGGACTATACTTAATTATACAAGTAATCATAGAGCTAAATGCATGTTATTTTTAGGGTTCTGTACCCAAACGAAACGGGACCCTATTACAAAGACTCCACTGTCCGTTCGTCTGTCTGTCGCCAGGCTATATCTCATGAACCGTGATATCTACAGTTTATGTATTTCTGTTGCAGTGTTGCCGCTATAACAATAAATACTAAAAACTGAATAAAATTAATATTTAAGTGGGGCTCCCATACAAACGTGATCAGTTGCGTTAACTTTTAACTTCATTTGTACCACCAGGTGCAAACTTAACCCGACCAGTTAAGATGATCGTGCATCACGCTACTAAAAGGCCTTATACATTTTATAATGTATTTGTTTTCATATTATAACGAAAATATTGATAATTTCAACCAAGTTTTTAAAGTGCTTTTCCCTGAGTTCTAGATCGTAACATAGCTATTTCATGCTTTAATTACGTGCAGTCGAAAATAAATTGAAAAAAGAAAACAGTTTTCTGCGTGAGTTTTGTAAACTTAGGAGTAGTTTTATAAACAAAAATTATCAACGAAAAATTCAAACTTTAGGTTTCAAATATACAATAAATCGCAATAGCCCTGTTCTAACTAGTAACATTGATAATATGTTAAGAAACATGTTTGATCATAGAGAAACATGTCTAAAACAATCAGCATGATTGAACGGACAAGAAGCCTTAAGATTTAGAATGTATTCAGTGTTGAATGGACTGACCTGGCTTCGAACTCGTTATTTCCTTGTCAGATATCTCCAGATCGACTATTGCTGCCGGTTCTTCATCTATAATAATAGATAAAAAAAAAACATAAAAAGAAACGTTTACAATGAAGCGAAAAATTGAAAAATTATAACGGTTCAATGAAATGAAATGAAATGAAATGAAATATGAAATGAAATGAAATAATTTATTCAGTAAGTAGGCCACAAGGGCACTTTTACAAGTCAGATTGTGAATCTACCGGCATTTCGCAAGAGGAGACCGCTGTTGAGAAGAAAGCCGAAAGAAACTCAACAGTAAGTAATTTTTTCGTAAATAATACTTAGAACAATTACATTACATTAGTGTTATAACTAATTATTACATGCGTACACGTATAGGAGATATATAGATACTCCAAATCAATGTTAGGTAGGAATATTAAAATAACACTAACTATCAATTTAAAATATTAAATATACCCAGAGATGTATAAAGTCTCTAGGTGTCACAAATGCAATAAAATACAATTACTTAATTAATTTAATTCCAAAGAGATGTATAAGGTCTCTAGGCGTCAACGTGAATAATCTACAATAGAGAATAATTATTAAACCTAAATTTCTTAGAGATGTATAAGGTCTCTAGGCGTCACAATATACAAAAAAGAAAAATAATAATGATAATAATAAATATGATTGTAGTTAAATTTCATTCCTCAGAGATGTATAAGGTCTCTGAGCGTCATTGTACAGTACACTAAGGTTATTAGAGATGTATACAGTCTCTAAGTAAAAAAAAAAAAAAAATAACTTCAATCGAGTACAGGATGAAGTCTCTCACGTCAATTCAATAAACACTGGTAAGCAGTTACTACACGACTAATTTGGCCCTTGCTAGTATGAACAGACCGGACCCCACAAACGGCACCCGTTCACGAGCATGACGCATATCTCAGCCATCGCCTCCCTCAACCATATTATAGGGAAGGTTGCGACCCGATCAACGACGCCACCGTAAGCAAAGACCTTTAAGCGAGCATGACATGCTCACACTGCCGGGCATTCATCACTATAGCTATTTGCCCGGTGAGAAACAACATAATGTGCTCTCATGTTACATTAAAAACAAACTAATATTACCGATTAAAATAATGCTTATTTTACGTTCACATGACTAAACCACTGGCTTAAAGACATCTCTATCATCTAAAAAGTCATTCACAGTATAATACGCCTTATTTATTAGATGACGTTTTATGTGAGACTTGAATTTGCTGGAAGGTAAACTCACTACCTCGGTAGGTATTTTGTTATAGAAACGTACACAGTTCCCCACGAACGAAGAGCTAACTTTACGGAGACGATGGGCAGGCATAACAAGCTTATTCTTCCTTCTTGTATTATACTGGTGAATGTCACTGTTGAGCTTGAATGCATGTAGATTTTTCCGGACATACATAATATTCTCAAGGATATATTGAGACGCTACGGTGAGAATGTTGGCTTCCTTGAACTTTTCTCTTAGCGATGGACGAGCTCCTAGTTCATAAATAGAGCGTACGGCTCGTTTTTGTAGCACGAAGATGGTTTGAATGTCCGCCGCTTTCCCCCACAACAGAATTCCATATGACATTACACTATGAAAATAACTGAAATACACAAGCCTTGCCGTCTCGACGTTTGTTAACTGTCTGATTCGCCTGAATGGCTCTCGCATCAGGTTTAGTAGTCCAATAGGTAGGACGGTGTCGGCCCGTAAAGCCGTAGGAGGTTCAGGTTCTAACCCTGCCTGAACCGTTAAAAAAAACGTAAACATTTAGTTTACGTTAGCCGACGTTACTACTTTAATAAAAATAAACACCAATGTGCAATGTTAATATAAGGTTCATAGCCTGGTGACAACCAAAAACTCACTAGTTTATGTCATGGCTCTTCAAAAGTTAAGTTAAGTTTCTACTAGATCAGTTAATAATAAATACCCCATAACTATATAGTTATTTTAAAATCTGTATATAGTTTGACCTTTGTAATATTACTAAGGTCAAACTATATACATATGAGAGAATACTCTAATTATTATATACTTAGTTAGGTACATTTGTAGACAAACGTAGTTATAAAAGTGAGCGCAGCATTCGCCAATAAACGTATGTTTGGCGAAAGTAAGATAAATGTACCAAATGTAAGCATTGCATGAGATAAATAAATTAATTTAATTAATTAATTAATTAACCTCGTATCTAGTCAGTAGAAACCGAATGGCGCCGAGACAAGTTTCGTTTAAGTTAGTAAGTAAGTAAACACTTTATAGTACACAAAAACAGTTAAAAATACATCCGAGTGTCATTGGTTTGTTAAGTTAAATATTGAATTAATTAAAAATTATAAAATTTAATTATATTTTCATAGATCTTGTTATAAAACAAACGAATTTCTTACACTGGTGAATTTTCAAGAAGCGTCATTATCTTGATAATATTTCGAACCCTGCATAACTGCAGCTGCAGAATCATTTATTTATTTAAACTTTATTGTACAAAACAAAAGTCAGTACAAATGGCGGACTTAATGCCAAATGACATTCTCTACCTGTCAATCATAGGGCATAGATAAACATATTACATTGCACGATGCTCAATTCGGCTTCCGGCCAGGTCTCTCTGCGGAAAGCGCAATTTTGTGCGTTAAGCAGGCTGTCAGGTACTATAAGGACAGGAACACGCCCATCTATGCGTGTTTCCTGGATTTGTCCAAAGCTTTTGACCTGGTTGTGTACGAAAAGCTGTGGGATAAGCTACAAGAAACCAATATACCTAGGGAGTGCATAGCTTTACTTAAGTATTGGTATAACAGCCAGGTCAATCGGGTAAGATGGGCGGGGGTCGACTCGGATGTATATAGGTTGAAGTGCGGGGTAAGACAGGGAGGGTTGTCATCCCCTATCCTGTTTAACCTTTATATGGACGAGTTGATAGGGAAGCTCAGCGGTACGCATGTCGGCTGCCATATTGGTGAAATATGTTTCAATAACATAAGCTATGCGGACGACATGGTGCTGCTGGGGCCGTCAGTCGACTCCATCAAGGATCTACTTAGATTGTGTGAGGAATATGCTCTACAGCATGGTCTTAGATACAATGCTAACAAAAGCGAGGTGCTTATTTTTAAAGCCCGAAAATATAATACCAACACCGTGCCTAAGATCATGCTGGGGGGCCAACCCCTTAAAGTAGTGGATAAATTTAAGTATTTAGGCCATATGCTCACCGCGGATCTAAATGACGACGTGGATATGGAGAGGGAGAGAAGAGCGTTGGCAGTACGAGGCAACATGCTCGCCCGCAGGTTTGCACGTTGTAACGAACAAGTTAAGTTGACCCTTTTTAAAGCTTACTGTCAAACATTTTACACGTGCAGCCTGTGGGTGAGATTTACTCAGAGGGCCTATAATACCATGCGGGTTCAGTACAACAACATCCTCAGGATGCTGTTGAAGCTGCCAAAGCACTGTAGTGCATCAGGCATGTTTGCCGAGGCTCGGGTGGACGACTTTTTTGCCATTCGGCGGAAAAGAATAGCCTCACTGCTAAAGCGGATGCGAAGCAGCAGCAACAGCATGCTGAGGGCGTTGTCAGAGCGCCTCGACTGCCCGCTCACTAAGTATTGGGTTGAAGTGGTCACTGGTAGGGTCAAGTAGTGAATAAAACGTTCGCTACCTGCTCCTACCAGTCGGCCATATTTTTCTTTTAAGCGGTTCTCTGTTAACATGTTTTGTTTCTTTTTTCTAACATAGTTTTGTAAGTCACAATTGTTACTAACACTATTATGGATCTATTCTATGGTCTGAAATAAACAATTTTTTTTTTTTTTTATAGATATATTAGAAGAGTGCAAATCAGAAATCTAATTGTACAGAGACCATCTAGGTTACCAGTAAATACAATATAAATATATGACAGTTGTAGATTGTTTCACAGTTGTAAACATACATAAAATGTTTTTTTTTAGCTTACCTCGTATCCCGAGAGCCCTTGTCAGCCGTCTCCGCAGCTCCAGCTGGCTGCGCTGCACTTGCTGCTTGAAGCTGCTCGCATCTCGCAGGCGGTCCACGCACACCAGGCATATGCCAGACTTCTCGCTACCCAGATTTAGCTACAAGTAGATAACACAAACATTATTAGGTTGGATTGGTTAGCTACCAAGAAGGTTGGGTAAATATTGTTAAATTTTAGTTTACTATCTATGTGCATATACTACTGTATTTCAAATTTATACATTATTATACACAATATATGCAAGACACCACATGACTGCAGTCTTATTCTTATGCAACTTCAACCTTGGCTTATCCTTTGAACAAGGAACAAATTAGCTTAAGGACCTCTAGTTGCATTATTAAAGATAAGATAAAGATAAAGTTCCTAGTCCCGATAGCCAATAATAATGTGGCACAAAATAGTCCTATAACACGTATGTGTAATTCTTATAACAAGATTTGTAATGAACTCGATATATTTCATTTAAGTCTCAATCGGTTCAAATATTCTATTAATAAACTATCTCATTACTTCGGTCAAAACGAAGATCTCAATTACAGTTTAAGTTAGATAAGTGTAAAAATACACATGTTTTTGTTATTTCTTTTATATTTTAATCTTAGTATTATGTATTCCTACTAGATAAGTTTAACATTTAAATTTAGTATCTACCCATTAAATGAAAGTTGTGCATGGTAGTCATAGAAATGTAAATTTAGTACAGTCTAACTATAACTACATCCTATTATGTTAATGACAATTTACATTTTGTAACCTTGTTGAATAAATAAATAAATAAAACTAGAAATGGCCAAAAACTTTGTCCATTGGAAGAAAAACTCATCTGTTTTTTTTGCTTTTCCATAATCAACCAACAAGTATCCTAGAACCATCTAGGGATGCATATCCCTAGATGGTTCTAGCTGCATAGCTACCCATATACCAAAAATTGTTTCAATCGGTTCAGCTGTTTAGGCGTGAAGAAGGGACAAAGATGTCATTTATATAATATTGAAGATATGAAATGTATAAAAGAATAAATAATGAAAGAAGTATTATCAATTCAAAAAAGAAACAGCCTGGCTTACGGGAACCCTGCACGTGGGATTGGGATTAGACTTTGGTGATTTAGTTTACATGTTCAGCTTAGTATTAGTACTGAAACTATTACAATTCCGTATACGATTTCTTTCAAATAACAAAACACAAAAAGGTCACCTTAGCTTTTGTTTCAAGTTGTAAATGTAGATGAAGAAATGAACTGTAAATGAAGGGAAACATTTACCCGAATATCGAAGCATTCTCTCAGCATATCTGAATATATTTCAGCTTTTCTCTTGAAAATGTAGGGCGTTTTCAAACTTCGCTGCTGTCCGCCTAAGAGGCAACATTGGCAGGACGAAAGCGCGTCCAACGCGTCATTAGCGACGTCGTCAATCATAGTTGTAATACTTATAATTAGTTTAAAGAATTATATAAATACGATTAAAATTAATGTAACGCGAAATGGCTTCACACCATACTCAATTAACGTGAGATTTGTCAATGTCAACTGACTGACAGTGACAGGATTTGTTGCGTGACAGGTGTTCAGTAATGGCGTCTTCCTTGGTGCGTTCGGATACTAATCCAAACTAACCCTAATGAAGTTTTTACACGAGGGCAGATCACAGTGAGGCAGAACAGTGGGCAGCACAATACTGCTACGGTTTGAACGAATAGCACAAACAGTAAGTAACAGTAATCGGCATAACCACGGGTTACGTTACGATTAAGGGACTTTAGCTTAAGGTTATCGACGATATATCTTTTGAATTATATTTTTATCCGATAGTCCTTGGTATAAATATGCAGCTCTTTAATTATTCCTTACTATGGATTTTCCAAAATCAGTTTTTAATTGTAACATGCAGTTAGCATTTTTTTTGACTGAATGGCTCACAGCCTTTAAACCTCCTTAACAAAATACCCCGTAGACCATAGATATAGTATATAGACAGACAACTAAGTGCAACCCATAGACAGACAACTAGTTGGTAATGAGTTGGTAGCATAATCTTACCGCGACTTCATTTGTCGCGCAAGACAGCATCTCCTTGGTCGTATCGCGCGGTATGGACAAGAAATTGATAGGTAGTATTTAATTTGTCGCGCGACAGAGTCGCGTTAAGTTATGCTAGACGTACTGATCTTATAAAAGTTCCATTTTACAGGAAACCCTAAAATGACTAAGTTCCATATCAATTCTGTACACTACGAACAAGAATTCTTCAACCTTCTGAACGCCACAGTCATCATATTCATATCTCGACGTCTGAAAATAGCTACGCTGACGCCAACGTCGCTAAATGACGCCCCAAATGATCACAAAAGTCACATATGATGTGCTCTAAAACCAATCATTTTCAATGACTATTGATTTGAGAATGGCGTCAGGGGCACAGCGAATTGTTTCACCGATATTCGAGTTTAAAATGTTAAGTTTTAACCCTATACTGAACCAGCGACCTCTTGTCTGTTCTCGCACTGATACCTACCTCTCATGGTATTCAAAACTTTGCTGCTGGTGACGTCGTTTTGACGCACATCCATAATCAAATCATGAATCTTCTGTAAGTAAGCCACTAGTCTATATATGTGTTCTAACTCATCCAAGCAAATGAACTAAAACCATACAAAGTGTGTCAGTTAGCGTGGTCTGGGTCTGACTCTACGACACATTTATGAGTTAACCAAGATTTCACAAGGGGAGACTACTGTTGATAAGAAACGCCGAAAGAAACTCAACAGTCAGTCATTTTGCTGATGCTTTTATAAAAACAATATGGTGAGTGTGTCTCAATGATTCGAAAATGAAGATGATGAAGATATATTTATTATGAAAACCATACATTACGATCTAAAGAACAATATTGCATTAAAATCTAAAAATCAATTACATTAAAATCTAAAAACCAATTACATTAATATCTAAAAATCAATTACATTAAAATCTAAAAACCAATTACATTAAAAACTAAAAACCAATTACCTAAATTAAAATCTAAAAACCAATTACATTAAAATCTGAAAACTAAATACATTAGATTAAACAAATTACATTTTATCAGTGACATTTGATTCAATAAAGAAATATCATTTTGAAGGTTAATTTGTAAGTCCAATAAAAGATCTTAAAAATCTTTTAGTTCTGATCAAGCAATTGTTTGGAT
Organism: Apotomis turbidana; assembly: GCA_905147355.2. Taxonomy (NCBI): domain Eukaryota; kingdom Metazoa; phylum Arthropoda; class Insecta; order Lepidoptera; family Tortricidae; genus Apotomis; species Apotomis turbidana. The sequence continues at coordinate 2,522,863 of LR990305.1, forward strand.
ACTCGAACATATATGAACGTTAGTGTATCTCTAGATGAGATTCATTGCTTTTAAGACTCCTTATCCGTTCAAAAACGCTGATAGTTTCAGAAATTTTTCTCTATGAATAAGAATGAGAATAAGAATGATTTATTTAGGTGTCTTATGAATTAATCAGGATCACTAAGTTTTGCCCAAAGGCACACAAAATTACCCCATAACCATTATGATCAAACATGTTTCTTAACATATCATGTCAGAACAGGACTATTGCGGTTTATCGAAACCTACTGTTTGAATTTTTCATTGTCAATTATTTTTTTCCATTTTTTTTAGACTGCACGCAATGAAAGCATGATATGAGATATAGCTATGTTACTATCTAGAACTCAGGGAAAGTGTTATCCACTTTAAAAAGTTGATTGAAATTATCAATATATTTGTCATAATATGAAATAAGGCCTCTTAAGTTGGCTGGCAATTTTTCATATGTTTTCTTAAATACGCTACAGTAGCGCCCCTGTAGCTGCAAGCGTCACAAGCATACGGCTTTTGGCCGGAGTGCCGGGACATTAGGTGACGGTTCAGAGCACTTGAATATGTAGCTTTTTAGTCACAAATATTGCACTCGAAAGGTTTATCCCCAGTGTGTGTTCTAAGGTGGTATACTAATAGACTGGATTGGGCAAACGAGGACTTACACTGGTTACATTTGAAAGGTTTCTCGCGGAGTGTGTTCTAAGGTGAGTTCGTAAAGTGCCCCTGTGAGCAAACGTGCTACTACCCACCAGTGTGTGTTCTAAGATGATATTGTAAGTATTCATTTCGAGCAAATGTCGAATTGCACCGACAACATTTGAAAGGCTTCTCGCCCGTGTGTGTCGATAGGTGAACTCGTAAATAACTGTCGTTCTTAAATGCAGAACTACACTGACTACATTTAAAAAGCTTCTTGGTAGTGTGTGTTGATAGGTGGCATCGTAATTTACTGTTGCTAATAAATCTAGAACTACACATATTTCATTTAAAAGGCCTATCAACAGTGTGTGTTCTAAGGTGAGTTCGTAAATGACATCTTTCCGTGAACACTAAACTACACCGGCTACATTTGAAGGACTTCTCGCTATGAGTCTAAGTGTCTGCGTAAAATATGAGCGTATATTGTAGCATAATCACAACCACCGCAAGAGAAGTATTTCACACCATGCTGGCTCTTCGCATGCTGAAAGACAAGTAGTTTTGTATCGAATTTATCCCCACAGGTCTTGCACGTGAAAAGATTGAACTTATGAGCCACACTATATGAGATCATGTGTGTGTGCATATGTTTTTCCAAATCTGTCTTGACACTGAAATCTTTGCCGCACATATCGCATTTGAAGTAAGTTCCTTCAATCATCATATTAGTTTCACCGGGGCTGTGAAGAACACGCTCTGCAGATGATATCTGGCTCTTCAGCTTTCTGCAAATCATCTTGAGTAGATGTAGAAGGCTCTTGACACTTTGTGTTGAGATTATTTAAGGAACTATCCTTGCTATGTTTGCGTTTCCTTTTTGTTACGCTCGCTTTTGTTGGCTTTTTCTTTATAGTTTGTCCTTGATCTGAAATATAAATACATTTTTATAGTATAAGGAATGTATATTTAAATCCTGATTCTAAAGCTAAACATACAAAAAATCATATGGAAATAATCATTTGTTTGTAGGTATATTAATAATAATAATGTTTGTATTTTGGATACACCAATAAAGCAATTTTATTATCATTAAATTATTATTATTTTCACCTCACTAGCTCGGAAAGCCCAGTTTGTTTGTTTGATATCTATTGAGAAAATCGCTTTTTATCCACATGTGGAGAAAGAGTTTTGACGTTTCAACGCAGCTAAAGTAAAATTTGACATGAGCTTATTTTTTGAAAAATCCCGTTTAAAATACCTACATGAAAAATAATTATACCTTAGTTTTAATAAATGGCAAATTGGTTGATTATTGCAGATATTTTCAAAGATATAGTACAAACCTTTATTCTTTTTTCCTCGCTGTAGTGAGGTGAAAAGTTTTGTGTTATACACGGGCGAAAAGTTATTTTACGTCTCGTGTATTGAAACACTCGCTACGCTCAGGATTCTATTTTGAACCACTCGCTTCGCTCGTGGTCAATCATAGGATCCTTTCGCTAGCTCGTGTTTCAAATAAACACTCGCGGGTAAAATACAACTTTCCCCCCTTGTATAACAAATAACTATTTTAATTAAAAGACATTAGAACTCTGAATGTTATTTTGAAATGTTTTCTAAAGTAAGGAATTTGATCTAATAACCAAAAAAATAACCAATATTGACATAACATGGGAAAACAGCAAATAGTTATTTGTTATACAAGGGGGGAAAGTTGTATTTTACCCGCGAGTGTTTATTCGAAACACGAGCTAGCGAAAGGATCCTATGATTGACCACGAGCGAAGCGAGTGGTTCAAAATAGAATCCTGAGCGTAGCGAGTGTTTCAATACACGAGACGTAAAATAACTTTTCGCCCGCGTATAACACAAAACTTTTCACCTCACTACAGCGAGGAAAAAAGAATAAAGGTTTGTACTATATCTTTGAAAAATATCTGCAATAATCAACCAATTTGCCATTTATTAAAACTAAGGTCTAATTAGCTTTCATGTAGGTATTTTAAACGGGATTTTTCAGAAAATAAGCTCATGTCAAATTTTATTTTAGCTGCGTTGAAATGTCAAAATTCTTTCTCCACATGTGGATAAAAAGCGATTTTCTCAATAGATATCAAACAAACAAACTGGGCTTTCCGAGCTAGTGAGGTGAAAAAGATGTTTACACTTACTAATTTTCTTTTTCCTTGATTTTATTTCTGTTTGCTGAATGCTCTGGTTTTGGTCACTCATCCGAAACCTGTATGTTTGCAGGCCGACTGTGTATGTCCGTGATTTTAGGTCCAGCATCAGGCGCTCCAGTCCATTCAGTAACTGCGCATGAGGCAGTTTTCTCGCGCAAAGCCTTTCCATAGCCATACAGCGTGGGAAAGTGCCTGCGTCATGGGCACCCTACCTAGAGGTCTTAGTTTTATAAATATTTTTTAATCTTAGTTTAATTTTTAGTTTTAATCCCATAAATTTGTTATTTTATATGTTTTATTTTTGACCCATAATAAATGTATTTACTTCATTTTCAGTATGAAATGAAACTTCATTCCATTTACTTCCCAAATTACTCTAACATCACATTATCATGACAAAAGTATGGACTCAAATGAATAAATTTCTTCTTCTATATATTACTATACCAACTAGTTAAAATCTTTTCAATACTGGTGGCAAAAAGCGGAAATGTTGAAACGCTAAAGAATTCCCTTGGCTTACTATGTTTCCGCTATTTGCCGTCGATATGTATAATCTTTTATGCAGTTGGGATGTAGAACAGTGCCGATATTACGCGAGGGAAGGGCATGCAGCCAGTGGCCAGACTCGCTCGCAGAAACGGCCAAGACACGAGCACGCTCCAAATTGTTCGAACTATTTTCTAAGAGCGAAGCGTGGGTTACGTTAAGCCTAGGGTTATCCCACGCCTTTTGGGCAGCTCTTGTAATTGGGATGTCCACTCCAGGGCACGAGGCACACCAAGCGTTCCTGGCCTCCACCAAACTCGCCATCTCAACGTCAGGTAGCTGTGGGGAGTTTAAAATTACACTGACGAGAGATAACGAGCTATAGGCAGAGGAAAGAAACGCCGGTAGTGCCACGCTAGACGAGGAGCGAACACCCAGACCACCGAGTCTTATGGGGAGAACCGCTTGATCCCATGATCTGCTATCAAAATTAATATTTAAAATTTTTGAAATTATTGTTTGTAGACAGTCGTCTATGGATGACAAAATGTGCGGTAATTTCCAAATAGGACTGCTACGGAGCAAATACATATCTAAATTTTGGTGTGAAAAGACAAAAACTGATGATAAAGAGAGCCATGTGGGGGTTAATTTCGAAAAGGAGGTCAGAAATACTTTTGAAAAGGTTTAATTTGCAGTTGATAATAGGACTGATTGCGTCGTCGAAAATTGGAGAACCTAAAAGTGTCAGAGAAGATTTTGTATGAACTGAAATATTTGGAACAACTGCGTGAAAGGTCGTGAGGATTTCAATCTTCTTTTCAGGAGAAAGGTGTTCGGGTAAAAATATTTCACATTTGGTAAAATTTAGAGAAAGACCGATGCTTGAGAATTTATTGATTATCAACTGCAAATCCTCGAGGACGGTCAAAGCGTCTCCGCCTAATGAGCCGTCGTCGAGATACCACAGATAAAATTTTGATTGTAGGTTCTAAAGATAGCGGGTCCAAGCGGGTCTCCCTGTTGACAACCCACGCTTGAAAGGATTATTTTATCGCCAAAAAGTAATTTTGAAGGTGCCCCATAACATTGCCATAAATACCGGAAAGACTCTGGGAGTACATTTTGAACTTCTGCTAGAAGGGCACCACGGTCGACCGAATTAAAAGCATTTCTGACGTCAATTTTTATAAAAACCTCGTAGTCCGGACGATTTAAAACCGTGCGCGCTGCGTGCACCGCTGCCTAACACCCGCCCTTGACTCCGAAGCCCAGCTGTCGTGGCTTGAAAGTGTTCGTCAGCTTCTGGTGGAATTTTCGACAGCAAAGCTTCGAAGCCAAGCGCCTTAAAGTGCTCCCAACGGCAATCGGGCGGATACCACCATCCTTCTTGGCCAGAGCTACCAGATTGGCACCGTAGAGTATAAGAACGATTTGACTATTTACACGGCCTGCAAGCATGAGGTTTAAAAGTTTGGTTAAAGATTTCAGCAACGGCGTTCCCGCATCCCCTGTAGGCACTGATATCATGTCTTTAAGATGCTGCGGGGACAGACCATCTAACCCACCGGCAGAGCCGTTACGGAACGACCACAGGGCTTGCTGCACCGCGTCTTCGGTGACGGTAATACAGTCGTTGTTAGCAGTTGGGGGAATTGGTAGCACAGCTGAGGTGGGAGGAAGTGGATGTTTCTCCTTCAAGGCAGCATAGGTCTCAACTGAGTGCGCAGCCAAATCGTCATTGGAGAAGAGAAGGCGAGCAGCTCCACTTACATTTCCTTCGGAGATTTTGTTTTCTATTGCAGTTATTTTAGAAGTCAGGTTTTGCCGGTAAATATGTTGAATGACGGGGGGTCCGAACGAAACTGTTAGGGTGTTATTTTTTATTTGCGTACTTAATGAATCTTTGCAGGATTTGTTTGCATGAAGTACGGAATAAGAAAATGTGAGCAAGCTGTTCCACGCCTGTGGCGAATTCTCAGTGACGACCTTAGAGACGCACTCGGTGAGGCAACGGGCTACAGAAATGCGGGCTGCACGAGGTATTCTTTTTAAAACGGGTCTGTTTGCCTTCAACAGACCAAGTCTTTCCGCCAAAGGTGTTGCTGTCAGGTCCCTGACAGAGGAAGATTGTGCAGGTTGAGATGCGCTAGGCAGCGGGGGATCGACTATCATACGGGTGCCATGTTGGCGACCCGTAGGGGAAGATTGGCATTTGGCACCATTCGTACACGGGGCAGCTGCATACAGTCACTATTACAGCTTATCAGGACAATATATTTATTACGGGTTTGTGTGTGTGTGGGTAGGCGCCGACGGCGACCGGTGGACCACGAAGTTAGCTGTCAGTGCGGTTACCAAGAGCGACACGAGAGGGCGTTATTTGTTTTCGCACCCTTTAAGTAAATTTTTCGTCGATGTTCTCGGATGTATCGTGCTTAAGTGGAGCGGTAAATCTGAAAATTTTGTTGATCAACGGTAAGTAAATACTATCATTTCCATGATAAAGTACATATTTTGTGTATATCTCTTCATGAATTTTGTGTAGTTAACAATATTTTATTTTGACCTTCGGGGCAGGTTCGTACGCCTACGCCTGGGGCACATTCATATACGTCATGCATGTACCCCTATTAACATGTTTCTTTTTATTTCAGAAAATTAGCAAAAATAGTGCGGAATTATACGAAAAAAGAGTTTTCTAACGAAATGGAGTCACAATTGATCGAATATATTGAAAATTTACGAAAATGCATTGCGGGCTCAAAAGTCAGTAAACTGTCATATGATTATGCCAAAGAATTGAAACGGAAATATCCACCAATGGGATTGGCGGGTATTGACTTGTTTTTAAAGATCATTAAAACTAATTTTGATAATATTATTGAAGTTATCTCATACTGTCTGAATGTTCCCCTACCCATGTACGAATGTGCCCCTTCAGTGGGGTAGATTCGGACATTTGACAGCTTCTACTAAAAGTCGATCTACTCGTTTGTTGTAAAAGTAGGCGACTTCTAACTTTTTAATTAGGAAGCTAAATGTATCTGCTATATTATAGCGGCCGATGGACGAATCTATCTTTAAAAATAAAAATTACAAAAATCGTAATGTAAAAAGTGTACGAATGGTGCCAATCTTCACCTATGGATAGCGAGCCCCCGCTGACCTTCGTACTGTTTGTTGCCTCCGCAGATGTCAAAGTCAAAGTCAAAGTGAAAATATTCTTTATTCAAGTACGTATTTTCGATGGGACAAGACAGCAACTGTGAAGGGTTTACAATGGGCTGTGAAGGCATAAACACTAATCAAACGATTTAAAAATTAAACTTACGGGCTAGACACGATACAAACACAAAACATTTAAAAATGTAAACAAACAAAAATTTATAAAAAAAATCACGAAAAATGTCAAAAGCACTGTCACAGCTGCGACGTCATTTCGGCGGGGCGTAGCGCAGCCCCCGAGCACAGAGTATGGCAGCACGGAGTATAAATAGCGGCCGGTCGGGCGGACTAGCGGCGTTTAACTTTGTAGAGCCTCGAAAAGCGCCCTCCACACTCCCAGACCGGGAACGGCAGTATCAAACGGAAAGCTATTTGGTTTTTATATTTTATATTCTTGCAAAAAATTACGCACTTCTTGGCGTGAGAAATTTACTCTTAAACTGGGGTCTTACTAGTAAACAACACAAAAATTAATAAAATAATATTTTAAAACGGATGAGCATGTCAGCTGTCATTAATTGATTTTCGAAATTATTTTTTATTATTTTTATGTTGATGTGATTCATATAAAATGTGTTTTGAGACTGAATAAATGAATTGAACTGAAGCTATTGTCCGAGCACAAATGGAAACAAGTAACAAAAACAATACAAACAAATTTATTTAATTTTTCGACCTTTTTTCGAATTTTATGAACTTAGTGTAAAATTATCTTATTCCAATGAGTTAGATTACAATTACAACCTTATGACTTAAGACATTTGAAGCAAGATATTTGTTTTAATTTTGTTACCTGCTTCCATTTGTCCCAAAGTGAGCTTCTATACAGGAGTAAAAAAATCGCGTTGTGTGGTATGTTTACAAGATAAGCTTTCAAGACATTAAAAATACTAAGGTCGGCTTATTGCGCACAACTAGGGAATGCAAACCAGTATATTACATACACAAATTTACTGGTTTGCATTCCCTACACACAACTCGCGTTACTCTAAGTATTACAGAATTATAACATTAACAATACTAATAATTATTTCATCTTGTGCTTATTTTTCATATGTTTTCTTAATTTATCTCTAGTGGCGCTCCTGTAACTGCAAGCGTCGCACCAGAACGGTTTTTGGCCGGAGTGCCAGGACATTAAGTGAGACTTCAGAGTACTTGAGTGAGTAGTCTTGTAGTCACAGATGTTGCACTCGAAAGGCTTCTCGCCAGTGTGTGTTCTAAGGTGAGTTTGTAAATAAGTGCTCGTGGTAAATGCGGAACTACACTGACTACATTTGAAAGGCTTCTCGCCAGTGTGTGTTTTAAAGTGAATTTGTAAATGCCTGTTTCTGCTAAACGCGGAACTACACTGACTACATTTGAAAGGCTTCTCGCCAGTGTGTGTTCTAAAGTGAGTTTGTAAATAACTGTTTCTGCTAAACGCGGAACTGCACTGACTACATCTGAAAGGCTTCTCGCCAGTGTGTGTTCTAAAGTGAGTTTGTAAATGACTGTTTCTGCTAAACGCGGAACTACACTGACTACATTTGAAAGGCTTCTCGCCAGTGTGTGTTCTAAAGTGAGTTTGTAAATGACTGTTTCTGCTAAACGCGAAACTACACTGACAACATTTGAAAGGCTTCTCGCCAGTGTGTGTTCTAAAGTGACTTTGTAAGTGACTGCGTTGGCTAAATGCAGAACTACACTGACTACATTTGAAAGGCTTCTCGCCAGTGTGTGTTCTAAGGTGACTTTGTAAGTGACTGCGTTGGCTAAATGCAGAACTACACTGACTACATTTGAAAGGCTTCTCGCCAGTGTGTGTATTTATATGAGTCTGTAGACTATGAGCGTATTTCGTTGCATACTCACATGCGTCACAAGCAAAGTATTTACCGCCATGTCGGCTCTTCTCATGCTCCAGTAGAAGCAACTTCGTATTAAATATACAATGACAGATAGTACATGTGAAGGCCTTGTGGATTCTGTGACTCATACTAGCGTTCATCAGCATGTGAGTGTTAATGTGTTTCTCTAAATCAGATTTCATATTGAAGCCCTTTCCGCACTGGTCGCATTTTAAGTTAGTTTGTCCATTCAAAGTATTTATTTTAGTATAGGAGTTGCTGACAGCAGACTTCTCAGGAGATACTTCTTGTATATCAGCATTTGAAGGCAAATCTTGTGAGGCTGCAGAAGACTCTTGAATCTTTTTGAAAGAAACATTTTTAGCTTTTTTCCTTGGTTTTTCTTTCTTCTCTTGTATATCAGCACTTGAAGGCAAATCTTGTGTGGCTGCAGAAAGCTCTTGAATCTTTTCAGTAGAACTATGCTTTGCAATTTTTTCGCTCGGTTTTTCTTTCTTCTCTTCAACTGGAGCTTTGCGTTTATTTGTTTTTGCTGATTCAGTGTTCTTCGCTTCGAGTAGGCGAGATTGACCTGAAAAATAAAAGAAACATTTTAATTGACTTTTGTTTTATAAAAGACCAACTTTAGACTCAACGTTACTGTTATTGTACATAAGGCCTTAATTAAAAGAAAACTGGCTTATCCTGTATTAGTTTCTAGTTATTTATCTATAAGAAAATTACCATTATGTGATTTACTTTAATAGGAGTTAGAAAACAAGATGTTGAAACTAGTGCCTGTGAGCTTTCGTTACAGCTCAGATTTGTAATTTTTGAATTCCCTGATTAGCGAAATTTTAAAAACTGCATCGACAAAAAAACTGTAGTATATCTACTTATCGAATCTACTCACAAAATGAAACGAAAGAAATTGAGACGAAACCGCTTCGCTCGCCCGGTACACTATGGTACATCAATTTGCAATCTAGGTATGATTGTGCCCGTGGTAAGGTTTCAAAATGATCTTAGCATAAATAAATATTAAGGGTCAATCTTACACAAATCGACCTAGTCTTAAACTAAGCAAAGCTTGTACTAGACGACGATATACATCATATATATTTATTTATTTATCGTATGGTATTACAAAACACTGGATCAGTAAAAAACAATCAAATTATTTAGGAAGAGAGAAAACCATAGAATTTTGGCCGTTTCAGGTACGCAGCTGCCGAGTTGGAGATGTTCTCGAAGTCGCCTGAGTGGCCTGTGTATTTGTGTAATACATAATGTTTGATACCCAAATATTTGCCCTGGAAGGTATTCTAACCCACGACCTGAGGCCTGCGGGCGTAGTAGCTCAATTTGGTGCAGGGGCGTGTCCAATATGTATGTAGTAGTCTTATCTTATGGATCGCACAATGACCGGTAATGTTAAGATCAGATCCACTATTCGTAAACTATCGTAAGTTTTCAAAATAATGACCCGAGGTACCGGAAGTCGGACAAGACTAGTAAGGATACACCATCCAAGGAAATATGGGAAAAACTGGATAAGCCGCTGAAATCGCAGAACAAGTGCTCAGTTTTGGTTCTACTTATTTTTAAGCCTACGTTCTCCAGTCTGCTCTGGACCTCAAGAGCATTATCCCCGACAAGAACAACGTTGTCGGCAAACAGCATACACCAGGGTGCTTCTTCCTGTATGTCTGATGTTAGAGCATCCATAACTAGGAGGAACACGGGCTTAAAGCTCACCCCTGGTGCAAACCTACAGCCACGTTGAAATCGCCAGTTACTCCAGCTTCGGACCGGACGTGAGTACTAGCTCTATCATACATCGCCTGAACAAGTCGAACATCGTGCGTGTAAAGCGCACATCCTAGGGTATGGCTAATGCGCATAAGCATTTCAAAAACATATATGACGCAGAGGGCGCTCCAGTAGCGTAAATAATTAAGGGATGAAAGATTTGGTGTGATTGATTGACGTAGCGATCTAAGGGCCTTATCACACTTGCGATTTGCGAGCGTATTTTCTATACAAATAAGCGACGCGGCGTAGACGCTGCGCGATCGCCTGCATGCAAAATACGCTCGCAAATCGCAAGTGTGATAAGGCTCTAATAGCTCAGTTAGAAGAGCAATGCGCCGGAAACGCAGAGGTCGCGGGTTCAAATCCCGCTTACGTTGTAGTAGATCGCATTCAATTTTTCTTTCTTAATTTACCTTTGTGTCATAAAACTTTATTAAAAAAAAAACATTCAAATTAAGTGGTAAAACTATTTAAAAACCTAAAACCTACACTAACCTAACTCTAGCCAAGGTCGGTCATTGGCGGAAATGATCCCAAGATGCTGGCGGCGTTTCCCCGCTGCACAGCAATACTGAGCCTTTGTCCGAGAAACGCGCCAGCTCTGGGATCACAGGTAGTTCGTATTAGTTTTTTTTTAAGGGAATCAAACAAATTATGAGCGGCTGGGCCCTATGGGCCTAGAGTCTCTACCGCAAACGGCACGAAAATATAGTTGATGATCAAACGAACTTAACAAGTGAAGTTCGATCGATATTATATGAGTACGCTTCATTCGAAGATATAAAGACAACATGGTAGTACTTTTAATGTACTGGCAACTTCGCACTTGTAGGTAATAAGAAAAAAAAACATGAATTTCCGTTTCCTGCGGGCATCCACCCATGCGCTGCTGGGGTGGCGTGTCCTCATTAGTTTAGAGAATAGGTGGATGTCCACAGTACAAAATTTTTGTTTGGGTAACAGGGTGGGAGGGACCTTATATCTTCGAATGAAGCGTACTCATATAATATCGATCGAACTTCACTTGTTAAGTTCGTTTGATCATCAATTATATTTCGTCGCTTCATTCTTCAGATATAAAGACAACATGGTAGATGTTTAGAGATAAAAATTTTGTGATTCATAAGAAATAAAAATAAACAGATAAGGAGAAACAATATGTATATTTTTTATTTTCATAATTGTATTATGACATTTAATTGATACATAAATCATGTCGATCAAAAAACAAGATACAATTTTTATATAACATTTATATATCTTAAACATAGTAACGACGGAATCATTTTCAACCCTAATGCGTATTATGGCTCAAAATAGATTTAGCAAAACTAACTTCGTTTTGTTTTATAGGTCGATGATAGAACTTTGCGAATGTTTGAGATGAGCTAGACCAACCAGCAGCTTTCCTGATGGTGTCTAGGGAAATACCAGAAGCATGTGCAGTAGACGTGGCAGCATGCCTAGTGCTGTGTGCACTGAATCTAGTCACGTCTACGCCGCTCGAACCTAGGACCTGCTTAATCCACCTGCTGATAGATTGAGCAGAGGCTGGTTTGTGTGGTTTCTGGTATGTCAATATGAGTTTATTATCTGTTGACACAGGTCTTAGGTTCCGTGTTACGGATATATAATCTTCTAAGGTCGCAGCCGGACATATGGCGCTATTTTCCTTAAAGTAAGGTAGGTAGAGCACTGGTTGCTCACGTCCCTGTGCAGACGTTTTAATGACGTCCGTAATACCAATTTCGATACCATTTAGGCCAGTAACTATATTTTGTAGCTTAATAAGGGAGAGTGTTTGCACTCTGTGTGCAGTACACAGTGCTAAGAGAACAACCAATTTTTTTGTAATTTTCTCAATTGATAATTTTTTATTAGGTATCCATTTTTCGATATAATTGAGAACCAATTGTGGATCCCAGGTGCTAGAATATTTCGGTAAAGCTGGCCTCGATTTGTAAACGCCCTTAAGTAGTCGCTTAATTAGAAAATCAGAACTTAGATCGATACTTAACAATAGTGATAACGCTGAGCGGTGATTGTTCAGAGAACCATAGGTGTCCCCGTTACTATATCGTTCTGTCAGGAAAAGCATTACATCGGAAGATTTTGCTATATAGGGATTTAATTTATGAGCCCGACAGAACTGCCACCACGATTTATAGGTTACCCCATACTGCGATAGGGTGTTTTTAGAGAGTGAGCCGATCATTATGTCTAGTGCCATATCTGGTGTTCCTTTTGCTGAGAACGCCTTCCTGAGAGTACTGCGGCACCCAGCGTAAACTGTGTCTTCGAGTGGTGCGGAGTCCTGGAAGAGGACGAGTGAAAATTAGGTGTAAAGTATATTATATTCGACCGCAGTATGCTTTTTAGCAGAGGGAACCAGGGTTGAGATGGCCATATTGGAAAAACCAAAATGCCTTCAGCCTTGTCATTGATAATTTTTTGAATGCATTTCAAAATGAGTGAGCATGGTGGAAATGCGTAAAAATGTAAGTATTTCCAGTTTAACGTGAATGCGTCTACAGTGAAGGCGTCTGGGTCTGGTTTCCAGGCGACGTACTTTTTACATTTGGCATTGGTGCGAGAAGCAAAAAGATCTATTTTCGGCTCACCAAAAGCTACTACTAGTTTTTGGAATTCTGACTTTGTTAACTGCCATTCTATGTCAGGATTCAATCTACGCGACTCTTGGTCAGCTTCGACATTATCTTTTGTATTGATATATGATGCAAAGAGCCATATTTCTCGCTCTTCGCACCATTGCCAAATAGTCTTTGTTAAATTGGTCAAGTGAGGGAAACGAATGCCACCCATTCGATTTACATAACTAATTGCTGTCGTGTTGTCGACTCGTAGCAATATATTGCATTTTCGTCTATCGCGGGCAAAGCATTTAAGTCCGAGGAAAACAGCAAGTAATTCGAGATAATTTATATGTGAATTACGTTCGCTGTCCTTCCATCCGCCACCGACACGAGTATCGTTGCTAAAAGCGCCCCAGCCAGTTTTGGAGGCGTCTGTAAAAATTTCGAGGTGGAAATTAGATGTTATAAGCGGATTAAATGTAGATAGTATGTTATTGGTCCACCAATGCAAGTCAGGTAAAATTACTTTGGACAACCTTATTTTTGTATCGTAGCTCTGATATTTCGTAAGAGCGAGAAATTTGTGTCGTTCAAGAGTCTTTGTGTATAGCCAGCCGTATCTTACAGCTGGGCAAGCAGATGTCAGAACGCCTATCAAGTGGGCCAGGTCTTTTATCGTACACTGCCGCAAACGAGAAAACTTCTGTACCAAATGCAATATATTGTTACGTTTGTCTGACGGAAGTGATAACGACATGTTGATTGAGTTATACATGAAACCCAAGAATTTGCAATTCTGGACTGGTATTGGGCAGCTCTTCTCATAGTTAACTACGAAGCCAAGACAGTTTAGCAGTCTAAGTGTTTCATTAACATTACGTGAACACTCCTCAAAGGTATCACCGATACACAGTACGTCATCTAGGTATACAACAGACTTGTAGTCACGGCTCCTTAGATGCGTTACCACCTCTTTCATGATCTTTGTAAAAGTTCGTGGAGCTGAAGACAAACCATAAGGTAATGCTGTGAACTCGTATGTCAAATTTTCAAAACGAAATCTAAGATATTTTCGATGAGATATAGCTATAGGTACAAGCAGGTATGCTTCTTTTAAATCTAGAGTGGCCATAAATCCATTAGAGGGTATCATTTTTGACGCCGTTCTATAATCTTCCATTTTAAAATGGTCTTTAACAACATACTTGTTTAGACGTTTAAGGTTAAGTATAAATCTATGGCCACCGCTAGATTTTGGTGTCAAAAAAATACTAGATATAAATTCATCTGATCGAGGTTCACATTCTGAAATCGCGCCAAGTTCTAGTAGGTTATTGATAGCTTCTGCCATATCTCGTTTTTCTTTAACTGAAAAGCAATTACGTGGAGGATTATCTTGTACCACTTTCTTAGCAAAAGGTATGCGATAACCATAACGAATCCAATCTAGGATAATAGGGTTGTTAGTAATACCTAACCAACAATTATAATAAAGCTGCAATCTGCCGGCATGTACCTGGGTGGTTAGTGCCGTGTCTTTGCACGTTTGCTGTTGGTGTTCGCAGTCGTGGAGCGCGTTGTCGTGGCTGGTTGTGCAGCGCCCGACGGGCGGCGATACGGGTACGGGTATGGCGTCGTCGTCCGGTAGGTCGAGGTGTGCCCCCCCCTGTTCGACGATGGGAATCGAGGAGGGGCCGGCCAGTTTCCCTGTTGACGGGGACGAAGTCCTGAAGACGATGAGTTTGCCGTAGATGGTTTCGGAACGAGTGTCTTTTTGATTTGTAGTCCCTGCTTTTCGATTACTTTTGCAGCTTTGATTTTTTCTGATAATTTTTCTCCGAAAAGAGTTTCATCCCTCTCCTGATCCTGTATAACAGACAGGAACGCCTTGTCGAGACCTGGGGTTATAAGTTTACTTCTTACTTGTGTCTCTACGAAGTGGAGGTCCGATAGGATTCGGCAACCATCAGACAAGATCTTGACAGCTTGTACCTTATCGTCGCTGGTCAGCAGTATATTCATTGCTTTATTGATGGCAGATATGCCCAAACCAAGTTGTTCCTGCTTGGCCTGTATTTTTTTATCACGAGACCTCACTGTCTCGGCAACGGCGGCGGATATCTCTGCGTTCAGTTTAGGTGCCCTTAATAACTTACAGTTGCCGGGGATACTGTATTCTTTCAAAAGTTGTTCTTTTGTTTCTTTTGGCATACCTTTTTTAAGGATTGGGAGCCACCGTTGTGCCAATTTTCCATGAATGTCAGGGCCATAAGCCGGGGTGTCGTCAGAAGGATCACCCAAGGCTTGTAACATCTCAGGAGCGAGTTCGAGCTCAGGTACAGGCGTGTTAGTATTTTGTGTGTCATCGCCAGGCTCGGGAGCCACGTTCGGAGTCGCCTCTGATGTGGATATCGGTGCCAGGGTCGTGTCATTGTGTTCCTCAATTTTTTCTGCTCCGTTATCTAAAAAACGGTAAAATGAGGGTAGTTGGTAAAAAGGAATAAATTTTCGTTAAGTAAAATTACGCTTTGCGCGTGAAGTCATGATTATATTTTTTATAATTGGTAGTCTCAGCGACTGCTGGATGACTTTAAAACCATCGTGCTGACCCACGGACAGCCTCCTGGCTATTTTTTACAGCGTCATGCTTAGCCATCGTGTTAACCCGCAGTTAACCTCCCAGCAAGCTTAAAGACGTCTATATATTCGACTTCTGTCTAATAACAACACACTAAAAAACTATTTGAAAGTATATCACTTTAAATCGTAACGTTCTTTTGTAAACTCACCAGAATTTTCCTCGGAATCAGACGACGATGAGTACACAATCACGCGACGAAACTTTTGTTGCTGTAACTTTTTAATTTTTTCATTATAATAATCGATTTTGTCAGTTGCCTTTCTTTTTGACATCGTGAAACGTGTTCAGACTTGTGTTAGAAAGATAAAGGGAAGCGTGCGTTCGTTGCCGCGCACAATAAAAGAATGAGGACACGCCACCCCAGCAGCGCATGGGTGGATGCCCGCAGGAAACGGAAATTCATGTTTTTTTTTCTTATTACCTACAAGTGCGAAGTTGCCAGTACATTAAAAGTACTACCATGTTGTCTTTATATCTGAAGAATGAAGCGACGAAATATAATTGTCCCCCAAACACATATATTTTCGGCGTTTAGCCGCCTCCGCGTTTGTGGCCGCCCCACCTGGATTTTGGCACGTTGTTGCAATGTGTGACGGTGCCAAAGTGTCCACACAGGTGGAGTCCCTGACTAAGGGCCGCCCCTACCGCCACGGTACTAACGTCATGCCGTCGGGTCTCTTGCCATCATCTCGTGCGAGGCCATTTGGTTCGAGTACCGCAGGCACGTTGACGCTGACAAGAGCCCGACGTATGATGTCGTTTAGACAAGCGTGGCGGGAGAGTCTGCCGGCGCTTTGTGTCATTATTTTTTTTTTCCGGTTCCGGTCCTAGTAACGAAAGCACGTACGTCAATCGGCTCCCGTGAAAATAAATATTATAATCGTCTAATAGTGCAAATAAAGTGTAAATAGCTGTGATTCCCTTAATTTGAGAACAAAACAACAACATTCTAATGTGATCACAGTGAAACTTGAACATTTAGTAAGAAAAAGTGCGATTTTAAGAATCGAAAACACAAGAACAAAGTGCGAATCATATCCACAGACAATAATAAACGGTGTAAGAACCTAACCTAACAAAACTTACGGCAGTGACAGATACGCGCAGTGTTGCCAGCAAATAATACACAAAACTACCAAAACACAGTGTTGCCATTGTAAAACCAAGCTTTTATACCAAATGGACAAGAGTATGGATCTATTATTAAAAAAAACTCGAGGGAACACTGGATGAGAAGCTAAAGCAACAAGCTAAGCTATACTTATATCAACTTCCGTAACAAAAAATGTCATGGAGGCTTTAGACGAAAAAATAAAAACATTTACAGAAGAAAACTATAACCTCAAATCCAAAGTGAATGAACTCGAACAAAAACTCAATAACATAGAAAATAAGAAGCGAAGAAATAACTTGATCTTCTTTGGCATTGAGGATACTGAGATGACAGAAACTGAGCTCGTTGACTGCGTTAAAAAGATAATAATAGACATGGGAGTTCACTTCGATAGCCACGAAATAAGCAACATATTTAGGATTGGGAAGTGGACTAGCAACAAAAATCGTCCTGTCCTGATTTCCGTCACGACTCTTTGGAAGAAGCACACTATTCTAAGAAATAAGTCCAAACTTCCACCTGGTATCCACGTCATGGAAGACTACTCAAAAAGCGTATTAGAGGCAAGAAAAAAACTACTACCGCAGCTTGAAGAAGAAAAAAGGAAATAAAGTATTTCTAATAGGCGACAAATTAGTAGTGAAAAAACCTACTGACAAAAACAGAGAAAAAAGGAAACGTGAAGGATCTGATTCACCAAATGCGTCAAATGCTTCCAACTCAACGGTACCAAAGAAAATTAACCTAGAGGGCAATCCAAAACCCAATACGGGAGCAAAATCAAAAGAAATATTAAGACCCAACATGCTACATTATGTTGAGCGGAGAGACTTGGATCCACCATCAGGGCCTTCAAAAAACGAATAAATTCCTCCAACACCCGGAACCATAACACCTCAAGTATCACAACCTCGTCGAAACCAACTTTTATAAACAGCACCCCAATACGGCCGGTCACCGTGGGGGAAGGAGACCGCTACCCTTCAACAAGTAATCATATACCAAACAAGTCAAGTAAAACCAAAGATATGGAAAAATACCTACATATTAGCACACTGAACACGCTGACACTGAAATCGGAGGACAGCCTTCAAGAACTGTTAAGGGCACTGAGGCATATAAAATGGGACATAATTGGACTGAGTGAAATCAGAAGAATGGGAGAAACAGTGCTCAATTTGCGTTTACCCTGCCTGGATGAAAAGTGGACCATCATGCAAGTATATTCACCTACAGAAATCGCAATAAAGGAAGAAATTGATTAATTCTATGAGGCCTTAAATCTGAGCATTAAAGAATATGCATACAAAAACTTTATCATAATGGGTGATTTTAACGCTCAAATTGGAAGTAGACTGGAAAGTGAAAACAACATCATTGGTCCTTATACCATAGGGGTCAGGAACAGGAATGGTAGCAAACTAATAAAACCTCTGTCTCGAACACAACCTCACGGTAATGAACAGTGTTTACAAGAAGAGCAAGAACCAACTGTGGACTTGGACATCTCCGGATGATAGATATAAAAATCAGATAGACTATATTCTCTGCAATAAAAGGAAATCTTTTGATGATTTTGGAACAATCGGCAACCTAAACTTCCATACCAATCATCGAATGGTAAGAGCAAAACTTAAGATGAAGCCAGTAAAAAAACAGAGATGCAATATGAAGTCAAACCCAAGCTTAGCGGATGAGGATCTACAATTATTAACAACAACTCTTAAAAAAGAACTAAAAACCTTCAAAATGGATACAACCCAACTAGAACTTCAAGAGAAATATGACTACTTCCAAAACCAATTACTTCAAAAGTAACCAGTACTAAAAAAAATAACCTAAAAGTAATAAAAATAAAATGTATACAGAAAAAACACTAAAGCTACAGGAAGAAAGAGGCAAACTAATCAATACAAAAAAGAAAACCAGAGAAACTAGACAAGAAATAAAAGACAGTTCAAAAAAGCTCCGTACTATGATGAGGAAGGATAGACAGGTATACCGACTTAAAACATTTGAAGAGTATATAATCAAAACAGGAGGAGCAAAGCAAGCCATAAAATGCCTATCCACAAAGAAGGACTGGATACCAAGCATAAAAAATACAAAAGGAAGCATCAAAACAAAGAGACCAGACATAATCAGAACAGGTACAAAATTCTACCAGAACCTATATTCGACGTCACTACGAACGGCCGGCGATGTACCATTAGACAACCATACTGATGTTCCACCAATACTAGAAAGAGAAGTCCAACAGGCTATAAAAACGCAGAAAAAGGGAAAAGCTCCCGGTGCTGATAATATCACAAATGAACTCATGTTAGCAGCTCAGCATGTTATTCTTCTAGCACTGACTTCTATCTTCAATGATGTATTAGAAACCGAAATCATACCACACCAATTGACCACGTCTACTATAATTTTGATACGTAAAATGATGTCGGAAACTACAGGCCAATAAGTTTAACATCAAATATATATAAAACTTTCTCTAAAATCATTCTAGCCCGGATAACTAAGGTACTCGATGAGAAGCAACCACGAGAACAGGCCGGATTCCGAAGCAAGTACTCAGTGGTTGACCACGTTCATGTGGTGTGGCAAATATTCGAAAAGTACAAGGAATATGATCTACCAGTGTATTGCTGCTTCATAGATTACTGCAAGGCCTTCGATTCTTTGGATCATAATAAAATTTGGAATGCATTGAAGAAACAAGGAGTGGAAGATAAATATATTAGAATAATAAAGAATATCTATACGGGTGGTACAGCAAGGGTGAAATTAGAAAAAGAAGGAGAAATCATCAAAATAGAAAAGGGTGTACGACAAGGGGACCCACTCTCACCGAAATTATTTACTGCAGTGCTTGAAGATGTCTTCAGAAAATTAGAATGGCAGAAGTGTGGCCTAAGAATAAATGGCGAACAGCTAACAAACCTAAGATTTGCGGATGATATCATTCTTAAAATACTTAAACGGGTTTACTCACGTCGTAGAAGTCGAATAACGCTCGACATGTTTCGAATCGGTACGCGATTCATCATCAGGAGAGACGATCGGAGCGTTATTCGACTTCTACGACGTGAGTAAACCCGTTTAAGTATTTTAATATGATATCATTCTGTTTCCTGTTCATTCTTGTTCTGAAAATGCTAACTGATCTTGACATACATAGCAAAGAGGTAGGCTCAAATATGAATACATCAAAAACTAAAGTAATGACTAACAGAAACCAACAAACAAACCAGCACATGTAAAATAATGTACATCTATGGAAAGAAATAAATCATTTTCATTTTCATTTTCACAGAGGGAAGGAAATACTCATGGTAAATAACATACCCATTGAATATGTGGATGAGTATACATATTAGGCCAAATAATCAAAATAAACAATATGTCAAGCAAAGAAATTGAGACACGAATAGGGCATGCTTGGAAGAGTTACTGGTCATATAGGGAAATAATGAAAAACAAAACAATAAGCAGCACAGTTAAGGGAAAACTATTCAACACCTGCATACTCCCCATCCTAACATATGGATGCCAGACATGGGCGCTCACAAAGTCACAACAAACCAAGCTTCGTACCTGTCAGCGAAGCATGGAACGAAGTATGATGGGAACAAGGAAAATAGACAAAATCAATCATAACATACTTAGAAAATCTACAAAGACCCAAGATGTGGTGTTAAAGCTAAGAGCACTGAAGTGGAAATGGGCTGGCCATGTAATTAGAGGAGGGGATAAGTGGAACAAAGTAGTAACACTATGGTATCCAAGAGAAGGCAAGAGAAAGAAAAGAAAACCTTTCAGGAGATGGGAAGATGATTTGACTAAGTAAGACAGCTGGCAAAACCTGGACTAGACTGGCAAGGAAAAGAGAAAATTGGAAAGTGTTGGAGGAGGCCTTTGCCAAAGGGCACAAAGATACACAATGAACTAAAATATTTTTATAAATTAACTATTCCTAATAATATGTATCTGAGAAAAGGCTATAAATAAATAAACATTATTTATAAAAATAAAAATGTGGTATTACCACATAAAAAATATGAATCGATAAAAAGATTCTATACAAATAAGTCGAACATACTTCTCTGGCACACCTTTCCCTTTCATAGCCCAGCACAAAACCTTACGGGGGACCCAATCGTATGCTTTTTCCAGATCTATGAACACCATATGCAAGTCTTTTTGTGCAAGTCGGTATTTTATTTTTATTCGGTCTATAGTTCCCGCCCGGCATCGGCATAAACCCAAATTGGTTCTGTGTTATCTAACTTTCTTCTCTTATTCGTTTCGCTATCACTTTCTCCCATATCTTCATATTATGTGACATGAGCTTTATTCCCGGAAAGTTGTTGCAATCCTGTACGTCACCTTTATTCTTGATGATGGGCACTAGTGAACTGTTGCACCATTCCTCAAGGATGACCTCTTCTTGCAATAACTTATTAAAGAACAGTCAGCCATTTACATCCATCTGCTCTCAAAAACTTCCATGCTTCCGCTGGTATACCATCTGGCCCAACTGCTTTTCCATTATTCATGCTCTGCAATGCCATCTACACTTGCTCTATACTTACCTTCTTCGCCATGCCTATATTACTGGAACAATGATAAAAAAAACGACTCTATTAACAAGCGACAAGCGGGATCCTTTTGGTTGAAAACATCACATATATTTTATGTTTGTATACTGGGTGTATCAAAGCAGCAATTCCGCAATTGAACTAAGACAATTTAAACGGGTTATGGCGTATATTCTTTATTTGAACCTTCCTGCCGTTTTAGAAATTTTACAATAACCGCTGTCACAGGTTAACTGCAAAAAACAATTTTTTTCACTGGCAAAGTTATATATTTGACTTTGAACACAAGTATTGTAAAAAATAGTTTACGTAGTCTTTATATTGAAAAGTATAACTTAGTAATAATAAAATAAGGCAGACAGGGAGTTTTCTTTCCGTGGTTCTTTCTCCCCAACAGTGAACAGCTGGTAAATTAAAAATTAAGTCAATATTTGACAATGGTAACTGTAACAGTTACTGAAACATCAGAAAGGCTCAAATAATTCTACAATAATCTTTAGGGTGAATCAACTTTTAAGTGCACCATGTTACACAAAATTTGTCTCTCAGACAACCTAAGCATTTATCTATGAAATAGTATGAAGATGTCACTTGGACAACGGGGACAGAGTAAACAACACAAAAAAGTTGATTAACCCTTTAACAGTAATATCAATATTTCATTCAAACTTCACATTTTAAAATATAGAGTTTTATTACTTATACCTAATTACCTTAACTATGAAAACATTGAAACTTTAGTTAGTTACCCTTAGATACAACATAGAAATGTTGTGTTGAAGATTGGATTATTATTATCACACATCACTTTAACATGACAAGGAAGAACAACAAAAATTTATGGTAAGAATAAAATTAAATGGCACTTACAAATTTTCTTTTTCCTTGATTTTATTTCTGTTTGCTGAATGTCCGGCTGGTCGCTCAAGCGATAACTGTATGTTTGCAGGCCGACTGTGTATGTCCGTGACTTTAGGTCCAGCATCAGGCGCTCCAGGACGACGGAGCAGGACCCGTTCAGTAACTGCGCATGAGTGTCTTCATCTTCTGTCTTCAGTAATGCTGCAACACAATGTAGAAAAACATGTCATAAGTAGGCTTATAATTATTTATTTAAAATTTAAAAAATACGTAATTCGACTGTTTAGCCTGTTAATGAACACAGATAGAAATACTTCCTGGCCTAGGCCTAGGTATTTTAAATGAAATTACTTAACAGTTATCTCGAGTTGTTCCTCCAAAACATTAATTGAATGCCTATTATAATGCATGTTATGCGACATTACATGGCATGTTTGAGAAAATCTATTTTCAGCAGAAAATAAGTAACATTTGCAATATACAATAATTTAAAAATAATGCAAACAATAACAAACCTCGCAGCGTGTAGACCACGTCGCGCGGCTGCAGACGCTCGGGGCCCAGCACCAGCTCCTCCTTCACCACATGGTCCTCGTAGAGCGCCGCCAGCGCGGCCTCACATTCCTCGTCGCCGTCACTGTCACACTCCGGTTCTAGCTTCACAGACGCTGCCTCCATGTCGAGCGACATCCTCGGCGGCTGGACCGGCGGCACGCGTCACGCGTGACGTAGTAGTGCCACCGTATGAATGATACGGGCGCCCGGGTCACAAGGGCCGTCGTCGGGTACTCCCGATATGTGTTGATAAACTGTCTATTGATCTCTACACTACTGCACAAATGCACTATGTTCTGATTTTACACGTATGGATTTATTTAATGTAACGCATACTAAAATGTGGTGTTATTTTAAGTAATATTTTTGTACTTTTATAGCAAATTAGATCCAAATTTAACCATCTTGGGCGTAGAAAATTCTATTCTATTCTATTCTTTTTAGTTTGTGGCAACCGGTCACATTAGGGGAGCGACCATTACTGCCAATGTCTCGTTTACGACGACGGCACCAATTGACTTTTTGATTGTCCGGTTTTAAACTTCACTCCGAAATTTGATTTTACGTGTGCTCGTCGTTGTACCTGTATAGGACAAATACAAAACATATACTGACAACACAGGGGGGAAAACAAAAGCAGCAAAAAGCACTAATCATCTACACATTTAGATTTTAATGTTCTGGGAATGAATATACTGTAATATTATTTTCAGGATTTTATTATTATTGTTTGCTAGGAAGAGGACGGTTTTGAGGTTGGTAGGTTTAGGGATTACAGGAGGAAGGATTTCGTAAAGAGAAATTGACCGGTTTATGCAGTTAAAGAAAATATGGTCCGGAGAACCTTCCTCCGATCCACATTCACACATTGGGGACGGGATAATCCCCAGTCTTTGAAGGTGGGTAGGAGTGCAAGCATGGCCTATGCGGAGCCTGCAGAGAACCGATGTAGTTCGTTTATCAAAAAGTCGGAGGCAAGAAAACCAGGGTTTGGCGGGGATGGTTGGCTGTATATCAGCGTAGTGTCGGCCCTTTACTAATTTGGAGGACTCGTAGTCGAGTTGCCAGTTGGAGTAAAGCTCTGATTTGGCCAAGGATGACAAATCGTGCGGGAAACAGTGGAAGTGTTCTGCGCTACCGATGTCAATGGCTGCCTTCGCAAGGGTGTCCACAGTCTCATTGCCGAGTATACCAGAATGACTTGGGATCCACGCCAATGAGACATCGAGGTTGAGTTTGTGACATTCAAAAAGGGATTGTCGAATGCGGAGAACAAGAGGATACTTGCAGGCGAATTGGTTAGATTTAATGGCCTGTAACCCACTGAGCGAATCGGAAAAAATTATGTATTTATTTAGCTGATGTGAATAGATAAAGTTGATGGCCTCCAGAATAGCTACCAGCTCGCCTGTGAACACTGATGCTTGGGGAGGGCTTCTAAAATTGAGAATGATAGAGTATTTAGGGATCCAAACTGCCGAACCCACCACTCCGTCATTTGAAAGCTTAGATGCATCTGTGAATATGGTAGAATAGCCGAGCCAAGACTCTGCTAACTTTTCATTAAAAAGTTCATTTGCACCAGGACAATTTTTTTGGATGCCAAAGTCCAATATCACTTTAGGTCGAAATACTAAGGCGTCAAATGGAGTAGAAAATAGGGGAAATAACGAACAGGAAAACGAAGGGTGGGGAAGATCATGGAGTTTACGGAAGCTGATAATAAGGCAGGGGGGACGTTTGTTTCTCCAGAAGGAATTGTTTGATATGAGGTCAGAAAGTTCTTGCAACTTAGGAATAAGTGGGTGATCGGAGATTAAAGACATCCTATAGAAAAATCGGTCCGAAAGGTATTGGCGTCGAAGAGAGAGAGGGGGGTCAAGTGCCTCTACCTGGAGGGCATTAGTTGGGGAAGATTTCATAGCTCCCAGAATAATCCTTAGGGCTTGGTATTGAACTTTATCTAGTTTAATTAAAGCGGTTTTATTACATGGCTCAAGGATGAAAGAACCATAGTCTAATATGCTACGAATAAGAGCGTTATAAATAAGCTTTTGGGAGAGAGGGTGAGCACCCCACCAAACCCCGGATAAGCAGCGAAGGATGTTTAGACTTGATTGACATTTTTGGACTATGAAATTAATGTGGGATGCGCCCGACAGGCGAGAATCTAACGTCACCCCCAGGAATTTTACTTTATTGGCTATCGGGACCAATTCTTCTTTGAAACCTATTTCAAAATAAGGAATGGACCTTTTTCTAGTAAATACAACCACTGTACTTTTGGGTGCAGACAGTGACAGACCATGGGAATCCAGCCACTCTCCCAAATAGAAAAGAGCTTGATTCAACGAGACGCAAGCGGGATCAATAGAGTTGGAGGTGGAATAAAGAGCTAAATCATCTGCATATTGTAGTACATTACAAAATGGAGTAACCGCTTCTTCCAGGTCATGCGTGTATAAGCTGTACAACAATGGACTTAGGACAGAGCCCTGTGGGAGACCACTCCAGATGAGCCTCGACGATGACTGAGAACCACGAGGGCGTACTTCGATAGCTCTTTCCATCAGCGTGTTACACATAAAATGGATCAGCTTCTCAGGCAAGCTCAGCTTAGACAATTTGTCTCTGAGGATGGAGAGCACCACATTGTCATATGCCGCTGATATATCTAAGAAAACAGCTACAAGAAATTCATTTTTGGTTAACGCGATTCTAATATCTGTGGTTAAGATAGAGAGGCTATCCATAGTTCCCATTCCCCTACGGAACCCAAACTGGCTTCTGGCCAAAAGATTTTTATTTTCGACGAACCATTCAAGTCGCTTCTTAATCATATGTTCGACTATTTTTAATAGGCATGAAGAGAGAGCAATGGGACGGTACGAAGACGCAAGGGAAGGGTCCTTACCTGGTTTACGAATTGGGATTATTAGTTGTCTCTTCCAGGAATCAGGTACAAATCCAATGTCAAAAAACCTATTAATGAGATCCAGAAAAAAACCTTGGTGGAAGGGCCGGCAAACACTATGAAGGCATAAGGTATATTGTCAAGGCCTGGTGAGGAATGGCGAAGGTGGTCTAATGTGGAAGATAGCTCGGACAGAGAGAATGGCTCATCAAACTTACCAGAAACATGATCGGGGCTATAAGGAGAGGGGAGAGAATTTGATTGGGGGACGGAAGGAGGAGCCAAGGAGTTGGTGAACTCTTGTAGCCATACAGAGGAATCATTACTGGCCATATCTTGGTATATAAAGGATCCTCGGAAACGTTTAATAGATCTCCACAACAGCGCTGCGGGGGTACGAGGAGAAATACTTTGGCAAAACCTGATCCATCCAAGCTTCTTTTTCTTTTTGAAAAGGCGTTT
Organism: Apotomis turbidana; assembly: GCA_905147355.2. Lineage (NCBI taxonomy): Eukaryota > Metazoa > Arthropoda > Insecta > Lepidoptera > Tortricidae > Apotomis > Apotomis turbidana. Next base: position 2,548,809 of record LR990305.1, read on the forward strand.
AGCTAATGCAACTGTTTTTTTAAAAGCCAAAAAGTTTTCCATTGACATGCTAGAACAATACGCCAATTCTGCTTCTCTTCTGCGGTGTATCATGTCCGTGCATTCCCGATCCCACCATGGTGGAGAGGGTCTGCACGGTCTGTAAGGTTTTTTGACTGGGACATTTTTGGTAGCAGCTGATTGAAGGGCCGAAACAAAGTTATCATGACTTTCGAGAGTGTTATCAGGGGTTATAGCTGGTAAATTACAAATATAAGAGTCCGAATCTGCAGAAAATTGGGCCCAATCTGCCTTACGAATTTGGTATCTAGGTAGGGTCAAATTATCAGTGGGTTGAGGAGTGGAGGAGGGGCATGAGATTAAGATAGGGAGGTGGTCACTGCCATGTGAGTCATATAAGACCGACCATGTGAGAAGAGAACTAAGATTGGGGGAACATAGTGATAAATCAATAGCACTTTCATTCTGGCCAGGGGGGGTCCTTCGGGTTGGGGAACCATCGTTTAAAAGGCAGATATTCTGATCGTCCATTAAGTCCACTAAGTCACAGCCCAAGGAATCATAGTCAGCACTGCCCCACATTACATGGTGACAATTAAAATCACCCAGAATTAGATAGGGAACTGAGAGAGAAGAAAAAATTAAGGATAGGTTAGCAATATCTATAGAGTTAGGGTCTGAAATATATATGGATAACACGGATAGATTATTAATGATAGCAGCTACTGCATTGATGCCTGCCGGGATAGGAGGTAAAGCCAGTTGGCTGAAAGTGACAGAAGTTTTGATCAATAGTAGGGCTCCGGCGTATCCATCATCCCTGTCATGTCGGAGACAGGCATACCCGGTCACCCGGAAACGGGAACCAGGAATAAGCCATGACTCCGAAATGGCAAAGACAAGGGGGTTGTAGGAAGCGATCATATTAGAAATTTCCTGAATTTTAGGGCGAATACTGTGACAATTCCATTGTATCGCGTTGAATGTTGGCAACATTAAAAAAAAGTTTCAGTTTATCTGCAACGTTGGACGGTAAAGGAAAATCATTCATCCTGGTGAACATGTTAATGAGTAACGATAGCATAACCTCAATCAAATTGTCATCTTGAATTGATGGTTGGGAATTTAGGAGAGGAGCAGGTTGGGGAGTATGACGGAAGGCAGCACCATTGGAGGGTGGAGGAGGGTTGCGTTGTCCAATTACTTGTTGATGTGCGATTCTATCAAACCCTGGTGATAGCGGATGTCTTTGTGGCCTGGGGGTAAGAACAGTTTTCCTGTAACTAGACTGATCGGGGGTGCAAGGGGCTGATGGAATTTGTTCCTGAAGGGTGCGAGGGTTCACAGGAGTAAATAAGGCGCGGGCTACATCTGAATAGGTGCGTTTAACTGGAGGGAAGCGTTCAGATGCCTCAGCATACGAAATGTTTTCCTGAGACATTGTATTTTTAATAGATTTTTGTCTGGTATGTTCTGGACAGGAAGCACTTGTAGCTAGATGATTACCTGAGCAGAGTATGCAAACTGCAAATTCTACCTGCTCCGTGCAGGTGCGTCCAGCATGTTCTTTGGCGCACTTGAAACAGCGAGGTTTGGACCTACATTGGTCAGCCACATGGCCGAACCGGCAGCAGCTGTGACACTGTATGGTGGGAAGTTGGTACAGCTCTACGGACAGGGCAGTGTATAGACAGAAAATTCTGGAGGGCAGGACTTGACCAGAAAAGGTGAGCACTACTGTTCCTGTGGGGACCCATTCTACCCCAGTCTCTTTCTGCACTTTCCTATTTAGGCGCCTAGCCTTTAGTATCACACCGCTTCCAGAAGGTAACTCCACATCTTTGACAAAATCGTCCATTGAGAGGTCTGATGGGACTCCCCTAACTAAACCCATACGGGTGACATTAAAGGTTGGGATGACAGCTTTAAATTTATTGGCAATCAACAACGGGTTCTCCAAAAAAGTATTGGCTGCCTCGCCGGTGTTAAATTCTATACATACTCGGTTTCTACCTAGCTGTTTTATACCATGTTGTTTAATGTTCTGAATCTTTGCGTTGACCATGACTTGACCGAATTTTATAGGGTTAAGGGTGGTGCCAGCCATCGGGTGATCTTCCATGCGAGAAACATGTACGAGAAAAGGGCCTTCATCAATTGATGTATATTTGCGAATCTCTTTGAGGGTAGAGTGAACAAAAACGTGTTGAATGGCGTCCGACGGATTCGCCGTTCTTTTAGCTTGATCCTGAGAAGGATCCGGATTACCGTGCCTTTTAACACCTTTTTGTGCTTTCACAGAGTCCATCTCAACTATATTAACTCGGTAGTTTGAATCGTGTAAGGGTTCCTTGTTGGGGTCAGGATCAGGGGGTTTAGGAGGCAATTGCGACATAGTATATTTAATTAGCGGCGGACAAAACAGTTAAGTACACTTACTGATACCCAAGACGGAACGTAAAGCCGGTAGAAACTCAACGAAGCACAAAATAAAAGCACAAAATGCACAGAATTTTGCGGAACAATTTCAACGTCAATCAACACCGACCGTCCGACGAGAAAACTCTAAAGTCCGATGTCCGATTCGGCGTAGAAAATCTAAAACACCATGCAAATTGCGATTGTCAATCTTCTGACTTTGACTTTGACAACTCACAAAGAACTCACAGATCTGACACTCAATTCAGTGGGCTACGTTCCGATTCTTACTCCAAAGACGACAACGATGTGGCTGCAGTTAAGCTCGTGAAGTTGATCGAAGTTGGGCGAACATGATAGTGGGGCACTTTGCTGCGGAAACTCATACTTCGGCCAACTTCGGTGGAGGAAACAATAATTCGGTTAACTTCTCGAATAATGTGCGCCGGGGTTATTGTCTTTTATATTGTATGCATGCATTATAATGCACTTACTCTTTGACTAATTACTTTTTCACCTCACTCGCTCGGAAAACCTCTGTTTATAGGGTGAAATCTGCGTGCAAAAGTCTATTTTATCCGCTAGCGTGCAAAAGTCATTTGAATTTCGAACACGAAGATTTTGATTCTCTGTGGTGCATGTAACTTTTTTATATTTAAGACTCCTTCAACGCGTGACTGATTTCATCAGTCGATAAATCTTCGAATAACCAATCAACGCACGCTAATAAAGGGCGATCTGGTCTGGCCGGCTTAAATCATATGTACGTTTGAATGTAACTAGTTATTAATCTGTGGTTTGAATACTTCTTTAAAAAAAAATATACACTTACAATATCACGTTCTGAAACCTGGTTTGTGGTTACAGATTTTTGAGTTTTTATTTTTTCTACACTTTATTTTATGTTGAATATGTTTATATATATTAATTGTAAGTATTTCAGTTTCATTTACATATTTTGACTAGTAAATATATTAAATACATCACAAATTTTAATATTTATTTGTTATAAAAGTTGGAACATATGAGTGTAATTTCTGAACGCACCCGAGAAAAAAAAATAATTAAAAAGTTACAAGTTTTCACAATTCACGTAAACAACGCAGGGGCATTTCACTCAGTACTTTACAGATTTCATACATTAAAACTTGCGTGCGTTTTATACGAGACTCGCTCGATAGATGGAGCAAAATTCAATATTTGAATTTGTGTTATTAAAATGAAATCTGTTTTTATGTTAATATTTTATCCATAAATAAACATAATAATAAAAACATAATTATAAGTTATTGTGAAAGATTATGAAGCATTATTTTAATTTATCATTACAGGCAACATTACGGCTTAAGATTAGATCCCCGTTCCATTCCACTCATTTATTTTTTAGATTTCACCTATTATATTTTAAGCAGTTATATGATGATTGTCACAAAAAATTAATATCCACAAAAAAATGGAAAATGATAAATGCGTATTTTTTAAATGTAAAAAAACAATAGAAGAAAGAAAACTAAAAGACTACTTAGTTAATACAATTCGGTGTAGAGGAACGCGTAGCGTAGTGCTGTTTGACAGTTTACTTAAACTTTATATGGATTATGGACAAGTTTATTTTCTGGTGGATATTCAAACGGGTATAAGAAATTTACTTCGGCTGTGCTTTACGGATATTAGCGAATCGGCTCTACGTTGTTGACCTTTACGCTAACTTGGATTCCGACGACAGAAGTTCCAGGAAGGATTTCAATCCCGGCTTTGTGTAATGGATCACGATTGCCTCGTTTTAAACTATTTTAAAGTCAAGGTTGCAGTAAAAAATGTTGTGTGTGTCTACCTGTGGTAAGCGTTTGTTCTAATTATGTGTCCCAAAATTAATGTAATAAAAATAATTAATTATTAATGTGTCTTTTTTATACCTTCCTACAAGCATAATTTACTCTATGAAACAACGTAAATAAAATTGGTTCTGTGGAGAATACATACTGTTGTCTTACTTTATAGAAATATGGAAAACATGAAAGTTAAGCCCAATTTGGAGTATTTATTCAATGCTAAAAGCCTGCATTAAAGCGAAAAAGGATTTGTTATAAATATTTGGAGACGATAAGTAATTTACCGAAACTATTGGCGTTTTTAAAGAAGATAAAGCCGAAATAATCTTGTGCGGATCCCATCGTCCAATAACTTCCAAAGCAAGTGTTATGGAAAATACTTCCGAGTGGCCAACCAATCCTTCCCAGAATGCCATTCTCCCACGCTGCCGTGTCAATCCTATCTCATGTATCTCAAAAAACATAGTTTTGAGAAAAAGCAGTTTAAAGTTTTTTTTCGTAAATTGTTGATAATTCAACGATATCATGCAATAATTAAAAAATATATATTTTGATATATCAGTGAATGGTTAATGCATATTTTCTGTGTTGAAAATATTTTTGTATGTGTATATTTATTTATTTATGAGCTCTAACAGAGTTAGGCGTGACAGGCTCGCCATACTAAGCCTGTCATGCAACGATCTGTATCTAAAGATACATGACTTAGGCATATCAGGGCGTGAAATGCGAATTATATTTATAAAGCTGCTGCTGGCTGCATGGTATAATTTTATTATAATGTCATAACAAGGAAGTGGGCAGGCAAGTAGAAATATTTTTACCTAAGTAGGTACTTATTAACAGAGAAAAAAAAACTCGTGCTATTCATAAAAAAACGTATATTTTGTTTCAGAACGATAACATTAATTATTAATTGAAATTATTCAGGTACGAAAGAAAATATACATAGATAACTTTCATCAAAAACACAACAAAATAATTTCTTATTTTTAATAAAGCAGATTAGAAACGTCTGCTAACGTAAACCAAATGTTTAAAATGAAGCGAAATAAAAAAAACTTATTAAATGAATAAACATAATCATATTGTACGTCTTTTCATATGGGTGCAAACAAATGAAAATGATAAAAAATGTAACATACATTTATCAAAAAAAAGTCACATTTAGTTTTTTGAACAAACAAGGAAAATGACCTACCCAACCCAGCTACAAAGTGGCAGTTCCAGAGCAGTTTAATTAGATGAATACGAATACGTTTACTAATGATTACGTTTGTTTTTACGTTTACGTTTGTGGTGCGCCTGCGAGCTGAGCCGGCGGCGGTCCTGGGTTCGAGTCCCGGCCGGGGCGGGTGTTAGTGTGATGGGTTCGAATGTTTGTTCCCGGGTCGGAGATGCTATCATTATATTATTACTAGCTGACCCGGCGAACTTTGTACCGCCTGAAAGTAGATAAATGTAGGTAGAGATAGCTACATTCTGACTACCACCACTGATAATGTACAACATTTCATATTTTTATGACTACAATTTTATTACTTTTCTGAATTCTGCATCGAAACATGTAATCTCTGTTTTTATATTTTTTCTGAGATAAATCTGTATATTTCATTATTAATTTATAATATAATATTTACTCATTTTAAAATGTGGCAACACCAAAACCACAGTATACTTTATAGTACTACATACAGAATGGACCCGCACACCCCCGCCCCGATTCGAGTTACCTCACCCCGCAAGGGCACCGAGTAGGAATCGAGTTGGCTGCGTAGAAATTTTTTAAAGGGTTGTGTATATATGGGTTATAGGTGGGCATTGACTCGTGAAATAGTGATGGTGTTGGTGATGGTAATAACGATGATGGTGGTGACTGGTGGTGATGATGATGAAGGTGGTGGTGATGATGATGATGGTAGTGATAGTGTTGACGATGATGATTATGATTATGATGATGATGAATATGGTGGTGACTGTAGATGATGATGCGTATGGTGGTGACTGGTGATGATGATGATGATGGTGATGTCGGTGATGATGATGATTAGGTATAATGATGGCGGTGTTGATTCTGATGATGATGTTCATGGTGGTGATGACGATGATGATTGTATTGACGGTGCCGATGGTGATGGCTAATGATATAGATGACCCCAAAATCACAAAAATCACCACAATCATCTTCAACATCATCATTCTCGCCACTATTACCACCGACACCATCCCCACCACCATCACCATCATCACTTCCACCACATTCACCATCACCACCACCATCATCACCAGCATAACCACCACCACCATCACCACCGTCACCACCATCATCATCACCACTATCACCATCAACACCGTTGTCTTGTGGTTGTGATAATTTTCTAGCTTATGTCATATTTATGTGCAATTAAAGTACCAACTGGTTGTTGCAATGCGTCTGAGGCAGCCCTGTGCATCTTACACGCACACATTGACTCTGACATTCAAGTTCAGTTTTTAGTCGGCAGTGTCCGGCCTGCGCCAAAACTATGACTCAATGGAACGGTTGCTTTAGTCCGATTTAGTATTAAAAAACCCCCGACATGACCACCTGTAAAAAGAAAGAAATAAAATGTACGAAATTTGCCTTTAAAATGAACAGTAGAAAAAGAATCCAAGCTTCGTTGCGTTTGGGGGACCGCTAAGTACCTAAATGAAAAGAAATATATTTATCAAAGCAAAATTGCAAGTAGGTACCTATGCATTTGGGCTTCCCACTTACGATTTTCAGTAGATACATTGCATTTCATTTACTTAGCGGTCCCCCGACGCAACGAAGCTTGGATTCTTTTTCTACTGTTCATTTTAAAGGCAAATTTCGTACATTTTATTTCTTTCTTTTTACAGGTGGTCGTGTCGCGGGTTTTTCAAATTTTTAATTTTATTTTATTTATATTTTTTAAACAAACAGAAGTTTCGCCCCGGAATTTTCTTCTTTTAACACTATTTTTGTTTTATACCGTTTAAGGTCCAGGGTTTCCAGTCTTTCGTTGAGCTTGATCCTTGACTATATGTAGGTAGGTACAGTCGCCATCAGATATATCGCAGCATATAAGGCGTTCATAAATATCTCAACACGACTCTTATTGACTGGGCGCTAATGTTCAGATATTTTTGAACGCCTTATATGCTGCGATATATCTGATGGCGACTGTACAACAGGATCCCAAGCCAGTGGTAACGAAAGCTGTCTTTTCTAAGATTGAAATTGGGATATATTTTAATTGCAATAGCCTTAAGCAACATTCTTGGAAAAAATAGTTACAGTCAAACTAATTAATGCTTCATCATCATCAGCCTATTTCAGTCCACTGCTGGACATAGGCCTCTCCCATAGCTCGCCACTGAGCTCGATTTTCAGCTCTCGTCCTCCAGTAATAATTAATTAATGCTTATAATAACAAAAAGGTGAAGGCCAAGACAATCAAAATAATATATATACTTTAAATGCACTGGATGAGTCGAAAGAACCTGCTACTATAGCCTAAAACAAAAACCAAGTTTCTATTCTACAGGATCCAAATAGTATTTATGGGTGGCTTACTTAGCTCCATAATAATTGCAGTTGATGCTAGATAATTTGACTTAGTTTTGAAATACCTAATCACCCTACAGTGTATGTAGGCCCTACACCATGGGATATTCCGATGAAAAAATGACATCCCCACTTTACTTTTATTACGTGTAGAGAAGGTACACAAAAAAGTTTTTTAACATTTATTCTACCACTTTGTCTCTGGGCTAAGCTGTTGACAGACGGACAGACGGACGGACAGACATGGTGAAACTATAAGGTTTCCTTGTTGACTACATAATCCTAAAAAGCTGTTATTCACTTAGGCAAGAGTACATACTTTTGCTAAAGCTTACGTGTCCTTTAGTCGCGTTAAAATCTCGCAGGGTCAATCAAAGGAACCTGTTCAATAGCCCTAATGACAATTCAGCTTTAGCAGAATTGCGAAACTTGGAATCAGTGACCCAGTACTGTGACAGAAATTATAATATGTTTTTTTTTGACAAAAAAGTTTTTCTGACACTCAGTTTTATTATCGACTGTACTTTCGTACACAAACGATAATTGCTCATCAAGAACAATCAGATGAGCCTAAACACCATGGGTTTATCTTGTGCTGTTTAGGAGTTCCTACCATCTTCAGCTCCAAGGTAGCAAATTATTGTACTGTCAAATTTTATAAAATTGTTGATTACGCTAATAAAACTTTACTTTTAACCAATATTTGAAATGCTTGGCTTAGATCCTTTCACAATTAGATGGTTATCATGAGATCTTCATTTAGTGAGCGATATAGAAAATGCTAATAATACTTAACATTTAACCAAAATTTGGAATCCTTAGCTTCAATATTGGCTGTGATCCATTAACAACTACCTGGTCATCATGAGACCTTCATTTAGTAAGTGACATAGAAAATGCTAATAATACTTAACATTTAACCAAAATTTGGAATCCCTAGCTTCAATATTGGCTTAGATCCATTTACAACTACCTGGTCATCATGAGACCTTCATTTAGTAGGTAAGTGATATAGAAAATGCTAATAATACTTAACATTTAACCAAAATTTTGGAAACTATTGGTCCTATTTCCACCAAACATAGCTAAGAACCATCTCGAATGAAAAATCTTTCGATTAGAAAAAACCGCACTTAAATTGGTCCATCCGCTTGGGCGCTACGATGCCACAGACAGATACACAGATACACATGTTAAACTTATAACACCCCTCTTTTTTCGTCGGGGGTTAATAAACGGAATGTCGTTGAGGTTCACGTGACATTGTCAAAATTCAAAATTGTCGGTTTGGTTTGATTCATGTTACTGATCCATTATTGATTCTGGAAATAGTAACTATTGAACTTACATCAAGATGGTCTTCGCAGATAAATAATGGTCTCTTTGGCACAACCAATTTCCCCACTGCTAGACACCAATCTCCTTTATTAATTATTCTCCTGTAATTTTCGTTTTGTTTTGTTATACCATTTTTAACACAATAAAACACACCGGTCAACTACTAAATTCTACTATAATTAACCATAGACTACATTACGTTTAGCTGTCAGTTGCGTTTTGTTTTGTTATACCATTTTTAACAAATGAACGGGTAGACTGTATTTTTACTGATAAATTGCTTTCAGTTGCGTTTTGTTATTCCATACCAGTTGCGTTTTGTCACGTTTATCACGTTTTATGTCACGTCCCACGGGAACGTGATAAAAAGTAGGTATCCTATGTCCTTCTCCTGGTTCTAAGCTACCTCCCCACCAATTTTTAGCCAAATCAGTTCAGCCGTTCTTGAGTTATAAATAGTGTAACTAACACGACTTTCTTTTATATATATAGAAGATATGTATTTGAATATTATGTGTATCCTCGTCTAGTACCGGGGCTTTGCTTGGTTGGTGGCTGTATCGATCTGGTCCCAAAGGCACAAGATAAGGCACATCGCGGTTTTTGGCGTCAAAAAACGAACTTGATTATAATGAATATAAATTTAACTTAATGATATTAAACTCACACACATTTTTCAATCACGATCGCAGGATTATCATTATTTTCATTTTAAACCCGCGGTGTTACACGGGGCACGGGCCATGCCGATCACCGGTTATGGGTGCTAGACGATGGCTAATACGTAGTTACTTGTATAGATAAATAATTATATACTTAAATACATGCAAAAACCATGACCCAGGCATGAGTATTCGATTTCATCACATCACACAACTGTTTGCCCTGGCAGGGATAAGCCCGGGGCCGCCGGCTCGGTGGGCGGGTGCACTACGGACTGCGTCAACCACGTCGTCAAAAAAAGTGCACAAACTACTAATTAACTAAACGAAAAATGCTTTAACAATTATTTTGTGACACCGCGTAATGACCGTGATCGCTTGCTACACGAAACTCAACACTAATTCGTCGCCGATACAGGTCGGAGCGGCGGCGGAAGAAAGAGACGGGTAGAGAAAGTACTGCGCGCGCGACGAGTAACAAGCAGGATCACGCGCAATCCAGTCGCGGCTAAATCGTGTATCTTAACCCTTAAATTGGCAAGACATAAAAATTTAAAAATATGGTTTTATATATATTAAACAAACTTTATTATCGTATCAGAGACCTTAGAAAAATATAAAAAAAAATCTAGAGTTTTCCGTTTTTTGGAAAAACTATGTACACCACAAAGTACACTGCCAATTTATCAATAGCAATGACCTCTTTGAAAGTGTACACTGCGGTTAACGTTGCTAAAGGATTAATGAAAAACAAGTTATGAAGAAATAAGCATTTTTTTATTAATACTATCGTGAGACATCTTTAATAATTATAAAAAACGGTTTAAACTCACGTAAAAATTGACAGGAACGGCCCGACATGTTTCGAACTCATTTGGAGCTCTTAGCAGGGATGAAGAGCTCCAAAGCTCTTTACGGGAGTTTAAACCGTTATTTATAATTATTAATAAGCAATTTATAAAAAAAAATAAACATTATTTTGTGTGGAATTTGCGAAAGCAGTTTTTTCTTTTTTCACAAAGCAGGTGGTTGCAGAAAGTTAGGTCCATTTTCAGAGGCAGACCCGATCCGAACATATATTTAATGTTGGTACCAAAGCCAGGATTTTGTGAGAACGTGTTTGTTTTAAGCACTGCACAAAAATAACCAAGAATACGATATAACAAAACATAAAAAAAAACAAAAAGACAAAATGCATCCAAAAAAATAAAAAAAAAACCATTGCTATGAAATTGGCAATGTACACTGTGGTTACCGTTTACTATTGAGGTAAATTTATTGTTCAATTGGCAACGGTAGCCACAGTGTACATAATGATTTATAAGCCTTTAATATTTTAATTCCGTAAAGCACATACAAAAAAACTACTTGATTCCATTCCTTGGATTATCACAATAAATATAAACACACAAAATGCATTCCTTACATAATAAAATATAGCAAAATGTTATCAAAACTTACCCGAGGTGGCGAAAAGTGTTTCCGCGTCGATCTCATTTTGACATTGACAAGTTTCTAAAGGTGTTGCTAGTATAAATTATTTTTTCTGCCAATCACAGTAAATAATGTTGCTGATTTTTGTTATTAGTTGCTTGAATATTATCCTGTACCGATGTCAGTATTTTTCATAAGTGAGTGTACACTGTAGCTACCGTTGTCAATTTAAGGGTTAAGTTACCTGATATAGAATTTGCGCGACGTTTACAAACCTTGTCACGCCTAATTGATGTAACTTAAGATACAGTATTTAAGCATAATTTACCATGGCAAAATCACAGTTACATGAGTTGTGTGACAGGCCCGTACAGGAAATTGGTTAGATAAATTAAAAAAAACCTGGTATGTGGGTCCATAGAGGTACTCGAAAAAATACGATTTAGAGCTGTTACGCGTATCTCATGTGTGTTAAGATACATGAGATAGGATTGACACGGCAGCACGTTCACAACGAATGTGTCAAGTAGTTTCAAATACAAATATAATATAACAGTGCTTAAGAAAAACTCAACGATAAAATATACACGACGATAATATAAATTACGGCCATATTTTTAATGTGTGCTTCGCTCGTATTTTTTTGGTTTGGATTAGAGTGTGTTAATGTTTTAAATTTGATGTGTTAAATAAAAGGCAAAATTAAATATGATTATTTTTATGTTTTAATTGCTTTTCTTGAACTTCCATTTTCCTCGCTGTAGTGAGGTGAAAAGTTGTGTGTTCCGCATGGCTGCAAAATTATTTAGCTTCTCGTGTCTTGAAAGCTTCGCTACGCTCAGGAATCTATCTTTGAACCATTCGCTTCGCTCATGGTTCAATCTTAGATTCCTTCGCTCGCTCAGCTTTCAATTTCAACACTCGCGCCAAATAACAACTTTGCAGCCTTGCATAACAAATAACTATTTATTTGTTCTCAAAACAGAAGTTTGCTTTATCCAATATCAGTAAGGTTTGAGCCATCAACCTTTCTTTTTCTCTGTGAATTTAATTGTAGTTTTATTTTTTTTGGGCTTAATTTTTATTTAATTGTCCAATGTTATTTAATGTAACTAGTAGCTTTGCGCTCTGTGTTAAATAAGCGAATATCGCGGAAATCAAGAATATAACAGAAATATAATAAATTGTACTTACTTATTTAATTGTTAAGGTGATAGTGACGGTGGTTACTGTACGTCTTCTTCGTGTGAGGGGATCAAACTTTACCCTAAATTTCATTTTGTCTGTGCATTGCCACTTAGATAAAGTTATTTGGTCCATAAGTTTACTCGAGACGAAAGGACAAAGACACATTTATACATAAAACATACCAGAAATAAAGAAATATGTATATATTTTCTATACAGTGAAATTTACTTAATGAAAATAACATCGTAGAAATTACAACGCAGATTTTGGATAAGCCTCTGGCACATATTACAGTCCGACCAAAAAAAGTAGATATTAAAAAGTGACAATACTGTAGTGTCCTCCCTTTCTAATCAATATGAGAAAACGGGGTCAATACTGCACTATGACACTTTTTAATTTCTACTCTTTTTGGTCGGACTGTACAGCGGACGCGGTTATCTTGTTCCCGTCGGGGGTATTGCTTGCCCATCATGCTGTGTATAATGAATAAATAAAATTTAATCAAATACAGGTTTAACTAATATGAACTAACACCGATTATTTGGCAATAATATTACGTGCTTGAACTAGGATTATTCCGTGTTTCAGACGTAAATAAGTTTTTGTTAAAAATTTCATTTTTGTGACAAGCTTTTATAACCGACTGTACTTTTCTTTGAACATCCATCAATTGCTTACAGAGACGATTCTAAAGAGCCCAAACAATCGATATGATTGCTTTATTTATTACGGAGTTCCTATGGCCACCTTCCAGCTCCATCATCAGATCAGTAATATTGCACGCGATTTGCATATTCATGCTAAATTTCAACTCAATCGGAAACCGGAAAGTGGGTCATATTTAACTTGCAAAATTCCATTTCAACGGGAGAGGTGAAGTAAATAAAAGCTTGTAAAAAGGACAAACAATCGTTTCTTATTTATACCTATGTAGAATGAACAACATAATCCTAGAACATTACAAATACAAATATAGAAACAGTGAAAAATTTTAGACTCTGACCATATTTCAACTGGTAATTATCTTATGCAACTTAAATATAAGATAAAAAAACTTAAATGTATACAAGAATTACTAGAATTAGTGATTAATTTCAGTTTAAAAATTGCGAATATCATGGTTGTTTTGATCATCTTTATTTTTCTGAATTATCTTTTGTATGCCGAAAGGCAAAACATGGAAGACATTTTATCCCTAGCAATAACAACATTGTGTATTTAAACCATGAATACAAACATCAAATCTTAAAGAAAAATAAAGAAGCTACCTGGTGGAAGGGACTGGGAATCGAACCCGGTACCTCTGGATTACCGGTCCAGCGCGTTAACCACTTCGCTACCCTCGCTCCTAAGCGAGCGAGGCAAGGCGATTTCGATTCCCGGTCCCTTCCACCAAGTAGTGCGGTATAGCCCACAGCTGATGTGAATCATAATTAATAAACACGTGTCGGTTCAAGAGAACAAATAGAACCTTGACCAGCAAGGCCATTTGCTGCGCAGATCACGTGTGGATAAAGGAAATGATCATATGTTGATTAGTATATAAGAAACTGATTTTTCTAATAAAGCGTTCATTCTAACACCGAGCTTGGTCGTGTTATTATCTCCGTACGTTACCACACTTCATGGCGACCCTGCCAGTCGGGCTGCATGAGGCAGCCCCAGCTACAGCCACAGCTTAGGCTCAGCTCGCACCAGCCAGACAGCCCGAGCCAGCCGACCAGCCAGCCTGCCAGCCAAGACCAGCCCATCATGACAGCACTTCATGATACCCAGGCGTATCACTTCATGGTCACCAGCGTCGTGATCTCATAATACCTCACTGCACCGAAGATCCGAAATGGGAGGCCAGTACTCACGGGACGACACCAAAGAAGAAGTCATAATCGCCCAGAACGGACCCTCCAACGAAGCAGTCATCAGCCAGTCCAACCCAACAGTGGCAGAGTGACGGTATACTTAACAACTACGGTGCTCGTCATACTCGTCATTTTCGTGATCTACATATTGTGGAAAAAAGGCAACGAATGTCTAACTAAGAAGATCCAGCGACAAGCAGTTGCGGTCACGATGCGCAGCAGACCGGAGCAGAGCGTCTAGCAGCAAGTACTAGCGCCATCCATCAGCAGCATCAGCACCAGCATCACAACATGACTGGAGGTACAATTTTGAACTAACTAATTATGTGCCTAGTATACGAAAAAAAAAAAAACTTTTTTTGTGAGTAATTTCTGTACAAGACAGCTAATTAATCCAGTCTTATCTCACAAAAATAGAAATTATTTATAATAAAATTTCATCTACTTACGAATAAGATAACCAAGAGTCAGACACAATGGCGTCAGATAACAGCTTTAATTTAAAAACAGCGGTATCACTGTTACCCGTTATGGACGGCTCGGAAGCCGTCACTAGTCAGCTGATCGACGCCATAGAATTATACTCCTCAATGATTAAGGAGACTGACTCTAAATTATTGATACATTTTGTGGTTAAGACCCGATTAACGCAAAGCGCTAAGCTACGTATATCTGATAAGCATACCAACGTAAGCGCCTTAATTGATGAGATGAAAATTCACCTTTTGCCCGTAAAATCGGCAACCGCGATACAGAGTAAGCTTATGTCGTCGCGGCAAGGGAATAGGACCATCGAACGATACGGACAAGAATTAGAGGATTTATTCGTAAACCTCACTATAACGCAAGCCAATGGAAAATCCGAGGCATATGGCGTATTAAAGCCCTTAAACGAAAAAATGGCAATTACGAAATTCGCCGAAGGGCTACAAAATGACAAACTAAGTACCATTATAGCGTCCCGAAATTACACTTCGCTTAAAGACGCTATACAGGGTGCTAAGGACCAGGTGTCCGCTACACCTACCCCTGGCCCAGAACAAATGTTCTATATTAAGAACAAAGGCTTTAAAACATACAGACCCTACAGAGGTCATTACAGTGGATCTAGGGGAAAATACCCACAGGGTACCCAATCAGCCACCCGTGTACAATATACGTCACCACGAGTATTTACGCGAAACGCGAGTGCCCGACACACGCGTACCCAAAAAAATTACCAGGATCGTCGTCAAAATACATCTAACTGGCGACATCAAGTAAACACGGCGATAGAAAATACACAAAACGAAGACCAGCCACCATCAGAGTTAGAATTTTTTCGTGCCTAAAAACTATATTCTAACGTATAGTCATCTCAGTTCAGTTCAAAATAAATGGCACAACACACTTATGGCTTATTGATACAGGCGCGAGCCTTAGCGCCGTAACCCGAGATGCAGCTTTATTATCCCGCGCCGTGATGATACCTAAGATGACTCACATAAACGGAGTCGGAGGAAAAAAAACATCGTACAATACGATTACGTTAAACTTGCAAAATGAAAACAAAACATTTGAGCATGAATTTCATGTAAGTATTCCAAAAATTACCATTACGAGTGGACGGAATCATGGGACAAGATTTTTTGTTAAAATATAAATGTGTCATAAACTATGAAAAAGGAACAATCTCATTAAATCATAATAACGAATTATTTACAATACCCTTAACTTTAGAAAATGACAATACCGAAATAAATAGTTCGAATCAGATTAATTTACCAGCCAGGAGTGAATCCATCATAAGATTACCTACAAATTGCACAGGAGATTGCGTCATCTTATCAAGCGAAATTGGAGAAGGAATTTTCGTGGCAAATACCATAACCACTAGCAAAAATGGGAAAATCACAGTAAAAATATTGAACACGCGTCAAGAAAACGTAACTTTAAAAAAATTCACACCGGAAATAACACCATTACAAGACTATAATTGTTTTTCTTTTGAAAAATGCGAAAATAACGCGGAGAGAGTAAAATTACTGTTTTCACTTTTAAAATTACAAAACCTTAATAAGGAGGAAAGCAACTCAATTGCTAATATTTGTGCAAAATATGCTGACATTTTTCAACTGCCAGGTGAGTCATTAAACACTACAAACTTATATGAACAAAAATTAAGATTAAAACCAAACGCGTCACCAGTATATAGTAAACCTTATCGTTTACCGCAATCACAAAAATCCGAGATAGATAAACAAATAAAACAAATGTTAGAAAATGACATCATAGAAGAATCACAGTCGGAATGGGCGAGTCCATTACTCCTCGTTCCCAAAAAGACAGATTCAAGTGGAGAAAAAAAATGGAGATTAGTGATAGATTACAGGAAAGTCAATGAAGTAATCGAAAATGATAAATTTCCCTTACCCAACATCACCGAAATCCTAGACTCTTTAACCGGAGTTATGTATTTCAGCACTTTAGACTTAAACCAAGGTTATTACCAAATAAAACTTGAACCAGAAAGTAGAAAATATACTGCATTTATAGCAGATAAACACTATCAAATGAAAAGATTGCCCATGGGGTTAAAAAATTCCCCAAATGCTTTCAGCAGAGCAATGACCATAGCTATGTCTGGACTAAACTACATACAGTGCATAGTATATTAAGATGACATCATTGTCATGGGTCGAAATTTACAAGAACATAATAAAAATTGAATGGATGTATTCAAAAGATTACGGAAAGTAAACTTTAAATTAAACCCTCTAAAATGTAACTTTTTACAAAAAGAAATTCTGTATCTGGGACATGTAGTTACCCCAAATGGAATAAAACCCGATCCAAAGAAAATTACTATTGTACAAAATTACCCACAGCCAAAAAACGCTGACGAGGTCAGACGATTTGTAGCATTTGTAAACTATTATAGAAAATTCATTAAAAACTTTTCCGAAATAACCCAACCATTAACAAAATTATTAAAGAAAAATGTAGACTTCAATTGGACTAAACAATGCGAAGACGCATTCAGAAAGTTAAAAATAGCAATAAGTAGTCCGCCGCTACTACAATATCCCGACTTCTCAGATAACAATACGTTCATGATACACACAGACGCATCAGGAACAGCTGTTGGATGTATATTATCAAATCAAAATGGACTACCAGTAGCTTATGCAAGTAGACCGTTAAACGAAGCAGAAAAAAGGTATCCCACAACAGAAAAAGAATTATTAGCTATAGTGTGGGCAGTAAAATATTTTAGACCTTATATATATGGACGAAGGTTCAAAATCGTCACGGATCACCGTCCGTTAATTTACTTATTCGGAATGACAAATCCATCGAGCCGACTCACAAAGTTCCGTTTGTGTCTAGAAGAATACGATTTTACAGTAGAATACTTGAAAGGAAAAGATAATGCAGCTGCAGACGCGTTATCTAGGATAGAAATTACTAGTGAAGAACTCAAAAGTATGACAAAGCAAGTAATATCAGTAATGACTAGAGCACAAACGAAACGAATGGAAGAGCAGAAACGACAAAATGGCTCAGAAAATAAGGTTTCTCACCAAGACGGGTCTGATCAACCAAAAATGGTAGAACTCCTTAAAAAACCAGAGAACTTACCAGAGTTAAGTTTCGATAGACGAGACTATTATAGAATACTCAAAGGAAAAGATTACGTCACAAGTCAGAATGACGGAATTGTTTACTCGCCATCCTTGGCGACACTGTGTGTCACGCCCGAGACGCTATCGCGTACGGAACGAGATTCCCTCGCGAGCGAATTAGATACTTTTTGCAAGGCACTACAGTTGAAAGAAATATGAATACTCTATACCGATGACACCAAGAGTATGATTACAGAGCTAGCTCATTGTATAAACAAATATGATACAGGGTCCGGACCCCGATTATGTATAATTAAAGGTGTCACAAAAATAACAAATAAAGATGACAGACGTGTCATCCTAAATGACTTCCATTTATTACCGACCAGTGGGCATGCAGGCATTCGAAGAATGACCAATAACGTGAAGCGTTACTACTACTGGCCAGGAATGGATAATGACATTATGGAATTAGTAAAAAGATGTAATCAATGTCAAAAACAAAAATTCCATCAACATGTGGAACAGCCACTATGTATAACTAGTACGGCTACATCGTCGTTCGATAAGATCTTTTTAGACTTATGCGGACCCCTAGCTAAGGACGAAAATGATTATTGCTATATACTTACGTTGCAGTGCGAACTCACGAAGTATGTAGAAGCTTACCCGCTTCCAAATAAGGAAACGAACACAGTAGCAAAAGCGTTAGTTGATAATTTTATTTTGCGATATGGAATTCCTAAGGAAATCGGAACAGACCGGGGAAGTGAATTCATTTCATCAACTATGCGCGAAATATGTAATACTTTAGGTGTAAAACAATTGCAATCAACTGCTTACCACCATGAAAGTCTTGGTTCCCTAGAAAATTCACATAAAGCTTTAGGAGCATTTTTAAGGATACAAACAAATAACCAAGCTCATCTGTGGTCAGATTGGTTACAATATTGGTGTTTTTCGTATAATACGACAGTGCATTCAGCAACTAAGTATACACCATATGAACTAGTATTTGGTAAATTATGTAACATACTAAGTAATATTATTAAACAGGTAGAGCCAATGTATAATTATGACTCTTATCCTATAGAATTTAAGTATAGATTACAAAAATCCCAAGAGGATGCTAGAAATAATTTAATTAAAACTAAAATTAATAGAAAAGTAAGTTATGATTTAAAAACCAACCCCATCAACTATAATATAGGAGATTTAATATTAGTCCGAAAGGAGTATAAAGGGCCATATACTGTAATATTAGACCTAGGTACTAACGTAAAAATATTAGCTTTAGGAAAAGAGCACATAGTGCATAAAAATAGAACTAAACCTTTCTATGTATAAATAAAATAATAACCACTATCACATCACAAGTAGCCACTAAGACACATGATATGTGTAATATATTAATAAAACACTATAGTTTGATTAATAACTCTTCTATTCAGTTTCACATAACACGGTCTCACACGAAATCTGCACCTGTCAAAAACTCCGCTTTTTGGCGGGGTCGGTGTTACCATGTATAACAAAAGATGAGTATTCTACATTCGTCCCCTTTTAAAGAATTAACATAAAATAAGGGAACATACATACAATAAGTAGTTTTAATCTAAGAATCTATAGCTTTATTTTGAGACTTACAGATTCAGTCTCCCAGGGACTTTTCTTATCCTAGTGGACCTCCTGACATCAGGTTTAGGAGATCCTGGACCGGAACCATTAGTCGAACCCATATTATTTTGTACCAAAGACCTCTCAACACTCTCTTCTCCTTCTTGGCTGTCAAAATTATCACTATACTCTGGGTTTCCAAAATCTTGGTCATTCGATTTGGACCCGCTAAATACCATAGATTGGCCTCTATTTTCACTAATTAAGGGCTCTACTAGTGGTTCATGTTCCATATTTTCCTGTCTACTTTCTGGTAAAATGTGTAAATCTGATTCACATTCTACATAAGGACTAAAACAAGGCCTCAGAGAAGATGCATGATAATATTTGTATACCCCCTCAACATTGACTATATACCTGACATTGCTCAACCTCTTAACAATGTCTCCCTTGACCCATCCTTTGCCTTTATGTAATTTTTTACACCATATCCTGTCCCCCTCTCTAAAAATAATAATACTTTCACTGCTATGTTTGCAACTACGTCTTGAAATAACATTATTCGGCTTCATTAAGTCAAATTTTGTTCTAGGCTTTTGTTTGAATATTATTTCATTGGGTGACATCCCTGTGACATTGGGTGAATTTCGATATGTAAATAAGAAAATTTGCAACCGTATCTCTTTGCTTTGTTTAGGGTTTACACTTTCTAATCTACTCAAATATTTTTTAATAGTTTGAACCGTTCTTTCTGCTATCCCATTACTCTGGGGATGATAAGGAGGAGTCTTTATAGCCTCGCACCCATTTGCGCTTAAAAAATTTACAAATTCCATAGAATTAAATGGTGGGCCATTATCACTGACTAAAACAGAAGGAATACCTATGAAAGCAAATGTCTGACATAATTTTTCGATTACATGAGATGCTGTAGTACTATGCATAATGTGCACATCTAACCATTTTGACCTAGAATCAACTATTAGCAGGTATGTTGTAGAATTAACATAAAAAAAATCCACATGGACCCGTTCAAAATTGCACTCCGAGGCTTTCCAGGGATTCAAAGAGGATGAATTAGTAAAACTTCTAGATGCTTGACATATTTCACAACCCAAAATTATTTTTTCAATATCTTGCCCCACATTTGGCCACCAACAATACTCTCTTATCAACATTTTTGACTGCACTACTCCTTGATGAGATTCGTGAAATGAGTTAAGTACTTTAGATCTAAGTTTGGATGGTATGATTACTCTACTACCCCATAATAAGCATTTTTGTTCCATACACAATTCAGCCCGCTTTAAAAAATATGGTTTTAAGTTTTCATCCTTGACACTTATAGGCCACCCAGTAGCTACATATTCACAAACTTTACTTAATACTGGGTCTGTTCTTGTATATACTGCAATTTCTTTATAGTCAAGTGGGGTCTCTTGAGAAAAACTTAAATAGTTTATATCTGTAACTTCAGCAATTTCAGGCAAGGGTAAACGTGATAGGGCATCCGCATTTGCCAATAAAGTGCCCTTCCGGTATGTAATTTCATAATCATATCCTGACAGAAGAAGCGCCCACCGTTGAAGCCTTGCATTAGCAGTTACTGGTATTCTTTTTAAAGGATCAAAAATAAACTTTAAGGGCTGGTGATCACTAACCAAAACAAATTTCCGCCCATATAAATATTTATGAAACTTTTTTACAGCAAATATTATTGCCAAGGCTTCTTTCTCTACTTGGGAATAGTTTCTTTGTGCACTGTTTAGAGTACCTGATGCAAAACTAATAGGTTCTCCATCAATTTTATGGCTCAGTACAGCGCCTACTACATATTCACTAGCGTCTGTGGTTAAATACAAGTCCTTGCTACAATTATAGTGTACAATCAATTGATTTTTTAATAATAATTGCTTACTATTTTCAAAAGCCTTTTGACAACTCTCAGTCCATTGAAAAGTGGTACTATTCTGTAACAATTTATATATTGGTGTTAAACTTTCTGACAATCTAGGCAAAAATCTACCATAATAGTTTAATAGGCCAAGGTATGCTTGAACCTGTACTACAGTTTTGGGAGCAGGTGCCCTCAGTATAGCATCCACTTTTTCAGGCAAAGGCTTAATGCCTTCCTTACATATAACATGCCCTAAAAATTTTATTTCCCTGCAGAAAAATTGACATTTATCTAAATTTACTCTGACATTATATGTTTGCAACCGTTCTAAGACTTTTCTTAAATTTTCAAAACAATCAGAAACATCACTTCCCTTTACTACTATGTCATCAATAAAACATTTGACATTTTTTATTCCCCCTAATATTTGGTCCATAGCGCACTGAAATACAGAGGGTCCACTTGAAACTCCAAATTGCAATCGGGTTGGTCTGAACAAGCCTAAATCAGTGTTAATTGTCATATACTCACGAGATGTCTCTTCTAACAATAGTTGTTGATATGCACCACTTAAGTCCAAAACACAGAAAACACTACCTCCTGTAAGCTCTGTAAAAATATCCTCTGGAATTGGCAGTGGATAATGCTCACTGTCTAGTACTTTATTAAGTGTGACTTTATAGTCAACACATATCCGCAACTTCCCACCTGACCTTTGTGCAAGTACAATTGGGCTAACCCATTTACTATGCTTAACTTTCTCTATAATTCCTGACTTTTCCAAACTTAACAATTCCTTCTCGACTTCCTCTTTTTTAGAGTAAGGAATTGTATAAGCTTTGTGAAAGATAGGTTCCGCTCCTGATTTAAGTTTCAGGTTAGCTTTCAAATTTAAAATATGTGATGACCTGTCTCTCTCAAAAACCCTTTTATATTTATTTTTAACATCCAGAATTAATTTCTTTTCATCTACCCAACCCGAGTCAATTTGTTTAATCTCAAACTTCTTTTGCCATTTGGGGACAAGCACATTCAACCAATTTCTACCTACCAGAGGTGCAAAATATTTTTCACATTCTAAAACAATTAGATACAGCTCTCTTTTTACATCACTAACCAAAACCTTAATTGATCCTAAAACTTTCAATGGCTCACCTGATACTGATTTTAATTTAGAGTCACACTTCCTTAATTTACTCTTAGAAAAATACTTATTAAAGTCACTTTTATGAATCACTGCTTTACAGGCTCCGGTATCCACTTGCATTTTAATTGATTGTCCATTATTCAGTCATAATGTCATCCATGCTGCTTCATCACTTGAGATCTGTTGAATGCTGCCTAGGATTATTTCCTCATCGTGCGCAGCCCTTGCTGGCTCCTCACCCTGCTGTTCCTCCAGTTGCTTTAAAGTGTTCCTATTGGAAGCTGGACGGAAATGACATTTCGTGGCAATATGACCTGTCCTCGAGCAGTTGTAACACACCCATGATTTTTTGAAACACTTGTCCTGTACATGGTTGCCTCCACAACGGCTACATTCCGTCACACGCACCCGCCGTCTTGGGAAATAGGCTTGTTTGTGTACCACTTGTACACTTTGATCCGGTTGAATATCCTTTGTATCTTTATCCGCGCTCTCATAGGCTGCAGCTACTTTTACTGCCTCCGCGAACGAAAGACTGTCACCCATAGTCAACAGTTTTTTTATAATTTGATCCTTCATCAAACCACATACTACTCAGTCTCTTAGCGCTTCGTCCAGAAACGCGCCAAACTTGCAAATCGCGGCTTTCCTTTTAATCTCCACAACAAATTCGTTGACACTGGCCCTCCTTTTGATGACATCTATAAAACTCGTATCGGCCCGCTATTGCCGATTTACTTACGACGTAGTGTCCGGTCAATATATCCATCAGTTCCGTATACGTTTTCTGCGATGGCCTAGACGGAGACACTAAATTCTTTAACACATTGTACGTTTCAGGCCCGATTAATGTAATGAGCATGGGCACTTTCATATCGTCCGTTACTGCATTTACGATGAAAAATTGATCCATCCCCTCCTTATAATCTTCAAAATCCTTTTGTGGGTCGAACTTCTCTATATTTCCAATTAACGCCATCGTCGCCAATGTAATATATTAATAAAACACTATAGTTTGATTAATAACTCTTCTATTCAGTTTCACATAACACGGTCTCACACGAAATCTGCACCTGTCAAAAACTCCGCTTTTTGGCGGGGTCGGTGTTACCATGTATAACAAAAGATGAGTATTCTACAATATGTATTGCAAGTATGAATGTAACAATATCAGCCATACCCATATAGGACACATGGAATGTAAACATTACAATACCACTAAGATAAGAACCACTTTGTAAACCATTTAGTATGAAGCTTATTTTAACCGACTTCAAAAGAAACTTCACTGTTTGTATTCTCATCTAAAAGTAAACAACTCCATATTAATTTTGTATACCATAGACATAAGTAGATTGACTATTATATAAGCCAAAAACAGTTTAAATTTTTACTATTTTTGTCTCAAAAATAAGGGGAGAGATGCGGTATAGCCCACAGCTGATGTGAATCATAATTAATAAACCAATTGACCAGCAAGGCCATTTGCTGCGCAGATCACGTGTGGATAAAGGAAATGATCATATGTTGATTAGTATATAAGAAACTGATTTTTCTAATAAAGCATTCATTCGGACACCGAGCTTGGTCGTATTATTATCTCCGTACGTTACCACACTTCAGTAGCTCCTTTTTAAATTTTTCTTTAAGCTTTGATCTTTGTATTCATGGTTTAAATAAAAGTTGTGGTGTACCCACATTAAAAAAATGAGACATTACATGTTTCATAAATTTATAACATGGTGTATATTAAATTATCTTTATCATTATCTAACATGATTTTTGTAAAACAATCGATACCATTACCCTTATATACCAAAATATCTGAAAATACAATCACTAACTCGTTTGTAACAACAATATATTTTTTCTTTTCGAGGACTTCTTCTCTTGATTGTTTTTTTATTGCGATTAGCCATCCTTAAAAATAAATAAATTATGAATAGCAAAAGTAATAATTTAGATTAATTGTTTGCATGTAATGTATCTAAACACTTTATTGTACACAATAGCCAGAAATACATTGCAAAAAATAAGCATGTACAAAAGCGAACCTATCCCTCTAAGGGATTTCTTCCAATTAACCTTCAAGTGAATGAGTATTAAACACAAGTAAATGGTAGACAAACCAAGCAACATGTACAATACGATAACTTTACAATAGTACACATGAAAATGCAAAAACCAAATGAGAGAGAGATAGGCAAACAGTCAATGTAATACATATTACGTAATATCTATATAAATACATATAACATAAATATAATAATAATTATAACAAAAACAGCAACCTAATCAAGTAATCATTCGTTCGACAGCCACAATTTCTGTAACTTCCCCTTGAGTGATGCTACGAACTGCGTGTACCTTAGGGCGGGAGACAATTTATTCCATAATTTCACGGCGCGCACAGCAAAAAACATATCGTAAACATGAGATCTATGCAGTGGGATAGATAGATCCAGATTTGCACTTGACCGCAGGCGATGGCCACTACCATCCACCATGTAAAAGAACTTCTCTGCAAGGTAAGGAGGAGAAGAAGGAATGACAAGGTCATTATACAAAAGACAAAGAACAAAGTATCTGCGCTGACGGATCGGGAGCCATTTAAGTTGAGCGCGGTATTGAGACACATGATCAAACTTGTGGAGACCAAAGCAAAAGTGAGCGGGCAAGCATGATCTTCGTATGAAGAGGAAGGAAATTCTGCAGACACCTCAATGAATGAAGGGACGCGAAAAGTTTCCCACTGATCTCAGATCCTACCCATGACAAAGTTTGATCCATGGTAATGCCAAATTTGTTTACAGTAGAAGAGCAAGGTATAGGCGTACTATCAAAGAAAATAACTGGCTTAGCTTGATCTGAAAGCTTGGAAATAAAATGTGGGCTTCCAACGACATTAGCCTGCGACTTCTTAGCATTCTTCACCAAACCAAAGGATCAAGCCCAAGCACCGATTGATTCTAGGTCTGAATTGATTTGCGAAACCAAGGAGCCAAAATCCTCAATGCTGGTCGCCGCATAAAGCTGCAAATCGTCTGCATAGAGATGGAACGAGGAGGAGAGTGACTTGGTGATTCCGATGGAGAGAGTATGCCCCCTTGGGGGACACCAGCAGACGGGTTCACACCAGCTAGAAAATCGGTCATCAACTCGAACCCACTGGGAACAGAGGTAATCACGAAACCAGGACAGTGAAGTTGAAGATATATTTAAAGTACTAAGTAAACTGAGAAGTATATCAACAGTGTTAAAAGGACTACTAAAATCAAGGAGCACCAATATAGTCACTTTTCTATATTCTATATTAAGACGAATGTCGTCGGTGATCTTAACCAATGCGGTGGTTGTGCTAAAGAATTAAACAAGTTAAGTCTATTTAGATGTGATGAGAGACGTCGATTTACAAAGGATTCAATGATTTTAGATAAGACGGGAAGAATGGACATAGGACGATACTGCGAAAAGTACGACGGATTAGGGGTTTTAGGGAGAGGAATCACTTGGGCGCATTTCCAAATTGTAGGAAACGTGCCAGAGGAGAAAGAAAAAATAGTAATATAGGAAAGGATAGAAGCTATAAAATCCGCTACCAGCATAATATCTAAGCTAAGATTACCCTCACCGACAGCTTGTTATATTAGATGTATTTTGTTTATTCTTGACTTCAAATAAATTCACCGAGTCAAAAGTTTTGGAAATGCGAAAAAGACGATAAAAAATGTGAAATGATATACAAAATTAACAATTCTGGTGGCATCAAGCAATTTTGGTGACTTTCAAATTAAGTACCAAAAAAAACACAAAAAACAAAATATTTTAAAAATATCCGTATTATTTACTTCCAATTTAACTTTATATTTTAAAAAGGAAACCTTTAACACGTCTTGCACACAATTCCCACACAATCAATTATTGCTAAGGCACTAGAAACATATACCACAAAAATTGTGTCAAAAAGTATTCCTAGTTGACTACGGAACCCTAGAAAGACATAGTAACTCCGATATCATGTACACATTATAAGTAAGTATAATAATTATGTACTTTCGTACACAATAACAAAGTCAAATAAAAAATGTTTTGTTTCGTAAATATCAGTAAGTAACTCATTATATAAATACCTTTGAAATACCTAAATAATATTACAATAAAAAATGTCAGTCATTTACATCCTACCGGTACATCGGGAACAAACTGATTTATCAAAAATTAATTTAGCTTGTAGGTACATACTCGTTACTAACAATTACATAAATAAATAAAATACTTCTTTATAATATCGG
Source organism: Apotomis turbidana (assembly GCA_905147355.2). Lineage (NCBI taxonomy): Eukaryota > Metazoa > Arthropoda > Insecta > Lepidoptera > Tortricidae > Apotomis > Apotomis turbidana. Next base: position 2,575,672 of record LR990305.1, read on the forward strand.
AATTTCAGTCACACCACAACAATTCACTATCCGTAGATACGCAAGAAAACAAAACAGTCCACCTTTATTTATCTCAATCCGATCGTCAAACTAGCCTAGCAGCAGGTAGCAGAGCGCTGTGTCATGCTTCGATGTGTGCGTGAGGCGATTTGTATGTGTTGTGCGCGATGCCGGGGGGTGAGCGCTCTCGAGCGACAGCATGCGTTTTCGTAAATACCTATTTCGTTAGGATCGCGAAGCTATACTGTAGTCTTAAGACCCTTACTTACTTACTTGTGTATAACTGTATTCTGACAAATAAAATCTTTTTTTTTCTTATTTATAATTTTTTGTCGGTACCTTACAATGTGTCCCATTCGTCTTTTGCATCACCTCTATGTAATTCTTACCATCAACTCCACTACCCAAGGTTTGACTGGAAGAGATCGCTCTTTAGCGATAAGCCCGCTTGTTGTCTACCGTTTTGTTTTCTTGAGTAAATGTTGTTTGGTGTGCAATAAAGCGTACTTGTATTGTATCATTAACACTACCGCTTTTGTCCTGCACTAATGGTATTTTTTCATGTGTTGCCGTAAGTGATTTTTAGTAGCGCCCCTGTAACTGCAAGCGTCGCATTCATACGGCTTCTGGCCCGAGTGCTGGGACATTAGATGAGATTCCAAGGCACACGACTGAGCCGTCTTGTGGTCACAGATATTGCAATTGAAGGGCTTCTCGCCTATGTGTGTTCTAATGTGACGTTGCAATGCAATTTTGGCCTTAAATGCAGAACTACACTGATTAACATTTAAAGGGCTTCGCGTCAGAGTGTTTTCTTACGTGAGCCCGTAATCTATACTTTGACAGAAACGCCGAACTACAATGACAACATTTAAAAGGCTTCTCGCCGGTGTGGATTTTTTTGTGACGTCGTAAATTACTCCCGTTGTTAAATGCTGAATTACACTGATGACATTTGTAAGGTTCTTCGCTGCTGTGTGTCCTTAGATGTATTAGTAATATACCGCTTTGGGCAAACGAGGACCTACATTTAAAAGGCTTCTCACCAGTGTGTGTTCGAAGGTGAACTCCTAAACTACTGCTGCATTTAAATGTAGAAGTACACAGATTACATTTAAAAGGCCTCTCACCGTTATGTGTTCTGAGGTTGTAACTTATTTTTGTATTTGTATGCCACAGTACATTGATTACTTTAAAAGGATTTTCGTCGGAGTGTGCTTTAAAATGTCGCTGCAATCTACTATTGCTAATAAATGCAGAGCTACACTGATCACAATTAAACAGCCTCTCACCGGTGTGTGTTCTAAGATGATCTAGTAAATTACTGTTGTATTTGTATGCCACAGTACATTGTTTGAGATGCGCTAGGCAGCGGGGGATCGACTATCATACGGGTGCCATGTTGGCGACCCGTATGGAGAGCGAGCCCCCGCTGACCTTTGTACTGTTTGTTGCCTCCGCAGATGTCTAAGTCAAAGTGAAGATATTCTTTTCACCTCACTCGCTCGGAAAACCTCCGTTTATAGGGCGAAATCTGCGTGCAAAAGTCCATTTTATCCGCTAGCGTGCAAAAGTCATTTGAATTTCGAACACGACGATTTTGATTCTCTGTGGTGCATGTAACTTTTTTTATATTTAAGACTCCTTCAACGCGTGACTGATTTCATCAGTCGATAAATCTTCGAATAACCAATCAACGCACGCTAATAAAGAGCGATCTGGTCTGGCCGGCTAAAATCATATGTACGTTTGAATACTTCTTTAAAAAAAATACACCTACAATATCACGTCCAGGAACCTGGTTTGTGGTTACAGATTTTTAAGTTTTTTTTATGTTGAATATGTTTATATATATTAATAGTAAGTATTTCAGTTTCATTTACATATTTTGACTAGTAAATATATAAAATACATCACAAATTTTAATATTTATTTGTTATAAAAGTTGGAACATAAGAGTGTAATTTCTGAACGCACCCGAGAAAAAAATAATAATTAAAAAGTTGGAAGTTTTCACAATTCACGTAAACAACATAAATTGGTTCTGTGGAGAATACATAATGTTGTCTTACTTTATAGAAATATGGAAAACAAGAAAGTTAAGCCCAATTTGGAGTATTTATTCAATGCTAAAAGCCTGCATTAAAACGAAAAAGGATTTGTTATAAATATTTGGAGACGATAAGTAATTTATCGAAACTATTGGCGTTTTTAAAGAAGATACAGCCGAAATAATCCTTTGCGGATCCCATCGTCCAATAACTTCCAAAGCAGTTTCAAATAGTTTCAAATACAAATATAATATAACAGTGTATGTGTCAAGTAGTTTCAAAAACAAATATAACAGTGCTTAAGAAAAACTCAACGATAAAATATACACGACGATAATACAAATTACGGCCATATTTTTAATATGTGTGCTTCTCTCGTATTTATTTGGTTTTGATTTGAGTGTGTTAATGTTTTAAATGTTTTAAATTTGATGATGTGGCAAAATTAAATATGATTATTTTTATGTTTTAATTGTTTTTCTTGAACTTCCATTTTCCTCGCTGTTAGTGAGGTGAAAAGCTGTGTGTTCCGCATGGCTGCAAAATTATTTAGCTTCTCGTGTCTTGAAAACTTCGCTACGCTCAGGAATCTATCTTTGAACCATTCGCTTCGCTCATGGTTCAATCTTAGATTCCTTCGCTCGCTCAGCTTTCAATTTCAACACTCGCGCCAAATAACAACTTTGCAGCCTTGCATAACAAATAACTATTATTCAAGTAGGCCTAGCTCCAAGCACTTTCGAATTTTCGATGGGACAAGACAGCAACTGTGAAGGGTTTACAATGGGCTGTGAAGGCATAAACACTAATCAAACGATTTAAAAATTAAACTTACGGGCTAAACACGATACAAAAACAAAACATTTAAAAATGTAAACAAACAAAAATTTATAAAAAATTCACGAAAAATGTCAAAAGCACTGTCACAGCTGCGACGTCATTTCGGCGGAGCGCAGCGCAGCCCCCGAGCACAGAGAATGGCAGCACGGAGTATAAATAGCGGTCGGTCGGGCGGACTAGCGGCGTTTAACTTTGTAGAGCCTCGAAAAGCGCCCTCCACACTCCCAGACCGGGAACGGCAGTATCAAACGGAAAGCTATTTGATTTTTATATTTTATATTCTTGCAAAAAATTACGCACTTCTTGGCGTGAGAAATTTACTCTTAAACTGGGGTCTTACCAGTAAGCAACACAAAAATTAATAGAATAATATTTTAAAACGGACAAGCATGTCAGCTGTCATTAATTGATTTTCGAAATTATTTTTTATTATTTTTATGTTGATGTGATTCATATAAAATGTGTATTGATACTGAATAAATGAACTGAACTGAAGCTATTGTCCGAGCACAAATGGAAACAAGTAACAAAAACAATACAAACAAATTTATTTAATTATTCGACCTTTTTTCGAATTTTATGAACTTATTATGTTATTCCAATCAGTTAGATTACAATTAAAACCTTATGACTTAGACATTTTAAGCAAGATATTTTTTTTAATTTTTTGTTACCTGCTTCCATTTGTCCCAAAGTGAGCTTCTATACAGGAGTAAAAGGAGTAAAACAATCGCGTTGTGTGGTCATGTTCACAAGATAAGCTCTCAAGACATTAAAAATACTAAGGTCGGCTTATTGCGCACAACTAGGGAATGCAAACCAGTATATTTCATACACAAATTTACTGGTTTGCATTCCCTACACACAACTCACGTTACTTGAAGTATTACAGATTTATAACATTAAAAATACTAATAATTAATTCATCTTGTGGTTATTTTTCACATGTTTTCTTAATTTATCTCTAGTAGCGCCCCTGTAACTGCAAGCGTCGCACCCGAATGGCTTTTGGCCGTAGTGCTGGGACATCAGGTGTAACTTCAGACTATCTAACCGAGTAGTCTTGTAGTCACAGATGTTGCACTCGAAAGGCTTCTCGCCAGTGTGTGTTCTAAGGTGGGTTTGTAAATTACTGCTTTGGTTAAACGCAGAACTACACTGACCACATTTGAAAGGCTTCTCGCCAGTGTGTGTTCTAAAGTGAGTTTGTAAATGACTGTTTCTGCTAAACGCGGAACTACACTGACAACATTTGAAAGGCTTCTCGCCAGTGTGTGTTCTAAAGTGAGTTTGTAAATGACTGCTTCTGCTAAACGCGGAACTACACTGACTACATTTGAAAGGCTTCTCGCCAGTGTGTGTTCTAAAGTGACTTTGTAAGTGACTGCGTTGGCTAAATGCAGAACTACACTGACTACATTTGAAAGGCTTCTCGCCAGTGTGTGTATTTATATGAGTCTGTAGACTATGAGCGTATTTCGTTGCATACTCACATGCGTCACAAGCAAAGTATTTACCGCCATGTCGGCTCTTCTCATGCTCCAGTAGAAGCAACTTCGTATTAAATATACAATGACAGATAGTACATGTGAAGGCCTTGTGGATTCTGTGACTCATACTAGCGTTCATCAGCATGTGAGTGTTAATGTGTTTCTCTAAATCAGATTTAATATTGAAGCCCTTTCCGCACTGGTCGCATTTTAAGTTAGTTTGTCCATTCAAAGTATTTATTTTAGTATAGGAGTTGCTGACAGCAGACTTCTCAGGAGATACTTCTTGTATATCAGCATTTGAAGGCAAATCTTGTGAGGCTGCAGAAGACTCTTGAATCTTTTTGAAAGAAGCATTTTTAGCATTTTTCCTCGGGTTTTCTTTCTTTTGTATATCCGCACTTGAAGGCAAATCTTGTGTGGCTGCAGAAAGCTCTTGAATCTTTTCAGTAGAACTATGCTTTGCAATTTTTTCGCTCGGTTTTTCTTTCTTCTCTTCAACTGGAGCTTTGCGTTTATTTGTTTTTGCTGATTCAGTGTTCTTCGCTGCGAGTAGGCGAGGTTGACCTGAAAAAAAAAAGAAACATTTTAATTGACTTTTTTTTATAAAAGACCAACTTTAGACTCAACGTTACTGTTATTGTACATAAGGCCTTAATTAAAAGAAAATTGGCTTATCCTGTATTAGTTTCTAGTTATTTATCTATAAGAAAATTACCATTTATATATAGATGGATATTAGGATATAGATGGCGTTGTACGCGACGTTGATTTCGACTCCGCTGTAAAATATTCTTAAAATTTGCTTAAGTTCGTGTTATCATAAAAATAAAGTGCTCTAATATTGTGGAGGTGATAATTCACGACATACATTGTGGACTGTGCAAGTTATAATCTATGAAAAAAGTTACAAGAAGAAAAGACTTTACGTATAAATAGCAAAGTTACTTTTTTATTTCTACCTAAAACGGAAAATGTGTGTTAAAGTGACTTTAATGGATTTAATGCGGACCATGTAAAGAGTTTATATACGATAAATAACAAATTATCGGACTTATAACCTATCTAAAAGTAAACAAAAAGTGCATAATCATTAGCCGCAGCATATTTGATAACAGCGCCATCTACCGCGCGTGCTCCAAACTTCAACACCTATAACGACGGCTTATTGATTACATCTATCAAGCTACATTGCTAATCAGCACAACTCCGTAATTTCGCATCAATATTACGACAGAGGAGGCTACTAGTATCATAAACAGAGAAGGCGTTCACCACAAAAATTAAATAGTATAGGTAGTACTCGCGAATATTGAATTTAATACATTAAACATGGCATCTTGTAATACTGTATCAAAACCCAGCAGCAACACGACAATAGAGAAATGCCCTATATGTAAGCGTACTTCGGATCCAAAGAAATCGGCCTTATGTTCAGATTGCAAATCGACAATTCATTTTGATTGCACAGGCTATTCCGCAAAATTATACGCTATCGTAGAACCACACAAGAGAGCCAATTGGAAGTGCAAAACCTGTGTTCAAAAAACTAAATCCCCTTGCGTGCCGACTGGATTAACATCTGTGACTCAAGCATTACTTTGAGACCGAGAAACAAACCCAATAAGACGGCAAAAGAGCCTTCCGTCTCTACAGAAAGTACACCCCTCAATAGTGCCGATATTCAAAAGGAAACAATCCCGCTTGCGGACTATTGTCAGTTAGAAACCGCGACTAACTCAAACCTACAAAGCGCAAGAATTGCTGGAAACTCTACCCCACATAGTAATATTATCAACTTGCCATCTTGTGATCAAAACGTGCACGATATTTCGGATCCTTATACTTCAGTTGGAAGCCCAGAAGGCAACACTGCAATTATTACAGACTTGCAAACTAGTAGTGACTCGGAGTCATGTCTAAATCCCACCCTACTGCAAGAAAAAATGTCAAAAAGTACGAACTTGACAGCAAATGATACGTTAGCAGTGCTTGACATGAAAACGGAAGTTGAACGGCTCACTTCTGAACTCGCATCAACACAACATCAACTCGAAGAAGTGAGTATAGAAAATAACGGGCTACAAAGAACGATTGGAAAACTCCAAAGGAAAGTAGAGACGTTGAAAAGCCTTTGTAAATCTTCTAAATCGGTGTCCGTGCTACAAAGCGGTAAGAAAAAGAGACACTCACTTTTCAGTGACAATCACATTGCTGTTTCCCTAGGTGGTTCCTTACCGATGCCGTCGCCACCAGGTGGCGCTAGTGCCTGCCCTAATACGACTGTGCAATGGAGTTACAGCGACAAAATCAGCTCATCCAAAACCTGGAGGATGAACTGTTAGTATGCAAAGGAATGATATCACAGCTCATCACACAAGTAGAATTTTTGAAACAGGAACTACGTCTCTCTAAGGGCACAGACCATCACATTGGAAAAGATAACATACAGTCAGAAAAAATTGAGTCCACATTATTTATACCACAACTATGCGTCATCAGCAATTACTCAAATGACTTGGTAAAGCAGATAAAACTGTCAAGTGCAAACCCGTGCGTTTATTTAACGCCAGGAGCGGGTACTCGCGAACTGTTCAGCGGTCTTCAACAAAATAAATAAATAAATATTAAGGGACAATCATACACAAATCGACCTAGTGTCCCGAACTAAGCAAAGCTTGTACTATGGGTACAAAAGCTGCAAGCTTTCACATCAACGGACTTCTGTGTGATATATATCGGCGATAGAGACTTTAAATCTAGTACTAATTACTATACTTTAGTTAACTTTATTCGGGAAAAACTAGACCTGGTTCGAAACACGAATGTTATTATCTGTCTGCCGACATTTAAAATCAATGAACATTCGACTCTGTTCATCAAACGGGTAGAAATATTCAACAAACTACTTTATCAAATTAATTTAAAATATAAATTTTGCCATATTCTAGACTCTAATCTCAACCTAAGTTACGACAGAGATATGTTTTCCCGATCAGGAAATTTAAACCGACGAGGATTTATAACAATATTGAATGATTTAATAGATTTAATAAGCACATTGAGTTATGATCTTAACTTACCTAAAGAAAGCAAACATATTGGAGGAACACCTCAATTAATTACACCTAAGGAGGCACATCGGTCCGTTTTCCCTACCCATGTAACGCGACTGTCGACGCCGCCTCAGTGCTCTATTGGGCAGTCTGGAGGAGTGGTAGCTGAAAATTGTACTTTTCGCGGCTAACATAAATATCCTAACTGCGGCTAACATAGGTAATAAGCTCTACTTCAATGTTACAAAATGTTTAACTATTACTTTCACTCGTAAATACAATCCCATACATCATGACTATAAGATCGACGATACGAAGTTGAAAAGAGTAACGGAGGTCAAAGATCTAGGCGTACAATTTACATCCGATCTGAGGTTTCGAGGGCACATCATAAACATTTGTAAAAAGGCCTACAGAATGCTAGGATTTGTACTTCGCCGTGCCCACGAGTTTACTAACACTGGAGCTGTTGTCGCTTTGTACAATGCGCTGGTGCGAAGTAAACTGGAAACGAATGCAGTCATCTGGGATCCACATGAAACGAAATATCATCTGATGGTGGAGCGAATTCAAAATAAATTTGTCAGATATATTTATTGGAAAAAGTATGGAGTGTATCCTTTTTACCCATTGCTGTATCCTAACTTATTTGTTTTGGGAATGGTGGGGTGCAATGAGCTGCGAGTGCGTAGAGAACTGAGTCTGGCGACCTATCAGGAATCAGGGGGAAAATATACAACAGCCAGGTGTTAAGCCATGTGAGCCTTTGTGTGCCGGATAGATTTGTGTGGCGCCGCCGCCGGCCCGGCCTGCTCCGGGAGCCGCGCGGGCGCACCAACTTGCTCCGCGAGGCGCCGATGGCGCGCGCTATACGTACCCTTAATGTGATCTCAGAAAATATAGACTTATTCTCATGTTCTATGAGTGAATTTGCAAAGTGTGCGCTATATACTAGTAGTTTATGTAACTGTACATAATGAAGGGCATTAATCACGAGTGTGGGTTTATGACAAGAGCCGAAGGCGAGTGTCATAATAACATCACACGAGTGTTTAATGCCTAATTATGTATAGTTACATACACTACTTTATCTACTCACATATCATAAGCCTCCATGATGCATTCAGGAGCCGCATATTATGACCACCATACCTACTGTTTCTTTGACTTAGCTGGTAATAAGTAATTAATGACGTTAGGTGGTTTGGTACCAGTGGCGTGCACAGAGTTTTACGACAGGGTAGACACAAAATTTTGAGAACCTAATAACTTACAGAAATACTGCGGGACAGTTTTTATTCTTCGTCTTCTCAAATATCAAGCAAATCGACCATCTCTAAATAATTTCCTCTTTTAACTGACGACCGCAAACAATAAACACCACCACAATTATCACAATTAAAAGAATACACTAAAAGTTTTTATTCGCTTATTTACTAGTCATAGTCACCACTATCACACGTAATAATCAAAACAAACCATAATGGCGTCCAAGTATGCAAAACCTAATAGGTAAGAAAAATACGACAAACTTAAAGAGTACTGTTTTTGCGCTAATTAAAGTTACAAAAAAGCGCCTTTTTAAATTCGTTACATAGTCAACATCGGAAGTTCGAATCTACAAATAATAGCTAAGGAGAGAGCGAGACAGGCTACCCGTTCGGAATTGTTCGCTTAACATCGGGCGTCGCGGTATTCGCGCCTCGCTCGCACCGAATGTTGTTCGCCTAGTCGAGTCGCGGGTCGGGAACATCCTACTTCCGTAAGGAAGTAAAAGACATGAGACAATGTCTTACTTCTGTATTTGTGTGCGTGAGTTTTGTTATTGTGTGCAATATTTTTATAAGAACGCACACACACGCGGTCCGTGTTACCACGAGGCACACAAATATAAATTAAGACAGAAAATCGCCTGTCTTTACCGCTTACGGCGCGAAGCGGCGCTAGTGCCGCGGAATCGTTCAAGTCAATCTCCACGGAATCGACCAATACGTACGTAATTTTGGCGCACCGACTCGATAGATGGCGCGGATCACAAATTGATTATTTTTGTACATTTGTTTTATATAATTTTATAAAAAGGTAATGTTTGTAACAATAAATAATATACTTCCTTTCTGTCAACTAGGGTAGGCAGTGTCTTTTTGTCTTTATAAGGTGCACGCCACTGGTCTTCATTTATTTACGCCCTACATCATCTTAAACGAGTGACAGACCTACAGACCGCACTCGTTGCGTATTACGCATATGCATACTCTAGAATGGCATATGGTATAGTACTATGGGGAAACTGCACAGATATAGATAAAATTTTCATCCTCCAAAAAAAGTGTGTTAGAATTTTAGAAAATATTGACCAAATGGAATCCTGTCGCCCACATTTTATAAAACTAGAAATGCTCACCCTTCCTTCCATATATATTCTTGAAGCATGTAAATTTGTCAGGAAACATATGAACCTCTACTCGCCCCAAACAGAAATTAAACGTAATGACCGAAACTTACATAAACTTAAACTACCATTCTCAAAACTGAAATTAGTTACTTCTAGCCCTCATCATATGCTCATAAAAATATATAACCATTTACCAAATACAATAAAAGACATAGAAAGACCTAAGTTGTTTTCAAAAGAATTAAAAAAATATCTTATTAGTAAATGTTATTATAGTTTAAACGAGTTCTTTAGTACTAAATAAAAAAATATACATTGTTGACCCTAAATAGATACATAATTAAGTAATATTAAGTACTCTAAGTATAGGTGTGCAATAGAGAACATTCATATTAGTGTATTATAGTGTATAATAAATTGTTCCCTTTGTAGACTTAGTCTTTAAGGGCTAGTAAGCTTAAGTAATTGCTGTGCCCTTGCAGGGCGTCACATGTATACCTAGTCTATAATCCATCTATTGTCTGTAATGTGATATGCAATAAAAATTGAATTTGAATTTGAATTTGACCATTATACTTTAATATGATTTAGAAAACAAGATGTTGAAACTAGTGCCTGTGAGCTTTCGTTACAGCTCAGATTTGTATTTTTTTAATTCCCTGATTATTGAAATTTTAAAAACTGCATCGACAAATAAACTGTATATCTACTTATCGAATCTACTCACAAAATTTCACGAAAATCGGGTGAGAAATGTGGCCCGTAGGCGAGAACAGCAGGAAATCCGATATCTGGACATACGAAAGAAATTGAGACGAAACAGACGCTTCGCTCGCCCGGTAAACTATGGTACATCAATTTGCAATCTAGGTATGATTTAGGGCTTGCATCCCGGAATTCCGGAATTCCGAAATTCCGGAATCTCGGATGATTTTTCCAATATTACAATTCCGGAATTGAGGACGCTCAATATCGAAAATTCCGGAATTGAAACGACATTATTTAATGTAGTTCCTAGACAGTAATATGAGATGTTTTACGGATGGTAAGTTTGTTTAAGCTTAAATATTATATGTATTCACTTGTATCTTTAACGCTCTCAGAACGGTTAAAATTCTACTCTACAAGTGGGTACTTGAAGTATCTCTGTTTTGACTTTTGGCCCTATGGTGGACGGGTAGAGAATTTAATTTGGCATGAAGTTCACTATTTGTAAATATAGCATTAGCATTTGATACAGTTAGCAGTGAGAACCATTTATAGTCGAAATGTTGTACTGGTTATTTTGGTAAAACACTAAATTGTAGATTATTCACCAGGAATGAGCCAAATTCAACGGTTTTAATTCACATCTTGCCACTATTTATCTACCCATCATGATTGCGGCCTCGTGATGTAAATCCAAGGGCATTGTTGTTAATGATAGGAATGTAAGGAATCGGGAGTCACAACATTTTCAAGATAGTTATGTGCTCGGTAAAAACTTACGATAGTGATCAGCGGGATATGAAATATCAAGGTATAATAAAAAAGTCATACATGACACAATGTCATAGGGTATCTCAAGTAATTATACAATCAGGTCAATAAATCTTGCAACCAAAGACAGAATAAGAAAGCTGAAAAACTGAATCAAAACAACTGAAGGAAAAACTTTGTTCTAAGAATCCATTGAATGAGGAGGTCCTTTTTGATTCCCGTTGACTACACGGAAGCTCAAAATACGTATTTTTGACAGTGGGATGACTGATAACAAGCGACTTGTGTGGTACTGTGCAGATCACCAAGAGATGGACTAAGACATTGCTAAGCAAGCTTTAGATTACGACACTTTTGATGTGTACACTAAGTAAGATACTGGAGCGTTTGTGCGAACATCACTGTAGGAATGAGAACAAAGAAACAGACAAAAATATGAGGCATTTGTGTATTAAATGAATTGTACCTTAACCCCGACACCGATGGAGAATGACGCAATACAACCGTCTAAATATATTATTGGTCCTGCCGTCCTGCGAATACTTTGAAAAATGCTTATCATGTAAGATAAGGTATCCAGACATTTCATAGACTATTTAGGGTGAAAATCTCTTGACATATAGAAAACCCCTAATCATCAATAGTACATCGATTTCCGCCTTCAATAGTAAAAAAAATACTCGTTTTTTGTTTTTTTGTATGTTTAGTCAATTCCGGAACCAGTTCCGGAATTCCGGAATTGAGTGCCAATCTCGAAGTCAATTCCGGAATTGGAAAACCATCCGATATTGCAAGCCCTACTATGATTGTACCACGGATGGTAAGGTTTCAAAATGATCTTAGCATAAATAAATAGGTCACAAATCGACCTAGTCTTAAACTAAGCAAAGCTTGTACTAGACGACGATATACATCATATATATTTATTTATTTATCGTATGGTATTACAAAACACTGGATCAGTAAAAAACAATCAAATTATTTAGGAAGAGAGAAAACCATAGAATTTTGTCAGTTTCAGGAAGGCAGCTGCCGCGTTGGAGATGCTCTCGAAGTCGCCTGAGTGGCCTGTGTATTTGTGTAATAGAATAGAATAGAATAGAATAGAATATTCTTTATTGCACACCTCAACAGGAAATAAATACAAACAAATTCAGATTACAAGTAACATTCAGTAGAGGTAAACAACAGGCGGTCTTATCGCTAAAGAGCGATCTCTTCCAGACAACCTTTGGGTAGCGAAATTAAATAACAATGTCAGAAATGAGTAGGCGATGCAAAAGTAATCATGGAATCTGGGGAAAAAAAAACTACTAAAATAATACATAAATAAACGTACATAAAATACCAAATAAATAAATATATATGCACAAATAAACCTACTTAAACATACATAACATAGGCATATACATATAAAATAATATTAGTAACGAACCACACTTCATGTCGGTCACAATACCAAAAAATTAAAGAAGGGACAAATAATGTTCTTTAAGGAGTGTTTTAAAATTGGCAACGGATTGGCTACGTTTTAAGTCTACAGGCAGAGAGTTCCACAACAAGGTAGCCTGGAAAGTAAAAGATCTGTTGTAGAATTTCGAGGAGGAAGAGGGGACAGCCAGAAGCAAATTTTGAGAGGATCTAACAGACCGAAGATAACTGAAACGCTCCTTGAGGTAACGGGGAGTTGCAGGGTTGAAAAGTATATTGTAAAGAAGAGAAAGGATGTGAGAGTTACGACGAAAACGGATAGGAAGCCACTTGAGCTGCGAACGGAAACTGGATACATGGTCATATTTGCGTAACCCGAATATGAACCTGATACAAATATTCTGAATACGCTCAAGTTTATTTAGCTGTTCCTCTGTGAGATCAGGGTAAGCGATATCAGCATAATCCATGATGGGAAGAAGTAGAGTTTGAGTGAGCGCAATTTTGGTTGCGATTGGAAGGAAATTACGGAGTCTTCTCAGAGAACTCACTGCTGCAAACATCTTCCTGCTAACTTGATTTATCTGAGGCACCCAAGATAAGGTCCGATCCATGATAATACCAAGGTTCTTAACTTGGTGTGAAAAAGGTATTAAAACACCATCGAAATAGATCGGTAACAAATTAGTAAAATCAACCCTAGATATTAGTTTAGAACTACCAATTATAATCGCTTGAGTCTTTACAGGATTAACTTTAAGACCAAATCTGTTGCTCCAGTCTAAAATGTGCTCTAAGTCGTCATTTATTGAACTAATAATAGACGGGAGTTCTCCAACTCCACCCTGCAAGTAAATTTGAAGATCGTCAGCATAAAGGTGATATCGTGAAGAGAGATTATGCGTAATGGAATTAATGAATATAGAAAATAACAAAGGAGACAGCACTCCACCCTGCGGAACACCGGCTAGAATGCTGCTCCAAGAAGATCGGGAATCATCTACCTTTATTCTCTGCCGACGACCACCTAAATAACTACGAAACCAATCAATTACCGCAGGAGATATGTTAAGAGAACGTAGAATACCTAATAAAATATCAAAATCAACGGTATTAAACGCGTTGCTGAAATCCAGCAGCGTCAATACCGTTAATTTCCGATTATCCATGCCTTCGCGGATATCATCAGTAATTTTCACCAGCGCAGTAGCCGTACTATGACCTGGACGAAAACCAGACTGGAAAACATTGTGTAGCTCATTTCGATTAAGAAAAGATGCCAGCTGCTTATGTACTAGACGCTCAAGAACTTTAGATAGAAAAGGGAGAATGGAAATAGGACGTAGTAATACATAATGTTTGATACCCAAATATTTGCCCTGGAAGGTATTCTAACCCAGGACCTGAGGCCTGCGGGCGTAGTAGCTCAATTTGGTGCAGGGGCGTGTCCAATCTGTATGTAGTACTCTTATGGATCGCACAATGATCGGTAATGTTAAGATCAGATCCACTATTCGTAAACTATCGTAAGTTTTCAAAATAATGACCCGAGGTACCGGAAGTCGGAGAAGACTGGTAGGGATACACCATCCAAGGCAATATGGGAAAAACTGGATAAGCCGCTGAAATCGCAGAACAAGTGCTCAGTTTTGGTTCTACTTATTTTTAAGCCTACGTTCTCCAGTCTGCTCTGGACCTCAAGAGCATTATCCCCGACAAGAACAACGTTGTCGGCAAACAGCATACCTACACCAGGGTGCTTCCTCCTGTATGTCTGATGTTAGAGCATCCATAACTAGGAGGAACAAATACGGGCTTAAAGCTCACCCCTGGTGCAAACCTACAGCCACGTTGAAATCGCCAGTTACTTCAGCTTCGGACCGGACGTGAGTACTAGCTCTATCATACATCGCCTGAACAAGTCGAACATCGTGCGTGTAAAGCGCACATCCTAGGGTATGGCTAATGCGCATTTAAGCATTTCAAAAACATATATGACGCAGAGGGCGCTCCAGTAGCGTAAAAGAATTGGTGTGAATGACGTAGCGATCTAATAGCTCAATTGGAAGAGCAAGAGGTCGCGGGTTCAAATCCCGCTTACCTTGTAGTAGATCGCATTCAATTTTTCTTTCTTAATTTACCTTTGTGTCATTATTTATAAAAATAAAAATGTGGTATTACCACATAAAAACTATGAATCGATAAAAAGATTCTATACAAATAAGTCGAACATAATTCTCTGGCACACCTTTCCCTTTCATAGCCCAGCACAGAACCTTACGGGGGACCCTATCGTATGCTTTTTCCAGATCTATGAACACCATATGCAAGTCCTTTTGTGCAAGTCGGTATTTTTCGCAAAGTTGGCGGTGTGCAAATATGGTGTCCATAGTTCCCGCCCGGCATCGGCATAAACTCAAATTGGTTCTGTGTTACCTCACTTTCTTCTCTTGTCCTGTGTTACCTCACTTTCTTATATTATGTGACATGAGCTTTATTCCCCGATAATTGTTGCAATCCTGTACGTCACCTTTATTCTTGATGATGGGCACTAGTGAACTGTTGCACCATTCCTCAAGGATGACCTCTTCTTGCAATAACTTATTAAAGAACAGTCAGCCATTTCCATCCATCTGCTCTCAAAAACTTCCATGCTTCCGCTGGTATACCATCTGGCCCAACTGATTTTCCATTATTCATGCACTGCAATGCCATCTTCACTTGCTCTATACTTACCTTCTTCGCCATGCCTATATTACTGGAACAATGATAAAAAAAAGACTCTATTAACAAGCGACAAGCGGGATCCTTTTGGTTGAAAACGTCACATATATTTTATGTTTGTATACTGGGTGTATGTATCAAAGCAGCAATTCTGCAATTGAACTAAGACAATTTAAACGGGATATGGCGTATATTCTTTATTTGAACCTTCCTGCCGTTTTAGAAATTTTACAATAACCGCTGTCACAGGTTAACTGCGAAAAACAATTTTTTTCACTAACAAAGTTATATTTCATTTGACTTTGACCACAAGTATTGTAAAAAATAGTTTACGTACAGTCTTTATATTGAAAAGTATAACTTAGTAATAATAAAATAAGGCATACAGGGAGTTTTCTTTCCGTGGTTCTTTCTCCCGGGTCCGGACTTCAAGGCCTACTTCGCAGAATGACTATACTACATTGCAAAATGTCTATGAGGCAAAAAGCCTTCAATGAAAAATGTCAACGTAGGAAAGATGTCCAACCAGCCGAAAGCCGACAGCGAAAGAAGCCCACAGCCCAGAACAACTACTTGGTGTTAAGACTGCATCGCAAAATGACTCAGTCGCAAAATGTCTACCTTTCAAAATATACGGCCAACAAAAACAACAAATTAAGTGTTATCAAAATACGAGAGGTACAATTAGTTGTCTTAACAAATAATACTAATTTGTTTAAATGAGGGCGAACTTGTCAAATATTTTACAATCTTGTTAAGCGTGCCATATTTTAAGGTGGTTTTCCACCGGCGAAGCGGGAAGAGTAGAGGCGAGGCGAGGAGAGACGAGACGGGGCGGGAATTTTAATTTGTATTGCATTTTTTCAACCCCCTCCCAGCGCATCTTCGGTCGGTGGAAATAGTAGGAATTGGCGGGGATGTGCGGGACATGAATTGAAATAATTGTTGGTGTAAAAATGAACCGTCTTGCTTTCTATTTTATTTATTTTTTATTTTATTTATTTGGGGCATCAACAGCAATACAATTTGTAATAATTAACAATATAGTATAACAACAAAAGCCAATAAAAGATGTCCACAAAAATACAGTAAGTAGAACTAGTTACAAGAAAAAATAAACAAACATGGTATGCTCGCTCGATCAGGTTAGTGCGCATGTGTGTGTGCAAAATATCATATGTACAAAAAGTGAAACGTAGAGCAGGTTTAAGAAGTTTTAAAGCACAGGCGGCACCAGATCGGAATGCGAGACAGAATTTATCTGCAAAAAAACACGATCAAGAACACTCTATGAAAAATATTTAACGAAATTTGACTGCCTTGTGATGGACGACGAAACTTACATTAAAGCGGATTTTAAACGAATTCCTGGACAAGAGTTTTACACCAGCAAAAACCGCACAGACGCTCCTGAGGATTGTAAAACAAAAAAACGATCAAAGTTTCCAAAAAAATACCTTCTTTGGCAGGCAATTTGTAGTTGCGGGAAAAGAAGCAGTTCGTTTATAACTACCGGAACAATAAATGGCACTATCTATCAAAAAGAGTGCTTACAAAAGCGGCTACTGCCATTTATAAAGAAGCACGACTCTCAACCGTTGTTTTAGCCAGATCTGGCCAGTTGCCATTACGCTGGACCGGTGAAGGAGTGGTACAAAGCAAACGGGGTGGCAGTGGTACCGAAAGTCAGCAATCCGCCAAACTGTCCAGATCTCCTGCCCATCGAGGAGTATTGGAGCATAATGAAAGGAATTCTTAAAAAGAGAGGCGGAGAGGTGAAATCCGTGGCTGAGCTGAAAAAAAAGTGGACTTGGGCGACCAAGAGGTATCCTGACGTAAAGGTGCAGTCTCTTATGGGGCATGTTCGAGGAAAAGTACGATCGATGGCTTCAAGAAATCTTGACTAAACATTATTGTCATTTAAAATACATTAAATTTACTTATATTTAAAGTAAACGTCTTATGATTATTTATTAAATCTTTTCTATGATATTAATTTTAGTGTGCCCAAGTTTTGGCGTGTTCAACCTTTAATACCTTAACTATGAAAACATTGAAACTTTAGCTAGTTACCTTTAGATACAACATAGAAATTTGTTAAAGATTGGATTATTATTATCACACATCACTTTAACATGACAAGGAAGAACAACATAAATTTATGGTAAGAATAAAATTAAATGGCACTTACTAATTTTCTTTTTCCTTGATTTTATTTCTGTTTGCTGAATGCCCGGCTGGTCGCTCAATCGATCCAGGACGACGGAGCAGGACCCGTTCAGTAACTGCGCATGAGTGTCTTCATCTTCTGTCTTCAGTAATGCTGCAACACAATGTAGAAAAACATGTCATAAGTAGGCTTATAATTATTTATTTAAAATTTTAAAAATACATAATTCGACTGTTTAGCCTGTTAATGAACATAGATAGAAATACTTCCTGGCCTAGGCCTAGGTATTTTAAATGAAATTACTTAACAGTTATCTCAAGTTGTTCCTCCAAAACATGAATTGAATGCCTGTTATAATGCATGTTATGCGACATTACATGGCATGTTTGAGAAAATCTATTTTCAGTAGAAAATAAGTAACATTTGCAATATACAATAATTTAAAAATAATGCAAACAATAACCAACCTCGCAGCGTGTAGACCACGTCACGCGGCTGCAGACGCTCGGGGCCCAGCACCAGCTCCTCCTTCACCACATGGTCCTCGTAGAGCGCCGCCAGCGCGGCCTCACATTCCTCGTCGCCGTCACTGTCACACGGTTCTAGCTTCACAGACGCTGCCTCCATATCGAGCGACATCCTCGGCAGCTAGACCGGCGGCAAACGTCTCGCGTGTCGTAGTAGTGCCGCCGTATGAATGATACGGGCCCCCGGGTCACAAGGGCCGTCGTCGGGTACTCCCGATATGTGTTGATAAACTGTCTATTGATCTCTACACTACACTACGGCACAAATGCACTATGTTCTGATTTTACACGTATGTATTTATTTAATGTAACGCATACTAAAATGTGGTGTGATTTTAAGTAATATTTTTGTACTTTTATAGCAAATTTGATCCAAATTTAACCATCTTGGGCGTAGAAAATCCAAAACACCATGCGAAGAATTTTTTTTTTTTTTTTTTTTTTTTTTCCTTGTGGCTTTCACTTCTTGCTCTCAGCAAGAGGTATTTCGCCAATGCGAAGAATTGCGTTTGTCAATCTGACTTTGACATTGACAACTCACAGATCTGTTTTTTTTTTTTTAATTTATTGCAAGCATTGGCAACTAGGCCATCAGCTTAAATCAGATCAGAGTACATACACATTAGAAATAAAGACAATTATAGAAACACGGAAAGTAACAAAAAAACCTTACATAAAATCAAAACTAAGCTTAAATATACACATAACAGCTATTACAGTTATTTTTGTTTTTTTTTTTTTATAGAACAGTATTTTAAAAGTAATTGGAAAAGACAAAACCTTTTTGTCATTTATTTACAAGAGAAATCATTAATTACTACATTACATTATATTTACAACCTACCTAAAGTATATATTACAAAATTATAAATAAAAGGGTACAATTGTGGGAACTTTAACAAACTTTGAACAGAATTGGGAATAACATTTATACCGGAATCTTTACACAAGGCTATAAGAAGCAATCTTTGTAAATTAAATTCTGGGCACTGGAAGAAAATATGATCAAGATTACATAAATTGAAATTACAATATGTACAAACAGCAGATTCACTTAAGGCGGTCTTATCCAAGTAGACGCCGAACTCACTCATTTTCAGACTCGTCGTAGACGTTTAATCAGTGTTTGAAGATTATGAAAAACATATATATCATACTTAAGGATCTTGCGAATATGAAATCGTGTTCAGCAACATGATTGGAAAAATTTCGCTCGATAGAAAACAGTCCCAAAGTTACCTCTATTCGTAATATCTTTTCTGTAGTATGGCTAAAATACGAACCTTTTTTACCCGTTTTTTGCGTACATGTATAGATACTAACATTATCTTTGCATACTCGATGGTATTGTCTGAATAAAATTAATTATTTAATCACTAGAACGAAATACCTACTAAAACTACGAGCGCGATCACGCGCGGTGCCATTTTAGTCGCGCTCAGGGGCATTTCACTCAGTACTTTACAGATTTCATACATTAAAACTTGCGTGCGTTTTATACGAAACCCGCTCGATAGATGGAGCAAAATTCAATATTTGAATTAGTGTTATTAAAATGAAATCTGTTTTTATGTTATTATTTTATCCATAAATAAACATATAATAAAAACATAATTATAAGTTATTGTGAAAGATTATGAAGCATTATTTTAATTTATCATTACAGGCAACATTACGGCTTAAGATTAGATCCCCGTTCCATTCCACTCATTTATTTTTTAGATTTCACCTATTATATTTTAAGCAGTTATATGATGATTGTCACAAAAATTTAATATCCACAAAAAAAATGGAAAATGATGAATGCGTATTTTTTTAAATGTAAAAAAACAATAGAAGAAAGAAAACTCAAAGACTACTTAGTTAATACAATTCGGTGTAGAGGAACGCGTAGCGTAGTGCTGTTTGACAGTTTACTTTATATGGATTATGGACAAGTTTGTTTTCTGGTGGATATTCAAACGGGTATAAGAAATAAGAAATTTACTTCGGCTGTGCTTTACGGATATTAGCGAATCTGCTCTACGTTGTTGACCTTTACGCTAACTTCGGAATCCAAGTGGATTCCGACGACTGAAGTTCCAGGAAGGATTTCATAATCATAATCATAATCATAATCATAATCATTTATTCACAGAATATATGGTGCGTACATAAGGTGATATTTATATGCTTTGGTATTGTCAATTCATACATTCTGCCCTTATAGGCATGTGAATTTATATTACACTTTTCAAAATCTGGGTAAATAGCGTGCATTAATATAAATACGAGAATGTCAAAGATTTTATGCTTATTTACTATACATTTTAAACAATGGTAATAATTATTCAAGTGCATGCATATTCATAATTTCATCAATAATTTTATGATCCATAAAAAAAAGGTACAATAATAATGGTAATGACAAATAATAATCTCATAGAAAATAATTCAATAAATAGTTAATAATTCATTGTCAAATAATAAATAATTCATTACATTAAAATTCCTCTAATTAAGTATTTGTATTATTGTCCGTCAAGAATTCTCTGACAGAATAAAAACACTTGGACAAAAGCCATTTATTAAGTGTACTTTTGAACGTCCTTGGATGGCAATCCTTGACTTGTTGTGGAAGTTTATTGAATATTCGGATTGCCATACAGTAACAATTATTCCTAAATATGTTAAGGTTTCCTCTTGGCAAGTGTATTTTATCCTTGTGTCGCGTTGACCTAGGAAAGTAGCGATCTCGTGTATCAAAATATTCAGGGTGCTCCTTTACCAATATGGAAATCTGTCTTATGTACATACACGGCAAGGGAAGGACTTCTGTAGACATGAATAAAGGTCTGCATGGTGCGAGATAGTGGGCATTGCAAGCGGCCCGTAGACATTTTTTTTGTGCCCTAAACGCTCGTTCGGTGTCGACACTGTTACCCCATAGTAACAGTCCGTAGCTTAGAATAGAGGATACATGTCCGTGATAAGCTATCAAAGCTACCTCTCTAGAAGAAGTGCTGCTTAACCTCCTCAAAGCAAATACAAATTTATCTAGCCTTTCACAGACATAATCAACGTGAGTTTTCCAGCTACAAAACTTATCTAGGTGAACACCAAGAAATTTTACTGTTTCAACTTCCTGTACTTTTTCATTTTTATATTGTATATCTAGTTTATTATCTGTATGTCTAAATGTTCTAAATTGAATTAAGCATGTCTTATTAATATTAATTTTTAAATTATTGTCATCTAACCATTTAATTACATCAATTAAATTATATATTCGATCCCGGATTAATTATATTTTCGATCCCGGCTTTGTGTAATGGATCACGATTGCCTCGTTTTAAACTATTTTAAAGTAAAAAATGTTGTGTGTCTACCTGTGGTAAGCGTTTTTTCTAATTATGTTCCCCAAAATTAAGGAAATAAAAATAATTAATTATAAATGTGTCTTTTTTATACCTTCCTACAAGCATAACTAGTTTTAAAGCCCACTTATTATGTTAAGTGTGAGATGAATCATATAATATGCATTGAAAGTACCTACAGTACAGTGCATATAGCGATTGCTATGTATATACATATGTACATGACACAGATAACTCGAGACTCGCTCAATAGATGGCGCTAGTACACAAAGGAAGCTGATGACTCTATCTCAGTATATATAATTTACTCCATGGTCGCGCTTTGGCGCTTGAAGAGGACGGACCTGCGTCAGTTTGCTCCGCGCGATCACGTGATCGCCTTTACGAATTATTGTTGCAATAAAGATGGGAAATAAATCAGCACGAAGTAAAAAAAAGCTTTTCATATTATAAAACGAATAAACAAAGAAAATGCTGGAGCAAGGAATGCGAAAAAGTAACTTAATGTTTTATATATCTAATCTAATTCTAATTTTAAAATATGGCTTCCATCAAAGTTAATGATGATTTCGCCAATTTCGAGTTTGCTCGTAGAGCATGCCGTTGTTCGGTGAGGTTTTGCTTTTTGTAAAGTGATAGCGATTTACAAAAAACCACGCGGACTATCGGGCCTTGACCCAGGAAGGGCTATGAACGCTTCAAGTTGAATTCTTCATTAGCTATTCACTCATACGTTAGATCACTGCACAATACGCTATCAATACTACACATTGAATAACAAAAATGAATAAATAACGAACAACACAACCTAAACGCATGCGGCCATCTTAAGTCACGAACCGGAAGTCCAATGTTTTATATATAATAAATTTACAGAACCGAACATAAATGTCAAAAAGTAGTACGGTTGACATGTTCAAGTAGATGCTAATAACGCTTTCTTTATGATTTATAACAACATAATCATTTCGTACAAAAGAACTCATTGCTGAAAGCATTAAGAATCAAATTGACTTACGTACTTATTACCACAAATATATTTCATCTAAATTAAGTTTTTTAGCGTATTATGACTTATGTCTCCTGTCAAACTTGGAACGTGCCACGCATGGAATTTAGTACACAGTTAACATATTTTAGTACTTTAAGTCCCTGCCGTGAAAAGGCGTGATTATGTATGCTATGTAACCTAGATATTAGTAGGTATATCGAATGTATATCGGACACCTAGGTATGTAGTTTATTTTTACCCGAATGCGCGACACAAAGGAGGGTAATGTGTTTAGTAGTCTGATTATGTATGATAGCGCCTTTGAGATTATTCCACATTTAAATGTAGGTATCTAAATATTATTAATTGGATTATATTTATCTCAGAAGCACATTTAATAGATCATTGAGTATCTTGATAATTTATTTATAAGTTATTGGCCAATGCCAAGTTACATGAGTAATTTTGTGATTAATAATATCAATTTAAGGAATAGTAGATTCGACAATAGTATTGTTCAAAGACCCGGTTACTTAACGCCTACCGCTTACTTGTTTCTCCCCTCCATTTCATGGTACTTTGATGGGTTTTAAATACCGAGTCCTGTGACATTTCTATTCAATTCTTTGTGAACTTTTAAGAAGTTATCATAGTACATAGTTTATTTATTCACACTCCACATCACCACCTTACTGCCGTCACAAGTTCACACGTAGCCTTCTTGAGTATTTTAGGAGTATGAGACTGCTCTAACATTTACATAAGTATTTATGTATGTACGTAAGTGTGTATGTATGTTTCTTTGTATTGGCCATCAGAGTCTGACGTCAATCGAATCGTCTGTCAAAAGCATAAAAAAACTAATAATTGGATAACAACTATAAGGCGTAGGCGCCATATAAATAAATTAAAAATCTAATTCAATAAATTGTGTTGAATGGGCCTGATTGAATAGTTATTTAAAACTATACAATTTTTATGTTTCTTTCCTATATTAATGTGCCATTTAGGATCTATAAAGATTTAAAGTTGGCTAGCAAATTCGATTGGGTAAGTTTGGACCTTATTCATAGATCTAAACTTAGATATCAACCAGATCTAGACTTAGAACTTGTCTACTTTCATGTTATTTTATTTAAATAATTAAGATAGACCCTGGGATAGCTGTGAAGACAAAATGCTAGGTACGTTATTTTAGCTTCGTGAAGTGGGTGAAATCCTACGTGCTAAAAGTACAATTTTAGCCCGTAGGGTTTAAATGGAAGCCATATAATAATTTCTATGAAAATTAAAAATAATTCTTGTTAGCGGCTAGCAACAACAAAGAAAGAAGTCTCTGCAGTAGATGTATTTTATTATTAGTAATACTGAGATTAGAACTCCGAGAATGTATCGTAATTTAACTAATACAACATAGTTATGGATTACTTAGCTTAAATTATTGAATAAAAAGGGTTATTACATACGAAACTACGAAATGTTATTAGGGTCGATTGCAAAAAAATTTATGTACATAGTTAAAAGCTTAGTTAACAGAAAATAACTTTCGTCACACATAGGAATCAATTAAGTTTTTTTTTTTAATTAAAGCCCTTAACTATGTACAATTTTTTGCAATCGACCTATTAATTACCTTATGATCTTAGGTGTATTTCTGATCTTACAATTGTCTATGCCCTAGTCATAGTTAAAAAAAGTGCCCAAAGTACAAAAAGATAAAACAGTAAGCTACTGCGCATTAATTACTAGGCTTTTTTTTCGCAGTCGGAGTGAAAAGCAGTGTTCAACACATGGTTAAAACCCATTACGACATTCAGGTTATATTTATCCTCGCACATTTCTTTCGCTCGTCCAAATAATAAGTTTGTGTCACAGAGGCTCAATATTTTAACCCATTGTCAAACAATCTACTATTAAAAGTCCGCAACATGAAGAGGGTAGTAAATCAACATATCGACCTACAATCTACGTACCAATAATATGCATAACATGATTGATTTACAAAACCGAGTAACATCCATACTAATTAAAATAACTCCCGGGGGACGACATAAGATATTTATTCCGAAATTCCTCCACAATAAACAATTTGTACAGAACACAGTCGCAAGTAAAAACTATAACATATTAATTTTAAAAAAATTTAGTTAAAGCATAAAAAAATATTTAGTACTTCTATAGAAAGAATTAGCATTTCACTTTGAACGATTTGCACCGTCCACTTAAAAGACTGGCGACTGATATCACTGTATTGTGACACCCCTGTACAGTGTACATCGACATCTCGAATTCGCGTTAGCGAACTCGGCGGGCGGGGCGGGGCGCGCGGGCGGCGCTCCGCGTCTTACCGCGCACCTCACCCCCTCAATTCGGCCGGAGGGCTGGACAATATCGCCTATGTGCCGGAAAATGACCATGGCCTATGCGCAGTCTGCATAAAGTTGTTATATAATGCCTACCTAGGTATTTAGATTTTTTTTCAAACCAGGATTTTGTACTAGGGACTTGGACAATTTCGGCTAGCCATTTTCCTTTGACATTTCTAGATTTAGATAAAGAATTAGACCAACGATCAAGCATATTTTGTTTCACTAAAGATACTAAATCTGATTGAGGAACTTTAAAATTACAAACATGGATGTCATCTGTGGATTTAGCAAGCGTATCTACAAGTTCGTTTCCCACAATACCAGAATGTCCTGGAACCCAACAGAACTCAACTAATATCTTATTATTAAATAAAATACTCAAACAACTTCTTAACTTATAAATTAAATAATTTACAGAAGCACTTATGGATTTATTCTTAAGAGCTTGTAAGGCGCTCATTGAATCTGATAAAACTAAAATTTTATTCCCAGAGGAATAGTTATCAAGAGTGTGTTTTAAGGCATATATGATACCGAGCACTTCAGCTGAAAATACTGAATAGTAATTGCTACATTTATACACTTTTCCAATATTCATAAATGAATCATAAAATGCAAAACTAGTCCTATCTTTGGTTTTAGAACCATCTGTGTACAATTTAACATAATCCACTTTATTTTCAAGAAATTCCAAAAATGCAAATTTGGATTCAAATTTTATCAAATTTACTTCAACATCACTCAACATAACATGAAATTTATATTCAAAACATGGTTCACAGACAGATCTGACACTCAATTCAGTGGGCTACGTTCCGATACTTACTCCAAAGACGACAACGATGTGGCTGCAGTTAAGCTCGTGAAGTTGATCGAAGTTGGGCGAACATGATAGTGGGGCACTTTGCTGCGGAAACTCATACTTCGGCCAACTTCGGTGGAGGAAACAATAATTCGGTTAACTTCTCGAATAATGTGCGCCGGGGTTATTGTCTTTTATATTGTATGCATGCATTATAATGCACTTACTCTTTGACCAATTACTTTTCATTTTTTCTCAAAACAGAAGTTTGCTTTATCCAATATCAGTAAGGTTTGAGCCATCAACCTTTCTTCTTCTCTGTGAATTTAATTGTAGTTTTATTTTTTTTGAGCTTAATTTTAATTTAATTGTCCAATGTTATTTAATGTAACTAGTAGCTTTGCGCTCTGTGTTAAATAAGCGAATATCGCGGAAATCAAAGAGTATAATAGAAATATAATAAATTGTACTTACTTATTTAATTGTTAAGGTGATAGTGACGGTGGTTACTGTACGTCTTCTTCGTGTGAGGGGATCAAACTTTACCCTAAATTTCATTTTGTCTGTGCATTGCCATTAGATAAAGTTATTTGGTCCATAAGTTTACTCGAGACGAAAGGACAAAGACACATATATACATAAAACATACCAGAAATAAAGAAATATGTATATATTTTTTATACAGTGAAATTTACTTAATGAAAATAACATCGTAGAAATTACAACGCAGATTTTGGATAAGCCTCTGGCATATATTACAGTCCGACCAAAAAGAGTAGATATTAAAAAGTGGCAATACTGTAAGTGTCCTCCCTTTCTAATCAATATAAGAAAACGGGGTCAATACTGTATGACACTTTTTAATTTCTACTCTTTTTGGTCGGACTGTACAGCGGTCGCGGTTATCTTGTTCCCGTCGGGGGTATTGCTTGCCCATCATGCTGTGTATAATGAATAAATAAAATTTAATCAAATACAGGTTTAACGAATATGAACTAACACCGATTATTTGGCAATAATATTACGTGCTTGAACTAGGATTATTCCGTGTTTCAGACGTAAATAAGTTTTTGTTAAAAATTTCATTTTTGTGACAAGCTTTTATAACCGACTGTACTTTTCTTTGAACATCCATCAATTGCTTACAGAGACGATTCTAAAAGCCCAAACTCCATATGATTGCTTTATTTACTACGGAGTTCCTATGGCAACCTTCCAGATCCATCATCAGATCAGTAATATTGCATTGTTACGCGATTTGCATATTCATGAAAAATTTCAGCTCAATCGGAAATCGGAAAGTAGGTCAAATTTAACTTGCAAAATTCCATTACAACGGGACAGGTGAAAGTAAATAAAAGCTTGTAAAAAGGACAAACAATCGTTTCTTATTTATACCTATGTATTGTAAAATGAACAACGTAATCCTAGTATTACAAATGCAAAGATAATAACAGTGAAAATATGTAAGACTGAGATTTGAACTGATCTGTATCTTATGCAACTTAAATATAAGATAAAACTGAAATTTATACAAGAATAAGTGATTAATTTCAGTTTAAAAATCAAGAATTAGTGATTAATTTCAGTTGCGAATATCATGGTTGTTTTGATCATCTTTATTTTTCTGAATTATATTTTGAGAAAAGAAGGGGATACCTTTGCCCAGCAGTGGGCACCTAAACAGGCTATTAAAAAAATTATTATTTTGTACGCCGAAAGGCAAAACATGGAAGACATTTTATCCCTAGCAATAACAACATTGTGTATATTAAATTATCTTTATCATTATCCAACATGATTTTCGTAAAACAATCAATACCTTATTATCTGTTACAATAATTAAGAAAGTATACAGTCTGGGTGCAGCTCCAATTAAGGCAACATTAAATATAGACTGAGATAAGTAAAGCCTGTGGCTAGTAGTCCCATTTTTCAAATAATTTTAAAATAGGTAGTTAATAACCTAAATTTTATTAATTGAATACAAAAACTTCATGAACACTGAACAGACAAAAACGCCGTCCACCATTTTTGCTATTTGCTTATCTGTGGCGTGACATAAAATACCGAGTAAATAAACAGAAAGACAACTCCGATGTTTGAAATTCGACCGTCGTATAGTGCCGTTGCACTCACTTAACTATACTTTGACAGGAATAGACCTTTACTTTTCTTTACGGGACTGGGGACGACACTATCATGAGCGAAAATGGCGGACAGCGTTTTGACCACTTCAAAATACAGAATAAAAACCATTTATTTAAATTCAAATTTTGCAGCCATCTTCTACTTTTATGAACTGAAAAATATATATTTAGGATTCCGAAGCAAAATGCTATACGAAATAAACATTACTTTAATACAATTTAACATGAGTCGACTAGCCTATTAAACGCAATCATTTTAACACAGTTTATATCTTCTCTGTATAAACAAAGACATGTTTTGTAGACCTTAAGTGTCTTCTTACAGATTACGTATGTACGTGGATACAAGTCAAAGCTCCACGTATTTTATATAGTACATGGAGAGTGTGTAAGAGAAGAAAACAATCATGAAGATAACGCATGTTTTCCTATGCATGCCTGACAATACAATAACAATATGTTTACGTCACCCTAGCCGGCATGTGGGACTTTCTGCCCGCTACACGGGGACAAAATAAAGAAACGCATCCTGTACCTAATCAATAGTTTGCCGGAGTAACTAAGACGAGAGCCAAACCAGAAAAAAGTCAACAGAATGTAAAAAAAATCACTTTCTTAAACTAGTATCGTAATACCTACCTATGTACCTAAAATAAATAAATAAATATTAAGGGACAATCATACACAAATCGACCTATTCCCAAACTAAGCAAAGCTTGTACTATGGGTACTAGACGACGATATACATAATATATAAATACATATATAGATAACATCCATGACCCAAGAACAAATATTTTGCACAAATATTTGCCCCGGCCGGGATTCGAACCCGGGACCGCCGACTCAGTAGGCAGGTGTCTACCAACCGAGCCAAACGTGTCGTCATAAGAAATATACACATGTACCTAAAAACCAGCCACTGGGTTTGTGGGACATTGTTTTAGTAGTAAGTAAAATGTAAAAGGTCCTAATAAATAATAATGTGGCCTATAGGCGAGAACAGCCGGAGATCTTGAAATCCGGATATACGAAAGAAATTTTGGCGAAACTTAAACAGAGACGCCTCGCTCGCTCGGCCAGTCAATAGAACAGTAACAACTCCGAAACTGACAGAGACAGCATCGTATTGCCGGACAAAGCCAGTTTACAACATACAAATACAAATACTCTTTATTGCACACCTCCAACACCAAGGAATACAACACAACATGAGGTAAACAACAGGCGGTCTTATCGCTAAATAGCGATTTCTTCCAGACAACCTTTAGGTGGCGGAGTAGTTGAAAATTAATGTTTGAAATTAGTAGGTGATGCATAATAATAATAGGACTAAATGAACGACTACCATAAAAGAAAAAAGTAATAAACACACATAAATAAAAATATACACATATACTTACATAAATACTTAGACATAATAAATAAATATACTGTAAAGTAATAAATAAAACAAAAACAGTATGAGCCACAAAGTGAAAGGAGCGATTATTATTGCAGTGTACTAAGGGAGAGACAAATAGTGTTTTTGACGAGGGTTTTAAATGTTGCAAGAGATTGGGCACGCCTTATATCATACTCATGTCAAAGGGCAAATAGTGGATGCAATATGGTGACGAAAGCATAAGATGGATATCACTTTTATTACACTTCGACAAACATTTTGTAACATTCAAATAACAGGCAGAGGTAAACAACAGGCGGTCTTATCGCTAAATAGCGATTTCTTCCAGACAACCTTTAGGTAGCGGAGTAGTTGAAAATTAATGTTTGAAATTAGTAGGTGATGCATAATAATAATAGGACTAAATGAACGACTACCATAAAAGAAAAAAGTAATAAACATACACAAATAAAAATATACACATATACTTACATAAATACTTAGACATAATAAATAAATATACTGTAAAGTAATAAATAAAACAAAAACAGTATGAGCCACAAAGTGAAAGGAGCGATTATTATTGCAGTGTACTAAGGGAGAGACAAATAGTGTTTTTGACGAGGGTTTTAAATGTTGCAAGAGATTGGGCACGCCTTATATCATACTCATGTGACATGAGTATGATATAAGGCGTGCCCAATCTCTTGCAACATTTAAAACCCTCGTCAAAAACACTATTTGTCTCGACTTGTTTTGTGCAATAAAGTTTAAATAAATAAATAAATAAATAAAAATTGGATACAAAATGTTTGTCAAAGTGTAATAAAAGTGATATCCATCTTATGCTTTCGTCACCATATTGCATCCACTATTTGCCCTTTGACATGACTCATGTCAAAGGGCAAATAGTGGATGCAATATGGTGACGAAAGCATAAGATGGATATCACTTTTATTACACTTCGACAAACATTTTGTATCCAATTTTTATTTATTTATTTATTTATTTAAACTTTATTGCACAAAACAAGTCAGTACAAATGGCGGACTTAATGCCAAATGGCATTCTCTACCAGTCAACCATAGGGCCAAACAGAGATACTAGAAGTGGGTGCAATTTTTGTTATAAATCTATCAGTAAGTACAAAATACCTCTATCCTCCTTAGAATATAATTAGGGTATTAAGAAATTACTGGTCACTTGTAAATTACCTCCTTTTAAGAGTCTTAAGATGTGAATAGAGAACCATAAAAGGAATGGACTGATAATATGTAATATAGAAAAACTATGAACATTTACAAAAAAAAATATGTATAACTATTTTGAATTCAAGTTGTCTTCTTTAAACCAACTGTAGTCATATCAATATTACGTGTATCGACATGATTTTGATGTATATTGCATCCAATGACCGCCCTTTGCTCATTCTGGAGCAATAGCAATCTTCTAGGTTTAGGTTTAGGTTCTATAGACCTTCTATAGTTCCTTCTATTTTCAAGTATTATATCAATATATGTATATTCAGATATTTTTACATACTTTGAACGGATTTTATGGAAAATGGACGGAAGCAGTCCATTTAACCGGAGTGGACTCACGCGCCGCAGCCCACCGCCCTCGCCCTTACCACCGCGCGAACAGCCGCAGCCCGACCTGCCCGCCCCGCCCGAGCCCCGCCAAGAGGATGAGCTCGAGCCCCTGGCCGTCGTCTCCTCCAAGGACCTTCAAAACTGGATGAAGACCATTGAAAACTACCTCAATGAAGTATGCACCATATCTACAGAAGGTAAACTTAACTCGGACCAAAAATCAAGGATTAGCACCCTATGCCGCAAAGTGGGTCATTGCTCATCACAAATGGCTATCGAGTACCAGTCCCTGAAACAAAAAACAACTCAGGCCTATAACTCCCATAAGACACTTAAGGAAAAAGTAGATCTCTCCCGTCGCTTCCAGGAACTCAAGCAATGCATCCAGGAGTCCTCTATAGCTAATCCCGGCCAAGTATCTTTTGCCGACGTACTGAAGAACAATACTACTAGTCGCATCCAACCCTCTAACATCAGCTCGGTAGCAATTTACCCGACTGACAAATTGAAGTCGAGCGAGGAAACAAAATCCCTCGTTCAAAAAATCATTAGGCCCGATGAAATGAAATTGCACGTGAGAGGATTGCGCAGAATCAAAAACGGCGGCGTTGTTATCAGCACCGACTCCAAGGAGGACATCGCGAAACTGAAGCAGTTGCAGCAGCTAACGACGTCAGGCCCCACTGTGGATGAAACACAAAAACGAAAGCCCAGAGTAGTAATTGTCGGAGTGCCCGCGGATATGCAAGAAGCGGAAGTCTTCAAGTGTATCTTTCAACAAAACCTAGCCGACAAACTACAAGACCTGACCCTAGAAAAGTTTTTGTCCTCGTCAAGATTGAGCCATAAATCGGGAAGGAAGGAAGCCGAGACCTGCAATTATATTATTGAAGTTCCAGCTCTAATTCGCAAGGTACTAGTCACAAATGACAGAGTTTTCGTGAACTGGTCGTCGTGCCCTGTAAGAGATTTTACTCTGGTCACAAGGTGCTATAAATGCCAGCAGTACGGGCATGCGGCGAAGACATGTAAGATGGAAGTTAACATCTGTGGGCATTGCGGAGAGGTAGGGCACGCAATAAAGGACTGCACCAAGAAGACCGAACCACCAAAGTGCGCGACATGCATGCACTATAAGAAACCGTGTAATCACGAAACTGGCACTGCCGAATGCCCAGCAAGAAAACTAGCCGGAAAAAGGTTCCAAAACTCTATAGACTACGAAGGCGCCTAAGAGCGCCTTTTTAGATTATAAGAAGTCCATTTTCAGTTTTAGTATTACTCAAAACATTCTCGACTCATTATTTCCTATATTTCATAACCGCGTAACTTCTTATTATGTATTAAATATTGTTCTGATTTGTAATATACCTACAAATTAAACAAGCTGACGATTCATGCAATTCCGACTGTCCTAGTTTCAATTTGTGCTAACGGTGACAATGCAATGTCCTACATAGTTTAACATATCTTAATTAAGCAATATCAAAAAAAAATATTATATAGTTTTATAGTATTATTATATTATGAATTCAATAAGTAGTATTGTATTAATTGTAAATGATTATTATTTTTGTACTTAGAGTATATTTTGAACTCTCAAAGCCTGAGATACAGGATTCTCCTAGTTCAGGCACCAGTATTAAGAATGCTCTGTATAGATCTAAGACCTTTTATGCTATTTGTTATTACTATGATTTCATGAATAAAGATTTTATTATTATTATTATTTATATTATTTATGTTTTAGATCTTTGTTTTTTTTTTCTTATTTATAATTTTCTGTCGGTACCTTACAATGTGTCCCATTCGTCTTTTGCATCACCTCTATGTAATTTTTAACATCAACTCCACTACCCAAGGTTTGTCTGGAAGAGATCGCTCTTAAGCGATAAGACCGCCGGTTGTCTACCGTTTTGTTTTCTTGTGTAAATGTTGTTTGGTGTGCAATAAAGCGTACTTGTATTGTATCATTAACACTACCGCTTTTGTCCTGCACTAATGGTATTTTTTCATATGTTGCCTTAAGTAATTTTTAGTAGCGCCCCTGTAACTGCAAGCGTCACATTCGTACGGCTTCTGGCCCGAGTGCTGGGACATTAGATGAGATTTCAAGGCACACGTCCGAGCAGTCTTGTGGTCACAGATATCGCACTTGAAGGGCTTCTCGCCTGTGTGTGTTCTAATGTGACGTTGCAATGCAATTTTGGCCTTAAATGCGGAACTACACTGATTACATTTAAAGGGCTTTGCGCCAAGGTGTATTCTTAGGTGAGCCCGTAATCTATACTTTAACGGAAACGCCAAACTACAATGACCACATTTAAAAGGCTTCTCGCCGGTGTGGATTATTATGTGACGTCGTAAACTATTCCTGTACTTAAATGTTGAATTACACTGATGACATTTGAAAGGTTTCTCGCTGGTGTGTGTCCTTAGATGGTCTTTTAACTGACTACCTTGAGCAAATGAGGAAGTACACTGTATACATTTATAAGGTTTCTCACCAGTGTGTGTCCTTAGATGTATTAGTAACATACCGCTCTGGGCAAACGAGGACCTACATAGATTACATTTAAAAGGCTTCTCGCCTGTGTGTGTTCTAAGGTGTACTCGTAAATGACTTTTGGTTATAAATGCGGAACTACACTGACCACATTTAAAAGGCCTCTCACCAGTGTGTGTTCTAAGGTGAACTCCTACACTAGCGCTGCTTGTAAATGTAGAAGTACACAAATTACATTTAAAAGGCCTCTCACCGGTATGTGTTCTGAGGTGACCTTGTAAATTACTTTTGAATTTGAATGCTAAAGTACATTGATTACATTTAAAAGGCTTTTCACTGGTGTGTGCTTTAAAATGACGCTGCAATTTATTGTTGTTACTAAATGCAGAGCTACACTGATTACATTTAAACGGCCTCTCACCAGTGTGTGTTCTAAGATGATCTAGTAAATTACTGTTGTATTTGTATGCCACATTACATTGATTACATTTAAAAGGCTTTTCCTCGGTGTGTGCTTTAAAATGTCGCTGCAATCTAGTATTGCTAATAAATGCGGAGCTACACTGATTACATTTAAAAGGCCTCTCACCGGTGTGTATTCTAAGGTGTTCTAGTAAATGACAGTTAAATTTGAATGCTAAAGTACAATGATCACATTTAAAAGGCTTCTCGGCAGTGTCCGTTGATAGGGGACGTCGTAAATATATTTTGTTATTTAATGCAGAAGTACACTTAAAGACCATGTGAGAGTGCATGTGTTTCTCCAAATCTGACTTGACACTAAAATCCGTGCCGCACATGTCGCATTTGAACTTATTCGTTGCACCGGACGAGCTGTTCACATCAAGCTCTTTAGATGCTATCTCTTGTACCTCAACTGTCGATAGCATATCTTCCTGAATGGCAGTAGAAGGCTCTTGAATCCTTTCGATGGGATTCGGTTGGTTGACGATTGCTTTTCCTTCTTTTTTTATGACTCGCGCATTGTGTTTGTTCACATTCGCCAGCCGTTTCTTTTTAACTTGATCTGAAACATAAAAAACTAAATTTTAATTATTGTACATATGCAAGTAAAATCTATCTACTGAAAGTATAGCCCAGCTGGGTGTTTTTCAGCCCACGCTCGCCCCACTTTCTGGGACTATTTTGCCGACAAGCCAAATATTTGGGTCATTGTCAGTTCAAAAAACAAAATTCGTCCCTTCGGTGGTCAAAAGTTAAGAGTTTGTATGAATCTAGGTGATGTTGCTGTTACATCGGATTATAGAATAGGGATCGTTCTTTATTCTCACAGGCATTTAATCAGAAAATTAGGCCCTGGAATCCTTAATTTCGCAAATGTCCACCGGAAAGACGCGTACCTAAATCTGACAATGACCCATTTAGTCCTTAAGATTTGACATCATTATTATTATTATTCATGTGTAGCATTATCGTTGTAGGTGTGTAGGAAAACTTTTTGTACTTTGATTTTTACTTTTCATAATTATGGTTTTATATTTATATAATTTACCTTAATACCTTATTTAAGTGATACATGTAATTTAATCTGAAAATTCTGAGTATTAATAATTATTTTTGACATAAATAACAAATTGAACTAAGTAACAATTATTTAAATATTGTTTTATTTTGTTTGCATGCCTTTTTGGTTTGACATAAGCAACACTGTATATATACCTGTATTACCTAATTTATTACTGTGTTCTTGCAATAAACCGATTGAATTTGCATTTGAAAGAATATTAATGAAAAATTCTAACTGTAGGTTTCAAATATATACCATTAAATCGCAATGGCCCTGTTCTAGGTAACATTGATAATACTTTAAAAAACATGTTTGATCATAGAGAAATGTCTAAAACAATCAGCATTTCTGAAGAGATAACGAGCCTTTACAGTTCCGTATATTAGGCAAAATAGCTAACGAAATGGACGAAATAACGAAATAGCTAACTGTCGAGGCCGTTGCGCTAATCACAAAAGAAGTGTAACCAAGTGTAGTTAAAACGGTCCCAAAGGTGAGACCTATGTAAGTCGGCCTGCGAAGGCACAGACATAACATTCATAGTCAACATTGTGTCATTCTTTGTCCCACTAAGTGTCGCATACTGTAATGGATAAGCGCATAGGTTCGTGGAAGCGACTCGAGGGAATGTGCCGAGTAAGCACAACGTGACTGGGCCTGGGTAACAACACGGGTAACATGACGCCGCGTCGACAGCGTAAGTACGCGGGACTCCAGTGGACAAACTGTCGAATGTCTTTATTTTAGATACTGATTGAATATTTGCCAGTCATATTACTGTACTTACTAGTGTATCTTATTGCATGTCAAGACACCTAGAGACTTTACACATCTTTGGGGAAATCATTAGTATGAATTGAATACATTTTGTATAAAGTGATTTTTATTAATTAAACAAACACGAGTCGGAAATCATCTTACACACGAGTTTCGTACAAAACTTTACTATGCATGTACGAGATGAGAGAGTC
Source organism: Apotomis turbidana (assembly GCA_905147355.2). Classification (NCBI taxonomy): domain Eukaryota; kingdom Metazoa; phylum Arthropoda; class Insecta; order Lepidoptera; family Tortricidae; genus Apotomis; species Apotomis turbidana. Next base: position 2,611,484 of record LR990305.1, read on the forward strand.
TTATGTCAAAATGGCACAAGCGCGTGTACATTCAGCCAAATGTATTTAAGACTGCACCGAGCGTTAGCCGCTAACGCGCCAATAACCATAGAGCGCGGGGAATGCGTATTTAGATCGGCGCGCGGCCGCCATAGTAAGAATGTATGGAGAATTAAAAGCACTTTTGATAAATCTGGACCTTTAATACCAAACAATAATTGAAATATATGATGCGGACGAATTGTAATGTAAACATTCATATTTTTTTTTAACTGAAAGTCAGAATAGATTTCCATTGTTGAAGTATAAAAAAACACTTAAAGCCTACTTACGAATTTACAATTTTCGTCCAACTTTACTTAGTTTCTTAGGGTAAAATATTAATCCCATCAAAAACATAAATGTAAAATGAGAGCCAAGTTCAATATCGCGTGCACTTCGCCGACAAAAGAATTGAGATCTGCAAGAGCGCCAAGTTCTTTGCCCTAAAATTTTTAGATACAAGGACATGCGACATACTCAATGCATTTATTTTACTTGGGGAGTAATTCAATATCAAGATTTGACTTGGCTAGTTTTCACAAACTAACTAAATTTTATAAAAGTAACATAGTCATAGTCATAGTTCATTATCAAGCTAACAGTATAAGTAACAAGACGTACACTAACTTGCGTACTTACCTTTACGAAAATAGGTTATAATGATTTGATTGATTTTGATTTATAATATAAATTTATATTTTAAAACTAGCCAAGTCACGTCTTGATATTGAATTACACCCCAAGTAAAATAAATGCATTCAGTATGTCGCATGTCCTTGTATCTAAAAATTTTAGGGCAAAGAACTTGGCGCTCTTGCAGATCTCAATTCTTTTGTCGGCGAAGTGCACGCGATATTGAACTTGGCTCTCATTTTACATTTATGTTTTTGATGGGATATCATTACTTTTTGTACAGAAATTATTATGATGTAAATTACTTAATTATTATTTGTTAATTAGTTCTGTGTGCTAATCTAGTACATCTTTTGAAAGTTTTGAACAAACAAAGAATTTTCCAAAACGGTTAGTACGTATTGGATTTTTATGTGCATGTATGTGTAAGTGTGTGCGTGTGAGTGTATATGCTATTCTAGTATATCTTTCAAACAAAAAAAGAATTTTCCAAATCGGTTTATAAATGACAGAGTTCTGAGGCAACAACCATCAATAATAATAATAATAAAAAAACATAAAAAAATCACTGTTTTAGATTTTTATATGTATACACACACAATTACTAAGCTAGATGCCAAATTTCACCTTTCTAGGTCACCTGGAAGTGGGTTAGGTTTTTGATTACTAGTCAGTCAGTCAGTCAGTCAGTCAGTCAGTCAGTGATAAAAATACCGTTTTTTGGACTTTAATATCTCAATAACTATTTAACCTATATTAATGAAATTTGGGGTTCTTCTTGTTCTAACGGATCTTAATACATAAGCCAAATTTCATTTTTTTATGTTAAATAGATTTGGAGTTATTGGGGGGTCAAAAGTGGCTCCAAACGGTTCGTGTAATATAACACACGGCTGTTGCTCGCCAGTTCCTGCGGTGAACTTGGCTGGACACGCTGCCGCGTGTCTAGATAATCTTATAATTTCTCTACAGAGAAGTTGTTAACACATTCTTCGAAGTGCTAAGTAAATATATAGTTTAGAAATGGATTAAACAACTAGTGTTGACGTTGTCTACTTAACGGCAACTGCCTATTTTTCACATTTTGCTCGGTGCAGTCTTAATGAATAACGATTTAAAGTTAATTTATTAATCAAATTTTATATCTAATGTAATTAATGACGCGTTAAATGAATTAATTAATTAAGTATTGGTTTTATTGTACTTATATATGTAATAATAATCGATATTTGACTTATTTATCAAACTTTTTGTAAATAATAAATCCTCTTTGTGTCAGGCTGTCAGATACAGCTAGAAATTATTTTTTACGACGCGGTTGGCGCAGTTTGCAGACACCAGCCTTCTGAGCCAGCGGTCCCGGGTTCGAATCCCGGCCGGGGAAAATATTTGTGTGATGAACTCGAATATTTGTTCTTGGGTCATGGATGTTATCATAAGTATATATATTATGTATATCGTCGTCTAGTACCCATAGTACAAGCTTTGCTTAGTTTGGGACTAGGTCGATTTGTGTATGATTATTTATTATCTAACTATTATTCGTATGTAAGTAATATTAATACCTAAGTAGAACGTTTGTGAGCAAGTTGCTCTTCAGCGAGACGACTGGAGAGAAAGAGGAGAGGCCTTTGCCCAGCAGTGGGAAACACACAAACAGGCTAGATAAAAAAAAGTAGAGACACTTAAAAAAAATTGAAAAGTAAAAAGCATGTGGAAAAGTAGTACTTTCCGCACAGTTTGAATGCCTACAAAACGCTCTTTTCGAGCACATGCATTGTAAAATATAATAAACACGTTTTTTTATTTTTTTTTTATTTTTCGTAGCTTTGAAGTTTCGCGTGACGACACTTGTGGGTACCATTTTTACTTACAAGTGACGTCACAAACCCCCTGCAGAATTTTGACGGCCTCTATTTTGTCAATTTTTAGGGTTCCGTAGTCAACTAGGAACCCTTATAGTTTCGCCATGTCCGTCTGTCCGTCCGCGGCTTAGCTCCGTGATCATTAGTACTAGAAAGCTGAAATTTGGGATGAGTATGTGTCACGCCGACAAAACGGTAAAATAAAAACTAAAAATATTTTTTTTTTGGGTACTTCTCGAACACCTAAAGTGGCGGCGATTTTTTTTTTTCGTTTCAGCACTATTGTGTGGGGTGTTTATTTATTTATTTATTACAAGGTTTGCCAACAGATACAACACTATACGAAATAACAATAAGAAACATGTGTACATGGAATGCCAGAGTGTCTATCCAATGATAGGCAAACACGACATGCATATCTAAAAGCTACTTAAACAATGTGAAGAGATAACATTACAAAGAAAATAACAATTTTAAATAAGTACTACATTAACATTAACATTAAGTACACAAAACTAATCAACTACGTAACATGACAGTTCCGAAGGAATATCTTAAATTTATTTAGTGACATAGCCAATAAGTCAATCCTGGTCACCTTGTATATTTTATTATGCTCCCTGCATATTCTAGGAATGACACTATGAGATCCAAGATTAGTTCGATAGTTGTCCAAAGCAAAGGGACGGAAATTGGCTATGCGAGAGTTAGGTCTAGGTACCGTAAATCCAACTTTGTTCAATAATTGCGGAGAATCTATCAACCCAGTTACAATTTTGAATAGTAAGACCTGATCAGAGATCCAACGACGTTTCTCCAATGATGGTAAATTGAAAAAATTTAGACGGTCTGTATAACTTGGGTGTCGTTCAATAGGTCTTATAAAAATAATAGGGGTCTCGAAACATTATTTTTTGATAAAGTCAGCAGTTTTGTAAATATTCGCTCCGAAAATAAAAAAAATAGCGTCCCCCCTCTAACTTTTCAACCACGGTTCAAAAAATTATGGAAAAATTCATGAAAATGAGGCCTTATAGGTACTTTCAATGAAAACTATATTGAATAAAATCGGTCGAGCCGTTCTGAGTTATCGCAAAATTTCATAATTTTCTTAAAAGGACGTAAGTTAACTTCCAGAAGGTAATAAGTAACTACAGTTACTTTGGCGTTTACGACCTTTTTATAGAGCTTGAAATCTTTCCGTAACTTAAGTCTAATGTGAAGGATGAGCAACTACGGAACCCTACACTGAGCGTGGCCCGACATGCTCTTGGCCGGTTTTTATTAATTTGATGCAGCAAAAAAATACGTGTCTAATAATTTTCAATATTAAGAGGCCTTATTCCTTTTAAAATTATTTTTTTTTCTATTATGACAAATATATGGATAATTTCAACCAACTTTTTGAAGTGAATTATACTTTTCCCCGAGTTTTAGGTAGTAACATAGCTATTACATGCTTTTATTGCTTGCAGTCGAAAATAAGTTGTAAAAACTAATTTTCCGCGTGAAAATTGTCAATTTCGAGTAGTTTTTGATACAAAAATTATCAATGAGAAATTCAAACTGTAGGTTTCAAATATATACCAATACATCCCAATAGCCCTGTTCTAGGTAGTAACAGCAATAATATGTTAAGAAAAATGTTTGCCAATAGATAAAAAATGTCTAAACAATCAGCATTTTAAAAGGAATAAGGCCTCTTAATACTGACAGACTAAATACAATTATGTATTTTTAAGCCAGGCCGCATCCCTAATCCCTAATAGGGGTTAAATAGGTTAAATAATGTATATTTCAATGTTCGTATTCGGCTGAATAGTCCGGTTACATTGCCAAATATATTTACTGAATAAACAAAGTAAATAACGAGCGTACGTTGTTTCGAAATTCAGCGGATTGAGATACCATTTCAGCATTTTTCCTAAGCAACTGCCAAAAATAGATAAATATGCGTCAAAATACAATTATTTTGCAAAAAACCAGTTGTTTTAATTACCGCTAAAATGTAAACAAACACCACAAGTGAAATGGCGCGAGCGCGAGGGGTCCAAAACACGTGCTTCTACAGTTCGGCGCAACCGAATATTCGGTTCGGTAAGAGCTGAACCGAATGTTCGGCCGAATATTCTTATTCGGCAAAATCCGTGTTCGGCCCATCTCTAATCGTAATTAGACTAGTAGCCAGCGTGATTCTACTTGTGGTTCTAACGTACGCCTTACGCGTACGTTGTAAGTCGCATGCGAAGCTGGATACGCAAGAACGTTGAAACGCTGCCTCAGACTGTACCTCACGGTGGCAATGTGCAACCGCAGCAAACGGTGCAGTCCGTGCAGTGGCGGATTATCCTATCCCTAAGGCAAAGTAGGCACGTGCCTAGGGGCGCAAGCCCGCAAAGGGGCGCAAAGGGTCGCAAAGGGCCGCAAAGGGGCGCAAAGGGCCGCAATGGAGCGCAAAGGGCCGCAAAGGGGCGCCGATGAGGTTTTTGCCTAGGGCGCTCTCGACCCTTAATCTGCCACTGAGTCCGTGTATTAGTGATAAGTGTATTTAGTTTAAAAGTTTATGTTATAAAAATTTGTTTGTGTAAATTTATATTTGGAGAGGCGGTATACTGTGGGTAATGGTAACCGCACTGAGTGGAAACAGATATGTGGTCGCGATCCTCATCAGTGAGGGAACGACGAAGAAGAAGAAGAATACTGTGGGAACACCTACCAGGGCGGTTGAAGCGGTTGCTCCCCACATTTTGTATTTGACTCTTATTTTCTCAATAAATAATTAATGTAACAATCACCTTGTTTCATTGGAAGTCTCATCACTTTAACAAGACAAGGGAAAACAACAGTTCATGATTAGAATAATATTAAATGGCACTTACTAATTTTCTTTTTCCTTGATTTTATTTCTGTTTGCTGAATGCCCTGGAGCTGGTTGCACCATCGAAATCTGTATGTTTTCAGGCCGACTGTGTACGTCCTTGACTTTAGGTCCAGCATCAGGCGCTCCAGGATAACGGAGCAGGTCGCATTCAGTAACTGCGCGTGAGTGTCTTCATCTTCTGTTTTCAGTAATGCTGCAATACAATGTGGAAAAGCATGACATAGGGAGGGTTATAATTATTTATATGAAAAAAAAATACACCATTATTGAACACAGACACCATGTTTAAAAAATAATTACTACCTCGCCTAGGCCTTCAAGTTTGTATGAAAATTATTTACAGTTCTCTCGAGTTGTTCCGTTCAAAGCCTGTTAAAACGACTGGTATGACGACATTTCATTGCATATTTGATGTATAAAAAATAAACCACTCAAAAAAATACATAATTCAGCTGTGTAGCCTGTTAATGAACACAGACCCAAAATACTTCCATTCCTAGGCCTTCAATTTTGTATGAAATTCCTTTACAGGTCTCTCGAGTTCTTTAGCCCGTAACGTGATTCGAAGCCCATTACAACGCATGTTACGAGACATTTCATTGCATATTTGAGAAACATCTATTTCCAGCAGAAAATAAGTAACAACTTGCTATACAGGTGCCATTGACAACACAAAGTTGCTGACCAACCAACCTCGCAACGTGTAGACCACGTCACGCGGCTGCAGACGCTCGGGGCCCAGCACCAGCTCCTCCTTCACCACGTGGTCCTCGTAGAGCGCCGCCAGCGCGGCCTCACATTCCCCGCTGTCACTGTCACAGGGTTCTAGCTTAACAGACGCTGCCTCCAGGTCGAGCGACATCCTCGGCAACTGGACCGACGGCACGCGTCACAAATGTCTACACAAATGCACTATGTCCTGGTTTTACACTTATGGGTTTATTTAATATAACGTATACTAAAATGTGGTGTAATTTTAAGTAATATTCTTGTACTTTTAAAGCATGATCACGGGCGCCGAAAATCCAAGACACCATGCGAAATGCGATTGTCATTGTCAATCTGACTTTGACAACTCACAGATCTGACATTCGATTCCGTGGGCTACGTTCCGATACTTACTCCAGTGACGATAACGATGTGATGGTAAAAGGCTTATTTTACACTTGGCTAAATTTAGCATCCTAAATGAGGGATACAGCAATACGAAGGAGTGAGATGGAGTTATCTCCATACGTGTCGCACATATTGCTGCATCCCTCTCGTTAGTGACTTATTTAGGAAAGTGTAATAGGCGCATAAGCCACAGATGAATAATATAATATGTAGCTGCATATTTGCATAAGCTTGCGAAGTTGGACGAATATCCGTGAGTGAGGCACTTCGCTGCGGGATCTCATTGATCGGCCAATTTCGCGATAGAGGGTCAGGTTGTTTAGGTCCCCACACCGAAGTATGGTAAAAATAATCCAGTGAATAAAGGAGTTTGACCTAACAAACGGTCCGGTAGTCTTGAATTTTTGTCATGTTGTCTAGGATGGTTAGTGTTCATAGATATAGTATAGTATGAGTATAGTCATAGTATAGTATATAACCACCACGAATGACATTGACATTGTTGACAAACCATCACAAAATCATTGCCAGTGTAAGAAATTAGTTCCAGTAAAATTCCGCAATATGGCACAGCCTCATAATATTTCTGGTCAGGCTTTAATTCATGTCAATTTTGAACTTGAGACTCGGCTTGACGAAGTCTGAATCGACTTTGAGTTGGTTTTCGACGTGTGTTATTTCAGTGGTATCGTTTTTGATACTTCATGCACCTAAGGGTCGAAAGTGGCAATACTGTAGTGTCGTCCCCGTTTTCTTAGAAAGGGACGATACTACAGTATTGCCGCTTTTTAATTACTACTCATTTTTGTCAGACTATAGTTTCTTATATTTTATTTTTATATTCTTAACCTAATGTAATCTAACCTAACTCGTCTAAGGCACGTACACATTATGCGCGGCACTGTTCGACCCGAGCACACGTCCGTTTTCCGCGCGCGGCAATCATAGATATTCCTTACTCTAAGGCGTCTTTAGTAAACCGTGGATGCCGCGCGCGCCAAGCGATTCAGCTCGATATTCGAACATCCATAGACGGCACTTTTCGTTGTTCATCCTCTTGAATACTTTATTTTTCGTACTTATTGGCGCGCGTGCGAATTTTCGATAAACACAACCTTCCTAACGTAGACGTCCGACGTAGTAGACGGCGAGCCGACGACCATAGGCGTATTTAGGGGGGTGGCCGGGTGGGCCACTCATAGGCCATGGCCAGGCCCGTACCCACGCCCCGCCTGAAAAATAATCTTAGATACGCCAATGCCGACGACACTACAATACCTATTGCCACTTTTACTCTCAACTTTTTTTTGTCAGACTGTAAGCGCGGCCGCCGCGCGAACATTGGCTCGCGCATGTGCCGCGCGCAATGTGCAATATGTGCATGCACCTTCAGTTTACAAGTTCATTGATTAAAAATAAAAAAAATAAAGGAATTTAAAATACGCGTTGTCTATCAAATGCTACATGCGAATCGCTGAGTTTTGTTTTACTTTTAGCAAATCGAATTTAAATATTGTGTTACATGAAGTATAATTCTGACTACCCTAAAAACGAAATTATGATTATTCTAAGTTAGAAAAGGAAACAAGCCTAGTTATCAATTTATTACTATTACAAATATATTTACAACCAATAATAAATCAGGTAAAAAAATAATAAAAATATTAAAATACATACGATCTGTAAGCGATTCATTATCAGGAGCTACGATCAGTCGCGGCCAATCGAATATATAGCTCCTGATTATGAATCGCGTGCCGATTCGAAGCATGTCGAGCGATATTCGACCCGTTTTTATATAAAAAAGGTACAAAAAATACACGCTTTAAGTACCTATCTAATTTTATGTTATTTATTTAATCGTATGGCATACATGTCGCATGAAAACAAATGTGAAACTATAATTTAACATCTAGCTCTAATTTTATGTTATAATATGTTAACACGAAAATATGAGGGTTGATCTCAAGCCCATAGCAATCTTACTGTTATAATTTAAATTATTAGAGACGTTTCGGTAGCCTTACAGTTACCAATAATTAATACGGAAAAGCGGGAGTTTTATTTCGGCGGTTCTTTCTCCTCAGTAAGCCTTATAGTGTACCGCTGGTAAATGGTTTAATAAAGTAATTAATGCCCTCCTGGCATATGTAGTACTGTCTTTAGACATTAGGCACATCTGGCATATATGTACGTCTTTATTTTTAATTCATATTTTATAAAATAGGTAGTTTGCACAGATAACTTTGTAAGAGAAAATAATGTGTTTCTTTTTCAGTTACCTTTGACAACGGTAACTGTAAAGCTACCGAAACGTCAGGGAGGCTCAAATAATTAATATGCGCGACACAATCCATTTAAATTGTTTTATTTAAGTGTGTGTGGATTAAAAGGCTTCTCACCATTATGTCTTCTAATGTGACTTTGTAAATGACTCTTTCTGCCAAACGCAGAATCGCACAGATAACATATGAAAGGTTACTCCGTAGAGTGTGTTCTAGAGTGATCTCGCAAATTCCTGCGTCTGGCAAACGCGAAACCACACTGACCACATTTAAAAGGCTTTTCACCAGTGTGTGTTCTAATATGAGCATTTAAATTACTGTTTAAGGCAAACGAGCAATTACACTGGTTACATTTGAAAGGCTTCTCGCCGGTGTGTGTTTTAAAGTGACGTCGTAAGCTACTCTTGTCTTGAAATGCCAAACCACAATGATCACATTTAAAAGGTCTCTCACCGGTGTGTCTTCGCAGATGAGCTTTTAAATAACTACCTAGGGAAAACAAAGCACTACACTGATTACATTTGAAAGGCTTCTCGCCTGTATGTATTCTGAGGTGAGCTTGTAAATTACTATTGTCATTAAATGCAGAACTACACTGGTTACATTTGAATGGCCTCTCATCAGAGTGTGTTTTAAAATGGCGACGTAATTGACTGTTGTTAATAAATGTGGAACTACACTGATTACATTTGAAGGGCCTCTCGCCGGTGTGTATTTTAAGGTGAACACGTAAATTACTACTGTCATTAAATGCATAACTACACTGATAACATTTAAAAGGCTTCTCGCCGGTGTGTAGTCTAAGGTGAACTTGTAAATTACGGTTATTCTTAAATGTAGAACTACACTGATTACATTTGAAAGGCTTCTTTCGACCGTGTGTTGTAAGGTGAGCTCCTAATTTATTGATTGCTGTAAACGTTGATCTATGCTGGCTACATTTAAAATCTTCATCAGTAGTGTGTGTTTTCTTGTAACAAAGTAAAGAACCACTTTCGCTTAAAGCGGAATTATACTGATTACATAGGAGAGGCTTCTCATCTGTATCTATTTTAAGACAAACTTCTGCACTACCATTTTCTGTAAGCACTCCACTACACTTTGTACAGAATGTGGAATCCTCACTTGTCTCGTAAGTAGCACTCTTATTAAATCCCATGTGAGCCTGCATGTTTTGGTCAGGATATGATTTAACATTGAGTTCTTTGCTGCAATTGTCGCAATTACTTCTTTTAATTAATTATTTTAGGAAATTGGTTCATGAATAAATATGTGATAATTGAAATAAAATGCAAATACAAAATATCAGGCTATTACAGAAGCTTAACCTAAGGTGCTTTCATGCCACCAGTGAGGCATGGTATACGCTCTGAGCATGCACTAAGACTATTTCATTGGACAGATAATTGACTACATTTCATATTTCTAAGATTAAAATTAATATTTAGTCTGGTGTTTATTCAAAAAAACGAGAGGTTTTGGTTGACATTATTGAGCTCTATGCAAGCATAGTTGTCGTAGATTTCGGTCATTTAATGTATTTTCGTATATTTTCTTTTATACAAAAAATAAAATCAAATACTATTTAAATAGAATAGAAAATCTTTATTGTATAATACTGTGTAGGTACATGGTGGTGTCATTAAATATAAGTTCCAACAGTTACCCCTCCGGGCATACAATGTTTAAATGAATACAATGCAAAGGTTTCTCTATCTTTATATTAATTTCCACCTGTTAGAAATATTAAATGTTATCAATTCACAGTAGTCATAACGAGATATTAAAATATTGAGTGTATACATAGGTTTCGATATTAATAAACTCACTCATTAATGCTTTATCACAGTTGGTTTGAGTTTTCTATGTATAAATAATTAATTTCTCTTTATTTTAATAGGATCATTGAAACTTCAGTCATTACTCATTGTAATATTTTTCTCCATAGTGTGCTTAAATTCTTTCCTATTTAATATTTATCATACCGATTAATTATTAGATTTGTTCCAAACTTCACGCTTTAAACGTCTCCATCTTGACTGATAAATCTATTTAAAATTCTTTTTTCCATCTGTCTTACCGAGAGATGTGTAGTTCCCAAGAATGTTTTCCGATTTATATTGGGAAATAATTGAACTGAACTGAAATAACATCCTCTAAACCATTTTCCATACAAATGCGGAAATGTTCTCGAGATACGCACATCTCTAGTCTTACCTACCTAACCTACTTCATCATCATCTCCAAAAAATACTTACGAAAGAAATAAGCACTTAGCTTGATCTAGGATTTGTTTTATGCCTTAGCACAGGTAAATACAAAATAGGTTTCAAGGTTATCATGATCAGTTCATGTGAGTACTGTAAGGAACTTATTGGTCTGTGGCGGATCTGGCAGTTCAGATTTTATATTAGAATATATTTGAATATTCGAAATATGGCCGACTCTGTCTCTCAGCATAAGAACCGAGGATTTGGGAACAAGCTATGAACTAGGAATGAGTTGTATTGAAGTCCAAATTTAAAATATGTTAAACTAGCAGCCCGTCCCGGCTTCGCACATGTTATGGAATTGAAATTATGCATATAAACCTTCCTTTTGAATCAATCTATATAAAAAAAATAAACCGCATCAAAATTCGTTGCGCAGTTTTAAAGATCTAAGCATACATAGGGACAGACAGACAGAGAGACAGCAAGAAGCGTCTTTGTTTTATACTATTTAGTGTCCTGTTCATTATTTAACCAATACTGAGCTGAACCCTCGCTACAGTACCTGCCAATAGAACTATCAAGAGCAAGACTACCTTTGAATCATCCGACGCTTAAGAGGCCTTATTCCTTTTAAAATTTATTTTTTTCTTATTATGATAAATATATTGATAATTTCAACCAAATTTTTGAAGTGTATAATACTTTTCCGTAAGGTAAGTAATCGTTGAACAATCACCTTGGAGCGCGAAGAAAGCGTCTCGCGGCTGCAGCACCTCGGGGCCGAGCACCAGCTCATCCTTGACCACATGGTTCGCGTACAGAGCTTCCGCCGCCTCGCTGCCGCTGTCCCACTCCAGCTCGGGCTTCACGGATGCCTCCAGGCTCTCCAGCGACATGTTCGGCCGACACGCCTCATATATGCATGTCCGGGTTTTACACCTATATATCGTTAATTCACAATATATAAAAAATCGAAGTGTGATTTTAGTTATATTTATTTACCCCTGAAGGGATTTTAATTTCACTCCCGGAATGCTGAATACAAAATATCAATAACAAAAATGCCAGCTGACTTTGACATGCAAATTTGACATTTCATGTTGGTAAAGTTACGTTCTGATACTTGCTCCAATTAACACTCGTAAAGGCATATTAAATTTAATCGTGGCGAGATCGTATATTTTCATATAAAGAATTTGTCATAAATCAATTCAGCATTATTTCTATCAAATATAAATACCATCTAAAATGTTTACACATGGAATCATGGAATCGACGTATTGACAAATATGTATACTGTCGTCTCGGTTTTGCAAATGGAAACTTGACACACGAATACAAAATAGACAAGGTGTCTACCAAGTTATATTTCGGCCAACTTTGCCTCGTCCAACTTCGGTCAGCTTCGCGAGTAGTGTGGAGCCTAGGATCAATATTCGTCTTGCCTTGGCTAGGAATTAATGCAAAAAAGGTTCTTGAGACATTGAGTTGAGAATAGCGCCATCTCTCTCGCCGTCCTAATTTAACTAACTTTAAAACGGGTACGTAATGTTTTATATAACTTCTCTTCATCTTATGTTGACATATTGTAACGTTCGTTTGATATAACAAGTTTTCTGAAACAATTACTGTTTCTAACCTAACTTAACCCGACTCATTTGATAATCACTAGGTCAAAAAACTTCATATGAAATTTCAGCAGTTCAGCACCCCTTACATATAATCCTGTAATAGCAAATCTCTGGTTCATATGATTAATTAAAAAAAAAACATTGTTATTGCTTGAAATGTAATTTATTTACGTTTTTGTCTATTTATTGCTATTGTACAATATTTACAGCTATTAATAAATATTACAAATAACACGATTGAAACAATTCGTTTTTAATATTTTCACTAGGTACACATATATCACAAACCCACTAATGCGTTCAAAAACTAGTCCTAGCCTTAGCTAGCCCCCTTATCTCAACGCTATTGAGATGCTTCCCCCTGAGTTCTACAGCGGTAACAGAAATAGAGATCATCTGTGAAAATGTCAACTGTCTAGCTATCACGGATCATGAGATACCGCCTGGTAAGAGACGGACAGACAGACGGACAGCGGAGTCTTAGTAATAGGGTTCCCTTTTTACCCTTTGGGTTATGGAACCCTAAAAGTTTGAAAATGTTATGCGTTCGTAAGTAACGATTGTTAGAAAGGCCATGCTCCCGCCCCTCTCCAAGATTATTATAGTGGGGGCAGTCTTCGGAAGTAAGTAGGCTTGGTGCTCCCCCCCCCCCCCCCCCCCCCAAGATCTGTCGATGCTATTGAGATATTGATTTACATGCTAGTAGGATATTAGCACATCGGGGGTAGTTGCCCCCCGCCTTTTGAGTGGAGGGGGATAAGCCTTTGTACTAACAAAAAAACAATGGAAACTATGTTCGTAAGCTAGGATCGTCAGAGAGAATGCCAAAATGCCATGCCCCGCCCCCTCTAAGATCATTTAATACGCGGCAGTGTTTGGGGACAATGAACGTAAGTTATGATCGTCAGTGAAAGAATGCCCCCTCTAAGATCATATATCGACACCTTAGTTCGCACTCGTACTAATTACATTTTTTTTGCCAGTGAAATTTAAACCACATAAGTTGTGCACTAAGGTCCAAATTGCAACAACTTTTTCCGAAAAGTTAGTACGATTGTCGATTGTGCTCTAAGGTATCGATATTTAAGTGGCCTTATTCCTTTTCAAATTTATTTAATTTTTTATTATGATATGACATATATTGATAATTTCAACCGACTTTTTGAAGTGAATATACCTACTTTTCCCCGAGTTCTAGGCTATTTCAAGCTTTCATTGCGTGCAGTCGAAAATAAGTAAAAAAAAAACGAATTTTGTCAGTTTCGAGTAGTTTTTGAAACAAAAATTATCAACGAAAAATTCAAACTGTAGGTTTCAAATATATACCAATAACCCTGTTATAGGTAGTAACATCAATAATATGTTATGAAACATGTTTGATCATAGAGAAATGTCTAAAACAATGAGCATTTTGAAAGGAATATAAGGCCTCTTAAGACAGCAGTCTTTAGCGCTAGTGAGACGCCCTGCCCCCTTAAATCTATAAATCTACGTTGTCGACGTTATTAAGATAATAATTTAGATGCTGGAGGGGTATTGGTGGGATCTTAGCACATTGGGGGTAATTACCTTCTGAGTGTAGGGGGGGATAGGCCTTTTTTGTACTAACCAAAAAGATACAATTTTTGAAACCGGTAAGCTAGGATCGATCATATATTTGAGACGCGACAGTCTTCGGAAGCGCGCGGGGGGGAGGGGAAGGGGAGACTTGACCCTATTGAGGGGGGGCTTGACGCTATGTAGGGGGCTTGACGCTATGTGAGGGGGCTTGACGATATGTGGGGGCTTGACGATATGTGGGGGCTTGACGATATGTGGGGGCTTGACGATATGTGGGGGGGCTTGACGATATGTGGGGGCTTGACGATATGTGGGGGCTTGACGCTATGTGGGGGGGGGCTTGACGCTAAGTGGGGGGGCTTGACGCTATGTGGGGGCTTGACGCTATGTGGGGGGCTTGACGCTATGTGGGGGGGGGCTTGACGCTATGTGGGGGCTTGACGCTAAGTGGGGGGGCTTGACGCTATGTGAGGGGGCTTGACGATATGTGGGGGCTTGACGATATGTGGGGGCTTGACGCTATGTGGGGGGGGGCTTGACGCTAAGTGGGGGGGCTTGACGCTATGTGGGGGGGCTTGACGATATGTGGGGGCTTGACGATATGTGGGGGCTTGACGCTATGTGGGGGGGGGGGCTTGACGCTAAGTGGGGGGGCTTGACGCTATGTGAGGGGGCTTGACGATATGTGGGGGCTTGACGCTATGTGGGGGGGGCTTGACGCTAAGTGGGGGGGCTCGACGCTATGTGGGGGGCTTGACGCTATGTGAGGGGGCTTGACGATATGTGGGGGCTTGACGATATGTGGGGGCTTGACGCTATGTGGGGGGGGGGGGGGGGGCTTGACGCTATGTGGGGGGCTTGACGCTATGTGGGGGGGCTTGACGCTATGTAGGGGGGGCTTGACGCTAAGTGGGGGGGCTTGACGCTATGTGGGGGCTTGACGCTATGTGGGGGGCTTGACGCTATGCGGGGGGGGGGGGCTTGACGCTATGTGGGGGCTTGACGCTATGTGGGGGGCTTGACGCTATGCGGGGGGGGCTTGACGCTATGTGGGGGGGCTTGACGCTATGTGGGGGGGCTTGACGCTATGTGGGGGGGCTTGACGCTATGTGGGGGGGCTTGACGCTATGTGGGGGGGCTTGACGCTATGTGAGGGGCTTGACGATATTGCCCTGCCCCCTCAAAGCTACACATCTACGTCGTGTTGTCTAAGCAGCAGTCTTCCTGTTGCGCTTGCGCGGCGGCGGCGTCTCCTTCATGTGGACATACTTGACGTGAGTGTAGAGCGAGCCGGATTGAGTGAAGTATTTGTCGCAAATCGTGCATTGGTGAGGTCGCTCGCCTGTGTGTATCTGGAAAAGAAACGAAATGAATACAATAGACTCCACCACACAGGCTGATTCAGAAGTTATAAGTAGAGGCCGGAATTGACAACATTTCTTTTTTAACCGGGCCTTTTTCGGATATTATCAAATAAAGGATAAAATAAATATTTTTGAAAATACCCCATTTTATAATTTAACTAGCTGTGCCCCGCGGTGTTACCCGCTCATCCCAAGGGAACACTAAATTTATTTGGGATGAAAAGTATCCTATGTCCTTCCCCGGGACTGACACTATCTATATACCAAATTTCATCTAAATCGGTTCAGCGGTTTAAGCGTGAAGAGGTAACAGACAGACAGACAGACAGACAGACAGACAGACAGACAGACAGACAGACAGACAGACACACTTTCGCATTTATAATATTAGTATGGATGGATATTCATTTGAAAAGTTCCTTATCTAAAGCCTGAAATATATGAGGATTGTCAAGAGGGCGCTATTTATAAGATTTATATGGTAATCATTTTGTGTAGTAAACACGTGTACATTTGATTTATAATATTACGTACAAGGCTGAGAATGGTTTTCGGCACGAAAAAATCACGATAGAGATAGATGGGGTCAAAAAGTAGCTGAAAAAATACTCGCGTGATTTGTGCACAAGCCCTTTGTATCAATGGTTTAATGTGTGTATCTGTTTTATAACATTATTGTGTTGTTACCTTCCTGTGCACGTACACGGAGGACTGGTGCATGAAGGTGGCGGGGCACTCCCCGCAGCGCCACTTGCGCACGCCCGTGTGGAACGTATTACTAGTGGGACGTGTTGTTACCTTCCTGTGCACGTACACGGAGGACTGGTGCATGAAGGTGGCGGGGCACTCCCCGCAGCGCCACTTGCGCACGCCCGTGTGGAACGTATTACTAGTGGGACGTGTTGTTACCTTCCTGTGCACGTACACGGAGGACTGGTGCATGAAGGTGGCGGGGCACTCCCCGCAGCGCCACTTGCGCACGCCCGTGTGGAACGTATTACTAGTGGGACGTGTTGTTACCTTCCTGTGCACGTACACGGAGGACTGGTGCATGAAGGTGGCGGGGCACTCCCCGCAGCGCCACTTGCGCACGCCCGTGTGGAACGTATTACTAGTGGGACGTGTTGTTACCTTCCTGTGCACGTACACGGAGGACTGGTGCATGAAGGTGGCGGGGCACTCCCCGCAGCGCCACTTGCGCACGCCCGTGTGGAACGTATTACTAGTGGGACGTGTTGTTACCTTCCTGTGCACGTACACGGAGGACTGGTGCATGAAGGTGGCGGGGCACTCCCCGCAGCGCCACTTGCGCACGCCCGTGTGGAACGTATTACTAGTGGGACGTGTTGTTACCTTCCTGTGCACGTACACGGAGGACTGGTGCATGAAGGTGGCGGGGCACTCCCCGCAGCGCCACTTGCGCACGCCCGTGTGGAACGTATTACTAGTGGGACGTGTTGTTACCTTCCTGTGCACGTACACGGAGGACTGGTGCATGAAGGTGGCGGGGCACTCCCCGCAGCGCCACTTGCGCACGCCCGTGTGGAACGTATTACTAGTGGGACGTGTTGTTACCTTCCTGTGCACGTACACGGAGGACTGGTGCATGAAGGTGGCGGGGCACTCCCCGCAGCGCCACTTGCGCACGCCCGTGTGGAACGTATTACTAGTGGGACGTGTTGTTACCTTCCTGTGCACGTACACGGAGGACTGGTGCATGAAGGTGGCGGGGCACTCCCCGCAGCGCCACTTGCGCACGCCCGTGTGGAACGTATTACTAGTGGGACGTGTTGTTACCTTCCTGTGCACGTACACGGAGGACTGGTGCATGAAGGTGGCGGGGCACTCCCCGCAGCGCCACTTGCGCACGCCCGTGTGGAACGTATTACTAGTGGGACGTGTTGTTACCTTCCTGTGCACGTACACGGAGGACTGGTGCATGAAGGTGGCGGGGCACTCCCCGCAGCGCCACTTGCGCACGCCCGTGTGGAACGTATTACTAGTGGGACGTGTTGTTACCTTCCTGTGCACGTACACGGAGGACTGGTGCATGAAGGTGGCGGGGCACTCCCCGCAGCGCCACTTGCGCACGCCCGTGTGGAACGCCTGGTGGTTCTGTCGCATTCAAATGTTTTTTATTAACCTTTTCACCGCCACTATAGTCACTTCACCACACCGGATTAATGTGCCACTAACTTTCACGTCGCCTAATGACGTACAAATTTCAAACATCAAAAGCTTTAAAATAGAGAAAAGAAAACCTACAAAAAAATAAACAACATACAGTCGAACTGAGGACCTTTTTTGAAGTTGGTTGAAAAATAGAACCGAATAGAGGACCTATTTGTTAGAGTGGAGTTTCTTTCGGCGTTTCTTCTCAACTTGTGGCCTACTTGCAGAATAAAGTTCATTATTTCATTACTGCTTTTCAACACAGTTGATTATAAAGGTCTACTTACATTAAGTCCGTATGGTGTCATGTACGCTTTAGGGCAAAGCGTACACTTGTATGGGCGTTCCCCTGTATGCTTGTTCATGTGAATCTTCAACGTGGCTCGACACTGCAACAAATCACACTCATATTGCAACTTGAAAAATAATCGGCCATGTGCGAGTCGGACTAGCGCACCGAGGGTTCCGAACAACTAAAAAAATATTAAGGTTTTTTGTTTTCTGTATTTGTTGTTAAAGCGGCAACAGAAATATATCTGTGAAAATTTCAACTGTCTAGCTATCATGGTTCATGAGATACAGTCTGGTGATAGTATCGAGCAAAAAACGGCAAAAGAAATCACGTTTGTGCTATGGGAGCTTCACATAAAAATTGAATATCAAAGCGATATTGCTAAATTGAGGATAGCAAAGCCTCGTTGAAAAACAGCATTTTCATAATAACAGACGCAGCGTGTGTGGGTCTGGGAGCAGTACTCACAGAAATTCTTTCGTATCCTCTATTCTAAGATTTCTACGTATGGTACGTATCTTATCTGTCTTAGTTCTCTTCTGTTTCTGTTTAAGTTACTATATTTCTCTTTAAGTACCACCATCTCTCTCAGTAAGTTCCACTTTTTTAAGTGTCTCCTTTTGTTCGTCGTTTTTAAGTTACTATATTTATTTCACGTATGTTCGTGAGGAATTTATCCACTCAATTGCTTCGAATTTTGAGTTGGACTCTATTTATATAATAAAATAAGAGCGGTGACAGGTAGCCGTAGCGTAGTTACCAAAAGCAATCTAGTGGATAAGTTTGGGTACTTACAGACACTCTTCCGTATCTTTTAAGTACCAACATCTCTCTCAGTAGGTACCACTTTTCTCAAGTATGTTCTTTTGTTTTCTCTTTTTGTTCGTTGTTTATAAGTTACTATATTTATTTTATGTATGTTTGTTTTTGAGGAATCTATGTATGAGCACTCAGACATTCTTCCGTATCTTTTAAGTACCACCATCTCTCAGAAGGTACCACTTTTTTTAGTGTCTTTTGTTTTTCTTTTTGTTCGTTGTCTCAATTTACTATATTAATTTTATGTAAGTAAGTTTGTATGGGATTTATGTATGAGCACTCACCGATAACCTCTTCCCGCAATGTTCACAGACGGACGCCCAATGCGGCCAGTCCTGCTTGCGGCGGCCGCCGTCGCTGTAGTCCATCTTGGGCGGCCGCACGTTGCGGTGGATGCGGTCTATGTGGGTAGCTAGGGAACCCTTCCATGTGAAGGATTCAGTGCAGTATACAGCTTGAATATCAAAGCGATATTGCTGAATTGGGGGTAGGAAAGCCTCGCCGAATAACAGCATTTTCATGCTAACGGACGCAGCGTGTGTGGGTCTGCGAGCAGTACTCACCGAAATTCTTTCGTATCTTCTATTCTAAGATTTCTACGCATGGTACGTATCTCATCTGTCTTAGTTCTCTTCTGTTTCCTCTTTTTATTCGTTGTTTATAAGTTACTATATTTATTTCAAGTATGTTTGTTTGTAAGGGATTTTTATGTACGAGTACTCATAGAACATTCTTCAGTATATTTTAAGTACCACCATCTCTCTCTGTAGGTAACACTTTTTTAAGTATCTTCTTTTATTTCCTCTTTTTGTTCGTAGTATATAAGTTACTATATTCATTTTATGTATGTTTGTTTGTAAGGGATTTATGTACGAGTACTCATCGACATACTTACGTATCTTTTAAGTACCACCAGCTCTCAGAAGGTACCACTTTTTTTAAAGTCTTCTGTTTTTTCTTTTTGTTCGTCGTTTTCAAGTTACTATATTTATTTAACGTATTTCAGTTTGTATGGGATTTATGTATGAGTACTCACCGATAACCTCTTCCCGCAATGTTCACAGACGGACGCCCAGTGCAGCCAGTCCTGCTTGCGGCGGCCGCCGTCGCTGTAGTCCATCTTGGGCGGCCGCACGTTGCGGTGGATGCGGTCTATGTGGGTAGCTAGGGAATCCTTCGATGTGAAGGATTTCGTGCACTGTCGAAGAAAACAGTCTCACAAAGCCGGGTAAAGTAAACTGAGGGGTGGACGGTCACTTCAATTTATTTATTTTAGTTGTGTAACCAGTTACAAAACAGTTTTTTCCGTTTAGAAGCTGGTTACCAACCGCGGTTACGATTCTGTAATGGAAAAGTCCTATTTTAAAGCCAGATACGGAATGGGACCTTTTTAATACAGCATTAATGTGAAGTAAACATCTGAAATTGATCTGTTATATATTAATGTTATAATTACTGTATTATATAAATCAAGATTTGGCTTAAAGGTTTAGCTACCGAACCATCCATATCCATATCCATTTATGCAGTATTAGTCATACATTGTCAACAAGTATAATACAATCAGCAATTATATTAAAGTAACTTAATTTATATTCATATTAATTTATATTGAAGTTAGAGATTAGGTACATTATAATATGAGATACTTACAAGTTACTGAGTAGGGTCAATTTCATCCTAATACCAAATGATTGGGGGTCCAACTTAACTTCCTTTATTTTTAGAAGTCGGTTAAAAATTTATGTGTAACTCACGGTGTCGCATGTGAAGAGCTCGACGTTGTGTTGTTGATGGCGATGCATAATTAGCTCGTCTGCGCTCGCGCACGTTTCGCCGCACGACTCGCACGCACTGTTGACAACGTTCAGGTTAATTATTATTATTATAACTTATTAAACCGTAAAAGGATTTCCGTGGAAGGATTTTCGGTTGCATTTAAACCATAAAATAGATAAAGCAATTCCAAGTTTGGGTTTTTTTAGAATCGTCTCAGTGAGCAATTGATGGACGTTTAAAGAAATGTACGGCTAAAGCTTACACAAATAAAACTTCTGACAGAAACTTATTGCTGCTCACGGCACTGTAAGGAATTTATTGGTCGCTGACGGCAAAGCTGACAGAATATTCGATTATGGCCGTCTCTGTCACTTTCCAAAAGAGCCTTTCATTCGGGAAAAGTATTATGCACTTCAAAAAGTTGATTTAAATCATCAATATTGCGACTTGGGCTCCCCTTTATGCTTACCATCAGGCGAAGTGGAGCCACTATATTGTGTCGTTATAAAATATATGTATATATAATAGTCATAATATGAAAAAAATCTAAAAGGAATAAGGCCTCTGTCTGATATATAAAATTTTCACGTCCATTTAACCACCACGTAGCTGCCTCCCAGCTACAATACCTTGTATTAGTATTACCTATTTTACATATATTAACCCAACCAAACACTGGGCCGCCGCCGCGACTGATCGTCTCCCCTGATGATGAATCGCGTACCGATTCGAAACATGTCGAGCGTTATTCGACTTCTACGACGTGAGTAAACTCGTTTAATAGTACATTACGTAACAAGGGTGGTAAACGAGGAATTACAAACGAGTGTCCATTAGAAGCCCGAAGCCGAAGGCGAGGGCTTTAATGACACGAGTTTGGAATTCCTTTACCACCAGAGTCACGTACGACGTTTTTCATCACACTTTGGAGAAAATAAAACAAAAGTAGTAGTCAAACCAAAATTACTTACTTAACGCCCTAGGGCGTAATATACGACTTACCGCCCTAGGGCATAATAAACGATTTACCGCCCGGTTTTCTAGCATGTAAACCCTTGTTTACGAGCAAGTGTGATGAAGATATTTTAACAGTGTTACCTACCTTAAACTGGGGTCGCATTTCTTGTCGGGCCGCGTTTCTCTATGCCTCTTGATGGCTTCCAGGTTATCGAACTGAACGGCGCACCTTCGACATCTTAGAGCGGGTGAACTGATCTATAAACACACAGATACTATTATAGAATTCTAGATTTTTATTGAATAACTTCGAAGCCTGTTAAAACGTGCGTTATAACAGGCTTCGAAGTATCACGTTTCGGGCGGAACTACTCGAGAGAACTGTAAAGGAGTTTCATACAAAATTTAAGGCCTTAGGCCGGGAAGTCATTTATTTAAACATGGCGTCTGTGTTCATGAACAGAGTAAACAGTTGTTTTTTTTTAGTGGTGTATTTTTTATTTCATTGCATATGTTTGAGAAAAGCACTATACATGCCTTAACCGTGAAAAGGGCTCGCCGGCTTCGTATCACTATCTATCTATACCTACTTATACGGCGTCTGCAGTAATGTACTGTTCTCTCTTTCTTTATTAGTAGGTACCTTCTTTTGCGGCTGGTGAAGGTCTCCCCGCACGACGGTCAGGCCGCAGTCTCCAGAGTAGAGCATGTGTTACCTTCTTGTGGCTGCGAGTCTTGTGCGACTTATTTATTTATTTATATTTTTTTATTCAATTACATTTGTAACTTACAGCTAAACACCATGACGTTACAAACTGAACCGTGCGGCTGGTAAAGGTCTCCCCGCACTACTGTCAGGCCGCGGTCTCCAGAGTAGAGCACGAGTTACCTTCTTGTGGCTGCGGGTCTTGTGCGACTTGAGCCCCGTGCGGCTGGTGAAGGTCTCCCCGCACGACTGTCAGGCCGCAGTCTCCACGTTACCTTCTTGTGGCTGCGAGTCTTGTGCGACTTGAGCCCCGTGCGGCTGGTGAAGGTCTCCCCGCACGACTGTCAGGCCGCAGTCTCCACGTTACCTTCTTGTGGCTGCGAGTCTTGTGCGACTTGAGCCCCGTGCGGCTGGTGAAGGTCTCCCCGCACGACTGTCAGGCCGCAGTCTCCACGTTACCTTCTTGTGGCTGCGAGTCTTGTGCGACTTGAGGCCCGTGCGGCTGGTGAAGGTCTCCCCGCACGACTGTCAGGCCGCAGTCTCCACGTTACCTTCTTGTGGCTGCGAGTCTTGTGCGACTTGAGGCCCGTGCGGCTGGTGAAGGTCTCCCCGCACGACTGTCAGGCCGCAGTCTCCACGTTACCTTCTTGTGGCTGCGAGTCTTGTGCGACTTGAGGCCCGTGCGGCTGGTGAAGGTCTCCCCGCACGACTGTCAGGCCGCAGTCTCCACGTTACCTTCTTGTGGCTGCGAGTCTTGTGCGACTTGAGGCCCGTGCGGCTGGTGAAGGTCTCCCCGCACGACTGTCAGGCCGCAGTCTCCACGTTACCTTCTTGTGGCTGCGAGTCTTGTGCGACTTGAGGCCCGTGCGGCTGGTGAAGGTCTCCCCGCACGACTGTCAGGCCGCAGTCTCCACGTTACCTTCTTGTGGCTGCGAGTCTTGTGCGACTTGAGGCCCGTGCGGCTGGTGAAGGTCTCCCCGCACGACTGTCAGGCCGCAGTCTCCACGTTACCTTCTTGTGGCTGCGAGTCTTGTGCGACTTGAGGCCCGTGCGGCTGGTGAAGGTCTCCCCGCACGACTGTCAGGCCGCAGTCTCCACGTTACCTTCTTGTGGCTGCGAGTCTTGTGCGACTTGAGGCCCGTGCGGCTGGTGAAGGTCTCCCCGCACGACTGTCAGGCCGCAGTCTCCACGTTACCTTCTTGTGGCTGCGAGTCTTGTGCGACTTGAGGCCCGTGCGGCTGGTGAAGGTCTTCCGCACGACTGTCAGGCCGCGGTCTCCACGTTACCTTCTTGTGGCTGCGAGTCTTGTGCGACTTGAGGCCCGTGCGGCTGGTGAAGGTCTCCCCGCACGACTGTCAGGCCGCGGTCTCCACGTTACCTTCTTGTGGCTGCGAGTCTTGTGCGACTTGAGCCCCGTGCGGCTGGTGAAGGTCTCCCCGCACAGCTCGCACGTGCCTCCGGCCGCGTTCTCCACCGGATGTGACGCGCGCATGTGTGACGTCCGTGAAGTCTTCTTTCTGATAGGCAAACACTTTAGACTTTAAATTTCAATACTGTTATAAAATCTAAAATTGTACACTATTGATCTTTGTATCAACGGTTGAAATAAAAAATGTAGTGTGTAGTGTGTACACACATAAAAAAATTAGGCATTTCATGTTTTTTTCATTTCTAAAATTGTATTTGGGTCAATCTACTATTTTCTGCCACTCTTTAAAACTACCATTTTCCGTGGTTATACTTATCAAAAGCTGTAATTTAAGCAGTTATCAGCCCATTCTTATATAGACTATCTCCTGACAATACCAGTAATATCAATTATCAACACTTTTCTTATATTTTTTTTTCACTATTATCCCCTGGGTCACGAACAGAATAACAGCACGAAACAGTTGATCCACCCATTTAATAAATTCAATATTTAAATAATCCCCGACCCGACCAAACTTAGCTAAGAAAAGAACCATTTCGATGAACTAGGTTCTTAAAGGGTGGACAACGCGTGTGATGCTCCTGGCATCGCAAGCGTCCATAGGCCGCGGTAACTACTTAACATCAGGCGGATGCTTGTTTGCCACCGTCGTAGTATAAAAAAACACAGAAAAACACGTTCCTTAAGTCCAAAGTCTTCGACCAGTGCGTCCTTCCGGTCCTTATTTATGGGGCCGAGACGTGGACACTAACAAAAGGCCTCGTCCACAAATTCCAAGTTGCTCAGCGAGCTATGGAGAGGGCTATGCTCGGAGTTTCTCTGAAGGACAAAATCCGGAACCAGGAGATCCGACGGAGAACCAAAGTGACCGACATAGTCCTAAAGATATGCAAGTTGAAGTGGCAGTGGGCGGGGCATATTTGTCGTAGAGCCGATGGTCGATGGGGCAGACGAGTTCTAGAGTGGAGACCACGAACGACACGCCCTGTAGGACGGCCTCCCGCCAGGTGGACCGACGACCTAAAAAGAGTGGCGGGAAGCGGTTGGATGCGGAAAGCTGAGGACCGGGTATGGTGGCGCGAAGGCCTATGTCCAGCAGTGGGCGACTCCGGGCTGATGATGATGATGATGATGAAACACGTTCACAAACACATCTTTCACAGTCCACTCTGTTAAATTATGGAACGCGTTACCGGTATCCGTGAGCCAGTCACAATCCGTGGCATCGCTTAAGGAGAACTTAAAAAAGTTATGGCTTTTAGATACCTGATCTCGTCGAAGTTGATTAGAGTGATTACTTCATATATATGATATTTATGTATATTATGATATATATGTATGTAGGAATAATACCGTGTATCGGAACGCAGCGAGCGACAGAGATAGGTAGTGTGTGTAGGAAAGGGACGGAAGAGGAATCTGAGTTTCCTTCCTTTGTCAATATCCCACATGTAATTATATCTATATGTATTATATTTTGGAATTACACATATTTTATTATATTAGACCCTTAGTGTATCTGTGCATACTAACTTGTTCGTTTGTCTATCTTCTTGGATATCCCATTATTTTCTCATTAGGTTAACTGGAAGAGATCCCTTATAGGGATAAGTTCGCCTTTGTACATGTCTAGTTTTTTTTGTAAGTTTTGTAAATTGTTTTTGTGTACAACATTTTACATACATAGAAACTTTCGCCTCTGTGTGATACTTACAGGAATTGTTTGTCGCAGTGTGCGCACTGGAAGGTGGTCCCAGCGTGATAGGCGGCGTGTAACACTGCGCTCGGCCTGTCCACCAATCAGAATAACAATAGTACATTGCTGCAGACGCCGGGAAATAACGGCTGGCTGAATAGGTATAGACAGCCGACCGTAGGAAGGCCGGAAAGTGATACGAAGCTGGCAACCCTCTTATTAATACTCCGCTGTCCGTCCGTCTGTCATCAGGCAGTATCTCATGAACCGTGATAGCTAGACAGTTGACATTGTCACAGATTATGTATTTCTACTATAACAATAAATTCAGAAAACAAAAGAAAGGAGTTGACGTCTCGATTTCATGTTTCCCTTTTGCCAATACTACTAGAACTCAAAATTACTTATTGTCAAAATACCTAAATTTCAGAATGCCTAACTTTTTTTTCTCGTTATACCATAAACCTAATATGACTGAATTTTAAAATGTCTCTAAGTCTCATTAATAGACAAATATCACAACACCTTTATCGCAGAATACCGTATGTTCAAAACAACCAAGTGCCAAAATACCTAAATTTCAAATAGATAACCTTCGTGTTAAACTTTCCTTACTTCTTTAGTACTGGCCACTTACGTTGTTGTAAGGTAAAATTATAGATTTAATTAGAGTTCGATTGAATAAAAAAATATTTTAAAGTATATTGTAGTAAAATAGTAGTTTATGTGACTGGTTCATAATGAGAGGCATTAATACACGAGTGTTTTAATGCCTAATTATGTACAGTCGCATACATAACTTTATCTACATGCATATAATAAGTTTTCTACAATATGTAGAGATAATTATGGCATAAATTATCAGGTTAGTGGTACTTGACGCGGTTGGCGCAGTGGTTAAGAAACTGCCTACTGAGCCGACGGTCCCGGGTTCGAATCTCGGCAAGGGCAAATATTTGTGTGATGAACACAAATATTTGTGCCTGGGTCATGGATGTTCTATGTATTTAAGTATTTATTTATCTATATAAGTATGTATATCGTCGCCTAGTACCCATAACACCAAGCCTTCTTGAGCTTAGCCGTCATTACTCATTTTTTTATCATATATTTCACGACAAACTATATATTTAACTTTATTTCTCTTAGTTTAAAAAAGTTCAATGCACAGGTTCGATGTTTGAAACGAAACAAACATGAAACAAGTGACTGACGTTTGTTTTTCTTTTAATTCATAGACAATATATAGTCTTGAGTCGATATCGATTCTAAAATCGATTTTTAATATTCGAGATTTAAAAGAATGTATGGAATATGAATTTTACTGTGAATGAAATTACAAATCGATGAATTCGATAATTGCAACTATAGTACGATTTTTACTTTTTAACAGAATGTTCCAAATTTAAATGTAATTATATCGGTTGCCGATATCGTAAAGTAAAAATTACGATGCACCCACAGATACAGATTACCTAATATAGTCTATTTGCTTATCGCTGCCAAATATATTGTAGAGAACTTATAATATGGATGTAGATAAAAATATTTTAAAGTGTATTTGTAATATTTTAAAGTATTTTGACATTGTTTTTTCTTAACTATCTATTGAATTATGACTTGCTGAATTTGTTTATTTTGTTTATTATGTTGACGATCACCGTATAGATTCGTGTAAATTGACTATGTGTAATTTATAATGTATCCCTGTATGTGTGAAATTAATATAATCTAATCTAATCTATATGTATTTTTTTTTACACCTCACAAAGGATAAATATATATCTAGGCGACAGATCTGCGCTCTGTAATAACCAGGGATCGGACAAATGTGCGTCATTATACACGGTGTCCCGTATTCAATGGACAACCTTCTAACCCACATTTTTTTTTAAGATAAATTAATAATATTAAATTAAAAGTTGAACTTATAAAAAGGTAAAATACATAATAGCCACGACCACTCTGTAAAGAAGGTAACGAAGAAGAAGAAGATTAGACTTGTTAATAATTTTAGACAAAAACGGGTTTCATTATACATGTAGGAACGGAACGTAAGGTGATAGGGTGAAACGGAACGCAAGTGTGAGTGAAGGATAGAGAGAGGTGCGAAAGGGACGGGGAGAATGGTTTGAACAGCAAACGACGAGTGCACGAAGTTCCTATTGAAAAATATCGTTTAATTAGTTTTTGGTGTTAAATAATAAAAGAAGTTAACTAAATAAGGTGTTTTATTGAGGCAAATAGGAATCCCACACAATTTTGGTGTCCGAAGCGGGATTTGCCTCAATAATTGAAAGACGAAGTTACGACGGCGTGGTGAGGTCGCGCGAACACTACAAACGACACCGGCGAAAGACGACGGCGGTGAAAAACGGTGATAAAGACGGCTGTTCTCCATTACTCCAGCTGAATCAAGAAGTAAGAAGCTTACAGCTTACGATACTGTATGAACGATCAGGACGAAGACGTTTTTTTCGACTTAGAATTAGAATTTGAGTCATCGCGCAAGCAAGACTCCAAGATGGCGGGCGAAAATGCTGCAAATAATATTAGCCTAATGACGGACATAACGAAGTTCAGCGGCGACGACAAAACGTACTCTTCAATAAAGTGGGCTGAAGATATCGCCGATAATGCCGAAATATTCGGTTGGTCAGAGGCTCAGAAGCTCGTGGTGGCGCGAAGGTCACTGGTGGGCACGGCGAAGTTATGGCTACAATCCGAAAAAACTTTTAAGAAGTACGACGACCTAAAGACGGCATTAATAAAAGAGTTCCCGGATTCCATAAACGCCAAGGAGATGCACGAGCTGATGTCGAGTCGTAAAAAGAGAAAAGATGAGTCGTACTACCAATACATGTTAGTCATGAAGGAGCTTGGTAAACGTGCCAAATTTGCAGACTACGTGGCAATTCAATATATCATCGAAGGTATCCAGGATTACGAACCAAACAAATCTATTTTGTACGGGGCGACTACGTATTCAGTGCTCAAGGACAAACTCCGTTTGTATGAAAATATGAAGGCTAAATCGAAAAAAGAAGAAAGACCTATTAAGCAAGAAAAAGATACGAAGCATAATTCATCATCATCATCGGCATCGAGTCGAAAACGCTGCTACAAATGTGGAGAAGAAAATCATTTGGCGGGAAATTGTACCAAAGGCATCAAATGTTTTCGGTGTAACGAGTACGGGCATATTGGTTCTCAGTGTCCGAGCGAGAGAAACGGCGGCGCTAGCGGCGTAGATCCGGCGGCCCGGAAGTTTCGAGAGATGCACATAAGCGGCGCAGGAGAGCGAGCGAGACAACATGCGACTCAGTCGGCGAAGCAGACAACGGCGGCGGAAGCGAGGCGGCAGTCAGCCATGTTCGGACGGTCGACCAATGGCGAGGCGCGCTGCAGTGACGACATCATTATGGCCAATGGCGAGGCGCGCTGCGATGACGACAACATTATGGCCAATGACAACTGCGCTATGGCGTTAGCGGACGACAGCGGCCGACACGATGTAAACAAAGATGAAGATTCGACGAAAACGATGTTAAATAAGCCTATTAAGTTCATCAATTTGTGCGGAATTGAAGTGGAAGCTTTGATAGACACAGGCAGTGATATAAATCTCATCAATCGCGACGTGTACGACGAACTTAAGGTGAAAAAGTGTGACGACGACGACGCGGTATTATCAGGACTCGGAATGTCAAAAATAAGATCGTGCGGCAAGTTTTACGAAAGTTTAACTATTGACAATAAGTGCTACGACGACGTTATATTTCATATTGTGCCTAGTAGCTGTATGCCATATAAAGTAATCTTAGGCCAGGAATTTCTAAATACGGTAGTGATGGTTATGCGCGAGGGTTCCGTGTCAATATTACCTGAGGATGAGGAATGGTTGGCGAGGGTGAATTGTTGTGTGAGTGAGGTTGACATTTCAGGTCACATCCGCGATAACGATGTCAAAGAAGAGGTGGAGCGGCTGGTGGCTGTGTATGAACCTGTCCAAACGAAGGAGGCGCCAATCGAGCTTAGAATCATACTCAAGGATGATATCCCCGTGGCACAACGTCCAAGAAGACTTTCCTTGGTGGAGCAGAAGACTGTTGAAGACCAGGTAGATGAATGGCTGCAAAAAGGAATAATACAGGTGAGTTTTTCCGAATATACTAGCCCGTTAGTGCTTGTAAAGAAAAAAGATGGTTCAACCCGAGTGTGTGTTGATTATAGACTGCTGAATAAGAAGATGGTCAAAGACGAATTTCCCTTACCGCTGATAGAGGATTTAATTGACAAGTTGAAAGATGCGAAGGTGTTTAGTGTGTTGGATCTCAAAAATGGGTTTTTCCATTTAGGAATTAGTAAGGAGTCGGTGCCATATACCTCATTCGTGACGCATCATGGACAATGGGAGTTCCTTAAGGCCCCATTTGGATTATCTGTCTCACCGAAGTATTTCATGAGATTCATCACCATTATATTTAAAGAATTGATACGAGAAGGTGTTATGATGGTATTCATAGATGACATTATCATTCCAGCCCAGACGGAGCAAGAAGCCCTACTAGGACTGCGACGGGTATTGGAAGTGGCTGCGGAGTATGGACTTGAAATTAACTGGAAGAAGGCCAAGCTGATATGCCGAGAGATTGAGTACCTAGGTCACCTGGTGAAGGAGGGGCAGGTACAGCCAAGTCCAGAGAAGGTTGAAGCAGTAGCACGATACCCCGAGCCCATGAATGTCAAGCAGGTCCAAAGTTTCATCGGATTAACATCATATTTCAGGAAGTATATAAGAGACTATGCGCAGATAGCACAACCGTTAACAGATCTAATGAAAAAAGATGCCAAGTTTATTTTTGGTCCCGAAGAGAAAGAAGCATTCAACATATTAAAGCAGAAGTTGATAAGTGAGCCAGTACTGAAGATTTTCAACCCGAAGTTGTATACAGAACTGCACACCGATGCCTCAAGCCAGGCTCTAGCAGGTATATTGATGCAGAAAAGTCAAGACGGACAACTGCACCCTGTATACTACAGAAGTAGACGGACAAGCGAAGCAGAAAGTCGATATTCAAGTTATGAACTTGAAGCACTCGCTGTTGTGGAATCGGTAAAGAAGTTTCACCACTATCTGTTTGGTATGCATTTCAAAATTGTGACAGACTGTAAGGCTTTTGAGCTAACCTTAAAAAAGAAGGACTTGACACCGAAGGTGGCTAGATGGGTGTTACTACTGGATCAGTATGACTATGAAGTTGAACATCGGGCAGGCGCCAAGATGCTGCATGCAGATGCGCTTAGCAGGATTCCCTATGTGGCCGTGGTAACCCTACACGAGAAGATTAGCCAAGCTCAAGAAAGAGACGAAGAGCTCAATGCTATTAAACAGCTGATTTTAAAAGATGGACAGTATAACGACTTTTATGTAGAAAATGGCATATTATACAAAGGAGACCAAGGCCAACTAGTTGTACCTAAGATGATGGAGAAAGAGGTTATCAAGCGAGTACATAGCAACGGCCATTTTGCTATGAGAAAGATGAAAGATGCCATAAGCAAGGATTACTACATAAGAAACATGGATAGAAAAATCGAAGAAGTGATTACAGGTTGTATTCCATGTCTATTAGCTACCAGAAAGGAAGGCAAGCAAGAAGGCTTTTTGAATCCAATTTTAAAAGAAGGGACTCCACTGCATACACTGCACTTGGACCATATTGGACCGTTGACAGAGACGAGGAAACTCTATAATCACATACTTACAGTTGTGGACGCATTCACGAAGTTTGTGTGGCTCTACCCCACCAAGTCGACGTCCAGCGCAGAGGTAATTAACAAACTTCAGTTGCGGCAGCAGACATTCGGTAATCCTACCCGAATCATCACTGATAGAGGCACAGCATTCACAAGTGGAGCTTTTCAGAAGTACTGTGAAGATGAAGGAATCCAGCATGTGACGATGACCACTGGTATAGCAAGGGGCAACGGCCAGGTTGAGCGCATTCATCGCATAATGATTCCAATGCTAACGAAGCTATGCATTGAAGACCAGTCTACGTGGTACAAGCATGTGGGACGTGTACAGAGAGCTATAAATAGTACTTACCAGAGAAGCATAGATACGTCGCCATTCCAGCTGTTGACAGGTACCAAGATGAACTGTAAAGAGGACCTAGAAATACTTACCTTCTTGCAGCAGGAAACTATATCCCAGTATGATGAGGAAAGAGAAAATCTAAGGCAGAAGGCCAAAGAACAGATTCAGAAGATCCAAGAAGAAAACAGGAAGAGTTATAATAAGAAAAGGAAGGAGAGCTCTAAGTACGAGGTCGGTGACCTCGTCGCAATTAAGAGAACGCAGTTCGGGCCGGGACTGAAGCTTAAGCCTAAGTTCCTCGGACCCTATAAGATAACCAAGGTGAAGCGAAACGACCGTTATGACGTAGAGAAGGTTCATAGCGATACAGAGGGCCCGATTAAGACAGCTACAGCGGCAGACTTCATGAAGAGATGGCCGGAGGAGGACTGCGAGTAATAAAGGTATTAGTCTGTTTTAATTATTTTAGTTGTTTGGTTTTCTTTTACGAAAGATGTCTGAGAGAAACCCCGACACTCAGTTGATTATTTTTTATTGGTTATTTGTAACCATGGACCCGAGCGTATAAACCTGATCTCGTATTTTAAGATTTCTATTGCTTAATTTAAGATGTGTACTTTGCAATGCTATATTGTTGAAATGTAAAGTATTTTTTGATGAAGAGAGTTTCAAGATGTTTGTATTTTATTTATGTTAACTGTTATGGTTGATATGTTATGTAAAAGTATACCTAACTAACAGAAGTCTGAATATGTTTCGTTGTTTGTAACGTATTTGCTATAATACTTATAAAGTGCCATATTACTATTATGTGTAATGTTTAGTTTCCATACGAGGTGTAAAATATAAGAAAGAGTTTCTTTATTGTAGGAAATTTTACTTGACCAATATAAGATTGTAACTGTAGTGATAAATAGTGATAAGATGGTACCTACTATGTTGATGTTGAATGATGAGATGATGAATGAACGTGTAAGAGGGAGGGCTATATCTGGGGGCAGATATCCATGTGCAGGACAGCCGAGAATGTAGGAACGGAACGTAAGGTGATAGGGTGAAACGGAACGCAAGTGTGAGTGAAGGATAGAGAGAGGTGCGAAAGGGACGGGGAGAATGGTTTGAACAGCAAACGACGAGTGCACGAAGTTCCTATTGAAAAATATCGTTTAATTAGTTTTTGGTGTTAAATAATAAAAGAAGTTAACTAAATAAGGTGTTTTATTGAGGCAAATAGGAATCCCACATACATTTATAATAAACACTCTATAAAGTTCTAATATACCCTAGTTAGGATCCACTATTAAAGAATATAAAAAAAAAACAGCTAAAAAGTCTCTTCATCTGTGGCCTAGTCGGGCATTACAGTAAAACAAGGTGCCAGTCATTAAAAAAAAACCGATTATCTTAAACATCATTTCGGAAGATAAACTACATCTATATGCCTACCAAATTTCGTCCAAATCCGTGCAGCCGTTTCCAAGAAGCAAATATGACCATTTGCTATCTAAAAACGTACCCCAACTTTTGTGTTATTGTTGGTGTGTATTTCGTACAAATCATTTGTATAGGTACAAATTCTTCTAATGTATTTAATGTTATCGACTGTTCTCGGGTCGTGTACTTCGAATATTTGATTGTACAAATCAGACAGATAAAACTAAATAAAAGCTGCTAAAAAACTAAAGTTTTATAAGAGTATATAAAAGCTTTGTTCATAAAACTGAAAAAAAAAATAGGCATTTTGAACCTATGAAATTTTGCTATTCTGGAGTTTTCAATTTAAGTTATTTTGAAATTTGGTCGTATCTGTGATTCGGCATTTTAAGGAAATGTACATTTCAAGACTTAGTCATTTAGAACATAAGAAATTTGAGGTCGAAGTCATTGTGACATTTGTACATTTTAGGAATGAGGCAGTTTGATTTTTAGGTAAGTATTATGAGTCCATGGTCATTTGAAATTCAGGGAGATTAGTGAATAAGGCATTATGATAATTTGGTGGAATAAGCCCTACCCAAAATAAGGCTGTTACTCACTTGCCACGAACAACTTCACCACACTTCGCGCAGCGGAACTTGAGTCGATGCGCGTTCTGAACGTGTTGTCTCAGTTTCACAGGGAAATTGAAACGAACGTGACAGAGACGGCATTCTTGATCACCGCGGGCCTGTACAAAAATAAATGGTTGTCTGTTAAGTCGGTTTATCTACACCCATCTTGTTAAATTCCTGTAACAAGTTCAGATATTAAAGGTAAGGACCTACATTATAAAAACAAAAATGATTATGGGACAATCATACACAAATCGACCTAGTCCCAAACTAAGCAAAGCGTGTACTATGGGTACTAGACGACGATATACAAAATAAATAAATAGGTACATATATAGGTCACAGCCATGACCCGAGAACAAGTATTCGAGTTCATCACACAAATATTTGCCCTGGCCGGGATTCGAACCCGGGACCGCCGGCTCAGTAGGCAGGTATCTGCAAACTGCGCCAACCGCGTCGCCAAAAATGTGTCGTCAACGTGATATAATAATAATAATAAGCAGTCTTAGGGAGTATTTCCTAAACAACGAGTGTGGGATTCATCGCGATGTAGTAGCAGTTGACAAAGGCCTCACCTCTCTCTCCTTAGCAAACGAGAACTGGCGCAGACCAAAGGTGCTTAGCACCGATGACCGCAAGGCCGTATGGAAGAGTAAGGAGCTACACGGGCGGTTCTACAAGGCCCTTACAGGGCCCGATGTAGATCTGCTCGCGTCGGTGAACTGGTTACGCTTCGGGGATCTCTTCGGGGAAACCGAAGGTTTTATCTGTGCAATTGCGGACGAAGTAATGATGACGAACAATTATCGGAGATATATCCTGAAGGACGGTACGGTCGACATTTGTCGGGCATGCCGCCGTCCCGGTGAGTCACTCAGGCATATAATCTCCGGTTGTTCCCATCTTGCTAACGGCGAGTACTTGCACAGACATAACCAAGTAGCCAGGATCATTCACCAGCAACTTGCTCTTCGATACGGTCTTGTGGGGTCTGAGGTGCCGTACTATAAGTACGCACCGATGCCAGTTCTCGAAAATGGTCGTGCCACGCTCTATTGGGATCGATCTATCATCACGGACAGGACTATTGTAGCCAATAAGCCTGATATCGTGTTGGTAGATCGATCCAAGCGCCAGGCAGTGCTCGTCGACATTACCATCCCCCATGACGAGAACCTCGTGAAGGCCGAGAAGGACAAACTCAGCAAGTACCTTGACTTGGCTCACGAGGTGACCGCCATGTGGGATGTTGACTCGACGATCATTGTTCCGATAGTCGTTTCGGCGAACGGTCTTATAGCGAAGAGTCTCGACAAACATCTTAAGAGACTCTCGCTAGATGGCTGGATCAAGGGTCAGATACAGAAGGCAGTACTCCTGGACACGGCGCGCATTGTCAGGAGGTTCCTCTCTTTGCAGCCCTAACCACCGGTAGCCTGGGCCCTGCCCCGCTGCCGGCGGCACCCTAGGTTAGGTTTTTTATAATGTATTTATATTTTGTAACTTCTTTATTGTATTTTACTTTTTATATAAATTTATTGTAAAAAACCTAATCTAAGCTATAAAATGAATAAAGGAGATAATAATAATAATCTTTATTGTACATAAGCATGATACATAATATAGATAGTTCGCGGATAGCTTATACTATACTATAGGTATTTAGGTACACTCACCGGATCATGAGTCCGCATGTGATTATCATAAATATTCGACGTCAAGAATCCGTTGTAGCACAAATCACACTTATACGTCCCCTTCAGATACTTATTCGAATCTTTCCTCTTTTCCATTTCAGCTACCATCTCCTCCTCTGTAAAAATCTGCACTTGGAAATTATATTTCTTCTCAAACTCTTTGAAATCTTCTTCTGTAATGGACTTTCTTCTTCTGTCTGTCTTTCTCTTACCGACTTTCTTTTCTGTTTCAATCTTCTTTGGTTTCTTTCTCTTCCATTTGACTGTTTTAATTTGCTGCTTTGCTATTTTCTGTTCAGTCAAAACTTCAGTATTTACACTATCGAGTTCACCTTTTAAATCTATTACTTCTTGCACAATATCATTATCTAACTGTTTATCTGTTTCTAAATTGTCATGAAAATCATCGATATCATCACAATTTAAATCGAATTTCAAATCGTTTTCTGGTTCGTTTCTTATGTTGTTCTCTATTAGAGTTACAAAATCTAAGGGCTGTAGAGGGGTTGGTAAGTAAGGGGTGTGTGACACTGTATCGTCGTGCTCGAATGACCTGACGTCCACTTTCCCACCTTCGCTGGATAGAGTGTAGGTCAGGTTGTGCGCTGCGCGATCGACTGAGCGGATGAAACTATTTGTAATCTGTGGAAACAAAATAGATGTAGTGAATACGGGCTTCCTGTTTTTAAGGTTATTTAAGGGACCATCCACACGACGTTTTTTTTACGCGCCGACGACGCGCGTTTTAAGGCTGATTTAGACGAAGACAATTTTGAGACGCCTAAATTACGGCGCCTCAAAAAGGCACCGTATAAACACTTTCCGCGCCATTTTTTCGCGGCATGCCAGCGCTGGCGCGGAATAGAACACGGGCCTATTTTTTGGCGCCAGTGACCCCCCTCCGCGTCTCTCGCTGCCACTAATGACTGGTACTGAAAAAAAGCACTGTGTAAACACGGCTTGCTGATCACTGGCG
The DNA here is from genome assembly GCA_905147355.2 of Apotomis turbidana. Taxonomy (NCBI): domain Eukaryota; kingdom Metazoa; phylum Arthropoda; class Insecta; order Lepidoptera; family Tortricidae; genus Apotomis; species Apotomis turbidana. The sequence goes on from LR990305.1 coordinate 2,647,736, forward strand.
GCGAGATTTAGGCGGCTGAAAATAGTCATTGTCTAAACGGTCGGAGGTATGCTGTGCGGTAATCACTGGCGCCGTCATTTAGGCGTCTCAAAATTGTCTTCGTCTAAATCAGCCTTTACATTCCACGGAGCAGTTTGATTGCGGTTGTCACAAACGTCACTAACAAACTGCTCGGTGGAAGGTAAAACGCGCGTCGTTGGCGCTTCAAATACGCCGTGTGCAAAGGCTCTTAAAGTTTTTAAGAAGCGGCAGCGTTGAGCGGCTAGCTGCAGAAGTACAATCAAGACTGATTTAGACGAAGACAATATTGAGACGCCTAAATTACGGCGCCAGTGACTACCGTAAAGCATACCTCAGACCGTTTAGACAATGACTATTATCAGCCGCCTTAATCTCGCCGCCAGTGACCAGCCAGCCGTTTACACAGTGCTTTTTTTCAGTACCAGTCATTAGTGGTAGTGAGAGCCGCGGTCGGGGGTCATTGGCGCCAAAAAATAGGCGCGTGTTCTATTCCGTGGCATGCTGCGAAAAAATGGCGCGGAAAATGTTTATACGTTGCCTTTTTAGGCGTCTCAAAATAGTCTTCGTCTAAATCAGCCTTCATACCGAAGTATGAAGCATGCTACGAACCGCCGCGTGAACGAATCGGCGACTAGAAAGATGCCACGACTTCAGAGCGGCGCGGGCGGCGGTTCGCGCGGTGTACGTGGCATGCTTGCCGCCGCGCGCGCCGCCCGCCGCTAAGACGTGGCATCTCCGTTAAGATTATTAGGGGTACTTTTTAAAAACGGCTGCCATTGTCAATTTCAGAGCATTACTTTGTTTGTCGTTACTCGTTGGTGTCAGTTATGTAGCTTTTAGGGGCGCAGAATAAAAAAAAGGCAGCCAATTTAAAATGGCGGAGATCACTTTTGGGAAGATTCTTAGGGATATTTTTGCTTTATCCCACTTTTATTGCTAACAGCTGGTCAACCCACTGGAACACTACAATTAATCCAGGCTACTTTTTAAACCCGATAAAAAGTAGCCTGGATTAATTCAGGGTGTCAGTGAACTCCACGCCGAATTTTATCATAATTAGTCCAGCCGTTTGAGCGTGAAGAAGAAACTTGAGTTTCTTTCGGCTTTCGTCTAAACAGGCGGTCTCCTCTTGTGAAATGCCGGTAGATTCAGATTCAGATATGAAGTGCGCTTGTGGCTTACTCACAGAATAAACATTTCAATTTTGATTTAAAACATACAAACACACTCGCAAAGATTCGCCTTCATAGGTAACATTAGTGTTACTATTACAATAATTTACGATACTCACGAAATTGATGCAGATGTTAAAAATTGGGCAAGTGCGAGTCCGACTCGCGCATTAAGGGTTCTGTACCATAAAACAAGTTTGTTGTATGGGAGCCCCCCTTAAATATTTATTTAATTTGTTTTTTAGTATTTGTTGTTATAGCGGCAATAGAAATACATCATCTGTGAAAATTTCAACTGTCTAGCTATCACCGTTCTTGAGATACAGCCTGGTGACAGACGGACGGACGGACAGTGAAGTCGCAGTAATAGGGTCCCGTTTTTACCCTTTGAGTACGGAACCCTAAAAACGGCATCCATTTTGGATTTCAAGATGGCCGACATAACTTGACATCTTTCTTTCCCACAAAAGAAAAGGACCTGGGCCTCTTTTTCTAGGTTACAGTAATCCATGATACTCACAAAGTGTTGGTGCATGAGCGCCTGTTTGAGCAGCGCGTCTGCGCGGCGGCAGCGCGCGCGCAGCGCATGCGCCTTGACCAGCAGCGCGCGACAGACTACGCACACGTGCTGGGGGAAGCCATCCCACACAGAGAGCTGGCAACATTCACAAGAAAGTATTTAACACTTGTAGTAATGATGACGCTGTCGGGAGCGAAACTTGGTTTGTTCGTAAGGACTTAATACACAAACTCCAAGTGTTCGTGAACAAATGCCTACGTCACATTTTGAAAATGTTTTGGCCTGAGACGATTACCAACAACGAGTTGTGGAGGATCACCAAGCAGACACCAATAGAGAGGGAGTTCCTTACGCGGAAGTGGCATTGGATTGGTCACATATTAAGAAAGCCCGATACCCACCTATCCAAGAAGGCACTGACCTGGAAACTGTCTGGCAAAAGGAAGAGAGGCCGTCCTAGAACAACTTGGCGTCGCTTAGTAGAGCAGGAACTGCGCCTTGGACATGAGGTGGGAGGAAATAGAACAGACTGCCCAAGACCGCTGCAAATGGAGGAATTTGATTCGAGCCCTACACCCCAGCAGAGGGTAATAGGAAAGAAAGAGACAGTAATGATGACGACGCGATTGGCACTGTATGTGGATGCCTGCCTACTGAGTCGGCGGTCCTGGGTTCGAATCCCGGCTGGGGAAAATATCTGTGTGATTAACTCCTTCCTGAACTAATCAGAGCTTCAACTACAGAATGCATTTTCATCAACTAACTTAAAACATTTTGTATTAAAAAGACGTGTTACTCTATTAAGGAGTTGATGAGTGAGTGTGTCGAGTCATTTTGGTGTACATATATTATGTAATTGCCATGTTAATTTTAATTTGATAACTCCTGCATTGGTTTCTTTGTGTACAATTGTTAATCTATTTTATTTTCTTTCGACACTAGTATTATTATTTTTTTTTAAGACTGAAAATATAATAATTGAATGATTGACAATGTAAGTTTCTTACAAATAAATGATTCTATTCTATTCTATTCCTGCTCCTGGGTCACAGATGTTATCTATATATGTAATATTATTTATATTGTTGTCTAGTACCCATAGTACAAGCTGTGCTTAGTTTGGGACTAGGTTGATTTGTGGAAGATTGTCCCTCAATATTTACTTTATTTATTTATTTATATGCATGCAGCAACCTCCAGTTACGATGTACAAGATTCATTTGGTGCATTCTGTTTGTCTAGACCCTAGAGAATCTTGAAAAAAATATAAAAAGATCCTAATTGAGATCTTCACAAAAAAACAAGTCTTGGGCCACAAGTGTACCTACAGGTGTGTGTATTACATGTATGTAATTGAATTTTACATTGGCCATTTTGGCCTTCTGGATTTATTTGGGCTCTGGAAATTTTAAAAAGAAATGTCCGGTAGTTTTGCATTTAAGTAGAATGTGGAATATAAGGCTGAGCAATTAGCCAAGTACTTATAGTTTAAACAATGTTATTGCAAATATATTTGAATGCCTGTTGAGACTTTCATATCCAGCAACCCGCCTGGTGGGTGCTTGTCACTTCTACTCAGCTTGCCGGCGGATTGTTCCTAATTTCTGGTATAAAAGTGCCTAACTTCCGAGCTCTGTCTGTCTGGGGTGCGGTTGCGCCTACCTAGCGGGCTATGTCAGTTTCTGGGGTAGTTTTATTTTTTGACCTGGTTGTTAAAGTTTTAAAAAGACAATGCTATTCAATAAGAAATAAATGTGAAAAAAAAATATGGTACTTTTTTAATTATATCTTGGGTGCTGGGTATTATCTATCATATAACTTTTACACATATTCGCATAAGTTTTCTATTAGATGTAAAGAAACTAAAGAATTATTGTTAATTTTGAATATTATTTCTGCCGATTTTGCAACATATTACTAGGAAGGAGCATTTACTGCTGTTCTTATTAAATGGTACTCACGGTTGTTCCCATAAGCTCCACAAATATTGTATTGTTAATTTTGAATATTATTTCTGCCGATTTTGCAACATATTACTAGGAAGGAGCATTTACTGCTGTTCTTATTAAATGGTACTCACGGTTGTTCCCATAAGCTCCACAAATATTGTATCCAGCCCCCATTCGCGAATGTTATACAGTTTTCCGTTGCATGCCAGACAAATTCTGCAAGCTTCTAAATTTTCGGCATTAGTCTCTACCTTCACATCATTCGCGTCCAACATCGTCGAAGACATAACTATACTTATTTGTCTAGAGGTTTTCTCTCATATTAACGTGGAAACTCATATTAACGTGGAAATGTATATATAAATAGATCTTATAAAATATGTAATCCTAGGTGATATTCTTTGCAAACAATATTTCAATATTTTCAATATCCAAATCTAATAGGTAAGCTAAGCCTCTTTTCATTGTTTAGTTTTTTTTTAAGTACAACTGTCAATGTCATTTCTCCTTAATATGAGAGTGAGAGTGAAATAATTAAGGATTCTGCAAAACGAAATGTTTATAGAGCGAAATTAGCTTCTACTGAAATGAAGTTTATTACTCTATGGTGCCATAAGGGAGCTCTTACACTCTTTCCTATATATAGATTGGATTCAGCGTTAATGACGAATTTTAGGTTCAATTCATTGAACAAGCATTTATGTGATTACGAAAGTATTTTTTTTAGTTTTTCGTCTACTTTTTTTGATAGTAATTTACGACACATTATTTTGTAACGTGCGTAAATTCCAATAACACGACTAGACTTAAATACGCTACGGCGCGTATCGGAACGCACACTTTTAAATGTCAGTGAAATGTCAGATTGACAAGTTCCATGTTTTTTTTTATTTACCTCTGCATTTTGAGCGTTCTGGACGATTAATTTCGCTTTCTGACTCCAAGGATATTACTAAAACTCACTGTAAACAAATTGTATGTATATTTGAGGCGTGTTGCTAGTCCAGCCACCAAAAATGTCCGACGATTTGAAGGCTATATGTGTAAATGACGTGCATGGAAAGTTGCCGTCGATTAAAGAAGAGCCAAACGACAACGCGTATGCTGTGAGCGACGCACAGGCGGAGCTCTATGCGAACCCTGTGGTGAAGGAGGAGCTGGTGCTAGGCCCTGAGCGGCTGCAGAAGCCTAACACGGTCTATACGCTCGAAGGTATGCAATGAATATACGTCGGTGGCTGCTTAGCTTAGGTGGAGCAAACGTGCACTTCACACCGCCACTGTCTGGTCTTCGTGTATAGAGACTTGGGTCAGAGTATAGCAAAGGGGGCCCTATTTTTAGGACAGAAAAATTTTAATTGTTTTTTTTTTTTTTGCTGTTTTTGGGCTTAAATTAGATTGAATCTTGTAGATTACGCTAAAAAAAACATATTTTGTTCTATAAACTTTTTCACTCAGAGTAATATTTACTGAGATAAAGGGGTTAAAAAAAACTTTGAATTTTTCGCATTTTCAGGCTTACCTAAATTAGATTTTAAGGTCGTTCGAATATGTATTCGCAAAACTGTTTTACGGGATATAAAAAAAAAAAAACTAACCTAACCTAACCCGGCCGAGTCGGATCTTAGTGTGCAGTGCGAGGATAATTAGTGTGCAAGTCAGTATTTGGCAAGGCCCATTTTCAGCAAGCAGTTTTACCTTAAAACCTCAATATCTCGGTAATTATTAAGTTTAGAGAAAAGTTGCCCATACAAAACATGCTTATTTTAGCGTCATCTATACGATAGCATCATAAAAAATAAGTGTTATAATGACATACCACAATCAAAAAATTAGTCCCGCGCCCCTTTGAACCCCAATATCTCGGTAAATATCGATCTGAGAAAAAAAGTTTAAAGAATAAAATATGCTTATTTTAGGGTAATATACAAGATTCAATCTAATTTAATCCCAAACAAACAAAAATAAATTTTTGGTCGTAAATTTTCTGTCCTAAAAATAGGGCCCCCTTTGCTATACCCCAACCGAGACTTGTCTCTCGATAACGTTTTAATGCGTATTTCACGTTGGAGCGCCCTACATTTAAAATGGTATTCTGTTGAGGCTGACTGTGACCGTGTTCTAAGTAAGACTTCTCGAGCGACTTGTGCGGGTAGCAGAGACATGTTGGATAGCTTTTTGTGATTGAAATAACGTCTTGTATCAAGTGTGACACAAGGATTTGACAAAAACTGCAATTTCTAGAAATACAGTCTCAATATCTGTACAGTTTTTCACAATGTTGAATTATTTTTGAAAAACAAATGAATATCTCGGACGTAGACAAAGAGAAGACTATGAATAATGTTCCACCATGTAGAAATGATCATAATTAAATGGCATGCTTAATTAATCTAAAAAGATGCCTTTTAATATTTGGGTTAAAATCCTGCCGATGAGGATATTTTCTGAAGGTACTAGAAATATTGCGAAATTAGTTACCGCCATTCGATCCCAGAATAGGTTTGAACAATGTTTGCAAGACCATTACTTTTTTTTATAGTTCTTATTTATTTCTTTAGTAAATACATATCTACAAACTACATTCATTGTTTCCTACCATGGTTTTGCCGAATTTTGTTTTTTTTTTAAATTGGCTGTTTGCAAAAAAATTGGCTGAAGGGAACCCAATAAAAAAATGTTGATGGTCGGCCTGGGTCACTATGGACACTTTTTTTCTCCTAATTCCATCGAAAGAGGTCATGATTCTGAGTAGAAAATACCTAAAAAATCCAACATCTAAAAGAAGTACAATAAAAGGGTGAATCAACTTTTTTTTGTTGCTCATTGCCATGGTGTTATCCCCTGGGTTACTCTTTAAAACTATGATTTTCGGCGGCAATATTCCACATTTTTTTTGTAATTGCAGCAGTTAGAAGCCCATTCTTATTCAGAATATCTCTTAGGAATACCAATATTATAAATTATCAACAATTGTCTAAGAAGTTAAATCACCATTATCTCCTGGGTGACGGGACAGAATAACAACAAGAAAAAGTTGATCCGCCCAATTGCAGCAGTTATAAGCCCTTTCTTATTTAGACTATCTCATAAAAATACAAGTTTTAAAATTATTATCATTTTTCTAAGAATTTTAATCACCATTTTCTCCTGGATAACGGGACAATGTAACTACAAGAAAAAGTAAATCCACCTAAAAAATAAAATGGCCCAACTACACTAATAAAATATTTTTTTTTTTTTTTTTATATGTACATGTTACTTGTTACGCTTCTGGCAGTTTTGATTGGGATCCTATTCTTGGATCTTATTAATCTTGAAGTTGTAACACCCCTCTTTTTTCTTAGGGCCTTAAAAATATTTCAGTATGATAATTTTTTTCCAACAATTGATACAAAGATCGAATCTCAAAGAAAAATTTAAATAACCTGGTGAAAAGGTGAAAATGGAAGAATTTTTTCAACTACCTACAGGCTATTTGTTCCTACTTGTCTGATTTAGTGAAGCTAGCCTCAAAGTAAATTTTTTCTTATTTGGTCTATTCCAAGTGCATTCTAACATTATCTCAGAAAGTAATACGACAGTTGCGAGCATATATCCTCATATATTGTTTAAGCAATATCTCGTCTTAAATTTATTTTCAATCTGAGCAGTGCTCTATAGGTAGTTTAATATGTCTGATATGGGTTACCCTCATCTGGCAGAAATTTGTTTTATCGAAAGTAATGTGTCGCATAATTCTCATTTCGCAGAAATTTTCTGCCCCTTGAACGGGAAGTATATTTTGAAATGTTTGTGTGTATCCTGGTAGATTAGGATAGGTTATTATTATTTAAGAGTTTCACTCTTGTCGGTGCAGTTCTCTCCAGTCCGTTCTACTTAACGCCAGTTCTTTGACTTCCCGATACGACCCGACGTCTGCCTTTTTCTTGATCTGGTCCAAATAGCTAATCCTCGGCCTTCCTCTTCCTCTCCTTCCTTCAATTTTCCCCTCCATTATCTTTTGTATTAGATCATCGTGTCGTATCAAATGACCCGTCATTTTCCCTCTTCGAGTTTCTATTGTATGAAGTATATGTCTCTTTCTCTCTCCTTTACCCTTTCCGATACTTCCTCATTGGTGACTCTTTCTGTCCAGCTTATAGGAAAGGTTAGGTTAGGTTTATTTTATAGTTTTTCAGAAAAATCTATGGTATCAGTAGATTAACAATTATGTGAAACGAGCATAAAGCGAAACATTGCGTTCGGTAAAACAATATTCTGCGAAACATTAGTAAACCGTCTGATATTCATGGTAGTTTTCTATATAAGAATGAAACAATTAAGAAGAAATAGCCTGTACAGTACTTTATTATAAGACTTGTCTGTTCACTGTTGCCTAAAATAAATGCATTCAATATTGTATTACAGAACCAATAGGACCAGTGAAGAAAGAAGAGGAGACATCCCCAGAACAAAAACCATTAAAACTGTCAACAGATATGCCTGCTGTTAGCATGTCTAGTAAAACAGATTTGTTGATTGAAACAACTAAACTCACATGTGACATATGTAGCAAGGGGTTTCAACTTAAATCAGATCTAGCGAAACACGTTACCAAGCACATGGTCTCTCGTAGCATACAGGGACCTTTCATGTGCAAGTCTTGTTGCGACGTATTTAACACGAAATTACTTCTACTGCAGCATGCAAAGGGCCAGCATGGTGGGAAATGCTTCACTTGCGATCAATGTGACTATGCTACAGAATATTCACAACATCTACGGGTTCATTTGAAGACTCACACAGGAGAGAAGCCTTTCAAATGTGAACAATGCAGTTCTACGTTTAGGCTAAACGGTCAATTGAAAGTTCATGTACGCTCACACATCGGCGAGAAGCTGTTCAAATGTAATCAATGTAATTCTGCATTTACCACGAACTCTCATTTACGAGCTCATCTTAGAACTCACACTGGTGAGAAACCTTATAAATGTGATCAGTGTGATTCTGCATTCTCCACAAAAGGTTATTTACGAGTTCATGTCAGAATTCACTCTGGCGTGAAACCTTTCAAATGTACACATTGCACCTCCGAATTTATACAAAGCAGTCAATTACTACGTCACCTTAGAACACACACCGGCGAGAAACCTTTCAAGTGCACTTACTGCACCTTCAAATTTAACCACACAAGTCAATTACAGCGTCATATTCGAACTCACACCGGCGAGAAGCCTTACAAGTGTACCCGCTGCACCTCCAAATTTGCCCAAAGTAGTCAGTTACAGTGTCACCTTAGAATACACACCGGCGAGAAGCCTTTCAAATGTACCCATTGCACATCCAAATTTAGCCAAAGCGGCGAATTACGACGTCATCTCAGAAGACACACAGGCGAGAAGCCTTTTGCATGTGGTCAGTGTTGTTCCACTTTTGCTAGAAATAGCGATTTAAGAGTTCACCTTAGGATACATACTGGTGAGAAACCTTACAAATGTAGTCAGTGTAGTGTGACATTTAGGCATAGCGGTCATTTAAAGACCCACCTTAAAATACACGCCAGAATCTAAGTGTTCGTCAACGTCATCGTCATCAGGATGCTTTCACACAAGAGCGTAGATACGCAGCGTGCGAAGAAATAGCTTGGAAACCAAATCCGACCAGATGAAATTTGCAAATGTCAACCACCGACCTGTTTTTTTTATTGTGGTTTGACGGTAGATAGCCTTTCAGCCATAGGTCGGTAAACGGTCATGTCGAAAATTAAGAAAATGATTTTGGAAAAACTATGGTCAGCTAAATAGAGCTGCAGTTTGTAGATAATTGTTAATCTTTATCTAATTTATTTATTTTTAATCTTAAGTTACGTTTCTTTACAATAGTAAGTATTATATAAAATGTTAAATACAATATAGAAATTACAAAATGTAAACACGTTATAAAATTATTATTTATTATTGAAGTAAGTATCATAATTTGTTATTTTAACAAGGAATTATGGAAAAACATCTTAATAACATTTTCGTACGATCCGACATGAAAGTGTAGAATTGAAAAGTATAGTTCTAATTCTTCTATGGCGGAAAGGGGAGGGTGGGATAAGAGAAAATAACTTCAGAACACTCGCCATGGTATAGGCGATAGAAAACGCTCAGCGACCCAATGACCCTACGTAATTGAAGGGTTTCGAGGAATCTGGTACTTTTCTCGTCACCTATGATGCGGACCGCCCGAAGCTGCAATCTGTCAAGAGCATCGATTAGATATTGGGCGGAGCCATCCCAAAGATTCGAGCAGTACTCTACGCACGACCGAACTACCTACAACCAAGAGGTCAGTGTGGAAAAGGATTTCTTAATCCGAGCCCCCCTTGTGGGGGACTTCGCCCCGTCCCCCCTTTTTGTTTTTCTGTTCATGTAAGTTTTGTATCATTATTTCAAATGTTATACAATATTATGATTGGTACACGTGATATAACTTATACTATATAATTTCTATTGCCACTAATTATGAAAACCATAATTTATGCGTTGCTCTTCTTCGTACTATTTATTTATTTATTTATTTAAACTTTATTGCACAAAAGAAAAACTTAACGTACAAAAGGCGAACTTAATGCCATGCGGCATTCTCTACCAGTCAACCTTAGGGCAAAGCAGAGAAATTGTAGGCGGTGCATCAAACAACATAATTACACATAATTAAAATACTCATACTATTATTGCTACATACATATAAATAATAAACATACATATATATATAAATAGATACATACATAAATATATACGACTATGAAACAAACCAAGCAGATATACTATGAGACTTCAGTTCTGCCAGCAAAGAAACTTCGCACGGCCCTTTTAAATGCCAACTTACTCGGAGCCTGTTTGATTGTGAGAGGAAGACCGTACTACCGTACTATCAATTATTATGACATTCAATAATATGACTTGAAATGTTGTGCCATACTAAATTATGCGTATGAAAAGCCTGCCAAACAACAATTATGACATATAAAACGTTATTCAAATAATAATTTATGACAGATAACATTTATGACGAAAGCCATTATGCGAAATGAGTTATGATAATCAAAATTATGACAATAAATTTTATTCCACTACCACTTTCCCCTATAATATGATAAGATTATTAAAATTTGGTTATTATATATCATAATTCATAATAGAAGAAATACTAAGTTATTTTAAATATACGTTGTTTCATTCATTTTAGCTTGAACCCTTGCAATTGAAAACTTCAAGATTTATTAATTATTATTATTAAATTGCATATTTGAGAAACGCCACTATGCATAAGGTAAACGTCCATGTGCTCGACACTGTCCCAATAGGTCCCATCTTGGAGTTATGTCATTATCATTAGCTTACCTGTGCTAACTCGGGGCACAGCTTACCTGTGCTAACTCGGGGCACGTTCTAGGGATAGGATATCGATAAAAAGATGTCGATATAATTATAAGAATAAGAATAACTTTTATTTTACCAAAAGAAACATTACTACATTTAACATAATTTAACAGTGACTTCCACACTAGGCATAGCCTGTATCGTGGAAGTCGTATCATACACATCAGGTTCATTAACAATGCGGTTATAGACATGCCTTAAAGAAGAAAATATTAAAACGAACAAATGAACAATACTATGATAAATACATTTAGGGCGTAATAATAAATAATGTTCATAAAAATTTGTTTGATTGTCTGTGAGTGTCAGTGAGTGTAGTGTAATGTGAGCAAGGAGCGAGAAGAACATGAGCAGAGCTTTAACTCTATGCTTCTTCAGCTTGATCATACGTCCATGATAGTAAGAGCTCCCGTACTCGCGTTTTAGCCACAAAAATTTGGCACATCTTTATGTCACATACTTTAATAATGTTGTTATAAATATTAGGGAATAAGAAATTTTTAAAACGTTTCGCAAACATAGTTTTGACAGTTGGTACGGATATCTTAAAACTCTTTTCTTTAACCATTCAGGATAGGATGGATGTTGTAGAATTGACTTATGAGTGAAAATAACGGCCCGAAACAAAAACAATTTACGGACGCTTAAAACTTCTGCTTCATTATAAAGATCTTCAGTAGGGAACAAACGTGGCTTCGTAAAAGCTACCTTCAATACCGCCCTTTGCGCTCTTTCCAGACATATCAAAGAAGATTTAGCACAACCACCCCAGGCTAGAATACAGTAATCAATAATAGACTGACAGAGGGCAATATAAACTTCCTTCAACAAGGTCAAATCAGCGCAATTTCTTAAAAATTTCATTGTGTAAATAAATTTGCGTACTCTGTTGGATGTGGCCGAAATATGTTTCTTAAAATTTAGGTTTTCATCTAATATAACGCCTAGGTACTTCAGGGAAGCAACTCTACTGATAAATGCGCAGTCGCAATTTGAACCATCAGCTACAGAAGAGGCAACGCAGTTAGATGTATGAATTTTAATTTGTTTCATAGAGACCGTTGGACGAGACGAAGCGGTTTTATGAAAGCATAAAAATTGCGTTTTAGTAGCATTTACAGTTAAAAGATTATGTGTCAACCAGTCGACAACTCTGTGTAAACTCTTCGTCGCCGCATCTCGTACATCCTGCCAAGAGTCACCATGAAACAATAACGCTGTATCATCGGCGTAACACAGGATTTCACTTTCTTCGATTTCCAGCGACATGATGAATTAAATTAATATATGTGCTATTGAACATTCTCGATTACTATAAAGAGGTTCGATGTCATATCTGATCTGATATCGAGCCTCTTACATTAAGATAATAAAAGTATGAGGATGTCATTTCAATCAAAATGACAATTTACGTATATTATGAAAATTCTTTTAAAATAAGTAAACATGTAAATACACGTTTTAATATGTTTATTTTTTTATTTGAAAATGTGGAGAAATAAGTAACATTTATTTATGTCGATGACATTTAGATGTTGACAGTAACATCGATATATTTTATTGTCGATGAAATATTTTGCTACGTCACTTTCGTATAGGTGCCCCGAGTTATCCCAGGTATCGTCATTAGCAACATGATATAAGAAAACAAGGTATGGCATTCTTACAAAGCAGACTTGTGACGTAGACTGATTGGTTGCCGCTTTATGGTAACAAAATAATTATAAGGAAAAGATGTTCAACGGCAAAAAAAATGCATTACAATTGTCATATTATAAATTTATGAAACATGTAATGTCTCATTTTTTAATGTGGGTACACCACAATTTTTATTTAAACTATGTATACAAAGATCAAAGCTTAAAGAAAAATTGAAAAAGGAGCTACCTGGTGGAAGGGACCGGGAATCGAACCCGGTACCTCTGGATTACCGGTCCAGCGCGTTAGCCACTTCGCTACCCTCGCTCCACGTAGACCTGACGAATTTTTCCTTATGCTTTGTGTGTCGATCTTTGCATTGTTTATTTGAAAGGTTTTTTTTTACACCTTAGCGACCTCTATGTGAATACGTTAATATTCACATCTTACTGCACCACTTTACAGCGATGAACGAGCAAGCGAGAGAGGGCGCTGTTAGTTTTATAAATTTATGAAACATGTAATGTCTCATTTTTTAGTGTGGTTTTTTTTAATGTTTGTGTTTTTATTTAAACTATGTATACAAACACTTTCAAACTTTTTCAATTTTTCTTTATCTTTGATCTTTGTATACATAGTTTAAATTGTCATATTCTTTGAATAAATGTTATTTTGTCGTAATAATTGATTTTAAACACTTGATTTTAAGACATTCATACAGGTACCAAGGGAATTTGGGAGTATTATTTGGCGACGCGGTTGGCGCAGTGGTTAAGCAACTGCCTACTGAGCCGACGGTCCCGGGTTCGAATCCCGGCAAGGGCAAATATTTGTGTGATGAACACGAATATTTGTGCCTGGGTCATGGACGTTCTATGTATTTAAGTATTTATTTCTCTATATAAGTATGTATATCGTCGCCTAGTACCCATAACACAAGCCTTCTTGAGCTTAATTTGGGACTAGGTTGATTTGTGTGAGGTTGTCTGATATTTATTATTTATTATTATTATCTTGTATGTCGCTCCCGCTCACGGGACAATAGTGTCCCGGACCTTTGGGAGGCGTGCGCGGAGCCGAAGCCAACGCGTAGAGGCCCTTTCGACAATTTAATGAGATGTAATGTGTACATCGAGCGGATGCTTTTTTTTTTTTTATGTCATAGGGGGCAAACGAGCAAACGTATCGCCTGATGGAAAGCGATTACCGTCGCCCATAAACACCTGCAACACCAGAGGAGCCACAAGTGCTTGCCTACCCAGAGGACGAAGATAGAATGCCTCTATGCTAGTAATTTCACCGGCTATCTTACCCCCACACCGGAACACAAGAATGCGAACATTGCTGTTTGGCGGTGGGTTAGCAGGCATGCTGTCCCCATCCGTGTCATGGGACGCACACAGAGACAGTACCCGCTTGGTGCAAGAACTATTTATGGATCTATGGAATCTAAATACAAATTGGGCTATGGGGATGAAATGGAGGACTGGGTAATTGGGCTATGGATTGAGACAATCGAACGTCGACCAGGAAAAAAGTCTCATGTGTAATAAAACTGGCAGACGATGACTCGCCTCCCACTAGATGGGCCCCCATAAATAGCGACACATAGAGTGCCCTATTATTATTATTCCTGTATGTCGCACCCCCTCACGGGACAATAGTGTCCCAGACCTTTGGGAGGCGTGCACGGAGCCGAACCCAACGCGTAGAGGCCCTTTCGACAATTTAATGAAATGCAAGGTGTACATCGAGCGGATGCTGTCCCTATCCGTGTCATGGGACGCACACAGAGACAGCGCCCGCTAGGTGCAAGAACTATTGATGGAACAAATACTAAAAATAAAATAAATATTTAAGGGGGGCTCCCATACAACAAACGGGATTGGTTGCGTTAACTTTGCACCTCATTTGTATGGAGCGCTATACATACCAGGTGCAAACTTAACTTAACCACTTAAGGATGGAAAGTGTTTGTACGGAACCCTCGGTGCGCGAGTCCGACTCGCACTTGACCGGTTTTTTTTACACCATGGACTATTACTATTAGGCATTAGTGTGACGAGCACAGGGTCGTTTACCTTACCTCGTCTCGTATCCGTAGCCTTTATTACGGTCAGGCCATGAATACGCACGTCAAGCGGAGCGACGAGCGGCGGCAATAGGCGGAAGCGGAAAGTCCGAACATGGTGTCTCGGTCGCTCCTATGGTCGCTCGGCGGTAATACTCTCTTACTCGGCCGGCAATGCCTACACCTACAGCACAGCCTTCTGCTTGGGTGCTGCCCTGGCCTGGCCATAATAGGAACGAGAGCTCGAGAGAGGGAGAAGATTGCTAGTATGACGCGAGAAGTCGTGGCCGGGCGGTAATACTCTCGAACCCGATTGGCTATCTCCATAACAAGTTTCATAAATCGGTTCAATAGTAAGCGTGAAAAGGTAATGGACATACACACAATCGGATTTATAATATTAAGAAAAGGTCATGCGATAAGGAATTAAGGACTTTGCAAATTCGAATTTTCAGCATTGCATACAAATTTGATTTCAGTTTCAACTAATTTTTATTTAGCATGCAATTTTAACAATGATACATGGCTAAAAGTCAACCATTTCCCGAAGGTAACGTATTTACTCCACGAAGACTTCACGATATTATTTAGTAATAACCAAAGAATATAATACTCACAAGGAGAAGAACGGTAACTACGTACAAAAAAGTTGCCTATCTTTTTTTTTTAATACTACTAGCGCCACCGTAGTAGAGCCTATGAACTAAGTGACAGCGGGATTTTTTGGCGGGGTTTTCAAATATGCCATATTGAAAGTTTGTTTTTCTAACTTTTCTATTTTACATGCATGCATATTCAGGTTTAATCCTGCAACTCATTTGTCAACCACTGCTCAATATATGAGATTGAGTTGAAATTTAATAGTTTTATAAAAAAATACAAAACAATGAATTACTTTTAAATGGTAGCCTTTATTCATTTAATATCCTAAGCAAGAACTTTTACAAAATGTCTTTAAAAAGTTTACTACATAGGTGCACTATTATTGCATTGTTTTTAATAATATATTCTGTTGTTCCTGGAACAGAATACTTGCTCAGGCGGTTTTTGCAACTGTCAGTTTAATGGGAATCTTGGAAATGTCGTCCACATAAAACCTTATTCCTTTTGTGCTTTGGCCAACAATATGTGGCCCAAAATGTAGCCCTGAAATAGGAAATTACATTTTAACTAAAACACGGCTAAAACAAACATCTGGTAGTCCTACTTCATGTTTATTAAAACATACAGTAATGTTCCGAGACATATAAAAGACCTGAATTAAAATATTCTTACCGTTAAATATTGGTTATTCCAGCTTTGGGGAAACGGTGAAATTGAACTGAATCGTCTTTAGTAGAAGTTGCGCCGCGTTAAGCACATTCAAGGAATATAACAAATCACATTTTCTATTTATGCATTTGAAGACATGATGATATTTTCGAAATTAATCGCGAAACAATTTGAAATTGGCCGTTCTTTGACGTAAATTAAAATAACACGCTGACAACTGCTGACAACCATCAGTTTTTTTTTGGGACTTTATGGCTTAAACCCGTAACAGACGATTGAACAATCCGGCGGACCATAGAGACGCTGCTATCTGTGAGACGTATATTCCTATCTCATTCCGACAGATAGCAGCGTCCCTATCGGTCCGCCGGATTGTTCGATCGTCTGTTACGGCTTTTATTGCCATCTGACCGTCCAGCCTGGCATTGCCAGAATAAGAAATAAATCTTTTTTTCATCGTGCAATAAAAATATTGTTAGCCGTATATAAAATCTTGAAGCCAATTCTTTGTATGAAAGTGAAAAGACCTTGGTAATAACATACGTAAGTCCAAACTTATCGTACGATTACGTATCAGAACGCAACCAATACTGTATGTCACCGAAACTGCGAAATACCTCATGCTAAATTCAGCAAGAAGTGAAACTTAAAAAAAAGATTTAAAAAATTTGAATGTCTATGATTGATTCATGGACTTAAATTTCAGTGGATTGATTTGACAATTTAATTGACAAGCTCCATGTTTTTATTTTGCTCTGAATTTTGGGGGATTCATCGGCCATCTTTGATCATGTTCAGTTCATCTCATGTTTTAATAATTTAATTTTTGTTTTTATTCATGGTTTTATTCTTTATAAAGTGAATATTATTATAAACTGACATTGGCAAAAGCCTCGAGCTGCCATTCCTGTATTTAATTTAATTCTGAATTTTGGGCGTTCATGACGATTAATTTCGCTCTCAATTCTCATACTCCAAGGACATTGCTAAAACTCACTGTGAACACATTGTGTGTATATTCGAGGCGTTTTGCTAGTCCAACCACCAAAAATGTCGGAGGATTTGAAGGCTGAATGCGTAAATGACGTGCATGGGAATGTAGCGTCGATTAAGGAAGAGCCAAGGGATGTCGCGTACGCTGAAAGCGATGCACAGGCAGAGCTCTACGCGGACCGTGTGGTGAAGGAAGAGCTGGTGCCTGGCCCTGTACTGGTCCAAAAGCTGGACACGCTCAAAGGTATTCTCTTTTAACCAGTGATCGTATGTAGGATGCAGATTGGGGTGAACGACCTCAAACATTAATATGAATAAGACTCGAGATTTCCTGGGATTTTCGGAAATAGGTAATAATTAATAACTTGTCGAGGGTTAAGCTAAATAAACAAAATTCACTATATTTAAGTCATTTATTTTACATGACAAAAACTTAACCTAAAAATAACATGGAAACTATACACTATGTTGTAGTCTTGTTTATATAATTAAAGTAACATACTATTATTCTGTCAATATGTTTAGTTGTTAATCGGTTTCCTTTAACGTCTAAGATATCAAAAAGACTCACAGGATACTAAGTCATATTCATATCCATGTTAAAATGTCGAACTTAACCCTGGGAAAGTGCATCCTGTATCCGATCACTGCTTATAACAACAATTAGAATAATTACGCTTAAAACGAGTCTTAGTACAACAGATTTCTTGGTTGAATGATTAAGCCACTTTTGGTTTTATGTGTGCATGTCTACATAGATGTTTTAATGATGTCATGGGTATTGTGATTGTGACAGATGCGTAATTGGACAAAACGTCTGTGGCTAACCAAAACTGGCTTCACTGTCAAGCGTTAACTAGGTTTCTAGGTATTATATTTTAGGGACACACATTAGTGGTAGCTTTAGAGTAGAGCGATCGGGTTGGCTGCCAGCCTAAATCGCAAAAGTTACAACAAAATGCAATGAAAATTCATAACTCTTTGTTTTTTATATGTATAGAAGATAATTTGGCGAAGCAATCGGCTCAGTTTGCAAGCACCTGCCTACTGAGCAGCGGTCCCGGGTTCGAATCCCGGCCAGGGCAAATATTTGTGTGATGAACTCGAATATTTGTACTTGGGTCATGATTGTTCCTATGTATTTAAGAATATATTTATCTATATAAGTATATATATTGTCGTCTAGTACCCATAACACAAGCCTTCTTGAGCTTAATTTGGGACTAGATCGATTTGTGTGAGGTTGTCTGATATTTATTATTATTTATTTATTATTATTTATAAATATGTTAAATAAAATAAAAAAAATATTTGATTAACAGTTACACAACATATTATTAACAATGTACAAACATTCGTTCACCATGTATTCTTCATTCATTCAAAATATAAGAAAATAATAATTATAATCAAAAGTATACACAAAATGAAATTAATAACACAAAAGCAAAAACACATTGTCAGAAAATTAAATATACAAATAACGATACAATTCAATGTTGCTCTGTGAATAAAGATTTTAATTTACATCCCACTTAAACATGTAAATAAGTATATGCAATAAAAATTAACCACACAACTATGAAACAACATTTAAAGTATATTAACAATATAATCAATTTCTTTTATAATTTTCTCATATTTATTATTAATCCAGGAATGGCAGATCATAGCTTTTGCCAATATCAGTTTTTTAATAAAATTAACTTTATAAATGCATGCCTTGCATGTATGGATTTGTATCAATCTCAAAGTATAATCCACAACAAAATACAAAGGTGGCAAGTTATGATATTCTTAACAGAACCATTTAAATTTATCTCCCCATATTTTTAAGAATCATATAAAATAGATTGAAGTATTGCTCCCATTCAACAAACAAATGTTTTCTTCGCACTTGGCTGGTTTTTGTATATTTTTTAGTATGTAGTTTACCGTTTTTAAGTAATAGATGCTCTTAACCACGCATAGAAACAGGCTGGCCATGTAGCCAGACTTTACGATGAAAGGTGGACCTTCCTTGCTACGTCTTGGAAAGGTCCAGCAGTAGGGAGAAAAAAGGGTCAGCCACTGACACGCTGGGCAGATGATATTGTCCAGGTAGCAGGTCCTTACTGGATATGGAGGGCCCAGGACAGAAATGCATGAAGCTCCCTGGAAGAGACCTTTTAGAGGTTGTAGTGAAAAAAATAATTAATTAATTAACATTTAATAGTAATCTACCAATTTAGTCAATCTAGGAAAACTGTCTAAAAATTCTGTATTTAAGCATTTATTGTTTAAATTTGTGGAAGTGTGTCTCACCATACTATGAAATAAAAGGCTTTTTCTTATTATATTTATGTGTTTTATAATTTTATTTGACCAAATTTTTCTTTTTTGTCCAGCCTTTTTATCGATATTATCAAATAAAGAATAAAAAATTAAACATTAGCACATTTGTACATACTTATTCCAAAATTCATTTGATAAGTTCCTCATTCTATAAAAGCGTAAACAACCAGTAATTAGTCACAGTGCAGATAATCTTACAGTAGGACTTATGACGGACGGATGTAGTATGGAAATTGTACGACTGTTCTTATTGTGTGCTGGGACTGTCAGTTTCCTCGAGGTGACGTCTTGTAGAGGGCCGATTCTAAGATGACGCTGCTTTCACGTTTTTTTTATATTTTTAAAACTATTTTAAAAAATTAAATGAAAATAATAGTTTTGTATTCCGTTGTAATTGAACACTAACTGAACAGTGAACGCTATTTGAAAAGTAATCAATTTGTTGTCATCATGGCAGATAGCTTGCATTGAACAGTTCTCTCACCGAGCTACAATTGACAACATTTCATACATATTAACCCTTAAATGCATGGTGTAAGATTACATAAACAAAAATTAATTACTGGTTGATAATAAGAAACATTTATTTGAAATAAAATAATATTTTAATATTGTGTTTTTTTAATTCAAACAGCTGAACGATAACTGGAGATCTACAGATGGTTATAGATTAGTTTTAGAAATGAAATAGCATATATTTTAAAATACTTAAACGGGTTTACTCACGTCGTAGAAGTCGAATAACGCTCGACATGTTTCGAATCGGTACGCGATTCATCATCAGGAGAGACGATCAGTCGCGGCGGCGGCCAACCGAACACTGCGAGCACGCGCCCTGTCCGCGCGGCTGCTCGACGCGGGTGTCACCGGCGGAGGCGCAAAACTACCCTCATCATCACGCACAATGCCAATTGTCGGGTTGCACACAACACTCACTACGTCATTTGCTAGGGTCTCGTCCACACTAACCACCGATGTAGTATCCAAAACCGTCCTCCAACTAGGGGGCTGATGATGATGATTTGGTGTAGGGACGCCCGGCCGGAAACAGGCGGGCTGTCGATCGCTTGACTGCGTTCATTCAGCCCAATTCCCAATTGGAGCCAACGGTTACTGTCCCGGCGGCGCTCCCATACAGCCTTCTTCCTCGAATCTCCTTGTTCTCCTGCAGAAGGAAAGGACATCTTTAAGGTTAATGTCCCTCAGCTCTTCCTCTTCTAGTTTTAATTTTCTGAAGATGCTATAGCGTATTATCGCATACATGCCACACTCTACTAAAACATGCTTACTCGTCTCCTCCTGTCCACAGTGCGAGCAGTATGGATCACTTACTACACCCATAATATGTAGGTGCCTGTTAAGGCTATTGTGTCCCGTGATTATGCCTGTTAATAATCTGAGATTTTTCTTACCTATACCTACTTACCTATAACTAGGGGGCACTGACCATCCACAATATCGGTTAAAATTCGGATGGCGACTAATTTCCATAGCCTCTCGTACTTTCCGCGGAATGAAAAACTTTTCTCTCGCCAGCACAGTTACCTTATCAAACCGAATACAATAGTGAGACGTATCCGAATTCAGTGAATGTTCCGTCACTGCAGAACCCCGGGTATCTTGATTTTTCATACTACGTAATGTGTTCAGTCACTCTTGTGGAAATGTTCCGGCCAGTCTCTCCTATATAATTCTTCCCACAGGAGCACGGAATCATGTATACGCCAGGATTACTTAGGGGGTTCCTTATCTTTGGGGGAATGCACCAACTGTCTGAGCTGCATGTGAGGGCGGAAAATCGTCTTGATGTAATTTTACCTACGGCGTAACAAGTATCCGATTTTATCCGTCACGCCCTTAAGATAAGGCAAGTAGGCAAGTGAGTAAACCCGTTTAAGTATTTAAATATGTCTGAGGCTCATGATAGTTTTCTAGGTAGAATATAGTTTTATTGCAGCTCAGGACTTAACACATCCCTCGCT
Source organism: Apotomis turbidana (assembly GCA_905147355.2). Taxonomy (NCBI): domain Eukaryota; kingdom Metazoa; phylum Arthropoda; class Insecta; order Lepidoptera; family Tortricidae; genus Apotomis; species Apotomis turbidana. The sequence goes on from LR990305.1 coordinate 2,669,099, forward strand.
ACACAGCTCGGGTGGATACGCAGCCTAAATGCTAAAAATGTATTAACTTTGATTTGCCTTTAATTAATGGAATGTCAAGAGTGAAAAATGAATATCTCTCTCTCTCTCTCTCTCTCTCTCTCTCTCTCTCTCTCTCTCTCTCTGTCTCTCTGTCTCTCTGTCTCTGTCTCTCTGTCTCTCTGTCTCTGTCTGTCTGTCTGTCTGTCTGTCTGTCTGTCTGTCTGTCTGTCTGTCTGTCTGTCTGTCTGTCTGTCTGTCTGTCTGTCTGTCTGTCTGTCTGTCTGTCTGTCTGTCTGTCTGTCTGTCTGTCTGTCTGTCTGTCTGTCTATCTGTCTGTCTGTCTGTCTGTCTGGTCTGTCCGTCCGTCCGTCCGTCCGTCCGTCCGTGCGTGCGTGCGTGCGTGCGTGCGTGCGTGCGTGTGTATGTGTGTGTCTGTGTGTGTGTGTGTGCGCGCGCGTGCGTGCGTGCGAGCGTGCGTGCGTGTCTGTGGGTCTGTGGGTCTGTGTGTCTGTCTGTCTGTCTGTCAGTGCGTGCGTGCGTGTGTGTATGTGTGCGTGCGCGTGAGGAACCCAAATCTTATGGAAGTCACATGATAATTGATAACTTTAATGTCCCTCTGTCACGATAGTCAATACTTACGGGTATTCCCATTAACCTATTGAATATTTTATTGCAGGACCACTGAAGGAAGAAGCGAAGGAGACATCCCCTGAGCAAGAAATACCATTGAACGCTGGTGTTCCGAAACTAACGGAGAAGCCCGCTGTTAGCAGTTCTAGTGAAACGAATTCAATGATTGAAAAAACTAAACTCACATGTGACATATGTAACAAGGGGTTTCAACTGAAATCAGATCTTGCAAAACACGTTACCAAGCACATGGTCTCTCGTAGCACACAGGGACCTTTCATGTGCAAGTCTTGTTGCGACATATTTAGCACGAAATTGCTTCTATTGCAGCATGCGGAGAGTCAGCACGGTGGGAAATGCTTCACTTGCGATCAATGTGACTATGCTACGGAATATTCACAAGCTATACGGGGTCATTTGAGGACTCATACAGGAGAGAAACCTTTCAAATGTCATCTATGTAGCTCTACGTTCGCCCAAAGATTTACGTTACAAACTCACCTTTACACGCACACTGGCGAGAAGCCTTACAAATGTAGTCAGTGTAGTTCCGCATTTGCTCAAAATAGTAGTTTACGAAAACACCTCACAAGGCATACTCAGGTGAAGGCTTACAAATGTAGTCAGTGTGATTCAACGTTTAGCCGCAGCAGTTGTTTACATTCTCACCTCAAAATGCACACTGGTGAAAAGCCTTTCGAATGTAGTCACTGTAGTTCCACGTTTGCTAGAATTGGCGATTTGCGAGTTCACCTTAGAACACATACCGGTGAGAAGCCTTTCAAGTGTAATCAGTGTGGTTCGACATTTGCGCAAAGCGGTAGATTAAAATCTCACCTTAGAACGCACACAGGCGAGAAGCCTTTCGAATGTACTCAGTGCAGTTCCAAGTTTGCTAGAAGTGACGAATTACGAGTTCACCTTAGAACACACACGGGTGAGAAGCCTTACAAATGTGATCAATGTAATTCAACGTTTGGTCATAGCAGTAAGTTACGAGTTCACCTCAGAATGCACTCGGGTGAGAAACCTTATAAATGTAGTCAGTGTAGTTCGACATTTAGTTGCACCAGTTATTTAAAGTGCCACCTTAGAATACACGCCAAAAATAAAGTGCTATAGAGTGTCATCTAGTGAGCCATCAGTTAGTAAAAGACTGCTTTTTCACTAGAACTTAAGCCTAATTCGGACTAGGCTCACTAGTTTAGTGGCTAGTAATAAAATTTAATAATAAAAGCCTTTTATTCCATGCACATTGTTCGGTACAAAATCATTTCATTGATGTAATAACATTTTACAACACAATTTAAAATTAATATGTTATTAATTGTTTAAGTTTATTTTAGTGTTAATAAAATTCTTTAAAACATTGTGCATTCCGTAACATAATTACAAATTATCTATATTTTTTATAAATAATTTATTAAACACAATACTAAAGATAAAACATGGAAACAATTAAAACTAAGAACATAATATAAATATTTAAACCTAACTAAACCTAACTATAAATAAAAAACGGGCTCCAGATCGGTGCCGAGCGGGAGGGTGCCCAAGAGGCTGGCCGCATTACTACGCTGAATAGCCAGGGCTATTCTTTGGCATAGGTATGACCCAGCCCTCTGGTCACCCGTAGCATCGACTAGTCTCTGCTAGTTCGTGGTAAATTTTATGTGCAGTTTGTCCCCATGGCCCGAGCGTTTCCACCCCAAACGGGTCAAACAAGTAGCCACTGTCGATGGCTGCATATTTATATCTATATTTTTTTCATTATTATTAGTCCGCCATTTGTATTTTATGTAATAAAGTTGAAATAAATGAATTATCCATTACATTATTTTATTTAATATACTTATAATCGTATAGCCCAACAGTGTGTTTCTCAGCCCACGCCGCATTGCACATTTTTAGTGGTACTAATTTATTTTACTGGCAATGACAAATATTTGGTAACTGACGTTGAAAGTCAGTGAAAACCACTGATGTAAACAAAGAGAAAAGCGGACTTAATATTCCGCTAGTTTCTAGTAATTTTCACATAACAAACTCAACTTTGACGACGCGTTTGGCTCGGTTTGTAAACACCTGCCTACTGAGCCGGCGGTCCCGGGTTCGAATCCCGGGGCCAGGGCAAATATTTGTGTGATGAACTCGAATATTTGTGCTTGGGTCATGGTTGTTCTATGTATTTAAGTATATATTTTATCTATATAAGTATGTATATCGTCGTCTAGTACCCATAACACAAGCCTTCTTGAGCTTAATTTGGGAATAGATCGATTTGTGTGAGGTTGTCCGATATTTATCTATTTGTCGCAGAATGGCCGTGAGCTTCATCAAGATTTTCATTATGAGCAGACATCGTTATAAATTTCAGGGCCCTCGAGGTAATCAAAAGTCAGTTCTTCAGTAAGTCCATATAATTACACGAATTACACTTTTATCACAATTTATAACAAATTAAGAGTCACTGTCTCAGGTAAACTAATCAACACTAATTATGCACAAATGAATAACAATTAACAAAGCTAGCGGTGCGTCCACACGCGGCCGCAACCCCAGACGAATCTGTCGCCTCAGGATAACCACTGAAGGTGAAGTACCACGGCCCGCTGTCAGGCCAAACTCGACCTTATATCGGCTATGATCCGACATATTTATTTTATTTAACTGCCACAGTGATGAAAGTCAAGTTTTTTAATACGATTCAGTATTTATTTCAATTCCTGACATATCGCTACTGATATTTTATAATGTGTATATATATGTCGTATGCACAGTATTGCCGTGTGAAAGCTGTTTGTAGCGCCACTATGCCAGAGCTAAAACGCAACTTGGTTACATTCGAAATTATTCTTTTTTTTATTTTTTATTATGAGCCCTCAAAAAAAGGCCGCCTTTAACCTTTTGAACGCTTTTCCTCCCATGTCAAAATGTGATACGCCAATAGTTGAAAAAGAAAGAGCGAAAATATACCTTATCTGTCAGCGGGAAAATTGCTTTGACGCGTCCGCCATTATCACTTTAGTGGTCTGTGGCGTGGTAGGCACGACAGCACACGACCACTTTATTGGCTCATGGCGTTCAAAGGGTTTAAGATTCCGTTTGTCTCGACGGTTGTTTCAGCTCCGGGTCATCAGTTTATCTTTTTGGTTGGATGATTACTCTTCCACGGCGAGTTGTACTAACTGAAATCCATTTACTTACCCCAAAAATAACCGACTTCTTGGAGAATAAATTTGCATCTGGTTACAATCTGCTTTTACTACGAGCTCGCTATCTTAATTTGTGGTTAACACTCAATGGTATTCAGTTCTTAAGTGGATCAGCTTAGCTTAGAAAATTCGTACTATACATTGATATGTACCTACTTTGAATTAAGAACCCAAAAGGATTCAACCAACATTATCCCGAAGTTGTCTGTGGTGTAGCCCCATGGTATGAGAGACCAATGACAGGAAGTCAAAAATAACATAAGATATTTATTGAACAATAACTTATTTTACAGTGATAATAACTATAGACAGACATAAGTAGTCATTTGAAAAAATACGACGCGCACCTGAACTAGGATTCCCTGTTCCTGAGTGTGGAGCGTTAACAGAAAAAAGATGACTGTATTGCTATCTTTGTAGAGCATGTCAAGTTTCTATATGAAATGACGTTGAACAAACGTATATTTTTGTCAACAGTGTGCTTTCAAGTAATTTTAGTCAATAACAAATCACTGACGTAACTTTTATGGGAACACCCAAATGCTCTGAAATATTTTATTCCGATTTTCAAAACTCCGAATTTCATTATTCCTAAGAAATAAAATTCCGATCGTTAAAAACCACGAAGTGTAATATTCCGAACTTCAAGAGTCCGAGTTTTTCTATTTTCGAGAATTATAACATCGAAGAGTTAAAAGCCCGACGCTATGGCCCGACGTGGCAATAGCCCGAAAAACAGAATTCCGATTTTTTATAATCCGAAATTTCATAGCTTTTTCGGAATTTTGACTTTCGGTAAAATAAACTTTCGTATTTTCAATCATCGCAATTTTCACTTTTAAAACTGGTAAAGGCCGTTTCCGATTAAGGGAAGAAAATATGCCCTTTCGTGATAATGGACAGATTTTTTTTTCTACAGTCAGTTACGTCTAGTAGAGTAACTGTGTCAAGTTTGGTTGAAAAATTCTTTGCGGTTCCGCAGAAAAAAAATAAAAACGGAAATAATGAAATATGGTTTTTCTCCAAAAATATTTAACTTTAATGTACTATTATTTTTTCATTCTGTAAAGCTTAGTCAAGTTCATGTCTTAAGTAAAAATGGTATCTCTATATCTAACGATTATGTAAAAAATAGATAAGTCAAAATTTTAATATATATTTTTTTTTATTTTTGTGAGAGATACCACTCTAATTGATATTTCTAAATAAGCCTTAGTTAACGTCCTGTAACACATATTAATTTGATGGATAAAATCGGAAAGCAACTGTGTCAAAATGAAATAAATAACTGGGCTGGAATTCATTACTATTTAATTAGTAAACTACTCTAACACTGCTAAATAACCAAAACATAATATCCTCTTTACAAATAAACAAGATTTGACAGTTACAGTGACATTTGCATTTGCATTTGCATTTGCGTATGCGTTGGTTATTTGGAAGTATTAGAATAGCTTACTAATAAAATGTAATCCAACCCAGTTATTTATTTGATTTTGACACAGTTGCTTTCCGATTTTATCCATCAAATTAATATGTGTTACAGGACGTTAACTAAGGCTTATTTAGAAATGTCAATTAGAGTGGTATCTCTAACAAAAATAAAAAAAAATATATATTAAAATTTTGACTTATCTATTTTTTACATAATCGTTAGATATAGAGATACCATTTTCACTTAAAACATGAACTTGACTAAGCTTTACAGAATGAAAAAATAATAGTACATTAAAGTGAAATGGTTTTGGAGAAAAACCATATTTCATTATTTCCGTTTTAATTTTTTTTCTGCGGAACCGCAAAGAATTTTTCAACCAAACTTGACACAGTTACTCTACTAGACGTAACTGACTGTAGAAAAAAAAACTAAGTCATAATATTAAAGGGCATTTTTGCTTCCCTTAATCGGAAACGGCCTTTCGGATTTTGGAAAATCGGAATAAGCTAAATCTGAATGAAAAAAATCGGAGTACTTACCTTATCTGTAAGAGCGAAACGAGCGCATGCAAGGCAGGTCCGACTTGGCTTAGGTTAGGAACGACGACGAGCGAAGCGAGGAGGAGTGTTAGGTTGAACTGCGACCCTAACGAGCGAGCGGCGCTAGTCCGACTTGGCTTACGATTCCTAACATTACCTATTTCACCTTAAGGCAGGTCCGACTTGGCTTAGGTTAGGTAGGTATTTTGATGTTAATAATTAATTTAAACTATTAATACAAAGATCAAAGCTTAAAGAAAAATTGGAAAAGGAGCTACCTGGTGGAAGAGACCGGGAATCGAACCCGGTACCTCTGGATTGCCGGTCCAGCGCGTTAACCACTTCGCTACCCTAACTCTAACTTTTAAGAGCTAACTGGAGCTTTCTAATAAAAATAGTAATTTGTTTTATTGTTCTTTCTTCAGGTTATGAATTTAATCGATTACTACCAATTTACAGAAATAGTACATGAATCGAAACACATGATTTGGTCACAACACAGCTTTAAAAAAAAGCACGTAGTACGTAACTGTTTATGTAATTATTTATTATCGTTAAATACTTTAACACCGTGATACGAAAAAATATACCATGAACTCTATTGTACCTATCACAAAGAAAGAAAAAATCGTTTATAGGTACTAGAAAAACCACTATGACATTGATAAAAAATAATCACCTATAAAGTGTTGACACAGAAGGCTACTCCGAAGCTCAAAAGTTTAATTTCACACCGAGCCATTGCCGTCCCTCTCTATCTTCTGTGAAACAATATCTATGTGACGGGACGGCACGATAATTGCAGCTCACACTACTCGCGGAGTTAGGCGAATATGATAGTGTGGAGACACTTCGCTGCGGAAACCAATACTTCCGCCAACTAAGTAAGAAGTTCCAATTTCGAACAGAGTAGTAAACCGCCACGTGCGTTTTTATACTAGTGATAGAGTAGTAAGAAGCAAATAAAACAATACAGGGTGTAACCGACGGTGTACCGAAAACTGAAACCATGGCTTCAGACCATTATTCTGGGCTGGAAAATCATGGAAATTTCTTTGAGAAAATTCACAAATTTTCCTCGCGAGTTTTCATTTTTTCTTTATTTTTCCGTTAATCGAACTCTACCGGTAACAATTTTTCATGAAAAATCGCATGAAAATAGCATTTTCCGCAAAACACGCAATGTATCACAAACAGTATTATGTCAGCTTTACGGTACAACACAGGCGTGTGGAGTGGGAAATTAAGATAACGGTACTGGCCGGTCATTGATCCTCCAGGCCAGTGCGCTCGCACTGTTTTAATTACCTACCCGCACATTTTATTTGCTTTACTTGCTTGAATGAAAATAATCTTGTTAGACTGTTTTAATTTATCGGTCAGTTGTTATTGGTGTTAGGTAGTACACTAGTTGTGATCTGTGGTTGCGTTGTTTTTGTGGTTGCATTTATAAATGTCATTCGATGAGCATTGGCATAACGGTATGTTTTGCGCTGACGCGTGAGTGGAGTGGGGAGCGCGTGGACCGGTCGATGCTTGCCGCGTGCTCCCCTCCCCGCACGTCTGCACCCGAGAGAATTGGACGCAATACATTGCGCGTCGAGTTTTATAATTTATTTTGGAAAATCTTATCCTTGAGTTTTCCGAGAAAATGAACACTCGTTTTCAGTTCGTGATTATGGTCTAAAACTACAGTTTTCGTTTTCGGTACGCTGTCGGTTACACCCTGTATATTGTATCCAAGAAACTATATTTAATACAAAATCAAAACTTCATTGACATTATACAAACTAGGAACCTCCTTAAGCAAATAAAAAAAAACTAAACCAAAGAAAACTAAAAAGTTATCACTTTTAAGGTTTAAAAAAAGTGAATTCAGAACTATTACTTGAAATAGTTTGACTTCAACATAGAGTACCACTTTTTATGTTTTACAACAAAAGCGAACTTAACAATTGGTATATAATATACGTATCAGTTTACCTCGACGTTGCGGACGTGTCACTACCAGAAATCGTAATTTTGGTAGTCGTACCATCGCTTTGAGCAAATTGCTACCCCTAGCAAATAAATCGTACAATATTTGTCCTCAAAACCTCCAAACTTAAATAACATTTAACCAAAATAAAAACAGTATGTACAGTCAAGGAATTTGAAACACGTACTACCTATTTCGGCTCGATCACTTATTAAGAATGGAAGAGGATCGCGCGGCAAAAAGAGCATACTTGGGGCAACCAACCGGTCGACGACCGGTTGGTCGTCCCAGGTACCGCTGGGGAGACGTGGTAGAGGTGGATCTGCGTAAGCTTCAAGCCGAAAACTGGCAAGTAACTGCGCAGGAACGGGACAAGTGGCGTATTCTCGTTTCGGAGGCTAAGATCCTGTTTGGGTCACTGAGCCAAAATAGTTAGTTAGTTAGTTACCTATTTCGCTTGCTTGAACTTGGGCACTGACTCAAATGGAAGAAAGTAAGCTTTTAGTGGTGAAAAGGCAAATCTGGTGAAAGATTTTGGAACCAATAAGAGATGAGAATGACAATTGACAGTTGTGCATCTAGCACAACTAGGCTTCGCGACTCTTGTCGCGCGACATAGCATTGTCACTCTCTCACAGCATTGCGAAGAAAGAGATAGGTAATATATCGAGAAAGAGTCACAGTTGTGCTAGAGGTCACTGGGTCACCTGGAGACATCTATCTCAGCGTATCTAAGAATATTTTTAGGGTGGGGGCCTCGCCTTGGTCTATGAGATGAAGCTACGAATTGCTATCGGTAATCCATCATCCTGGGGTAGGCGTACGGGGTAGGGGTAGGTACCATATTGGGTTTACCATACCGTGTTCGTTCTTGTCACAATGACGGTACGCGTACCATGCGTTTCAGTTTCCTTTACTGTATCTTTATATCGAAAAGAAAAAACAGTAGGATTAAAAATATAAAAATAAAATGCGCTCGTGCTGTGATTTGATGGCCAATCGCACTTCCAAGTACAGTCAGCATCAAACGTAGCCGACAATATTACAACTGTCATAATGTCGAATTACATACCTACTAAAATAGTAGTCATTTTTAAAAATATCCGAATTCCACTTGAGAGCTTATCTTGTAAACATGACCCCGAAAGCAATAAATGTCGTATTTTCAATGTAAGACTCAAAGATTTTTTGTTGGAAAAGTGGTATTATTCTGTGTCTTCATTAATGTTCGTAATAATTAATCACTACATAGTATAAAATAAAGTGGCTTCCGGCTGTCTGTATGTTCCTATGTATGCTTACATTTTTAAAACTTTGCAACGTATTGTAGAATACACGCATAAGTTATCATCAGCATTGCACCCGGGCGAAGACGGGGCGGGTCGCTAGTTGAATATTTAATATTATTACTGTATCGGTAGTATTATTATTTATAATTATATATTAATATTATTATTTAAATAATGAGACTGCCATGTATTTAACCGTAGGTATAGAGTTTAATATTTAAATTATTTTAGTGTTAAGTGATGTATTTGATTTTATTATAATTTTTATCTATCCAAATATCACAAAACCTCCATGATGCGTTCAAGAACCGCACATTATGACCACCATAAAAATAGACTATTTGTTAAAACAAATTTCTTATCTGTAGAAATGTTATTATTGCTAAATAATAACATCGATTTCGATGATATTATTCATTCAAATTCTCTGAAAAACAAAGAAATTTGATTTGACCTCTATTCTAATATCAGTCGTTTAGTACGAAATTAATTGTCAATTTGCGATCAAATTTAAAAAATGTCGCACGTAAGTAAGATATCGAACGATATGATAGTTGGGGCCGACTCCAGTTTGTCTCTGAATAAAAAAAAACTATGACAGCTGCCAGAAAACTTCATTGCCGCCATTACCGGTTAAAATTTGTTTTGGTGCATAAATTTGTTTGATTTGTTGAATTTAAATCATAAAATGAGCGATCAAGATGATATAGATATTTCGGCGACGCCTTCTGATATCTGACATGATATATGAAATTTGTTCTAACAGGCAGTCTATTTTTATGGTGGTCATAATGTGCGGCTCCTGAATGCAGCATGGAGGCTTATGTTATGATATGTTGGTAGAAAAAAGTAGTGTATGTAACTGTACATAATTGGGCATTAAAACACTCGTGTGATGTTATTATGAAACTCGCCTTCGGCTCGTTTCATAAACCCACACGTGTTTAATACCCTCTATTATGTACAGTCACATAACTACTATTATGTTGATATTATATTCATATAAAATGTACATTGTGACTGAATTAATTAACTGAATTGAAGCCATTGTCGGGGACAAATGGAAACAAGAAACAAAAACAATACAAACAAATTTATTTAATTTTTCGACTTATGACCTTAGTGCCAAAGTTATTCCAATGAGTTAGGATAATGCAATGTCAACCTTGTGACTTAGAAAAGATATTTGAAACAAGAAGATATTTGTTTGCGTTTTTAAGGTACCGTATCCAAAGGGTAACGGCTAAGCCTTCGCTGTCCGTCTGTCTGTCACCAGGATGTATCTCAAGAACCGTGACAGCTAGACAGTTGAAATATTCACAGATGATGTGTTTCTGTTGCCGCTATAACAACAACTAATACTAATACTAAAAACAGAACAATATAAATGTTCATGAGATACAGCCTGTTACAGTAGAAATTGCCGCTTTAGCAACATACAGAAAACAAACAAAAAAGTAAAAAAATAGGTTGTGTTACGGAATCCTCAGTGCGTGAGTCCGACTCGCACTTGGCCGGTCTTTGATACCTGCTTCCATTTGTCTTAAAGTGATCTTCTACACAGTTGTAAATCAATCGCTTTGTGTGGTCAGGTTTACAAGATAAGCTCTCAAGACATAAAAAAAAACAATACAGGGGTTGGGTTACTGCATACAACTAGAGATTGCAAACCAGCATATTTGATACACAAATTTACCGGTTTGCATTCGCTACATACAACTCGCGTTACTTGAAGTATTACAGAATTATAACATTAAAAATACTAATTCAACTGTGGTTATGTTTCATATGTTGTCTTAAATAGTTTCTAGTAGCGCCCCTGTAACTGCAAATGTCGCAACCGAATGGCTTTTGGCCGGAGTGTCGGGACATTAGGTGACGCTTCAGAGAACCTGACTGAGTAGTCTTGTAGTCACAGATGTTGCACTCGAAAGGCTTCTCGCCAGTGTGTGTTCTAAGGTGAGTTTGTAAATTTCTGCTATGGGTAAATGCAAAACTACACTGATAACATTTGAAAGGCTTGTCGCCAGTGTGTGTTCTAAGGTGACTTTGTAAGTGACTGGTTTGGCTAAATGCAGAACTACACTGACTACATTTGAACGGCTTCTCGCCAGTGTGTGTTCTAAGGTGAGTTTGTAAATCACTGCTTCTGCTAAACGCGGAACTACACTGACTACATTTGAAAGGCTTCTCGCCAGTGTGTGTTCTGAGGTGACGTTGTAAATCACTGCTTTGGCTAAATGCAGAACTACACTGACTACATTTGAACGGCTTCTCGCCAGTGTGTGTTCTAAGGTGAGTTTGTAAATCACTGCTTCTGCTAAACGCGGAACTACACTGACTACATTTGAAAGGCTTCTCGCCAGCGTGTGTTCTAAGGTGACGTTGTAAATCACTGCTTTGGCTAAATGCAGAACTACACTGACTACATTTGAAAGGCTTCTTGCCAGTGTGTGTTCTAAGGTGACGTTGTAAATCACTGCTTTGGCTAAATGCAGAACTACACTGACTACATTTGAAAGGCTTCTTGCCAGTGTGTGTTCTAAAGTGCCTTTGTAAGTGACTGCTTTGGCTAAATGCAGAACTACACTGATTACATTTGAAAGGCTTCTCGCCAGTGTGTGTTCTAAAGTGCCTTTGTAAGTGACTGCTTTGGCTAAATGCAGAACTACACTGAGTACATTTGAAAGGCTTCTCGCCAGTGTGTGTATTTATATGATACTGTAGACAGTGAACATATTTCGTTGCATACTCACATGCGTCACAAGCAAAGTATTTACCGCCATGTCGGCTCTTCTCATGCTCCAGTAGAAGCAACTTCGTATTAAATATACAATGACAGATAGTACATGTGAAGGCCTTGTGGATTCCGTGACTCATACTAGCGTTCATCAGCATGTGAGTGTTAATGTGTTTCTCTAAATCAGATTTAATATTGAAACCCTTTCCGCACTGATCGCAATTTAAGTTAGTTTGTCCATTCGAATTATTTATTTTAATATTCGAGTTGCTGACAGCAGACTTCTCAGGAGATACTTCTTGTAGATCAGTGGTTGAAGGCAAATCATTTTGTGGGGCTGCAGAAGAGTCTTGAATCTCTTTAAAAGAAGTTCTTTTCGCATTTTTCCTCGGTTTGTTTTTTTTGTCTAGTATTGCTCTTGAAGGCAAATCTTGTGAAGCTACAGATGACTCTTGAATCTTTTTGAAAGAAGTATTTTTCGCATTTTTCCTCAGTTTGTTTTTCTTCTCTTGTTTATCAGCATTTGAAGGCAAATCTTGTGAGGCTGCAGAAGACTCTTGAATCTTTTTGAAAGAAGCATTTTTAGCATTTTTCCTCGGGTTTTCGTTCTTTTGTATATCATCACTTGAAGGCAAATCTTGTGTGGCTGCAGAAAGGTCTTGAATCTTTTCAGTAGAACTATGCTTTGCAATTTTTTCGCTCGGTTTTTCTTTCTTCTCTTCAACTGGAGCTTTGCGTTTATTTGTTTTTGCTGATTCAGTGTTCTTCGCTGCGAGTAGGCGAGATTGACCTGAAAAAAAAAGAAACATTTTAATTGACTTTTTTTATAAAAGACCAACTTTAGACTCAACGTTACTGTTATTGTACATAAGGCCTTAATTAAAAGAAAATTGGCTTATCCCGTATTAGTTTCTAGTTATTTATCTATAAGAAAATTACCATTATGTGATATACTTAGGAATTAGAAAACAAGATGTTGAAACTAGTGCCTGTGAGCTTTCGTTACAGCTCAGAGTTGTAATATTTTCCCTGATTAATGAAATTTTAAAAACTGCATCGACAAAAAATTCTGTATTTCTACTTATCGAATCTACTCACAAAATTTCACGGAAATCGGGTGAGAAATGTGGCCTGTAGGCGAGAACGGCAGGAAATCCGATATCTGGACATACGAAAGAAATTGAGACGAAACAGACGCTTCGTTCGCCCGGTAAACTATGGTACATCAATTTGCAATCTAGGTATGATTGTGTCCGTGGTAAGGTTTCAAAATGATCTTAGCATAAATAAATATTAAGGGTCAATCTTACACAAATCGACCTAGTCTTAAACTAAGCAAAGCTTGTACTAGACGACGATATACATCATATATATTTATTTATTTATCGTATGGTATTATTACAAAACACTGGATCAGTAAAAAACAATCAAATCATTTAGGAAGAGAGAAAACCTATAATTAGAATTTTGGCCGTTTCAGGTAGGCAGCTGTCGCGTTGGAGATGTTCTCGAAGTCGCCTGAGTGGCCTGTGTATTTGTGTAATACAAAATGTTTGATACCCAAATATTTGCCGTGGAAGGTATTCTAACCCAGGACCTGAGGCCTGCGGGCGTAGTAGCTCAATTTGGTGCAGGGGCGTGTCCAATCTGTATGTAGTACTCTTATGGATCGTACAATGATCGGTAATGTTAAGATCAGATCCACTATTCGTAAACTATCGTAAGTTTTCAAAATAATGACCCGAGGTACCGGAAGTCGGAGAAGACTGGTAGGGATACACCATCCAAGGCAATATGGGAAAAACTGGATAAGCCGCTGAAATCGCAGAACAAGTGCTCAGTTTCGGTTCTACTTATTTTTAAGCCTACGCTCTCCAGTCTGCTCTGGACCTCAAGAGCATTATCCCCGACAAGAACAACGTTGTCGGCAAACAGCATACACCAGGGTGCTTCCTCCTGTATGTCTGATGTTAGAGCATCCATAACTAGGAGGAACAAATACGGGCTTAAAGCTCACCCCTGGTGCAAACCTACAGCCACGTTGAAATCGCCAGTTACTCCAGCTTCGGACCGGACGTGAGTACTAGCTCTATCATACATCGCCTGAACAAGTCGAACATCGTGCGTGTAAAGCGCACATCCTAGGGTATGGCTAATGCGCATAAGCATTTCAAAAACATATATGACGCAGAGGGCGCTCCAGTAGCGTAAAGAATTAAGGGATAAAAGATTTGGTGTGATTGACGTAGCGATCTAATAGCTCAGTTCGAAGAGCAATGCGCCGGAAACGCAGAGGTCGCGGGTTCAAATCCCGCTTACATTGTAGTAGATCGCATTCAATTTTTCTTTCTTAATTTACCTTTGTGTCATTATTTATAAAAATAAAAATGTGGTATTACCACATAAAAAATATGAATCGATAAAAAGATTCTATACAAATATTTAGAACAGCGCCATCTCTCTCGCAGTCTTCACACTTGCTGTAAAGCAATGGGGATTGGGGATCGTGCGTGTAAAGCGCACATCCTAGGGTATGGCTAATGCGCATAAGCATTTCAAAAACATATATGACGCAGAGGGCGCTCCAGTATCGTAAAGAATTAAGGGATAAAAGATTTGGTGTGATTGACGTAGCGATCTAATAGCTCAGTTCGAAGAGCAATGCGCCGGAAACGCAGAGGTCGCGGGTTCAAATCCCGCTTACATTGTAGTAGATCGCATTCAATTTTTCTTTCTTAATTTTCCTTTGTGTCATTATTTATAAAAATAAAAACGTGGTATTACCACATAAAAAATATGAATCGATAAAAAGATTCTTTACAAATATTTAGAACAGCGCCATCTCTCTCGCAGTCTTCACACTTGCTGTAAAGCAATGGGGATTGGGGATCGTGCGTGTAAAGCGCACATCGTAGGGTATGGCTAATGCGCATAAGCATTTCAAAAACATATATGACGCAGAGGGCGCTCCAGTAGCGTAAAGTATTAAGGGATGAAAGATTTGGTGTGATTGATTGACGCAGCGATCTAATAGCTCAGTTGGAAGAGCAATGCGCCGGAAACGCAGAGGTCGCGGGTTCAAATCCCGCTTAACTTGTAGTAGATCGTATTCAATTTTTCTTTCTTAATTTACCTTTGTGTCATTATTTATAAAAATAAAAATGTGGTATTACCACATAAAAAATATGAATCGATAAAAAGATTCTATAGAAATAAGTCGAACATACTTCTCTGGCACACCTTTCCCTTTCATAGCCCAGCACAGAACCTTACGGGGGACCCTATCGTATGCTTTTTCCAGATCTATGAACACCATATGCAAGTCCTTTTGTGCAAGTCGGTATTTTTCGCAAAGTTGGCGGTGTGCAAATATGGTGTCCATAGTTCCCGCCCGGCATAAACCCAAATTGGTTCTGTGTTACCTCACTTCCTTCTCTTATTCGTTTCGCTATCACTTTCTCCCATATCATCATACTATGTGACATGAGCTTTATTCCCCGATAGTTGTTGCAATCCTGTACGACACCTTTATTCTTGATGATGGGCACTAGTGAACTGTTGCACCATTTCTCAAGGATGACCTCTTTTTGCAATAACTTATTAAAGAGCAAACTCAGTCATTTCCATCCATCTACTCTCAAAAACTTCCATACTTCCGCTGGTATACCATCTGGCCCAACTGCCTTTCCATTATTCGTACTCTGCAATGCCATCTTCACTTGCTCTGTACTACTCTATACTTACCTACTTCACCATGCCTATATTACTGGAACAATGATAAAAAAACGACTCTATTAACAAGTGACAAGTGGGATCCTTTTGGTTGAAAACGTCACATATATTTTAAATATGTGTGTAAACTAAGACAATTTAAACGGGATATGGCGTATATTCTTTATTTGAACCTTCCTGCCGTTTTAGAAATTTCACAATAACCGCTGTCACAGGTTAACTGCGAAAAACATTTTTTTTCACTGGCAGTTATATTTCATTTGACTTTGAAAACAAGTATTGTAAAAAATAGTTTACGTACAGTCTTTATATTTAAAAGTATAACTTAGTAATAATTCTTTTCGTTCTTTCGTCTTTACACATTAGGCTCATCTGGCATGTATGAACCTTTATGTTTTATTTACATTTATAAAATGGCTACCCATTATGCACAAATGTAACTGCTAATAAAATTTGTGTTTTTCACAGTCAATATTTGACAATGGTAACTGTAACAGTTACTGAAACATCAGAAAGGCGCAAATAATTCTACAATAATTTTTAGGGTGAATCAACTTTTAAGTTATTGTTAAGAGATATATATAAAAAAACAGGACAGTGTTACCCTCCCACAATGTTGAAACTGTGTCATAGTAATCAAGTGCAATTTATAAGCTCCTTAACTCCAAAAAAACTTAAATATTTAAGATTAGAAGTTAAGTTTTTTATGTATTTTGAATTTTCTGTAAAATAAATAGCTAAAATTTTAATTTTTTTTTTAAAGTGCACCATGTTACGCAAAATTTGTCCCTCGGACAACCTAAGCATTTTTCTATGAAACAGTATAAAGATGTCACCTGGACAACGGGGACAGAGTAAACAACACAAAAAAGTCGATTCACCCTTTAACAGTAATATCAATATTTCGTTCAAACTTCACATTTTAAAATATAGAGTTTAATTACTTATACCTAATACCTTAACTTTAGCTAGTTACCTTTAGATACAAATTAGAAATGTTGTCTTGAAGATTGGATTATTATTATCACACATCACTTTAACATGACAAGGAAGAACAACAAAAATTTATGGTAAGAATAAAATTAAATGGCACTTACTAATTTTCTTTTTCCTTGATTTTATTTCTGTTTGCTGAATGCCTGGCTGGTCGCTCAATCGTAAACTGTATGTTTGCAGGCCGACTGTGTATGTCCGTGACTTTAAGTCCAGCATCAGGCGCTCCAGGACGACGGAGCAGGACCCGTTCAGTAACTGCGCATCAGTGTCTTCATCTTCTGTCTTCAGTAATGCTGCAACACAATGTAGAAAAACATTTCGTAAGTAGGCTTATAATTATTTATTTAAAATTTAAAAAATACTTAATTTGACTGTTTAGCCTGTTAATGAACACAGATAGAAATACTTCCTGGCCTAGGCCTTCAATTTTAAATGAAATTACTTAACAGTTATCTCGAGTTGTGGCATTGATTGATTGTTGAATGAATTGAATGCCTATTATAATGCATGTTATGCGACATTACATGGCATGTTTGAGAAAATCTATTTTCAGCAGAAAATAAGTAACAATTTGCAATATACAATAATTTAAAACGAATGCAGGTACCATTGACAACACAAAGTTGCTGAACAACCAACCTCGCAGCGTGTAGACCACGTCGCTTGGCTGCAGACGCTCCGGGCCCAGCACCAGCTCCTCCTTCACCACATGGTCCTCGTAGAGCGCCGCCAGCGCGGCCTCACATTCCTCGTCGCCGTCACTGTCACACGGTTCTAGCTTCACAGACGCCTCCAGGTCAAGCGACATCCTCGGCGGCTGGACCGGCGGTACGCGTCACGTGTGACGTAGTAGTGCCGCCGTATGAATGATACGGGCCCCCGGGTCACAAGGGCCGTCGTCGGGGACTCCCGATATGTGTTGATAAACTGTCTATTGATATCTACACTACTGCACAAATGCACTATGTTCTGATTTTACACGTATGGATTTATTTAATGTAACGCATACTAAAATGTGGTGTGATTTTAAGTAATATTTTTGTACTTTTATAGAAAATTTGATCCAAATTTAACCATCTTGGGCGTAGAAAATCCAAAACACCATGCGAATTGCGATTGTCAATCTGAATCTGACTTTGACAACTCACAGATCCGACACTCAATTGACATCATTTCATATTTATAACAGGTGGAAATATAATAAATTTATTAAAAAAGTACATTCGAATTAAGTGGTAAAACAATTTAAAAACCTAAAACCTACACTAACCTAACTCTAGCCAAGGTCTGTCATTCGCGGAAATGATCCCAAGATGCTGGCGGCGTTTCCCCGCTGCACAGCAATACTGAGCCTTTGTCCGAGAAACGCGCCAGCTCTGGGATCACAGGTAGTTCGTATTAGTTTTTTTTTTATGGAATCAAACAAACTGTGAGCGGCTGGGCCCCATGGGCCTAGAGTCTCTACCGCAAACGGCACGAAAATATAGTTGTCACCTAGACACATATATTTTCGGCGTTTAGCCGCCTCAGCGTTTGTGGCCGCCCCACCTGGATTTTGGCACGTTGTTGCAATGTGTGACGGTGCCAAAGTGTCCACACAGGTGGAGTCCCACACTAAGGGCCGCCCCAACCGCCACGGTACTAACGTCATGCCGTCGGGTCTCTTGCCATCATCTCGTGCGAGGCCATTTGGTTCGAGAACCGCAGGCACGTTGACGCTGACAAGAGCCCGACGTAGGATATCATTTAGACAAGCGTGGCGGGAGAGTCTGCCGGCGCTTTTGGGGCAGCTAAGGCCGTGGTGACCTAAGCGATCTACCTGGTATCCGCAACGACATTGGTGTGGAACGACGATGTCTAGGCCTAGACGAAGGCCAACAGCCACCCTGAAAGAATTATCATCTAATAAAGTGCCGAAATTAACTGAGGGAAGTGCGTGAAGCCAGTATCCGGACTCGCGAGCAGAAACAGCAAGGAGCCTGGCCTTGTCTCTCGGGGTGGGACTTGTGTCAGTAAGGTGGTTGTGTACTCTTAGATTTATCGGCATGTCCCACAATTTTTGGATCTCTGTACTCGTCGGAAAGTCTGTACCAGGGCAGGCCTCTTTCCAAGCGTCCTTGGCCTCTGACAAACAGGCCACCTCAGAATCGGAAAGTAAAGGGGATAATATTTTACCGATAAGAGGTAGCGAGCTATGTGTCGAGGACAAGAACGCTGGAAGGGCGACGCCTGAGATTTGCCTTACGCCGAGGCCACCGAACCGTACAGGTAGCGTAGCCTGTAAAAATTGACGAGCGTCAAATTTCGCATTAATGATTTTTTCTAAGTGAGCGTGAATAATGTTGTCAATGTTTTCACACAGTAATTTAAATTTCCAAAAGGGGCAGCATCGCAGGGCATACGTGAACTTAGGTACAAAAAGGCATGAACGTAGTATGAAAACGGCCATGTGGGCATGAATTTCTAATAGACGATCTGCGGATTCTTCAAACTTGCTTATCTTATTCTCTACAAAACTAGGAATCCCTTCGGCAAAGATGGGAACACCAAGAAGGTGGAGTGTTTCTTTGGATAAAAACTTGATTCCTGGACTAGCGGACTCAAAAGCTTGTTTGACCGATAAAGTGTCGAAGTTGCCATCTAAAAATACTTCGCATTTGTCAAAATTCAACTGTAGACCGATCGAATCAAATTTATTTTTGATTAAGCTAAGGTCGTTTAGGACAGAATCCGCATCTCCTCCGAGAGTACCTACCATCATCGAGATACCAAACATTAAATTTAGAGGTTAAATCTGAAATGATTGGATGTATTGCCAGGCTAAAAATGGCCGGACCGAGAGGGTCACCTTGCTGACATCCGACAGATGAGAGCAAAGTGTTATTTTCAAAAACAAGATTGGATGCAGAACCATAACATTGCCAAAGATAGTGATAAATATCAGGGACTACTTTTTGAATTTCCGATAACATAGTGTATCGATTGATGGAATTAAATGCGTTCTTAACGTCGAGTTTCAGGAGGGCTTTTGATGAGGAAGTATTAAGAAAGGTGCGACAGGCATGTACTGCCGCTTCACAGCCGCCTTTACAACCGAAACCCAGCTGAACCGGTTGAAACTTTGGCTGCAGCAGCGGGAGAATATGCCTGCAACAGATTTTGGAAGCAATTCTCCTAAAAGTAGACCCAACCGCAATGGGGCGAATCCCACCATCTTTTTTTAAAAGAGCACAGAGGTTGGCACCATATAGAGTATCAGTGACAAGTGGGTGTACCTTTCCGGCTAGCATGAGGTTTATGAGATTGGTTAGGGCTGTGAGAAGTGCATTATTACGTCCACCAGGGACTGTCAGGAGATCCTTCAGATGTTGCGGTGAAATCCCATCGAGACCACCGGCTGAGCCGTTCTTGAATGACATGACTGCAGCAAAAACTCTATCTTCCGATGCAAGAAGGCAAGGTAAAGTTGGATCATGTTACAAACTCATTTCGCACTTCGCATCCTCTTTAGTAGTTACCAAAAACCATATCGATTCTCTGTCTTGTCATGTTTTCCAGTCTTGTCAATGTCTATAAAATAAACGTAATTTTATTAATTTAACGATAATGTTTATTCATATCAGTGGCGACGAGAATTAAAAGCAAAATGAACAGCGAACAATTTGACAGATTTCTGCAATTGCAGGCATCACAACAAAAACAAATATCGGACATTTTACAACTGTTACTATCACAACAACACAAAGCGGCTGACGTGACTTCCACACCGAACACGACAAATGGCACGGAGTCATCCAGTTCCACCAGCAGAAACACCATCTACAACAGTTTTAAAGGTGACAAATTCAATCCTAATGACACAACGATCGAAAACTTTATAGACTATTTCGAAACAAAATGCGGACTTTGGGAGGAAGACGCACGAAAAATTCAGAAAGAGCTTCTGTTCGCCTGCCTCACTCCTGAAACTTTTCACGACATAAAAGTTGCTCTGACACCACATTTTGAAACCAGTACATATGCAGACATCCGAGCAAAGCTTCTCGACCTGTACAGAATTAAGCGCACACGATACAGAGCACTTACGGACTTTTGGAACTGCATACGCGCTGAAAATGAATCCATGGAACACTACGCTAACAGACTTAAAGAAATAAGCAAAGATTGCGGCTATAACGACAATCTATTAGAGCGACAACTACGTGACCGTTTTGCCACTGGCCTAAACCACCAACAGTTACTTAAATGGCCTGACTTACAAGAACTTTTAGACGGAAAAATTAAAGAAGTCACGTTTGCACAAATCTTCAGCGTTGCACAGTCACGTGAACGAGCAGAAGGCGATGAAGATGGATACGTCAAAGTCAACAAAGTTAAAAGAAATACTAGACCTCATCAGCCATCAACACATTCATCTCCACGCAGACTACGAACTCATCAATGTCTCAGATGCGGCCAGGCAGAAAGACATCCACTAAATCAATGCGCAGCCAAAGGTCATACATGTAAAGAGTGTCATATACAGGGTCATTTCGAAGACTGTTGCATCAAGTCAGGCAAAGCATGTCTACCTAATCGAAACGACAACACATCAAGGACTTTTACTAAAAGAAACAAATTGTACAAGCTGAAACATAACGGAAGCTATAACGACTCTTCACAAACATCTGACTCAGATGACAATGACGACGACACAGATACTGTTTGTCAAATCAACCTTACAAAAAGCAAAGACAGCAAGCGCATAGACGTCATAATCAATGGCGTTCATTGTACGCTAGATTGGGACCCCGGCTCCGTCTATTCGATTATCAGCACCAAGTTCTGGAGGCGTATCGGGGCACCACCTCTCACGAAGGCTCCAGGATTACGCGCCTACGGCAACATCAAACTCAAACCAAAGGGCCTTACAGACGTTACAGTACAGTTGCAAGGGGAGGAAAAAATGTTACCTGTCGTCGTCATGAAGTCAGCAGAACCTATGTTATTCGGCCTACAGTGGAGTGAAATTTTCAACATGGACTTTCCCAAACCAGTCTACTCTATCAAAAACACCCGACACGAATCTAATACCCTAAAGGAGGTCTTAAACAAACACGCTGCTCTTTTCGATGGTAAACTTGGAAAAGTCAAAAATTATCAAGTAAACATACACATTAAACCTCAAGCTGAGCCGAAACACATTCCAGCAAGGTCGATAAAATTTTCGATGAAGAAGAACATAGAAGTTGAGCTAGAACGTCTAGTTGAAGAAGGCATTATAACACAAGTAGATCCAAACGTCACACCAGTTCAATGGGCAACACCAACAGTCAATGTAGTCAAATCCAACGGTCAGATCAGAATATGCGGTGATTTCCGCAGCACAATCAATCCCGTACTGATCACGCACGCACATCCAATTCCATTATTCGACCAGTTACGGCAGAACCTCGCAAATGGAGAGAAATTTTCTAAAATTGACCTAAAAGACGCTTACCTTCAATTCGAAATAAGTCCTGATTCAAAACAATTCCTAACAATATCGACGCACAAAGGTTACTATACCTACAATCGAATGCCATTCGGGATTTCCACGGCTCCATCAATATTTCAGCATTACCTTGACAAACTCCTAGAAGGAATACCAAACGTGGCAGTCTACTTCGATGACATTGCAATAACAGGTAAAGATGACAAACAGCACCTTCAAACACTACGAATCGTTTTCGAAAGACTCGAACAAGCAGGATTAAAAGTTAATTTGAAGAAATGCACCTTCCTACAATCTGAAGTTGAGTACCTTGGACACACAATTGACAAAAATGGAGTTCGTCCTACAAGATCGAAGATTGAAGCAATTGCCAAAGCTTCTCCTCCAACAAACGCCAAGGAGCTACGGTCTTTCCTTGGATTAGTCAACTTTTACGAGCGTTTTATACCACATTTACACAGTGTCTGTGCCGACCTTCACGCACTAACAGGAAGCCGATTGAAATGGCGATGGACAGACACAGAAATTAAGGCTTTTGAACATGCGAAATCTTTGATTGTACGCTCCAAGCCTCTTGTAGCCTTCGATGACAATCGCCCGCTGTTCTTAGCCTGTGATGCATCAGAGAAGGGCGTCGGAGCGATACTTTTCCACAAGAATAACAACGTTGAACAACCAATCGCTTTTGCATCAAGGAAACTTCGACCTGCGGAATCCAAATACTCAGTCATAGACCGCGAAGCTCTTGCAATATTTTTTGCAGTCCGGAAATTCGATCCATACCTTCGCGGTATCAAATTCACGCTGGTTACCGATCATAAGCCTCTCATACACATCCTGGGGGCTCAACGCAACTTACCTAAACTCGCTAATAACCGCTTAGTGCGGTGGGCTTTGATAATAGGGAGCTATGATTACGACATCGTATACACAAAAGGTGGTAACAATCTGATTGCCGACTATTTATCACGAATGCCCAATCCAGAAGAGCTACCTTCCAAGGCTGAACTCGCAGTCCACAAGGTTGTGTCACGCCTGCAGTCAGCTAGACTAACCGATCTCGCGCTATCGGAGGAGATCTTAAGAGAAGAATCAAAAAAGGATACCACACTCAGACACGTATCACAGTATATTAAAACCGGCTGGCGTGAACAGGAATACTCAAGCGAAATAAAACCATACGCTCGCAAACGTGGTGAACTTTCGCTAGAAAATAAGATCATAATGTGGCAAGGTCGAATTATTATTCCCGACACTCTAAGGAAAACTACCTTAAAGTACCTGCATCGTGGACATCCAGGCATATCAGCGATGAGAGCACTGGCACGGTTTTACGTATGGTGGCTGACCATTGAGGAAGATATTGACACACACGTGAAAAGTTGCCGCAAGTGCCAGGAGAACAGGCCTAATAACCCAGAGTTGCCTATCTTCTCTTGGTCCCTGCCAGATCAAACATGGGAAAGAATTCACGTCGATTTCGCTGGACCTTTCGAGGGTTTATATTGGTTGGTCCTGGCAGACGCTTTTTCCAAATGGATTGAGATCAAACCGATGACGAAAATTACAACGACTAAACTGTGTGATGAACTGGACACGATTTTTGCTACCTTTGGCCTTCCTCAATTTTTAGTTTCCGATAATGGACCGCAGTTTACCTCTCAGGAGTTCCAGAGTTACTGCAAAGACAACGGAATTAAACACATCAAATCATCACCTTACCATCCACGAACAAATGGGTTAGCAGAACGTCTCGTAAGGACTTTCAAGACCAGAATGTCCTCAAGCACAGAGTGCCTAAAAAAACGCCTTGAACAATTCCTTTTCGCATATCGCATCACCCCCCACAGTACCACTGGTAAGGCGCCGAGCCAGCTGATGTTTGGGCGTCAGATAGCTTGCGTCCTTGATAATGCCCGACCAAGTGCCAAAAGGTCATTACAATACAAGCAAATACAAGCAAACGTGAACTCAGATGGCCAGACGCCGAATTATGGACCCGGCGATGCTGTGTATGTGCGTGCCAGAGACCAATCACGATGGGAACCTGCCATAGTGTCACGACGGACTCATCGATATTCATACGTCATCAACACTCCAGTGGGTGTGGAAAGGAGGTATCACGCGGACCATATACGTCCCCGACTCGCCGATGACAACGAAGGTTCCTCTGGACGGACATCTCATACTCATCTTAGTCCAGTCGCATCTTCGACCCCAATACTAGACGCTGCACAAATGCCTATGGAGTCTCTAGTGACAGGAAACGCATCTGAAGCTGTCCCAGAAGCTGCTTCATCGCGATCACCGCAGAATGCGCCCAACATACCGGCTACACCTATGGCGCCACGTCGCAGCAAGCGTATCATTAGACCACCCCGACGCTTAATAGACGAAATGGAAAATTGATACTTATAAAGGCGGACGAATGTTACAAACTCATTTCGCACTTCGCATCCTCTTTAGTAGTTACCAAAAACCATATCGATTCTCTGTCTTGTCATGTTTTCCAGTCTTGTCAATGTCTATAAAATAAACGTAATTTTATTAATTTAACGATAATGTTTATTCATATCAGATCAGGAGGGGTGGGTAGCTGTGAAGATGGAGGAGCTGGAGGATGTTTGCTAGAGAGCGCAGCTAGGGTCGTGGCTGAATTTGGGGCACACGAGTCGTTTGAAAATAGTAAACGGGCTGCTCCTCTCAGATCTCCGTCATTAAATTTAGTTTCTACCTTTTTAAATAATGGCTGAGATGGTCTTTGATGGGATGTTACTGATGAAAATTGCTGAAAAGAAACGGCTCGAGAGCAATTATCTTTTAGTTTCTGAGTTAGAGAAACCTCGGGGTGTCCTTTGCTGACATGTAAAGTGTTATAGGAGAAGGACAATAATCGTAGCCAGCTACTTTCCGAATTTTCAGCAGTGCAGTCGTCAATGGTTTTGATCAATCTATTAGCAACGGTGTGCCTCGCCCCACGGGGTATTCTTTTCAGAATAGGCGTTGATCTTTTCAAGGAGCTTAATAGGGTTGATAAGGAGCAGTGTTGGGGAGGTGAAGAAAGTTGAGCGGATGATTGTTGTGGAATGGATAAATTCAAATGGGCTTTGTGTGTTTTGCTGATAAGGATATTAAGACCTCGCTGACCTCGAAAAACTTTAGTTGTTGAACAATGTGGGCACTCGACAAAACCTTCTGCAGGTTGACTGTTGGCAGGCATGACGTTTTACCAACAAAATAAACATATAAACTACGAAAACTTAAAAAACACTATTTACACAAAATATTTACAAAAACCACAAGAACATCACACAGACGTATGTCAAAGTCACTGACACGGAGGCTGCGCCCTGGCGAGAGAGCGACACGTAGGTTGTAAATATTATTGATGCTAAAAATGTGTCATTTCATATATATTGAGATATAAGTGTACAGGATAGTCAGTCACATGCTATATTTTCGTAACTTCTTTTTTAAATGCATCCAATGCTTGTAGATGATATTTTCGATATCGATAATATATCTATATTTACGATTTAAAGAGCTTCTTTTAATATTTTCTAGTTGACGTACAACAACACACTACGCCATTTTTGTTACTTTTTAGTAATCACTGAATATCTCAGAATATTTCTCTTCTTCGCGGAACTTTAACTGTTCGATATGGTAGATCACTTAGTAGTTGTGTTGTGATAAAGTTATTTTTCATTTGTACTACGCTGAATATTTAATTTTAATTAATTCCACTTGCGTAGGAGAAGGCAAGGCAGCCATTTTTTTCATGATATATATAGGTGGAAATTAATATAGAGATCGACAGGGCTTTATGTCGTGTACCTTAAAAAAAAATCTTTGAATTTATTCTTCTGTATTTAAAGAAATATAAGAAAATACATCAAATAACCGCAATCTAAGACAATACGGGCTGAATAGGGTTGTTGTCTAAACCAGAGAGCGAAAATATATATATTTTTTTTTTGGACTTCCGGTTCGTGTCTTAAGATGGCCGCATGCGTTTAAGTTTCGTTGTTCATTATTTATTCATTTTAGTTGTTCAAAGTGTAGTAATGATAGCGTATTGTGCAGTGATCTAACGTATGAGTGAATAGCTAATGAAGAATTCAACTTGAAGCGTTCATAGCCCTTCCTGGGTCAAGGCCCGATAGTCCGCGTGGTTTTTTGTAAATCGCTATCACTTTACAAAAAGCACGATTTTTTCAACACCGTACAACGTGGTATCAATCCTCTGTCTAGTCGCCTAGTGCGATTGGCAACGAGACATTGGCAGTAGTGGTCGCTTAACTGTGACCAGTTGCCATTTTTAAAAAAATAGAATAGAATATATATTTTTTTTTATTTGACGTTGACAGATGACAGATGCATACCGAGTTTTATTAAGTTTTTTTTAATAAGAAAACCGACTAAAGTAACCGTTCCATTAAGTTCTGGTTTTGGTGTTGCCACATTTTAAAATGAGTATGTTTTTATAAATTAATAATAAAATAAATAATCATATCAGAAAATAAATAAAAACAGAGATTACTTCATCTTTTTAAGCAGAATTCAGAAAAGTAATAAAATGATAGTCTTAAAACTATGAAATGTTGTCAATTCAGTGGGCTACGTTCCGATACTTACTCCAAAGACGACAACGATGTGGCTGCAGTTAAGCTCTTTTATTTTAAGGTATCGTTTGATATCGGTACCGAAATGCTACTTTATAAGGAACGGTCAGACCGTTTTTATAGGTACTTTTATTTAAAGGTATCGTTTGATATCGGTACCGAAATGCTACTTTATCGGTCGGATACCTTTAAAAAGACCGGTCTTAACCGTTTTTAAAGGTACCTTTTCAGTCCCTGTCGTGAAGTTGATCGAAGTGTGGACGCGTTTCCTCGCGCGACGGCGCAAATGATACAGAGTGCCCGCAGTGAGCGTCCAAACAGGACGATACGCGGTGAAGATACGCGACGGGGATCGGATCGGCGAAATGATACAAGTGTGGACGGAGCCTATGTTAGTTTTCTCCATTGTTTGTAATAAATAGGCATCGGATAATCCGATGATGCTTTTATACCTAAACTTTGGCGGCGGCTTTGTTGTTCAGTTGTAGAAGTCTGCTTTGACGCATCTAAGATTATTTTTCAGGTGGGGCCTGGCCATGGCCTATGAGTTGGTCATGAATTTCTATGGGTAACTCAAATTTCTGGGGTGAGCACTGCCCACCCGGCCACCGCCCTAAATACGCCAATTTCAACACCGTGATACGAAAAAATATAACATCAACTCAATTGTATCAAATAGAAAGTACAAAAACGTTTATAGGTACTAGAAAAACCAATATGACATTGATTAAAATAATCAACTATGGAGTGTTGATACAGAAGGGCTACTCCGAAGCTCAAAAGTTGAATTTCACACCGAGCCATTGCCATCCCTCTCCATCTTCTGTCAAACAATATCTATGTGACGGGACGGCACGATAATTGCAGCTCACACAACTCGCGGAGTTAGTTAGGCGAATATGATAGTGTGGAGACACTTCGCTGCGGAAACCAATACTTCAGCCAACTAAGTAAGAAGTTCAAATTTCGAACAGAGTAGTAAGCCGCCACGTGCGTTTTTATACTCAGTGATAGAGTAGTAAGAAGCAAATAAAACAATATATTGTATCCAAGAAACTATATTTAATACAAAATCAAAACTTCATTGACATTATACAAACAAGGAACCTCCTTAAACAAATAAAAAAAAAACTAAAACAAAGAAAACTAAAAAGTAAGGTAAGGTTTAAAAAAACTGAATTCAGAACTATTACTTGAAATAGTTTGACTTCAACATAGAGTACCACTTTTTATGTTTTACAACAAAAGCGAACGTAACAATTGGTTTATAATATATGTATCAGTTTACCTCGACGTTGCGGACGTGTCACTAACAGAAATCGTAATTTTGGTAGTCGTACCATCGCTTTGAGCAAATTGCTACCCCTAGCAAATAAATCGTACAATATTTGTCCTCAAAACCTCCAAACTTAAATAACATTTAACCAAAATAAAAACAGTATGTACAGTCTAGGAATTTGAAACACGTACCTATTTTGGCTCGGTCACTTAATAATGGAAGAGGATCGCGCGGCAAAAAGAGCATACTTGGGGCAACGGTCGTCCCAGGTACCGCTGGGGAGACGTGGTGGAGGTGGATCTGCGTAAGCTTCAAGCCAAAAACTGGCAAGAAACTGCGCAGGATCGGGACAAGTGGCGTACTCTCGTTTCGGAGGCTAAGATCCTGATTGGGCCACTGAGCCAAAATAGTTACCTATTTCGCTTGGTTGAACTTGGGCACCGACTCAAATGGAAGAAAGTAAGCTTTTAGTGGTGAAAAGGCAAATCTGGTGAAAGATTTTGGAACCAATGAGAGATGAGAATGACAATTGACAGCTGTGCATCTAGTACAATTAGGCTACGCGACTCTTGTTTCGCGACATAGCATCGCCCGTCACTCTCTATTGCGAAGAAAGAGATGGGTAATATTTCTCGCGCGAGAAAGAGTCGCAGTTGTGCTAGAGGTGCTGGAGGCGAAGAAAAAGTTAGAGTTAGAAGTGGTGGTGGCTATGATACCCAACATTAATGGCGAGATCAAAGGCACATGACTCCGCTGGCTGGGTCACTTGGAGACAATAGCGTATCTAAGAATATTTTTCAGACGGGGTCTGGAGGCCTCGCAGAATTTCTATTGGAAACCATCGTCCTGGGGTAGGTACCATAGTGGGGTGGGCCGTGCTCACCCCAATATAGTATAGACAATGGTTTACCGAAATTTAGGTATAAGGGCCTTATCACACTTGCGATTTGCGAGCGTATTTTCTATACAAATAAGCGACGCGGCGTAGACGCTGCGCGATCGCCTTCATACAAAATACGCTCGCAAATCGCAAGTGTGATAAGGCTCTTACAGACAGCCCAGTATGCTGAGCATGCATGGAGGCAGAAGAAACCACCAAACATATTCTACTAGATTGCAAACAGGTAGAAGGATACAGGATGAAATACCTAGGATCTCCAAGTACCGTACACGAAGCCATAAGCAACATCAAGGCTTTGCTTAGGTTCGTGGAGGAGCTGGGGTGGTTGGAGTAGCGCTACCCCCTTTTCACGCAAAATAGGCACGTTGGATGTCGTCTTGCGGAAAATGCCCAGCGCAACTAACTATGGTTTACCGATAGAAATTTTTGGCTTCATCATGGGTAGTTTGTAGTATAGTGCCTTGATGTGTGGTATAGTGCGTGCCATTTAGGGGCTGAGCTAAATACGCCTATGCTTGGAGAGGATGGAAAACAATCGATCGGGGCGACCAAGTGGAAAACGTCCAGTCAGCCCCCTAGATACCGCTGGAAAAACGAAGGACAGAAGGATCTGTGCGACGTAAATACCCTTAACTGGCTCTTGTGTCAGAGGCCAAGACCCTCTTTAGGTCGCAGAGCCAGAATAGTGAAGGTCAAAAAGGTAAGCGTTTCAGTTTCCTTTACTGTATATCTATATCGAAAAGAAAAATCAGTAGGAACAAAAATAATTTTATTAAAACTTTCGTGAGACATATTTAATTATTGTATTAAGCGGTTTACACTCACGTGAAATTTTCAGGAACGGTCCGACATGTTTCGAACTCGTATGGAGCCCTTCAGCCGTCCCTGATGAAGGGCTCCATACGAGTCCAAAGGAATAAAAATATCAAAATAAAATATGAACTTATAAATGCGCTCATGCTGTGATGTAATGGCCAATTTCAGTAATCGTACATTTTCTAGCATTTCTGGTGGTTGTCAGTAGTGTTCAATATTAAATTGTTTGAACCAAGAATCAAATAAAATCAAAAATATAAATAAAATAGCGTGTTAAACAAATCGGAAAAATTGAAAATATTTGCAGAACATGTAAAGCCCAACCCGATATGCATAATGAAATGAAGAGTTAATTTACTGTATGAGAAAATATCTAACGCAGTCGCAATAAAAATAATCGCAAATTAATCGTCAGCATACCCTCTGAAAATTTTGAGTAGGTACCTAATAAATGTAATACACAATTATAATAACAGATTAAGTAATAAAAAGTGTTTCAAGTTCAACGATAACATAATATTACATTATTTTAAACGTCAATCATATTATACACGTCGACAACCCTAGGTCGATTGTCGACCAAAAATGCTAGAAAAATCACTGTCAATCACACTTTCAAGTACAGTCATCATTAAACGTAGCTGATAATATTACAACTGCCATATATCAAATTACATACTAAAATAGTTGTCATTTTTAAAATATCCGAAATCTACTTGATATATTATTTTGTAAACAAGACCCCGAAAGCAATAATTAACAGTAGTATTTTCAATGTAAGACTCAGATTTTTTGTTGGACAAGTGTTACTATACTGTGTTTTACTTGAACTTCATTAATGTTAGTAATAATGAATCACTACATAGTATAAAACAAAGTCGCTTTCTGCTGTCTGTCTGTGTGTCCCTATGTATGCTCAGATCTTTAAAACTTCAAGGAATTTGATGTGTTTTTTTTAATAGATAGCGTGATTCAAGAGAACGGGTATATGTTTAATACATGCATAATTTATCAGCATTGCACCCATGCGAAGCCGTGGCGGGTCGCTAGTTGAATATATATTACGACTGTATCGATAGCACTATGATTATGACATGTATTTGACGGTAGGTATAGAGTTTAGTATCTAACTATTTTAATTTATTTATCTATTAACCAATTGTGGAGTATTTTAGTGTTACGAGTAAGTGATGTATTTGATTTTCATGTTGTTATTATATTCATATAACTGAATAAATGAACTGAACTAAAGCCATTGTCCGGGCACAAATGAAAACAAAAAAAAAGCAATAACAAATGTATTTTGTTTCTCGACCCTTTATCGAATTTTATGACCATAGGCCAAAGTATCTTATTCCAATGAGTCAGCATATGGCAATTTCAACCTTGACTTAGAAAAGATATTTGAAACAAGAAGATATTTGTTTGCGTTTTTAAGGTTTCGTATCCCAAGGGTAACGGGTCCATATTTACTAAGCGTACGCTGTCCGTCCATCTGTCACCAGGATGTATCTCAAGAACAGTGACAGCTAGATAGTTGAAATATTCACAGATGATGTGTTTCTGTTGCCGCTGTAAAAACTAATACTAAAAACAGAACAATATAAATATTTAAGTGGGACCCCACGACAAACGCTTTTGCTCAATACTGTCAATAGGCTGTATCTCATGAACAGTGATAGCTAGCTAGCTAGTAGGAGTTGCCGCTTTAGCAACAAATACAGAAAACGAAAAAAAAGGAAAAAATAGATAATGTGTTACGGAATCCTCGGTGCGCGAGTCCGACTCGCACTTGGCCGGGTTTTGTTACCTGGTTTGATTTGTCCTAAAGTGAGCTTCTACACAGTTGTAAATCAATCGCTTTGTGTGGTCATGTTTACAACATAAGCTCTCGAGCCACTAAAAACAACTATACAAGGGTTGGGTTATTGCACACAACTAGGGAATGCAAACCGGTATATTTCATACATACATTTACCGGTTTGCATTCCCTACACACATCTCGCGATACTTGAAGTATTACAGAGATAAAACATTAAAAATACTAATTCAACTTGTGGTTATGTTTCATATGTTGTCTTAAATAGTTTCTAGTAGCGCCCCTGTAACTGCAAATGTCGCACCCGAATGGCTTTTGGCCGGAGTGCCGGGACATTAGGTGACGCTTCAGAGCACCTGACTCAGTAGTCTTGTAGTCACAGATGTTGCACTCGAAAGGCTTCTCGCCAGTGTGTGTTCTAAGGTGAGTTTGTAAGTGACTGCTACGGCTAAACGCGGAACTACACTGACTACATTTGAAAGGCTTCTCGCCAGTGTGTGTTCTAAGGTGTCTTTGTAAATTTCTGCCATCGGTAAATGCAGAACTACACTGAGTACATTTGAAAGGCTTCTCGCCAGTGTGTGTTCTAAGGTGAGTTTGTAAATGACTGCTTTGGCTAAATGCAGAACTACACTGACTACATTTGAACGGCTTCTCGCCAGTGTGTGTTCTAAGGTGATCTTGTAAATGACTGCTTACGCTAAATGCAGAACTACACTGACAACATTTGAAAGGCTTCTCGCCAGTGTGTGTTCTAAGGTGATTTCGTAATGTACTGCTTTGGCTAAATGCAGAACTACACTGACTACATTTGAAAGGTTTCTCGCCAGTGTGTGTCTTTAAATGATACTGTAGACTTTGAGCACATTTCGTTGCATACTCACATGCGTCGCAAGCAAAGTATTTACCGCCATGTCGGCTCTTCTCATGCTCCAGTAGAAGCAACTTCGTATTAAATATACAATGACAGATTGTACACGTGAAGACCTTGTTGGTTCTGTGGCTCATACTAGCGGTCATCAGCATGTGAGTGTTAATGTGTTTCTCTAAATCAGATTTAATATCGAAGCCCTTTCCGCACTGGGCGCATTTTAAGTTAGTTTGTTCATTCGAAATATTTATTTTAATATTCGAGTTGCTGACAGCATATTTCTCAGGAGATACTTCTTTTAAATCAGTGGTTGAAGGCAAATCATTTTGTGGGGCTGCCGAAGACTCTCTGAAAGAAATCTCTTTGAAAGAAGTATTTTTCGCATTTTTCCTCGGTTTGTTTTTCTTCTCTAGTATATCAGCAGTTGAAGGCAAATCTTGTGAAGCTAACGAAGACTCTTGAATCTTTTTGAAAGAAGTATTTTTAACATTTTTGCTCGAGTTTACTTTCTTTTGTAAATCAGCACTTGAAGGCAAATCTTGTAAGGCTGCAGAAGACTCTTGAATCTTTTTAAAGGAAGTATTTTTAGCTTTTTTCCTTGGTTTTTCTTTCTTCTCTTGTATATCAGCACTTGAAGGCAAATCTTGTGTGGCTGCAGAAAGCTCTTGAATCTTTTCAGTAGAATTATGCTTTGCAATTTTTTCGCTCGGTTTTTCTTTCTTCTCTTTAACTGGAGCTTTGCGTTTATTTCTTTTTGCTGATTCAGTGTTCTTCGCTGCGAGTAGACGAGATTGACCTGAAAAAAAAAATAAACATTTTAATTGTCATTTTTATAAAAGACCAATTTTAGACTCAACGTTACTGTTATTGTACATAAGGCCTTAATTAAAAGAAAATTGGCTTATCCCGTATTAGTTTCTAGTTATTTATCTATAAGAAAATTACCATTATGTGATATACTTAGGAATTAGAAAACAAGATGTTGAAACTAGTGCCTGTGAGCTTTCGTTACAGCTCAGATTTGTAATTTTTTTCCCTAATTAATGAAATTTTAAAAACTGCATCGACAAAAAAATCTGTATTTCTACTTATCGAATCTACTCACAAAAATTCACGAAAATCGGGTGAGAAATATGGCCTGTAGGCGAGAACAGCAGGAAATCCGATATCTGGACATACGAAAGAAATTGAGACGAAACAGACGCTTCGTTCGCCCGGTAAACTATGGGACATCAATTTGCAATCTAGGTATGATTGTGTCCGTGGTAAGGTTTCAAAATGATCTTAGCATAAATAAATATTAAGGGTCAATCTTACACAAATCGACCTAGTCTTAAACTTAGCAAAGCTTGTACTAGACGACGATATACATCATATGTATTTATTTATTTATCGTATTTATATATCGTATGGTATTACAAAACACTGGATCAGTAAAAAACAATCAAATTATTTAGGAAGAGAGAAAACCATAGAATTTTGCCCGTTTCAGGAAGGCAGCTGCCGCGTTGGAGATGCTCTCGAGTCGCCTGAGTGGCCTGTGTATTTGTGTAATACATAATGTTTGATACCCAAATATTTGCCCTGGAAGGTATTCTAACCCAGGACCTGAGGCCTGCGGGCGTAGTAGCTCAATTTGGTGCAGGGGCGTGTCCAATCTGTATGTAGTACTCTTATGGATCGCACAATGATCGGTAATGTTAAGATCAGATCCACTATTCGTAAACTATCGTAAGCTTTCAAAATAATGACCCGAGGTACCGGAAGTCGAAGAAGACTGGTAGGGATACACCATCCAAGGCAATATGGGAAAAACTGGATAAGCCGCTGAAATCGCAGAACAAGTGCTCAGTTTTGGTTCTACTTATTTTTAAGCCTACGTTCTCCAGTCTGCTCTGGACCTCAAGAGCATTATCCCCGACAAGAACAACGTTGTCGGCAAACAGCATACACCAGGGTGCTTCCTCCTGTATGTCTGATGTTAGAGCATCCATAACTAGGAGGAACAAATACGGGCTTAAAGCTCACCCCTGGTGCAAACCTACAGCCACGTTGAAATCGCCAGTTACTCCAGCTTCGGACCGGACGTGAGTACTAGCTCTATCATACATCGCCTGAACAAGTCGAACATCGTGCGTGTAAAGCGCACATCCTAGGGTATGGCTAATGCGCATAAGCATTTCAAAAACATATATGACGCAGAGGGCGCTCCAGTAGCGTAAAGAATTAAGGGATAAAAGATTTGGTGTGATTGACGTAGCTCAGTTGGAAGAGCAATGCGCCGGAAACGCAGAGGTCGCGGGTTCAAATCCCGCTTACATTGTAGTAGAACGCATTCAATTTTTCTTTCTTGATTTACCTTTCTGTCATTATTTATAAAAATAATAATGCGGTAGGGTAAATCGCCAATAATTGGCCACCGTTCAATAACTGGCCACCTCAAACTAAAGATGAACTCTGTTCACCTATAAATATAATTCATTTTAGTATAAGTTGTTAATTACTGGCCGCCCTTCAATAACTGGCCACGTTATAATAAAATTCATTCAGTTTGTAGGTGAACAGAGTTCATTTTTAGTTTGACGTGGCCAGTTATTGAACGGTGGCCAATTATTGGCGATTTACCCTATTACCACATAAAAAATATGAATCGATAAAGATTCTATACAAATAAGTCAAACATACTTCTCTGGCACACCTTTCCCTTTCATAGCCCATGCAGCACAGAACCTTACGGGGGACCCTATCGTATGCTTTTTCCAGATCTATGAACACCATATGCAAGTCCTTTTGTGCAAGTCGGTATTTTTCGCAAAGTTGGCGGTGTGCAAATATGGTGTCCGGTGTTGCGGGATCAGAGCAATTTCAACTGGAATTGCAAAACCGATTTAACCTGCTAGATGCCACCGAGGACGTTGATCAAAGTATCAACGAGTTCACGGATTCTTTACGAGCGGTGGGAGAAGCGTTCTGCCAAAGGAGTCGAGGGAATAAGGGGTCCAAGATCTCAGCAGAGACAGCTGAATTAATGCGACAGAGGCGAGAGATGCCGGCTGATTCTTCAGAATGTCACCTTCTTAATAAGCGTATAAAAAAGCAAATACGCTCTGACCTGCGTAAAAGCCATACTCGAGAAATCGAGGATGCAATCAAGCGAAACAAAGGCTCAAAGGTACGAGGGCTGCTACTTATGTATCCGGAATAGAAAAAATAAACAAACGTATATGGCTAAATATGGTTTTATTGTTTTTCAAAGTATTCTCCGCGATGATCGATGCACTTTTGCATTCGTTGAAACCAATTTTTAAAGCACTTTTTCCACTCCGATTGAGGTATCTCCAAAACGTGCTGTTTGAACGCATCGACGGCATCTTCACGGGTCGAAAATCGTTGACCACGTAATTTATTCTTTACATTTGGGAATAAATAAAAATCATTGGGTGCCCAATCAGGGCTGTATGGCGGATGACCCGTCAATTCTATTTTTTGACCTTCCAAAAATGTAGTTGTTTCGGGTGATGTATGACAACTGGCATTGTCATGGTGAAGTATGATTCTGCGTCGCTGGTTGTTTTTGCGTATTTTCTCAAATACTTCCGGCAAACAAATGGTCGTGTACCAGTCCGAATTAACCGTTTTACGATTTTCCAATGGAATTGTAGCCACATGGCCATTAATACCAAAAAAGCAGGCCACCATTTGCTTTAAGGTGCTTTTTGCACGAGTCACTTTCGTAGGGTTCGGCTCATTTTAAAATACCCACACTGTTGATTGTTGTTTAGTTTCGGGATCGAATGCATAGATTCAGGATTCGTCACCTGTGTAGATATTATAAACAGATTTTGATTCACCTCGGTTAATTTTTTTCAACGTTTTCTTGCAGCATTCGACGCGAGCTTCTTTTTGATCCTGAGTTAAGTTGTGCGGGATCCAACGCGAACAAATTTTTTTCACAGACAAATATTCATGTAATATCTTATGAATGCTCGTCATACATATGCCCTGAGTGGCCTCTATCTCGCGATACGTAACATGACGGTCTTGCATTATATTAGTGGATGAGCCAGCCCGACAACTCTTTGTGAACCTTGGGGTCCTGACGGTGCCTTCTCTCTACATTTTTGAAGTGGGAAAATATGTGAGACAACATTCAGCAGAGTTCCCCTTAGGTAAGACCTATTCCGCAAGGCGAAAACCAGGACTGTTAGTACCGCCGCACAGGCTACAAAAAACTGGCAAGTCCCTGGCAGTCATGGGTGCACGTATATTCAACAAAATACCTGAAATAATAAGAGCTTCACCTACTGAACGTATTTTTATTACGAAACTTAAAACTTTTTGTATTAAAAAGGCGTATTACTCTGTCAAGGAGTTCCTTGATGAGTGAGTGTGTCGAGTCCTTTTGGTGTACATATATTATAATTGACATGTTAACTTTAATTTTAATTTGTTAACTGCTGCATTGATTTCTTTGTGTACAATTTCTAATTTATTTTATTTCTTTTGACACTTTAGTATTATTAACTTTTTATTTTTTAAGACTGATCATGTAATTATTGAATGTTTGACAATGTAAGTTTATTACAAATAAATTATTCTATTCTATTCTATTCTATAAGTTTTCGCACAGCTTCAATATTTTGTGGCACAACGACCGATTTCGGGCGACCTTCCTTAACTTCGTCCGTGAGCTTACTCCGTGCACGATTAAATTCACTAAACCTGTGATACACAGTGGTTTTCCATGGAGCTTCATCACCAAAAGTCGAAGTTAATTGATTTACGCACTGTTGTTGCGTTAAACCACGTCGAAAATCGTAATAAATCATAGCACGAATATTTTCACGAGTGAGTTCCATCATTTCAGCGATATGACATTTTAAACCCAACAAAAACAAAACACTAGCGTACATAAGAAAAAAAAAATGCTGTCGGTATTAAAAAAAAATTACAAATTTTACCATGGAGGTTAGACATTGCGTTTAAAAATGTTGGAATCCCAGATTCCGGATACATAAGTAGCAGCCCTCGTATTTGCTAAGCAATTGGGAAGGAGTCATCTGACGAAGCTGACGACATCTGATGGTCGAGTTATGACATCTAAACAGGACCTACTCGTCGAAGCTGAGACCTTCTATGGACGCTTATACTCTTCTCACGCACCGAAACCCACAATGTCCGCCGTAGAAGATAAACGTGCCAAGTTAACCCGCCACTTTACGGATGAGCTACCGGACTTCGAAAATGCCGAAATTGAGAGGGCTCTCGTGCAGCTCAAGAACAATAAAGCCCCTGGAGACGACGGTATTACATCAGAGCTGTTAAAAGCTGGAGGACGCCCAGTCCTTGACCAGCTTCGAAAGCTGTTTAATACCGTACTCCAAAAAGGTACAACGCCCGGGGCGTGGTCTAGAAGTGTGGTTATCCTGTTCTTTAAGAAAGGCGATAAAACGCTCTTAAAGAACTATCGACCGATATCACTTCTAAGCCACGTCTATAAGCTGTTCTCGAGAGTCATCTCAAATCGTCTCGCCCGAAGGCTCGACGACTTCCAACCTCCGGAACAGGCCGGGTTTCGAAAAGGCTACAGTACCGTGGACCACATTCACACCTTGCGGCAGATTGTACAGAAGACTGAGGAGTACAATCGCCCTCTTTGCCTTGCGTTTGTGGACTACGAAAAAGCCTTCGACTCCATCGAAACTTGGGCCGTTCTTGAGTCGCTTCAGCGATGCCAAGTCGATTGGCGATACATCGAGGTGCTGAAATGCTTGTATAGAGCCGCTACGATGACCGTCCAAATCCAGGATGTCCAGACGCGTCCAATCCCATTACAACGCGGAGTGAGACAGGGAGACGTTATCTCTCCGAAACTGTTCACGAACGCTCTGGAGGACGTATTTAAAACACTGGACTGGAATGGACGGGGCATCAATATAAACGGTGAATATATTTCACACCTTCGATTCGCTGACGACATAGTAATCTTGGCTGAATCGCTGGAGGACTTGTCGGAGATGTTGCGGTGCCTAAATGTTTCTTCCAGACGGGTGGGTCTGGGAATGAATGTGGATAAAACTAAAGTTATGTTCAACTCATTCGTAGACCCAATACCGATCATCGTCGATAATGTTAGCATCGAAGTTGTTAAAGAGTACACGTACCTAGGCCAGATGGTCCAGTTAGGTAGAAACAACTTCGACAAGGAAGCTGACAGAAGAATCAGGTTGGGCTGGGCAGCATATGGGAAGTTGCGCCATATTTTCCAATCATCATCACTGCCCCAGTGCCTTAAGTCCAAAGTCTTCGACCAGTGCGTCCTTCCGGTCCTTATTTATGGGGCCGAGACGTGGACACAAACAAAAGGCCTCGTCCACAAATTCCAAGTTGCTCAGCGAGCTATGGAGAGGGCTATGCTCGGAGTTTCTCTGAAGGACAAAATCCGGAACCAGGAGATCCGACGGAGAACCAAAGTGACCGACGTAGTCCTAAAGATATGCAAATTGAAGTGGCAGTGGGCGGGGCATATTTGTCGTAGAGCCGATGGTCGATGGGGCAGACGAGTTCTAGAGTGGAGACCACGAACGACACGCCCTGTAGGACGGCCTCCCGCCAGGTGGACCGACGACCTAAAAAGAGTGGCGGGAAGCGGTTGGATGCGGAAAGCTGAGGACCGGGTATGGTGGCGCGAACTGGGGAAGGCCTATGTCCAGCAGTGGACGACTCCGGGCTGATGATGATGATGATGATGAAATATGGTGTCCATAGTTCCCGCCCGGCATCGGCATAATCCCAAATTGGTTCTGTGTTACCTCACTTTCTTCTCTTATTCGTTTCGCTATCACTTTCTCGTGAAATGAGCTTTATTCCCCGATAGTTGTTGCAATCCTGTACGTCACCTTTATTCTTGATGATGGGCACTAGTGAACTGTTGCACCATTCCTCAAGGATGACCTCTTTTTGCAATAACTTATTAAAGAACAGTCAGCCATTTCCATCCATCTGCTCTCAAAAACTTCCATGCTTCCGCTGGTATACCATCTGGCCCAACTGCTTTTCCATTATTCATGCTCTGCAATGCCATCTTCACTTGCTCTATACTTACCTTCTTCGCCATGCCTATATTACAGGAACAATGATAAAAAAAAAAACGACTATTAACGAGCGACAAGCGGGATCCTTTTGGTTGAAAACGTCACATATATATTTTATGTTTGTATACTGGGTGTATCAAAGCAGCAATTCTGCAATTGAACTAAGACAATTTAAACGTGATATGGCGTATATTCTTTATTTGAACCTTCCTGCCGTTTTAGAAATTTTACAATAACCGCTGTCACAGGTTAACTGCGAAAAACAGTTTTTTTCACAGGCAAAGTTATATTTTATTTGACTTTCAACACAAGTATTGTAAAAAATAGTTTACGTACAATCTTTATATTGAAAATTATAACTTAGTAATAATAAAATAAGGCAGACGGGGAGTTTTCTTTCCGTGGTTCTTTCTCCACAGCAGTGAACAGTTGGTAAGTTAAAAATTATTAATCCTCTGCTGCGTCTTTACACATTAGGCCCATCTGGCATGTATGAACCTTTATTTTTTATTTACATTTATAAAATGGCTACCCATTATGCACAACTGTAACTGCTGATAAAATTTGTGTTTTTCACAGTCAATATTTGACAATGGTAACTGTAACAGTTACTGAAACATCAGAAATTCTGATAATTCTACAATAATTTTTAATTAACAGTAATATCAATATTTCGTTCAATCTTCACATTTTAAAATATAGAGTTTTATTACTTATACCTAATACCTTAACTATGAAAACATTGAAACTTTAGCTAGTTACCTTTAGATACAACATAGAAATGTTGTCTTGAAGATTGGATTATTATTATCACACATCACTTTAACATGACAAAGAAGAACAACAAAAATTTATGGTAAGAATAAAATTAAATGGCACTTACTAATTTTCTTTTTCCTTGATTTTATTTCTGTTTGCTGAATGCCTGGCTGGTCGCTCAATCGATAACTGTATGTTTGAAGGCCCACTGTGTATGTCCGTGACTTTAGGTCCAGCATCAGGCGCTCCAGGATGACGGAGCAGGACCCGTTCAGTAACTGCGCATGAGTGTCTTCATCTTCTGTCTTCAGTAATGCTGCAACACAATGTAGAAAAACATGTCATAAGTAGGTAGGTAGGTAGTATACATAATTCGTCTGTTTAGCCTGTTAATGAACACAGATAGAAATAGTTCCTGGCCTAGGCCTTCAATTTTAAATGAAATTACTTAACAGTTATCTCGAGTTGTTCCCCCTAAAATATGAATTGAACGCCTATTATAATGCATGTTATGCGACATTACATGGCATGTTTGAGAAAATCTATTTTCAGCAGAATATAAGTAACAATTTGGAATATACAATAATTTAAAACGAATGCAGGTACCATTTTGACAACACAAAGTTGCTGAACAACCAACCTCGCAGCGTGTAGACCACGTCACGCGGCTGCAGACGCTCGGGGCCCAGCACCAGCTCCTCCTTCACCACATGGTCCTCGTAGAGCGCCGCCAGCGCGGCCTCACATTCCTCGTCGCCGTCACTGTCACACTCCGGTTCTAGCTTCACAGACGCTGCCTCCATGTCGAGCGACATCCTCGGCGGCTGGACCGGCGGCACGCGTCACGCGTGACGTAGTAGTGCCGCCGTATGAATGATACGGGCGCCCGGGTCACAAGGGCCGTCGTCGGGGACTCCCGATATGTGTTGATAAACTGTCTATTGATCTCTACACTACTGCACAAATGCACTATGTTCTGATTTTACACGTATGTATTTATTTAATGTAACGCATACTAAAATGTGGTATGATTTTAAGTAATATTTTTGTACTTTTATAGCAAATTTGATCCAAATTTAACCATCTTGGGCGTAGAAAACCCAAAACACCATGCGAATTGTGTTTGACAACTTTGTCAATCTGACTTTGACAACTCACAGATCTGACACTCAATTCAGTGGGCTACGTTCCGATACTTACTCCATAGACGACAACGATGTGGCTGCAGTTAAGCTCGTGAAGTTGATCGAAGTTGGGCGAACATGATAGTGGGACACTTTGCTGCGGA
The DNA here is from genome assembly GCA_905147355.2 of Apotomis turbidana. Lineage (NCBI taxonomy): Eukaryota > Metazoa > Arthropoda > Insecta > Lepidoptera > Tortricidae > Apotomis > Apotomis turbidana. The sequence continues at coordinate 2,710,581 of LR990305.1, forward strand.
AACTCATACTTCGGCCAACTTCGGCGGAGGAAACAATACTTCGGTCAACTTCTCTAATAATGTGGCGCCGGGGTTATTGTCTTTTATATTGTATGCATGCATTATAATGCACTTACTCTTTGACCATTACTTTTCATTTTTTCTCCAAACAGAAGTTTGCTTTATACAATATCAGACCATCCAGCCATCAAACTTTCTTTTTCTGTGTCAATTTAATTGTAGTTTTATTTTTTTTGGGCTTAATTTTAATTTAATTGTCCAATGTTATTTCTTTTAACTAGTAGCTTTGCGCTCTGTGTTAAATAAGCGAATATCGCGGAAATCAAAGAGTATAATAGAAAATTATATTGTACTCACTTATTTAATTGTTAAGGTGATAGTGACGGTGGTTACTGTACGTCTTGTTCGTGTGAGGCTTGGATGAAGTACCTATGGATTCGGCATATGCGTATACCCGAAAGGGACAGCAGCAAAGTACATGACTAACACAGGGTTACCAGGTTCTAAATAATTCTCCCGTTTTCCCAGTGCTAGTTGTTAGGCTAACAACTAGCTAACAATGTTAGCGGTGTGAATTAGTTTTAAATGTATTATTATATTGTATGGGAGAAATTATAAAATAATTACAATAAAACTTTACAAAAAAACTGTCAAAATTTAATGGTAAAATATATTTATTTACATAAATTTAATTACAATTTCGAGAGCGCAGCAAGGTAGCCCATAGGAGGCATGAGGCAAGATGTTTACTGTCCTTTAAATTGTCGTAAACATGTACAAGCATTTTTGGTTGGTTCCCAATTCGATCGTCCTGTTGCACGTATCCAACATTGGAGTAAAGCAGGATCATGTTTTAGAAATCTAAAACAAAAAAATATATTTGTTAAACTCCATGAGTTAAGGGTAATTTACCAATTCTTATACTGGTATCCCTTAAAATCGAATAAAGCAGACAAATTAAAAAGCAGTAAGAAACGCGGCGGAACGTCAAGTAAAAGTGAAGACAAAGAGTAAAGACTACTGACACTGACAAGACGTAAAGACTATTCAATTTGTAGGGGTAATACCTAAAAATAAGATACTTATTACAAAATGAGATTTTAAGCAGATTTCTGATGTTTTGATGTGATTTTGCTGTGCTATTTATCGTATAAATAATTATTAAATATATATTTGCAGAAATCAAGCAAAAGCAAAGTCGAAACATCGCACTTACCTATGAAAGCTTATATTTTCACTTTTTTGGCCTGTGTCGCTTTTACACCCAATTATGGAGCAACGCACCATTGTTTTACAAATCTATAGCTAATAGCACTCACTATTATTGATATATAAACTTTCGAAATGTAAAATTGTCCACAATATTCGTTGTTTTATAGTAGGCTACAACGCACATTTGAATCGCCCGGCAGTGTTTAGCGGAGCTCTGTCAATTTGACAATCATCCGCTAAACAAAAAAAAGTGGAACTCTGATAAGGACAAAACATCTTGTCTATGTCTCTGTCGCTCTTAACGGTTTCTGTAAATAGTTGTCCCGTTCCCTCCTGGTATTATTATTCGCATGTTATGTCCAGAGGTTACTTGGTCCATGGTGTGAGGGGATCAAACTTCTTTACCCTAAATTTTATTTTGTCTGTGCATTGCCATTGCCACTTAGATAGTTATTTGGTCCATAAGTTTACTCGTGACGAAAGGACAAAGACACATACATACATAAAAACATACCGGAAATAAAAAAAACATATGTTTCTATACAATGAAATTTACTTAATGAAAATAACATCGTAGAAATTACAACGCAGATTTTGGATAAGCCTCTGGCACATATTACAGACAGATCAAAAAGAGTAGAAATTAAAAAGTGGCAATACTGTAGTGATCTCCCTTTCTAATCAATATAAGAAAACGGGGACGACACTACAGTATTGCCACTTTTTAATTTAATTTTTGGTCGGACTGTACGAGAGGGTCGCGGCTATCTTGTTCCCGTCGGGGGTATTCCTTGCCCATCATGTTGTGTATAATGAATAAATAGAATTTAAGCAAACCATAATTACAGGTTTAACGACTATGAACAAATAATACCTCAATGCTATATGAACTATCATATCTATTATTTGACAATAATATTACGTGCTTGAACTAGGATTATTCCGTGATTCAGACGTAAATAAGTTTCTGTTAAAAAAAATATTTTTGTTACAAGCTTTTATAACCGACTGTACTTTTCTTTGCACATCCATCAATTGCTCATAGAGACGATTCTAAAGAGCCCAAACTCGATATGATTGCTTTATTTACTACGGAGTTCCTATGGCAACCTTCCAGCTCCATCATCAGATCCAGTAATATTGCCTTGTTACGCGATTTGCATATTCATGCAAAATTTCAGCTCAATCGGACACCGGAAAGTGGGTCAAATTTAACTTGCAAAATTCCATTACAACGGGACAGGTGAAAGTAAATAAAATAAAAGCTTGTAAAAAGGATAGACAATCGTTTCTTATTTATACCTATGTAAAATGAACAACATAATCCTAGAACATTTATCCTAGAACATTTACATACTATATAAAATCCTAAAGGGTATAGCCGTGTTTGTATGGGGCATCGGCCCCAGAAGCCAAATCGATTGCCGTTTTGCTAATATATTAGTCCAGATGTAAGATGCTATTTTACAAAAAAAGGACCCTGAAATACTTCAGGTTTTTGAGAAAATAAAAAAAAACGAAAATTGGTTTTTATTTTCTTTTATCTAAACTACTCAATAGATTTTTTTGTAACTTATACACATTATGTAGGTAATAAAGATGTATTATTAAAAAAAAAATGGATTTCCAAATATCCTTATAAGTAGTGAAATTTTCACTTTAAATTTTTCAATATTTTTTTTTTTTTATATTTTCGAGACAGGGACACCCACCAATTTTGGCTATATTATGCATAAACTAATATTCTATAATATATATTTTTTTCAAAAACATTCACTTGGATCAACATATCCAAAATGAAACAAACTTATCGCCTGGTGACAATTTTTCAGACAGTTATTTTCAAAACCTCGTATCTAGTTTGTTGATTGATACTGAGATACGAGCTTTATTTTAAGTAGGTATTTGTTACTTAGTTTTGGTTGTCAACTGACGTTATGGTATAACATACATTTGTTGGACTTAATATGCCTAACTACTCGTACAAGAATCGAATAAAAATAACATAAGAGCATCATCGAAATAAAATGCCTATATGTATGTGTAGTACAAACAGAAACGCATCTAACTGACCATCGGTAGACCTTATGAACATTGATATAAGGCCTACTAATGGCCAGTTACAGTCTCATTTATTTTTAATTATCCATTTGACACTTCTCTGTTGATGTTTGTAGTGATGTAACGATTGATCGAATCGATTTTATCGACGAGCTTTTTTTTTGAATCTGCATGTGTTTTGTGTAAATCAATATTTTTGAGCTATGAGCCGTGGGACTCACTGGAGCTTTCTATGTAAAATAAGCTTTCTATGTAAAGACATTTTATTTTGACGATGCTCTTATTTGTTATTTTTATTCGATTCTTGTACTAGTAGTTAGGCATATTAAGTCCAACAAATGTATGGTATACCATAACGTCAGTTGACAACCAAAACTAAGTAACAAATACCTACTTAAAATAAAGCTCGTATCTCAGTATCAATCAACAAACTAGATACGAGGTTTTGAAAATAACTGTCTGGAAAATTGTCACCAGGCGATAAGTTTGTTTCATTTCGGATATGATGATCCAAGTGAATGTTTTTGAAAAAAAAATATATTATAGAATATTAGTTTATACATAATATAGCCAAAATTGGTTGGTGGTCCCTATCACGAAAATATAAAAAAAAATATATTGAAAAATTTAAAGTGAAAATTTCACTACTTATAAGGATATTTGGAAATCCATTTTTTTTTTAATAATATATCTTTATTACCTACATAATGTGTATAAGTTACAAAAAAATCTATTGAGTAGTTTAGATAAAAGAAAATAAAAACCAATTTTCGTTTTTTTTTTATTTTCTCAAAAACCTGAAGTATTTCAGGGTCCTTTTTTTGTAAAATAGCATCTTACATCTGGACTAAATTTAGCAAAACGGCAATCGATTTGGCTTCTGGGGCCGATGTCCCATACAAACACGGCTATACCCTTTTTATTGAAAATAAATTTTCTATGGAGGGAGGTCATGATTTCAGGAAAAATCTTGATAGCGTGATGCAGCTTTTGGTAGTTGTTTTGTATGGACACGCGTCGCCGTGCCAACCTGGCGCCATCTGTTTTCATAAAATCCTTTGTGCTCGAATCACGCCGAAACGGCTGGACGGATTTTAACCATTTTTGGTACAGGGATAGCTGGACATCCAGAAATGGTTATATGATCGGGGGGCACGGCAGTGCCCCCGCCAAGTCGAGCGCGAAGCAAACACTGCCGTACCATCCTTTACTGGAACCATTTCGCCGCATTTTCAGGCCCCTATTTGAGAACCTCTGGATAAGACCAGAACGCAGAAATTTTCGTCATCCAGTAAGCTATAATCACATACTTAAAATCCAAAATTTCAAGTCTGTAGGTCATTTAGTTCCGAAGTTATGCGAAAGCAAAGTTTCGCATTTATGACACTCACTCACTCATGATCATCAGTAAAGAACTAGTACTTCCCATAAATCCAGAGAGCTAAAATTTGGTACAGAGTTAGGGTTAATGGCTACATAAAGCAAAAACTATGAAAATTGGCCAAGTGCGAGTCCGACTCGCGCATGAAGGATTCCGTACCATAAAACAAGTTTGTTGTATGGGAGCCCTTAAATATTTATTTTATTTCATATTTAGTATTTTTTGTTATAGCGGCAATAGAAATAGATCATCTGTGAAAATTTCAACTGTCTAGCTGTCACCGTTCTTGATATACAGCCTGGTGACCGACGGGCGGACGGACGGACGGACGGACAGCGAATTGATCTATGGTTTAGTTAAACAAAATATAGATAAACAATGTTTGATTAAACTTTTAAGTATACTAAAGAGATGGTGACTAACAAAGACGGGAGGTAATAAGAAAAAACAATATCGTACAACGGAAAGAGGAATTGCTTTCTTCTTTCCGTTGTACGATATTGGCTGATGAAACTTAAGCAATACGAAGAGACGGTGTCGAAAGAAACGGGGGGCTCGGGGGGCGAAGCCCCCCCACTCTTAGAAAATACTACATGCTAAAACTGAAAAAATTCAAGTAAATTTGATGAAAGGCTAAGTTACCTGTAGATATATGGTGATCAAGAAAAAGCAAAACCCTAAAAGGCTGACAAGAAAGCAAGTCTGATCAAACTTTTAAGTAACCTGAAAATATAGTGAACTAAAATGGCATAGTGCTCGCATTAAGAAAACACGAAACCTTAAAACGGAATCAAGAAAGCAAGTCTGATCAAACATTAAAGGATTCTAAAGAGATGGTGACCAAACCAGACGTGAAGCACGAAGAAAAAACAATATCGCACAACGGAAAGAAGAAAGCACGACTGATGAAACTTTTAAGTAGCACGAAGAGATGGCTTTGAAAAAGACGAGGGGCTCGGGGGGGGGGAGCACTTAGAAAATGTAACATGCTAAAACTGAAAATTACAAGTTAATCTGATGAAAGGCTAAGTTACGTGTAGATAGGGTTATCAAGAAAACACAAAAACTAAAAACGCTAACGAGAAAGCAAGTGTGCACAACCTTTTGAGTAACCGGAAAAGATAGTGAACGATAATTAATGGCATAGTACTCGCATTAAGAAAACGTAAACAAGAAAGCAGGTTTGATCAGACTTTTGGGTACTCTAAAGAGATTGTGACTAACAGAGACGGAAGGCACTAAGAAAAAATTATATCGCAACTCTGATAGAAAAAAGCAAGACTGATGAAACTTTTAAGCAACACGAAGAGATGGTTTTAAAAATAAGGGGGGCTCGGGGGGCAGAGCCCCCCCCCCCACACTCAGAAAATGACATTTGCTAAAGCTGAAAAATTAAATGAAATCTGATAAAAGGCTAAGTGACCTGTAGATATGGTGATAAAGAAAACGTAAAACCTTAAAACGCTAACGAGAAAACAAGTCAGATCAAACTTAAAAGTAACCTGAAAAAATAGTGAACTAAAATAGAATAGTGCTCGCATTAATAATACACAAAATCTTAAAACGGAATCAACAAAGCAACTCTGATAAACTTTAAAGAATTCTAAAGAGGTGGTGACCAAACCAGACGGGAGCCACGAAGAATAAACAATATTGCACAACGACAAGAAGAAAGCACGACTGATGAAACTTTGGAGTAGCACGAAGAGATGGCATTGAAAAAGACGGGGGGCTCGGGGAGCAGAGCCCCCGCACTTAGAAAACAACATGCTAAAACTGAAAAATACCAGTAAATCTGATGAAAGGCTAAGTGACCTGTAGATATATGGTGATCAAGAAAGAAAAGAAAGAAAACACAAAACCTTAAAATACTATAATGTTATTAAAACTATCGTGAGACATCTTTACTATTTATAAAAAGCGGTATAAACTCACGTAAAAATTGTCAGGAACGGCCCGACATGTTTCGAACTCATTTGGAGCTCTTCATCAGGGGTAGCTATCCGTGCTGCTACGCGACTCGCAACCCACTGCACTTTTAATCAAACTTTTAAAATACTAACTAGAAAACAAGTTTGATCAAACTTTTAAGTAACCTGAAAACTAAGTGAACTAAAATTGCATAGTGCTCGCATTAAGAAAACACAAATCCTTAAAACGGAATCAAGAAAGCAAGTCTGATCAAACTTTAAAGGATTCTAAAGAGATGGTGACCAAACCAGACGGGAGCATGAAGAAATAAAACCGGCCAAGTGCGAGTCGGACTCGCGCACCGAGGGTTCCGTACAAACACTTTCCATCCCTAAGTGGTTAAGTTAAGTTTGCACCTGGTATGTATAGCGCCCCATATAAATTAGGTGCAAAGTTAGGTATTAAAATATTAAAAAAAAACTACTTACTAGATCTCGTTCAAAACAATTTTCGTTGGTAGTTTTTATAGTAATGTATACATCATATGTTTTTTTTAGATTTTTCATTTTCTTATTTTAGAAGTTAGAGGGGGGGGGGGGGGGGGCAACTTTTTTCCACTTTGGAAGCGTCTGTCACGCAAACTATTCGGTTTAGAAAAAATATATTTTAGAAACCTCGATATCATTTTTGAAGATTTAGATTTAGATTTATTTATTTCATAATATAAAATGACAATATAAATTACACTAAGTCAATTTACATGCACTTATACTATGATATTATTATACGTCATATATATTAATATTAACAGATAAAATGTGATGAAATTGATAGTAAAAACAGCGGAATTAATAATAAAACAGATAAAATAATTACATGTCAAAATTTTAAACAAACAGATAAAAATGACAAAGAAGAATAAATGGATTGTCAAAATACAAGAAATAACACGATAAAAATAACACTGAAAATAACAAAGTCAAATATGACAATAATTAAGAATAAGGTCAAAAGTAACTTAGGTATTGTCAGTATATAATGTAATTAATTAATGTCATAATTAACAAAACTGGAGTATAAATAAAAACGATGTCAATTACAATACAAATATAAATTACGTTTCCATATACTCATTTACTGAGTATAATGGATTATCCAATAAAAAGTTTCTCAATTGTCGTTTAAAACTCTCGTCAGATGGCTCGGTTCGTAATTCTGCGGGTAGACGTTCATAGAACGTGGGACCGATGACGCGCGGGTTTTTACAGGCAAGCGCCAGGCGACGCGGAACTGTCCTGAGTCTTCCTGTGGATCTAATTTGTTTGCCCGATACCTCAACACGCGCAAACATTGGCAAATTATTTCTCACGTACATTAGAACCTCAAACATGTAAAGTGAGTAGTGCGTCATGATGCGATACTTTATAAAGAGATCTCTGCAAGAATGTCTGGGTTCCACTCCAGCCAGTATCCGAAGTGCTCGTTTTTGGATTATAAGAACGCGTTTGGCATCGGTGGAATTACCCCAGATAATTGAACCATAAGACATTATTGAGTGGAAATGCGCAAAATATACAGTTTTTAATGCATTATTCGATATTAATGGTTTCAATTTTCTTAACGCAAAGACGGCACTACCCAACCTATCACACAGTTGGTCGAAGACCTATCCATAGATACCCCACACGTATGTGTTTGATGAAAAAAAAAATTTTGAGTTTCAGTTCTAAGTATGGGGAGCCCCCAATATTTATTATTATTTTTTTATTTTTGCATCAAAATCTTAATGCGGTTCACAGAATACATCTACTTACCAAGTTTCAACAGTATAGCTCTTATAGTTTCGGAAAAAAATGGCTGTGACATACGGACGGACAGACGGACAGACAGACATGACGAATCTATAAGGGTTCCGTTTTTTGCCATTTGGCTACGGAACCCTAAAAACCTCGCACAACGGAAACAAAAAAGGAAGACTTTTCAGCAACACGCAGAGATGGCATTGAAAAAGACGAGGGGCTCGGGGAGGCAGAGCCCCCCGCTCTTAAAAAACAATTACATGCTAGAATTTAAAAATTAAAGTAAATCGGTTGAAACGCTTAAGTTACCTGTAGATATGGTGATCAAGAAAACACAAACCTTTAAAACGCTAAGGAGAAAGCAATTCTGCTCAACCTTTTGGGTAACCCGAAAAGATAGTGAAAAAATTGGGCAAGTGCGAGCCCGACTCGCGCATGAAGGGTTCCGTACCTATACATACCTATATATAAAATAAAATAAAATAAATAAATAAATAACAAGTTTGTTGTATGGGAGCCCCCCTTAAATATTTATTTTATTTTATTTTAAGTATTTGTTGTTATAGCGGCAATAGAAATACATCATCTGTGAAAATTTCAACTGTCTAGCTATCACCGTTGTTGAGATACAGCCTGGTGACAGACGGACGGACAGACGGACGGACGGACGGACGGACGGACGGACGGACGGACGGACGGACGGACGGACGGACAGCCAAGTCTCAGTAATAGGGTCCCGTTTTTACCCTTTGGGTACGGAACCCTAAAAATGGCATAGTGCTCGCATTAAAAAAAACACAAAAACATAAAGGATTCTAAATGGGGATGGTGACCAAACCAGACGGGAAGCGAGAAGAAAAAACAATATAACAAACGGAAAGAAAAAAGCAAGACTGATGTAACTTTCAAGTAATCTGAAGAGATAGAGAACAAAAATGCAGTAGTGCTCGCATTGAGAATACATAAACCTTAAAACGGTAACAGGAAAGCAAATCTGAACAAACGATTAAGTATTCTAAAGAGATGATGACCAAAAAAAGCGGGGCACTAAGCAAAGACAATATACCCCAAAGGAAAGAAGAAAGCATGACTTTATTTAAGTAATCAATTGAGACAGTGCACAAAAATGTCGGTGGCCTCGCATTGAGAAAACACAACGTTGTAAAACGGAAACAAGAAAGCAGAAAATAAATCTAGAATGAAAAAGGAATCATGCCAGTGAAACATTCAAATATTCCAAAGCGACAGTAAACAAAAAATATGGGGGGCTTGATGCCAAGCCAATGCCAAGTTATGCCAAGTGAAAGTATTTTTTTTTAACGCGTGCGAAGCCGCGGGCAAAAGCTAGTTTTAAATAAGGTTATAATTAGCACGCACTATTGAAGATATTTTTAAGAACTCTTTAAACTTCACTCCCAAGACTTAAGTATACCTAAAAAGTAGTAGGAACTCGCTATTAAATAAGTTTTAACTGAGTACAGTAGATATCTTGAAAACAACTTAAGTAGTTTTGAAGAAACCTTCAAGATATCATGAAGATAATTATAAGAACCCTTAAAACTTTAATCCTAAGCAAGACTGCAGTTTACTTTAGAAGTAGTATGAATTTGGTATTCTACATATCTTGAAAACTAATTAATTGGTGTTAACACAACCTTAAAGATATCTTGAAGATAATTATAAGAACCCTTAAAACTTTAATCCTAAGCAAGACTGCAGTTTACTTTAGAAATAGTAGAAGTAGTATTCTACATATCTTGAAAACTACCTAATTAATTAGTGTTAACACAACCTTAAAGATATCATTCTCCTAAAGGCTGTGCCAATCTGTGCTTTACACTGTCTTGAAGGTAATCTGAGGGATATCTAGAAGTCCTAGAAGGTTTTTTCAAGACAACGGCCTGAATTAACGAATTTGAGTGCAAGACATCTCCAATACCTTTTTTAGGAACAGTGATGGCGCGAGGTTGAGGGACCACCCAACTAGCAAAGTAGTGATAAAATAAAATGTATTAACACTAAATAATGATATAAAAGTCATAAAATAGCAACGCGGAGCTGCTATGTTGTATATTGGCGACTTGTATCATCATCTAGCTGTATAATCTTATACAGCTATATCGTGATAAGAATTGATGACATAAACGTTTACTGGACTTCCTAATACGGCACATATAACACAGCTGCACAACAGTATTCCTAACTGTGATTTAGAGCAATTTCGTTGCATATCAGATATATACAGTGCCTGTATACAGCTAAGTAACTCTATTGTGGCTTTTAATGCGCAGCAATAGCGCTGGTGGTATATCAGTGCACTAATGGAGCTAACTCGAGATATATAAGAACATAACGCAGCTGATATACGTCTAAAGTATCATACAATGGCGTTTCCTTAACCCAGCAGCATAAAGTTGTTTAAAGATCTACATTAACACTAAACAGTTGCAAATACACTTTTTAAGACCTTTTATATCATCAGTGACATATAAACATTATTGTTACTAATATAACGCTAAATAAATGTATAACAGCTGTTGTAACCTCATTTGTAGGATCTTTATGATAGTCAAACCAGCATCGAGAATTCGGAAGTTGGTTCCGTAGATACAGAAAATGAAATCTTAACAGAACCTTGTTCAGGATACCAAGATGACTTGTTTGCGACTGATAATTTTGATCACAATGGAGAAGATGAAGACATATTCTTCCACAGCCATTCAAATCTGTTGAGTTTTATGAAATTACTTCTGCTTGAAAAATATTAATTGACCAAAAATATAACTTCTTTCATTTCACGCAAATGAGTTGAACAATATTGAAGATAGTTTATTTATTACCTAAAGGTAGGTACAGTAGGGGGTTTTACAAGTTTTATCAAGGAACCCGAAAGTGTTTGGTAATGGCGGTGGGAAACTGTAAATGTGTGATATATCGGTAACCAGAACACACTTTAGATGCATAATGGTGACTTTAAATAATTTGCTATTTAAAATATTTTTTATTTTATTACATATCCAATATTTAATAGGGGCATGAAAAAAACACAAATAATATGCTATTATTTCATCAATAAAATTTTGAGCGCATGATAAATTACCCGTTATGCACGCACCTAACAGCAACTTGACACTACTTACTAACACAAAAATAGTTTGCTATTTTATTATACTTACAAAATTGTTAATTGTAAGGTAATTTTTTTTCACACTACTTTATTTACACATAACACTCAGTATTTAGCACTATCGATATGCGACATAAAAGAATCCCTAATAACAATATAACAACAAACAGCTCTATATCAGCATTACTGTTACTTTCTTATCATAATTTAGTGATATAGTGATTCAGGCACCATTGGTGTAACGCTAAAGAGATTCATAAAACATTGTAGTATCATGGATATACATCAAAGTAGTGACGTGCGGTGCCAAAATACACATGATATATCATCAAATAGCTGTAAAACTGGGGCCACTTCCCAGTGATAGAGATGTTTCTATCACGGATATAAAACTGCGTCTGTCACTGATTTACAGCTAAATTTGGTTCAGTTTTGCTAGTTGGGCACTCCTCAAGACGAGGAGATATATGGGAACAGCAGGGACAAAGGTCCCTATGTGTCCCGAAGGCGAAAAATGATACTGTAAATATGGGGCGAAGCCTGCCGTACCTTTATTTCGACGTCGATGGGTTTCGGCGGCGCCGCCGTATGCTGGTTCTCTTCTTCACCACAGTTCTACACTTTTTTGTATTGTTATATAGCGCGAGCGATTATTTTTATTATTATTAAGCCGAGCCATTATTATAAAGCACGGTAACATAGTAATTTTACGTTTTAATTAACTTGACTCTAGTAATATTTTTGGCGTTTCATCTTATTTTGTTATAGATATGTAATAATAGCAAAATTCCGACAGCTTCCACATTAACGAAAGCGTTTTGGTAGCCTGCAACAAACAAGTGTAATCTCAATCACAATTTTCACAATACGCCAACAATATCGTATCGGAGGTCACGCGCGGCGGGCGGGCGACGAATCATTCGTTCTGTTTTCAATAACACATCCCCCAAAATCAGCAGAACCGAACCTATAATATTATACGAGCGATATCATGTACCTACTTAGTGTATCAAATACAGTCCGACCAAAAAGAGTAGAAATTAAAAAGTGGCAATACCTGTAGTGTCTTCCCTGTTTTCTTATATTGATAATAAAGGGAGGATACTACAGTTTTGCCACTTTTAAATTTTTACTCTTTTTGGTCAGACTGTAGAGACTAGGAATGGCAAAAAACGAGAGGGACGAAAGCTGCATAATACCGCCACTATTTTTAATTTTAAAGACAACACTACTTATCAAGCGCGGGTAATCGAGCGGAGAGCGACTGCGGGGATGGGAAATCTACCTGCTCGATACTATCCTTGGTCTTCCAAATTGATAGGGAGCGCAGGTAGCACTGAGATGACTCATGGTCTTAATATATTTGGTTCTGAGAGCGACTGCTGCGACGAGGAACAGACACCGAGCCATGGTTTCTATCCTAGCTGCTCAGTGTCATCGTTGTCTTCCACATCGAGAGGAATTACTTACTCTCGAGGTGGAAGTTTTGATACTAGCGCAGGTAGTATCAAAAGGCAGTCACTCAGTTCTGTCTATAGTGCGGAGAGTGACAGCCACGGAAGGGTTATATTTATATACATCCTGCTATAGTTCTCCGTCCTGGCTGCTCGATACTATCGTTGGTTTTCGTTTCGTTTAGCGAGAAATATTTAGCTCACTAAGCATGAGTAGCATCAAAACGCAGTCACTTCGTGATCCTGCCCGTCTAGCACAATTATGCTTCGCGACTCTTGTCGCGCGACATGACGCAACCCGTCACTCTCTCACATAACTGTACAGAAAGAGACGGGTAATTATCTCGAGCGAGAAACAGTCCGTATGACAGTTATGCTAGAGGTGCTGCTATACGTGGTGTGGAGAGTGAATCTTACTGAAAGGCCGGGTATCGAGGGAAGTGGCGGAGGAGGGTGGATGGCCACATTGTCCTCCTTCTCCAGCATATCGTAATTGTCTTCCATCGGAATGGGTGAGCTCACCAAGCGCGGGTAGCATCGAGAGGCAATCATTCGTCGTGTTCTTGCTGCATGGGCATCGGGGGAGGCGGCGGAGGAGGGGGGATGGGCACGTTGTCCTGGTCCTCCATCGGGCCCAGCTGCTCCAGCATATCATCGTTGTCTTCCATCAGGTGAACCTGCCAATACCAAAGTTAACAAAATTTACTCCGCGTATCTAATGCACAATGGGTGGTAGCTTCAATTCGGCATTGTGCCCATCGGAATATCATACAATATTATTTTCATACAATATTACGCCCGGGTTTGAGATAGATAGAAGACGACCATCAGGGTATGTGAAATCGGCTATGATTGTTACGCAGTCTGGTGTTTCAGGTTTTTCAGTAACTTTACTCAATTTACAAATGGCGTCTATTTTGGATTTAAGAAGGTAGACATTTTTTTTTAAGTCAGCATACCCAAAAACCTAGAAACCGACACCGTATTCCAGATTAAGGTTTTGTAGATTTCAAAAATACTATCTACCTTGAATTTCAAGATGGCGGATTTTTTATATAGCGGGTATTGGTGTCGCTTTAAAATAAATATTTTAAACTGTAATTTAATCTAATATGTGTTACTATTATTATTTATTAACTGTATTTGACATTTAAAATTCGAATTATGTATGTGGCTTATAAATTAATTCGCTTATAAAAAATTATATTGGCATTCATTTTGGAATTCAAGATGGCGGACGTCATATATTCGAAAAGTATCATAGGTCTGTCGAAAAATATCATGGTTAGACCGTGATCTAGGTTTTATGGGAGCAGATTTAAAAAATGGCATCCATTTTGGATTTCGAGATGGCACACACCACTTTTGAAAAAGTTTTTGTGGGCGCATTTCAAAAAAGCATAGAGCACATTTCTTTAAGCACAGAAAAATTGCAAATCTTCTATAGGATACGCGTAGGACCGAGAACGGTAAGCGTAGGCCGGATGCCATCCATAGAGTTACCGGATATTCGTCGCAACTCTAGTTTAAAAGCATAGAGTTATTGAATGTTTAAAAGACGTTGATGTTCAGCCCGGTACCGGTACAGCATAACGCTTTAAAATTGAGTAGGTTATACGAATTTAAACAGATTCATCTACAATGTATGGATATCTTTATCTAATATTTCTTCATTATCATCTATTACAACATTACATTAACATTACACGTATTAGTGTAATAGGGAACATTATCAATTCCCAATATTTACATTTATTACGTTAAAGACAACATGACTCGTATTAATTAAGCGATTACGTAATACCTACATGTAATGCTTATCTTCTTCTCAATGGCCCGACAAGTTTTCAGGACACGCCATACATGCATACTACTATGGCCTATGGCCCATACTACGGATTATTAGTGGTAGGTAGTAGTCTGGCTAGCCAAATAATCCTTGTGGTATCACCAATTGTCTATGATTTAAACAATTTAGTAGGTAGGTCCTCTATAAATAATTTTGATACTTCATGTACTACTCAGTTCTAACATTCCGATCGAGATGAAATTTGACATAGTACAGTCGCCATCAGATATATCGCAGCATATAAGGCGTTCATAAATATCTGAACACGACTCTTATTGACTGCGCGTTACAGTACACGTTCCGATATTTATGAACGCCTTGTATGCTGCGATATATCTGATGGCGACTGTACCTACTTATGTCAGTAATTTTATTTGGTGATGGATTAATATGGTCGTATTATCGAGCTAGGTCTTATTTACACTACATTTAATTTTTTACCTTGTATAGAGTGCACGTCAACATAAATTTAATTTATTTCCTTAGGTACCGTGTGCAAAGAAAATCAAAAAATATTTTCTAGTATCAAAACTATAATTCCAACTACACAAAGTGTGACCAGCCCGCAGATTTTTTAAATTTCCCGCCAAAATTGAGTAATTTTTCATTAGCCAGATTATACCTAATTGATTTTACTGACAACAACAAATTTTTGGTAACTGACGTGGAAATTCAGCGAATGTCACTCACGCCACGCACAAAGAGGAAACAGGGTTAGCCCTGTCGTTCAATGTTCGTGAATTTCAAGTGATATTCGCATTTTAAACCGACTTAAAAAAGGAGGAGGTTCTATAAGCACTAGCAATGTTTTTCATGTATTTTTATAAAGTTATTCAGATATATGTGTCTGGTAGTCATGATTTCATTATGCTGAGCAGATGATGGAAGGACCTCCTTAATGGTTAGGTTAGGAGTTAGGGGATAATACTTTAAATATTGTAGGTAGGTTAAGACCGTTAGTTGTATTCTATTCAGTATAGCCCTGAGGTGGTCCCATCGAGGCCTGGGCGTGTAAAAGGGTTGTCAGCCTCGTATCCCTAGCCGGCCTTGTATAGCTCGGCCGGCTACACCAATTTCTATGGGCGCTTTTTAAGAATAAGTATTTTGTGTAAAGGCAGGAAGAGCGGAGCGCAGCTGTCCGTTGCGCGCCGTCTCCGGCAACAGTCTTCTGTCGCATCTCTTCTATCAGTCGCTCTTGTGGATGTGCCTAGTTGTTCACGTCCTTATGGGCTTTAGCCACTAGTTATCTTACGTCAGGAAGAGCGGAGCGCAGCTGTCCGTTGCGCGCCGTCTCCGGCAACAGTCTTCTGTCGCATCTCTTCTATCAGTCGCTCTTGTGGATGTGCCTAGTTGTTCACGTCCTTATGGGCTTTAGCCACTAGTTATCTTACGTCAGGAAGAGCGGAGCGCCGCTGTCCGTTGCGCGCCGTCTCCGGCAACAGTCTTCTGTCGCATCTCTTCTATCAGTCGCTCTTGTGGATGTGCCTAGTTGTTCACGTCCTTATGGGCTTTAGCCACTAGTTATCTTACGTCAGGAAGAGCGGAGCGCAGCTGTTCGTTGCGCGCCGTCTCCGGCAACAGTCTTCTGTCGCATCTCTTCTATCAGTCGCTCTTGTGGATGTGCCTAGTTGTTCACGTCCTTATGGGCTTTAGCCACTAGTTATCTTACGTCAGGAAGAGCGGAGCGCAGCTGTCCGTTGCGCGCCGTCTCCGGCAACAGTCTTCTGTCGCATCTCTTCTATCAGTCGCTCTTGTGGATGTGCCTAGTTGTTCACGTCCTTATGGGCTTTAGCCACTAGTTATCTTACGTCAGGAAGAGCGGAGCGCAGCTGTCCGTTGCGCGCCGTCTCCGACAACAGGATCTTCTGTCGCATCTCTTCCATCAGTCGCTCTTGTGGATGTCCCTAGTTGTTCACGTCCTTATGGGCTTTAGCCACTAGTTATCTTACGTCAGGAAGAGCGGAGCGCCGCTGTCCGTTGCGCGCCGTCTCCGGCAACAGTCTTCTGTCGCATCTCTTCTATCAGTCGCTCTTGTGGATGTGCCTAGTTGTTCACGTCCTTATGGGCTTTAGCCACTAGTTATCTTACGTCAGGAAGAGCGGACCGCAGCTGTCCGTTGCGCGCCGTCTCCGACAGCAGGATCTTCTGTCGCATCTCTTCTATCAGTCGCTCTTGTGGATGTGCCTAGTTGTTCACGTCCTTATGGGCTTTAGCCACTAGTTATCTTACGTCAGGAAGAGCGGAGCGCAGCTGTCCGTTGCGCGCCGTCTCCGGCAACAGTCTTCTGTCGCATCTCTTCTATCAGTCGCTCTTGTGGATGTGCCTAGTTGTTCACGTCCTTATGGGCTTTAGCCACTAGTTATCTTACGTCAGGAAGAGCGGAGCGCAGCTGTCCGTTGCGCGCCGTCTCCGGCAACAGTCTTCTGTCGCATCTCTTCTATCAGTCGCTCTTGTGGATGTGCCTAGTTGTTCACGTCCTTATGGGCTTTAGCCACTAGTTATCTTACGTCAGGAAGAGCGGAGCGCAGCTGTCCGTTGCGCGCCGTCTCCGGCAACAGTCTTCTGTCGCATCTCTTCTATCAGTCGCTCTTGTGGATGTGCCTAGTTGTTCACGTCCTTATGGGCTTTAGCCACTAGTTATCTTACGTCAGGAAGAGCGGAGCGCAGCTGTCCGTTGCGCGCCGTCTCCGACAGCAGGATCTTCTGTCGCATCTCTTCTATCAGTCGCTCTTGTGGATGTGCCTAGTTGTTCACGTCCTTATGGGCTTTAGCCACTAGTTATCTTACGTCAGGAAGAGCGGAGCGCAGCTGTCCGTTGCGCGCCGTCTCCGGCAACAGTCTTCTGTCGCATCTCTTCTATCAGTCGCTCTTGTGGATGTGCCTAGTTGTTCACGTCCTTATGGGCTTTAGCCACTAGTTATCTTACGTCAGGAAGAGCGGAGCGCTGTCCGTTGCGCGCCGTCTCCGGCAACAGTCTTCTGTCGCATCTCTTCTATCAGTCGCTCTTGTGGATGTGCCTAGTTGTTCACGTCCTTATGGGCTTTAGCCACTAGTTATCTTACGTCAGGAAGAGCGGAGCGCTGTCCGTTGCGCGCCGTCTCCGACAGCAGGATGTTCTGTCGCATCTCTTCTATCAGTCGCTCACGGTGCTTGTAGATGTAGTCGTACACATTTGGCAGGCCCATGATCACGCACGCCGAGAGTGCCGAGCGGGAGATGTTCATGTCTGTCGCCTCATACCTGATACAAAAAATGAACAATCATCTTCTGGATAACTAAAAAGAGAATTTCTGTTCTGCTTTGGGCTGGGTGTTGATTAATTATAATGAGTCTCAATCAAACCCCAGTCCGTATCTAAAGGTTGATAAAAATCCTACTAGGGCACGGGAACATTTGGTAGAGTAAAAGAATAGTTTCGATCAATGCGACATATACTTAGATATTATTTTGGGACTCAATCTTGTAATTAACTCATCATTCGTTAGTTTCCGTTGAAGCTGCCGATGGCGAAGATTTATTTATTTATTTATTTATTTAAACTTTATTGCACAAAATACATAAGTAAAAGTACAAATGGCGGACTTAATGCCATGAGGCATTCTCTACCAGTCAACCACAAGGTCAAACAGAGACATTATAGGTGCGGGAAGGGTGTACAACAATACGTGTATACACATGGTAAGATTATATCGTTGATGTCTTCAATACTGCGTAGGTGGGCAATGTACAGCCACCATCAAGTAGATGTATATTAACAACACTCAAGGCGGTTATAAATATCTGAACAAACTTTTATTGTCAGGACGTTAGAGTGCGAGTCCAGATGTTTGTGAGTACCTCGTTAGCTTTGATATATTTATCCAATGGTGACTGTTCATGGGCACAGGCAACGAGTTGTTCGTGGCCGCGTACACCCCCGCTACAATCTGGGGCATGTAGACTCACCACTCGTTAGTCCTCTCGTCGTAGCACTCGACGTGGTAGGTGGTGGTGACGCCGTTGAAGCCGCCGATGGCGAAGATCATGTCGTCGAGGACCTCGATGGCGAAGTTGCTGCGCGGGTTGTACATGTCGGGCACGGGCGACCAGTTGTTTGTGGCCGGGTCGTACACCTCCCCGCTACACATTCGGGATATGCCGTTGAATCCCCCTATTACGTATATCTGAAATGCAATTGTTTGTGATTTTATTGTAGGTTATTTTTGTTAGATATTGGAGAACCTCAGGTAACCACCAAATCTCATTAATTAGTCTATGATTGGTACATCATAAAGATCCTTAGTCAACCTTATTACTTCTTAAGCATTGTTTTTGGTTATAATCATATTTTGTTACTGATTCTTCACTAAGAATGAGGCCGACCTTGTTATGGTACGCGATGCAGGAGACACCGGAGCGGCGCGAGCGCATTGGCGCGAGGTTGGTCCACTGGTTCGTGTCCGGGTCGTACACCTCCACGCTGTTCATGGACTCCTACCCGTTATATAGAACCTAGATGTAGGGCCGACCTTGTTATGGTACGCGATGCAGGAGACACCGGAGCGGCGCGAGCGCATTGGCGCGAGGTTGGTCCACTGGTTCGTGTCCGGGTCGTACACCTCCACGCTGTTCATGGACTCCTACCCGTTATATAGAACCTAGATGTAGGGCCGACCTTGTTATGGTACGCGATGCAGGAGACACCGGAGCGGCGCGAGCGCATTGGCGCGAGGTTGGTCCACTGGTTCGTGTCCGGGTCGTACACCTCCACGCTGTTCATGGACTCCTACCCGTTATATAGAACCTAGATGTAGGGCCGACCTTGTTATGGTACGCGATGCAGGAGACACCGGAGCGGCGCGAGCGCATTGGCGCGAGGTTGGTCCACTGGTTCGTGTCCGGGTCGTACACCTCCACGCTGTTCATGGACTCCTACCCGTTATATAGAACCTAGATGTAGGGCCGACCTTGTTATGGTACGCGATGCAGGAGACACCGGAGCGGCGCGAGCGCATTGGCGCGAGGTTGGTCCACTGGTTCGTGTCCGGGTCGTACACCTCCACGCTGTTCATGGACTCCTACCCGTTATATAGAACCTAGATGTAGGGCCGACCTTGTTATGGTACGCGATGCAGGAGACACCGGAGCGGCGCGAGCGCATTGGCGCGAGGTTGGTCCACTGGTTCGTGTCCGGGTCGTACACCTCCACGCTGTTCATGGACTCCTACCCGTTATATAGAACCTAGATGTAGGGCCGACCTTGTTATGGTACGCGATGCAGGAGACACCGGAGCGGCGCGAGCGCATTGGCGCGAGGTTGGTCCACTGGTTCGTGTCCGGGTCGTACACCTCCACGCTGTTCATGGACTCCTACCCGTTATATAGAACCTAGATGTAGGGCCGACCTTGTTATGGTACGCGATGCAGGAGACACCGGAGCGGCGCGAGCGCATTGGCGCGAGGTTGGTCCACTGGTTCGTGTCCGGGTCGTACACCTCCACGCTATTCATGTTTTCCTGCCCGTTGCATCCTCCCGTTATGTAGATTTTATCTGCGTGGGGAACAAACTGAATTTATTAAGCGCCTAGTTTTCAAAGTAGACTTTTGTGAACGCTACTTTGATAAGTTACCTTTACACACCGTCCATGATGTCGCTTATGCCAAAAACTAAACATAACGAATAATCAATTGAAGTGACAACTTCTTAGATAGATCCATACTGTATGCCTACCATTCAGGAACAGTACAATATTTAGGCGGATCATGAGTAATTAGTGAAAATTGCGATTAGTAAAAGTTATTGACTCACTGTCTAGAGCAGCGGCACTGGCATCGGACCGCTGAGCGTTCATCGGAGCGACGAGCGACCACTGCTGGGTGCGGTGGTTGAAGCGCTCCGCCGTTTTTCGGCGGTAGTGGCCGTCGTAGCCGCCCATCGCGTAGATCGTCTCCCCGAGCACAGCCACCGACACGTAGCAACGACGAGCGTTCATTGGTGCCACCTGAGAAAATAACAAGGTAAGGACATGCACACAGTTGACAACACAGACACTTGACTCACGATTAAAGTCTCGACATTTTCACACCGAACGAAATACCGAATCCACGCAAATTCGATAGCAAAAACTTCTTCCCGTTATAATTTGTGTTAAAAACTTCTTAGCAAGAAACACTTGCCTTATGTAGGCTTGCGTGTGCACGTCAGCGACTTACAAGTGGTGCCAAGAGTGAAAATAAAGCTAAATTCGAGCTGTCAACGCAAGCCACGAACAAAGTAGTGCAATATTTGATTAATTCGAAGAATGGGTAACGCTTACCTCACGCCAGGTCTTAGTAACAGCATCGAAGCATCGACACGAGTTAAAGTAGTCCATCCCATCGAAACCGCCAATAACGTAGATGCAGTAGCCAAGAACCGCTGTCCCGTGGTACGCGCGGGGGCCGGCGGGATCCACCTCTTCTACCTGGTAATATATTGGTTTCATTTGTTTGATATTCAGGATAATGTCAAATGTAACCAACTGAATAACGCGCAAAGCTAGATTAAGTACCTAGTACTTACGCCCTACGCCGTGTTAAGGCGTATATTCTTTCTACGTGCGTTATAAGTGCGACTACCGTCTTACAATGAAAAAAGTTTTCTAATTTTATCAATAATGTTAAGTCAGACCGATTAATGTCTACAAGTATGTTTACAGATTATGGTTACCTTTATCCATCGATCGGCCCTGGTGTCGTAAGTCTCGATGAATGCCGTCGGTGAATCACCGCTCCACCCGCCAATGGCAAACAATACCTTTAAAAGTTAGGATCCCTATAGTTTTAATCTGTCACGTATGTATATTGAGGATGCCATCAGTTAAGCTATACACGGTAAAGGTATAAGGTAAAGTTTTAAGTATGTATTTTGATGAAAAGTCTGTCGCCCTTACTTCATGCGGTACTCGGGGGCGAGCGATCTTGGGCGTCGCGACCTCCCCGTGGCGCTGGGCGATCATCTCCAGGTCGGAAAGACACAACAGCGTCTCTATGATGATAGGCCGCGAACCCTCATTGTCGGTGACGTACGGATGATCTTTGACATTCTCTAAGAAAAACTAAAAGAGTGATAATTAGCACACATTTTACGAGGAATAAAAGTGGTAAGATAGTTAAGTTAATATAAATTCTATACTTGTGTATCAAGCAGGCCGAGACGTATGCTACCCATTAATTTGACCGTGTGTTGCCAGCGCGTGTCCGGCTCGTAGTTGACCCACCGCAAGACGGCTTCCCAGACAGCTTCCTCACTCTTCACGTTCAGCTCGTCTTCAAGAATAATCGAGTTAAGCTCCTCGAGCGGGAGGTGCAGGAATTCGTCGCTCTGCGTCGCCACGGTTCCGAAATACCGCAGTATGTACCTCCGAGAATCAGCCTCCAGCTTGTAACAGAATACCCGCCTGCCAGTAAAAGCCAATTCGTTAATTTTATTGACATGGAATATTCAGAAACAGATATAAACCAACAAGCCCGAAAACGAATAGAGCAAATGAGCAAGCGTAACCTGGCAAACGTCATGATCCCGAGGCAGTTCCTGGGGCTGAGCGAGGTCCGGAGATGTTCGCAGCGGAGCTGCAGCACTCCGAGGAACGCGAGGAAGTCTGCGGCCATGAGCAGCTCGTGCACGTTGGTGTCGGTGACGTCGATGCGCCGCAGGTACGCGCACTCGATCAGAAGCAGCAGGATCTCGGAGCGCACGCCGGAGATCAGCACGTCGCTCTGCTCGCGCGAGTGCAGCGTCGTCGTGAACAAAGCCCTGTGCCATTCACTAATCAGATATATTCAATCACAGATATAAACCAACGGGCAACCACCAGGTTGCGTTAGTCACGGGATGGAAAAATTATAAAGCATGTGTCACTTTTAGTCAAGTATTCTGGATGCGAGAGAGTCGTATGCTTTGAAATTTATTTATCAACATAAACGCGAGCCCGCAGGACTTTTCGTCGCTAAAACCGATGTCCCATTCACTGGACTGTCATTGGAATGTAGGAACTATTTTAAAATTTTATGAGTGTAGTAGAGTTCTGTCAGTATTCATTATGTCGAAAAGATAAACAGCAGATGCTAAGTGATCAATAGAATGAATACTCACAGTTCTCAGCTACTTTTCATGTCCTAGTAATAGTAATAAAGAAATGTAGATTTTAATAATATAAATATGATTCGCTCGAGGCTTTTGCCAATGTCCGTTATGCAGAGGCGCGTTTTAATTCTGCTTGATGCCAGATTTTGAAAAAAGCAAGAATATTAATTTATATAAGTAAACAAAACAAAACGGTCAATAGGTAAACAAATCAGAATCCTGTTACATACAACGTAATGAATCAATTACATAAAAAATAAACGAGACAAACGGGAAACTAAAGATGAATACAATTATTTTTCATAAAGTCACTTAAAATAGAGATAAATGGTGTGAAAACTAAACGAAGAAGAGACTTGAAATTTACAGGGCGAGGGATGAATGGAGGAAGAAGGTCATAAAGAGATGAAGAAAGTCTATTGCATTCAAAAAATAAATGATCCAAATTACCTTCATCCAACCCACATTCACACAAAGAGTTATTTTTAACATGAATTTTAAAAAGAAAGACGGGGTTACACGAGTGTCCCAAACGTAACCGGCATATGGAGGAAGTCACTTTTTTATTTGCATCACGATATCGAAAAAACCAAGGCTTTACTGGAATATTGTCCTGAATGTCAGAGTAATGCAAACCTTTAGTTTGCCTGCATCGAGCCCATTCTACGAACCACTCATCATCGAGATGAACCTTTGCTAAAGAGACCAAATCGTGAGAGTAGCATCTATATGCTGAGAGGCAGCCACTAACTACCGCATCCTTAGCACACTGATCTGCAGTCTCATTACCGCGAATACCCACGTGACTGGGTATCCAGGCCAATGAGACCCCAACACCACGACTAGATAGGCGATAAAGAACACGTTTTATTTCTAGAATAACTGGAAATTTAATATTAGCGCGCAATTTATTAGCTAAGATAGCTTGCAGAGAACTTTTAGAATCAGTAAATACAACACAATAATTTAGATTATGCGATTCTATATACTTAAGAGACTCTAAATCGCTAACGCCTCGCCCGTGAATATAGAAGAGAAAGAAGGTAATTTAAAACTTAAAATAACATTAAATCTAGGGATCCACACAGCTGACCCCACCGGGCCCTGATCAGACAACTGAGATGCGTCCGTATAAATAGTGGTGCAATTAGGCCAGAGCTTATCAATAGCTTTATTTAAAAGAGAATTCGCACAATCAGAATCTTTATCTATCCCTAAGTCAATTATAATACTAGGGCGAAACATAATTGCTTCATATGGAGTCTCAAATATTGGATTAAGCCTGCAATTATATACTGGGCAGGGAAGCCGAGTATATTTTAGGAAAGTTTTAACAAGACAGGGGCTGTTCTTGTGGAACCAGTAACTGGAGGTATTTACTAGCCTGGAAAGGAGGAGTTTCGGGATAAGAGGATGAGTGGCAGACTGCATAATTTTGAAAACGAACCGGTCCGATAAATATTGCCTTCTTAAATTAAGAGTCCGCAGCAAGGTCCGCTCAACTCCGCGTTGAGATCGCGCGCTTACGCTTTAAAATGTTGTTGTTTCACCTAGAGGAAGACAGGGCGCTAGCAGTAAAGCGAGAGCGCGCTAGCGGCGGGCGGTGCTTACCGCCGCCCCCCCGGACCGTTCCCCGCGCTAGAGTAATTCGCTGCAGTTTCGCAACAATTTTTTGGAACCCCACCACACACCAGAAAGAGAACGAATAATAATAATATTTTTTTCACATTTCTGGGCGGCGTTGTTAAGATGATAAATACCAGATAGTTTCGAATCAAAAATAACCCCTAGAAATTTAACTCTATCATACACCGGAATTTGGACCCCATTACATGTTACCGAAACATCAGGAACCCGTCTTTTACGACTAAAAACTACGACCGAACTTTTGGGAATAGACAGCGATAAACCATGTTCCTCTAACCAAACGCTTAAATAATTGAGTGCTGAATTAAGCCGAGGAACAGCATCCGGAATATTAGAAACAGAAGAATATAAACATATATCATCAGCATATTGAAGAACACTGCAAAAAGGGTTTACCGTTAATTCCAAGTCGCAGGTATAGAGGCTGTACAAAAGCGGACTCAAAACACACCCCTGTGGGAGGCCTTTCCATACTAACCTAGCCGGCAGAGTAGTATTATTAACGCTAATTAATATAGATCTAGAGAGAAGAAAATTTATAGTAAAGTTCACAGCCTCTCTGGGAACTCCAGATCATGAAGTTTTTGCCTCAGACGAGGAAGAAGAACGTTTTTGTATGCCGAAGCGACATCCAGAAAAACGCCAACAACAGAATAACAATTCGAAAAGGCAACCCGGACTTCAGTCGTAAATATAGCAAGACTATCCATAGTACCGAGGCCCTTACGGAAACCAAATTGACTTTTTGCTACTAAACCTTTACTTTCAGCTAACCACTCTGGTCTATTTTTAATAAGATGCTCAAGAATTTTAGCTAAAGTGGAAGAAAGGGCGATAGGGCGGTAACCAGACGGGTCATTACCTGGCTTCCCAGGTTTAAGAATGGGAATAATAATTTGGGTCTTCCAATCTTCTGGGGGAATGCCTGATAAAAAAATGTTATTAAGAATACTAAGAAAAAACTGTTTGGAATCAGAACTAGCGCGCACAATAAAAGAATAAGGGATGAATGCATCAGAAACGTAATCACAATAATAAGAGCCCCACGACGTGTGATGAATATTAAAATCTCCTAGAATCAGTCGAGGGGTAGGAAGAGCCGAAATAATCGACCTCAGTTCAGGCATTACAGCCACATGAGGATCAGAAATATAAACAGAGAGAAAAGAAATATTATTCACTCTCACAGCAACTGCACTAATGAAGTCGCTGTGAGCAGGAATAGGAATTTGAGAATAAGTAACTGATCGGGCAACCAAAATGGCTGCACCACCATGTCCATCCCGTCTATCGTCCCGCAGACAGGCGAAGCCGGGGACTCTAAAAATAGAGTCAGGCTTCAACCACGTCTCCTGGACGGCAAGAAGGAACGGATTAAATTTATTAATAAGTTGGATAATGTCCGATTTTTTATTGCGGATGCTGCGACAATTCCATTGCAGAATCGATCGAGCCATTTTGAGAAAGGAATAATGAAATAACGTTAAACAATTTTTGTCGCATGTTGTTCGGTTAAAAGTAGCTAGTCAATAAAAGATTTGAGCAATTCGATAAGGTTGTCTTCTTTACGGGCATTTTGATTTTGCAATGCACAGCCATTGGGCATCACTGATTGCGGATCCCGGGTAATATTATTGTGAGCCAACCTGTCGTAACCAAGGTTGCCAGAAGAAGATACAGAAGAATGAGATTTGCGAGGTAAAGAAATAGTTTTGCGATACGAGAGAGAAGGTATTACCCCATCGATTAAACGATTGTCGAGGAAAAATATTTCGAAATGGCGTAGGGAACCCTTCCGACATGGGCTGAGATGGAGAACGTGAATTGGGAGAATTGGAGAGATGAGGAAAAATATTTCGAAATGGCGTAGGGAACCCGTGCAAATAATCAGGCTTGTCCAGAGCATCACAGGCAACGAAACATCAAGCTTGCGATGTCCCAGGACAATCTGTCGTATATAGAGGCTGCTGCTCGATTTCCAGGTGTTAAAAAATCTTTTGCTGAGTCTGCAAATCCTTATTCTTCACCTCGTTCTCATCTCTCCAATTCTCCCAATTCACGTTCTGGGTTCCCTACGCCATTTCGAAATATTTTTCCTCATCTCTCCAATTCTCCCAATTCACGTTCTCCATCTCAGCCCATGTCGGAATGGGTTCCCATGTTGGAGAACGTGAATTGGGAGAATTGGAGAGATGAGAACGAGGTGAAGAAGAAGAATTTGCAGACTCAGCAAAAGATTTTTTAACACCTGGAAATCGAGCAGCAGCCTCTATATACGACAGATTGTCCTGGGACATCGCAAGCTTGATGTTTCGTTGCCTGTGATGCTCTGGACAAGCCTGATTATTTGCACAGTGATTGCCCGAACAGAACAGACGGAGCAGGAAGAAAAAATTGTCGCTCCACATGAGAGTCCCTCATGTTCCTGACCACACTTGTAGCAGCGAGGCTTGGACCTACACTGCGCCTTTACATGCCCAAAACGACAGCAATTGTTGCATTGTATTGTCGGGTATAGATAACATTCAACCGGAAGACTGTTGTAGAAGCAGTAAACATGCGGTGGCAGTGCCCTACCGGCAAAGGTAAGAACAACCGACTGAGTAGGAACCCACTGATTGAAATTGTTCTCGCCTGAAACTTTCCTACTCAGTCGGCGGGCCTTAATAACCCTACCAAACCCGATAGGAACGGTCACATTCAGAACTACCTCCTCCATAGACCAGTCCGTCTGGATGTTCCTCACAATCCCCATCCTTGTGACACAGAATGATGGAACTGTTGCTAAAAAATTTGCAGTGACCAGTGCAGGGTGCGCTAAGCAGTTATTTGCATGGTGTGCAGACTCGAATTCTACCGCAAAACGATTACGACCAACACGTTTAATAACTCCGTCTTTTGTCACGCCAGGAACATTATTTTTAAAAAGGAAGTGGCCAAAATTAGTGGCCCTCAAAGTTACCCCTGAGGACGGATCCTCCGATTTTTTTTGAAAGTGGACGACATAAGGACCGACGTCAGCATCCGCATATTTAGTGCGTACATCGTCGAAGTCCGGGTGGGTGAATGTAGTCTGAATGGAAGCCTGGGATGGGGTGGATGAATTTACCGCAGCTTTCTTAGGATTTTGTTCATCATATCCTTTCTCAGCGCTTCTCTTTATGGGCCGAGGATTGAGATCGGAGGCCTTAGGCTCAATTGGCCGGGAGATTCCTCACAGACCTCGTACTCGCTGCCGCCGGGATCCGGCGGCTCCGCGTCCCAGTTCATGAAAAATCTCCCAAACCAGTCTCAATCGAACGATATTTATTTACAAAAATGGATTAAAATACAAATGAAAAACTAAATTACAGAACAGCTAACTGAAATATCTACAAATGAATTAAAATGAATTTAAATTTCAACAGGCCTTGCTCTTGACAGGAACGATGACAGCAGACGCGATTATTTTTAACGTATTAGTTTTTCACGACAGATGTCAATTTCGAACCAACGTAATTTTTCTTCTTATTGGTTTTGGCAGGCGTGCGGGTGACGTGAATATGAGGTCGAGGTTTTAATGATGTGACATGAAAGAAGGTGAAATGTTCTTATATAAACAGATGGCGGTAACATTTCCCCCCGACCTTAAAGGGTTCCCTTTAAAAGAAACCAAAAGATGCTTGCGCTCCTCGCAATTGAAGTAGGCAAACATACATAAACGTCAGTAGTATACACCTAACCATAAACTTAAATAGGCGAGACTTACGCGGAAATTAATTAGACTTAAGTAAAGCGGGTCTATTTTATAACAGAATAAATAAGTAAAGACGAAATATATTATTGACTAGGCAGTGGACACAATCGCACTACAGGACGAGTGAGTGTACCTCTACTCGTTCTTACTGAGACGACACGAGTTGTGCCATCCTTTGAGGGATGTACTGCCTCAACGACACCTAATGGCCATGAAAATGGCGGTATATTATCAACCTTTATAATGACCACTGTGCCAACATGGATAGGTACTGATGGAACCGACCATTTTGCTCGCGACTGCAGCTGGTGCAGATACTCGGCACTCCATCGCTTCCAGAAAGACTGCACTATTTTGTCCAGAGGAGTATGACGGTCGAGTAGATTGACAGCCAATTGATCGGTCAACGGCGCGGGTACAGAAAACAGCGGTGCGGTATTTAAAAAATGAGCCGGAGTAAGAGCTGCTGGCTCAGCGGGGTCACTGCTCATGGCTGTCAACGGGCGCGAATTTACGATGGCCTCTATTTGCGTAAGTGTTGTCAGAAGTTCCTCATAGGACAATATCTGAGCACCAATTGCCTTCACAAGATGGTTCTTTACTATCTTCAACATGCTTTCCCACGCACCTCCAAAATGAGGGGAAGCCGGTGGGTTAAACTTCCAATCGATGCAATGTTCAGCAAGCTCTTGCTCCAGGCGTGGGCGATGATCGTCGAGGAACTTATATAGATCTCGTAAGTATGAGTTGGCCCCAACGAAATTAGTGCCATGGTCCGTGTCATTGGACTGGGCCACGACGTGATAGAAAGCGCTTTAATGCCGCTAGGAAGTTGGCAGTGCTCAACTCTGTTGCTATTTAGATATGCAAACAGCGTGTGGTGAGACAAGTGAAAATGCACAACCATGCTTTGCGGCTCTTTACTCCTCTGCCACGAACAGGTGTATACTGCAAAGGACCTGCATAATCACACCCCGTGTGTGAGAAGGCCTTGTCCACCTGGTTTACACGACAACTCGGTAAATCCGCTATTAGTGGAAATGTTGGTTGCGGTTTCGCTCTGTAACACGTGTTACATTTATCAACTCGTTCACGAATAACTCGTCGAGCGGCGAGTATCCCATATTGATGCCTGAGTAAGGACATCAATGTTTCAGGTCCAGCGTGCAGATACTTCCTATGGAAGTAGTCTACTATTAAATTGACCACGTGGTCGCGGCGCGGTAGCACAATCTGGTGCTTTTGAGAATAATCCAACTCTGAGTTTGACAGTCGGCCGCCAACGCGAACCAATCCGTCTTTGTCCAAAAACGGTTTAAGTTTTTGTAAAGCGGGTGAGCAACATTTATTGTTTTTAATTTTGTCGATATCTTCGCTGAAGTCGACGTTCTGTAACGAACTGTGCTAGATTTGCTGGAGGCGAAGAAAAAATAAGGAGTTAGAAGTGGTGGTGGTGAAGTTAGTAGTGGTCCAAAATAGAAGAGGACGGATGATGGACACCTGATGCGACATGATGCTTTCTTTGTGAACATCCTGGAAGGCAAAGTGGACGGGAAAAGGGGCAGAGGAAGACCAAGAATTACGTTTTTTAGTCAAGTGAAAGAGAAAGTGGGCACTATGTCGTATCAGCACCTCTAGCACAAGTGTGACACGCGACTCTGTCTCGCGCGAGAAATTTTACCTATCTCTTTCTTCGCAGTACTGTGAGAGAGTGACGGGCGATGCTATGCCGCGCGACAAGCGTCGCGAAGCCTAGTTGTGCTAGACGGGCTGGATACCAAAACACTATCAAGAAATAGGGAAGAGTGGCGATTACTCCACTGACAAGAGCGAAGCTCTTAAATTATGAATGAATGAATGAGAAGTGGTGGTGGGAATGATACCCAACATTATTGGCGAGATCAAAGAACACGACTCCGCTGGCTGGGTAACTTAAAGTCATTGGCGTATCTAAGATTTTTTTCAGACGGGGTCTGGGGACCTCGCCATGAGATGAAGCCATGAATTTCTATCGGAAATCCATCGTCCTGGGGTAGGCATACCCTAGGCATATGGGAGAGTGCGTGCTGCGCATATCTCAAGTGCGTGACCTTGGTGTTGTATTCGACCCTCATTTGACTTTCCGTGAGCAAAGCTTGCAGGTAACGAAAAAAGCCATACAGAGGCTGGGTTTCGTACTGAGAAACTCTCAGTCTCTGACACCGACAGCCCTTCGTACACTCTATGCGGCACTCGTTAGGAGCATGTTAGAGACAAATGCGATAGTGTGGAATCCTCACGAAAATAAGTATATTTTAATGATGGAAAAGGTGCAAAAAAAGTTTTTAAGAAATTTACATAAAAAAGAATATTTTTATGCTCCATACCTGTACCCGACAAAATTTCTTCTCGGTCAGCTAGGCTACGAATCTCTCGAGCTACGACGTTGCTTGGCGACGATAAAGTTTGTGTTAGGTCTGATCTACAATAAATTAGATTGTAATGATTTAGTGGGGGAGGCGGTAAGGCTATGGGTACGGGACGCGCGGAGCCGGCTGCGCGCGCCGAGGCTGCTGGCGCCGCCGAGCGCACGTTCCGCGCTGCACCGCCAGCGCCACTCGCCGCTCCGCCGCGCGCTCCTCTTACTCAACTCCACGCTACGTGCCGCGCCGCATTGCGATATGTTCGCTTCGGGCATAGCAAGGGTGATCGAAGAGTGTAAGAGAATGATTGAGATGGAAGGATTATGCTAAATTAAGTTTGTAACGTCATGGTGTTTAGCTGTAAGTTACAAATGTAATTGAATAAATAAATAAATAAATGGGGTAGGTACCATATTGTGGTGGGACGTGCTCACCACAATATATCATAGATAATGGTTTACCGATAGAAATTCATCGCTTCGTTATGGGTGTATAGTGCCTTGATGTGTGGTATAGTGATATAGTGCCATTTAGGGGATGGGCACGACCCACCCGGCCACCCCCTGAATACACCTATGCCTGGAGAGGAACCGGGCTGTTAAGAGCGTCCCCGGGGGTGAGAGTCAGAATGGCGGAACCATCAAAGATTTGTAGAACAAAAAAAGGACTTCAAATGTACAATACAATACAACAATTCTTTATTGCACACCAACAAGAAACACGTTACAATTGAAACCTTATACTATAAATGACATCGAGCGATCTCTTCCAGACAACCTTTGGGTAGAGGATTGTGCAAGAATAAACAATAAAAGAGTAGGTGGTGAGATAAAAAATTCAGCAACATAAAGAACATACATATTATAATTTATATTACAAAATGTACTATTTAGCATCTACTTTAAACAAGTTTAAAACTTTAAAAATATCAAAACAAAATATGAACTTATAAATGCGCAAGTGCTGTGATTTAATGGCCAATCACAGTGATCGTGCATTTTCTAGCATTTCTGGTGCAGTGCTAGGGTTGTCACTAGTGCTCAATATTAAATTGTTTGAACCAAGAATCAAATAAAAATAAAATAGCGATCGGAAATACAGAAAATATTTGCAGAACATGTAAAGCCCAACCCGATATGCATAATGAAATGAAGAGTTAATTTACTGTATGAGAAAATATCTAATGCAGTCGCAATAAAAATAATCGCAAATTAATCGTCAGCATACCCTCTGAACAATTTGAGTAGGTACCTAATAAATGTAATACACAATTATAATAACGGATTAAGTAAAAAAAAGTGTTTCATGTTCAACGACAACATAATATGACATTATTTTAAACGTCAATCATATTATACACGTCGACAACCCTAGGTCGATTGTCGACCAAAAATGCTAGAAAAATTACTGGCAATCACACTTCCAAGTACAGTCAGCATCAAACGTATATCATCTGACAATATTACAACTGTCATAATGTTAAATTACATACTAAAATAGTTGTAATTTTTTTAAATATCCGAAATCCACTTGTTAGTTTATCTTGTAAACATGACCGAGAAAGCAAAAATTAACAGTAGTATTTTCTATGTAATACTCAGACTCAAAGATTTGTTGGAAAAGTGTTACTCTTGGACTTCATTAATGTTCATAATAATTAATCACTACATAGTATAAAATAAGTAATAAGTGGCTTCCGGCTGTCTGTCTGTCTATTCCTATGTATGCTTACATCTTTAAAACTCTCGCAACGAGTTTTGATGCGCTTTTTTAATAGATAGAGTGATTCAAGAGGAAGGTTTATATGTATAATACACAGTTCATACACGCATAATCGCCGCCTCATCTTCGCACGGGTGCAATACTGATAGCATTGCACCCGTGTGAAGATAGGGCGGGTCGGTAGTTGAATATAAAATATTATGATTATTTAAATTATGAGACTAACAATGTATTTAACGGTAGATATAGAGTTTAGTATTTAATTTTTTTAATTTATTTATCTATAAACCGCAGGACCGGTCATGGTGGCGTTCTCTGGGGGAGGCCTATGTCCAGCAGTGGACGTCATTTGGCTGATAATGATGATGATCTATAAACCAATTGTGCAGTATTTTAATGTTAAGTATTTTATTTTATTATTATTTTTATGTTGATATTATATTCATATAAAATGTGAAATGTGACTGAATAAATGAACTGAACTGAAGCCCAAATGGAAATTAGTAACAAAAACAACACAAACAAATTTATTTAATTTATCGACCCTTTATCAAAATTTTATGGCCATATGCCAAAGTATCGTATTCCAATGAGTTAGCATATTGCAATTTCAACCTTCACTTAGAAAAGATATTTGAAACAAGAAGATATTTGTTTGCGTTTTTAAGGTTCCGTATCCCAAGGGTATCGGGTCCCTATTTACTAAGCGTACGCTGTCCGTCTGTCTGTCACCAGGATGTATCTCAAGAACCGTGACAGTAGTTGAAATATTCACAGATGATGTGTTTCTGTTGCCGCTGTAACAACTAATACTAAAAACAGAACAATATAAATATTTAAATGGGACCCCACGGCAAACGTGTTTAATAATATGACGTTTTTTGCTCGAAACTGTCAACAGGCTGTATCTCATGAACAGTGACTAACTATCACTGTTCATGATATACAGCCTGTTACAGTAGAAATTGCCGCTTTAGCAACAAATACAGAAAACAAAAAAAAAGTAAAAAAATAGGTTATGTGTTACGGAATCCTCGGTGCGCGAGTCCGACTCGCACTTGGCAGGCCGGTCTGCCCTAAAGTGATCTTCTACACAGTTGTAAATCAATCACTTTGTGTGATCATGTTTACAAGATAAGCTCTCAAGACATAAAAAAATAACTATACAAGGGTTGGGTTACTGCATACAACTAGAGATTGCAAACCAGCATATTTGCTACACAAATTTACCGGTTTGCATTCCCTACACACAACTCGCGTTACTTGAAGTATTACAAAATTATAACATTAAAAATACTAAAATACTAATTCAACTTGTGGTTATGTTTCATATGTTGTCTTAAATAGTCTCTAGTAGCGCCCCTGTAACTGCAAGCGTCGCAACCGAATGGCTTTTGGCCGGAGTGTCGGGACATTAGGTGAGAATTCAGAGTACCTGACTGAGTAGTCTTGTAGTCACAGATGTTGCACTCGAAAGGCTTCTCGCCAGTGTGTGTTCTAAGGTGTCTTTGTAAATTAATGCTTTGGCTAAATGCAGAACTACACTGACCACATTTGAAAGGCTTCTCGCCAGTGTGTGTTCTAAGGTGACGTTGTAAATTACTGCTTCTGCTAAACGCGGAACTACACTGACTACATTTGAAAGGCTTCTCGCCAGTGTGTGTTCTAAGGTGAGTTTGTAAATGACTGCTTGTAGTAAATGCGGAAGTACACTGACTACATTTGAAAGGCTTCTCACCTGTGTGTGTTCTAAGGTGAGTTTGTAAATAACTGCTTGTGTTAAATGCAGAACTACACTGACTACATTTGAAAGGCTTCTCGCCAGTGTGTGTCCTAAGGTGACTTCGTAAACTAATGCTTTGGCTAAATGCAGAACTGCACTGAGTACATTTGAAAGGCTTCTCGCCAGTGTGTGTTCTAAGGTGACGTTGTAAATCACTGCTTTGGCTAAATGCAGAACTACACTGAGTACATTTGAAAGGCTTCTCGCCAGTGTGTGTTCTAAGGTGATCTCGTAAATGACTGCTTACTCTAAATGCAGAACTACACTGACTACATTTGAAACGCTTCTCGCCAGTGTGTGTTCTAAGGTGACGTTGTAAATCACTGCTTTGGATAAATGCAGAACTACACTGACTACATTTGAAAGGCTTCTCGCCAGTGTGAGTCTTTATATGATGCTGTAGATTTTGAGCATAATTCGTTGCATACTCACATGCGTCGCAAGCAAAGTATTTACCGCCATGTCGGCTCTTTTCATGCTCCAGGAGAAGCAACTTCGTATCAAATATACAATGACAGGTTGTACACGTGAAGACCTTGTGGGTTCTGTGACTCGTACTAGCGGTCATCAGCATGTGAGTGTTAATGTGTTTCTCTAAATCAGATTTAATATTGAAGCCCTTTCCGCACTGGTCGCATTTTAAGTTAGTTTGTTCATTCGAAATATTTATTTTAATATTCGAGTTGCTGACAGCAGACTTCTCAGGAGATACTTCTTGTAGATCAGTGGTTGAAGGCAAATTTTGTGGGGCTGCAGAAGACTCTTGAATCTTTTTGAAAGAAGTATTTTTCGCATTTTTCCTCGGTTTGTTTTTTTTGTCTAGTATTGATCTTGAAGGCAAATCTTTTGAAGCTACAGATGACTCTTGAATCTTTTTGAAAGAAGTACTTTTCGCATTTTTCCTCGGTTTGTTTTTCTTCTCTTGTATATCAGCATTTGAAGGCAAATCTTGTGTGGCTGCAGAAAGCTCTTGAATCTTTTCAGTATAACTATGCTTTGCAATTTTTTCGCTCGGTTTTTCTTTCTTCTCTTCAACTGGAGCTTTGCGTTTATTTGTTTTTGCTGATTCAGTGTTCTTCGCTGCGAGTAGGCGAGATTGACCTGAAAAAAAAAAGAAACATTTTAATTGACTTTTTTTATAAAAGACCAACTTTAGACTCAACGTTACTGTTATTGTACATAAGGCCTTAATTAAAAGAAAATTGGCTTATCCTGTATTAGTTTCTAGTTATTTATCTATAAGAAAATTACCATTATGTGATATACTTTAATAGGAGTTAGAAAACAAGATGTTGAAACTAGTGCCTGTGAGCTTTCGTTACAGCTCAGATTTGTAATTTTTTAATTCCCTGATTATTGAAATTTTAAAAACTGCATCGATAAAAAGAACTGTATTTGTACTTATCGAATCTACTCACAAAATTTCACGAAAATCGGGTGAGAAATTTGGCCTGTAGGCGAGAACAGCAGGAAATCCGATATCTGGACATACGAAAGAAATTGAGACGAAACAGACGCTTCGCTCGCCCGGTAAACTATGATACATCAATTTGCAATCTAGGTATGATTGTGTCCGTGGTAAGGTTTCAAAATGATCTTAGCATAAATAAATATTAAGGGTCAATCTTACACAAATCGACCTAGTCTTAAACTAAGCAAAGCTTGTACTAGACCACGATATACATCATATATATTTATTTATTTATCGTATGGTATTACAAAACACTGGATCAGTAAAAAACAATCAAATTATTTAGGAAGAGAGAAAACCATAGAATTTTGGCCGTTTCAGGAAGGCAGCTGCCGCGTTGGAGATGCTCTCGAAGTCGCCTGAGAGGCCTGTGTATTTGTGTAATACATAATGTTTGATACCCAAATATTTGCCCTGGAAGGTATTCTAACCCACGACCTGAGGCCTGCGGGCGTAGTAGCTCAATTTGGTGCAGAGGCGTGTCCAATCTGTATGTAGTACTCTTATGGATCGCACAATGATCGGTAATGTTAAGATCAGATCCACTATTCGTAAACTATCGTAAGTTTTCAAAATAATGACCCGAGGTACCGGAAGTCGGAGAAGACTGGTAGGGATACACCATCCAAGGCAATATGGGAAAAACTGGATAAGCAGCTGAAATCGCAGAACAAGTGCTCAGTTTTGGTTCTACTTATTTTTAAGCCTACGTTCTCCAGTCTGCTCTGGACCTCAAGAGCATTATCCCCGACAAGAACAACGTTGTCGGCAAACAGCATACACCAGGGTGCTTCCTCCTGTATGTCTGATGTTAGAGCATCCATAACTAGGAGGAACAAATACGGGCTTAAAGCTCACCCCTGGTGCAAACCTACAGCCACGTTGAAATCGCCAGTTACTCCAGCTTCGGACCGGACGTGAGTACTAGCTCTATAAATAATAAATATTAAATAAATAAATATTAATGCGTAAAGAATTAAGGGATAAAAGATTTGGTGTGATTGACGTAGCGATCTAATAGCTCAGTTGGAAGAGCAATGCGCCGGAAACGCAGAGGTCGCGGGTTCAAATCCCGCTTACATTGTAGTAGATCGCATTCAATTTTTCTTTCTTAATTTGCCTTTGTGTCATCCATACTATATGCTATATACTATATATACTATAATATTATAAATGCGAAAGTGTGTCTGTCTGTCTGTCTGTTACCTCTTCACGCTTAAACCGCTGAACCGATTTAGATGAAATTTGGTATATAGATAGTTTCAGTCCCGGGGAAGGACATAGGA
Source organism: Apotomis turbidana (assembly GCA_905147355.2). Classification (NCBI taxonomy): domain Eukaryota; kingdom Metazoa; phylum Arthropoda; class Insecta; order Lepidoptera; family Tortricidae; genus Apotomis; species Apotomis turbidana. Next base: position 2,747,526 of record LR990305.1, read on the forward strand.
TACTTTTCATCCCGAATAAATTTAGTGTTCCCGTGGGATGAGCGGGGAACACCGCGGGGCACAGCTAGTTAGTTATAAAAATAAAAATGTGGTATTACCACATAAAAAATATGAATCAATAAAAAGATTCCATACAAATAAGTCGAACATACTTCTCTGGCACACCTTTCCCTTTCATAGCCCAGCACAGAACCTTACGGGGGACCCAATCGTATGCGTTTTCCAGATCTATGAACACCATATGCAAGTCCTTTTGTGCAAGTCGGTATTTTTCGCAAAGTTAGTGGTGTGCAAATATGGTGTCCATAGTTCCCGCCCGGCATAAACCCAAATTGGTTCTGTGTTACCTCACTTTCTTCTCTTATTCGTTTCGCTATCACTTTATCCCATATCTTCATATTATGTGACATGAGCTTTATTCCCCGATAGTTGTTGCAATCCTGTACGACACCTTTATACTTGATGATGGGCACTAGTGAACTGTTGCACCATTCCTCAAGGATGACCTCTTTTTGCAATAACTTATTAAAGAGCAAACTCAGTCATTTCCATCCATCCACTCTCAAAAACTTCCATACTTTCGCTGGTATACCATCTGGCCCAACTGCCTTTCCATTATTCGTACTCTGCAATGCCATCTTCACTTGCTCTATACTACTCTATACTTACTTACTTCACCATGCTATCTATATTACCGGAACCACCACCTATATTACCGGAACAATGATAAAAAAAAACCGGCCAAGTGCGAGTCGGACTCGCGCACCGAGGGTTCCGTACAAACACTTTCCATCCCTAAGTGGTTAAGTTAAGTTTGCACCTGGTATGTATAGCGCCCCATATAAATTAGGTGCAAAGTTAGGGATTAAAAAAAAAAATTATGGATTTCGTAACTATTCCTTTATCTATGCTATAAGACGTTGCTTCGTACCAAATTTCAAGATTCTGAGTTCACGGGAAGCACCCTGTAGGTTTTGATTCCCTTGCAAGTGTCGAAAATTTGCGGCATAAACGGCTGTATCTTTTGATTGCGTTGGCTTAGAAGTTTGATTTTTTCACAGCTTCAAGGGACAGTAGACCTGAGTAATTGATATAAATTTCAGCTTCATACCTCCACGCGTTCCTGAGAAAAAGGGTCTTGACAGACGGACGGACGGACGGACAGACGGACAACAAAGTGATCCTATAAGGGTTCCGTTTTTTCCTTTTGAGGTACGGAACCCTAAAAACGACTCTATTAACAAGCGACAAGCGGGATCCTTTTGGTTGAAAACGTCACATATTTTATGTGTGTAAACTACGACAATTTAAACGGGATATGGCGTATATTCTTTATTTAAACCTTCCTGCCGTTTTAGAAATTTCGCAATAACTGCTGTCACAGGTTAACTGCGAAAAACAATTTTTTTCACTGGCAAAGTTATATTTCATTTGACTTAACACAAGTATTGTAAAAAATAGTTATCGTACAGTCTTTATATTTAAAAGTATAACTTAGTAAAAATAAAATAAGGCAGACGGTGGTTCTTTCTCGCCAGCAGTGAACAGCTGGTAAATTAAAAATAATTAATCCTCTGCTGCGTCTTTACACATTAGCAGAGATGGGCATAAATCGATTAATTTTTTAGTCAACTAATCAATCGATTGAAAATATCAATCGTCATTTTTCAATCGCGACTAATTTAGTTGCGATTGAATTAGTTGTGAGAATCTCCGACTAATTTAGTTGCGATTGAATTAGTTGTGAGAATCTTCGACTAACAATTGAATTAGTTTTAGTTTCAATCGACTAAATTTCACGATTAAATCAATATTAAAACTATGTAGTCGCCCGTTTTTGCATTTTTATTTAACTTGCAATATAGACAACTTGCAATATGTAACTACGAGTAGGTATGTACTACATTGTAGGTAGGTACTCGTATGTTGTATCACTTGTATCTATGTTGGTTTGGGTAGAATCTTGTAACTTATTTTGAAGCAGATATCTTCAACCGATTGAGCTAAAATTATGTATATATACACGTTTAATTTGAAACGCTAGAATGACAATGCAATATTATGGGCCATATTAACAATATTATAACGATAAATAACGAAAAACTGCAATGTTTACAAATCGCAAACAATATAGTTAGGTTGGTGCTCTATTAATATTTTGATACTTTAAGTACTAGTTCTAACGAGTATCGTAAAGTCCTATACGATACTGAATTACTGAGTATGTTTTAGAAATAGATATTATCAATATTTTGCTGTCTGTGTCATTAGTAAAACTCTTTTTAGTGTCACGCGGCGACAAAACAATGGGATAATCCTACTTACCTGGAAGTTGTTTGTTGCATTTTGGTGCAAGTGCCGACGAATCTTCTAAAAATAACACGTTCTATTGAATTAAACATCTGCATGTTGTTTATAATCTATTTTGTAGCGGTCTATTTTGTTCTCACCGTGTGGTCATTTAAAATATTTAGACCTCTTTGTAAAGAAATCTCAGCATTAACTATTGTACATTTTCCTTGCCTCTATATTTAAATTATATCAACATGACATATTTTATTTATTAGCGCTATTGCCAATATATTGGAGCGGCAGCGAATTGATCAATCAGGCTATTCGATGTAAGGCTCATGCTTCATAAATTCATACTCATAGATGTTTTGAGGTATCTAGGTCATATTATATTATATTCTAGATTCAAGGTTCTGTCATTTTAGATTTTAGGTGATTATAACTTATTACGATGCTTTTACGATTATTACAGCAAATATAGGTAAAGGTTTAAGGGCACGGACCCTAGGCTTCCGTGCACGCACTTCCATCTCGCTCACGCTTACGCTCAGTGAGAGAGAGAGCTAGCCCACGCGTCGGCGCCCTCTTAAGTTTTAACTTACTAATGCACACAGTACCTTTGTAATGGTTAGATTAAGCGTCTCTGGTCAACAAGGTTATCTTGTTAATATACTTAAACGGGTTTACTCACGTCGTAGAAGTCGAATAACGCTCGACATGGGCCTGTCACACCTAGATATTGGTGGCGGTATGTGGATGACGTATTTGCTGTTGTCTCGGAAACCGGCCTACTGGAGTTTACGAGGTACCTTAATACATTACATCATAAGGTCAAGTTCACGGTGGAGAAGGAAAGTGAAGGAAGGTTGCCGTTTTTGGATGTTTTGGTGATGCGTAGACCTTGTGGGCGGTTGATGACTACAGTGTATCGTAAACCAACTCATACTGACCGGTACCTTAGGGCGGATTCACATCATCACCCGAGTCATTTGTCTTCTGTGCCTAGGACGTTGATCAATCGAGCCTTATGTCTGTGTGATCCTCAGTTTGTGGATGGTGAACTAAGTCACGTGAAACAGGTTTTGGAGCGCAACGGCTACAACTGGAGGCAGAGTAATCGGGTTGCGAACGCATCGGCTCGTCCCCGCCCAACTGCAGTAGAGAGGCTACCTTTATACTTGCCTTATCTTAAGGGCGTGACGGATAAAATCGGATACTTGTTACGCCGTAGATATTGCATCAAGACGATTTTCCGCCCTCATATACAGCTCAGACAGTTGGTGCGTTCCCCCAAAGATAAGGAACCCTTAAGTAATCCTGGCGTATATATGATTCCGTGCTCCTGTGGGAAGAACTATATAGGAGAGACTGGCCGGAACATTTCCACAAGAGTGACTGAACACATACGTAGTATGAAAAATCAGGATACCCGGGGTTCTGCAGTGACGGAACATTCACTGAATTCGGATACGTCTCACTATATTCGGTTCGATAAGGTAACTGTGCTTGTTTAGACAAAATAAAATAACTGCAATGTTTGGTGAGCGGCCATTCCAGTACATCTCTCAGTAATGTGCACACACCTCGCTCGAAATGGTGTAACAACTTAAATTTACCCTCGTGAAGAGTGATGATTATTGAGAACTAGATGCTAATGTAGAAATAGTGCAGAGATTTGTAATTTTATTTTGAAATTGTGAAATTATAACAGTTGAAGGGGTAAGTGTAGTATATAAGGCGTGATATTAATAGCAACTAGGGTCTTTTTTCGTAACTAACAAGCTAATTAGAATATACTTGTTCTAGCCTTTGGAAATGCCCTTCAAGATACAGTCAGAGTGAAACTGTCCGTTGATTCTGTACTGCTCCTGAGTACCTAATGATGGAACTTGATTGAAGTTTTGCGGTAGCTAGCCGGAAGCAATTGGGATAGGCAGGGACCCATACGCAATAAAATCCCTCCTGGCGTCTAACACATTAGTATTAAGATAGTTATAAGCATTTAGCATTATAAGGGGTTTTTGGTTATCATTACAATTTTCGTACTTACCATAGGTTATTTCATTTGCTCATAACAACCCATAACAATTGCGCACAACGTAAAAAAATATGTAGAGGGTTGACGGAATATCTTGTTATTGATCATTGTTCCAAGTTAAATTGAGTTAAAGTTAAAGTGTAAAAAAAAAGTGAGTGCATAAAGGTTTATAGTGTTTTTTTTTATATATATATACTTAACTTTAATTGTTTCGTAGTATCAAAGTTATTTTTTATGTGTATCAAAATTAAATATACATACTTAACATATAGGAATAGATATTGTTAAATAGGTAACATCAATTTGAAAAGAAGTAATATCTAAGGAATTTACGGGTTTGAGAGTATAATCAGCAGGAGTTGTATAATTTAGAAGAAGAAACAGTTTAATATTTGTTAAAAAAAAAAATATAGATACATTTATATATAAAGTAATTTTGGTTAGGATAGTGTAGTCAGTAGTTTAGCAGCAATTTGAGCAAAATCTTTGTTTTAACATAGTTTATGTAAGGTACTTTTGTAATTTAAGTAGTGTTGAGTAGTTTGTAAAATTTTGGTGTATTTTGAGGCACGGCATTCGTAAACGATAATATCAACTAAGGGCAAATAGTTGTATAAACTAATTAAGCTTTAATTTAAATTTAATCCGATTGTATAAAATTTGTTTCGTTATAACGTGTTATTTTTTATTGTTGTTTTTTCTTTTTTCTAAGAAATTAATAGTCATGGATCCCAATTTCTTATTGAAAGATGAACTGGAATTTGAATTAGCTTGTCGGGGCGTTTCTGTAAAAAGTTCAGTCCCCGTAATGAAAAAACTTTTAAAGGAATTAATGCTTAGCGGGCAGTCGGGGGATTCAGGGTCAGGGGATAAGTCTCTGATAGTGGTCAATAAGGACTTAGACGCCGAACTCGGTTTATGTGAGTCAAAAATAAAGACTTTGGGCAAATATATTGCAGAAATTGAAGGGAAGCCGGATAGGAACCTTTTTAGACGGTTAGTCTCTAGGATTTATCACGTAATTAACAGACTTAATCTTATGCCCTCTAGTAGTACTAAGGCAGACTCTCAAGCCTCGTTGATTGAAAAAGCATATGCTCTCATGAGCAAATTGGAAGAACAGGATGATGCCTCGGAAAGTGAAGATCTGACGGCAGAGGATAGGAAGATTTTGCAGGACACACTAGGAGACTTTGGAGCAAAATTAATTGAGAAACTTGATAATGATAAACCGGCTGAAATAAAAAAGGATCAGGCTACGATACAGAGTGAGAACCTCTTAGCTAAAGAACTAGAAAGGTCTCGGCATAGCAAAGATAGACTACATCGCGCTTCGACTTTAGACGAGGAATTATTTAATCGGAAGTTAGTACCTCTTGCTCAGTGGGGAATAAAATTTTCGGGAAATAGTAGATTTAGTGTAAATGCGTTCATAGAACGAGTAAACGAACTAAAGGAAGCAAGGAATGCCACAGATTGTGACCTATTTAGATATGCGATAGATCTATTTGAGGGTGACGCGTTGGTATGGTATAGAGCCAATAGAGGGTATGCTAAAAATTGGCTGGAGTTAGTTCTTCTCTTAAAACGTACTTTTCAGTCGCCATTTTACCAAGACGAATTATTGGCAGAAATAAAAGCAAGGACTCAGGGTAGAGGGGAGTCAATAGTCATATATATATATCAGTGATGCAAAATTTATTTAACAGACTGCCCACGAATATTTCGGAAATGGAAAAGATCGGCATAGTATTGCGAAACATTCAGCCATACTATCAGCGGGCAGTCTGCAGAGATTACTTTTCTTCCCTGGTGGAGTTAGTAGATGTACTCAGAATTGTTGAGAGGACAAAATTAAGCTGTGATAACTTTCAGGAGCCGACGCTTTTAAAAAATCCTTTAGAACCAGATTTGGCATATAAACCACAATCAGTTATACCAGAAATGGTGATTAACGAGGTAGTTCAGAAATCAAAAGTCAATACTGCCAGCGAAAGAAGATGTTGGAATTGTCGTGCATCTGGACACGTATTTAGGGAATGCACTCTACCAAAACAACGTTTATTTTGCTTCCGTTGCGGGCGGTTCGGTACTACCTCCAAAGATTGCCATTGTGCTAAGGGAAACGGCGTAGGGGAAGTTTCAAATCCTGCCCAGTAAACTTACCCCCGTATAAAACTAGTACAGAATGGCAGGAGTGGCTATCGGTGATAAATATATTTTTTTCCCGTAAGGATAAGGAGTTATGTCCAATTGTAGTTAATAAGGAAAGGGATAACAGGTCATATGTAGTTGTGGACATCTTACAGTTGCAGTGTGTGGGATTGTTAGATTGTGGAGCTAACAGGACAGTAATTAATAACGGTTTTGCGGAAATTTTGCAGTCATTAGGGTTGAAGCCTTTGAAGGTGGCATGTTTGCAAATGGCTACAGCTGATGGTGCGAGTCATAAGGTGACTCGGATGTATCATGTACCTATGTCATTTGACAATCAATTTAAGGTCATTCCCGTCTTAGTTATGCCCAACTTAAAACAGAATCTCATTTTAGGCAAGGATTTTTTTGATCAGTTTGGTATCGCGTTGAAGTTCCGAAGTGAAATAATATGTAGCCAGGCTGATATTGATACCTTGACAAGTAGACCTATGGCAGTGATATCTAGAGATTCATTGGAGGTTACACAACAAGAGCAGTTATTGGAAATAATTGAGGAAATGAAACAAACCATTGGTACAGGACAGCTGGGTAGAACGGAGATGTTAAGCCACAACATAGACACTGGTGAAGTCAAGCCAATTCACCAGAAACAGTATAACTTCTCGCCCGTGATAAAGAAGGAAATAGAGAGGGAATTGGATGATATGTTGTCTAAAGATGTTGTGGAACCTTCCATAAGTGCTTGGTGTTCACCAGTATTAATAGTTAAGAAACCCAGTGGAGAAAACCGGTTGTGCTTAGATAGCAGGCAGTTAAATAAGGTGACCAAAAGAGATACATACCCGTTACCAAGGGTGTCGAAAATCATTGATAACCTGCGTAATGCAAAATATCTGAGTACCATTGACTTAAAATCAGCGTTTTGGCAAATACCACTGTCAGATCAGAGCAAAGAGAAAACAGCATTTGCAATACCGGGTCGGGGCTTATATCAATTTAAAGTGATGCCATTTGGTCTGGTAAACGCTTCACAAACCCAGCAAAGACTAATGGATATACTGTTTTATTCAAGTGAAGACAAAATATGGGCATATTTAGATGACATTGTGATATGTTCAGCAGACTTCCAAGAACATTTATCACTTTTAAGAAAGGTTATGGTAACATTACAGAAAGCTAAACTTACTATAAATATCGATAAATGTAAATTTGCACGCCCTAGTCAACGATATCTGGGTTACGTAATAGATAAGGATGGATTGAGAACCGATCCCGATAAAGTATCTGCAATATTAAACTTTCCAAGACCAAAGACGTACACTGAGCTGAAACGATTTATTGGACTAGCAAGTTGGTACAGGCGGTTCGTACAAAATTTCTCCATCATAGCGGCACCTCTACACGACTTGACTAAGGGGAAGAAAAAGAAAGACCTTGCATGGACGGCTGAGGCAGAAGAATCTTTCGTAAGGTTGAAGACTTTACTAACGACTACGCCTGTGATGACCTGCCCAGACTATACGAAACCGTTCATAATACAGTGTGATGCCTCTAATACCGGTATTGGTGCGGTACTGTGTCAAAAGGACGGCGAGACAGAGCAACCGGTAGCATATTTGAGTAGGAAACTTACGGACCGAGAATGTCGTTACTCGACGTCAGAGAGAGAGCTCTTAAGTGTAGTGCACGCGATTGATAAGTTTAGGCCATATATCGATGGTACTCATTTCAAGGTCATAACAGATCACAGCGCATTACAGTGGTTGCACAAGATGAAAGACCCTCATGGCAGATTAGCTAGATGGGCCATGAAATTGCAACAATTCAGTTTCGATATCATCCATAAACCAGGGAAGTGTCATACGGTTCCCGATGCACTTTCGCGTTCAAATGTCATTTCGGAAATAAACAATATAGATATTCAGGATCATCATAAGGACACATGGTATAGACAAAAGTTGGAGCAAGTACTTAGCCAGACGGAAGCCACAGACTGGAAGGTTATCGAGGGACTTTTATATAAAAAAATGAGTTCAAAACCTCATCCAAAAGCTGGAGCTTGGAAATTGGTAGTCCCAGTGGCACTACATAAAGAAGTTTTTAAGGAGTGTCATGACAATCCTACGGCTGGTCATATGGGTATTCGGAAAACTTATTATAAGATCAAGCAAAAATATTTTTGGCCTGATATGTTACAGGCAGTAAAAGATTATGTCGGTAAGTGTGAGACTTGCGCGAAGCACAAGGTGTCGCAGAAAGGACCTTATGGTATGACGGGTCATCAAAGAGTTGCATCGGAACCCTGGCAAATAGTATCATTAGATTTAATGGGACCATTCCCAAAAAGCAAGAAATGTAATACTATGTTACTGGTGATAACCTGTCTGTTCAGTAAATTCACTCTTTTGTTTCCATTAAGAACAGGGAAGGTCGAAAAGATATGCGAGATTTTAGAAAGCCAATTTTTGCTATTTGGTGCACCACAGGTTATCATTAGTGATAATGGGAAGCAATTTACTGCCCATTTATTTAAAGACTTGGCCGAGAAGTACAATTCTAAAATATGGTACACACCTCATTACCACCCTCAGAGTAATCCCACAGAACGGGTTAATAGGGTCATAGGGAGAATGATTGCGTCATACATCAAATCCAAGAACCACAATGAATGGGATGTCCATCTCCAGGAATTTGGAAATGCAATAAGGACGGCGGTGCACGAAACTACTGGTTATACTCCATCATATCTATTCTATGGACGGGAGACGACAGTGCCGAATCCGTACAAAGTTGATCAGGTGGACGGGTTGGACCGAGGTAATAGTATCATAATAAGCGAATCCAATTATCTGAATGATTTAAAACAGAGGTATAAGGTTTTTGAAGAAGTTCAGGATAGGTCGAGACGGGTCCATGAAATCAGTAAGAAATATTATGATCAAGGAAGAAGGCCTAGTGATTTCCATGTAGGAGATATTGTTTGGCGGCGAACAAAGCTGTTATCCAGTGCACCAAAGAAATTTAAAGCCAAGTTGGGTCCCAAATTTGAAAAAGCTATTATAGTATCCAAGTTATCAGCTAACGTTTTTCGTCTCAACAGTGCATATGGGAAGGACATTGGAGTTTGGCATGCCAAAGACCTTAAGAAGTAAAAAAAAAAGGGACTTTTTTTTTTTTCACGAGGGAGAGGGTATATGTAATGGTTAGATTAAGCGTCTCTGGTCAACAAGGTTATCTTGACTATGTAAGCCTTAAGGAATGGACATAAAGTCAATTCTTCTTTGACCGCCATCAGAGACTATATTAGATCGTTGGTTTCGGCATCATTCCTAACGACACGATAGCGCAGGGCAGCGCACGGGGTACTATGAAACATGAGGTCGGAAGTTCGAGCCTGAGCCCGTCAAATACTTTTTCCATTTTATTTCTAAGTATAAGCAACTGCAAACATTCATTTGTTTAGACAAAATAAAATAACTGCAATGTTTGGTGAGCGGCCATTCCAGTACATCTCTCAGTAATGTGCACACGATTTGTAATTTTATTTTGAAATTGTGAAATTATAACAGTTGAAGGGGTAAGTGTAGTATATAAGGCGTGATATTAATAGCAACTAGGGTCTTTTTTCGTAACTAACAAGCTAATTAGAATATACTTGTTCTAGCCTTTGGAAATGCCCTTCAAGATACAGTCAGAGTGAAACTGTCCGTTGATTCTGTACTGCTCCTGAGTACCTAATGATGGAACTTGATTGAAGTTTTGCGGTAGCTAGCCGGAAGCAATTGGGATAGGCAGGGACCCATACGCAATAAAATCCCTCCTGGCGCCTAACACATTAGTATTAAGATAGTTATAAGCATTTAGCATTATAAGGGGTTTTTGGTTATCATTACAATTTTCGTACTTACCATAGGTTATTTCATTTGCTCATAACAACCCATAACACCTTGTTTTTATTTACCGTGAAATTTAATCCAGGTTCCGAGAGATGCACAACTTTAGTAGCAAAATAAGTTTTTCACAAAAAGTTCATTTTTGTTACAAGTTTTTATCGCTGACACTACTTTTTCTGACAATCGTAATCTACGGGTTAAGGAGCTCTGACGAGCCCTAACACGACGAGTTGTAGCATTGCCATCCAAACTAAACGTGTAATACAGAATTTAAGACCATTCGGTTGGTATTATCAAAGAGAATAATAGTTAGCACAGACATCTCACTCCATAGAAATGGTCAAAATATCGTAAGTAATACATGACTATTTTATTTTTGTACATTCGTTAAGACGTCCTATTCAGTCTGTCAACATAGACATACCGAGGTTTTCCGTTTAATTTGCTTCTAACATTAGTTGCGGAAAATTAGTCTAACTAATTAGTCGATTACAAAATTTAGCTGTCCGAAATCAATCGGCAACTAATTTAGTTGTAACTAAATTAGTTGCACAAATAAATTAGTTGCAACTAAATTAGTTGCACTCTATACAACTAAGATTGATCAATCGTCGTTTTCAATCGTCAATCGCAACTAATTCTGTTAGTTTTAATCGTTAGTTGTTAGTCGATTACATTTTGCCCATCTCTGCACATTAGGCTCATCTGGCATGTATGAACCTTTATTTTTTATTTACATTTATAAAATGGTTACCCATTATGCACAAATGTAACTGCTAATAAAATTTGTGTTTTTTACAGTTAATATTTGACAATGGTAACTGTAACAGTTACTGAAACATCAGAAAGGCTCAAATAATTCTACAATTTTTTTTAGGGTGAATCAACTTTTAAGTGCACCATGTTACGCAAAATTTGTCCCTCCGACAACTTAAGCATTTTTCTATGAAACAGCATGAAAATTAAAATCACCTTACACCCTTTAACAGTAATATCAATATTTCTTTCAAACTTCACATTTTAAAATATAGAGTTTTATTACTTACTAGCTGTGCCCCGCGCGGTGTTACCCGCTCATCCCACGGGAACACTAAATTTATTCGGGATGAAAAGTATCCTATGTCCTTCCCCGGGACTGAAACTATCTATATACCAAATTTCATCTAAATCGGTTCAGCGGTTTAAGCGTGAAGAGGTAACAGACAGACAGACAGACAGACACACTTTCGCATTTATAATATTAGTATGGATACCTAATACCTTAACTATGAAAACATTGAAACTTTAGCTAGTTACCTTTAGATACAACATAGAAATGTTGTGTTGAAGATTGGATTATTATTATCACACATCACTTTAACATGACAAAGAAGAACAACAAAAATTTATGGTAAAAATGAAATGAAATGGCACTTACTAATTTTCTTTTTCCTTGACTTTATTTCTGTTTGCTGAATGCCCGGCTGGTCGCTCAATCGATAACTGAATGTTTGCAGGCCGACTGTGTATGTCCGTGACTTTAAGTCCAGCATCAGGCGCTCCAGGACGACGGAGCAGGACCCGTTCAGTAACTGTGCATGAGTGTCTGCATCTTCTGTCTTCAGTAATGCTGCAACACAATGTAGAAAAACATGTCATAAGTAGGCTTATAATTATTTATTTAAAATTAAAAAAATACATAATCTGACTGTTTAGCCTGTTAATGAACACAGATAGAAATAGTTCCTGGCCTAGGCCTTCAGTTTTAAATGAAATTACTTAACAGTTATCTCGAGTTGTTCCCCCTAAAACATGAATTGAACGCCTATTATAATGCGTTATGCGACATTATATGGCATTTTTGAGAAAATCTATTTTCAGCAGAAAATAAGTAACAATTGCAATATACAATAATTTAAAACGAATGCAGGTACCATTGACAACACAAAGTTGCTGACCAACCAACCTCGCAGCGTGTAGAGCACGTCGCGCGGCTGCAGACGCTCGGGGCCCAGCACCAGCTCCTCCTTCACCACATGGTCCTCGTAGAGCGCCGCCAGCGCGGCCTCACATTCCTCGTCGCCGTCACTGTCACACTCCGGTTCTAGCTTCACAGACGCTGCCTCCATGTCGAGCGACATCCTCGGCGGCTGGACCGGCGGTACGCGTCACGTGTGACGTAGTAGTGCCGCCGTATGAATGATACGGGCCCCCGGGTCACAAGGGCCGTCGTCGGGGACTCCCGATATGTGTTGATAAACTGTCTATTGATCTCTACACTACTGCACAAATGCACTATGTTCTGATTTTACACGTATGGATTTATTTAATGTAACGCATACTAAAATGTGGTGTGATTTTAAGTAATATTTTTGTACTTTTATAGCTAATTTGATCCAAATTTAACCATCTTGGGCGTAGAAAATCCAAAACACCATGCGAATTGCGATTGTCAATCTGAATCTGACTTTGACAACTCACTCTCACCACAGATCTGACACTCATTTTTTTTTTTTTTTTAAGATTCGTCCTTCCGGACAGGCTAAGACCATAGGGCCATACTGCCTCGATCTGACACTCAATTCAGTGGGCTACGTTCCGATACTTACTCCAAAGACGACAACGATGTGGCTGCAGTTAAGCTCGTGAAGTTGATCGAAGTGTGGACGCGTTTCCTCGCGCGACGGCGCAAATGATACGGAGTGCCCGCAGTGAGCGTCCAAACAGGACGATACGCGGTGAAGATACGCGACGGGGATCGGATCAGCGAAATGATACAAGTGTGGACGGAGCCTATGATAGTTTTCTCCATTGTTTGTAATAAATAGGCATCGGATAATCCGATGATGCTTTTATACCTAAACTTTGGCGGCGGCTTTGTTGTTCAGTTGTAGAAGTCTGCTTTGACGTATCTAAGATTATTTTTCAGGTGGGGCCTGGCCATGGCCTATGAGTTGGTCATGAATTTCTATGGGTAACTCAAATTTCTGGGGTGAGCACGGCCCACCCGGCCACCGCCCTAAATACGCCAACTTCAACACCGTGATACGAAAAAATATAACATCAACTCAATTGTATCAAATAGAAAGTACAAAAACGTTTATAGGTACTAGAAAAACCAATATGACATTGATTAAAATAATCAACTATGGAGTGTTGATACAGAAGGGCTACTCCGAAGCTCAAAAGTTGAATTTCACACAGGGCCATTGCCATCCCTCTCCATCTTCTGTCAAACAATATCTATGTGACGGGACGGCACGATAATTGCAGTTCACACTACTCGCGGAGTTAGGCGAATATGATAGTGTGGAGACACTTCGCTGCGGAAACCAATACTTCCGCCAACTAAGTAAGAAGTTAAAATTTCGAACAGAGTAGTAAACCGTCACGTGCGTTTTTATACTCAGTGATAGAGTAGTAAGAAGCAAATAAAACAATATATTGTATTATATTTAAACTATATTTAAAACAAAATCAAATCACTTTTAGGTTGCAAACTTAAGTTAAATACTTCCAAAATAAAAATAGTAAGCAGTAGGTATGTACAGTCAAGGACATTGAAACACGTACCTTTTTAAACAGACTTAAAAAGAAGAAAGCTTTAAGTGGCGAAAAGGAAAATCTGACGAAACGATTATGGGACCAATAAGAAATGACAATGGCAGCAACCCAACATAATTGCTGGCTGGCTGGGTCACCTGGAGACATTAGTGTATCTAAGAATATTTTTCAGACGGGGTCTGGGGGCCGCGCCATGAGATGAAGCCATGAACTTCTATCGGAAACCATCGTCCTGGGGTAGGCATACGGGGTAGGTACGATATTGGGGTGGGTCGTGCTCACAATATAGTACAAATAAGTAAAAAAAAATAAAAAGCATTTATTTCAGACAAATTAATCCATATATTGTTAGTATAGATAATGGTTTACACTTTACAGATAGAAATTCATTGCTTCATTATGGGTATATAGTGCCTTGATGAGTGGTATAGTGCCATGTAAGGGGTGTGCGCGGCCCAACCGGCCACCCCCTAACTACGCTTATTGGCTTTAGAGGATGGAAGACACTCGACCGGGGCGACCAAGTGGAAAACGTCCAGTCTGCCGCCCTAGATACCACTGAAAAAACGAAGGGCAGAAGGATCTGTGCGCCGTAAATACCCTTAACTGGCTCTTGTGTCAGAGGCCAATATCTCTCTGGGTCACAGAGCCAGAATAGTAAGTGAGGGTCAAAAAGGTACGCGTTTCAGTTTCCTTCACTGTATATCAATATCGAAAGAAAAATCGGTAGGATTAAAAATATCAAAAAAAATACGAACTTATAAAATGCGCTCGTGCTGTGATTTGATGGCCAATCGCACTTCCAAGTACAGTCAGCATCAAACGTAGCCGACAATATTACAACTGTTATAATGTTAAATTACATACTAAAACAGTTGTCAAAAAAATATCCGAAATCCACTTGTGAGTTTATCTTGTAAACATGACCCCGAAAGCAATAATGAACAGTAGGTAGTATTTTCAATGTAAGACTCAAAGATTTTTTGTTGGAAAAGTGTTATTATTATGTGTTGGACTTCGTTAATGATCGTAAAGCCTGACCAGAAATATATGAGGATGCGCCATATTGCGGAATTTCACTGGAACTAATTTCTTCTTACTGGCAATGATTTTATGATGGTTTGTCAACATCGTCGATGTCATTCGTGGTAGTTTCTTTAAAAGACAAATATTTAAAATATTCAAATAAAATTCCGAAAACCATTCACAGTCGTGAACGTAATATTATAAACAAAGTGTAGACGTGTCTACACGAAAAACAGTCAGGAAAAGAGTGCATTCCATTAAATGATATTACGATAACATAGTGGAACTGACTGGTATATAAACTAATGTCATTATAGTGGGCGGCGATTGGTTGCAATATTGTTGCCATATAAATCTTATAAATAGCGCCCTCTTGACAATCCTCATGTATTTCTGGTCAGGCTTTAATAATTAATCACTACATAGTATAAAACAAAGTGGCTTCCGGCTGTCTGTCTGTCCCTATGTATGCTTACATCTTTATGACTTCGCAACGGATTTTGAAGTGTTTTTTTATAGATAAAGTGATTCAAGAGGAATGTTTATATGTATAATACATGCATAATTTATCAGCATTGCACCCGTGCGAAGACGGGCGGGTCGTTAGTTGAATATACAATATTACGACTGTATCGATAGTATTAGGATTATTTAAATTACAGGACCGAAATTTAACTATTTTAATTTATTTATCTATTAACCAAGTGTGAAGTATTTTAGTGTTAAGTGATGTATTTGTTTTATTTATTATTTCTATGTTGGAATAAATGAACTGAACTGAAGCTATTGTCCGAGCACAAATGGAAACAAGTAACAAAAAGAATACAAACAAATTTATTTAACTTTTCGATTGTTTTTCGATTTTTATGACCTTACTGTAATATTATCTTATTCCAATGAGTTAGATTACAATTACAACCTTGTGACTTAGACATTTGAAACAAGATATTTGTTTGAATTTTTTGTTACCTGCTTCCATTTGTCCCAAAGTGAGCTTCTATACAGGAGTACAACAATCGCGTTGTGTGGTCATGCTTACAAGATAAGCTCTCAATACATTAAAAAACAACTATACAAAGGTCCGCTTATTGCACACAACTAGGGAATGCAAACCGGTATATTTCATCATAGATCAAACAGTATACAGATATAGACACTCCATACATTAAAATACGCCAAGCTAATTCATGCTGACGTCCAGACGGCGTTAGTGCGCAATGATAGCAATTCATGGTGACGGCTAGATGGCGTTAAAATCAGTTTAAGTTCAGTGCAACACTAGCGGCATCTACATCTTCTGGTTGTAAATAATTAGAAAGCATCGTATACTTTCGAGTATTACGTCAACGCAGCATAGATGTCGTTTTACGGAGCAATATCCAATAATCGAAATGTTTAATCATAAACATTTTTTACCCAGCATGCCAGCATAGAGCATAGAGTAAGGAATTGTTTTGTTAAAAAAAAAATAACCAGCTGTTTTATAAATGTCAACTAGCACCACTAAACGTACGGTACCTAAAAACTAAATCATTTATAATATAAGTTAAGTAATGTATGGTAATATGATGAGCACCTACGTAAACTGGTTTAAATATATTACACCTTTTGTTAGGAAACGAGAGTGTAACACGGCATTAACATACGTATTACATGATATTACGTACAAAATGTAATTCACAATATTATATTTCTTTAAATATAAAGTTTTTATTTTTTTTATTTTATTATAAATATACTTATTGATAATTTTAAGCAACTTTTTAAAGTGGATACTACTTTTCCCTGAGATCTAGATACAGTGCGACCAAAAAGAGTAGAAATTGAAAAGTAGCAACTAGCAATACTGTAGTGTCGTCGCCGTTTTCTTAGATTGATTAGAAAGAGACGACACTACAGTATTGCCACTATTTAATTTATATAGTTTTTGGTCAGACTAGTAATATAATGCGTGTCGAAAGAAAATTAAAAAAAAAAACAGTTTTCTGCTTGATTTTTGTCAGTTACGACATGTTACGAGTAGTATTTTGAAACAAACATTATTAATGAAAAATTCAAACTGTAGGTTTTAAATTATACGTACCAAATGGTACCAATTAATCGCAATGGTAATGGAAAAAAATAGTAAAATTAATAAAATGTTACGAAACATTACATACTTAAACAAAAAAAACAACTGTCGTAGAGAAAAATTACATCAGCATTTTTGAACAGATAAGGAACCTTTTGTATCAACATATTATATGATATTATCAAGATAGAAACAAATACCTCGATCGGAAGCGTGTTTATTTTTACATTAGTAACATTTTTATAAGCATGGGTTTCGGTATGCAAGAATGAATCCAAAAGCCGAAAAACGAAATTTGCAATAAGAGACGAGATTTTTAAGTAATGATCTGTAAATGTAAATACCTGTATCAATTTAGTGTAGCTGGGTTCTTTGTTAACTTAGTCCAAATATCCATTTAGCAACAAGAAAAAAGGTATACCGTGAAATACGCCAACTTTGCCTCCACAGGGAACTTTGCCCAAAACGCTACTTAAAAAAAGAAACGTTACTGTAGACAATTTCAAGATGATTATGGCAACACTACTATTTTTAGTGGAAAATAGATTATATCTGTGGTATCACTGGGAGTCACATTTGCGCGCAACTTCATTCCGTAACGTGTTGGGACTAGTCGAATAAGGTGTGTGATTTGGCGGGCCAATTCTAGGTGAAGTTCTGGTGTATTTTTTACAGAATGGGGAAGCCTCAGGTGAATGTATCTTATTGATTGTTATAAAATAAGAACTGTAGATAATTTTTATTGTAGTTTGAACTAAAACTACTTATTAAAACCGGAGTTATGATGGTGGGCAATGTTATCTAGTAACTTGCTAACCTATGAATGCCAACATTGCCCAGACTAAAAAAAGGGTTAGGGTTGTCACCTTGTCGTAATTTTACCTGACTGCGTAAATAAAGGAGGGTTATGTATTTAAGGTAAGGTAAATTATATTTCAATTAAGCCGTTGTACTTTTAGCATTAGCTGCATGTCATGTCATGTCATGTCCATAAAACAAAAAAAACATAGAATATTCAATTATGACAATTTTTATTTAGATTATTCTAACGTGAAGTAAAAAAATAACCGCTAAACTATTAGTATCGAATATTAAGCATATATTTTTCATTTTGATAATGGTATTGGTAAAAATGGTTTACTCAACCAAAAGTGACAACCCTGACAATTTCAAACTGCTTGATTCGGCTTGTATGGAGAAAAACAAAATACCTATGTAACATTGCCCACCCATATTGCACACGTGTTTGTACAGTTAAGACCAAGATATTAAGTAGAACGCCATTATTACCCCAGATTTTATACTGATCCTTATCTTAACGTTGTAGGGGCTATAGTTACGAAAATAATCGATTTGGGCAATGTTTGCAAAAGTTTAGATAACTTTACCCGAGGTGAAAATTGATAAAAAAAATGGTTAAATGTAGTTTCAAAAATTGTTTCTCGTAATAAACGCATGCATATGAATACGATGGATGCGTTAGACAAAAAAAAACTTTATCCCGTCATAGAAAAAATTAGAGAAATACGGGTTTTTACGAAAAAAGCGGGCAAAGTTGGCATGTTTCACGGTAATTATCGACTTACACAGATGGCAATTATTTGATTGGCTGAGATAAAGTTACGTCTCTCGGATGTTTTGGAAATGAGATGTTTTTTTTTTAGAGATAGTTTAAAAATGTATCATCATTGTGGTAGTCGCACATTTTGAGCAACGGCGACGGTAATTGTAAGGTCGTCCGGTCGGTTGGTTTCGTATGAGACCGAGTAATTGCCTTGAAGTGCATAACTTATTGCAAACATTTTAAATCGGATTAGCTAGTATATTTCTATGTATGAACTGCTTAAAGTTTTATTTTTTGTAGAAAGGAATAGGAAATAACTATTTTAGAACAGTCCAGACAACAATAACAATGTCCTTTCTATCTAAAAAAATTCAAGGTTAATCAAAGATGATATGCATTTCCCATCGCTTTATGGGTTTATTTGAATATGTGACAATCGTGGAAATTAAAGAGACTAGAGAATAGAATATTTTTTATTGCACACGTCGACAAGAAAAATATATAACACTATGATAAAACATAAAAACAGATAACAAACAATAGGCGGTCTTATCTTATATCGCTAACGAGTAATCTAAACTCTTCAAGACAACCTCTGGGTAGCGGAAGTCCAAAATCGATGAGACACAAAATGTCATGTCACCGATTTTGTACTTAATGACTATGCAACAGTAGTTGGGTCAAGAAGGATACTTTATATGATGTCGCACAATTCAAAAAAAGAATTTATGCATTACTGTGCACACCGAAAATCTACTTACGAACATTCCTTACTTTATTTATTTATTTTGCAGCAACCGAAGTTTCTGTTGGTTCTGAACAATGTTTCGTTTGTAAGATTTACAATAAAAACAGATTTTAGTTATTATTAATTTTTCTAAAACATACACAATATGTTCCCTACAAAGCAAAACAAATGTTGCTTCAAACTCCGTGTTCAAAATGCTTGTTAAATGGTTTAACAGATTTTTCTTCACTCCTAGTTTATGTTTTATTACATCAAAATGTGTGTCATAGCTTACTAAGCATTCATCAACCATACGATAAAAGACGTCACTGGGACATTTTAACTTCGAGTTTTCACGGCTTCCATACGTCTTTTCCATGATAAGAAGTTGCTTCTTGTCATTCAGATCGACATTTTTCGTCATTATTTGAAAACAGGTATCACATTTATATTGATCATGACATCTCTTTGCCAGCCATCCTGCGAAGTAGGTAACCGAGCACTGCTCCAGGCTTGGAACCTGGTCACTTGTTGACGGCTGCGCACCAGCACTGACGGTTTTCGCAGATGTGCTCTGTTCCGGTTGCGGTTCCGGTGATTGGCCTTCGGTTCGTGAGCTCGATGTATCACTCTCGGTATTCTTATTGGTGCACCTTTCTTTACCGGTTTCATGATCGTTTAGTGCAGGGTTATATGTTGCATCCATCTGCAGCTCTTCTGCGACTGATTCACAGTTTTGGTGACCTGATAGCCGTGTAAGCATTTCACTTAAATAACTCCTAAATATGGATCTTAGCACCCTTGCACTGGGATTCTTGTTGTTCCCACCCTTCAATCTGTAAATAGAAAATAAATTTTCCAATACGTCTTGGTTGAGCCTGTTAGTTAGCAAGTATTCTATACCCTCAGAGTTTTCCTCATCCAATAACTGCATGATTGCAACACAGCTTTGTTGTAAACCTTCAAAACTAGGAGGAGTAGATAATTTCTTGGTGTTTCCTTTGATATTCACTTTTTTTAAATCCTTAAGGACGACAAGACCCTTCTTCAAAGATTGCATTGCAGCATTGTTTTGGGTCAAACCACACTTAGATGGGTTTTTGTCATATTTACATCTGCTATTTAGGGCGTCAAACATATCATTTATTATTAATATGAATTCAGCCGTATCAGATGCGGTTGGACTCTCCAGTTCTCCTGTTAGCAAAGCTGTGTTTATAGCAGCACTTACAGAATGGGAAAATACTTGTGTGGCCAATTTAACCTTCATTTTTTGAAATGCATTGGGGCACAAGTGGTTGGGAGTTATTTTGAGCAGTGTTCTGCTTTTATTATTTTTATCAATTTCGTATGTTGCTACAATGTCTTTAAACGATAATTCCTTATCTTTGTAGACCAAATTATTTCTCAGCCAATTATTCCTTAAATTTTTAATGCAGTGTGGTACGTCAAAGACTGAAAATATTTTTCTATCATTAACAAAGAAAAAGGGATGATCTTTTGATGCCCCGAAATTCTTCATTACACTCTGATTGGTTGACACTTGATCACACACTGTTACTTTAGGCAACAAACCAACATGAAAAAGTTTATTGAGAATAACTTTTACCAGCAAATGTAGTTTCTGCGCTTTTACATTGCTACTTGACAAAAAGTAGCAAAGGGGGATTTTCCAACTCGAGTATATACCCCTAGCCAGGAACACTAGGACATGCTTGGCTAATTTTTGGGTTCTTTCACCTCTCCCAAAATCTTCATACCCTTCAATAAAGTCATGTTTTTTATTGTAATCCAGACATGTCATGATTGACATTTCGTCGAAAGTCAAGACACATGCCTTTTCTTGCAAGGAAGCGCTTTCGAATCTTTGATAAATTTTTCGGAAAGTATTTTTTGCAAGTCCAGGGAGGCAATCCGATTCTGACAACCATCTTTTTACAGCCTTTGTTGTTGGCAACACTATTCCTTGATCACGTAAAAAATTGTAGCACGCAGGTGATTTATAAAATATTCCTAATGCCAGACGTCTTTCTTCCTTGGTCCATTTGCGCTTCTTAGGCCGCATTTGCATCATGGCCATCAGTCGTGATGAACCACTTGGAAAAGTATGTTGGGGAATGGAATTTCCAGTCTCAATTTTTTTTTTCAAACGAATTATTTGTGCCTTTTTATTTTTTAATGTTTTTGTTGTTAATTGTAGGAGTCTCTTCCTTTCAATGCATTGTGTATTTGAGCAGTCCCCACCACGTTTTTGTTTTTTTGGTGATGGCATGTCGCACTCGATGTTGAATTGGCTTGACACTGAAGAACTATCCTCTTGAGCTTCCATAACGTGAAAAGTTCTTTTCCTGTACACATGTTGAGGAGTCAAAACTTTCAATGTTCTTGGTGATGATTCTGGTGTCACCTCAACCTCTAAAACAAAACAAAAAAGTGTTAATAGAATATTTTTATCGATTCTATTTTTAATGTGGAAATACTAAATTTTTATATTTATAACTTATATTAACACAAAGGTAAATTTAATTATGAAAGAGAAATGTAATGTGATAAATGATTTCAATACTATGGACTTTAATTAATGGTCTCTAACTTTATAGTTCAATAAAATTTGCTGAAAATTTGGCAAAATTAAAGGACAACTTTTATCTATCAGGATATGTAGTTCATAGAGCCAAGTTTAATTTTATCTACTACGTTTGTTTTTTTTGGAATTATACACATAAAAATGTATGTAGGTACATAGTACTTTTTTTGTTTATTTATATAAATAAACATCCAATTTTCTAGTTACCAAAAAAACCGTATATCATTATCTTGTCTAGTTCCAAAGTTATTGAAGAATACAGAGATGGCGCCGCTGGCTCAAAAAATGTTTAAAATAAATTTAAAACCTGATTGGATATTCCAATATTGATAATTAAGGTGCCATTTCACAGATAATCTCTTAAATAAGTATTAAAAATGAAATAAAAATTAAAATGGGCAAAAAGTTATAATAAATGCCAAAAAATCATAAAATTAAAAAAAACTAAAAATTGGGGCTTTTATGTAATTTCATGCAAAAGAAATTTATGAATATGGTTATATTTTACATATGTATATTATTACACTATCAATTGATTGTTCAACAAAAAACCGCATACCAAAAACTTGTATAGTTTCAAAGTACCTAATTGAAGTAAAATCTTCAATTAGGTACTTTGAAACTATACAGGGTGCCGGTGCGGTGTTGCCGCCACACGTGCTACTTATGTAGGTACATGTATTTACAAAAGTATTCTCCCATTTCGAAGGTACTGATAAGTATTACCCTGAATATAAACACAAGTGAAAATACAAATAATAATAATCCCAAGTAGCACACAGCATACTTATAAATCCCTTAGGTATACAGCTTTAATTAGAGTTTTAACGAGTGTTCTTATACAACCTATTTGCTAATATCACAAGTATATTAGATGGTAAATAGCATTTCTGAATTAATATTTTACTTAGTTCACGTTTTATTTTCACTTTGGCCTATTGCTGGCTTTGTATTGTAACGTGCAAGTTTGGCCGTCACATTGGCAGCAACAACTCGTTATGCCACAGCCCATTTTGTATCCATAATGTTCAAGGAGTCTTCAAGGTGGTCCCATCTGCCTTCGACGACGAAAGAAGGACTGGGGAGGGGATGTATCTAAATTAAAACGGGAACCGGGAACCCACACTTGATTCGCATGAAATGGTATATAATGTCAACTGAAATAGGTGGAAGATATCTCGCAAGCTTGCTTTTACTTTAAAAAGGCTTATGTTTAATGGAGCAACAGATTTAGCAAAATTTTACGGCAAAAAAAACACAATTGTTCCCCAAAATAATTTAAAAATGATAACCAAATTTTATATCACTGATCAACAGATAGAGTAAAATTAATTACAAAAAATAACACTTTTTGCGACCTAAAATAGTGAATGTTACTTAAAATTGGTGAATTTAGCGCACCAATTTTAAGTAAAATTTTAACCAAAAATATTGAAACTTGTTACCCTATTTAAAATGAATAACCCCACATTCATTATTTTTCAACCTAAAATAAGTAAACGTTCTCCAAATATAGATCAACATTTTAAAATAAAATTACATTCAAATATATATCATCTAGTAACCTAAACAATGAAATTTAAAAACCCAAAATATTTATCAAATGATCACCAAATGTTAGCAAGCAAATTAATGTGTTATTTTTACTTAAGTAAACCACTATGATTGGCATAAAATGTATACCTATTATAAATTTTTGAAACATGTAATGTCTCATTTTTTAATGTGGGTATACCACATTTGTATTCATTACATACGTATTTTGTATTCATGGTTTGTATACCTATTACTGAATAAAGTATAATGATGCTGAACTTAGCGAGCCCCTAACGCTCAACGTGCGTTCAACCAACACCCCGGGCTCCGCACTGCATGCGCCGCGCTCGCCCGATCCTGAATTCTGATATAGATAAGTTTTTTTTTTTATATTTGTTGTTATAGCGGCACAGCAATAGAAATACATCAGCTGTGAAAATTTCACCTGTCTAAATGTCATGGTTCATGAGATACAGCCTGGAGACAGACGGACAGACAGCGGAGTGTTAGTACTTAGTAATAGGATCTCGTTTTTTACTTGGATACAGACCCTAAAAAGGGTATGAAAGGGAGACCCACTCTTACCAAAAAATCTCAGGTTACTTAATAAATATATGCATTTTTAAAAATAAATAAAAAATCATTGGTTAAGATAACAACATTTTTGAAAAATTAACTATATTTGAACTAGGGATTGCATACTATGTTCAATCCGGCCAGATTGTTGTTTTACCATTGCAACTATCAAACACATTTCCAGTCCAGTATAGCCCGATTCATGAGCCTACTAAAAATACTAGGTCAGGCCAGACAACCAATAACAAAACGGATAGCAATCCCAAATAAAACCTAAAGATTATTCCTTTAAATCTCAACAACAAGTAATGTTACAAATATATATTTACCTTGCAATTTATGATCGATGGGTACCGAACTTATGACATCTATTGATTCATCTTCGCAGTGAAAATGTCTAGGGATTGCTGTGTTAGCGAGTAGTGTTCGATGGCCACTTTTGTATTTGTAACATGCATCAAAATGTGTTTCACAAAGGTGGCGGGCTCGCTGTTGTTCTGGCAAGAGTGTTGTCAAATTAATATTTCCTGAAACAAATAAATCCATTTTTATTATATTTTTATAATAATTATATTTTATTTAATTTTACTAACTGTTGATTTTAAAGAATAATGTCTTCGTGCAACGCGGCCATTATAAACAACACAGCTTTTAAATTTGCTGAACTAGGTAATATTTTTAGGACTTTCAGTATTTACTTTAATGAAGAAAATGATATTTTTTGTGACTAGAATTTTTTAATCTTATACCAAACAGACAAATTCAATATCAAGATATTCAGAATACATGGAAAACAATTTATCAAAAAGAAATAATGGATTAAATATGCGTTTATCTAAGTATTTATTAACAAATCTAACAATATAGTTCACTAATAAGAGTAAGTAGGACGAGTTTTATTTAAATGAAAGGAAACTATCGCCACTTACCAGAGTTATTAATCCACATGCGTAAACGATTTTTATCTTCAACCGGGAATCGGAATAAAGAGTGAGTCTCGTTTGTGTTGGTGCAGTTTATGTATTGGCACCTATTAGGTGCCATTTTCGAAAGCAATGCTCAATGTCCTTAAGAAAACCTAGTCGTCGTTTAGAGAATCACTATTCAACATCCAAATACACAGCAATATCGTACGTCCGTAATGAAAGCCTGGGTCAAGATGAATCTAACAAGTAAACAAAAGAAAACCAAAACAATAACACGACAACAGCGCACACGCAACTACGAAAACCGGGAAGCGAGTGAAGTTTGAAGTTGAAGTGAGTCAGTGATAGTGTTGCCATATGGTACGGACGGACTAAAAATCTGTACAAGTGCACCACCAGCTATAAAAATCCGTACTAAAATCCGTTTCGGACCGTCCGGTTTATCGGAAGAAATAGTATAATTTTATTTGTGTAGTGCAATTGTTAGGACATTTCTTCCAATCGGTCGGATCGGATCGGAAGGTCTGGAACGGGTTTAAGTCGCATGACGCCTATTTAATGAATTATTTTCAAAAACGGCTTTTTAATTAATCACATTACATATTGCAAACGTCATTTTAAAGAATAAAATTTGTTAAAAGCGGTTTCGTACCGACCCGCCCAATAAATATTTTTTACTATAATATTCTAAAAACCGGTACGGAAAAGTTAGCGTTTATTTCACTCTATCATTCTAATATATAAATTTGATAACTGCAACAGGAAACATAATATTGGGAGAAGTAAAGTTTAGTCTTTGTAAATAAATTGAAAACATATTAAATAAGTGTTATTATAACCGAATTTTTAATAGATAATAAGTACCATAGATAATTGTTTTGTTTTTGAGTAAAAACCCATCCATGGATACTAATATTATAAATGCGAAAGTGTGTCTGTATGTCTGTTACCTCTTCACGCTTAAACCCCTGAACCGACTTAGATGAAATTTAATGTGGTATGGAGATAGTTTGAGACCCGGGAAAGGACATAGGATACTTTTCATCCCGAATAAATTTAGTGTTCCCGTGGGATGAGCGGGTAACACCGCGGGGCACAGCTAGTGTTTTATAGTTATAAGTTAGTTCTAAGTAAACTGCAATCTTTGAGTACTTAGACAGGAGATGCCATGCATGGGCGACCCTCTCCGGCAAAATAATTGGTTAACTGGTCAAGCACATTATATAAAACATGATAAAACTACTTAAAGTCGCTTAACCGCCATTTTGCAACGGTCCGTATCGATCGCATGACAATTCTCTCCAAAAATGGTGAATTGTGCTGATATTATCTTGTAAAAGGCGATCTGACAGCTCAAATTCGCAACAAATTCGCGTTTTCTATCACAGGTAAGCATTTTTTCTAACTATTAAATGTGTATTGAAGTACAATCTCCATTTAAAGAAAAAGCCGTTGCGATACGTAAACACGGGGGCGAGGGATGTGACAAATTCAAAAAGAGTGACTACATTTGAATGCATTATTAATTCATTCTATCACTGCAGTTCGTTTAATAGTTAATGTTTTATTAAGTAGATATTTTGACGACGCGTTTGGCTCGGTTTGTAGAGACCTGCCTTCTGAGCCGGGCGGTCCCGGGTTCGAACACGAATATTTGTGCTTGGGTCATGGTTGTTCTATGTATTTAAGTATATATTCATCTATATAAGTAGTTACGTATATCGTCGTCTAGTGCCCATAACACAAGCCCTCTTGAGCTTAATTTGGGAGTAAGGACTAGATCGATGTGAGGTTGTCCGATATTTATTGTTTATTTATTTATATAGATTAAATAGTGTATAGATGTATGTAACATTTAAATCTTGTAAGGTGAATTAGAATTATTACCTTTTTCTGGACATGCGATTTTGAAATTTAGTATAACAATTAAAATAATTGTTGGCTAAAAATATAGATATATTTAGGGAAGAGGGAAGATAATTGCGGCGATAAACGTAATGATTCTTTCGATATTAAATATATGTTCAGTGATATATTGTCGAATATTCGTGCTTTCATCATTGAAATAAATAGCATCGGTCCGCTAGTGCAGCGATTGTAGGTTATGCTATAATTGACAAAAATATAACAATAAGAAATTAGCAATAGTATTTATGCGTACAAATAAATGTAACTTGATCAATTCAATTGTGATTTCCATTTACCTCCTTATCTATATCCAAATTACAAAATATCCATCAAATAAATAAAATTAAAATTTTCTTTTGAAATTTACAAGTGAGTAGTGGTTTTAGATGGGCGTACGTTCTTTTCTTGAAGGTCCGCTGACCTCCAACAGTTGTTTTCAGTGCCCATTCAAAATGTCCTGTCCTGCGTGAACGTTTACTAAAAATTGTTGCCATATAAATCTTATAAATAGCGCCCTCTTGACAATCCTCATATATTTCTGGTCAGGCTTTAAAAGAGTTTACGACATAATATCTCCATTTGTCTATGCTCTAAGACTGCAATGCAATATCCTTACAGGGTGTCATGATTGTACATACATATATATAAGCATAAGACCTGCTAAATGTAAGACTTCATGAATGCAATAAAGTTCTATTCTATTCTATCCGTCCGAATATATATTTATTTATTTATTTATTTAAACTTTATTGCACAGATCAAACTAGTACAAATGGCGGACTTAATGCCACAAGGCATTCTCTACCAGTCAACCATAAGGCTAAACAGAAACGTTGAGTTGGTGCAGGGTCTATAACGTTCGGAGACAATTAAAAAAAAAAACTATTTTAGAAATAAATACCTAATATATACATACTTAAATTTACACAAATAAATAATCATAATATACTACATACATATAAATTCATGTACCCAGTGAAAACACCATACCAATAATTCATCTTAAAACAGAAGTGTCAGACAGACAGTTCAGAAAGATGCTTGCGTAGCATATATATGTGTGCCTACAGACAACGGCGCCACAGTAGGTATAAAAATGGCGGCGGCGCGGGCGGCGCGGCGCTGCCCTGCTCCGACAGGTTCACGTCGATCCGTTTGCATGGTATGCGATGCGGGCCGAGCGCGTACGTCCACGGCTAGCACACATACAAACCGCGTGGCGAACTTTTGTTCGAACATTTACTACTGCGTATGTGGGAGACACAGATGTTTCCGGTCTGCGGTGTATTTTAAATTTTCTTTTTCTTTAAATATGGCAACAAACATTTTGACCCCAAACCAGTATCACCTAAAAATCATATGAAACAATACCTATTATAGTCATAATTGCACTTCTAATTGTATTCGATCACCAAAATTTAGTAAATGTACACCAAATCTTTACGACCAAATTATTGCGATATTAGCACCTAAATCATCACCACTATGATGCATTTAAAATGTAGGCACACTACCAAATAAAGTATATTTAATGCCAAATTAAGTAAGTCTCGGGCTCTCCGCTTCCCGGACTACACACCGCACGTCCGGGCGCACCCGACGTGATTCCCAAATGAGTTGTGAGCTGCGGATATAAACTTATTGCTACCAGTATATATACTAATTTAGAGGTTTTAAAATTAAAGAAATTAATTGTAATCGCATAGTAACTAATACAAAGCTTTATTGTTAAATTTTATCACGTAAAACAAATCCTCATTCCAATGTATATAACTTTTTAAATTAAATTATCAGAAAGCATGAGCACGGCATTATAAACATAACTGATTTTATCTACTTCTTGATAAATTGATGAGGCTACTTTACGTTCAAGATCTATGGTTCAAGCAGCCATACCGTATACAAGGTAATACACTCGTGGCATCTTTAAAAATTCGCGGACAGCGTACGCAACATGCAATAAACACAGACTCGACGCGGGACGCGCAACTGACAGCACCGCGTTTACGAGGCGCCTAAGCGTGTATATATATATATATATATACTGTGACAAGGTTGTCATGAAGCTTGTACCAGTTGTTGTACCAATACCAAACAGTCAAAAATGCATAGGAGGCACACTAAAAGGTCAAGGCAGATGTCGCCACTACACTATCGACTGTACCTTGTTTTTGTTTACGTTTCCTGTCAAGAGTGTGTTGCGATTTTTTCTCAAATCCTTGCGATTTACATGAAAACGTGTACTCTTTTATGACTGTACGTGAGCTTTAAGCTGAGCTTCGAAGGAGAAATGCGGCAGTTTCCGGAAAAAAGGCTGATTTGATACAAAGGTAATGAATTAATACATTTGAGGTTATGTCCCGTATTTTTAGTGTTAATTTAATTTTTCAATGCTCATGTGCGATTTTTCTTTTTAGATTAGAGGCGTACGATCGAAACCTAAACTTTGGTGCTAACCTGGATGTTCGGGAGGATCGTTCATATGTGTGCCCACCATCTGATAGAGATATTAACGCCTATTCCCAACATCAGCAAGCATGAAATACAAGAATATTTCCAACGGTACGTCCACAAATTTATTTCGTAACTTTACATATTACTATTCATAATCATGATGTGCTGAAATATGACATAAAAACCCTAATGTCTGTGTAATTATTTTCTTACAGATTCAACACCCATCCGAAGGGGCAACTTCTATACGAGTCGCGTCATCTAGTGACGGCTCGTTACTCTTCCGATAGTATGTTACCTACGAGGACAGTGTAAGGCTAGCATGAAGAGTCTCACATATGTTGTGGACGTAAAAGTGTCTCAAGAAGGTTCTATAGAAGAATGTCACTGTGAGTGTGCCGCAGGGAGCGGTACAGAAGCTAGCTGCAAGCATGTCGCTGTATTGTTGTTAGGGTGCACATGATATTGTAAACAAGAGTTATATATTACTACATCAAGTATGCACCCTAAACCTAAAATCACCTATCGCTTCACAAAACTTACCTAGCAAAAGATTAAAAAGCTGCAATTATGAACCCCTGAAAGAGGACGATATTATGCAGAATTATGAAGATTATGTAAGAAATTTGGCCATAGGGTATGGGGATCTATGCCTATCCTGCAAACTATGAACTACTACTACTTATGAACCTGCAAATCCTCATGGGTTTGAATGGGATCACTCATATGTTCACAATACTGTACAAGAACAAATCTTAAATAATTTGTATCTAAAAAATGTATCTTCTGAACAAATAAAGGAAGTGGAACAAAAAATAAGAGGACAAGATGCTTCTTCACATTGGCATGAGATGCGATCCTGTAGGATTACTGCCAGTATGTTTTATATGGTGAGCCATAGCACTCATATTGGCAAAAAGGCTATAATCGAGAAAATTGTCACACCAAAGCCAGTGTACACAAGAGCCGTCACCCACAGCAAAATCCAAGAAACAACTGCGATACAAAAATATGAAGCAATGTATGGTCTCGACGTGCAAAGGTGTGGAATGTTTATTTCACAAGAATATCCTTTTCTTGCTGCATCACCAAGATGACTTGGCTAGCTTGGCTAGGAGAAGAAACTGTCATCATAGTGAAGTGCCCATATGTTGCATGGTACAGTGTGAACAGTGAGGTAACAGTGCCATATCTAGAGAATATAAATGGTAATCTACAATTAAAAAAAAACCGGCCAAGAGCATGTCGGGCCATGCTCAGTGTAGGGTTCCGTAGTTGCTCATCCTTCACAATAGACGGGCTTAAAACAGCGGTTTTATGCCCGTGGTTTAAGTTACGACTAAGATTTCAAGCTCTATAAAACTCTTTGACGACGCGGTTGGCGCAGTGGTTAAGCAACTGCCTACTGAGCCGACGGTCCCGGGTTCGAATCCCGGCAAGGGCAAATATTTGTGTGATGAACACGAATATTTGTGCCTGGGTCATGGATGTTCTATGTATTTAAGTATTTATTTATCTATATAAGTATGTATATCGTCGCCTAGTACCCATAACACAAGCCTTCTTAAGCTTAATTTGGGACTAGGTTGATTTGTGTGAGGTTGTCTGATTTTTATTTATTTATAAAAGGTCAGGCCAATGTAACTGTAATTACTTATTACCTTCTGGAAGTCAACTTACATCCTTTTAAAGAAAAATATGAAATTTTGCGATAATTCAAAAACGGCTCAACCGATTTTGTTCAATATAGTTTTCATTGAAAGTACTTATATGGCCTCATTTTCATGATATTTTCCATAATGTTTTGACCCGTGGTTGAAAAGTTAGAAGTGGGACGCTATTTTTTTTATTTTACAAAACTGCTGACTTTATCAAAAAATTATGTTTGAAAGACCCTATTATTTGAAGTACCCTATTATTTTTAAAAGACCTATTCAACGACACCCAACACATTTTACCGTTTTGTTGGCGTGGTACATACACATACTCATACCAAATTTCAGCTTTCTAGTACTAATGATCACGGAGCTAAGCCGCGGACGGACAGACGGACATGGCGAAACTATAAGGGTTCGTAGTTGACTACGGAACCCTAAAAAAGACACCCTTACTATGCTCAGGCACAAGGGCAGCTGTATTGCAGTGCCAGAAAATATTGCAATTTTATTGTGTATACTTTTAAGGGCATGAAAGTAATGTTTATAGACCGGATGATACCTATATTAATGAGATGCTCACAGGTTTAATAAACTTTTATATTCATGACCTTGAATCAGCAATATTAAACAAATACATATATAGAGATTATTTGTCTTTAATAAAAAAACATTAAAATAACAATTTGATTTTATTTCTTTTTCTTCATTATACATTCTCTAAAGTTGCAACACATAAAACATACAAAAAATATTTTACTTGCTATTGGAATGTAACTATGTTACTATCCAGTTCAGATTTAAAAATTTTGTAGGTTTTGTCAATCCAATAATCCTTTCTATGTGGACACGTTTACTTGCAAGTTGTCTATCTTTTATAATTGTTATACCTGGTTACTGTGATTTTCCTTTAAAAAAATTCGGTATTTTTACAGTATTATTTTTGTCTGCAAACATATCTTATTATTATTATTATTTATAATGAGGCAGGCAGTTTAACAACTGATAGTGCCTATATCCAGCGATCTGTGTCTTGAGATCGTTGCTCAGTGGTATGCTTGTCTAATTTATTCTTAAAATTATTGACGTTAGGTGCTGAAATTACATCCTCGGGGAGTTTGTTCCAAGCACTCACAACTCTATTGCTCAGAAAGTGTTTATGAGGGTTGTTGTGCGACCTGCAGGCAACTAGCTTTAGGTGATGACCTCTCAGTCGGGTATTGTTGTTGCGTACAAATATTTCGCAAAAGTCCTTGAGGTCATAATGCCCAGTCAGAATCTTGTACGTCTCGATCAGGTCTCCACGAGATCTTGTATTGTAAATCCTCTATCTGCTAGAACACTGTCACACTTGGACACTAGAATCCGTTCAACTGTCTGTCTGTCACTTATAGACCCTGCATACGCTTGTGAGCAGTACGATAACAATCCACCTGGTGTGGCTCCTACTAAAACTTTAAAAGTGTTTGCATGTCTACAACTACTCCAAGAAGCTTGCTGGGACATTGGATTTTCTGGTTTCTGAACAGTTA
The DNA here is from genome assembly GCA_905147355.2 of Apotomis turbidana. Taxonomy (NCBI): domain Eukaryota; kingdom Metazoa; phylum Arthropoda; class Insecta; order Lepidoptera; family Tortricidae; genus Apotomis; species Apotomis turbidana. The sequence goes on from LR990305.1 coordinate 2,780,011, forward strand.
TTTTAGTTCCATCTAAAATTACTCTAATTAAATGCTCTGGCATGTAGTATTTAATCAATTCTTTTCTGGGCCAAATATTTATCCTACTCCATAGTTGATGAATGAAATTTATCCACGTATCATTTATCCAAACAACTGTGTCAAATATATTCATAATATATTTGACACAGTTGTTTCGCTAATGTTAAAAAACCTCCTAAGTTCAAAGATACATTTATTCTGCCGTAGTTTCATTAGAGTAAGGAAAAATTGGTCCTCAGTAGATATGCTAGTTACATTGCTGCCAAAGTACCTTATCTTGGGTGCCATTGGGCTCAGTGTGGAGTACACAAAATGAAATTTTTTGTATGTTTCGAAGCCTGTATAGAAGAGTATTACTTTGTCATCAAGTTTATACCTGTTTATTGAACCATACACATGCTCATGATCAACTTGAGTACCCATTGACAAATATTCATGATTTGTGTGTGCGCTTTCAACAGATACTTCAATTTCCTCGATAGCACATATTTCTTCTTCTCGTCCTACAACTAGATCAACATGGCTCACTATTGCTTTCGTGCTGGTTCCAGGTTCTATTGCTTCTCTGCTTGTTCCGGGTATTGTTAACTTATTATCTTCAAATAGTCTTCTTTGATTCCTTTTTTCATAACGATCCTGACGTATAAGTGCTGCGGGTGATTCCTGTTTTAATTTGGTGAAACAGAATATGGATGGTACAGAAGTTTTTTTCAAAAACTTTGCTACTGGTTCATTGTCTGAAAATGTAAACAAGCTTTAGAAAATAGAAGTGGTACTAATACGGACCAGGTATGTTAAGTAACGGTGCCATGTGAGGTTATGTTAGAAATCAAGATAATTTTGTCGAAACTTATTAGTATCTATTAATATTCTTACCGGTGTATCTACTTTTTCCAAAATAATCGTCTTCTTTATAATGCATCTCACATAAACGGGCAGTATCAATTGCCCTGAAATTTTTGATATGCAGAGCAGTTTCCCAACGTTTTCTCCGTGTTGGGTCCTTGGGAAATTAGTGAGCTCCTCTGTTTTTACAATTCAGCGCACTACATTGAGGCATTCTTGAAAAATTTGTTGAAGTTTAAAAAATGTATGTGATTGTGATTTGACAGTTCTTATGCCAAACATGCTGACAAGAAGCAAAACCAACTACTGAATTTGGAGGGGTCGGCGGCTGGCCACCTCGCTCTGTCAATTTGACAGGGCGTGGCCAAGCGTTTTTTTTTTTATCTCGTTGCTTGCGGGCCCCGAGGGACCCTTTGCACTGCTGTGGTCAGGCGCGGCCCGTCCTTTTGAACGGGCCGCCGAAAGCGTGGCCAAGCGAAGAAAGCGGAACTCTGATAAGGACAAAACATCTTGTCTATGTCTCTGTCGCTCTTAAAGGTTTCTGTAAATAGTTGTCCCGTTCCCTCCTGCTATTATTATTCCCTTGTCATGTCCAGAGAGAAGTTTTTTTTTTCGCTGTTTGGTCTAAGACGATAACCCTATTCAGGCCTAATTGTCTTAGATTGTGGTAATTTTATGTATTCTGTTATATTTTTTAAATACAAACATATACAAAAGAATAAATTTAATGACTTTTTTGCGCGTACACGACACCAAGCCCTGTCGATCTCTATATTAATTTCCACCTGTTAGAGATATGAAATGTTGTCAATTGTATAATGTTTGCAAGATTTTTTTATCTAGATTAATACCGTAGTACCAACCATATAGTAAGGAAGTAGTGTTTGATCTATGGTACATGGTACCAACATAACTACGACTTGTCTATGATCGATACTTACTTTTTAGCGACATCTATTGGTATCGTATAAAAAGAGTCTAGGCCTACCAATCGAGCTAGTAAAGCAGATGTTGTATGCAAAAATGAATAGGTGGCGTTTAAAACAAATAATAAGATATGTTTTTATTTTTACTTTGGTGTTTATATTGTGTGTGCTCGTTAATTTTCAATATATTATAGTTTCAGAAATTAAATTAAGTGAAATTGAAAGGTTTTGGCTTAATCTAATGTAAAACAAAAAGATCATCTGAAACGAACGATACTACTAACGATATCTTGTGTCGAGTAGCAGAACTATTCGGCCGAAGTATGTGGTGTCCGACTCTTCTAATTCCTTACTCTATGGTGA